>JARCFY010000020.1:24165000-25438333 GCA_029233225.1 Lepidodactylus listeri | reverse complement strand
TACTTATGTGCCATGTGCCCAGATAAAAAATGGTATACTTAGAAAATTTATATGCCACCTTGAGCAAGTCTCTGGAAAAGCAGCACACAGTCATAAAAGGAACAATGATAAAATTATCAATATTAAAACAAAACATTTAAAACAGTAAAGACCCTAGCAGGGCTTTCCCCAGGGCGCTGCGCCTCTGCACTGCTCGGGGAAGCCGAGGAGGGGGCGGGGCTTGGTCATGTGCCCGCCCCCTGGGCTCCTCACTCCCGGAGCTGCGCTCCTGTGCGCTCCTGCTCCAACGGACCCCTGAGTAAGGGTAGTATTTGGTTAGAAAAATGCCACATCTTTGGGCTGTTCCTCAAGGACAAGAGATACTGACCTGGCTGAAAGGTGATGGCGGTGGGGAAAACTGTATTGCTGGAGAATTCCAGCAAATGCCAGTGTATAACTGTGTGCTGCCAAGTCAACAAGTAAACCCCCCCTCCCCTAGTTGATTTTAATGGATCCACATTAAAATGCCAGCCATGGCGCAGGGTACCATACGTAGCATCTCTTCCTCTCTCCACCTATCTGTTTGTGTAAGTCTTTCCCCTTTCAATAAGCCCCGTCCCCCCCTTCCCCCTGCCTTGTTTCATCCAGACAAATGCCAAGGAATGGACTGACTTGGGAAGGGGCTCATCCGGACCCCCGTTCACCAGCGCGGACAATCTCTTGCCCTCCCACACTTTTCCGCAGCCTTTTAACATTTCCAAAACCGCTTCCCATTCATTTCCAAATTGCCACACACGTCGCGCACTTGTGTCGGAGGGGGGGAGGGAGGGCTGCATTGCCAACTAGTTTCCCAGAGAGCCTGGGCTCGAGAGGAAGGGGGGTGGGGGGGAGGGAGAGTGTTCCCCTTGTCTGGATCGGGGCCCTGAGCAGCTGGGGAGGTGGAAAGAGGGAGCACAAAGGGTCAGGGAGGAGCCCCCTCGAGTTCTCCCTGGCCCTGTCGGAAGCACATGGTGCCTATTAGCAAGCTTTCAGGGGGAAGTTTGATCGATGGGGGAAGGCAGTCTAGCTGACTATCAAAGCATGCATGGTATGTGTGAACCAGACACCAATTAGTGATGCCTTTTTAAAGGCTGCCTTGTTAAGAGGGGAATGAGGGGAAAGAATGAAATTGGCCAGAAAACATGGAGCTATTTAACCTTAATTAGAAGGAAGGTGTGGGCTTTGTGAAAAGGCCATGGCTGAAAAGGATTTCCCCCCCTCTTTCCTCCCCCCACTCCCTCCCTCCCACCCTGGGCATAAAGAGAGCCTGCCGGCTTGTTATAGACTTGTTAGAGTTTATAAGACCGGGCAGGAGGCTAACTTGAAGAAATGCCTTTTATGCCACTCGAATGTGCGGCTTCCCTTATTATAGCCTGCCACGCTGCCAGGATGGCGGCTGGAGAGATGCGAGGAGCTCTGCCAACTGGCTATAAATTTCATGAACATCATAAATGTAAGTGCTTTCTGGAGAGCTATACAGATTGCACATAAAAGTCCCCCTTCTGTCCCAGTAAACGGGGAAGGGGAAAGAGAGAGAGAGAGAGGGAGAGAGAGGGCTTTCTTGGCAAATTAAAAATTGTGGATCGCATTCAACGGGGAGGCGAGAGGGAGCCGGAAAACTGCAGTTCCCACCAATCCTCCGCGGGAAGGGGAGGCCTCCTGCCCGCTTCGAGGTAGCCGTGCCAAGATTCCTGACCCAGGAGGATTTGGCTCTACAATATGAGGCCCAGGGACTGACATGCTGCACGGGAGAGGCAGTGGAGGACCTTGTGTGCCGAACAGAGCTCTAGCGAACGATTAGGGAATTTGAGTGGGGCTGTTTCAGGGAGATTAGAGTGATGGCACTGAAGAGCAGAGGCGGTAGGGGAGAAGAATCCAGGGAGGCCTGGTGAGGGATGCTTTCCAAATTCTCTTCCTCTCAACTCCCCCTCAGATTCTGGAGTTCCAAATTTCCTGGCCTTGTGTTCGAAGTCGTATCGCTGCATTAGGAATTCTCCCACGTTTCATTCAAGTTTACTTCTGGGTTTTTGAACACAGCAATGCGGACATGCCATGCCATTTGCCATGGTTCCTCCTGTTAACTGGTCTCCCTCCCCCTTGTATGTTAATGATAAGCATTGGTAAAACACTGCAGGGAAGCACTCTGTTCCATCGTACATACACAGGAGTGAGGTTTTGCCACAGCTTTCAGTTCTTTCGGTTCGTTATCAGTAGGCATGTTTATGTACATATGGATGCAAAAGTACATGTTCATGCCAATAAAACAGGGCACAACAAGGAATCATGATGCAATCATACAAACTATGCAAGATTGGTTTTTTTGCTGTGTTTTATCGATATGCATTTGTGCATGCAGGACGTGAGAGCACATACACACTGCACACACAAAAATCTGGATGCAATCATACAAGAACACCACTTTTTTTGCAGCATTTTATTCCGACTGAACAGCCCCACTGGCCTGTGAGCACTGCTTCATTCTGCTGTCCCAGGCATTTAGACACCAGTGCCCCTCCCAAGTCTCTGTCCAACCATGAACCAATCTGTTGGCCTGCCTGACCCTTAGAGGGGCTTTCTATCACTCTTTTGGTATCACTGTCACCAACTGGTCATTTCAGGAATTACCTGCCAAGAGGGATGGTACCCCCAGCTTCCCTAACATGTTGCCATTCTAAGGCTTCGCCTGTATCTCCCACTACCCAGCAACTGGTTACCATGGGGATGGCTTACTGCACTTGCACACTCACAGGGAAGGAGTGTTTTTAACAATTAACTACCTGCCTTCCCCTGGCACCCATTTTGACTAGCATTTTGAATAGTGGTGGTCAGAGAACAACTACCAGCATTCAAAACAGTAAAAATGTTATTAAAATTAAAATCTCCACAGACATTCTCCCAGTACAGCAATGATCTGAGCAAGGAATTCAAAAGAAAAGTGTAAGCACCCAGTTCCCATTTCTCTCACTCTACATGCCCTAGCTGTTCTTATTCTAAGGCAAGCTTTTTAGCTCACATGTTACAGTGGTCTAAACACTTCCCATTATCTTGGAGTCTTTGTCCAGGCAGCCAGCTGTTTGTCTGCTTCACATGGCAATGTCATCTAGCAGATTGAGCTCAGGTATCCAAGCTCCTTCCTTTAAACAGAATCAGCCCAAATGGACCTGCAAAATGCCCCCGTCTCCCTGAGTGCCAAGAGATTTTATCTGAGCAATTCTCTGGAGCAACTGACTTTCCTCTTCTTGCCTGTCTTCTGCTAGAAGAAAGAAAAACTTTGAAAACAAATTGTGGGATTTTATCAAGGTAGTTTCCCACATTTACCATTGTGCATTGTACGCACCAGTCATGTGGGCACTGAAGGAGAAAATTTGTGAACCACTTAAGTTACATGAAGGCACCAGAGCTAGATCTGAGTCCAGTAGAATCTTGGAGACCAACAAAATTTTCAGGGCATGGGCTTTCGAAAGTCAAAGCTCCCTTCGTCAGATAAGCTTTGATTCTTGAAAGCTCATACTCTAAAAATCTTGTTGGTCCCTAAGGTACTACTGGACTTGAATGTAGCTCTTCTATTGTAGATCAACATGACTGCCCTCTGAAATGATGTTTGTGAAGGCACCAAACTCTGCTGAATGGAGTGGAAGGATACAGGCCAACAGGATGATTATCCATTTCTGTTGCAAATGTCCCTCCCCAGCCTTTCCACAATCTACAGCATGCACCATGACTAGGGGGAAGAGAGGATCTGCAGAGATCCCACTACTGCAGAAAAGACATACAGCCAGACACTTTGCATGTGTATTTATTTAAGAAGAAGAAGAAGAAGAAGAAGAAGAGATTGGATTTATACCCCACCCTTCACTTGGAGTCTCAGAGCAGTTTACAATCTCCTTTCCCTTCCCCTCCCCACAACAGACACCCTGTGAGGTAGGTGGGGCTGAGAGAGCTCTGACAGAAACTGCTCTTTTTCAAGAACAGCTGTGCCAGAACTATGGTAATCCAGCAGGTGCAAGTGGAGGAGTGGGGAATCGAACGCAGTTCTCCCAGATTAGAATCCGTGCACTTAACCACTGCACCAAACGGGCTTTAGTTCACTTACTTCCCCCCCAAAGTGGCTTACATCATTCCCCTCTCTTCCATTTTATCATCACAACAACCAACTGAAAGCCAGTTAGGAGCACGGACTCTAATCTGGAGAACCGGGTTTGATTCCCAACGCCTCCCTGCGCAGCTGCTGGATGACCTTGGGCAAGCCACATTTCTCTCAGAGTTGTTCTGTCAAAAGCATTTCCCAAAGAGCTCCCTCAGCCCCACCTACCTCACGGGGGAGAGAAAGGGAAGGAGAGAGAAAGGGAAGGAGCTTATAAGCCGCTCTGAGTGAAGGGTGAGATGTAAATCCAGTTTCCTCCTCTTCCTCCCCCTTCCTCCTCCTCCTCCTTGTCTTCCTATAAGGTAGTCTAGGCTGAAAGGGTGTGACTGGACCAAAGTCACCCAGCAAGTTTTCCTGGAGGCCTGGGGATTGGAACCTGGGTCTCCTGGATTCTGGTCTGGCCCTCTAACCACTACACGGCATGTTAACTCTCATTTACTGGGAAATGAGACTCACTGAGTTCCATGAGTGTGTTTAGGATTTGAGTTGAACATGCTTTGAAGGCATGTGGTTACTGATCAGCCTGGATGATGCCTGGTGCAGAGTGACCTCTTGGGGGCATGAGGTTTTGATTTTGGATGAGGAAGTTGTACCAAGAAGGGCTGGAGAAGAACCAGCAGGGAAGAAGGAGTCCCTCTCTGTTTACCCGCCCACCTCCAGCTCCATGGCATGCCAGCAATTTTTTCATTTCCAGTATTTCAGGGAGAGGAAGAGGGAGGGGGAGAGAGAGAGATTAATTCTGTTCAGGAAAGCTTGGAGCAAACTGGGCAAAGTAGGGAAAAACAACATTTTTAATATATAGGGTAAACCAGGTTTATCAATGCTCCTAATATCTCCCTTTTGACCTGGGAGACTTCCTGTTTTCCAGTAGCTGTCTTGGGTTAATCAGTGTCCCTCTTTTTGCCTTTGGGGGGCAAAGTAAACCCGCCGAGTTCAGTGGAACTTCCCCCAAAGTAAGATGTCCTCCTTTTATATTATTATACCCAGGGGCCCTTTAGTAGAAAAAGAGGTGCAGGAGCTCATTAGCATAACTCATTAGCATAACTCATTAGCATATGCCACGTCCCCTGACATCACCGGAAGTCTGTCAGAAAGGGAATGTCAGTTTCAGCCCCATTATACCCTATGGGCCATTGAAATCAATGGCAAAAACTCATAGGGTATATGGGGGGCTGGAGGAAAGGGGGTTTGAGGGAGAGGCTCCAAACTTGCAGGGTAGCTGCTGGGGCCTCTCTTCGAAATACCCACCAAGTTTCAAGAAGATTGTACCAGGGGGTCCAATTCTACAGGCCCCCAAACAGGTTGCCCCCATTCCCTCCATTGTTCTCTATGGTAGGAAAAAAGGTAACATTTTTTCCCTCCATAGAGAACAATGGAGGGGATGGGACAATCTGTTTGGGGGCCCATAGAATTGGACCCCGTGGTCCAATCTTCTTGAAACTTAGTGGGTAGTTTGAGGAGAGGCCCCAGCAGCTACCCTGCAAGTTTGGAGCCTCTCCCTCAAACCCCCTCCCCTCCAGTCGCTTTTAAAGTTGCCACCGAATTTCGGCAGCAATTCGGCAGCGGGCTGAATCAGATCAGAGAATCTGATTCGGCCCGTGGCTGCCCTAGTGGCCACTCCTGAGCTGGCGGAGCTTTGCTCCGCCTCGCTCCAGCCCCAAAGGACCCCTGATTATACCACCCTTCACCCAAGGAGCTCGGGGTGGTGGTTCTCACCTCCTCTGTTTTATCCTCACAACAGTCTGGAGAGATGGGCTAGGCGGAGAGAGAAGGACAACAACAACAACAACAACAACAACAACAACTGTACTAGAGATACCAGGAACCTGGAGCTTTCTGGCCTGCCACTGAGCTGTGCCCCGTCCCTAAATGAAGCTGCAGAAACCTGAGTCAGACTATTGGTCTATCAAGTAAGTCTTGTCTTCTCTGACTGGCAGTGACTCCCCAGGATCTCAGCTAGAGGTCAGAAAACTACTGAGTCCATCACGACCTTCTGGCCCCTTATGGAAGCAACCAGCGTCTGCTAGAAGCTGTGCTACAATTCAAAGCCCGGGGACACCCTGAAGCACGGTGCAGCCCTGCCTGAAATATGCTGTACATGGTTACCAGTTATTAGGCAGGCAAAGTCAAGAACGCCTTCCTGACCTTTCCCCAACGAACAAGATGAACGTCCCAGGCCGCTGGGAGGGGGAAAGGGGAAGCTTATTAACTGATGATACAATACATTATATTTGGAAGTTCAGCTAAACGGGGAGAGAGCAGTTTGCACAGCGCGGGTGCTCGGAGCTCACGGCAAGACTTCTCCAATCAATCAGAGGAGTGTCTCCATGTGGAAACATTATGTGAGGATCATTCATCCGTGCAACTTTTCTGGAAGTATCCGTACAGGACCCCAGAGAAATCTCGGATCTTCAGAAACGTTGCCGTCTCCCCCTAATGTTTCTATGCGGACGTGATAAAGCGATTCCTTCAAATCATCTGCTCACAAGCACCAAACGGTGCAGTTGGGGGGGGGGGGGGGAAGGCTCCGGAAGGTTGGAAACGGCCACTGACTGTCGTGAGAAACCAGAGGATGATGGGAAACAACGGTCCTGGAAGAAAATTCATTTCAGATTCTGGAATCCGATCCACAAGGCAGGCTTTGCATTTCGAGACTTCGAGGGGTTTCTGTCTGGACTCAGGGCCACCCCGGAGGGAGACCCCTCCACCCTGGAGCCCAGTCCCAGCCGAGGAAGCCCAACCCCCCGCCTCAGCTGGGCCCATCACCACACCAAGGACCCAAAGGACCCCCTTACCTCAGCTGCAGGAGTTGTTGGGAGAGGCCCGGGGAGGCTGCTCAGACCAGCTGACGGGAGAAGCAGCAGTGTGCAGCCTGGGAAGGTCGAAGGCAGACTCGAGCAGATGGGAGGTCCAGAGGGGTGGCAACAGTGGCAGAGAAGCCATGGAGGTTGGCTGGAGCCCATGGAGCCCGTGAGTAGTGGCAATGAGGGGTCAGGAAGTAGCAGGGGGCTGCAGGCCACTGGGAAAGGCATCTGTTGGCTGGCTAGGCGTGAGGCTTCTGAGTCGAATCAATAAGCCAGACCTTTGTCGAAGTAAAAGTTCTTTTATTCTTAATGATGGTTCAGGTACTCAATGTTTGTTAGAGATACTTGGTTATAGGCAACAGGGATTAATATACCCCCCACCTTCAGGTAATAGCAGGCAGAGGGCCAATCAGGATGAATACAAAAAAGCGCGAAAACCTCTAAGCCGTTGGTTCTCACAGAAAAGGCGCAAAAGCACTAAAAATTCCCCCCATGCCCCTTAGTGACCTTTAATTGCAATTCGCAGACCAGACACCTGGGTAGAAACAGTTCAACAGTTCCCCAAGGTTATGAAAGCAAGATAAAACATTCTAGGCTCCAGAGACAGAGAGGGAGGAGACGGGAAGAGAAAGCCAAGCTTGTTTATGTGACTCGATGGAATGCAGCAAGCCACCCTCCCGGGGAAGAAAAGACACATTAAGCAGGACCTGCAATAAACTTCAAGGCTAGCCGTAAATAAAAGTCCCCAGATGCAACAATTAATGGCAGAGAATCTGACACTAGGATCTGCAAGGGCTGGAGGAAGCCACAGCGCATAAGCCACAGAGGTGGGCAACCACGCCCTGCTTGGCCATGCTGCCATCCTGGCCCAGGTGGGCATGCCCCATGCAGAGGACCAGGATAGTGCAGGGGGTGCAGTCTCATGGCCCCAAGGGCATTGGCAGGCCAATGGCCTGATGCTAACCCTGACAGGCAGGGGCCAGCACCAGTAGGGTGGCCTGGGGTGGTGGTGTCACTCAGGAGGCATAAAAGAAGGCCAAGGAGGATAACAATCAGCCACCCAAGGCGAGTGCAGTGATATGCTGGCAGGGAGGAGGAGGAGGATGTGGGTGTGAGAATAGGGTTGCCAGCCTCCAGGTGGGGCCTGGAGATCTCTCACTTTTACAAACTGATCTCCAGCTGACAGAGATGAACTCCCCTGGAGAAAATCACTGCCTTGTAGGTGGACTTCATGGCATTGTACCATGCTGAGGTCCCTCCCCAAACCCCGCCCTCCCCTGGATCCACCCCCAAAGTCTCAAGTATTTTCAAACCCCGACCTGGCAACCCTCTGTGAGAAACCCCCTCTTTCCTGGTCTGAGGCCTGAGGAGAGTCCCTATGAGGGTGGTGCGTGATGGCGGAAGGTGCCACACCTCAAGGCAGGCAGGCTGGGCATGATACTGTCTGTCTTATCTTCATCCGCCCGTGCTCTCGTGCATTTTGTCCTTATCATTACTCCGTGAGGTAGGCTAGATCATTGGTCCTCAGCCTCTCGTATCTCACGTTCCACCAATTACTCGGTCAAAGAATTTTGTTTCTACCTTGGCAGAGACCGCCTCCCCCTTATTTTTCCCCAAGAAGGATATCTGTGTGTTTCTAGGCATTTTTGTTATTATATTTTATCACTGACAGTAAGTCTTGAGGACATTCAAAAATTGCAGAAACACAATGTACAATCCTTACGAAGAATGAATTTATCTTTAATTTTTTTTTTTTTAAAAAAAGATATGCTCGCTTGGAAAAGCCCCCCAAGTTCATGGTCTTTTGAAAACCTTATCATGCACCAGTTTGGACTGTAAGGGACACCTCAAGCTGACAACTCACATGGGTGGAGAAAGCCCCTCTGTCTTCTCCTCCATCTTGGATATTCAGAACTGCCTCAAACTGAGACAGATCATTGGTCTACCAAGCTCCCATTGTCCATGCCTGGCCTGGGCCAGGATCTTAGGCAGTGAAAGGTCTTTCCTGACTTCTACTATTTGGAGATGCTGGATCTAGAACCTTCTGCAAGCACATGGCCATGCGGCCTGCCTGCCTCTGTCCAGGCAGAACTACTGTGTGGATCTGGTCCTCTTTCTGGGCCTTGCAAGATATCAGAGATATTAGTGAGCTGGATAGTCCTGCTAGTCAGGGGTCATTTCGTAGAAAAAGAGGTGCAGGAGCTCATTAGCATAACTCCTTAGCATAACTCATTTGCATATGCCACACCCCCTAACATACCGGAAGTGTGTCAGAAGGCAACACCCACCCCTCAGGCTCCACTCCACAGGTGAGTGAAACTGACCTGCTCTTCCTCCATTCCCTTCCCCATCCAATACTTTGGGCAATAAAAATAAGCGTAAAGAACACAGCCTCATTCTCTTCCTGCTCCCTTGAAACCACCAGGTTTCCCTTGAAACCTTCCTGCTCCCTTGAAACCACCAGGTTTCAAGTAGACTTGAGATACCCAGGACATGTGCACCACTCATCCCTTCCCCTTCCCCTCCCCACAACAAGACACCCTGTGAGGTAGGTGGGGCTGAGAGAGGTCTTTTGAGAACTGTTCATGAGAGAACAGCTCTGAGAGAACGTGTGACTGGCCCAAGGTCACACCAGCAGCTGCATGTGGAGGAGTGGGGAATCAAACCCGGTTTTCCCAGATTAGAGTCCAACTCCTGACCACTACACCAAACTGATAGGGTGGAAGCTGCTGAAGGGTTGGTGAAATTTCTCCGGTACTTATGTGCCATGTGCCCAGATAAAAAATGGTATACTTAGAAAATGTATATGCCACCTTGAGCAAGTCTCTGGAAAAGCAGCACACAGTCATAAAAGGAACAATGATAAAATTATCAGCATTAAAACAGAACGTTAAAAACAATAAAGACCCTAGCAGGGCTTCCCCCGGGGTGCTGCACCTCTGCACTGCTCGGGGAAGCCGAGGAGAGGGCGGGGCTTTGTCATGTGCCCGCCCCCTGGGCTCCTCACTCCTGGAGCTGCGCTCCAGTGCGCTCCTGCTCCAACAGACCCCTGCTGCTAGTATCTCAGAGGGGTCCCTTTTCATGTCTGAAGTTATACATTGGTGGGTGTGGGGAAGGAGACAGTCTCAACACACACCACATCTCGATGAATTTTTATCATTCTTGTATTCCGGGCCAGGATCCTCCTTCTGCACCATTGCAGCCTGACAGGTAGATATTATGCATTTCCTGAATTAGAGATTTGCCCAACAGACCATAACAGCAGTGACAGGACTCCGGGAGTCTTTGCAGGCGAACGGAAATGGTCCAGAAAGCAGAATCTGCATGCAGAAGAGAGCCGTGACTTCATCTGGGATACCTTGCAGATAGGAGGGGGAGTAAAAGTTCCTGCCAGCCTCAGCTAGTACTAATTGGGAAGAGGAGTGCATTTCCTCTGGGATGAGAGACCCCTTATTAAAGACCTGCCCAAGGGACCACTGACCTCTAGGGTAAATGATAGCCATCAGCCATGGAGTAACCTTTCTCTGGGAGGATCTCATTAAACAGGCAAACCGAGAATTTACTGCTAGGTAAATGCTGTGTGTATTCAAGAGTGCGGGGAAAACGCTCCACGCTGACCCACTTTCAATTTAGGGAATGGTACGCTGACAGCTAGAATCTCTCCTGCGATTCCCTCCCGATATATGGCAGATGATTAGCATTTACGACTCAATAGGGCACCTAGAGGCTTCACTGCAGTCGAAACTCCGGCCGAATGAGGAAAGGGGTGGGGGAAAAAACTTTGCCAAAGGCCTCGAGCGTCCGGTGCCTCAAGCTCCATTCAAATCCCAGAGCTTTTGCAAAGTGAATCAGTTGCACCAATACAGCTGCAGTCTTAAGAATGCTTTGCCTGGGGAGCAAGGGCCGTTGAATAAAACGAGTTTTACTTCTGTGTCGATGTTAGGGTTGCCAGCCTCCAGATGGGGCCCGGAGATCTCCCGGAATCACCACTGATCTCTAGAGTCAGAGATCAGTTCCCCTGGAGAAAGTGGCTGCTTTGGAGGGTGGACCCTATGGCTGAGGTCACTCTCCTCCCAAACCCCGCCTTCCTCAGGCGCCACCCCCAAAATCTCCAGGTATTTTGCAACCCCGAGGGTTAATCCTAGCAGACATGCTTAGGATGGCTCCCTGATTATTCCATAACTGGCTCAGCTATCTGTTCACAGGGCAATCCTTGCACTGGTGGTTATGTGTCTGTTCCCACGTTTGCAAAATGGGGACAATGCAGATCAACATCACAGGGGTGTTGTATTGACATAAGAGGAACCCTGCAGGATCAGGAAAATAGTGGCCAACTAATTGCCCTACAGGGGCAACAGACAGGGCACAGGGGCCAAGCCTTTCCTTAGATGTTGCCTCGTAGCACTGCTATTCAGAGGTTGGCTGCCTCTTAACATGGAGGTTCTCTTCACTCATAGAGCTGCCACCCTCCAGTGGCACCAGGAGATCTCCCACTGTTACAGTTAGGGTTGCCATTCCCTCGATGGGGGCATAGGGGTTACCCCGCTTTCAGGGCCCCCAATCTGGGTACATCATGCCAGGCATGTCGTGTGGGGGACACTCTAGCATTTGGGTAAAAACTCTATGGTGGCTATAGAGTTTTTAACCGAAATGCTAGAGCATCCCCCCGAACATGTCCAGTGCAATGATGTCACTTCTGGGTGATGTCATCACAGTGCACATAATAAGACCCCGGCAACTAGGCTGGAACCCCCCACCAGGACACCAGTAAGACCTGGAAACCCTAATTACAGTCAATCTTCAGATGACCAAGTTCAGGACCTCTGGAGAAAACGTCTGGTGGGTGGGCTTTATGGCATTATATCCTGCTGAGTTCCCTCCCCAAACCCCGTCCTCCCCAGGCTCCACCCCCCCAATCTCCAGGTGTCTCCCAACCCAGAGCAGGCAACCCTATTCACTCATAGATGGACCTCTCCTCCATGAATCTGTCTAATCTTCTTTTGAAGCCATCTATGCTTGCCGCCATCATGACATCCTTTGGCCCTGAACTCCACAATTTAACCACTCTGTAAAGAGGTACTTCCTTTTGTCTCTCCCGAATATGTCGCTCATCAACTTCATTGGTGTCCCTGAGTTTTCGCATTACAGGAGAAGATGAAAAGCTCTTTCTATCCACTTTCTTCACCCCGTCATAATTTTAAAGCATGGCCCTTTTGTCATTTTTTTTTTATAAACTGAAAAGGAAAAAAAAAGCAGATGAGGTAGAGAAAAATAGAGATTATAAAGCTTTAGTCCATTGTTTTCCAAGCACGCCGTAGATAATACAAAATCAGACATTCCCCCCCCCCCCCCCAAAAAAAGGACTCAGCCACAGGAAATGGAATTAGTCCCACGCAGTTCATCTCCCTGCCAGTACCCACACCTCAAAAAAAAAAAAACTGAAACAAAAAGAAAAGAAAAAGGCCTTGAGTACTTCTGCTTGCCTTTTAGACAGACTATTGCCAGCTCTGGGTGGGGATATACCTGTGAGACCTCTGCTCAAAGTAGTCAAGGATCAGATCTTTGTTAATGAAACACAGTTCTTTATTTCCAATCTCTACATTGGTACAGCTTCTCGGATTATTGTCAGAGATAACCCATATGACAGAAGCAGGTCTATTATACCTTTCTAGGCAGTTTGAATTACCCATAGGTAGCCAATCACTACAAGGAAAAAACGGCGGGCAAAAAGGGGCTCTGGCCGTTTGCTTCCCACAGGAAAGAAAGTGAGGTGTCAAGTTGTAAATTTCCCTTCCCAAACCAGACCCTTCAGATGTTACCAGTTCACATAACAATCAATGGCCTCGAGGCTTTCGCACGTTGATAAGAGATGGAACTTGTCCTCCCTTGGAGTCCCAGCCGGGACGACTGGAATGCGGAGGCAGGAGTGTGAGAGGCCCATTGTTCCCATACTTTGAAGTTGTCATTCTCCCGCTCTGACAGTTACACAAACCAGGCCTGGTCAGGGTCATAAACCTGGGGTCACATATTCTACATACATACTGGCCAAAGTGATTACATGGCAGGTGTTAGGGAAGCATCTAGCATACATACATGGCAATGTGAATATAGCAGGGCATACAGACAGAGCAGGGGGAAGCATAGCAATAAAACAGAATACATGGCTAGGAGCAATAGAAAATACTTTGTCTGAATTAGCAGATTCTGACACCACCTGGAGATTTTGACGATGGAGCCTGGGGAGGGCAGGGTTTGGAGAAGGGAGGGGCCTCACTAAGGTACGATGCCATAGAGTCTGCCCTCCCAAACAGCCATTTTCTCCAAAAAGCTGATCTCCTTTGTCTGGAGAACAATTATAATAGCAGGAGATCTTGAGGCCCCACTAGGGTTGCCAAGTCCAGGTTGGAAAATACCTGGGGACTTTGGGGGTGGAGCCAGGAGAGGAGAGGGCGGGGTTTGGGGACGGGAGGGGCCTCATTAGGGTTGCCAAGTGTTCAAAACTCACTGGCGGGGGGGAGTCTTCCTCTGGCCGGGAGTTTCTCCTGGCGCACGCACCCAGCAATGTCACCGGAAGTGATGTCAGCACGTTGGGGGCGTTGCCAGAGCGTTGCCCTGGCAATGCCCCCAACGTGCTGACGTCACTTCCGGTGACGTCATTACATCGTCCTCGCTGGACGACTTCGGGGGTGGAGTTCCCCCCGCCGGCCAAATGCTGGTCGGTGGATCGGGAACCCCTTTAGCAGGGGATCCCCCACCCCCCAGGCTGACTTGGCAGCCCTAGGCCTCAGCATGGTACAAGACCATAAAGTCCACCCTCCAAAGCAGTCATTTTCTCCAGGGGAGCTGATCTCTGTCAGCTGGGGATCACTTGTAAAAGCAGGGGATCCCCAGGCCCCACATGGAGGCTGGCAACCCTATTTATATGCAGCTCCTGACTCCCTTGTCTTCAAGCAGGCCCTTATTCAGGAGTAGGTCTCTACTCTTCAGAAGGCTGTTCCTGAAGAGGAGGCCTCTCTTGAGGTCAAGGCTGAGGAAGGGTTGCCAGGTTCCAACTCAGGAAATATCTGTTGACTTTGGGGGGTGGAGCCAGGAGTGAGGATGTGACATCACTTTTGTGATGTCACATCCTATGATTTCACTTCCAGGTCCACCCCACACCCCCTCCAGAAGGTTCCTGTGGTTCCATGGTAGGAGCTTGTGCTTCTAACACAATGGTTGGTCTCAACTCATTCTCCACCCAAGCCATACTCACTGGTACCATTTAGGGTTGCCAGGTGAGGCTGACAGGCCGGTGGGGGATTTCCCAGGAGAGGGGAGGAAAAAAGCATGATCGAACTCCAAAGGGAGTTCTGGCCATCACATTTAAAGTGACAGTGTACCTTTTAAATGCCTTCTCTCCACTGGAAATAATGGAGGATGGAGGCACCTTCTTTTGGGGCTCATAGAATTGGACCCCTGGTCCAATCTTTTTGTAACTTGGGGTTTTTTTTGAGGAGAGGCACCAGATGTTATGCTGAAAATTTGGTACCTCTACCTAAAAAAAAAACTCCCTAGAGTCCCAGATACCCACAGATCGATTCTCCATTATACCCTATCGGGACAGTTCCCATAGGGTATACTGGAGTGTCCAGCAGACATCCCCCCGCTTTCTGATAACCCTGAAGCCAGGGGGAGGGCCTCCAAACCAGGGGATCCCCTGCCCCCAACTGGGGATTGGCAACCCTGGGCTGAGGGGAGGCATCTGTTCCATAGGAAGGCCACTGCTTCCTCCATAGTTCCAAACTCTGCCACGCCATTTTCCTCACTTCTCATAGACACCATTCCCAGAGCTGCGTTATGACTTTTGTAGGTCCTAGGCACTTTTGCCTTCACGGGCCCCTCCCACCATAACAGTATCAATATTAAACATTATTTTTAACATAACTTTAAATACTTCAACATTTTAGGCAAAATTTAATAAATTTTCATGGGCCCTAAACGTTTCATTTTTTTCTTATGTGAGAGAAAAAAAATCAAAACATTTTCTTCAACCCTAAACGTTCATTTTTTCCACCCCTGGCGGGGACCCGGCAAACACAAACCTATATCCAGTGCAGTTGGCAAACCAACAGCGGGGTCTGAACTGATTGGCCCCTGCAATGCTGGCATCGCGGCTGCTCAGCTTGCTTTGGTCCTGGGCCCTTTTTAACTTCCCTGTTAGCATCCCTGTTAACTCCCCTTGCTAGCATCCGCCTTGGAAGGAACACCAGCCGAAGGACTGTGCTCAGGAAGAGAGAGAGAGAGAGAGACAGACAGACAGAGACACCAAGTTTAGGGAGACCGTCCCCCATTAGCTTGCAAGGAGTTAACGCTCTGATCCGTTGCGTGCGTTCTGATGAGGCGACGCTTGACACACTGCGCCGGAATAATGAAACGCGATACACATTAATAGGACCTCCCACTGCTTGATTGCTTCTGCTCCACTGGCCCCATTGAAGATTTCACTTTTCTTTTAACAGTCACAATAACAGAATGTGACATTAAGCCTTCTTCTTCTTCTTTTTTTTACACGGAGCAATTTATTTTAAAATATTGGGGCACTCAAAACAGGATCCAGAATGTTAAATAAGATATGCATGAGATGGAAATCAGAGTGCCGCGGCTCGGAGGAGACAGGCCTCAGACGAGTGAAGGCAGCGTCACTTTTATTCTTAATTGCTGTTTAAGGCACAAAGAAATAGCTGAGCTGGAAGGAGGGAGGGGAGGGAGGGGAGACAGAGAGGGGGAGAAGGTTCTCAGCTCCCACCGCTCCGGGTTCTGGTGTGTCTCCCAGCAGCTCCCTGAGAGGCACAGAAAAATCTTCCATGGGTGGGAACGGTGGGTGGATAACCTTACAGGGGTGGCGCAGCCAAAATGATTGACATTCTTTGGGTCTGATGCCATACTCAGGGAAGTACAAAATGTCTGTACAAGGAGATCAGAGGCCACTGTGGTCACCTGGGGTGAAATTATGTCTATGTCTGGGGCAGTGATGCTCTGTCTTCTTGGTGCTTGGGGGGGCAACAGTGGAAGGGCTTCTGGAGTCCTGGCCCTGCTGGTGGATCCCCTGCTGGTACCTGGTTTTTGGCCACTGTGTGGCACAAAGTGTTGGGCGGGATGGGCCATTGGCGTCTCTTACGTTCTTACGGAATTCTCATTCAAGACAAAGCGAGACCTACACAGATTATTTGAGGCCACTGCTACATTGTAGACTAATACCACGTGTCCAAACGGCAGACTTTTTTCAATTAAAATATCCTTTGTAAAACAAGGAACCAAAATGTGGTTTTCCTAAAACTTTCACTTGTATTCTGCTAACCTCACCACGGGTAATAGGGTAAAGAGAGTCAGTAGGATGTGGAAGAAGAAGAGATTGGATTTATACCCTGCCCTTCACTACCGGAAGGAGTCTCAGAGCAGCTTACTAACTCCTTTCCCTTCCCCTCCCCACAACAGACACCCTGTGAGATAGGTGGGGCTCAGAGGCTCTTGACAGAAACTGCTCTTTTTCAAGAACAGCTGGGACAGAACCAGGGGTCCGTTGGAGCGGGAGCGCACAGGAGCGCAGCTCCGGGAGTGAGGAGCCCAGGGGGTGGACACATGACCAAGCCCCGCCCACTCCTCGGCTTCCCCAAGCAGTGCAGAGGCGCAGCGCCCCGGGGAAAGCCCTGCTAGGGTCTTTATTGTTTTTAATGTTTTGTTTTAATATTGGTAATTTTATCATTGTTCCTTTTATGACTGTGTGCTGCTTTTCCAGAGACTTGCTCAAGGTGGCATATAAATTTTCTAAGTATACCATTTTTAATCTGGGCACATGGCACATAAGTACTGGAGAAATTTCACCAACCCTCCAGCAGCTTCCACCCCATCAGTTTGGTGTAGTGGTCAGGAGTTGGACTCTAATCTGGGAGAACCGGGTTTAATTCCCCACTCCTCCACATGCAGCTGCTGGTGTGACCTAGGGCCAGTCACAAGTTCTCTCAGAGCTGTTCTCTCATGAGCAGTTCTCAAAAGATCTCTCTCAGCCCCACCTACCTCACGGGGTGTCTTGTTGTGGGGAGGGGAAGGGGAAGGGATGGGTGGTGCACATGTCCTGGGTATCTCAAGTCTACTTGAAACCTGGTGGTTTCAAGGGAGCAGGAAGAAAATGAGGGTGTGTTCTTTACGCTTATTTTTATTGCACAAAGTATTGGATGGGGAAGGGAAGGGAGGAAGAGCAGGTCAGTTTCACTCACCTGTGGAGTGGAGCCTGAGAGGTGGGTGTTGCCTTCTGACACACTTCCGGTATGTTAGGGGGTGTGACATATGCAAATGAGTTATGCTAATGAGTTATGCTAATGAGCTCCTGCACCTCTTTTTCTACGAAATGACCCCTGGACAGAGCTATGGCTTGCCCAAGGTCATCCAGCAGGTGCAAGTGGAGGAGTGGGGAATCAAACCCACTTCTCCCAGATTAGTGTCCATGCACTTAACCACTACACCAAACTGGCCCTCTTCTAGTGGTTAGAGTGCCGGACTGTCTTCTCTCCTTCCTGCTAAAATCTGAGCAGTTGGACTCCTCTGGCTGAAGTGAGCGAGAACATATGTCCTGATTTGCCCACGTTTCAGAAATCGTGAACGAGCCCAACATGGGGATGGCGCACGGGGATGAATAATCGTTTGCTTCAGATTCTGAACATGCTTGCTCCAGGCAGCTGCTGATTCTGGCAAAATATTGACAGCCAATGCTATGATTTTATAGAGAGAACTGCATCTTCTTGGCCATCTTCTGTTCTCGTTATGCTTTGAAACACGCATAGAGAAGATCTAACCCCAAACTGGCTAGTCCCAGGACAAGATGTTTCCCAACCAAACAAGGTATTTCCCTGACTATACAGCATGCTGCTCATGGTCTATGTGTTAAGCAGATGCATGCTGGAAGATCCTAGTTAGATCTGATTCTCAGGCACGTAGGGGCCCAGTTCAGTTCAAGACAGTGACGTGGGGAAAGAAGGGGGTTAAGTCTCTCCCCACACCAGTTTTCTGACCTGAAGGGGTCCTCCGAAGATGCTTTTTGTCCCACTGGGACAACTTGGGGCTCCACTAGATGCTAGGTGTAGTTGGGTCCAGGATCCCCAGACCCAATTTATGTCACAGGTAGCATTCGAAACCTAATGGACCCAAGTGCTGCAGGGTAGGATTTGGCTCTTGAGAATGGCACGGTGGGGAGGAGAGGCTTCAGCCTTCCCTTCCGCACCATTTTCCCAAGCCAAAATGGCCACAGCAAGACCTGTTAGCACCAATATGGGGTTCCGTGTGTACTGACTGCATCGTGTGGCACTGCACAGCAGGGCAAACATGCCCCCCAGCGGCTATTTGGCTTGGGAAAAAAGCATGGAAGGGAAGGCTGAAGACCCTCTTCCCCCCACACCATAATCCTGAGCTGAACCTGGCCCCACAGTGCTTGACAATGGAAGTTCCTCCATGTTACATGTGACACGAACTAGATCAGGGTGACACATGTCACACGTATTGTCTAGCTGAACTCTTATGTATCCCATCCAGGGGTCATTTCGTAGAAAAAGAGGTGCAGAAGCTCATTAGCATAACTCATTTGCATAACTCATTTGCATATGCCACACCCCCTAACATACCGGAAGTGTGTTAGAAGGCAACACCCACCCCTCAGGCTCCACTCCACAGGTGAGTGAAACTGACCTGCTCTTCCTCCATTCCCTTCCCCATCCAATACTTTGTGCAATAAAAATAAGCGTAGAGAACACCCCCCCATTCTCTTCCTGCTCCCTTGAAAGCACCAGGTTTCAAGGAGACTTGAGACACCCAGGACATGTGCACCACCCATCCCTTTCCCTTCCCCTCCCCACAAGAAGACACCCTGTGAGGTAGGTGGGGCTGAGAGAGGTCTTTTGAGAACTGCTCATGAGAGAACAGCTCTGAGAGAACTTGTGACTGGCCCTAGGTCACACCCGCAGCTGCATGTGGAGGAGTGGGGAATCAAACTCGGTTCTCCCAGATTAGAGTCCAACTCCTGACCACTACACCAAACTGATGGGGTGGAAGCTGCTGAAGGGTTGGTGAAATTTCTCCAGTACTTATGTGCCATGTGCCCAGATAAAAAATGGTATACTTAGAAAATTTATATGCCACCTTGAGCAAGTCTCTGGAAAAGCAGCACACAGTCATAAAAGGAACAATGATAAAATTATCAATATTTAAACAAAACATTAAAAACAATAAAGACCCTAGCAGGGCTTTCCCCGGGGCGCTGCGCCTCTGCACTGCTCGGGGAAGCCGAGGAGGGGGAGGGGCTTGGTCATGTGCCCACCTCCTGGGCTCCTCACTCCCGGAGCTGCACTCCTGTGCGCTCCCACTCCAACGGACCCCTGATCCCATCCATAGAAGTATACTAGTCCAATGCAGTTAAAGGAGAGGGAAAAATGTATGCAACTTATAATGGAGGTGGTGTTGCACACAAGGCAGAATTAAAATGCACTGAATATAACAAATCCGTGTTGGAGATGTTATGATGCTTCTCCAGATTTGTTTCATGTTTGGTAGAAATGTCAGAAAACCTAATGCTTTTCATTTAATGTTTTTGGACCAAGGTACTTGGAGTTACTTCAAGAATAATTAGGCCTGCAACAAATTTGTGTGAGGATTGTTTGTGCCAGTTATGTTGATGCAGCCCCCTCATGTGTTGGGGGATCATTTCTCAGGATGGAAGGTGCTGCACTGGGGGTGCCGAATCGTTTTCTAAGCTGTCAGCAACTACTGTGTTGAAATCTGTGATATTTCTGGACCCATAACAGGATAAAGGCCCTGACCCGCTTGGCCCAGGGTAGCCTGATCTTGTCAGATCTTGGAAGCTAAGCAGGGTTGGTCCTGGTTAGTACTTGGATGAGAGACCACCAAAAAAGATGAGGTTGCCGCACAGAGACAGGCAGTGGGAAATCACCTCTGTTCGTCTCTTGCCTTGAAATCCTCATGGGGTAGTCATAAGTTCACTCCCACGGCCTGCTGAGAGCCATATTTGCCCTGCTGTGGGGTGTCACTTGATGTATTCAGCTTGACAGCACTTTCCACCAAGTATTGTTCTCCCCAAACTTCAGACAGGGATGTTGACTTGGCTAAAGCCACTTCAGGTGGGTAATCGAGGTGAGATTTGTCCAGCCTAAGAGTAGTCCAATCTTATCAGATGTTGGAAGCTAAGCAGGGTCACCTCTGGTTGGTGCTAGGATGGGAGACCACCAAGGAAGTCCAGGGTTGCTATGCAGAAGAAGACAATGGCAAACCTCCTCTGAACTTCTCTTGCCTTGAACACCCTCTCGGGTCACCATTACTCGGCTGGGACTTAATTGCACTTCCTACCACTAAGGAGCCTTCCTCCAGCTTAAGCACTTCTTTCTCCAGCAGACACTTAAACTGGAGGTATCTAAATATGGACACTTGCCATTATGTTAGGAAGATGACGTTTTTGGCAGCTGCTGCGGTTCCAAGCAGTAATTGCAGCTTGAGTTCCAGTGAGAAGTCACGGTTGGAGCATCAGACTCACAGGGCAATCCGAAGAACACTTCCCTGGGAGTAAGCCCCATGGAACAGACTTGAGTAGGATTCTGAGAAGAACTGCTGAAGATTGCCCTTTTAGCCATGGAGCTCACTGGTTGAACTTGGATGAGTCATTCTGCTGAAGGGACCTCACTGAGCTGTTAGGAAGAGAAACTGGAGGGAGGGAGTGTCGCATGTACTGCCTGGAGCACCTTATAAGAAGCATGGAAGTGGTGCAAAACAGTGTTGTTGTTGTTGTTGTTATTTATTTATTGATTTGATTTTTATCCCACCCTCCTGGCCAAGGCCGGCTCAGGGTGGCTTACAAAACAGAATAAAATTTCTACAATGCACATAAAATCACAGCATCAATATATAATATAATACAGTGTTAAAGCCAGACATAATAAAGTTCTAGCAAGTTAATGGAGTTAGTGTGGGCTAGCTCAGAGTTTTTTAGTTTCCGGCTCACTCTTTTTTGTCTTAGCCAGGGGTCCGTTGGAGCAGGAGCGCACAGGAGCACAGCTCCAGGAGTGAGGAGCCCAGGGGGTGGGCACATGACCAAGCCCCGCCCCCTCCTCGGCTTCCCCGAGCAGTGCAGAGGCGCAGCGCCCCGGGGAAAGCCCTGCTAGGCTCTTTATTGTTTTTAGTGTTTTGTTTTAATATTGATGATTTTATCATTGTTCCTTTTATGACTGTGTGCTGCTTTTCCAGAGACTTGCTCAAGGTGGCATATAAATTTTCTAAGTATACCATTTTTAATCTGGGCACATGGCACATAAGTACTGGAGAAATTTCACCAACCTTCAGCAGCTTCCACCCCATCAGTTTGGTGTAGTGGTCAGGAGTTGGACTCTAATCTGGGAGAACCGGGTTTGATTCCCCTCTCCTCCACATGCAGCTGCTGGTGTGATCTTGGGCCAGTCACAAGTTCTCTCAGAGCTGTTCTCTCATGAGCAGTTCTCAAAAGACCTCTCTCAGCCCCACCTACCTCACAGGGTGTCTTGTTGTGGGGAGGGGAAGGGAAAGGGATGGGTGGTGCACATGTCCTGGGTATCTCAAATCTACTTGAAACCTGGTGGTTTCAAGGGAGCAGGAAGAGAATGGGGGGGTGTTCTTTATGCTTATTTTTCTTGCACAAAGTATTGGATGGGGAAGGGAATGGAGGAAGAGCCGGTCAGTTTCACTCACCTGTGGAGTGGAGCCTGAGGGGTGGGTGTTGCCTTCTGACACACTTCCAGTATGTTAGGGGGTGTGGCATATGCAAATAGGTTATGCTAATGAGCTCCTGCACCTCTTCTTCTACGAAATGACCCCTGGTCTTAGCTCAGGAAGGTTGGCTCCAGAGCAAACTGATTGATGCACTAGCCGAATCGCTGACTCACAAATTCAATGCCAGTAGCTCACAAAGTAGAATTTTTACTCACAAGACCCCACAGCTTAGAGAGAGCATTGGCAGAGCAAAGCTAGTTTCTACCTGCTTTTGTTTAAAAAAAGGGAAACAGATGGGCACTATTGCTCTTTTAGGTAAAGGTTTCCCTTGTTCGAAAGCCAGTCGAATACGACTCTAGGGATGCGGTGCTCATCTCCATTTCCAAGCCAAAGAGCCAGCGCTGTCCGAAGACATCCCTGTGGTCATGTGGCCAGCATGACTAGATGCTGAGGTGCATGGAACACTGTTATCTTCACACCAAAACGGTACCTATTTTTCTACTTGCAATTTCTTGCTTTCGAACTGCTAGGCTGGCAGGAGCTGGGACTAGAGATGGGAGCTCACTCCGTCATGCACCACTCGGATCTCGAACTGCTGAACTACCGGTCTGCAGTTCAGCATCTTAACCACTTGAGCCACTGCAGCCTTTTTAGCTCTTTTAGCCTGATTTAATTTCACACAGGAAGACCTGGAGATGAAATAATCCACCCATTCACATTTGGGACCTACAGAGAAAGCCGGTGGATACTGGATTGCTCTGACATCAGATACCTGCTTTACCTGAAGCACGACTCCATGAAGTCTCTCTGCTTCATTTCTTCCTTTCTCCGTTGGAATTTTCCCCATTAGGGAGAATTCCCAGTACGATCTTCTCTTCATGTATCCGAAGACATGAGCTGTGACTCATTGAAGCTCGTGTTGAAATAACTGCTGTTCGTCTTTAAAGGGCCACTGGACATTTGCATCATCACGACCCTATAACACCCGGGCAGCCGGATTTAAGCTGGGGAAGTGGCTGAGAGTTGGGGTTAGTAATGGAATGGCTGCCCAGGGTGGCCCAAGGCAGAGCTGTTCTGCAGAAATCTGCAGATGGCACTTGGCAGGGGGCGGGGGCGTGAATCGTGGCAGTACTCTCCCAGGTGATTGGTGTGGATTCATCCTATATTACCTGTCAGTTTTTGAAAGGTCTGCCTGCTGGTGAGGGCTCGTTTTTATGTTTTGCCTAAGGTGGCAAAATGTCTACCGTGGGCCCTGCTGGTACCTTGATCCTATACATATGCATAGCTGTGATGGGACCAGCGCTGGGAGAACAGCATGCGCTGATGTAGTCACAGTGCCGTGCTGTGCTAGACGAGCGGAATGAGGCTCTCTGCCTAAACTGTGTGTCGGTTCCAACCCGGCTTGAAACATGGCACCGCTAGGGAGGAGCAGATTTCTCTTCCCGTGCTGCCTTTCTCTCGCCCTTCATTCCGGTTTTATCAGAAGCGTCGCTGAAATTAATTGCGGACTTGGCACGTGTGCAGTTTGCTCCAGGGGCGTGGTGTGTGCATTTGTGCTCCCCCCCCCCCCCCCCCGGGCGTTACTGATTGACATTTGGTCATAAAACACTGCGAAGGAGCGATTTTGATGCAGTTGCTCCGGAAGACTGCATCAAGATTCTTTTCTGTACGGTCATTCACTGAGGTTCAGACGCACGTCGAAGCGCTGCTAACACACCACACACACACACACACACACACACACACACACACAAAGAGTCTTGATGCGGTAGGATTGCACCAAGATTGTTTTTTTGCTGAGTTTTATCAATGCACACATGCCCCTCAGGAATGGAAGGGACTGCAACCTGCCATCAACTATACACATGCACCACGCTCTGCATAAAATGGTAAAGTGGGTTGCAAATAATTTGCATGTGCATGTACTTGTACATATGATGCTGCCTTCTGCTGAACCAGATCATTGGCCCGCCAAGGTCAGTATTATCTACTCAGGCTGGCCGAGACTCTGGAGCATTTCAGGTCTTTCAGCTCACCCATCACCTGGTCCTTTTGCTGGAGAGGCTGTGGCTTGAACCAGGGACCTTCTGCATGCCAAGCAGATACTCTGCTACTGAGCCACAGTCCTCTCTTGCACTGTAGCTTTACCATGCACCTCCTTCCCCACCTGGCATGGAACACAGCCGAGCCACATGTCTCCTTCCCTGCTTTCTACAGGGCTTGGCAAAGCTGAATGTCTCCTTCCCTGCCTGGGGCTCGGCTGGGCTGCACACATCCTTTCCCTGCCCAGCACAGGGCTTGCGCCACTAGACCATGGCAGAAGCAGCTATTGCCTGCCCTGCACCCTTGCTTGGGGCTGGGCTGGCCCAAAGGGGCCATTGGCCCACTGGGACTTTTCCCAGTGTCCTTAATAGCCGATCTGTCCCTGCCTTCCAGTCGCAAGAAGATCCTTCCTGGGGTTTATGAGATCTGTGTAGTGGGACAGCCCTGTGGGTCAGTTCACTGGAGCAAAGAGGGACAAGGTGATCAAATAGACCCCTTTCATCGGTGCAGGAGAGGAAGGAGGAGAGATTTCACTCCTCTATCCTCCTTTATTTCTGCCTCCCGCCCGCCCCCAGCCCCATGCAGCTGTTTCTCCATGTGGGTTCTGCAGTCCAGCTTTTTGAAGGTTGGGAGGCGATGCTGGAATGGGGAAGAATGCGAGAAAACTCTGCACCCTGTGCTCTTGAGGCCCAGTATTTCAGGTGCTTTTAGAGATCCGCGATCGATTCCCCATTTGGTGTCTCTCACTTTCTCTGTCAGTTTAAATATGTGTTTTAAATACTTGCGTGTGGCTTTCTTCCATCAGTCTGCAGCACAGCATATTTAGCAACAATGCACCAACAGTAGGATGTATGTTACATAAAATGAAGAAGGAGGAGGAGCAGGAGGAGGAGGAGAAGAAGAAGAAGAAGAAGATAATGATGACCCTGACCTGGATGGCCCAGGCTAGCCTGAACTCATCTGAGCTCAGAAGCTAAACAGGGTCAGCATTGGTTAGTACTGGGATGGGAGACCACTAAGGAAGTCCACAGTTGCTACAGAGGCTGGTAATGGCAGACCACTACTGTCCGTCTCTTGCCTTGTAAATCCTGTGGAGTCACCCTAAGTTAGCTGTGACTTGATGGCTCTTTCCACAATTGCTGTTATTGGTACCATTTTTTTTGCTGTTTTGTTGTGGTGGTTGTTGTTGTCATCATCAAATATTGTCGCGATCTCTTCTTGGTGCTTGCTCCGGATAGCCCCATCTTTCTGTAAGAAGTGTCAATCACTGCTTAGAAGCGCCCTGGCCTTATGGCGAGTCTCGAGAATGGCAGCTTTTTGCATTGCATTTAACGGGAACGATGGAGCACGGATTCTCCTTTCTAGGTTTTGCTTCAGGGTATTTGGAACAACTGTTGCTGATCCTCAGAGTGCTGCTGTATGAACTGTCTTGTGCTATTACGGTTATTAGAGAGGACTCACAGAGCTGTGTCAAGCAGGGGTAGTGGGGAAAGAGCCAGCAAGGATTTGGGTTGCCACTGCTGGCGGTAGGTGAAGACATCCACACCATCATTTTGCAAATGGTTAGCTGGTGGCCGAGAAGGACATTTCTGACAATCCTCCACCCTCTGCTCCAAAGTGTTTAGACCCCTCCTCATTGGGAAAGTAGGGCGGAGAGTCTTATCTTGAGAGACAAAACAGGGTCCTACAAAGCTGCCATGCTGTCAGATTTTTGGTCTACTGCTCTAGGTAGCGGTGGCTTTCCAAAGTCTTTGGTCTTTTCTAACCATGCTTTCCCATGGTCCTTCAACTGGAGATGCCTGGGTATAAACTTGGGACCTCCTCCATGCTCAGCACGGGCTGTGTCAGTGAGCTACAGACTCCCCATAAAGCACATGAACCCATGAAGTCATGAGGGTTGCCAGCTCTGGGTTGGGAAACACGTGGAGATTTGGGGGATGGAGCCTGAAGAAGGCAGGATTTGGGGAGGGGAGGGTCCCCCAGCAGGGTATAATACCATGGAGTCCACCTTCCAAAGCAGCTGTTTGCTCCAGGGGAACTGATCTTTGTAGTCTGAAGATCAGTTGTAAAAGTGGAAAATCTCCAGGCCCTACTGGGAAATTGGCAACCCTAGAAGTCACCTTATACCTTATCATCATAGTTTCAGTCTGCTCTGATTGGTAGTAGCTCTCAAAGGTAGAGAATGATCATGGCCAACACCTGCCATCATTTAAAGTCAAGATCAGGGGTGCAGACTTTTTAATTTCCCGGGGGAGGGGGCTTTTCGGCCACGCGCCGGGACGATGTCCCCGTTGCCGCCAGAGCCTCCCCCCAGCTCCCCTGAACCCACTCCCCTGAACCCACTCACTCTCTCCCTCCCTCCCTCCCTCCTGGGGCCATCCAGGTGACTGCCCAGTGTGATGACGTCACCTGGAAGTGATGTCATCACTCTGGGCACATTGCCAGGGCAATACTCTTGCAATCACCCCAAAACTTTATGGTGCCATAGAGTTTCAGGGCAATTGCTAGAGTGTCACCCCGGGAGTCGCCCAGATGGCCCGGGAGGTAGGGAGGTAGGGAGAGAGAGTGAATGGGTTCAGGGGAGTGGGTTCAGGGGAGCCGGGCAGGGGGGGGGCTAGGAAGGGAGGCAGGGATGCACAGCGGTGGTGGGTGCCCGGTTTTGCCAGGGGGACCTCAGTCCCCCCTGGGAAATTTCAGGGGTGGCCTGCGCCCCCGAGCCCCCTCGTAGTTGACGTCTGTGGTCAAGATGCAAAGGACTAAATCTGGGCCCTTCTGCATGGCAAACATGTGCTCTATCACTGAGTGATGGTTCCCTGATTTTGATGAAACATTTTCCTTATTTTAGCCAATTGCCATGTATAGGCATCTATGGAAGGGACAAAGCAGAAGTCCATCATAGAGGAATTATAAGCTCTATCTCTAGGTTGAATTCTGTTCTATTAATGCCCGCTGAAAAGATACAGACAGTAGGCGCAAGCCCAGCATAAAAGAATGGGCTGAGCATTTGCAATTCGGCCAGGTGCTCTGTAGTTCCATGGAAATTAGAGATAATTTACAGAGGGAAGAAAATGCAGAGTGGAGAGATGCTGTCCTCGTAGGTGACCAGATCCTCACTGGGTCCCTGCGACACTCGCGAGTCCCTGCTCTTTGACCAATCACTGGCAGCCAAAGAATACCAAGCAACTGGAGCGGGGGGAGCGGGGAGGGAGCAAGCCAGTGTCGGTATTGAAACTGCTTCTGTAATAACAAAGTATAATAGAGAGTGGAAAAAACCCAAATGCACAGGCAACCCCCTCCGTTATCTGTACATCAAAGGCAATAACGGCTCTGGTGCATCTTTAATTTATTTGCTGCTGCTGTATGTTGATAACTCCACGGTCTTGGTGCAGAATAAATTCCCGGCATTGTGTTCCTTTCCCATATTCCCTGTCGGAGGAGAGTGTATTCAAAAGGGGCTGTCAGGACAGGGCAAAACTAGGTTGGGGTCGGATGCGCGAGCGACTAAGGATTGCTGCTCACAGAATATAGCCTGCCGTTGTGTTCCAAGCCCCAATGCTGCTACAAGGTGGTGTTTACAGACACAGGGTTGTTACTTTATTCTTTCATTTGTTTATTAAAATGCTGATATCCCCCCTTTTCTTAGTGTCTTAATTTATTTATTTCTTGGGATTTGTATCCTGCCCTCCCCGCCAACAGCGGGCTCAGGGCGGCTAACAACAGGACCAACAATAATACATACAATATCTTTAAAAACAATTAAAACATATAAAACAACATAAGCAATATACAGATGGCGTATCTTCAGTTGGTGTATCAGAGCAGCGCCCAGATGAAATCGTTGTACGCGGTCACACAGGCTGGCGGATCGGATCGGACCAGGGCCAAGATGAATATGTTAGGCGGCCCCTACTTAAAAGCCTGGTGGAAGAGCTCCGTCTTGCAGGCCCTGCGGAATTGTAACAGATCCCGCAGGGCCCTGATGTTATCCGGGAACTCGTTCCATCAGTGCGGGGCCGCCACTGAAAAAGCTCTGGCCCTTGTGATCGCCAACCGAGCCTCCTTTGGCCCTGGGAGGACCAAACGGTTTTGGGATCCAGACCGGAGTGCTTGCTGGGGAACATATGGTCATCTTGACTTGACTTGACTTGACTTGACTTGACTTTCTGGCAATTTTCTAGAGCTCCCCTTGTCAATTCCAGGTAGCTCTAGGAAGCATCAGGAACTCTGTGGTCAGAACTCCCTGTTAGCAAACACAGCCTTATTTTTCTTTTTAATTTTTCCCTTGTGATGCTGCCCCTCCCGCAGCCCTCCTGCCAGTTGCCAGGCTCTGCTAACCTTAGGGGAAAGTGGTATCCTATTGGTTTTCAACTGCAGTGTTTCAGTGGCCATTTTCTTTGGGCGAACTGATCTCTGTTGCTTGGAGATAAGTTGTAATAATGGGTGATCTCCAGCCACCACCTGGAGGCTGGTGACCCTACAGGTGGGCCATGTGAAGTGGGGGAACAGTTGAATGGGTGGAAGCTTGAAATAGGTATACAGGAACATATGGGAGGAGATGTTCTTTTAGATCTAGGCCACAAAGGGCTTTAAAGGCTACAATCAGCTTGGACTTTAAGGTAGGGTTGCCATCCTCCAGGTGGAGCCCGGAGTTCTCTTGAGCCAGTTTGGTGTAGTGGTTAAGTGTGCGGACTCTAGTCTGGGAGAACCGGGTTTGATTCCCCACTCCTTCACTTGCACCTGCTGGATGACCTTGGGCAAGCCATAGCTCTGTACCAGCCGTTCTCTCAAGGACAGTTGTCTCAGAGCTCTCTCAGCCCCACCTACCTCACAGGGTGTCTGTTGTGGGGAGGGGAAGGGGAAGGAATTTGTAAGCTGCTCTGAGATTCCAAGTGAAGGGTGGGGTATAAATCCAATCTCCTCTTCCTCCTCCTCCTCCTCCTCCTCCTCCTCCTCCTCTTCTTCTTCTTCTTCTTCTTCTTCTTCTTCTTCTTCTTCTTCTTCTTCTTCTTCTTCTCAACTGGTTTCCAGGCTACAGAGATCAGTTCCCCTGGTGGCGGCTTCAGAGGGTACATTCGATGACATCCCCTCCCCCTCCCTCCCTCCCCCAAATTCTGCCCTCCCCCGGCACTGCCTCCAAATCTCCAGGAACAGCCTAAGCCAGAGTTGGTAACCCTACAAGGGTAGTGGTCATTTACCTGCTCTGTTGCAGCTGGGAAAGGAGGGTGCCACTAACAAGCAACACTCGATGACCAAGGGCTGCCTCTGCTGCAAGCAGAAAATGGCTGACTTCCAACAACAGATTGAAATCCTCCAAACCACGGAGGAAAAAATGAATGGCCTGCATGCTCCCCTTCTCTCCCCATCCTCCCCTCGCCTACCCTGATCTCCTCTGCTTCTTAAGTTCCACTAACCACACTTTGCTGTACCACCCCAACTGGATAAACAATGGTGAGTTCTAACATACCATGGAAACACAGGGATGCCAGCCTCCAGGTGGGGCCTGGGGAATCCCCTGGAATTACAGCTCTTCTCCAGACTACAGGGATCAGTTCCCCTGGAGAAAATGGCTGCTTTGGAGGGTGGGTTCTGGGGCATCGTACTCTACTTTGGTCCCTGTCCTCCTCTGGCTCCATCCCCAAATCTGAAAGCATTCCCCAGCCTTGACCTGGTATCTCTGTCCTTCGCCCCCGCTGGTGGCCACCCAGTCTATGACTTTTACAAGGATCTATTTATGATTTTTAGGGCTGGTTTCCCATTTTTCAATTTTAATGATTTTGTGTTTTTTTTCTTCCACATTTTACTTTTATGACTCACCTCAAACTGGTCCCTGAAGAGATGGCATATACACGTTCTCAATAAATGAATTCATGTATTTAAGTTGATTTTTTTTTTTAACAAAAATGCTATTTGGAGAATCCAGGGGAAAACTTAAGAGCGAAACAATCAAGCTAGGAAACAGGCTGAGGAAAATGACTGGCTAGGGGTCCCCCAGTGAGCTTCCATGGCAGAGCAGGGATTCGAAACTGGTCTCCCAAGGCTGACATTCTAACCACCACATTGCGCTGGCTTTCAACAAACAGGTCCAATAAGGGAATGTGGAAGGCCAAAAACAACAACAACAACAACAACCCAAACTCCAGTGACAAAACTTGAACTCATTTCAAAAGTACTGAAATGGGGAACATTTGCCAGCAAACACCAATAAATTCTAGGACTGACCGGATTAAGGATGCTCAGATACCTTCTAGTTTGACTCATGTCCTGTTCGCCAGTCATGAACAGCGAGCCAATTTTTCAATGGACCAACCTGTTCATAACTAAGAACATAAGAACACAAGAGAAGCCAATGTTGGATCAGGCCAATGGCCCATCCAGTCCAACACTGTCACACAGTGGCTAAAAACACCAGGTGCCTTCAGGAGGTCCAGCAGTGGGGCCAGGACACTAGAAGCTCTCCCACTGTTGAGCTATGGCTTCAACTATTCCTTCCAAATGGTAAAGTGCACCAGAAACTACTTTTTGCACATGTGCATCCACACCCCCCCTCATGGAGTTGTATTTTACCCTTCTTTGCTGTAGTGCTGTGGCACACAACAGGCATTTGTTGAAAGTGACAGTTAAAATTCATCACAAATCATATAGAACAGTCACAACTAAACTCTTTACCGTTTCAGTGTTCATCTTGGTCATCCCTAGTGGTACTGGACCCATGGACATATGAATCTGCCTCACACTGAATCATATCATTGGTCCATCAAGGTTCGTAATGTCTACCTAGACTGGCAGTGTCTCTCCAGGGTCTCAGGAAGAGGTCTTGCACATTACTCAGCAATCGATACTTTAAACATATATGCTGGGGATTGAACATGGGACCTTCTGCATGCTAGGCAGAAGGGACCTTCCCTAATGGCTGCTTGTTCAGCAGGTGTTCAAGGCATTTGGTGCCAAACGGAACAGACCAGGTGACTGAACATGATGTCAAACATATTCCTCACAAAGTCTGTGGCATACCTAGAAAGGATGGACTGAGTGAGCTCAGTTGCCAAATCTCCAAGGGGGACCTCTGAAAATGTTTGTTTTCTTTTATGGTTTTTTTTTTTTTGTCCTTTCCACGTTTGCCAGATTTAGGGCAACAATGTTCTCCCAAGTGACATCAACTGGCCTGCGTTTGCAAGCACACTGTCCGCTGTTGTTCTGTTGTTGGACTTCAACAATCATTTGCAGCCAAACTGTCTGGTCAAAATAGGAAAATCTGGTTGTGAACAATTGCTCTAGCTCAGAGGTCCCTCTCTCTGACCTTTTTGTGCCTCCAGGCACATTTGGAATTCTGACACAGTGTGGTGGGCACAGATGCCAACACAACTGCCACGAACGGTTGTTGCAGAAGGCTGTTTGAGCCAGAAAATGGCTGCTGCAGCTTACCTTCAGGCACACAGTCCATGTGCTGTGGTGGCAGCTGCCACCAAAGCAACATTTTTTAAAAAAAAATCTACACAGGCGACCAAACCTCCAATGACCAACTAAAAGCCTTGCTGGGCAAAAGCCCCACTTTCTAAAAACATTTGATGAGTACCAAGAAAAGTGTGTTGGCAGGTGCCAGTGCAAACCCCCTCCCCCTACGCACGACTTTGGGGACTCCTGCTCTAGCTCAACAGTGGTGCAGTATCCAAAGCTGGTTGGAGGCAGCCTGGAACAAAGTACACAAAAAACCTAAGATGACATCGTGCAAGTTTGGTGTGCATTTAGGGAGAAATTCTATGCGAGTGTAAGTACGAATATATCTCCTCTGGGTTTCTCGTCATTGCTGGCGGAGGACTGCGGTCCAGTGAGAAAGGACGGTGAAACCAGAGAAATCTGCCCAGATTTCCTTTTAGAGTTGCCAGGTCTGGGTGGGAAAATACCTGGAGACTTTGGGGGGTGGATCCAGGAGAAGGTGGGGTTTGGGGAGGGGAGGGGCCTCGGCATGGTACAGTGCTGTAGAGTCCACCCTTCAAAGTAGCCATTTTCTCCAGGGGAGCTGATCTCTGTCAGCTGGAGATCAGTTGTAAAAGCGGGAGATCTCCAGGCCCCACCTGGAGGCTGGCAACCCTGTTTCCTTTGGATGTTTTAGATCATGGCGGGCATGCTCCCTCTTCTGTTAGCTTCACATAGCAACCTTGTGAGGCCCCAGGTACGGAACGGAGCCCTGAGATCTGGGCCAAGAGGCTGTCATGCTTGTAGCTCTTGCTTGGAACTCTCCCACACAGACGCTTCCTGTCTCTTTAACTCCAAATTAATGGATCACCCTGATTTGTTTTTTTTTAATCTATTAAAATTGTTTATTCCCTTTTTTTTTTCCCCGCCTTCCTCTCCCTTCCCACATGCTGCAGCTGCTTCTCCAGCCGGCTCTGTGCTGCCATCAAACATCTTGGCTCCCCTTCTCTGGATTTCATAATCTCCATCTCCGCTCCCGCGCTTGTGAGGTCTTCCAAGCTCAGGACTGAAGAGGTTAAACCAAGTCTATGGGCTTTTAAATCTTTTGTGTGTGTGTGAGAGAGAGAAACAATGGCCCTGAGTAGCTGCAAACTCAAGCAAGCATGACACCCAATAAGGTCATCCCAAGGTTTGGCTAGCTGTATCTCAGACACATAAGAACACAAGAGAAGCCAGCGTTGGATCAGGCCAGTGGCCCATCCAGTCCAATGCTCTGTGTCACACAGTGGCCAAAAACACCAGGTGCCCTCAGGAGGTCCACCAGTGGGGCCAGGACACTAGAAGCCCTCCCACTGTTGCCCTCCCAAGCACCAAGAAGACAGAGCATCACTTGCCCAAGACTGAGAGTTCTTATCTATACCTTGTTGCTAGTAGCCACTGATGGACCTCAGCTCCATATGTTTATCCAGTTCCCTCTTGAAGCTTGTAGCTGCCACTACCTCCTGTGGCAGTGAATTCCATGAGTTAGTAACTCTTTGGGTGAAGAAGAACTTCCTTTTATACGTTCTAACCCGACTGCACAGCTCTTCTTTGGACTTTGTGTTAATCTCTTCCGCACATTCAAATACATCATATGGACTAGCTCCACTGGGAGTGTGTCATTTCACCCTTTTTTAGTGGGGGTGGAAAGTGCCATGAAGTCACAGCTGACTTATATAGCTACCCTATAGTATTTTCAAAGCAAGAGATATCCAGAGGTGGTTTCCCATTGCCTGCCTCTCTGAATAACAACACTGGTCTTTCCTGGTGGTCTTCCATCCAAATGCCAGTCAGGGCTGACCCTGCTTAGCTTCTGAGAGCTGACAATACCGGATTAGCCTGGGCTGCCGGTTGGGGCTCACACTTTTTTAAGGAGGAGCAATTGTCTGTAACCTCACACATGGAGTAGCCATCACTGACAAACATCACTACTGCTCCGTTTTGGAGACAATCGGATCCTTTTTCTTTCAAGGTGGTGACACCACCCTGTGAAAAAGTGACCCAAGAACCATGATGAATTTGGATATTTCAGGTTTGCTGGGCCATTGAAGTAATGCCACCATGGCAGCAATAAAGGTAAGCTAGTTGCCCTCCTGCCATTCTCAGAGGAGGCCTGCAAGATTGTCTGGCCACAGCCTGAAAAAAAAAATCAGCTTTTCACTGTTCTATCTTTTTTTTTTTTTTTAAGTAACATCCAGCTTGTTGAAGAGTTTTGGTCAGCTCAAAAGCTTGCACAATGTTTTATATCAATTTAGCTGGCCCTAATAAAAGTTATCCGAAGATGGCATGGTATAGCTTGATGTCATCAGATCTCAGAAGCTAAGCAGGGTTGGTACTCAGATAGGAGGCCACCAAGGAAGGTTCTGTAGAGGAAGGCAATGGCAAACCACTGCGACTTCTCACTTGCCTTGAAAACTCCTTGCTGGGGTTGCCATAAGCCCATGGTCTAGCCAGATCTCATCAGATCAGTACTCAGACAGATGGACATCAAGGAAGGTTCTCCAGAGGAAGGCACTGGCAGACCACCTCTGCTTCTCACTTGCTTTGAATGCCCCTTGCCGGGGTCACAATAAGTCAGTTGCAAATTGGCAGCACTTATATATATATGTAATCAGGGCTCCGTTGGAGCGGGAGCGCACAGGAGCGCAGCTCCGGGAGTGAGGAGCCCAGGGGGCGGGCACATGACCAAGCCCTGCCCCCTCCTCGGCTTCCCCGAGCAGTGCAGAGGCGCAGCACCCCGGGGAAAGCCCTGCTAGGGGCTTTATTGATTTTAATGTTTTGTTTAAATATTGATAATTTTATCATTGTTCCTTTTATGACTGTGTGCTGCTTTTCCAGAGACTTGCTCAAGGGGGCATATAAATTTTCTAAGTATACCATTTTTATCTGGGCACATGGCACATAAGTACTGGAGAAATATCACCAACCCTTCAGCAGCTTCCACCCCATCAGTTTGGTGTAGTGGTCAGGAGTTGGACTCTAATCTGGGAGAACCGGGTTTGATTCCCCACTCCTCCTCCACATGCAGCTGCTGGTGTGACCTTGGGCCAGTCACAAGTTCTCTCAGAGCTGTTCTCTCATGAGCAGTTCTCAAAAGACCTCTCTCAGCCCCACCTACCCCACAGGGTGTCTTGTTGTGGGGAGGGGAAGGGAAATGGATGGGTGGTGCACATGTCCTGGGTATCTCAAGTCTACTTGAAACCTGGTGGTTTCAAGGGAGCAGGAAGAGAATGCAGGTATGTTCTTTACGCTTATTTTTATTGCACAAAGTACTGGATGGGGAAGGGAATGGAGGAAGAGCAGGTCAGTTTCACACCCTTGTGGAGTGGAGCCTGAGGGGTGGGTGTTGCCTTCTGACACACTTCCGGTATGTTAGGGGTGTGTGGCATATGCAAATGAGTTATGCTAATGAGCTCCTGCACCTCTTTTTCTACGAAATGACCCCTGGATGCAATAAAAAGTATTACATGGATTTCAGTGTTGTCACAGTGGTCAATGTTGAGCATGAATCTGTAAGATCAGGGCTGCTGAGCCTGTGGGGACTTTTGGAATTTTGGGGGAAAGGCAGTAGTGGGGGCCAGCAGAAATGAGTTAATGTGGACCAGTGGCAAAAAGTGGGGAGGTGGATAGCTCATGGTAACCTGATCCTGTCAGATCTCAGAAGCTAAGCGGATTTAGCCCTGGTCAGTATTTGGATGAGGGACCACCAAAGAAGTCCAGGGTCGTGATGCCTCTCTTGCCTTGAAAAACCTCTGGGGGTTGTCATAACTCAGCTTTAACTGGATGGCGATAAATAAATTAAATAGACGAACCAATAAATGACACACATTCCCCCATGCATTCACAACCCCCCCCCCCCACACGTGTAATACCCTTCCCTAGATAAACATTATTTTTTCCTGGCTTCTTCCCCTCTTCTCCCTCCTAATAAGCCTGTTCCTGATATTGCTATTTTCAGTGCCATCGATAGAAAAGATGTTGATTGATATTTAGACATCTGACTTTGGGGGGAATGGATGTGCTGTTGGGGGGGGGGGGCGAGGAGTGCTTCCACCTGGATGCGGCTTGACCCTAACTGAATCTGAGTCACGTGATAAGGAGACGATTCCTTTCACCGCCCGCACCTGGACTCCTTCCCTTTAAGGGGGTGGGCGGGGGGGGGGAGCCACTGATTTGATGTGAGGGTTGGTTATCTTCAATCACAGGGGTGCAGAGGCTACAGAAATTGTAATGCTGGGGGACAGGCATGGAAGCCCTTTCTGCTCCTCTCTCTCCGCAGCCCATCTCTTTGCCTCCGCTAATCCCGATAAATGCTAAGATATTTAAATGTGGTATTTTCGAGTCTAATCAATGTTCAGAGGCAGCTCGGCCGCCACTCAAATTTAATTTGATCCTTTTTGGCTGGCTTTGTGGCGCATCTAATCAAAGAGGGGGAACAATTAGGTGAATGTCAGGGGTCACCTGGGAAGCCTCACCTCCATTCAGGGAGACAGAAATAGAGCGCTTCGGGAGGCAGGAAGCCAGGGCCCAGAGAACTCCGGGAAGAGGAGGGAGGACCCGCAAACACAGCATGGGATTGTCTTGCCCCTGCTTCGTGACGCAAAGAGATAGCAAGACGTTGGAACAGGAAGCTCCACGGGATCTTTGAGAGGCAGGAATCGCATCGGAGTCCTAGCGCAAGAGACCCAGCTTTCGGATCATGGCTCCATTTCCATAGAACCTGCCTGTCATCCAAGCAGGGCTTTTTTTTGTAGAAAAAGCCCAGCGGGAACTCAGTAGCCTAATAGGCCACACCCAACAGCAGAAACTCATTAGCATATTAGGCCACACCCCGACAGCACAGCTCCCTCCCAGGATCGGCTTACCCAGGTGCCCCGGGGCTGGTGGGGCGCCTGGGGGACCCAAGAAGGGGAGGCCGTTTAAACTGCCTTCTCTCCTGGGATTGGCTTGGCTTCCCCAGGTGCCCTGTGGCTTGCGAGGCCCCTGGGGAACCTGAGGGGGGGGAGGCTGTAGGCGTGGCCAACTCAGAAGCCAGCCGGAGCTCCGTTCCTGTGTGTTCCTGCCCAAAATAGCCCTGCATCCAAGCATGTCCATTCACACTCTCTTGTGCTTACACTGAGAATGCATAGACTCAGCTGCAGGGCACCTGGGGAACCCAAGGAGGGGAGGCAGAATCCAGAAACTGCCTTCCTTCCCTCAGATTCCCCCAGAAACTCCCTCAGGTTCCCCCAGAATCCAGAAACTGCCTTCCTTCGCTCAGTTTCCCCCAGGCGCCTTGCAAGCCATGGGGCACCTGGGTAAGCTGATCCTGGGTGGAGCTGCGCTGTCAGGGGTGTGGCCTATTAGGCTAATGAGCTGCTGCTGTTGGGTGTGGCCTGTTATGCTAATGAGTTCCTGCTGGGCTTTTTTTTTTTTTTTACAAAAAAACACCCTGCATAGACTCAACAGAAAGATGGAGCCAGGTAGCCAGGTCCCCTACCAGCCACTGGTGGGGGACGGGAGGGAAGCTCCTGGAGATTTCGGGATGCAGCCTGGGGAGGACAGGGACCTGGGTGGGGTGCAGCGCCATAGAGTCCGCCCTCCAAAGCATCTCTTTCCTCCATTGATCTCTGTAGTCTGGAGATGAGCCCTAATTCTGGGGGACCCCCAGGTCCCACCTGGAGGCTGGCGTCCCTAGGTGGAACTCTGGCTGCCTGGTAAGGAAACAATTTGTAGATGGGGTGATTTGCCATGCTGGTGCCCTTCCTGTACTGTGAGGTCAGTCTGCCCCATGTTTCATTCTCCCAAATTCCGGCTGGACTAGGAGGACATCTAAAATTAAAGTGATTAAATTAGGCACAGGCTTGCAAGTCCCCTATTCTTCGGTTCCTCCAAAGGTGGGACCTCCATTCAGCTGTCAAGTTCGTTCGATTGCTGCAGCAAACCTTGGAACGAACATTTGTAACCATATTGAATGCCGAAAAAAAGAGCCCTCTTGAATGGGAAGCTACCTAGGGTCAAAGATGAACGTTCCGGCTTTAGCTGTCTTTTGTTCCTGAGATGCACGCTGCACAGCTTCACACCTGTTCTGTGGAGATCCTTTTGAACTACTATCTGCCTCCGTGGCAGACATCTGTGTCCGATGTCCCCAGAGCGTTGGCTAATTGTGTTCCTAAGATTTCAGCCGGTCAGGGCTGCATATTAATTAGTGCATTGTTCACTTTCAAAACTTTAAAAAGGAAACACTAGTGTGCCCTGAAGGACATCCTCCTTTAAAAGCAAGCAGACTCTTCTTTTGGGGTGGTCATTCCTTTGTCTGCTGATTCCTGTAGCGGCAGATATTATGCACTTTGCCAGCTGGGATGTAGAGAGGAGAATCTGCTTTGAAACATGGACCCAAATGATGTGCAGTTATTAAATATTATACCCTAGGTCAGGGGGTGTCAAACATAAGGCCCAGGGGCTGGAACCGGCCTGTCTAGGGCCCGGCCCACAAACAACTGGTATGTATGAAAACTTAAGGTACTCCCCCTTTGGTGTAGTGCCATAGATTAACCACTATGTGTGTGTGCCAGAAGGTCCTAGGAGAGGAGCTTCCCCCCCCCCCCGCTGGCAAAAAGTTGGGACCTGGCAACTCTACATGATGACCTCTGGTGACTGACCCCCTCCTGGGGGCCTGGAGGATATGCAGAGAGATGACGCTGAATAAAGCCTGTTTCTGTCTTCCCAACTGCTGGTGTTCCAAGGAGGTCTCCCATCCAAGTTCTTGCCGGGGTCGGCCCTGCTTAGCTTCCGAGATCTGACGAGATCAGGCTTGCCTGGGCTATCCCGGTCAGGGCAGGAAGTTAAAAAACATCTAGAAAAAAACAGGTGACGCTGTCTCCCCCCCCCCCCCCCCGTGGGATGATACAAGGTTACACTTAATGTCCTTCATGTGATCAAACCCTTAACTGTTCAAAAGGCATCAGTGTAGGCTTGCCAGCCTCCAGGTAGCGCCTGGAGATCTCCCTCTGTTACAGCTGATGTCCAAGATCAGTTCCCCTGGAGAAAATGGCTGCTTTGGCGGGTGGACACTATGGTATTATACTCTACTGAGATCCCTCCCCAAGCTCTGCCCTCCATCCAAAAATGTCCAGGTGTTTCCCAACCCAGAGCTGGCAACCCTAGTCAGCAATGTGATACCAAGATGATTCCCAAGAGTGGTCAACTCTGGCTTGGAAAATTCCTGGAGATTTGGGGCTGGAGCCTAGGGAAGGTGAAGTTTGGGGAAGGAAGGGATCTCAGAGGGCTATAATGCCATAAAGTCTACCCTCCAGAGCAGCCATTTTCTCCAGGGAAGCTGATCTCTTTTGTCCAGAAATGAGTTGTAATTTTGGGAGATCTCCAGGCCCAACCTGAAGGTTGGTGAACCTACTCCTGAAGCAAAAGCAGGCGGCTGTTCAATATGGTGGACAAGAAGAACGCCTCCCGAAGACCTGAGGCCTGGTTGTGGGCTAGCACTGGAAAGGTGACTGGGGAACTTTCACAGGTTTCCCTTGTCTAGTCCAACGCTAACAAGTATTCCACACTGGCAAAAAAGGGGAGGTTGGAGAGAGAGAGAGACAGAGAAAATCGAAAGCAATGGTACTATTTGAGCGGCAGTGAAGGATTTGAGAAGCTGCCAAGGACACACCACTGGGAAGGGTGTGGTGCCAATTCAGAGTCCAGCTAATCGTTAACATTAACAGGCAACCTTGCTGCCTTAGCTTCACCCTATGTAATGCAGTCATGGGCGGGGGGGCAACTAGCAGTTCTATAATGTGATCAGGATTATTGGATGTGTATGACTCACAGAGCTATTAGGCAAAGATTCCTGTTTTAATTCTCTAAAGCAGGGAGCCAAAGATGGGAATGTCGTTAGCTTAGTGAAGCCCTTACGCAGTGAGGGGCTATCACTGAAATATTTAGGAGAATTCTTTGGTGAGGACTGAAGCAAGGCATAAGATGCATTTATTTGGGGTGGCAGGTGAATTGTGCAAGCCAAAAGTTTTAAAACAGAAAACAGAACAAATATAAATATGAATATAAAACCCAGCATAGTTATGTATCGGCTCACTCCCTGACATTTTGGGTTTGAGTCCACCTCCTGCAGCAGCTGTTTCGAGGTTGCGCCCACCGCCCTGAATTCCAAGGGATTCCGAAGGAGACTGCAGGCTCAAAAATTCCAATGGAGACTGCAGGCTCAAAAGTGTTCGGAATCCCTGCTCTAGCTCATACACTTGTACAAATGTAGGGAAATCCATGCCAGCAGTATTCTACCCAAATGATTGCTAAGACTGATCTCTCCGTCCAGTGTTCCAACCGATATGCATAAAGGCACTGGAAAAACTGACAAGTTCTAGACATATATCGAAGTGGCAACATTGGGGTGATTTTATTTATGTATTCATGATCTTATTCCAACCTTTTAGGCCACTTTTTCTTAACTGAGGAAGCTCTTTCCGGAACTGTCCTTGAGAAAACAGCTCTGAGAGAACTATGGCTTGCCCAAGGTCATCCAGCAGCTGCAAGTGGAGGAGTGGGGAACCAAACCCGGTTCTCCCAGACTAGAGTCCACACACCTAACCACTACACCAAACTGGATGTTCTGGTGGCTTAGATGGCTTCCAAATGAAAAAGGATTAGAAGAAGTCATAGAGGCTGATAGGTGTGTTGATCAGGAATGTGCAAGCAGAACTTCACTAATCAAGATGTGACCCAAATCACACTCATTTGGAGCATACCACAGATGCTCCAGATTTGACAAGAATTATTTCTGACATTCAGGATTGGTCACAAATTTTCCAGTCTGACAATTTGATTCCTGCTGTCTAGTTTCATTTTCTCGGGCAACAAGAGGTATGAATCATGGCTAGGGGACAGAGAGTGTGACTCAGCAGGTGTGTGCCTGACAGCAATGCCATCCAACCAGAACTGGTAGCTAATCTTCTCACCAAACAGGATCATCTCAACTGGCACTTGTGTGCACTGTTTTCATATTCTGGAACCACCAGGAGCTTGAGGAAAGTATTCTAGTTTAATATAAGCACAAGTTCTATTTACATAAGCCATCTCCTTTTCCAGGATTCCATTTCTGTTAGACAGCCAGGGAGGCAAACCTTTGTTAACACACACTGGCAGACAGGCAGGGTTGTGTGGCTGGGAAGAGCTATAAAGGGAGAAATTCTGGCATTTTCCCCAGTAGGCATTTTCCCTTTTTTTGTAAACTGGGGGTGAGCAGGGGTAGATGCATGAGTTTCCCATGCTATATTCCCTTCCATTAGACATGGCAACACACCAAGAGGAGGAATGCAAAGGGGTTGCTTGCATATACTGGAAGGCAGGCCCTGGGGAAGCAGAGACTTCATCCCTTCCAGCATGGTAGTCTGTCAGTATACCTGCAGAAGAAAAAGGCAAAAATATCACCTGTGCTTTTTCCTTTTGGCAGGTGAGCCAACCATGCTGCAGATAGGAGGGCGAATGGAGGCAAGCACTTCCCGCCCCTTCGATGAAAGGCAGTGATGAACAGGACAAGACCAATTAAGAGAAGACTGCTGGACCATCAAACTAATTAATGCTTCCCTCTCCCTTTAAAAAAAGGAATCAACTTTTTAAAAGACAAAAGGCACCGTTATCTTTTTGTGGGGAGGGGGCATCCTTCTGCTACCTCTGACTATGAGCCAGGATTACTGTGAACCGACCCTGCATGTTATGAAGTCGCCTCCATGTTCTGGTTTTGAACTTGGTTTGTTCCCGTGCGGGTGTCTGGGGATGCAACCTTGGGGAGTGGGGCTGAGCTGAGCAGGAAAGGGTCTCCTTAGCCATTTGTCCACATCCTGTCTGTCTGCAGGAAAGAGCAACGAGAGGAGACAGTCTGTTTCCCAGCTTACAGAAGCCACACAGCTTCTCTTTTGCAAGGCGCCCGAGGAAGCGGCAGAAACGCATTCCGAGCACATTGTAGAAAATCTTTCCAGTGGGTGGGTGGAAGACTGAGGGGCAAGGTGGCGCGCTCTCCCTGAGCATCAGATGGCTGGTATTCCCATCAGTTCCTGTCCCCCTTGCCCCCGGGCCAGCAGAGGGCAGGAGGGCCGGGGTCTGTCTCGTAGAAGCCTGTGAGAGATATTGGCAGAGATTTTCAAGGAGCGAGCAGTGCAGGCTGGGCGGGAATAGGGGGGAGCGGATGGGCAGACGGCAGAGTGGATTTCTGCTTGAGTGGTTATTATACCGTCGATTTGAAGAGACAGATGACGGCAATGGCAGAAGAGGCAATAATTGAAAGCACCATGAAACATTAATGAATGCCCAGGGACTGGATCAGGAGTTGTTAAAGCTCACTTCTCTAGGCGGCCGTCTCTTTCTCTCTCTCTCTCTCTCTCTCTCTTTTTAAAGTCAAAATTGCTCCACTGCCCTCTAGGCAAGGAATGTCTTTTTCCCCCCCCACCCCTTTTAAAGGTATAGAAAAGGTGGGGAAGGAGCTTTTGCTCAGCAGATGATTACTTCCTTACCTGATCTCATTCCTGCTAGGCGCCAGATCATTTATATATATGATAAAACTGTGGCCTTGTTGCTCTCAGAAGGGTTGGAGCAGGTTTTATGAATGAATGAGTGAGTGAGTGAATGAACGAACGAATGAATGAATGATAAAGCAGGAAGGTAGTGAGAGACAGGGTAAGAAAGCAGACTGGCAAGCTATGGGTTCCCCTTATGGCTACAGGGTGATTGGCGCAGGTTGCCAACTCCGAGTTGGAATATACCTGGAGGTTTGGGGCTAGAGTCTTGGGGAGGGGGTGTTTGGGGAGGGGAGGGACCTCAGTTGGGTATAATGCCATAGAGCCACACCGCCAAAACAGCCATTTTTCTCCAGGGGAACGGATCTCTGTCATCTGGAGAGCAGTTGTAATTCTGGGAGATCTTGAGATCTCACCTGGCAGTTGGCAGCCTTCTTGCTTAACTTGGGGGTAACCAGAGAGCTTTGTGGTGCATTAGGGCTCACATAGGACTCCCCGTGGTAAGGACATGTCGTTGCTTAGGAGGAGATGCCATGGCCACAATGTAAGCTTTTAAGGAATATAATACCCTGCAGAGATCATGATGAGGATGACGATGATAATTAATAATGAGAAATAGTGTTTGGGTCATTGACACTACAGTCCCCAAAGATAGTAGAATAGAAAAGAAAGAACAGGAGAAGTCCATGAAATACCAAGACCTACAGATAGAGTGCCTGTGGGAGAAGAAAGTGACCATCGTGCCAGCTGGAGCCCTTGGAGCAGTGCCTAGAAGTCTCAAGAAATACCTGGGCATTCTGTACATTCTGAGCATTGAGCAAAATCACACCAGCTCAGCTCTAGAAGACAGTGTTGCCTGGAACAGCAAGAGCCTTGCGAAGATATATGTGCCTATGACCCTACTCCTCTTTACAAGCTGTGGTTTGAACTTTCCCTCTGAGGGAACAGATCGGCCCAGCTGTCTATGAATACTACTCAGGCCCCTCTCTTCTTAACTAGTCTCTTCGGGGATTGGGGTTTTTTTTTAAGTATGAGTCAGGCACCAAGGTTTTCTCAAGAGAGCCAGTTTGGTGTAGTGGTTTAGTGTGCGGACTCTAATCTGGGAGAACTGGGTTTGATTCCCCACTCCTCCACTTGCACCTGCTGGATGACCTTGGGCAAGCCATAGCTCTGTACCAGCTGTTCTCAAGGACAGTTGTCTCAGAGCTCTCTCAGCTCCATCTACCTCACAGGGTGTCTGTTGTGGGGAGGGGAAGGGAAAGGAGTTTGTAAGCTGCTCTGAGACTACAAGTGAAGGGCGGGGTATAAATCCAATCTCTTCTTCTTCTTCTCAAGATAAAATAAAACTGTAATTTATTGGCAGAACACAACAGGGGAATATCGGTTGTTTGTACAGGGGACTCTTTGTTGCATACAGATGGTTACACGTTCACTCACTCTTCTATTATACTCTTTCCTGTCCTGCTTTGTGGTTCCTCTATAGCTGTGTCTTACTGGCCTCTTTGAGTCACAGCTGGCTTCTACACAGCTGTCTAGACCCTGCCAGAGTTCAGCTCTCCCACAACCACATCTCACAGGCTCGCCAGGATTGATGTATGTTAGTGTTTGTGTTCGCTTAGTTCACTATGATTGAGTCTGTTCCTTCCTATAAACAGAATTCTCCACAGAGTCTCTTCAGATGGCGAAAGTCGCTTCACTCCCTCAGCGCTTCCCTTCTGAGTCTGTCCACCGACAATAACCGAGAGCCCTGAGCCCAAACGGCCCCCTCCTCACTCTGTCATGTGACACAGCAGGGATCTATGAACACATTCTGCTGGTCTTAGGTTTTTTCCCCTTTAATCCCGTCACAGTGCCGTTCCCCAGAACTTGGCTAGATTTCAAATTGCAGAACACCATCTACCAGTTAAATATCTGACTGTGACAATTAACAACAACAATAACGAGCCGTCAAGTCCAAACAGCTTATGGCAACCCTTCATGGGTTTTTCAAGGCAGCAGAGGAGCAGAGGTGGTTTGCCATTACCTTCCTCTGCATAGCAACTTTGGTCTTCCTTGGTGGTCTTCCATCCAAGTACTAACCAGAGCCAACCCTGTTTAGCTTCTGAGCTCAGAGTTACTCCAGTCTGAACCCACTAATTGCAGTGTAGTTTGCTGGCAGTAACTCTGCATAGGGGTTCCCTTTGAACACAGCCCCCCCCCCCCGAAACTGTGAAAGATGTGAATTTTGAAAGGAGAACTGGCCCTTTCCATCTTTTCAAACTTCACTGCTCAATGGATTTACGCAGACCTCAAAGGAAAGAGATTTCAACTTCATTGAATGGGAACTGGGAAGATTAAATTTTTTCCCTCATAATTGAGGGTTGCCAAGATGCAGCGACTTTAAAAATGATTTATTCCCCACTCCATATATAAGGAAATGTGAGTATAATTGTCAAAATTAAAGTTTGCTTGCTTGCTTGCTTTGAGCCAAATGGCAGCCGTTCATAAAGCCTTGCTCTATTCAGTGATGGGCCCTAGGATATGTGGATATAAATTACTTAGCAACCTTTCTTTTGTCTTGGAATCTTCTGGCAGTGGACAGTCACCCCTGATGCATAGTTACCAGGCATTGCCTTATCACTAGCATAATGGGGGGGGGGCATAGTTTTCAGAGTTTTTTTTTAAATGCAGCTTTGTATAATTACCAGAAGTCCTTAACAGAAAGTGACAAAGAGTAGCTCTAGGAATCATTGGAAAATCTATGGTAAAAACCACAGGTTCTGGCAATTCCTAGAACTACCCTTTGTCAATTCTGTTAAGGACTTCTGGTGAAGAACATCTTTTGAGAACTTCTTGTAACAACCACCCAGTTTCTGGCAGTTACTAGAGCTGCCCTTTGTTACTTCTGTTAAGAACTTCTGGTAAGTACATGAGGCTTTAGTTCAAAAAAAATTTACCAGCTGCCACTCCAAGCAGCAGGCAATGGAATCTGAGTAGAGATGAGCACAGACCCGCTCATGAACTAAAATTTGTGATGAATTTTGGGTACTTCGTGGTTTGTGAAGTGAAGTTCATGGCAGATTAACTGGTATGAACTTTCCACAGACTTTCAAGCAGGAATTGCTTGAATGGATACAATGGATACAGGCTGGTGAATGGATACATTTCCAGAAGGTGTCTCTGCTCAAACAAAATGTTTACCAAACTTCAAAGCAAGGGGGGGTGGCGGTGGAATTCTCCAGCCTTGGAGACATTGTTGTCAGTTTCAAACTAGTTATGTCAGTTTCAAGAGACACCTTCCCCTTGCCTGGGTTCCTTTTTGTACAAAGCTTGCAAAACCCCACCCCCACTTGGATTTGTGACTCTCTGCTTTGAGACAGTCCTTTAAACTTGCAATGCCAGTGACACTGGGTTCTGCTGGAGACTCTGTGATCGCTCTGGTACTACTAGGCACTCTGTACATGGTACTGTTTCTACTGGGCTTGCAAAAATGCCCCCTTGCTTGGATTGTGATTCAGCTGGCATTGCCACAGTGGCATTGGGTTCTGCTGGGAACTAGTGCATTGCACTGGTTCTGCTGGGCTTGCAAAAATGACCCCCACACCTTCAGTTTCTACTGCAGAGATCTCTGGTTTGACCTGTTGGATTTGCACTGCCACAGTGGCACTGGTTCTACTAGGCTTGCAAAAATGCCCCCCCCCCTTCAATCTCTACTGCAGAAATTCTCTGGGACTTTGATTCTGTTCTTCCAGGCTTCTATTGCTCTTGCTTTTTATGCTGGCTTTCCCCTCCTTCTTTGGAAACAATTGAGGATGGGGGCATCATCTTTGGGGAGAGTAACTTGGACCCGGTAAAACCAATAATCATCAATCTCAGAGGGCAGATAGAGAAGAGTCAGATGGAGATCTGTTGTAAGTTTGGTGTCTCTAGCACCCAAGGGGGCCGTTTTACCACACCACAAACTTCACAAGCTGAACCAGTTCTTTTGGCTCTTAAAAGTTTGTGATGGTTTGTGGTTTGGACATGCCACAAACCACAAACTGAACCACATTTTCCTGATTCATGCCCATCCCTAGATCTGAGGGTGGGGGATTCCTTACCCTCATTGGGGGCTTTTCAGCTCTATCTTGATGGCTTATCTGCTTCTTTGGAGAGGTAACCATGAAACCCTGTTGAGTTTTTAAGGATTGTATTAGGTTGTGAGAACGATGCAGTATCTATTTCACTTCAGAGATTAATGCTCTGCCATGTGATCAGATGATGCTCCAGGTGGCATCTGAATGACATATTAAATGCAATTTAAAAATACACATCCCAGCTCCAGAGCCAGTTCAGTGCAGTGGTTAGGAGCACAGACTCTAATCTGGGAGAACCAGGTTTGATTCCCCACTCCTCCACATGAAGCTAGCTGGGTGACCATGGGTCAGTCATAAGTTCTTTCAGAGCTGTTCTCTCAAGGGCAGTCCTCAAAAGAGCTCTCTCAGACCCACCTACCTCACAGGGTGTCTGTTGTGGGGAGGAAAAGGGAAAGGAGATTGTAGGCCATTCTGAGACTCCTTTGGGTAGTGAAGGGTGGGGTATAAATCCAATCTCCTTCTTCTTCATCCAGTCTTCAGTTACAGAGGCCAGAGTATCCCTCCCTTCCACCATGAAGGGTTGCCGTGTGCTCTCTAAAGGTGGGAGATGTGCCTGGGAGCAGCCAGCAATTCCTCCATCAATTTAGCATTGCCAGCCTTCAGGGGGTTAGTAACAAACAATGGAAATACAGTGATTTATAAATTGTAGCCCAAAACAAACAAACACCCAATTCATAGACTGTTGCACTGTATATATTTTACTCAGGAGTAAAAATTACTCTTCAAATTATTCTTAAAGAGATGTCTCCACTCCTCTGAGTGGTGGCTGGAGGTCTCCTGGGATAACAGAGATCATTTCCCCCTTGTGAAAATGGCTGCTTTGGAAGATGGGCTCTATGGCATTATATGCCCCTTGAAGTCCCTTCCCTCCCCTCCCCTCCCCAACCCCCACCCTTCCCAGACTCCACCCCAAATTCTCCAGGAGTCCAATCAATGCTCCCTCTAAGCTGTGGAGTCTTGTGAGCAAAAATTCTAGTTTGCGAGCTACTGGTCTGGCATTAAAGTTGTGAGCGAGCCATTTGGCTCATGCATAAATTAGTTTGCTCTGGGGCCATCCTTCCTGAGCTGAGACAAAATGTGTGAGCCGGAGGCTAAGAAACTGTGAGCTAGCTCACACTAACTCAGCTTAGAGGGAACACTGAGTCCAACTTATGCCTAGTTAACTGCTTGATTGATCTCCCTGAAGAAGAGTTAGTTTTTATACCTCCACTTTTCTCTACCGTAAGGAGTCTCAAAGTGGCTTACAAATCTCTGTCCCTTCCTCTCCCCACAACAGGCACCCTGTGAGGCAGTTGGGGCTGAGAGAGTTCTGAGGGAACTGCAACTGGCCCAAGGTCACCCAGCAGGCTTCATGTGGAGGAGGAGTGAGGAAATAAACCCGGTTGTCCAGATTAGAGACCACCGCTGTTAACCACATGGGTTGTTGAAGAAGACTGTCTGCATCAGAAATGTTCTAGTTTCAGGCCAGTAGCCATGTTGGTTTGCAGTCGATGAAGAAGAATCGAGTCCAGCAGCTCTGTAAAGATTGACAAAATTTTCAGGCTGTTCCTAGCTTTCAATAGGCAAAGCTCCCTTCGTCAGATACGAGTAGGAATTTTCTATTACACCGTCCAGTTTAATGTCAGTTTTGTTTCTCAGTTTCAGTGATGATCTTCCCTCTTCCCCACCCAGGCTGGTTGCCTCAGGGAAAAGACCACTTAAAGAGAATCATAAATTTTATTTATGTGCCTTTACTGTGAATTTTGGATGTGTGCTTTGCTCTTCTATTGGTTTCAATAAAACTCTGCTAGTTAAAACATCAGCTTGATTCATTTTGAGAGTTCACTGGGAAGGATCCCTGTATACAAAGGTGCTGATTCCAAGTTACCCTCTCTCGCTTAGCTAAATCCCCCCCCCCCCCAATTAATTCAATTTTAGACCATTTGGGTAACAGGATTCGGGGAGAGGAGGGGCCTCAGCAGGGAACAATGCCATAGAATCCACCCCCCCCCCCAAAGCAGCTATTTTCTCCAGGGGAATTGATCTCTGTTGTCTGGAAAGGGGGAGGAGGAGACTGGATTTATACCCCACCCTTCACTACCTGAAGGGGTCTCAGAGCAGCTTACAATCTCCTTTCCTTTCCCCTCCCCACCTCAGACACCCTGTGAGGTAAGTGGGGCTGAGAGAGCTCTCTGGAGAACTGCCCTTGAGAGAACAGCTCTGAAAGAACTCGTGACTGACCCAAGGTCACACCAGCCGCTGCATGTGGAGGCGTGGGGAATCAAACCCGGTTCTCCCAGATTAGAGTCCGCGCTCCTAACCACTACACCAAACTGGCTCCAAACAGTTGTAATTCCAGTTAGAATTGAGTCTAGTAGCACCTTGAAGATCAACAAGATGTTTAGATGTATGCTTTAGGGTTGCCAGCTCTGGGTTAGGAAATATCTGGAGATTTGAAGGGGGGGGCGGAGCTGGGGAGGGCGGGGTTTGGGGAGTGGGAACCTCAGCAGGGTACAGTGCTATAAAGAACTTAAGTCAAAGATGCATTGCGGTGAATCAGCTCATAAGTTTATTTATTAGTGTGGATGAACATGCAGGATGGAGGTCCAGGGGCCTGCTTTTATTTACACATAATCCGCACCCCTGGCCTCACCCGATCCACCAGATAGGTTAGGTTTTGCGCGGTTTTGCCCCATAGGTCCCCAGCTGGATCCTAGATTTCCTATTGGGTGGAATTACGATCTGGTTGGGCTATTGTCTGCCAGACCAAAGCTCCGGCAGCCAGCCGACCTCGTGTATAGGGCCGACTGCATGGCGGTCACCACCAGTAAATACATTACAAGTGCCATAGAGTCCACACTCCAAAGCCACCATTCCCCCCCAAAAAAGTAACCAATCTCTGTCATCTGGAGATCAGTCGTCATACCAGGAGATCCTTAGGCCCCACCTGGAATTTGGCAATGCTAGCTTTCAAGAGTCAAAGCCCCCTCCCCTGGTCAGATCTCCAGATTCTACCTGGAGGTTGGCAACTCTATATCCTCTGGCCCTCTGCTGGCTTTGAGTGAGGTCTGCGACAGGGAAGGGGCGGCAGTCCCGGGGAGGGGAGCCTTCTGCACTGATTGCTCTCGATTTCCAGGGGCTCAGAGCTGGCACTACTCCGACGGGGCCCCCTCTGGTTCTCTCCGTCCTGTACTGGCAGCAGTTGGAGAGCAAGCGCTCTGATCCCCAGGCAACCTGCCTCCTGCCACGTCTGAGATGAGAAAGTTCACAGGCGCAGCAGCCCAGAGGTGTATTTGAAGTTCACTGCTGCAGCTGCAAATTTATTCAGACCCTTTTTTAAAAAAAGATATAATTTAGTCAGGAAAAGGGGGCTCTTATTAGGCATCTCAAATCGGTCTGCGTGCCTTGCTACACTCCGCAAGCCGTGTTTAAAGCATTTACTGGAGCTCTCGCCAGTTGACTGGGGTGGGGGGGGGGTGGAGCTCTTTGAGTAGTGCGGCTGGTCTGCTACAGTACAGGAGATGCAGTTCCCTTGGAGAAAATGACTGCTTTGGAGGGTCGTCTCCATGCATTGTACCCCGCTGAGCTCCCTCCCTTCCCGAACCCCGGCCTCCTCAGGCTCCACCCCCCAAATCTCCAGGTATTCTCCAACCCAGAGCCGGCGACGCGACCTACAGATCCCAGCCTGGTATACTGAAGCAGATCAAGTAATAAAAAAGTTGAGAAAAAACAGATAATAAACCCGTAAGAGAGGATACAGATTTCATAAACGGAACTAGAAAAACCATAAAAATATTGGAAACATAATACATTAATAAAATCTCCCTAAGCAATTAAGGTAACAGCACACTAAATCGTTGTACAACTGACTACCAAATGCATTTCGGCATGAAATTGCCTTCACTGGTGGGAACCCCCCCCCCCCCTTCAAGAGAACTATGTGGACAACCACATAAAATGACCATGTAAACATATATCTATTGCTAGCCAGTAAAGAACTTCAATAGGTTGTTGTACAATTTATATTTTCCTGTACATCAGAGTCTTCAGAATGATTCTCCTATCTATGCTATGTTCCCTGAACAACCGTGCTACTCTTTTACTAAAAATACATAAAATAGATAAACATTCACAAACAGTGCTTCAGTGGATTGTTTAGTGGTGGTGGAAAGTTCTCTCAAGTCACAGCTGATTTGTGGTGACCCTGTGGTGTTTCAAGGCCAGAGATTTCAGAGGTGGTTGGCCTGGCTCTGCGTCACAACCTTGATGTTCCTTGGAGGTTGCCCATCCAAAGACAAACCACAGCCAACCCTGCTTAGCTTCCAAGATCAGTTGAGATCAGGCTTAGGCTATCCAAGTCAGGGTAGAATTTTTATTATCATTTATTAAATATGTAACCTCCCTCACTGGTTTATTATGTTTGGTGTTGTTATGTCCGTGGGCCGCCACCAGGCGCCAGTGTCCTTAGCCTAAGCTTGACCCCAGAGAACAATAGGGGCCCAGGACCCTGAGTAACCTGCAGTCAGCCAATAAGACCTATTGTGGGAAATTCAAATCCACCAATGGGACTGAGGGTGTGTCCAGGGAGGGTGTATATAGTTGGCCTTTGGTCGGTTATTTTCAGTCTTTGTTGGGTACTCAATAAACCAATGCTGATCACTATGTCGTAGTCCGGACTTTCCATGCGGCGAACCCAGTACACAATAGGTGTAGTGGTTAAGAGCGGCGGACTCTAATGTGGAGAACCAGCTGGGTGACCTTGGGCCAGTCACAGTTTCTCTCAGAGCTCTTCTCTCAAGAGAAGTTCTCTGAGAGCTCTCTCAGCCCCACCTACCTCACAGGGTGTGTCTTGTGGGGAGAGAAAGGGAAGGCAATTGTAAGCTGCTCTGAGACTTCTTCGGGTAGTGAAAAGCAGCCTGTAAAAACCAACTCCTCCTCCTCCTTCCCCCCTTTTGGTTACTTGACCTGTTGAGTTGGGTTTTCTTTTGCCCTTTCCCTTCCTGGTTTTTATTGAGCCTCACCCATGCCAAACTGAGTTCCTAGGTCCAGAAGTGTTGTATATGACTGTATTCCCCCTAGCAATTGTCCTTGATAGTACCTTTGTTACAAATGCACATCTGTGCATTGACGAAAGAATACAAAAAAGCGATGCAACCAGACATGCGATTCCGCGAGCTTCTTTTAATTCCTCACGCACATCCTCTTTTCCATTATTCAAACACCACACAAAATGAATCTTGAGGCAAATCTACATCAGTTACATCAAGATGTCGGGGGCAAGTGATGCACTGTATTCTTGGTGCTTGGGGGGCAACAGTGGGAGGGCTTCTAGTGTCCTGGCCCCCCTTGCGGACTTCCTTGTGGACTGTTAAAAGAATCCAATAATCTTTGTAAATGGTAGAGGGTAGAACAAACTTGTATTTAACTTCCATTAAGCACTTTCATATTCAAGGCTGGAAAAATAACTCAAGATTCCTCACCCAAAACACGATACAATTCATTGTAACCTGTGGAGGTCCCTCCCCCACTCTCCTCAGAGACACCCCCAAATCTCCAGATATTTCCCAATTTAGAGCTGGCAACCCTAGGCTGACATGAGATAGTTCTGGAGGTCTTTTTCAAGTCAGCCTCTAATTTCACTTTCCCTTCTGGGCCTTCTCCAGAAACCCTAGCAAAGCTTCCCTCCCTTCCTTCTCCCACCAGGCGCAACACTTTAGATATGAAATGAATTGTATGGTGTTTTGGGTGAGGAGTCTTGAGTTATTTTTCCAGCCTTGAATATGAAAGTGCTTAATGGAAGTTAAATACAAGTTTGTTCTACCCTCTACCATTTACAAAGATTATTGGATTCTTTTAACAGTGTAAAACGTATCAACAAGATTGAGGATTTAGACTCGGAGTTATGCCTGAAAATGTTCAAGCTCAGCAGAAGACAAAATAGATAGGAGCTACGGTCTGGAATGGCATGTGACTCCTCCTGAGGGAAAACATGCCTGTTGGGAGACTGAAAGACAACCATCCTCTTAAGATGGAGACAGCTGTTAGTGAATTAGAGTTCCCTGCAGACACGGAGGTGATGCCTCCTGGGTTCTTCTGAAGTACCTCCTGCTCCAAGGAGATGGAGGAAAGCCAGGACTGTCTCTCTGCCTTTAAAACAAAAATCAGCGTAATTAAGGATGGGTTATGTTAATCAGCCCACGGCTAACAACATTTGAGCAATTCCACCCTGGTTCTAAACTCAGCCGATGTTCTGTTTATTCATTGTAGAACATCTGCTTGACATACAGAAGGTTTCAGTTTCTGTCCCTGCCATCTACAGTTAAGGAGAAGGAGAAGAAGAAGAAGAAGAAGAGATTAGATTGGATTTATATCCCGCCTTTCACTCCCTTGGACTCTCAGACTGGTTTACAAACTCCTTTCCCTTCCCCTCCCCACAACAGGCACCCTGTGAGGTAGGTGGGGCTGAGAGAGCTCTTTCCCAAGCTGTCCTTGAGGGAAGAGCTGGTACAGAGCTATGGCTTGCCCAAGGTCATCCAGCCAGGTGCAAGCGGAGGAGTGGGGAATCAAACCCGGTTCTCCCGGATTAGAGTCCGCACACTTCACCACTACACCAAACTAGTAGGTGATATGAAAGACCTCTGATTTGATTTGATTTATTAAATTTCTACCCCGCCCTCCTGGCCTCTGCCTGCGACCCTGGTGAGCCCCTGCCAATCTGAGAAGCCATAGCTTCGAAATCGCAGGAGGTCATAGAGCCCCTCTGTATAGTGCCTTGGTCAGGCCACACCTTGAGTATTGTGTGCAGTTCTGGAGGCCTCACTTCAAAAACGATGTCGACAAAATCAAGAGGGTGCAGAGGAGAGCGACGAGGATGATCGGGGGTCTGGAGACTGAGCCCTACGAGGAAAGGCTGAGGGCCTTGGGAATGCTCAGTTTGGAGAAGAGGAGATGGGGGGGGGACATGATTGCTCCTTTTAAATATTTGAAAGGCTGTCATTTGGAGGAGGGCAGGGAGCTGTTCCAGTTGGCAGCAGAGGGCAGGACCCGAAGCAATGGGTTTAAATTACATGCAGAAAGGTATCGGCTGGATATTAGGAACAACTTTTTCACGGCCAGAGTGGTTCAAAGGTGGGATCAGCTGCCGAGGGAGGTGGTGAGCTCCCCTTCACTGGCAGCTTCCAAGCAGAGGCTGGATGAATATTTGTCAGAGATGCTTTAGGCTGGTCCTGCATTGGGCAGGGGGTTGGACTAGATGGTCTGTATGGCCCCTTCCAACTCTATAATTCTCTGATTCTAATAATATTCACTTTAATGAACCAATGGAGTGATTTGGCATAAGGCAGCTTCACATGTTCATGTGTTCCTCCTTGCCTGCTCATGGATGGTGCTGAGAAGTACCAAGCCGTACCCCCCCACACACACACCTTAAGAACATAAGAAGAGCCATGCTGGATTAGACCAAGGGCCTATCTAGTCCAGCATTCTGTTCACACAGTGGCTGACCTAGGAAGCCCACAAGCAGGACAGCTGCAACAGCATCCTCCTACCCACGTTCTCCAGTAACTGATATAAAGAGGCAGACCGCCTCTGGTACTGGAGAGAGCAGATGTCCACCTTGACTAGCAGCCATCCTGACCAGTAGCCATTGGTAGCCCCTCCCTCCATGAATTTGTCCTCTTCCTTCCTGGTGCCCCACATACAACAAAGGGCTTGGTTGAGGCTGCTCATCTCCAAGGCATTCCCTCCCAACCCACTCCACTGTACCACAAGGGACGGGCTCTTGCACTGGGCAAGAGACTCCTGGCTGAAGAAGCAAACGGGCCCCAGGAAACCCAACGGCGGACTCCATGGTATGCGTTTTATTCCAGGCCCCCTGCCCCCATCACACAAAAATTGAGTGTTGGGCTCCCCCTAGGTGTTGTCTCTGAAAGGGGCCGAAGCCGATAGTTAGATTTGTCACCTGGGAAATTAGGCAGAAAATTCTGAGACGGAGAGCTGAGGCCGCCGCTATAATTTGGAGCCAGCCGCTGACAAGCGCTCGTCAGTGGAGGGGAGATGAAAGCTTTCAGGGCTGGTGCAGATCTGTCAGGGATGGTAGGAGTGTCAGCAGATGAAAGACAGGTGATAAAATAAGCTCATGTGCAGGTGGTGGTGTGTGTGTGTGGGGGGGAAGGCATCGGATGGGGTGGGCACAAGATTATTTCTCAAAGGACGATTCCTGGCAGAGAAAGAACCAGGTGAATACATGTATTTTCGCACATTTGTGAATACGAAGCATTCTGTTCTCATCGTGGTCTCAGAGAATGTCAACTTGGAGCCTGCCAGCAGCCAAAACCCTTCCCAGGCAGTCAGGGTGACTGATGGGTGGACTCTCATATATATTATACAGGGGTCCGTTGGAGGAGGAGCGCACAGGAGCGCAGCTCCGGGAGTGAGGAGCCCAGGGGGCGGGCACATGACCAAGCCCCACCCCCTCCTCGGCTTCCCCGAGCAGTGCAGAGGCGCAGCGCCCCGGGGAAAGCCCTGCTAGGGTCTTTATTGTTTTTAATGTTTTGTTTTAATATTGATGATTTTATCATTGTTCCTTTTATGACTGTGTGCTGCTTTTCCAGAGACTTGCTCAAGGGGGCATATAAATTTTCTAAGTATACCATTTTTTATCTGGGCACATGGCACATAAGTACTGGAGAAATTTCACCAACCCTTCAGCAGCTTCCACCCCATCAGTTTGGTGTAGTGGTCAGGAGTTGGACTTTAATCTGGGAGAACCGGGTTTGATTCCCCACTCCTCCACATGCAGCTGCTGGTGTGACCTTGGGCCAGTCACAAGTTCTCTCAGAGCTGTTCTCTCATGAGCAGTTCTCAAAAGACCTCTCTCAGCCCCACCTACCTCACAGGGTGTCTTGTTGTGGGGAGGGGAAGGGGAAGGGATGGGTGGTGCCCATGTCCTGGGTATCTCAAGTCTACTTGAAACCTGGTGGTTTCAAGGGAGCAGGAAGAGAATGAGGGTGTGTTCTTTACGCTTATTTTTATTGCACAAAGTATTGGATGGGGAAGGGACTGGAGGAAGAGCAGGTCAGTTTCACTCACCTGGGGAGTGGAGCCTGAGGGGTGGGTGTTGCCTTCTGACACACTTCCGGTATGTTAGGGGGTGTGGCATATGCAAATGAGTTATGCTAATGAGCTCCTGCACCTCTTTTTGTATGAAATGACCCCTGTATATATATATATATATATATATATATATATATATATATATATATATATATATATATATATAATCAGGGCCATGGTGGCTCAGAGGTTAAGACGCTGAGCTGCAGACTGGAAGGTCGGTAGCTCAGCAGTTCGAGACCCGAGTGCCGTGTGACAGAGTGAGCTCCCGTCTCTGGACCCAGCTCCTGCCAACCTAGCAGTTTGAAAAGCAAAAAACTGCCAGTAGATAAATGGGTACTGCTTTGGTGGGAAGGTAAGAGCATTCCGGGCACCTTGGCATTTAGTCATGCCGGCTACTTGACCACGGAAAAGTCTTCTGATGGCGCTGGCTCTTCGGCTTGGAAACGGAGATGAGCACTGCCCCCTAGAGTCGGATTTGACTGGCTTTCGAGGAAGGGAAAGCTTTACCTTTACACACACATTTGCAGTTGATTTATGGCAACCCTATAGTGTTTTCAAGGCATGAGATGAACAGAGGTGGTTCCCCATTTGTCTGCCTCTGAGTCACAATCCTGGACTTCCTTTGCTGGACTCCCATTCAAATATTAACTAGGGCCAACCCTGCTTAGCTTCTGAGATCTGACAGGAGTGGGCTAGCCTGGGCTATCCAGATCAGAGCATTCAATAGGATGCCTTTTAATGCTTAGTTTTTAGTCTGTCTATTTACATACCTGTGTTTTCTTCCCTAATGGGAACTGCGTCATGTCCCCCTCTTCTACCTGATATTCACAACAATAACCACATGAGGAGTTAAGCACATTGATAAAACACTACCAAAAAAAGATATTCCGTTGAGATTATATTATGGAAGGCAGGAGTGCATAGGCGTATCAATACAGTATATTAGCAATGAGCACACACACACACAGACACACACACACACACATTCCTCAGTAATGCACTGAGTAAAATGTGCCATCACGTCACAATCGACTCTTGGGTTTTCAAGGCAAGAGATAAGCAGGGCTCATTTCGTAGCAGGAGCAACTCTGCATATTAGGCCACACCCCCTGATGTGGCCAATCCTCCAAGAGCTTACAGTAGCCCCTGCAAGAAGAGCTCTGTAAGCTCTTGGAGGATTGTCTACATTAGGGGTGTGTGGCCTAACATGCAAAGGAGCTCCTGCTACGAAATGAGCCCTGGCGATAAGCAAAGGTGGTTTGTCATTGCCTGGCTCTGCATATCAACCATGGTCTTCCTTGGTGGTCTCTTCTAAGCTGTGGAGTCTTGTGGGCAAAAATTCTACTTTGCAATCTCCTGGCATTAAAGCTGTGAACGAGCGATTTGGCGACTGCATAAGTTAGTTTGCTCTGGAGCCATCCTTCCTGAGCTGAGACGAAAATGTGTGAGCTGGAGGCTAAAAAACTGTGAGCTAGCTCACACTAACTCAGCTTAGAGGGAACACTGCTCCCATCCAAGAACTAACCATGGCCAACCCTGCTGAAGCTTCCAAGCTCTGAAGATACCAAGCGAGTCAGGACTATTGGAGCTGCTAGTAAAATGCCGTCTATTGAGAAAGTGCTTCCCACGGAGAATCTTCACGAAATCACCTGTGTGAGTGCTTTTTTGCAGTGTTTTATACACACTTTATACACGCAGGGAGAAGTTGCCAGTGAACTGAATGCACCGAAGGCTGCTGCATATACGTCCAGTCTGGATTTAAGATATAGAAATTCTCTTCGTTAAACCAGGTCATGGGAGAAGTGAAATGGAGGGAAGGGTAGAGCCTGTGGATCATTAAAGGAACTGAACAGGGGAGATCCTCCATGCTTAAAGACCATTCGCTAAAATGGGATTGCAAAAGCATATGGGGTGATCTTGAAAAATCCACCAGGGGACTTCTGGGCAGTTTAGATGGGTGATATTTAGGGTTTTACCACTTTATTGGGGAAGATGGGATCAGATGCCACTGGTTTCCTTGGACCAGAAATATCCCTGTTCTTCAAAGGCAGTTCTCACCCTTTACATTAAAACATTTTTATCTGAAACGAATCAGTGTTCTAGGGCTGGGGTCCCCAACCTTTTTAGCCAGCGGGCGCCTTTGAGATTCTGATACAGTGTGGTGGGCACAGCAGCAAAATCACTGTCCCCAAAATGGCTGCCACAGGAGGTGGAGCTGGCCACAAAATGGCTGCCCAAGCTTACCTTCAGTCACGCCGTGAAGATCCTTATCCTGTGGTGGCAGCTGCTCCCATAGCAATATGTTTTAAAATTTGCACTGCCAATCAAATCTCCAAAGGCCAGTCGGAAGCCCTGCTAGACCAAGCCCCCCCCCCCTTTCTAAAAACACTGTGGGGCGCACCACACTGGGAACTCCCTGGCTGGTTATAACTGCATTTTCAGGATCATATGCTCTCCTCCCCATTCCTTTTCACAGAACCCCTGTCCCTCAAATGTCTGTTCCCACACAGGGTTTTTTTTTTTTAAAACCCCTCTCCTTCAACGGCTTCTTATTTGAGATTCAGGCTTGTTGGTGTGGTTCCGTTTGCTTTCCTGGAAGTGGCGGCCCCCTTCCTACCCGCTAGGAAATTTGCATAGTTGAGAAGGCAGGTGACAGAACTTCCCTGTTTCCCCTCACGACACATCTCGAGGTACAGCAACATCAGGCAGCTCCGTGGGACGGCAGGCCACCCACCAGCTGTGAGTCAGCAATAAAGACTCATAATAAATATTAGACTCTTGCGGAGCTTCCTCCGCTGCCTCCCTCCAGAGCGCCGACAACCAGGCAGCGTGGGCTCACGATGAGGTCAGGAGAAAGGGAGCTGCCCTGCCACAGATGGGCTCCTCAGGCAGCGAGCCTGGTTCCGGGTTTTGGAGGGGCCCTGGGCAGAGAGCACTCCGGGCTCCACCTCTCCTCCCCTGCCCACCACCAGGACTCCCGCTTACACCTCCTTTCCTGCTCCGATCTCCTATCTCCCACCAGGGTTACTAACCTCCAGGTAGAAAATAGAGTTCTCCCGGAATTACAACAGATCTCCAGACTACAGCTACCAGCTGCTCCCCTGGAGGAATGGCAGCTGCAGAGGGGGGATTTTATGGCATCACATCTTTGCTGAGCCCCCTCCCCTCCCCAGGCTCCGCCCTCAGATCTCCAGGAATTGCCAGAACCAGACCTGGCAACTACCCACCACGTGCCTGTGCATCCCTTCCCTTGCCTGCTCATGCCTGGGGCTGCCGGCTCCAGGTTGGGAAATTCCTGGGGGTTTGGGGCTGGAGCTTTTGAGAGGGTGTGGTTTGGGGACCTCAACAGGGTGTAGTGCCGTACAGTCCCCCTTCCAAAGCAGTCATTTTCTCCAGGGGGACTCACCTAGGGTCCCCAGCCCCCAGATCCCAGCAGGGGTCTCTCCCTTTTGGGGCTCTGCTGCTGGCCAGTGGGGGAAACCCCACCCCCAACCTCACCATGAGACATCCCCGATGCAATGACGTCACCTGGAACTGATGTCATCGTGCCACCGATGTCGGGGGTGATGCTCTAGTTTTTGGGCACACTCTATGGTTTTGAAGGGCAGCAGCCCTGCAACCCCTCCCACTGCCCACACTCGCAGCCACTTGCATGCCCTTTCCGCAACGGCCTTGGGTGGTGTGTGTGACTGGGGGTGCCACTGTTATGACCATCAGGAGCACCGCTTGCACTACCTATATGCTCTTCCCTGGCAGTGTTTGGCCCAGGTAGCCAGGGGCACAGGGCACAGAGTGCTCGCATGTTAGTGGCTCAGGGATGGGCAAGAGACAGAGGGCAGTGCAGGCGTCTGGGTGGGGATCAGTGCCAGTGGGCCCTGCTAGAAGCCCTAGGCCCTGGTAGATCTCCTGCATCTGGCATTGATGCCAAGTCTGCCATGCAGGCTGCACTGCATGGCCTTAGCAGATCAGTCCAGGATCTTTGGCAGTGTTGCACAGGGTGCCAAACCAATGCACATGCGCTAGCAACACACCTCATTGAAATGAACACATGAAGCTGTTTTATATAGACTGAGTCCATCGAGGTCAGCACTCCGACTGGCAGCAGCAGAGTCCCAGCTAGAGGTCTTTCGTATCACCTCCCACTTCACCCTTTTACTTATTAGAAATGACAGGGACTGAATCTGGGACCTTCTGCATGCCAAGCAGAGGCTCTACCAAAGGTCCACCACCCCTCCTTAACAAGAACACATGAAGCTGCCTTACACTGGGGCAGGCCATTGGTCCGTCAAGGTCAGCAGTGTCTCCTCTGATGCACAGCAGCTCTCCGGGGGTCTCAGGAAGGCAGAAGTCTTCCGCCGGCCCTGCTGCATTTCCTAGCTGCTCGTGTCAGAGACGGCACACTCTCTATCAACGAGCCACGGCCCCTCCTGGCACATTGGAGCCGTCGCCCTCTTGGATGCAGCAGCCAAAGGGCTTTCAAGCCTTCGGGAATCACCAAAACGAAACAATCCGGAGCTGGGTTTTTATTTTTAAAATGAGTAGAAATACACTTTGCATTCCTCTGACTCAGATAATTCTCAGTGGGTTGCTCAGGTTGTAAGCTAGCCAGGCAGAATAAGTCCCTCATGGTGATTCCGTGTTGTGGCCCTCGTTCACCTGCAGCTGCTTAAGCAGGTCAAAGCGATGAGGCTCACTGCCTCCCCACCCCCCCAGCAGGGAACAAAGTTGTGACCCAACAGCCCCGATGGACTTTTGAGCTTCTCTCTGGCTGCCCTCCGTGAACCAGCCTCCTTCCCGCCACGTCCTTTCCAGAAATATTTATGCATCGATTGTCCTCACAGACCCAGTTGCCCTGAGTTCGTGTCGAGTCCCTCAAACCACCCAAAGAAGCCCGGGCAGAGAGATGTGTGCAATTAACCCTTCCGCACGCACCGCATGTCTCGGAGAGGCTCAAGGGCTGGCTGTTGGCTCTGCTCCATGCCCAGCTGGGCCCCTGGGGTGCTTTAGATAAGCAGGCATGCTGGGACAGGAATGAACGCCACTGGGTTCGCCGAAGTCTGTTCCCTGGAATTGCCACAGTCTGCTCATTAGCTTTAGTTGGGGCCTAGCCCTGCAAGTCTCCAGGGATCAAAGTGAGTTCAAGACTCGTTTGCGCATTAGATTTTGTCCATGGGGAGTGACTGTCGGTCTTCATAAGTGCCAATACCATCTATGGAAATAAGGAAGCAGAAAGGTCAAGGAGGAATCCGTTGAAACCCGCCCCCCAAAGAACCCAAGTACCTGGCAACCAGCAGAAAGGTGGTGGTGGGGGAGTACGGTGTCATGGGAAAGACTTTTCTTTTTAAAAAATTAGCCTTGTGTATTTACTGAAGTTTTCACCAGAAGTGACAATAGGTCGCTCTAGGAATCGCCAGAAACTCTATGGTATTACCATAGAGTTTCTGGCAATTCCTAGAGCTATTCTCTGTCAGTTCGAGTAAGAACTTCTAGTAAGTACACAGCAGTGTTCCCTCTAAGCTGAGTTAGTGTGAGCTGGCTCACAGTTTTTTAGCCTCCGGCTCACACATTCTTGTCTTAGCAGCAGGATAATTGATGCAGGAGCCGAATCGCTCGCTCACAACTCGAATGCCAGTAGCTCACAAAGTAGAATTTTTGCTCACAAGACTCCACAGCTTAAAGGGAGCGTAGGGTTTCTGATGATTCATAGAGCTATTCTCTGTCAGTTCTAGTATATACACAAGGTTGTCCCCACCCTCTAATTTTTTTCCTCCTGCTACTGGTCCAAGCAGTGGGTCCTGAGGGCAGGGGATCATTGGCCCCCCCAACCGGGGGCTTGGCAGCCTGAAACGGAAGCAATAGCTGCTCATCGTGTGTTTTATGTTCTTCTTATGCCCTGGCTTGTTTGGTTTTAATAGCTTTTCTTTAATGGCTGTGTCTTAATCGTTTTGGTTATAGTCACAAGCAATGCTCCCTCTAAGCTGTGGAGTCTCGTGAGCAAAAATTCTACTTTGTGAACTACTGACATTAAAGTTATGAGCGAGCAATCTGGCTACTGCACAAATCAGTTTGCTCTGGAGCCATCCTTCCTGAGCTAAGACAAAAACGTGTGAGCCGGAGGCTAAGGAACAGTGAGCTAGCTCAGACTAACTCAGCTTAGAGGGAACACTGCCGCCGCAAGCAGGCCTCTGGGGAAGCGGCATATATATTTTTTCTAAATAAAAACATCAAATAAATAAATGCCATTCTATTTCTTCCAAGGCCATGCCAACCCCATGGGTGGGGTGGGGGCAGGAAGTGCAAACAGCATCTGCCAGATGGAGGCTTGTGGGAAAGTATGCATATTTATTCCTAGAATATTTTTTTTCTTATTCCATAACTTCCAAAGAGCTCGCAGAGGCTTACAGCAAAACATCCAACAGCAGCGACCAATAAATCAGAAATGTAAACAAAGAGAAAGGGTTTCAGCATAAAGACAATAAAAGCAAATCAAATGCAAATCACAGTGAAGCTATCTTGTATTGCCTGGGGAAAGACTAGCGAGTTGGGTTCTGACAGATCTCAAGCAGTTAACCAAGGACGAAGAGAGATAACTGTGGAACAGGGAGCAGACAGCACAGGTTGGATCCAGGCTAAATTTTCTGCTAATGGAAGGGGTGGGTAATCCCCGCCTCCTGATGCAGACCCCCGATGTTACCTCTCGTGCTCTTTTTGAGGGTCCCCTGTACCCTAGGAGCAGCGTTTCAGGGAGATCCCATAGGCTGCAGCAGGATGAAGGCAGTCTGGAATTTTCCATTCCCCTGGTGGAAGCGCCTCCCGTCAGCAGAACATTTAGTCTGGATCCAACCGAGGGTTGCCAAGTCTGGGTTGGGAACCACTTGAAAGTTTGGGGGGTGGTTCCTGGGGAAGAAGGGGTCTGGGGAGGACAGAGACCTCAGTGGGCCATAGAATCCATTCTCCAACGCAGCCATTTTCTCCAGGGGAACTGATCCCTGTTGCCTGGAAATTAGTTCTAATTCAGGGAGATCTCCAGGCTCCACCTGGAGGTTGGCAACCCTAACACAACTCCATATCTTTTGGCCAGACACAGGTACCTCCTGGCTTCTGAAAGGGAATAACAGACATGCATGCCGCCAAATCTAACGCAGGCCACCCAGCTGACGGTTTTGTTCCTTCCTCCATGTTTTCCGGTAGTCCCTCCTTTACTAATTGTAAAACTGATCCATCAGTTTGTCGGTCTTTCTGTGTATTCCAGTGTATCTTCTCAGACTTCAGGCAGGGAACAGTGCAGTCAGGGTTGCCAGCTTCCTGGCCACCCACTCTTCTTTCCACAGCTCCTTTGAACGGTGGGAACAAACCCCCTCGCCCCACCAGGGTTGTGTGCAAGGTGACATTATTTCCAAGGACAACTAGGGTGGCCAGACCCCTTGTCAGGGCAGGGCTTCCCCCAGTTTCAGGGGCTCCAATCCATGGCTGGCCAGCTGACCAGTGGGGAAAGCCCCACCCCAAAAGCCCCCTCCCACATTGATGTCGTCGGCACGATGACATCACATGGAAGTGACATCAGGCATGTTGTGTGGCAATGTTCTAGCATTTTGGCCGGAACTCTATGGTAATCATGGAGTTTTGACCAAAATGCTAGAGTGTCACTGCACAATGTGCCTGGTGGGAGGATGTCACTTCCGTGTGATATCATCACACCAATGTTGCCCAACCCTCCCCTAGTTAAAACCCACAAGTGATGTCATGTTGTTTTACTAATCTCTCTGGTGATTCCTACAGCAACATGAACTTCACTTCTTGTTTCCCCCAGAAGTGACATCATGTTATGTGCAATGCTGGTACCCCCCCTCGTCCCCCAAAACTTCCATTTCCCATGAGAAACCCAGCATGAAATATCTAAGAAGATAAGAAGAAAAAGAAGAAGAAGAAGAAGAAGAGATTGGATATATACCCCGCCCTTCACTTGGGAGTCTCAGAGCGGCTTACAAACTCCTTTCCCTTCCCCTCCCCACAACAGACACCCTGTGACATAGGTGGGGCTGAGAGAGCTCTGAGACAACTGTCCTTGAGAGAACATCTGGTACAGAGCTATGTTTTGCCCAAGATCATCCAGCAGGTGCAAGTGGAGGAGTGGGGAATCAAACCCGGTTCTCCCAGATTAGAGTCCATGCACTTAACCACTAAACCAAACTGGCTCCATATCTAAGGGTATTTGGTTCAAAAGCCTTTCCCTACGTCCCCAGAGAAAAGCAGTCCAAGTTGGATTTAAGGACTGAGCAAGGTATTTTTGTTGGATACACTTTGGGATGTAAGGGATATAGAATTCTTGATCCAAAAACACAAACTACAGGAATCTGCAACATAGTCTACATAGACAAAAAGGAAGAATCTAAAACTACAGGAAAAAAAGGACACTACAGAATCCAAACCAATGAAAGAAAATGAAATGCATCAGCCAGAAGCAATGCAATCAACCACCTTGGAACCTACAGATGACACACCCAGAAGAGCCCCAGGAACCAGAAGGGGTCAAGGAATCAGAGGTCAAATGACTGGCTAGATCCGGCAAGGGAGAACCACCATGAAAACTCTCCTATCTGACCAAAATAGAGACTGCAACGGAACCTTCCATGTGGGAAAACATAAAGAGAATGCCTGCTGATCAGGCAGAAAGATGGAGAAATGTCACAGAGGATGGAATGAAATCTCCAGTCAAGAATCAGAAATGGACATTTACAGAAGCACCTCCAGGAAGGAGGGTAGAATACTACGTATTGTGTTATATGGACGGCCTGAACTGTAGAATGAGCCTGAGCTTCAGTCGCAAGCTCCATAGACTCTCAGTATCCTGAAATCAACAGCCTGATTGGCTGCCGTTGTGCAGTGGACCAATCAGGGAAGACTATGACTTTCAGCAGGAACAAACCCTATTGGTCCTAAGCGCTCACTTGTGATTGGACCTTACTGTTTGAGGATGTGTGGTTTAGCCAGTTCCAAACTGTATATAAGTTGGGGGTTGTTCTGTGTGTTCTCTGTGTTGTTGTGTGCTGTTCTAATAAACTGAAATCACTGGCTGAAGAAAGAGCTGCCTGGTCGCAAGTTACAACCAATACGAATGGATTTTCTAAATATACAGTCGTTAAACTCAAGCACTGTTTCGCAAAGCTGAGATTCTACGAAGAGAAATGAATCTTATGAACTTGCACAATAGGCCTTGAGAAGGGGTGTTCAAATATACAAGGTCCAGGGCTATTTTTGGGCAGGGACGCACAGGAACGGAGTTCCGGCTGGCTCCTGAGCTGGCCACACCCAGCAGGAACTCATTAGCATAATAGGCCACACCCAACAGCAGAAACTCATCAGGATTGGCTACATTAGGGGTATGTGGCCTAACATGCAAATCAATTCCTGCTACAACCCCCCCCCCCTGAGTTTTGACAACAAACAAGGTAAACAGAATAAGAACCAAAAGGTGGGTGTGGCTGGATGACCACTCTTCTGGTAACATGGGGGTGTGGCCTAATATGCCAATAAGCTGCACTGTCAGTGGTGTGGCCTAATATGCTAATAAGTTTCTGCTGTTGGGTGTGGCCTATTATGCTAATGAGTTCCTGCTGGGCTTTTTCTACAAAAAAAGCCCTGACAAGGTCTATAGTTAACCTACTTGAAGAAGATCAGAAGAACAGCCTATAGGGGACAGCTCAAGGACTGCGAGCTAGCATAGCTAAATTAGGGACTTCTCACAGTTCCAAATTTTGTCCTTCCTGTCTCCTGATAGGCTTCTGGGAGACTTCTTGGGCTGCGAGCACATGGCCCCTTTAATCCAGGAGGGATCCCAGATTTAAAGGGGCCGCGTTTTTCCTCCTGCGGGTTGGGATGTTTACACATCCCAACCCCGGTGGCAGCATCGGCGGCCGTGGGAACGGTGGCCGCGGCCGCTGAAGAGGCAGCCTGAGATCGGACCAGCGCTTTACACGGTTTGTATTCCTCACTCTGCTCCTTATTTGTGGCGGTATAACATGGGCAGCCACCAGCCTGTTACAGGAAGAATTGGGACCCACGCCTCACAAAGCTAGTGTCAAGGCACGGCTGCATCTCGCTGTGGCGAAGTGGCGGGAGGGACAGTTTAACTGACGTTACACTCTCGCGCGACGAAGATCACGGCCGCCATCCCACTCCTGCACACGCGCGCTGCCAGGGCATGCAAGCCCCCTGGCGCCGCTTTCCTGCGAGGGAAGAGAGAGCAGCGGCAACGACAACGGCGGCTGCGGCAACGGAAATGGTGGCTGCAGCGGCGGCTGCCGCTGAAAAGGCGGCGGCGGCGGCTGGAAAGGCCACCGGAACGTCGCTGCAGAGGCAGCAGAAGCAGCGGTGGCCAGGTAAGTTGGGGGTATTTTTTCCTCCCTTTTACACTTGGGCGCATGAGTGGCCATGCACCTAAGTGTAAAAGGGAGAAAAACATGGCGGGGGGGCTGTCTGGACAGCCCTGCTCTCGCAATGCTTGCGAGAGAGGGCTGTCCAGAAGGCTGGAATGCGGGTTCCTCCCGCGACTTCCGGGAAAACACTAGTTTTTCCCGGGGTCGGTAAATGCGGGAGCAACCCGCATTGGAGCCCGCTTCGCTGCAGGACTCGCTGCGGGCCGTTGTGGACGGCCCCTTTAAATGCGAGAGGAAGCAGCCCTTCCTCCCACATTAAGGGGCCGTGTGCTCGCAGCCTTGCTCCAACTGAACCCTCCCCCTTTGTTCCTGTCTCTCATAGCGGTCAGTCAGTTAGTTAAGCCTCTCATTCCTTTCCTTTGTTATGTCCACTGACTGCCAAGGATCCTAGGCCACCACTAGCCCTCCAATGAGAACACTGGCGGGAAATTCAAACCTGCCAATAGGACTTGTGGATGTGTTGTAGGGACCGTATATAGTTGGCCATCTCAGCCCACACGGCATGCTTAATTGTGTACTCCAATAAAGAATACTCATCGCTACAATCGTGCAATGAACCGAGGACACAATAGTTCTATCAGAGGTTATTCCTTCTTTAATAAACTGAGTTATTTAAACCGTTGGTGCTCCAGTCCTCTGCATGTTTAAACCTGCCAACACAGGGAACCCTAAGTAAGGTTTCTTCAAGCCCCCCACTGGTGGACCTCCTGAGGGCACCTGGTGTGTTTGGCCACTGTGTGACAGAGTGTTGGACTGGATGGGCCACTGGCCTGATCCAGCATTGGCTTCTCTTATGTTCTTATGTAGAAGAACGGCAGGGTAATAATAAATTTTGGGGGACCTTGAAGAGACTCTGAGTATGTTTCCTTTAGACCAAGGATGGATGAAAGATAGAATGATAATAACAATAATCATTGATTTTTATTGTTTTGTTGCTATTGCTAGCAATGAACTCACTTATTGTTGCTGTTCGCTTATTGTTGTTGATGTTAAGGACAACAATGTTGAATCGGCAGCGACAACAATAGGGAAGGGATTTGTCCCCCTCTGGAAACTGCTTAACATGCAAGAACAGGCGTGGCAGGGTTTTCGAGATGTCATTCCTTCAGCTCTAGATTGAAATACAGCAGGACCTCTCTGAAGGCTGGGACGACATTTCGGCTTCTTAATTGGCAATGGAGTAAATCAATAAAGTAAATTAGATCAGAACAGTGGACAAAGTTAGGAGAATTACTGTAGGTGCAGATCCCTGGAAACGAAACTGGCAGCTACTAGGATTGTGGTCTATTTGTCTGAGGCAAAGGAGTCGCCTTTTTTGGCGGCTGTTTGCGGCTTCTTTATAGACTCATCATTTCCCTGAGGTAGGATTGCCAAGTCTTAGGGACTCACCGGCGGGGGGGAGTCCTCCTCTGGCCGGGAGTTTCTCCTGGTGCGCGTGCTTTGCGCGTGCGCCCAGCGACGTCACCAGAAGTGACGTCAGCACGTTGGGGGCGTTGCCAGGGCGACGCTCTGGCAATCGCCCCAAAACTCTATGGTATCATAGAGTTTTGGGGCGATTGCCAGAGCGTTGCCCTGGCAACACCCCCAACGTGCTGACGTCACTTCTGGTGACGTCATTACGTCATCCTTGCTGGACAACTTTGGGGGTGGGGTTCCCCCTGCCGGCCAAATGGTGGCCGGCGGATCGGGAACCACTTTAGCGGGGGATCCCCCACCCCCCGGGCTGACTTGGCAGCCCTACCCTGAGGTAACAAGGTGTCCTCTGAAAACTCACCACAGCCATGAGGTTTTCATACACTCAAGGATTTCCAAGGCTAAAGCAAGTTTATACGGAAGTAAAAGAAGCCTAGGCTAGCCAAGGGGACCTGTGACTCAGGACTTGGCATCACTGGGAATAAATCGCTTTAAGCGGGCCTATCTGACTCAGAAGCTCCAACTGATCCAGAAGGTGGCCACCTGGCTCCGCACTGGGACCCCTTGGATGGCACGTATCCCACCTGTGCTGTGTGTGCTGCACTGGCTCCCACGGAGCACCGGATCAGGTTAAAGATCTTGGTTGTGACTTTTACGGCCCTTAGCGCTCAGGAACCCACATACCTTCAGGACCACCTCTCTCAGTATGTCCCTGGAAGAGCGTAACGCTCTGAGAATATGAATCTTCTGGTGGTTCCTGGCCTGAGAGAGATCCGGCTGTTCTCAACTAGGGCCAGGGCTTTTTCAGCCCTCACCTCTACCTGGTGGAACTCTCTGCCCGAGAACATCCGTGCCCTGTGGGATTTACTACCTTTCCACAGAAGAAGAAGAAGAAGAAGAGGAGGAGACTGGATTTATACCCCCGCCCTTCACTACCCAAAGGAGCCTTAGAGCGGCTTACAAACTCCTTCCCCTCCCCTTCCCCACAACAGACACCCTGTGAGGTAGGTGGGGCTGAGAGAGCTCTCACGAGGACTGCTCCTGAGAGAACAGTTCTGAGAGAACTTATGACTGACCCAAGGTTGCACTAGCAGCTATATGTGGAGAACCCGGTTCTCCCAGATTAGAGTCCGCGCTCTTAACCATTACACCAGACTGGCTCACAGGACATGTAAGGCAGAGATGTTCCACCAGGCATTTAGTTGAGGATAGCGATGGGACAGTGTGAAATCTGGCACTCTCATACCCCCCCCCCCAACCCTTTGCAACTCCTACCCCCTAGGCAGCCTCCGGAAAATTCTTTTGCCATCTTGGGAAGTGCATTGTTTTAGTTGTTGATGCAATGTTCCCTCTAAGCTGAGTTAATGTGAGCTAGCTCACATTTTTTTTAGCCTCCAACTCACACATTTTTGTCTTAACTCAGGAAGGATGGCTCCAGAGCACACTAATTTATGCAGCAGCCAAATCGCTCGCTCACAACTTTAATGCCGGTAGCTCACAAAGTTGAATTTTTGCTCATGTGACTCCACAGCTTAGTGGGAGCATTGGTTACAGGTATTTTAAATTTGATTTAAACTTGTATTGTTTATTGTCTTTGTCCTGTTGTAAGCCGCCCTGCTCACACGGAAGGGCAGCCAAGAAATCCAATTTAATAAATACATAATAAATAAATAAATCTGCTGAGGGCCTACGGTTCCCAGCTCAGGGTGGGGAAATACCTGGAGATTTTGGGGCGTAGATCCTGGGGAGGGTGGGGTTTGTGGGGGGGGAGGGACCTCAGTGGGGTATTGATGCAATGGGGTCTAATCCTCCAATGTAGCCATTTCATTCAGGGGGACTGGTCTCTGTCTACATATCAGTTGTAATAGTGGGAGATCTCCAGGCCTCACCTGGAGGCTGGCAACCTAGCTGAAGCCCATGTCCTAGGAGGAGGTTTGCTGCTGATGCTTGGAGCCCCAGGTCTGTCTGTCTGTCCATCTGTCTATTGGTCATCTAATCTGTCTGTCTGTCTGTCTGTCTGTCTGTCTCTATCTATCTATCTATCTATCTATCTATCTATCTATCTATCTATCTATCTATCTATCTATCTATCTATCATATTTTAGTGCTGCCTTTTCAGAGTTCTGCTCAGGGCAGCTTACAATTAAAAACCACAATATAAAACACAAGCTGTTACAAAAACACAGGCTATTAGAAATCAGCAGCAAAAGACATGTCCATGAAACATAATTAAAAGTCTGGTAAAAAAAAAGAAGTATTTTAGCCTGGTGCTTAACAAAAGTCAAGAAGGCACCTGGTGAGCCTCAAAGGGGAGGGCATTCCAAAGGGGAGGGGCCACCACAGAAAATGTCCTATTCGCCACCCACCCACCTCACCTCTGAAGGCAGGGGCACAGACAGTGGGGTTTGAGAGGGAGAGCTCAACTGGCGAGGCAGATCGTATGGGAGGAGATACTCATAAGAGAGGAGAGTATCTGGGTTGTGTGGGAGATAGTTCGTATGGGAGGAGAACCTCTGCTTTGCATGCAGAAGATCCCAGGTTCAATCCCTGGAATTTCCAGTTTAAAGGGATCTAATAGTAAATGATATCAAAGATCTGTCCTGAGACCTTGGAGAACCGCTGCTAGTTTTATTCGACAGGACTGATCTTGATAGACCAACTGTCTGACTCAGTAGTAGGCAGTTTTATGTTGTGTCCAAGGGGGTCACGAAACGGATATTACTCATAGACATAATTTATTATAACAGTCATAGACCAGATAACGCATATTACCCAAGTCCCCCCCCCCTTATTGTCACTGGCACTGTTGTAACTTTTACCTTTCTTTGCTTTTTAATATTAATTTAATATGACAGAAATCGGATTAATGAATTAAAACACACCAGTCAGTTAAGGACAGGCCCTTATCAATGGGACAAAAATAATTAATTGACCTAACTGGTAGTATCAATCATCAACAAACTGGTAAATGAATAGTAACAAGTTAGCAACATGCCAATTAATAAAGAGGCTTTTGCCCAGTAATAATATTTTAACAGCAAATTAGAAATTAACCATTAATGGCAAATCAATCAGTTCACAATAATTCAGACCGCAGTGAGTTAATAATGTGAATAAGTTCCTCCTATCCCCCTATGATCTCAGTTTTGATAAACCCATAGCATATTAAAACAGGTTTAGCATCAAAATATGATGGATAGTCATTATATAATTTAATACGCAGTTCTTTTAAAGAAGGGGTCTTTTCAGTCTTTTTCCTTTAAAAAAGATATAATTATTCAACGTCGCCATTAACCAGCTATTTAACTTGAAGAACAGTTTTTGTTTTTGTTAAAGAATGAAAAATATTTAGCATCACTACCCCACAGACACTACAAGCATATTTGAGGGTCAAAAAGACATGACCCATGAGAGGTATAAAATGGAAATCGAGCGGCACCTTTAAGACTAATGAAGTATATTTCAGCCTAAGCTTCCACGAGATAGACCTCACTTCTTCAGATGCATAATCAGATATGGCACCATACCTTAAGGAGCATTTGCTTCCATATGAAATGACCAGACCACTATAGTTATCTTCGGGGCCCTTCTGACGGAGACTTTGTTGCATGAGGCTAGGTAGGTGGCAACCTGAGAAAGGGCCTTTTTGGTCATGGCACCAAAATTATGCATTTTCCTACTTAGGGAGAGCTGCCTGCTCCTCTCAGTCATTGTCTTCTGCTGGTAGGTGAAGATATCTCATTCATTTGCCATTCCCTCACTTACCTTTCTTCCTGTTTATGTGTCTTGTTTATTTCTTGTTTTAAATTCTTATAGTGTGCATTTTTAAATGCTTTTTAAAAACGGTTTTGATTGGGGGCCCCCTCTACATTGGGTGGAAATTAGGGTTGCCAACTCTGGGTTGGGGAATAACTGGAGATTTGGGGGGGGGGTGGAACCTGGGGAGGGGGGGTTGGAGGAGGGGAGAGACCTCGTCAAGGGTGCATTGCCATAGAGTCCCCTCTCCAAAGCAGCCCTTTTCTCAAAGAGAATGAATCTCTATAATCTGGACGTTAGTTGTAATTCTGGGAGGTCTCCAGGCCCCACCTGGAGGTTGGCTACCTTAGTGGAAAGGCAGCATAAAACATTCTAAATAATAGTGATGACAGACAGACAGACAGACAGATAGATAGATAGATAGATAGATAGATACAACAGATAAAATGGGATTTGGATCCCCGCCCTAGTGCGTTCTTTCTAAATTTCCCCACAGATATACCAACTCAAATTAGGGACTTGTAGGAAACATCTACCCCAGGGGTGGCCAAACTTGTTCAACATAAGAGGCACAGAGAATAAACATCAGATGTTCGAGAGCCACAGGACTTAAATATTACACACTCGTTTTTGTTTTTAAAATATGCAAAATTTTGATTTTTATTAACATGAAATGAGACTGCCAAAAATAAAAACAAAAGGGGTAAAAACAGATATTGATAATGATATTTATTTGTCCAATGACATTTATTTATTTGCCGATGAGAGAGAGAAAAAAGAGAGAGACGTGGAAAGAAGAAAAGAAAAGAAAAGAGAGAAACAAAGCAAATAGATGGGAAGGAAGGGGAATGGAGGGAGGGAGGGAGGAGGAGGAAGGGAGGGAGGGAGAGAGCAAGGGAGAGAGTGAGGGTGAAAAAAACATGCCTCCCCTTCACTTCCCCAGCTGCCCTGCTGGGAGCCGCATAATATGTGTGAAAGAGCCACATGTGGCCCCCGAGCCACAGTTTGGCCACCCCTGATCTATCCTATGGCTACCTATACAATTTCCCCCACAGGGTCATGCGCAGATTCTGAATGAAATCAAGAAGATGTCTTGGGAGGGAAGAATTAACTCCTCCTTCCCAATGCCCCAAAGTCCCCATCCAAATCCAGCCTCTGAGTGGCTCCTTTTAACCTTGGGACCCTAACTACAGATCTTTTGGATCTACTTTGTCTCCAAGAATGATGTTATGAGAAGTCCCCTGCTAATGCAAACTAATCTCAAGACTACTGATTCACGATAGTGACTCTCGGGCAGCGGTCAGTCGTGCCTTTAGATCCAACTCTAGATCCAGCTTTAGATCCAGCAGTGAATGCCTGATGGATCTAAAAGGCACAATCAGACAGCAACATCTGGGAAAGGTCCTGCAGCTGTCAGCACCCTGTGCTGCCCTGCCATGGAAGCAGAGTGTAAAGACACCAGGGAAAGTCCGGTCCTAATGCTTGCTGACAGGCTACAGATGGACTTTCCACTGTCTGATCATTCAAGCACACTCTCATGCCGTCAGGGTGGTCTGTCAAGCTCCCAGAGGAGATCAGGGCCCTGCGGGACCTTATGCAGTTCCGCAGGGCCTGCAAGATGGAGCTCTTCCGCCAGGCCTTCCTGTAGGAGCCGCCGCCGCCATCGGTACCACATTGCGATTGACATCTGATGATGTGGATGCAACCCAGGCCTGACGGCCATGGAAGGCCATACTCCAACCCTGAAGCCATCTGAATTTTATAATTACAACTGGAAGCACTTTACTGTAACTTTTATTGTTGTTAATGTATTTAAATTATTGGATTTTAAATTGGATTTTAAATGTTTTATTTGTATTGGTTATGGCACATTGTGCCCTTGTGAGCTGCCCTGAGCCCGTTTGCGGGGAGGGCGGGGTATAAATTTGAAAAAATAAAATAAAATAAAAATAAATCCCAACTCAGTGCCGTCCCCCCCCCCCCCCACTTAGCAGTATGCGCATGATTGATACTCCATGGGGAACCCTCAGCGCAGAGGTGCGATTCCTCATTTATGCACATGTGAAACAAAAGGCAATGCCCCCCGCTCACCCACATGTGCCGTCTGATCATGCAGCGACAGGCTGGGCCCGCTGCTACAAAGGATATGTGATCCTGCAACACTGTGTCAGTTTCAACCAGGGGAAATAGGCTCGCTTCCCCTCTGCACCAAATGGCACGTCTGACTGCGGACTCAGTCAGGGATATATGAGCCTACCCTTGTTCATTTCTTGTTGTCATTCTGAGCTTATATGTTTTGTCTGTCTGGATTGCTGCCCTTTCTGATTCCTCTGCATCTTTTATGGCATTTTAAATCTTGATTGTACATTATCCATCATTTGTATGCAGTTGATGCAATAATGGCATTAAAAAAACCCCGTGTAAGTATAACAGGGAATATTTGGTGTAAGGAAATGGACGGTTGGATCTAGAGGAAAAGTTCCACATGCACCAGAGCCCTTGTGCAAGCAGAAACTTACTCGGAAGTCTCCACTGGCAGCCGGCGCAGAGTTAAAACTTATTAAAATCCCTATTTGCATTTCTACTTGCACAAGAGATTGGGTGAGTAATTAATTGATGAAAGAGAAAGACAGGTATTGCGGTATATCCAGCGCTGTTGTTTGCACAAGAGGGATTGCGCCCAGTTAGTTTGCATTTCCGTCGCTAGGTCTAATGCAGGAAATGGACTGAGAATCAAGGCTGCTTGTTTTGATTTGCTCAACAGAAACATGAGAACGGGATGGAGATTTTGGGAGTCAAGACAGCAAAGCTGAACATTCAGGACTGTCAACAAAACAAACTCCAAAACCGACTTGGCAAAGTCCAGTTGTGCAAATGGGTAGTACTCTTGCATCCACGTGCAGAAGGCACACAGTTTCCCCACACCGCTGCAACTTTTTCTGATCCTTGTATAGATCGTTCCTGGCACTGAAGAATCCACACAAAGCCGGTCAGGTTCTTGGACTGGTGGGACGATGGACAAGGGGATGAAGTTGCTCTGTCATGGTTAGTATGTGGATGGGAGACCACCAAAGGAGATTGTGACTTAGAGGCAGGCAATGGCCAACCACCTCTGAATGACTCATGCCTTGAAAACCTTACAAGGTCATCATAAGAACAAAGTTTGAGTCCGGTGGCACCTTTAAGACCAATAAAGTTTTATTCAAGGTATGCGCTTTTGTGTGCATGCACACTTCTTCAGACACAGATACAGGTTGTCATAAGTTGGCTTGATGGCACTTCCCACCACCATCTTTGTGGAAGAGGAAGGACAGACTATTTCAGCTCTCCATCCTTCCGCACTCCAGCCCTCCCTTCAAGCTGAATGGAAGTTCCTCCATGTTCAACCCTGCAGCGGATCCTTCCAGAGGTCAGAAAGCATTGCATCAATGCAGACGAATGAGGGGTAATGACACTTTAGGGCGGTAGGACACCACCCTCTGTCTTGAGCTCCAGGAGAGAGTCTGCAATTCATTCCCTCTCTGACATCTCAGGGGCTAGGTGAGTTTCTCCCGCTGGCCTCCAGCAATGACAATAAGGTCAAGTGCAGCTGACCGGAACATCCAGGTGCTAACAACCAATTAGTGTCGAGCACTATAAAACACATGGACCCAATTATTATAAGAGACTTATTATGGGGACTCGATGGTGCAGGTGGTAGCTGATACTAGCAATTACCTGATTGTGCATAAACTTGCCAGATTAATTCAGTGGCAAATCCCCCTCTCTGGGAAATTTTTTTTTTTTTTTGCAAAATTAAGGCATAGCTCTCGGAGAACATAAATGCCAAAAGAGAAATCAAGGAAATATGAAACTGAGCAATTCCTCCTCTCATTGGTCCCCACAGTAGTGTTACTGCGCTACAAAAAGAGACAGTAACAATCTCATAAATAACTCATTAATGGGATGCTGCACTTTAAAGCTTATAAAAATGGTAACTTTCAACACGCACACTTCTTTATCAATCATCCCCCTTTGCCCCCCAAATATATATAAATTGCACAGGTATTAATCAAGTCAGATAGATGAAATGCCTTTGCACATTACCCTGGTTATGAAGCAGCTCCCCTCTCTTAATTTCTGCAGTGCTTTGATTCCTATTACCGCCATCTCGCAGTGTGGGCTGAAAGCAATCAAATTACTGTGCATCATTCCAAGCGTGATGGGCTCAGAATCGGAATTGTACAAACAATAAATTTGGATCCGGCAAGCTCTTTCCAAATCTGCGCAAGGGATTGTCTCCTTCCCTACCCAGCATCCTATACTCTTCCTGAGGTTACCATCTGAGGTTACCAGCTCGGGGCTGAGAAATACCTGGAGATTTGGGGGGTGGGGTGGAGCCTAAAGAGGGCAGCTTTGGGGAAGGGGAGGGACTAATAAGGGGTAAAATGCCATAGTGTCCTCCTTAAAAAGTGACCATTTTCTCCAGGTGAACTGATCTCTCTTGCCTGAAGATCAGTTGTAACCCAAGGAGATCTCCAGCTACCACCTGGATGTTGGCAACCCTGTTACCATCTGTGTATTCAACATTCTGCTCGGAACACCCAGGGCTTAGTTAGAAGGGATGCTGAGGGATCCATGGTTAACCAGTTGAAATGGACCCTCTGTTAGCAGCAACTGAAGGAAAAAAAGGGTGTCCATCTTTTGGCTGGCCTAGCGTATGTGTATATATATGTGTGTGTGTCAGTTTAATTTGGAACAGCTACACAGGAGTGAAAGGGTTAACTGCTCCCCTGCCATCACCCTGAGCTGAATCTGGGTCCCACACAGCTGCCTATTTGTATTTTAAAAATGCTTGGAAGATTAGATGATGGATCTCCCGTCTTCTCCTTTGAATTTGGGAGTAAAATTATCAAGCCAATCCCTTTAATTTGCCTTTGTTTACAAAAATTCAAAAATGTATATTCTTTTTTTTTAAATGCACCATTTTCAGTTCTGGTAGGGAATGAGATTTAAGTCTTTAAGGAACAACAAGGCATTAAAAAGCACTTGACGGGCTAGGCTGTTCCATCATTGACTGAAAATCCACTTCCAAGAATAATTCTTTTAAAAGTTTTAAAATTGTTCAAAGTCAAATCACAAGTTGTTTAAAGTCAAATTACAAAGTAAAAGATGGGGGGAAATGCAGCAAACTCTGAATTCTAGTTTTTCTTTCCAGATTTCAAATCCAGTCATGTGATACAGTCATGTGGGGAGCTGTTTGACACACCGACCATTCCGGCCATTTTTATCCCGCTCTTCTGCTGAAGATCTCCCGGGGACATACATGGCTCCCTCCGTTTTCCCCTCTCCTAGAGTATCAGGGAGTCAGCTGGTCTATGGGTTTATTGTGGGTTGGCTATGGGGCAGGGCTGCCTCAAGTACAAACGAGAGGAGCTCTCAAATGAAAGCTGCTTTGAGCTGCAGAGGATTTCCAGCCAGGATTGTAATGAACAGTTGCTCCTTCAGGCAAGATGAAATGAGTCGCTTCTGGGAAACCAAATGTTCCCTAGCTGCCTTCTTTTCTCACCTTCGCCACTGGTTAGGCATTACCTTTTCTTTTCCCTGATTGCCTGAGATTTTGGCAATGATTTTCTGCCCTCCACACCGTGGCTCTTTCACATATCCATTCCAAATCAGTTATCTGTTGTTGGCCCAGTTACAAGTAATGGGATAGTGGGATGGGGGCTTCATACAGAATATTTAGATCCATCCATGAGTCATGTCTGAAGCGCTCTGGCCATTTCAAGCCATGGCACTGTCATCCCCCCCTTTTTTGGCACTGGAGGTTGGGGAGAGCATGGCCCTTTGGAAGCGCCTCAGATGTTTCAAACACCACGCTACAGTGACTCAGAAGTGCAAGGAAGGCTGTGGTCACACACACTAAATAATCCACTTTCAATCCACTTTCAGTGCACTTTCCAACTGGATTTTTACTGTGTGAACTGGCAAAATCCAGTTCAAAAGTGTTATGTCCTAATGGCAACCGGTCAGAGAAACGCACGTGGCCGGGCTGGCTACCAGAGCTCCGCTTTGGGAGACAATAGCCTGGCCAGATTGAAAATTAGACCAAGCAGCCACCCAGGTTCCACCAGGGGACCTATGGTTTAAGGTAACTCATGACTAATCCTAACAGGGAATTTGGGCATAATTTTATCAGGGTAATCCTGTCAAGGAGTAATCCTACCAGGGAGTTTGGGCAAGGCCGGGGGTGCGGTTTAGGCATGTACAAGCCGGTGGACCCGCGATACTTGCGGGGGGGGGGGGGGAGTGAGTCTCTTCCTCCTCTCCCCCGGCATGCCGAGCCTCTCCCCCCTCCCCCTTTGGCAGCTTCCCCCCTCCCTCCCTTCAAAACGGCAGCGGCGGCAGCAGGGAGACCACTGTCTGCCGATGCTCCCCCCTCCCCTCCTTCCTTCAAAACAGCGGCAGCAGGGAGACCGCCGTCTGCCGAGGCTCTCCCCCCTCCCCGAAAACGGCGGCGGCGAGGCCTCGCTGCACCGCTTCCCACCCCCTCCCCTACAGTGGCCAGAGCTTTCTCTGCGCATGCACGGAAAACGCTTTAACTTTTCAGGGGATTTAAATATTCCCCGAGAAGTTTTTCAAACTTTTCGGATTTTTCTGCAGGCGGGGGGGTCACCCCCCACCTGCAGAACCCCCCCCTCTGCCCTCCCAGTGCCCCCCCCGCAGAATTAGGTATCTGCACACGGGGGGGGGGCACTTGGCTGTTAGATATATAGATTTAAACAGACCCCTGAGCCCCGTTCAGTAGCCTGGAATTGTACCATCAATAAACTTATGAGCTGATTTCACTGCAACACGTCTCTGGAGTCAGTACTTTATAGAAAGTGCATTGAAAGTGGATTGAAAGTGGATTATTTAGTGTGTGTGACTGCAGCCGAAGACCTGAAAATGGAAGAAAGCAGGGCTTGTTTGTTTGTTTGTTTTTTTAAAAAAACCCAACTCAGCCCCACTTTGCAAATGGGACATATAAATGGCTTTGTATGAAAAAGTAAAAATATCTATTTGTAGGATTGCCTGGAGATTTTAGGGGTGGAGCCTGAGGAGGCTGGGGTTTGGGGAGAGGAGGGACTCAGTGGGGTATAATGCCATAGAGTCCACCTTCCAAAGCAGCTGTTTTGTCCAGGTGGACTGATCTCTGTCGCCTGGAGATCACTTGTAATCCCAGGAGCTCTCCAGCCACCACCTGAAGGCTGGCAACCCTAATTAACAGCCAGGAGCCAAAACGGTTGTGTCTGAAATGACACAAAAAAATCATTTAGCAACTGGCTGCTAAAATGGATTATAAGTCTGTTTGAAAGGGGCCGTAGTCTCAACCAGTCGGGAACTGTGGAGGGAGAGTGATGACATGTATAGATGCCAGCCTCCAGGTGGGACCTAGGGAACCCCAGGAATTACAGCTCATATCTAGACTACAGAAATCAGTTCTCCTGGAGATAACGGATGCTTCCAAGGGTGGACTCTATGGCATTGTACCCCGCTGAGGTCCCTGTCCTCCCCAGGCTCCACCCCCAAATCTCCAGGAGTTTCCCAACCTGGATCTGTGTCAGGTTCTGACAATGATGCCTCTGTACTTTTTGTATTTTACTTTTGTTTCCTTTGATGTAGAGAGCCCCTCGCTTGTACCCCTTATCAGTCTTATTCCCCCCTCCTCCTGACAGCTGTAAATGTCACTTTGAAGTATATTGGTTGCTCTGGTTTTTGTTACAATGTCTAGGCGGGAGATGGCGACCCACATTCCCAAGCGTCATCTAGAAACAAATGGTTGTCACTCCCTTGCATTCCCTCCTCCCTTTTTCCAGGCCAGTGTATGTTATCTTCTTGTGAAGACCTTGAGCGTTCTTTATGGACGGGTGCCTGGAAATGTTGTGCCTAAGATTCACACATGTGGATCACTCAGATCAAGAAGGGAATTTATAACTTTATAACATTCTCACCTTGCTGTGGGAACCTCAACGGTCCTTCTTTCCTTTTCCCACGTTTATCCTCCCATTCTGATTGGCTTAGGGTCAGCGTTCAATTAAAACCTGAGAGTATATTAGCACTGTCTGTATTTCGTTATGCATCTCTAACAAACATTCGAGAACCTGTTTGCAGTATTAGACCAATAAAGAACTCTGCTTCAACAACAAAGGTCTGATCTCTTGCTTTCTATACAGAAGCCTCACAATCTGGCAACCCTATACATCATGAAGCTAAGCAGCCAATCAGAATGAATAATGGGTGAAAATCCCTGAGCCCAGTTCAGATTTGGATTTCCTAACTAAACTTAACAGTGAAACCCTATGCTTACTCCAGTCTAAACCCACTGAAATAAATCTGTTTATGTTGGAATAACTCTGCCTAGGACTGCGGTATACATTTCAAATGAGCTGATTACAGCCGTTTTAATATCTTTTCGAACCTGGGACGTTCTTCATGCAAAACTGATGCTGCATGCAAAACCACAGCCTCTTCCCGTGGCATGAAGTCGACAAAGACGTATGAAAATAAAGATGCTCAGGTTTCTTAACCACAAGAAAGAAATGAAACTGAACTGTGGATAGTTTAATCAAGCCCAAATTGGGCTAATTTAAACGTGTCCATCTTTGGGGGCTCTCACTGACTTTCAGGGAACGCTGACTTCTTTCTTTCCTTGCTTTCAGACTCTTGTTCTAGGATTTGAAAAGGGCTGGCTGGTATTAAGAAATGACTGATGTTAACATTGGTAGTTGTTCTTGTACAGAGAAGGTTAATTGCATCTCATGCCTGGAGGCCCTGGGTAATCACCACGAGGGCCGGCCAAGATCTTTTCGCCTCTGCTCAGCATTTTTGCAAGATAGGAAACGATACGGCCTGCTCAGTGCCCTCGAAAAGCACCAGGGCCCTGGCACAGACCGTGGGTCCTTGGGTCTCCTCCAGAGCAACTTTTCTAAAGTCAAGCGAACTCGTGCCAACCCCATTCTGTTGAGCCTGGATATGTGAAGAGATTAAGTTCACCAGCAGGATGAGATGACCTGTCCAGTGCATTCTCGGGGAAATTCATTCCAGGCTGCAGTCCACACCCCCCTCGATTTCAACTTAATGAAACTTTCTAAAACAAATACCAGAATGGCAAAAGTTGTGCTGGGTAGAAACTCATGGTCAGAAGTACTCAAGGAGAAGGGAGTCCAAGCGGGGTTCCTCAGTGGAACAGGCTTCCTCATAGGATTGCCAGGTCCCTCCCTGGTGTCCAATGGTGGTCCAAAGCTCCGTGTCTGGGAGCTTCGCGTGTGCGCGCCATGATGACATCACCCGGAAGTGATGTCATCATGCTGAGCATACTGTCAAGGGATGCTCTAGCATTTGGCTTTAAAACTCTATGGTACCATAGAGTTTTAATGCCAAATACTAGAGCATCCCCTGATGATGTGCCTCAGGCTGGGCACGTCAGCCTGACTCTGGCACTTTGAGGGCGGGGTTCCCCCCGGCAGCTGGATCCGGGCTGGCAGGTTGGAGGTCTCTTGAGAGAGTTTGGTGTAGTGGTTAAGTGCATGGTTAAGTGGGAGCCAGTTTGGTGTAGTGGTTAAGTGCATGGACTCTGATCTGGGAGAACCGAGTTTGATTCCCCACTCCTCCACTTGCACCTGGCTGGATGACCTTGGGCAAGCCATAGCTCTGTACCAGCTGTTCCCTCAAGGACAGCTTGGGAAAGAGTTCTCTCAGCCCCACCTACCTCCCAGGGTGTCTGTTGTGGGGAGGGGAAGGGAAAGGAGTTTGTAAACCGCTCTGAGACTCCAAGTGAGTGAAGGGCGGGATATAAATCCAATCTCTTCTTCTTCTTCCTCTTCTTCTTCTTGAGCAGGCAACCCCCCACTCCCCTGGGGGGACCTGGCCGCCCTACTTCCTCAGGACGTGGTGGGCTCTCCTTCTTTGGAGGTTTTTAAGCAGAGGCTTTTAGATGGCCATCCGACAGCAATGCTGATTCTGTGAACTTAGGCAGATTGTGAGAGGGATGGCAGGAAAGAATGACCCAGTGCTTAGCTCTCATGGCCCTTTCTTATATGCCCAGGGTAATGCCAATCACCACTTTGGGGGTAGGAAAAATTTCCCCCCCAAGCCAGGCTTGCCCAGGGATCCTGGAGGTGTTTTGCCTTCCTCTGGGCATAGGGCAGGGGTCACTGGAGGAGAGGGAGGGGGAGGTAGCTGTGAGTTTCCTGCATTGTGCAAGGGGTTGGACTAGATGAGTGACCCTTGGGCTCCCTTCCAGCTCTATGTTTCTATGTTCCCATGTGTGATTTCAGCTGGTTGAAATTCAGCGTTGATGTTGCTTGTATTATAGAGATTATATTATGCCGAGTTTCAAAGAATTGTGTTGCCTCCAGTGTTCCCTCTAAGCTGAGTTATTGTGAGCTAGCTCACAGTTTTTTAGGCTACAACTCACACATTTTTGTTTTGTCATAGCTCAGGAAGGATGGCTCCAGAGCAAACTAATCTATGCAGTAGCCAAATCGCAAGATTCTTGCTGTTCGAAGCAACACTGTCTCTTGGAGCTGAGCTGGTGTTATTTGCTCAATGCCCAGAATGTCCAGGTGTTTCTTGAGACTTCGAGGCAGTGCTTCAAGGGCTCCAGTAACAACTGGCACGATGATAACCTTCTTCTCCCAGAGGCACTCTAACTCTATTTGTAGGTCTTGGTATTTTGTGGTCTTCTCCTGTTCTTTCTTTTCTGTTCTGCTGTCCCCTAGAATTGCAGTGTCAGTGATTCAAAACCTATTCCTCATCCCCGCCCACAACTGTGATATCATATCAGGGGTGTTATGGACCAAGAGTTTATCTGTTTGTAATCCAAAATCCCAAAGAATCTTTGTTTCAGCATTCTCTATGATCTAGTCCAGTTTGTGCTCCCATGAATTCTGGCTGATGGTAAGCTATACTTCTCACAAAGATTCCAGTGCAACATAGCCGTTAAAACTATCGTAACATTCTTTATAGTCAGTTTGAGCAGTTTTACTGCAGGCACCGACCGTGTGGTCGATTCTTTCATCTTTTGCCTTGCAAAGTCAAACAACAACAAGTAGTAATAAGTAGTAGTAGTAGTCAGGGGTCATTTTATAGAAAAAGAGGTGCAGGAGCTCATTAGTATAACTCATTTGCATATGCCACACCCCCTAACAATACCGGAAGTGTGTTGGAAGGCAACACCCACCCCTCAGGCTCCACTCCACAGGTGAGTGAAACTGACCTGCTCTTCCTCCATTCCCTTCCCCATCCAATACTTTGTGCAATAAAAATAAGCGTAAAGAACACACCCTCATTCTCTTCCTGCTCCCTTGAAACCACCAGGTTTCAAGCAGACTTGAGATACCCAGGACATGTGCACCACCCATCCCTTTCCCTTCCCCTCCCCACCACAAGACACCCTGTGAGGTAGGTGGGGCTGAGAGAGGTCTTTTGAGAACTGCTCATGAGAGAACAGCTCTGAGAGAACTTGCGACTGGCCGAAGGTCACCCCAGCAGCTGCATGTGGAGGAGTGGGGAATCAAACCCGGTTCTCCCATATTAGAGTCCAGCTCCTGACCACTACACCAAACTGATAAGGTGGAAGCTGCTGAAGGGTTGGTGAAATTTCTCCAGTACTTATGTGACATGTGCCCAGATAAAAAATGGTATACTTAGAAAGTTTATATGCCACCTTGAGCAAGTCTCTGGAAAAGCAGCACACAGTCATAAAAGGAACAATGATAAAATTATCAATATTAAAACAAAACATTAAAAACAATAAAGACCCTAGCAGGGCTTTCCCCGGGGCGCTGCGCCTCTGCACTGCTCGGGGAAGCCGAGGAGGGGGCGGGGCTTGGTCATGTGCCCGCCCCCTGGGCTCCTCACTCCCGGAGCTGCGCTCCTGTGCGCTCCTCCTCCAACGGACCCCTGGTAGTAGTAGTAGTAATAGCAGAATTGAACTGGTGATTCCAGTACACTTCAGTGTTGAGAAATAACCGTTGCTGCTTGGGATAAATGGAGTGACTCTAGTTTTCCCCCAGTGAGGAATGTACGTGAAGTCTGCAAATGTAGTGAGGGGAATGGGGGTTAAGAGACTTTGACCGGGGGGGGGGGGGTTGCAGACCTCTTAGCCCAGGGCACCACCTGCCGGCCCAGGAAACCATCATAGTAGACAAGCACTCCCCCCCTTCCCCGCCAGCATGGGACTGCCGGATTTCGTTCAGCGAGGCTGAAGCGAGCATTCAGAGGAGACAGAAGACACGGCCTGGCTGTTGCTATGCAGCGGCAGAGGAGGTTGTCAGTCATTTTCTGTGTTCTCGCTGCCCTGTGCCCCCCTCGGCTCTTCTCCGCACTCCCCAGGCAGAGCTCAGGAGTGACACTCGCCGTGCAGGGGTGGGAAGGGGAGGGGAGAGCAAAATGGCTCTGATGCGAAGGAGGCCACCCCGCCTGCCTGGATGGCCTGAGTGGGGGGTGGGGAGGCAGACCGTCTCCCCTGAGAAGAGCTAGGCTGAGGACGGAGTCCGTTCAGGGAGTGGGCCAGCTCTGTGGATGAGCAGAAGGGACTGAGCTGAAAGTAGGGTGGAGAGGGGCTCTCTCACGGCGTCTGGTTCAATTTGAATAGATTCTGAGTCTGCCTTTTTGTCTATGAGAAATGAACTTACGCAGCCTTTGCTTCGACACCGGTTTCTCTTGCCTTGCGCTGCACAGTTCCTGTTAAAAAGAAAGCTTTCCCAAAAAATTATTTTGTGCTACGATTGTCTACGAAGGGTGTGTAACATCTCGATGGCATAACATGACATCGTCGGGACCCCTCTGGGCTACTCAGCTGAAGAGCATCTGGGTGGCTGCCTAGGGTTGCCAACCTCCAGGTTCTCCTGGAATCCAAACCGCTCTCCAGACTACAGAGAACAGCTCCCCTGGAGGAAACGGCGGCTTCAGAGGGTGGCCCCTTTTTTTGGGTGTCACATCCCTTCTGAACTCCCTCCCCAGTTCTGTAATTTCCTGCTTCTCCTTTGGATCCCCTTTTAAAAATGAGCATCACATTTGCTACTCTTCAGTCTTCTGGTACAGTGGCTGAATTTCACGATAGGTTACATGTATGGGTTAGTAGATCAATTGTCTCACATCTGAGTTACTTGAGAACTTTTGGTGTGTGCCATCAAAACCTGGAGACTTAGAGGTTTTTAATTTCCCCAGTAGGTTTAGAATTTCATCTCTGTGTGGCGGGTCAGTGAGGGCTCAGTGATAGTGAGGGATCCTCAAGAAAAGAAGAGCCCTGTGTAGCCAACCTTGAGTTAACAGAAGCTGACCAGCAGGAAAATGAACTGCAGGCTTGTTGGATTCATAGCCAATGCCGGTGCAGAACCACTGACACCCTTCTGCCCTGAGTCAGCAGGGGAACCTTATTTGGCTATTCTCAGCCCACCAGTATCACCCACAACCAGGGGTCCTTTGGGGCCGGAGTGAGGTGGAGCAGCACTCCACCAGCTCAGGTGTGGGCACTAGGGCAGCCATGGGCCAAATCAGATTCTCTGATCTGATTCGGCCCACCGCCGAATTGCCGCTGAAATTCTGCAGCTGCTTTAAAAGCAGCTGTAGGAGAAGAGGTTTGAGGGAGAGGCTCCAAACTTGCAGGGTACCTTCTGGAACCTCTCCCCCAAATACCCACCAAGTTTCAAGAAGATTGGACCAGGGGGTCCAATTCTATGGGCCTCCAAATAGGTTGCCCCCTTTCTCTCCAGTGTTCCCTCTGGTGGGAAAAAAGTAATGTTTTTTCCCACCATATAGAACAATGGAGGGGATGGGGCAACCTGTTTGAGGCAACGTAGAATTGGACCCCCTGGTCCAATCTTCTTGAAACTTAGTGGGTATATTGGGGAGACGTCCCAGAAAGTACCCTGCAAGTTTGGAGCCTCTCCCTCAAACCCCCTCTCCTCCAGCCCCTCATATACCCTAAGAGTTTTTGCCATTGACTTCAATGGCCCATAGGATATAATAGGGCTGAAACTGACATTCGGCCGGTTATGCTAATGAGTTATGCTAATAGGTATGCTAATGAGCTCCTGCACCTCTTTTTCTACGAAATGACCCTTGCCCACAACATTCGAGCACTGCAAATCCCTGACCCTGGACTGAACAATCCTGGATTGCCTGACTTCTGGCACCTGATCCTTGGAGCCTGCAAGCCAGTATCCTCTGGTTACCTCAGTTTGGCTTAGTTTGTCAGACTTTCTTCCTGAAAATAGGGGCCGTGGCATGGGTACACAACACACCCCACACTTTCCACAGTGAACACAGAAGCAAAAAGGTCATTGAGTTTCTCTACCATCTCCCCATCTTCCTTGAGCAATCCCTGTAATCCTTTGTCATCCAAAGGCCCCACTGCTTCTCTCAAGCAATAGGCAGAACAACAGCTATGTGATAAGTCAGAAGCAAGAGAAACTTATAGCTGAAATATACACTAAATCAATAAATCATATGAAAAAGCAATGCAAAAATATCAATTTAATACAATAAACAGAGGCCCAAGAATCAACGAAGCATCCGGTAAGTAAATTCGTTTCTGGCAGTCTTCATCAGGCGAGGACCATCATATAACTTCATGAATGACTAGTAGGACAACATCCAAGAAAACAATCCTTTAGCATCAGTCCAGTCCAACAATATCAGTTTTTCATACTGCGATCATACACAGAATATTCATACAAAGTAATACATAGCTGGCATACATAGCTAGTCATTCGTGAAGTTATATGATGGTCCTCGCCTGATGAAGATTGCCAGAAACAAATTTACTTACTGGATGCTTCGTTGATTTTAGACCTCTGTTTATTGTATGAAATTGATATTTTGCACTGCTTTTTCATATGATTTATTGATTTAGTGTATATTCTAGCTATAAGCTTCTCTGGCTGGTTTCCTGCTCTGGATATATTTTAAAAAAAAACGTTTATTGTTTGTCTTGATGCTTTTAGAAACCCACTCCTCAAAAATCTCTTTTGGCATGCCTAATTATTGACGTACATTTTTTGTGCTAGAGCCTGTGGTCCCTCCAATTCATCGGGGCAGTCATTTCATTCGGGCAGACCCTCGTTCGGCTGGCCAGTTCTGCACACTGACCATGGATGTGTGGACAAGGTCCAGAATTATCTGGATGACTCCCGCCATGCGTGGGCAAATGGCGAGCCGACCTCCATGTTAGAAACAAGTCAAGCTAACCTGGAATTCCAGAATCCAGAGGAGAAATTCAGACAGGGAGACATTTGGAAGAACCCCTAGCAATTTTTGCCTGTGTCTTTTGCCTTCATTTTATTCAAAAGGATGTGCATTTTCTGAAGCATGCCTACCTGAAGCAAAGCTTGAGACTCTTAAGAAGCAGAAAGCGAGGTAGAATGTTTTTGACAAAGTCAGGGGGGAGAGAGAGAGAGAGAGAGAGAGAGATGGCTTCCACCCAGGATCCAATGAGGGGGGGGAAAGCCAGAGGGAAGCTGCTGAAGTGGGGGCTGGAGCTACTCTTCAAAGCAACAGTCAAAGGGGAAAAGCAGTCTGCACAGTCCATTAACTCCTTGGGAAAATTTAGAGAGATCCGGGCTGATTCTGCATTGGCTTTTCCCTCCATTGTTTGACGAAACCCACGTTGGAACAGAAATTCCCCTCTGCATTGCATGCTGGTGTCACCTCCTTTGATTATCAGGTTTTATGGCAGCTTCCATACCCCATGCCGCTTTCCAGTTCTTTGACCATCAGATTTTATGGTACCTTCTGCATAGATTTGTGGCCATTTGATGGCCATTCAGGGGTGACTTTGCAGTCAGGACGAGGTATTTGAATGTGGGTTTGAGCTGCACTTTTCCCTCCCCGTTGAGAAAATGTGGAGTGAACGCTTGAGGCGGAATCGCCTGTGGTGAGGAAGCTCTCAGAGGAATCTAGGAAACGGCCTGGTTTCAGATGTGCAGGATAGCTTTATGGATTCCAAAAGCAGGCCTGAAATCTTCTTGGTCCTTTCTGCATTTGCCTGCCACTCTGGATTTTGTCAGTGTTTGAGTCGAGGCAATGTAACTTCCGCCCATTGTGCATCTAGCGTTCGCTCTGCTGTTCTACCAAACCCACGCTGGAACAGAAATTCCCCTCTACACTGCATGCCACTTTCACTTTGATTGATTATCGGGTTTTACGGCAGCGTCCAGACTGCATGCCGCTTTCACTTCATTTGATCTCTCAGTTTTATCGGTACCATCTGCATAGATTTATGGCTGTTTTATGGCCATTCAGGGGTGACTCTCCAGCCAGTACGGCATTGGTCCGGGGTATTTGAATGTGGTTTTGAGCAGCAACTTTTTCTGTTTCAGCGTAGGTTTGGTAAAACAACAGAGTGAATGCTAGATGCAGAATGGGCCTCCACGGCAAAACAGCGTCCGAATAACCCGGGGCAACAACAGACTGAAGCTGGGCTGACCACTGAAGGGAGGCGATGTAATGTAGAATGGGGTGGGGGGGAGATCCTGGAATAAAAAGAAGGTTGAACTCGATTTTAGCGCAGAATGGGGGGGAAAAACCTGGATTAAAAAGAAGGTTGAATTCCATTTTCATGCAGAATTGCTTGGAGGACCCTGCGGTGAACGTGGATTAAGAGGAGAGGGCAGAAAGGGCGAAGGAGCCTAGCAGGGCCATACTCAGCAGCTCTATGCGGGCCTATTCAATGGGGCTTAATCCCTGAGAAGTGTTTTCAGGATTGCGCTGCAAATGTGCACATTCTGGGGGAGAGGGTGGAAATCAGTGACAAACAGTTTCAGCAGAGGAGGCCTAATATGATAAAAGGCTTTCGCTTGTATAAAGTGTTGGTGGAAAGTGTCCTCAAGTCACAGCTGATTTATGGTGACTCTGCAGGGTTTTCAAGGCAAGAGACATCCAGAGGTGGTTTGCCACTGCCTGGCTCTGTGTAGTGACCCTGGACTTCCTTGGTGGTCTCCCGTCCAAATACTAAGGGGTGACCCTGCTTAGCTTCTGAGAGCTGGCGAGAGCCGGCTAGCCTGGGCTATCCAGGTCAGACATTATCAAGTATTAGTCAAATAAAAATGGAAGGTTGTAAGAATTCAAAAGCAGGGACCCCCTGGTTGTGCGTTATGCCAGGACTTTTGAGCTTATTGGTCAGAATGATGCAAGGTGGGAACAGGTTATTTATTACTGTAGAGCCAGTTTGGTGTAGTGGTTAAGTGCGCGGACTCTAATCTGGGAGAACCGGGTTTGATTCCCCACTCCTCCACTTACACTTGCTGGATGACCTTGGGCAAAACATAGCTCTGTGCCACCGCTCAAGGACAGCTTGGGAAAGAGCTCTCTCAGCTCCATCTACCTCACAGGGTGTCTGTTGTGGGGAGGGGAAGGGAAAGGAGTTTGTGAGCCGCTCTGAGACTCCAAGTGAGTGAAGGGCGGGATATAAATCCAATCTCTTCTTCTTCTTCTTCTTTCTCCCCCAAAGCAGGTTATACCATTGTTGTCCTCATCTCCAAAAGCCACCTTGTGACATAGGTTAGCTGGGCTGCCAGATCTCCCGTTTCAGCAGGATAACTCCCTCCCTCTGCTGCCCATTCCCGCCATTGCTCAGCTGGGCGGAGGGAGAAAGACCGGGGGGGGGGGGGGGAATGCAGCCATAGGCATTGTCTGGGATTTGATGCCATCACTTTCGGTCATCCTGGAAGTGACATCATTGCATTGCCGGCAACATCGCTATTCCGTAAGTGAGCTCGTTCCCTGATTAGGTGAGTCTGCCACTAGTCGCCAGACTTGTGCGGGCAACCTTATAGGTTTGGCTGAGAGGAAAAGCGTAACTGGCCCAAGGTTGCCCAGCGAGCTTCCACAGCAAGGTTGCCCGCACAAGTCTCCCAGATCCTAATCTGACCCTCCAACCACTGCTCTGTGCTGGCTCCTGAGTAAGCAGTTGGGTAGGATCTGTGGGATTTTCAATGTAAAAGAGCTAGAGCCTGGAGGAGGAGACCAGGGGTACCCAAGTCACCTTGTGGGCCTGGGAGTGAGCCTCCCCCCATCCCCCCGGAGGCTGGCAATCCTATTGAGCCCACATGATTTGCTTTAGCTTTTAGTTTGCTTATTCCCTTTCTCCTCCTCCAGCAGCAAGTTTGTGTGTAAAGTGTCATCAAGTTGCAGCTGACTTACGGTGGCCCCCGTCGGGTTTTCAAGGCAAGAGACCAACAGAGGAGGTTTGCCATTGCCTGCCTCTGCGCAGCAACCCTGGACTTCCTTGGCGGTCTCCCATCCAAGTACTAGCCAGGGCCGACCCTGCTCAGCTTCAGAGAACTGATGAGATTGAACTGGCATGATCTATCAAGGTCAGAACAGTAGCAGCATACTTGGTCTAGTTAACCAACGTGTGTGCTTTGGAGAGGAGCTGTGGCTCAGTGGCAGAGCATCTGCTTGGCATGCAGAAGGTCCCAGGTTCATCCCCCGGGACCTCCAATCCAAACAGGCAGGTAGGAGAAGATGTGAAAGACCTCTGCCTGAGGCCCTGGAGAGCTGCTGCTAGAAAGAGTAGCCAAGGATGCCCTTGATAGAGCCAAGGGGCTGCCTCCGGGTAAATCAGATTCATGTGGTCCAGATGTGGTCTCGAGCGAATTCATGTCCGTGAGCTGGTGATGGCTCCAGGCTGTTCAAGGGCAGGGACTGCCATATCTTGGCATCGAGGAGGTCTGCCAGAGAGCCAGTTTGGTGTAGTGGTTAAGTGCACGGACTCTGATCTGGGAGAACCGGGTTTGATTCCCCACTCCTCCACTTGCACCTGGCTGGATGTCCTTGGGCAAGCCATAGCTCTGGACCAGCTGTTCCCTCAAGGACAGCTTGGGAAAGAGCTCTCTCAGCCCCACCTACCTCACAGGGTGTCTGTTGTGGGGAAGGGAAGGGAAAAGGAGTTTGTAAGCCACTCTGAGACTCCCTTGGGGAGTGGAGGGCGGGGTATAAATCCAATCTCTTCTCTTCTTCTTCTTCTTCTCCAACTGCGAGTGAAATGGATCCACAGGATCCAACCATATATTTTTGAGAATGCCATTTTCACTGTATTCTGGAACAGTTCGTCGTATATTTGCAAAAGGTGGGGTTTGGGTTGGTTTTTTTTTGCCATGTAAAAAGATGGCCAAAGACGGAGGGGGAAAAGAAACACCCGAAGTTGAAGACGATGTTGCCAGGGCCTCTCAGTGCCAAGGCGGCAGCGAAAAGAACATGCCGACCCCCACCAAGACTGCAAACCATCCGGCCGGGGAAAGCGCTTAACCATTCTGAATTTATTTGCATCGATAAATACATGACAAGGTAACAGTCAAATAAATACCCATTAGCACTCATTACTCCGTTTTAATTATGAGCGGCCGGGTGTAGGCAATCAGTTCCTGCTAAGACAGCATTAAACGAAAATTTGTGTCAGCTCAAAGTGAGATGGGCACGGAGAGGCGGACGGATGAAATGCACGGGACAGAAGGGGGGGGGGGCACGGCAGAGAGGGGAAGCAATTTGCAAGCGGAGGAAAGGGGCGCCTGCACAGCTTTCTCCTCAACTTGCTAGATTTTGAACTTTTTGACATTCTCAGTTGTGGAGGACACTAGATATCTGGAACGATAAAGAGCCCACGTTTTCTTCATTGATCAGATGATTTTTTTTATTGCTATCAAGTCAAAAATCACAGCTGACTTATAGGGACCCTGCAGGGTTTGAAAGACAAGAGAGTGACAGGGGTGGTTTGCCGTTTGCTGCCTCCACATGCCTCCAAGTACTAGCCATGGTCGACCCTGCTTAGCTCCTGAGATCTGACATAGGGTTGCCAGCGTCCAGGTGGGGCCTGGGGATGTCCCGCTTTTACAACTGATCTCCAGCTGACAGAGATCAGCTCCCCTGGAGAAAATGGCTGCTCTGAAGGGTGGACTCTATGGCATTGTACCATGCTGAGGCGCCTCCCCTCCCCAAACCCCGCCCTCTCCTGGCTCCACCCTCAAAGTCCCCAGGTATTTTCCAACCTGGACTTGGCAACCCAAATCTGACAAGATCTGGCTAGCCTGGGCGATCCAGGTCAGGTCGAACTCACTTGTTATGAGGGCTGGATCTGACATAAATATCACTTTGTCAGGCCAGGCCATGTGTGCCTTAAAATGTAACGCCAGGTACCGGAGATATAAACTTTACAAAGGACACAGGCAAACCCAATTAACAATATCATTTTTTTAACTCAAAATACAAACAAAAGCAATTGATTCCTAGCAGTGAAAATGATTGATTTACTGGGGAGCCCACAAAAGCGTCAATAAATGTATTTAATCATATGCAAGACTAGGTTTTTTCCAAGGGATACCATAAAAGGGGGAGCACCTTATATTTCCCCACATACCAGTTGCTTGTGGGCCGGGTGAGAGCCCTGGCTGGAATGGTTCTGGTCCCCGGGCCTTATGTTTGACACTCCAGGATTCGGTTATTAGCTGAGGGAAAGTAGAAGATTCTGGACCAGAACAGTTGTGGGATAGTGGTTAATACTGTCAGACTGGGAACGGGGGGACCAAGTTCAGATCCCTCATCTGCAGTGGAAATTTGCTGGTTGACCTTGGGCCAGCCGTACACCCTCAGCCTAACCTACTTTACAGAGGTGTTGTTTAGAAGACAAAATGGAGGTGAGGAGAAGCCATTTTGAGTCCTCCTTGAGGAGAATTGAGGGGTATAAAAAACAACTAGAGCTGTAGCCAGCCTTCCTTGTTAGGCAGGGCTGCTACACTCCTTCGTGGGGTCTTCAAAGAAACGACTGTTGTTTCTTCGCCATCAACAGGAAGGACTTTAACCTTCTCACCAAGCTTGTAGATATGCTTTTATTTAAGGGTCTGTGAATCGTAAGCCTGCCTTAAATGAGAACGGTTATTTTTAAACCCAGAGACTCAGAATGAGCACTGTCCTTACGCGAAGAATAATTTTCATAAGATACCTTTTGGCCCCCTTTAAAACACCATGCTGTGTTCAAAGTCAGAGCTAAAACGGGGAATTCCCCCTCCCACAAGCATCATAAAGAGGATCTTAAAGAGCCACAGGAGAGGAGCTGTGGCCTGTTAGTAAAGCATGGTCTTTGCATATAGGTGGTCCTTTGCATATAGGTCAATCCCTGGCACCTATAGTCAAAAGCATTGCGGCAGAATGATAACGGGCTGCAGTGGCTCTAGTGGTTAAGATGCTGAACTGCAGACCGGTAGTTCAGCAGTTCGAGACCCGAGTGCCGCGTGATGGAGTGAGCTCCCGTCTCCGGTCCCAGCCTCTGCCAACCCAGCAGTTCGAAAGCAAGAAATTGCAAGGAGACAAATAGGTACCGCTTCGGCGGGAAGGTAAAAGCGTTCCGTGTGCCTCGGCGTCTAGTCATGCCGGTCACATGACCATGGAAACGTCTTCGGACAGCGCTGGCTCTTTGGCTTGGAAACGGAGAGGAGCAAAGAGTCAGATTCGACTGGCTTTCGAGCAAGGGAAACCTTTACCTTTAGCAGAATGATGTCAAAGACCTTGAATTGAGACCCCGGAGACCTGCTGCCAGTCAGAGTTGACAATCCAGAACTAGATGGACTTGTGATCCATCTAGTGTCTGACACCTTCATGTGTTCTTGTTAAGAGGGAGGGCTGTAGCTCAGAGACAGACCACCTGTTCTGCATGTAGAAGGACCCAGGTCCAATCTCCATTAACAAGGACCAGGTAGCAGGTGACATGGAAGACTTTCATAGACTCCTTGTAAGGCAGCTTCTTCCCTTGGTCCGAGCCGGGCAGATCTTGGGTGGACCAAGCTGAGTAGGTCGAGTGGAGGCTGAGTGGTAGAACATCTGCTTGGCCGAGGCACATGGAACGCTTTTACCTTCCTTTCACCAGAGATCGTGGCCTCAGGTCTCTGGTCTCTCCTGGCAGAATGTGCAATACTGACTTTCATAGACTCCTTGTAAGGCAGCTACCTGTGAGGTAGATGGGGCTGAGAGAGCTCTTTCCAGAACTGTCCTTGAGAGAAAAGCTGGTATAGAACAATGGCTTGCCCAAGGTCATCCAGCAGCTACAAGTGGAGGAGTGGGAATCAAACCCAGTTCTCCCAGATTAGAGTTTGTGCACTTAACTACTACACCAAACTGGATCTCAAAGAAGAAGAGGAGGAGGAGGAGGAGGCGGAGGAGGAGATTGGATTTATACCCTGCCCTTCACTTGGAGTCTTAGAGTGGCTTACAATCGCCTTCCCTTCCTCTCCCCTCTCCCTGGGAGATCGGTGGGGCTGAGTGAGAGAGCTGCGACTGACCCAGAGTCACCCAGCTGGCTGCATGTGTAGGAGTGGGGAATCAAACCTGGGTAACGCTCTGGCAGGCGTCATCTTAGAGGCCACTAGAGGCACCAGCCCTCGCCCTGAAGCCAGTCAAGAACACTAACCCGTCTGATGCAAGATCAGCCGAAGCTACGGCTCTCCATGCCCGGGAGAGTTGATGGCATTTTCTTTTGGAAGCAAATGCCAGCACTCCCCAACGCTGACTGTTAACAAGCCATGTGCAACAGACTGTGCAGGTCGTTCCTCATTACCATGAGCGCTCTTGGGTTCTCTCTCTCTCTCTCTCTCTGCTTTCTCAAGGGCAGAGCTTTCTGCGGGGCTCACCTCCACGGAGGGATGGAGTCCACAGGCTAGGTGCGGCGGAGACCTCCTGCTCCCCTGCACAGCGCTTTCCCCGTTGGCAACAGGAGACCAAACGAGAGACGCCTCTCGGTCATCGGCTGCCCTTGGAGCAGAAAGGCATCATTAAAAGCAGAGAATCAGAGAAGGGAAAGAGCAATTAGGCAGACTCTTTGTGCTTGTGAAGGATTAATTCTTCGGCTGTAGAACACCCTGCCGTGCAGCTGCAGGGGCCGGTTTGCCGATCACTTAGCGTGGGTCGGTTCCAAGCAAGGAAAACTTATGCATGTATTCAAGGCCAATCCGGGAAACTTTTCAGGTCACATTGTTGAAGGTAGAATCATAGAGCTGGAAGGGACCTTCAGGGTCATCTAGTCCAACCCCCTGCACAAGGCAGGGAAGTCACAACTATCTCCCACACCCCACGCCCAGTGGCCACAAAGGTGGTAGGAGGCGAGGATTCCCTTGGGTGGCAGTCAACATCTCAATCGAATATTCAGCTGGGACAGAGCAATATGCCCTGACCATTTTCCTGTAACTTATTCTTTAATCTCTATTTTTTATTTTTTATTCATGATTTTGATTTTTAGTCCGCTCTCCCCCATGACTGGGGCGCTCAGAGTGGATTACAACATATAGTAAAAAAGTTTATAATACAATTAAAATCTGTTATATACAAGTTCAAACATTAATCAGATGGTGTTCAAACTGTAAGACTGTTCTTGGCGGGGCGAGCAGAAGGCAAAATAGGAGCTCTCCTGGTCTCACCCATAAGCTTGGCGATAGTTGTTTTTTACAGGCCCTCTGGAACTGAGCCAGGTCCTGCAGGGCCCGCCTCTCACTTGGAAGTCTGTTCCACCAAGTTGGGGCTACCGCCAAAAAGGCTCTAGTTCTAGTTGAGGCCAGGCGAATATTCCTAGGTCCTAGGACCATCAGCATAGGGTTGCCAAGTCTGGGTTGGAAAATACCTGGAGACTTTGGGGGTAGAGCCAGGAGAGGGCGGGGTTTGGGGAGGGGAGGGGAGGGGCCTCAGCATGGTACAGTGCCATAGAGTCCACCCTCCAAAGCAGCCATTTTCTCCAGGGGAGCTGATTTCTGTCAGCTGGAGATAAGTTGTAAAAGTGGGGGATCCTCAGGCCCCACCTGGGGGCTGGCAGCCCTATATCAGCATGTTATTATTTGAGGAGTGTAGTGCTCTTTGGGGAGTATGCCAGGGGAAGTGGTCCCGAAAATATGTTGGTCCCAGACAGTGAAGGGCTTTAAATGTTAAAACCAACACCTTGAACTTGATCCGGAATTCAACCTGGAACCAGTGCAGCTGGCGGAGCACCAGCTTGGTATGTACCCTGAGGGGGGTTCCCGTAAGGACCCTCGCTGCTGCATTTTGGACCAGTTGAAGTTTCTGGGTCAGTCTCACTGTCTCTTCCCCGCTGACCTATGCATACGACTGATTTCTTGAAAGGCTTGCAGACATATTATTGGAAACATTCTGCACAAAGAAACAAAAGATGCCAGGCAGATGAAGAATTTCTGTCTTCAATTCGCACAAGGGACAAGCACCATCAGAATGGGGGTTTTCAGGGCGAAAGAGCAGGGATGAGACATCGTCCCTAACTTACTGAGTGGGGTAGAGTCACTCTCAGATTTCTGGTGGCCAAAAGGATTCTTGGCCTGGCTGGTAAGGTCACCAACCTCCAGGTGGGAACCTCAGCGTTCTTCTGCAATTGCGACGAATTGCCGGACAGCAGAGTGGGTGGAAACAGCAGCTTTGGAGGGTGGACTCTGCGGCCCATCATTCCCGCGGAGTTCTCTCCCCTCCCTAGCCACCGACCCCCCATCTTCTGGAATTTTCCCCGGACGGAGTTGGCCACTCTCCAGGCCTGCGGCGAGTGCTCTCCCACCTCCGCCCTCTTCCCGAGACAGCTGTCGGGAGCTGTCAAATGGCAAGAAAGGGAAAGTTGAGAATCGCTGCTCAGGAGATGTAAGTGTCTCGGGAACTAAGTGCTGCTTGGGCAGCCGACGCACCTGACACGTGCTCCCGCCCGTCTCGTTTGCAGCCTGAAAAGGTCACCTTTCAGCGGGATGGAACCACCTTGTACCCCTGAGCTGGGTGACTGAAATCTCCCTCCTCTTAATGAGGTGACCTTAGCGCCGGGGAATGCATTAACTTCTCCTGTAGGAGACGATAGGCCAGAAGGAGCAGATGTTATCTTCCACCCGGACTCAAGTCTTGCGGGAGGTTAGTCACCGGCGATGAGTGAACTTAAAAGAAGCAATTTCCAGTCTCTTTCTCTCTCCCCCCCATGCAGTAGATGTGTTTGCAAAATACAATTGTGTGTGTGGGGGGGGAACTTAGATGGAAGGGAAGATCACACAATGGCCAACCCATTACTTTCGAGGGCCAGGAAACAGGGAATAGGGGCCAAGCTTCATTTGATGTTGCCTCCTCGCCCTGGCATTCGGAGGACTCACTATGAATGTCAGGGTCCCTTTAGTCACCTTGGGTAGTAGCCACCGATGGCCCTCTCCTCTGGGAATCTGTTTAATCCCCTCTATGCGTGTGCCCATCTAAATTCATAACCGCTCGTGCTCATGGCTGTCATCATGTCCAGTGGCTGAGAATTCTCCCTGCCTCCTCCTTGTTTCCCCCTAATTCATTTTATCCTCACAACAACCCTGTGAGGTAGTTTAGAGTGACAGAGAGTGACTAGGGTGTTGACCAATGTTCCCTCTAAACTGTGGAGTCTTGTGAGCAAAAATTCTACTTCGTGAGCTACTGGCACTAAAATTGTGAGCAAGTGTTTTGGCCACTGCATATATTAGTTTGCTTTGGAGCCATCCTTCCTGAGCTAAGACAAAAATGTGTGAGCCAGAGGCTGAAAAACTGTGAGCTAGCTCACACTAACTCAGCTTAGAGGGAACACTGGTGTTGACCAGTGTTCCCTCTAAGCTGAGTTAGTGTGAGCTAGCTCATGTTTTTTTTTTTTAGCCTTCCTTCTCATTTGCTCCCTTCTCATTTGGTGGCCAAAGTATTTGAGCTTCAGCTTCAGTATCTGGCCTTCCAGGGAACAGTCAGGGTTGATTTCTTTTAGGATTGACTGATTTGATCTCCTTGCAGTACAAGGGACTCTCAAGAGTCTTCTCCAGCAGCACCCTAATTCAAATGCATCTATTCTTCGGCGCTCGGCCTTTCTTATGGTCATTCTCGCAGTCATACATTGCTACTGAGAACACCATCGCTTTGACCATACAGACTTTTGCCTCTACTTTTTATTATCTCATACGGATGTTTCCCTTGTATGGATGTCCTAAAACAATGACTCTTGGAACATCCTAGAGGAAGCACTTTAGGAATTCATTGCACATGCATGGATTTTGCAAGCATCCCATCAAAGACTCGTTAAGGTCTGACGAACATTTCCGAGAGTCCAACATGAACACTCGCAAAAAAAAAGGTGATCATTTTCAGGTTGCGCATTGGGATGGTTTGACCATCCCTGCTTCCGACAGGTCCTCCTTCCATTATTCGATGAATGCTGAAAATGATAGGGACTGCATTGTGAGAAGCGTAGCAGAGAGTCTGTGCACGAAATGTGTCTATGAGAGAGAGAGAGAGAGAGAGAGGAAAAGAAAGACAGCCCACAACAGCCAGTGCATCAAATGGGTACCTTATTTAATCTTCTGGATAAAAAGGAATAATGAAAGCAGATCCTTAAGATGAGCTGCCTTCATCTAGCCGTGTGGCGTTTGATCACTGCTGATGTTTTACAAGGAGGTGTATGCTTGAATTATCATTCAAAGAGGCAAAAGAGCTGAAGACCTCAGAAGCCTTCTCCCAAGGCGACCTGGATTCCCATTCAAAGTTAAAATTACATCTCATTGCGAAGCCGGCTCTAAAGTCTGCCCTGCGAAACCAGCCTGAAGAGAGGTTCCTGAAGACAGTAAGTAGCCATTTTCTTTCCCTTTGTTACTCTCCCCGTTCCCCAGTCCTAGACCAGTTTGAGGCTCCAGTAGACCACCAGTTCATTGAAGATAGTTGCAGGGAGACAGTTGTGTTAGTCTGCAGGAGAAGAGCTAGATCTCCGGGTTGGGAGATACCTGGAGGTTTGGGGCGTGGAGCCTAAGAAGGGCAGGGTTTGGGGAGGGGGAGGGACTTCAGTGGGGTACAATGCCATAGAGTCCACCTTCCAAAGCAGCCATGTTCTCCAGGTGGGTTGATCTCTGTTCTCTGTGGATCAGTTGTGATCCCAGGAGGACCTCCAGCCACTGGCAACCCTGGATAGCTAAGGTTGTCAACTCCAGGCTGGATAATTGGGAAGTGGGACCTGGGTAGGATAGAGTTTGTGGAGGGGAATGACAGTAGTGGGGTACAATGCCAGAGTCCGTCCTCCAAAGCAGAGAGTTTCTACAGAGAAATGGAAATCTGTAGTCTAAAACTGTAGTCCCAGGAGATCCCCAGGCCCCACCTGGAGGTTGGCAACCCCATGAATAGCGCCTGAAATACCAACACGGTTTTTTGAGGTATAGCCTTTTGTGAGTCTGAGAAAGGAATCTTTGACTCTCAAAAGCTTATACCCCAAAATTCTCCTGGGTTTCTGAGGTGCTACCGGACTCTAGCACTTCATTGAAGAGGAGGTTGTGGATCAGTAGTAGAGCGTAAGCTTTGCATGATGAAAGTGCCTAGTTCAATCCCTGGTATCTTCTTCAGATTAAAAATGATTTCAGGTTAAGAGGTGTGGGGAAGGACCTCCCTTTGCCTGTGGTTCCGGGCAGCGAGTACCAGTTAGGGGTGTCGCAAAGTTACCATAGGACGTATTTGACCGTGGAACTTACTGTGTTCGACCATGACTATCAGATGGGATCTGACCATTAGGTCTGTTCAGTTTGGCACTGTATGACTTAAACGCCTGCCATCAGGTTTGCATCTCCGTCTCCCCCCTCCAAAAAACCCCCCCTGCATTTGGGCAAAAAAAGTCCCGCTATGATCCAAACAGGCACCAACAGCGGGAAGGGAGAGGAAGCCCACCTGAGCTCTTCTGCAGGGTCTCAGCCCTTTCCATTTGAAAGGGCCGTTGTTCTCAATAGGTGGTAAGTGTGGTTTCTGGAATCCAAAGGCCAGGTTTGCTGTTCACCGAAACAGGGAGCCCTTTATAGTTTAAAAGGCCAGAGCACCACTTGCAGAACAGCTGAAGAGCCTTCCTGACCCAATTCCAGATATTCCCAGTGTTTACTGGGAGTGAAATATTGGAATGGGGAAACATTGGGCATGCCTTTTGTGGTATCTGATATGGCCAGCCTGATCTGATACTGGAAATATTATCCCTTGCGCAAATGGTGTGATATAGCAATAAACCAGGGAGGAATCTAACAGTGCAAACCTAGTGGTGTCGTTTTGGTCACTCGTTTGTCTCGATTGCTTTGGGTCCAGTGTTCCCTCTAAGCTGAGTTAGTGTGAGCTAGCTCACAGTTTTTTAGCCTCCGGCTCGCACATTTTTGCCTTCGCTCGGGAAGGATGGCTCTAGAGCAAACTAATTAATGCGGTAGCCAAATCACTTGCTGTGAGGCTTCTGCTCAAAGTAGTCAAGGATCAGATCTTTGTTGATGAAACACAGTTCTTTATTTCCTATTTCTACATTGGTACAGGTCCTCGGATTATTGTCAGAGATAACGCATACAATAGAAGCAGGTCTAATATAGTCTCCAGCACAATTTGAATTGCCCACAGGTAACCAATCAACAAGAGGAAAAAAACCGCGGGCAAAAGGTTCTCTGGCCGTTTGCTTCCCACAGGAAAGAAAGCTAGGTGTGAAGCAGTAAATTTCCCTTCCCAAACCAGACCCCTCAGATATAACCATATTCACATAACAAATGCTTTCCCCAAGGCTTTCGCACGTTGATAAGAAACGGTCCCTGTCCTCCCCTGTCCTCCCAGCCGGGATGAATGGAATGCGGAGGCAGGAGTGTGAGAGGCCCATTGTTCCCATGCTTTGAAGTTGTCATTCTCCCGGGCAAACAGATACATACACCAGGCCTGGTCAAAGCCATAAACCTGGGGTCACATAGCATACATTCACAATGGTCAAGCAAATGGCAAATGGCAATAGGAACAACTAATAGCAATAGGCATGATTACAAAATGGGTACAGAAACAGGTTATAATATATAGCATGAGATCCCAAAAATCCTTGTCAGAATCTGCAGATTCTGACACACTGCCACCCTAAAAATCAATCTACCCTGGTTTATCTGGGAATCTTTTATGAAAAGCTTTAACTAACTTAGGAGCATGCACATGTTCAGAACGAACCCACTCATTCTGTTCCGGGCCAAAATCTACCCATTTAACTAGATATACAAAGTGGCCCCTACGCATTTTTGAATCAAGGATTTCAGAAATTTCAAAATGGGGTGCCTCCCCCTTCATCAGTGGAGGAGGAGTCGGAGGAACTGGATGCCATGCATTCGGCCCAGGATTCTTCTTCAGCAAGCTGAAATGAAAAACAGGATGCACAGAACTCAGTGACTTGGGTAATTCTAATTCAAAAGACACATCAGAAATCTTGCGCAACACTTTGTAGGGCCCGACATATTTCCACCCTAATTTCCTGCTGGGTTGTAATCCATGTATATTTTTGGTGGACAAGTAGACTGAATCCCCTGGCTGTAAATCCCAGCCCTCTGCTCTACTACGGTCTGCATACTTCTTGTAATCCTCTTTAGCTTTGTCCAGTGTTTTAGCAATCAGTGGCCATGAGTATTGTACGGTTGCCCACCAGCATTTAAAGTCCGTGTGTGTGTGTGGGGGGGTGTTTGGCGTTTCCTCTATGGTGGGCAGAGGTTTCCCTTCAAAGCCACCTACCGCCATGAACGGGGATACGCCCGTAGACGAATGAATAGCATTGTTGTAACTGTACTCTGCAAAGGGCAGTAGTTCAACCCAATTGTCCTGATGGTAGTTAGTGTAACACCTTAGGAATTGTTCCAAGATTTGATTAGTTCGTTCGGACTGGCCATCGGTCTCTGGGTGGTAACCCGAGCTTAAGGCTGGTTCAATGTCCATTACAGTCAAGAGCTCCCGCCAGAAGTTGGCAACGAACTGACTGCCCCGATCGGATACCACACGCTTGGGAAAAGCATGTAACTTTATCACATGGTTGAAAAAAGCTTTAGCCATCCCCTTAGCAGTGGGTAGTTGTTTAAATGGGGTAAAATGGGCTTGTTTCGAGAACATGTCTACCACCACCCAAATTACGTTTTTTCCTTTTGAGGGTGGCAGGTTGGTGATGAAGTCCATCGCTATCGCTTCCCATGGGCGAGAGGGGGTGGGTAACGGATCCAACAGTCCCGGGACCTTCCCTCCCCTCCTTTTGCACATCAAACAGGTTTGGCAGGCAGTTACAAAGTCCGAGACATCCTTGCGCATGCGTGGCCACCAGAACTGCCGTTGGACTAAATTAAGTGTTTTTAGGAACCCAAAGTGCCCTGCCAGTTTTGGTGAATGACAAGTCAGCAATATATCTTTTCGTCTGGTTCGAGGTACCATGAATTTGTCCCCATGGTACCAGCACTTGTTTTCCCGGAGGGAACAGTCCTCTATGTTTCCCAACTCTTCGGCCTCTTCCGGGGAGTAGTCCCCCCCCCATTCCTTCCCCCACGACTCTACTGCCGCTTGCTTACTCTGGCTTCTGGTGGTGACAGCTCCTCCCAACTGCTGGGGGGAGAACATGGAGTCGAACACTTCTTCCTTTTGACTCGCGTGGTGGGGCAATCTGGATAGCACGTCTGCTAACGAATTGGCTCTCCCGGGGAAGTGCTTAAGTACGAAATTGAATTTTGAAAAAAAATCGGCCCATCGGAGCTGTTTCGCATTCAGGGACCTCTGGGTGCGAAAGGCTTCCAGATTTTTGTGATCCATCCAAATTTCAAAAGGGGTCTGTGCTCCTTCTAGCCAATGCCGCCAGGTGGTGAGGGCCAGTCGTATGTCCCACACTGACCAGTTCCTCTCTGTCTCATTAAATAAGCAAGAGGGTGCAGCTTCTCATCCGACCCCTTCTGTAAGATGGCTCCCCCCATGGCCACATCCGACGCGTCTACGTGCACTACAAATTCCTTAGTTTCATCGGGGTGGGCCAGGATGGGCTCCGATGTAAAAAGGGTCTTGAGGGTGTCGAACGCCCTTTGGCAATCTTTCGTCCAGGCTATTCTCTCCCCGGGCTTCCCTGCTTCCGGGCCCCTCCCCTTGGTTTTAAGGAGTTCAGTTAGTGGGAGAGTGACCATGGCGAAGTCTTTTAGGAAGGTGCGGTAGAAATTACAAAATCCTAATAGACTCTGACGCTGTTTTCTCGTTCGGGGGGCTTCCCATTGCACTACTGCCTCTACCTTGGCAGAGTCCATTTCTAGCCCTTTCTGGGAAATGCGATACCCCAGAAAATCCACTGAATCCCTATGGAATTCGCATTTCGACAACTTAGCATACAACTGGTTTTTTAACAGGGTTGACAGCACCTCACGGACCAATTGTACATGTTCTTTCTTATCAGCAGAGTAGATCAAGATATCATCTAAGTAACATAAATGCTTGTGTAACACTTCATTTATTAAACTCATAAAGACCCCTGGCGTGCCACTTAAGCCGAACGGCATCACCAGGTATTCAAACTGCCCCAACGGTGTGTTAAACGCAGTCTTAAATTCATCCCCCTCCCTAATGCGCACCCGGAAATATGCATCTCGGAGGTCCAACTTAGTAAACACCTTTCCTTTGGCTGCTTCTGTTAGTAGGTCCTTAATAAGGGGAAGGGGGTAGGCATTGGAGGCTGACACTGCATTTAATCCTCTGTAGTCCGTGCACAGCCGCAGCCCTCCGTCCTTCTTTTTCCTGAACAGAACAGGGGCAGCGAATGGGGACTTAGCAGGGCGGATGAAACCTCGCTCCAAGTTCTTGTCTAGGAATTTCCTTAGCTCCTCCAGCTCCGCAGGGCTCATGGAATAGAGCTTTCCCTTTGGTAGCTTCTCTCCCGGGATCAGCTGTATGGCACAATCCGACAGTCTGTGGGGGGGGGGGGGAGTTCATCGGCCTCGGTTTCACTGAACACTCCCATTAAGTCTCGGTACTCCCTGGGGACGGCGGATGGCACCAGAGTGAGCGCCGCCGCTTGGAGAGGTGCCGGAGGTCCCGCTCCCCACCCCGCGTCCCACTTATGGTTTTGACACTTCTCGTCCACCCAGGAGATTTTCCCTTCGCTCCATTTGATGTAGGGGTCATGGGAGCTTAACCAGGGACTCCCCAACACCATGGGGAATTGGGTATTGGGAGTGATGACGAAGGCTCTCCTCTCCCAGTGCTCCCCCGGTCCTACTATCAGTCTCTCGGTCTCTGCCACACACGCCTCTTTCATTTCCGATCCGTCCATTTGGGTAAACGTGAGTGGCTCCCTCAATGGGGCGACCTTAGGCCCTAACCCATCCACTACTAAAGGGCTAATCAAGTCCCGGGCACACCCTGAGTCAATTAAGGCCCAGACCCGGACATGGGTCCCGGTCCCGGGTGCTATCACAGTCACTACCATATACAGTAAAGGGCCAAGGATGCTCACCGGGGATGGCACGTCGTGGATGGGGACCTGCAGTTCTGCGCTGCTCACTGCAGGCCGTTGGAGTTTCCTGACATCTGTGCTTCCGTCAGCTCCAGCTCTCCTTGCTCGCTCGTGGCCCCTTCCAGCTGTAGTGCCCGGGGCTTGAATGAGGTTTTCCCTTTACTAGGGGTGCTCCCGGCTACCGGGGTGGAGGTCTTGGGGACTTCCCCCCCCCCGCGGGGGCATGCCGAGGCGAAGTGACCGCTCTCCCCGCACCTCATGCAGAGCCCCTGCTTGAAGCGGGCGTCCCGGATCTCTTGGAGGTTCGGTTTGGGCTTCACCTTCTGAGCAGCTTTTGCTTGGGCAGTCGCTGAAGTTCCCATCTTGATGAGGGTGAAGCGTTCTTCCACATCCGCAGCCGCTCTCATCCAGGTGGCTAGCGAGCCCAGTCTTCCCCCTCGCAGCACCATCTCGTACACCTTGGGATTCAGACCTTCCCTGTACTTTTCTATGAAAAGGTCTTGGGTCCAGCCGCGAATCTTGGCCGCTATGCGCCGGAACTTGTCGGTGTACTCCCTCACTGAGGACCGCCCCTGGGTCAGCTTCCGCAACTGGTTCCGAGCCTTTTCTTCTCCCAAGGGGTCCTCGTAGTGGTGCCTGAGGGCCCACATGAAGTTGTGCATGGAGCGTAACTCAGGCCCGGGGGCATTGTGCAGGCTCACGTACCAGTCGCTGGCGGTGTCCCTCAGCTTGGACCCGATGTAGCCAATCCGGTCCCTCTCGGTGGGGTAGAGATGTCCCCAGGTGTCTAGAAACCGCTCAATCTCTATGAGGAAGAACCGCAGCTTCTCGGGGTCCCCATCGAAAGTAGCTGTCAACGGATCGGCGGGGGCCGGGCAAACCATCGGCCCTGCCGGCGCTGGGGCCGGCGCAGGTACGGGTGCGGGAACCGAGCGGGGAACGGGCGGTGGAACCTGCTGCGGCACTTGTGGCGGGACGACTCCCCCGGGAGCTCCTCCGGGAGGAACTGGTGGCTGCGGGACTCCCCCTCCTGGGGGTCCGACCCCTCCTGGGGCTGGGCGAGCTGCTTGCATAGCCGTCAGGGCGTCTCAGAACTGGTACTGCAGGTCGAGGGCTAGCTCGCACAATTCTGCGGTGAGTTGGAACCGCAAATCTCCCATCATACGATCCAGGGCTTGGGTCTGGTCTTCCCCGTAGAGATCGGGCCCGTAAGGTACGCCTCTCTCCTCTTCCAAAGGCGGGGGACGCCACTCTCCTCCGTAGGTCTTCTCTGTCTCATCTCCTAGAAAGCTCGGCTTCCCACGTTCGGTGTGATCTGCCTGGATCGACACCCGTGCCCCCTTCCGATCGTGCACCCACGAGTCGATGGTCCCACGACTGAAATTGCTCCATGAGTACCTCGGGGTCACGCTCTGATGAGGAGGTGGTCGCAGGATGTAGTAAGCCCCCTGAACTGTAGTCACTGGCACTTCGGGCTCCCCGCCGCCTCCTCCACCACCGGCACCCTGGTCCCCCGGGGTCACCGGCTGATCTTCGGTAGTAGGGATGGGAAGAGTGCCGTTGTCCGACATGGTCAGGAACGGCCAAGTCCCAGTCACAGATCTCTGACAATCTGTGTGGGGGGGGAGTTCATCGACCTCGGTTTCACTGAACACTCCCATTTAGTCTCGGTACTCCCTGGGGATGGCGGATGGCACCAGAGTGAGCGCCGCCGCTTGGAGAGGTGCCGGAGGTCCCGCTCCCCACCCCGCGTCCCACTTATGGCTTTGACACTTCTCGTCCACCCAAATGGACGGATCGGAAATGAAAGAGGCGTGTGTGGCAGAGACTTCTCGAAATGCGAATTCCATAGGGATTCAGTGGATTTTCTGGGGTATTGCATTTCCCAGAAAGGGCTAGAAATGGACCCTGCCAAGGTAGAGGCAGTAGTGCAATGGGAAGCCCCCCGAACGAGAAAACAGCTTCAGAGTCTATTAGGATTTTGTAATTTCTACCGCACCTTCCTAAAAGACTTCGCCACGGTCACTCTCCCGCTAACTGAACTCCTTAAAACCAAGGGGAGGGGCCCGGAAGCAGGGAAGCCCGTGTTCCTATTGCCGTTTGCCATTTGCTTGACCATTGTGAATGTATGCTATGTGACCCCAGGTTTATGGCTTTGACCAGGCCTGGTGTATGTATCTGTTTGCCCGGGAGAATGACAACTTCAAAGCATGGGAACAATGGGCCTCTCACACTCCTGCCTCCGCATTCCATTCATCCCGGCTGGGAGGACAGGGGAGGACAGGGACCGTTTCTTATCAACGTGCGAAAGCCTTGGGGAAAGCATTTGTTATGTGAATATGGTTACATCTGAGGTGTCTGGTTTGGGAAGGGAAATTTACTGCTTCACACCTAGCTTTCTTTCCTGTGGGAAGCAAACGGCCAGAGAACCTTTTGCCCGCGGTTTTTTCCCCCTTGTTGATTGGTTACCTATGGGCAATTCAAATTGTGCTGGAGACTATATTAGACCTGCTTCTATTGTATGCGTTATCTCTGACAATAATCCGAGGACCTGTACCAATGTAGAAATAGGAAATAAAGAACTGTGTTTCATCAACAAAGATCTGATCCTTGACTACTTTGAGCAGAAGCCTCACAAATATCACAATTTTAATGGCAGAAGCTCACAAAGCAGAATTTTTGCTCACAAGACTCCACAGCTTAGAGGGAGCATTGTTTGGGTCCCCCCCCCCTTTCCACATATGTTTTGCTCCCTCTGGGACTGCTAGAGAGAGCTAAACACATTGGAGGGGAACCTACCCCAAAGCAATAGGGATGAACGAGTGACGAAAATGCCAATGTGGAAGAGCCCCCCATGTGGGTGTAGTGGTTAAGAGTGCTGGGTGAGTGTCTGGGAGATCCAAGTTTGAATCCCCACTCTATCACAGAAGCTCGCTAGGTGTTCGTAGGCCAGTCAGACTACCTCAATATAACCTACCTCACAGGGTTGTTGTGAGGATAAAATGGAGGCGAGGAGACCGACACAAACCGCTTTGGGTCTCCGTTGGGGGAAAAGGCAGGATATAAATGAATTAAATAAGTAAATGCATATGCTCTGTTTTTTCCAGTCTCATCCAAACGAAACCATTGGGTTTAGACTGGAGCAACCCCGCATAGGATTGTACTGCACATTACCAACTTGTGCAGGACTAATGCTGAGTAAGGATGGGCATGGACTGGGAAAATGGTGGTTCGTGGGCGGGTTGTGGTTCGTTTGACGACACGAGCCATGAACTTTCACAAACTTTTCCTGTTTTCCAAACCAGTTCATGGTTCATTCAGTGTGGGGGATGGTAGAACAGCCCCCTCTTGAGTTAGAGATGACAGACCAACAGGATGTTTTCAGCAGGCTCTCTTCCATCCGCCTTCCAAGTTTGGCAAAGATTGGATTTGGGATGTCTGAGTTATAGCCCCCCAAAGCAGGGGCCCCAGGAAAGCTCAGCTGTAGTCTCATCTTAAATCACCCTCGCAGTGTCCCATCCAGGGCCATTCGCCCCCGACCGCCGTCATCTCCCCGAGGCCAGGACCCCCGTTGGGAGCCCACTGGGAAGAGCCCCCGTGTCCGTCAGGTCGCCCCCACCGGCCTACCGGTGCCCGCGGGGACGGCGGAGAGCATTGCGGCCGCCCGTCGGCGAGCCAACACCACGCAAGCCCCAGAGACGTGGCCCCCAGCGAAAATGGGCTGCGCTCACCCCGGCACCTGCGAGCCGCACCGTGGGCCCCCCGCACACCTACGTCATCCCCCGGAAGCTGACGACACAGCAAGCACGACGGGGATGGAGCCCCAGCCGGCCGGAGGAGCGGAGAGGCCGAGAGCACCTGGGGGAAGGAGGGAAGAGGAGCCGGCCGGCGTAGAGCAGGCCGCGGCACCGCACGGCTGACTGGAAGTTTGAAGGAAGGAGGGGCCACTGGGCATGACACGCAGCAAGCAATTCTTCCTAACTCACTCTCACAGGACAACTCTGAAAGCAGCTGACTTAGGGTGTGGTATATATGCACAATCTGCTCCCATAAAGCAGAATGGGAGCTCCGTGGTTGGCTTCCAGCGCTGGCAATCAAACTATGGACAACTACTATGGGTGTTTCTAGGGCTCTCCACAAGTCCACCCCCAGCATTGCCTAGGAATTGATTGAGTTGGCACTAGACTGTCTGGAGAATGAACCACTCAAATGAACCAAATTAACCTCCATGGGGGAAAAGGCAATTAGTGTTTGGATTCGGGAACGACCCGACCAAATGAACTGGTTCAAAACGAACCACAGACTGGCACGGTTTGTGCTCAAACTGCAGTTCGTTTCTTGGCTCATGCCCATTCTTAGTTCCGACCTTAAAAAATCTGTTCCAGGTCAACCAAACATGTTCCTTATTTGGAGGCCCTTAAATTGCCAGTACATGTCCTAGATGTGTAACGGTAACATATTATGGGCATCAGCAAGCCTTATGTGAAGCAGTGACTCACGCCATCTGATGCTCCCACAATTCATTCTCCCACCCCCTTCCCCACCTGAACTCTACTGTTGCAAGCAGGCCACTGATTCATCCTCACAGCAGGCGGACGGAAGTCGTTGTTCCCAGGTCATTTATTTATCGAGCCGGGTGGTTTTACAATTTCTAAGCCGCAGCTCTACTGCAAAGCCGTACCCAGAACAGCAGAAAATGTCAGTCGGTCAAACCCTTCCGATGGCACGATCACAAGAGACCAAGATAACGACATGAAACAGACAGAGCGTCCTGCAGTAGAATGGCAGAAGCGGAAAGGATAACTGCTCCGTCCGTGCTCGCTGTAGTGTTATCCTCATCCCAATATAAGTGCTTCTGACTTAATCAGAATTTCAGAAGCCATAAAGACAGGCTAGGGGTGCCTCCAGTGGGAACGTGTCTTTGTGGGGACTCACGATCGAATGGAGGGCCTGACCCACCGGGTTAGGAAGAAGGCTAAAAATGAAAGTAACACTGGAGCCAATGCCATTCAACCACTGAAGTCTGACAGTGGGGGAGAATTAGGGACGCTACGGAATCTCACAAGCTCGCTGCTTTCATTTGGACACTTCTGATGTTGGCCCTGAACTGGATGGCCCAGGCTAGCCCAGTCTCGTCAGATCTCAGAAGCTAAGCAGGGTCGGCCCTGGTTAGTATTTGGATGGGAGACCACCAAGGGTCACTACGCAGAGGCAGGCACTGGCAAAATCCCTCTGTTAGTCTCTTGCCTTGAAAACCCAATGGGGTCGCCATAAACCAGCGGTGACTTGATGGCACTTCACAAATATATAGCGTGTGATCACACTGGCAGCTTAATGCAATATGGGGCCACCTCTTATTGTACTGGTTTAAAAGGTTGTGTATCATACCCGGTGGTGGGTTACCCATGCAGACATCCCGTGGTCAAGCATCCACATTACTGCAGTGCCTCAGCCACGGAGCATGCTGCCCAGTCATTTTTTAAAATACAGGTGGGTGACTGCACATATGCAGTCATGTGCGCGTATGTGCTTGTGCACCCATGCACAGATAGGTAAAAACTACAACCCCTGTCCCTGCAACGGAAATGGATCTGTGGATTCAGACCCCCAGTCCCTTCAGCGTGCACTCCCCCACATTCAGACATCCGGCCACATGCAATGAATGTGTGGGGAACCAAAACCCCCACATTTGTGGTGCCTTTTTAATCCAGCTCCAAGTCATCCTACGAAAGGGTGAGTATGCCTGGGGGATGCCTGGCAGATGTGGCTGTGTAACTGCACCCGTTTGATTCAGAGGGGAAGGGTGGCTATGGCTGAGGACAGACTGGCAATCTAAAGCGGGGCAGGCACGCTTCACAAACGGAGGAAAGGAGCACGTTCAGACATGCGCATCTGTCCGTTGGCTCCGTTGCGTACTTACCCGTCTCCCAGTCGCTTTCCTTCCGCTTTACCCGGACACCGGTTTTTCCTGGTGTTCAGGGGCCTTCCTCCGCATGCCTCCTGCTTCCAAACAGTGTGAACTGGAAGAAGCGGGAGGCATCCGGAGGAAGTGTGAACGCACCGGCAAAAAGTTTTGCGCATGTGCGCATGTGCGCATGTGTGCACATGCGAAAAACATCAAAGGAAAACAAAAAAAAGTGTAGCGGCGCGCGCTGGCTATGCGGCAGTCTGAACGCTCTGTGGCAGTCTGAACGCTCCGTATCGCTGCTGATCCGCATTGCTCTGGCCAGTGTGAACGGCCAGCTCCGTGGGTTTTTTCCCCCACTCCAGTTCCCTCCACTTTGCCTCCGCTTCAGATTGCCAGTCTGTCCTCAGCCTATGTTGGGCCAAACTGCTCGTGTGATCACACCTGTACACACTGTAGCTTTTCTGCCTGTAGCTACTCCTGGGTTAGGAGATGGCAGAAAATGTTTAGGTCAAATGTATAATCTGGGCTTTTGCCAGCTGGGATGACCCACAAGTCAGGAACTGATACAGCAGGCTAGCGTTGCCAACTTCTGGTGGCGGCTGGAGATCTCCCACTGTTACAGTTGATATCCAGATGCCCAAGATCACTTCCCCTGGAGAAAATGTCTCCTTCGGAAGGTGGTTTCCATGACATTATACCAAGAAGAAGAAGAGGAGGAGGAGGAGGAGGAGGAGGAGGAGGAGGAGATTGGATTTATACCCCCGCTCGGAGTCAATTGTCCTTGAGAGAACAGCTGGTACAGAGCTATGGCTTGCCCAAGGTCATCCAGCCAGGTGCAAGTGGAGGAGTGGGGAATCAAACCCGGTTCTCCCAGATTAGAGTCCGCGCACTTAACCACTACACCAAAGTGGGAAGTCCCTCCCCTTCCTAAGCCCTGCCGTCCTCTGGATCCACCCCCCAAATCTCCAGGTATTTCCCAACTTGGAGCTGGCAGCCCTAATTCAATTTTTTCCACTAAACAAGGCACTTCCGTCAGTGCAACAAAACTGCCATGCTTCACCCTCTTTTGCTGCAGCCCACTGACCGCCCTGAAATGCTGCTCCCAGGGAACAGCCCCCCCCCCTCCAAATGGCACGAGGGGTGATTTTTTGGGGGGGGGGCGGGGTAGTTGCAGCAGGAAGGAGAAACTGATGGAAATTACACCCTTGCCCTTGCTTTAGCGAAAAATTTAGTCTGGATCCAATGTGTTAAAGATCATCTAAGGGTGTGTTCTGACAGGCAGCTAATTCCACTATTGGCCCGGCTGTAATTTGAGCTAGAACTTTTTTTTATTTAGGAGCCAGTTTGGCTTCTCCAGGCGCCCTGTGGCTTGCAAGGCACCTGGGGAACCCGAGGAGGTGGAGCTGTAGGCGTGGTCAACTCGGAAGCCAGCCGGAGCTCTGTTCCTGTGTGTCCCTGCCCAAAAATAGCCCTGGAGTCTTGAGGCCAAAGCCACTAAGGTGCTCCAGCCTCAAAGCTCTGTCTGTAACAAAGGATCTCTGAAGACAGATCTTATATTGGTTGCCAGTTTCCAGGGTTGCCAACTTCCAGGTGGATACACCCTAACAACAATAGCGCCGTGTAAACAGTATTGACATGAAATTAAATCTCAAACAATTTTATATTGAAATTTTCGTATTTAAATATCATAAACAGAGTGGTTACATTTACCCTGCGGGGCAATTAAAGAGCACTTAGTAGCTGCTTCGTATTTCAAATCTTCCATGTTAGTTTATAACCTCACGGGGTATCCGTGGAAGTGTTTGTTTCGATATCTCAACGTAATAGATGTTCTTGAAACAACTTATCCAGTTGAATTATTTTGTTTATATTTAAATAAGAAAAAAAATTCAACATAAAAGTGTTTGAGATTTAATTTCATATAAATACTGTTTACACGGTGCTATTGTTGTTTGTGTGCGGACTCCTACACCATGGTTCTTTCATCTGTATTATAACTTCCAGGTGAAGCCCAGAGTTCTACTTACAACAGATCTCTGCGTTAGGGAGAAAAGTCCTCCTGGAGAAACAGCAGCTTCAGAAGGTGGATGCTAGGTAGGATTGCCAAACATCAGGTGGAGCTTAGAGATCTCCGGCTATTACAACTGATCTCCAGACAATGAATATCAGGTTTGATAAGTATTGGAGTCGGGAGTCCATGGAATAGTGAAACAGCTAGATCTTTATTGCTGGTCCGGATGAAGCATACAACCCAGGGCTCCAAGCCCTCCTTTTATGCTGGTCAGGGACAATCCCCTGACCTCACCCAACTGGCCTGATAGGCTATTAGAAGTCTATTTACATTTCATAGGTTCCCTGGGAGAAACCTAGGTACAGGATTGGTGGCCGGTTTGAATCCACCTGGCCTTTGTTCTACCTGGCTGAAGCTCAGGTAGTTTCTTGGCCATGTGCTCTGGCCATGCTCTGGCCATGTGCTCTGGCCATGCGGTCGCAATGAAGAGAGCACATGGCGACCGCATGGTCAATACATAACACCCCTCCCCCCATAGTCCAGAACCCCTCTGCACACATAGTCTTTGAGATAGTCCGGGCGTCTGCGCTCACGTCCAGAGCGCCGGGGGGTTGTAAGGCGGGGCGTGTTGCTAGTGTCGGCAGGTTGCGGTGTGGGTAGTTGTTCTGCTGGCGGGGCCTGTCTGCTCGGGGGTTGTTCAGGTGTGGATGGTGCGACTGCTTCGTCCGCGGGCAGGAGCGGCATCTCCGCAGTCTCTGGATCAGGGTCTGGCGCTGCTTCTGGAGTCGTGTCGATGTCACGGTCTGTTGGTGCAGGGAGTTCGGGGGCCTGGGTATCATCGTGGTTCTGGGTACGGCGTCGAATCTGGTCAATGTGCCGTTTCCAGACTACGCCATCTTCCGTAAGGACCTCATAGGAATAAGGCCCTGTGACTCGGACGATCCTCGCGGGGAGCCATGTTGGACCCCGCGCGAAGTTCTTTGCGTATACGGGGTCTTCGGGAGCAAATCCTCGGGCAGCTGGCCGGTCCTCCATTGTCGGGTTCCCCTCGATTGCTCGGTCGGGATGTAGGCGGTCCAAGACGGTTCCCAGTCGTCTTCCCATCAGAAGTTCGGCTGGCCGGCGCCCGGTCCCTGAGTGGGGTGTGTTCCGTTGGCAGAACAGGAACTTGTACAGCTGCTCTTCCCAGTCGCCATGCTCCATCTTCTTTAACGCGTCCTTCGTTGTCCTCACCATGCGCTCGGCCTGGCCATTGGTTGCGGGGTGGAACGGAGCGGAGCGGATGTGGCGCAGACCGCAGGCTTCCACAAACCGTTGAAACTCGCCGGAGGTGAAGGCGGTCCCGTTGTCGGTCACGAGAGTTTCTGGCATTCCGTGTGTCGCGAAGATCGGCCAGAGACTTCTTAAGGCAGCGTTGGTGGAGGTCGAAGCTACCGGCACTACCTCAAGCCACTTGCTGTAGCTGTCAACAACGATAAGAAACAACCGGCCCTGGACCGGTCCCGCGAAGTCTAGGTGCAGGCGGGACCAGGGCTTGTTAGTAGATTCCCAGGATCGGACAGGAGCGTGTGGCGGATCTGGCCGTGACTCCTGGCATTTGGTACACTTCTGGACCCGCCCCTCAATGTCTTTGTCCAGGCCTGGCCACCATACGTAACTCCGGGCCAGAGCTTTCATGCGCACAATTCCCGGGTGAGCCTCGTGGAGGGCCTCTAGCACTCGGGGCCGCAGGGGCCCGGGGATCACCACTCGAGATCCCCATAGCAGGCATCCCTTGTGGGCCGATAGTTCGTGCCTGCGTGCCGTGAAAGCGGCAAAATCTGGTCCCGGTTTTTCCGGCCACCCCCTTCCCACCCAGTCTGAGACACGGGAAAGGATGCGGTCCCGCCGCGTGCGACGGGCCACATCTGATACCTGTACGGGGCGCTCCGGTAGATCCTCTAGGAGCGCGACGTGGAAAGCGGGAGCCGGATCAGGGTCGCAGGACGGGAGGGGAAGACGGCTGAGGGCGTCTGCATGACCCATCGCCTTCCCCGGGCGATGTACCAATTCGTAGGAGTAGCCTGACAAAAAAATTGACCACCGCAGGACCCGCGGGGACAGCATGTGAGGGGTCTGCCTGTTGGGGGCAAGGAGACCCAGCAGCGGCTTGTGATCTGTGGCCACGGTGAATGACCGTCCGTAGAGATAGTCGTGAAATTTCCTGACGCCAGCTACGATTGCTAGGGCCTCCTTGTCGATCTGGGCGTAGTTCCGTTCTGCCGACGACAGGGTCCTGGAGTAGTAGGCAACTGGTACCTCCTTTCCGTTGGGTAGCCGGTGTCCCAAGACCGCCCCAACGCCGTAGGGGGATGCGTCGCAGGCCAGGATGACAGGGAGCCTCTCATCGAAATGCGCTAAGACCGCATTTGAAATTAATAAGTCTTTGACGGCCCGGAAGGCTGCATCATGCTTGGGACCCCAGGCCCAAGCCGCTCCCTTGTCCAGGAGACGATGCAGGGGTTCAGCGACCGCCGCCTTGTGCGGAAGGAAGGCGTGGTAGAAGTTCACAAGTCCCAAGAACGCCTGGAGTTCCGCCTTTGAGGACGGGCGGGGTGCACCTGTAATTGCCACTACCTTCTCCTTTGTAGGGTGAATGCCGTCTGCGGTGACTTGGAACCCCAAGAAGGTCACCGAGGAGACTCCCAGGGTGCACTTGTCTTTTCGAACCTTGAGACCCGCGTCCTGGAACCTTTGCAGCACCATCCGGAGGCGAGCTGCGAACGTGTCGGCGTCCGGGGCGGCGATGAGGACGTCGTCGAAGAACGGCTTCACTCCTGGAACATCTTTTAGGAGAGAATCCATTAGATTTTGAAAGATTCCAGGTGCTACGCTGACCCCAAATTGGAGGCGTTTTACCTTGAACGCTCCCTTGTGAGTCACAATCGTTTGTGCCTCGGCCGTTGCTTCGTCTACGGGAAGCTGCTGATAGGCTTGGGCCAAGTCTAATTTTCCAAATATTTTGGCACCCGCGAGGGAGGCCAGAACATGGCTGACCACCGGTACCGGGTACGCGTGGTCCTGTAATGCCTTATTAATTGTACATTTGTAATCCGCGCAGATGCGGACTTCCCCGTTAGCTTTGAGGGGGGTCACAATGGGAGTCTCCCACTTGGCGTGGGAGACCGGCTCGAGCACCCCTTGTGCCACGAGCTTTTCCAACTCTGCCTCCACTTTGGGCTGGAAGGCGAGTGGTGGCCGGCGGACGGCCACGCGGATGGGCCGGACTGCCGGGTCCAGGTCGAAGGAAACCGGGGGTCCTTTGTAGCAGCCCAATGAGCCATCGAAAACGGCGGGAAATTCCTCGCAGATGGATGAGAAGTCAGTAGAGCCCATGCGGTGTATTCCGGTCCACTGCACTCCGAGCGGCTTGAACCAGGCGCGACCTAGGAGACTGGTTAGATTGCGCTCCACCACGAGAAGGTCCAGCAGGCCATTAAAGGCATGGTACTGGACCCGGACCCTGGCTAGCCCCTTAATAGCCACTGGGTTTTTCTGGAAGTCCCGGAGGACCAACCCAGCCGGCAGCCGCAGCCAGCGTGCCCCCTTCGGGCAGAGGCGGCGGAACGTAGCTGCGGACACAATTGAATATGCTGACCCTGAGTCCAGTTCCATGGAGCAAGGAACTCCCTCTATTCGGAGAGACACGGAAATTGCGCCCGGGATGGGCTGAGGCAAGTTCATTACCGTGGCCGTGGGAACGACACTACCCACTTCTTCGAAGTTCGCTGCTGGGGCACGGTGGCTGTTCCTCAGGCGGCAGGCCCGGGCGAGATGTCCTGCTTTCCCGCAGGCGCGGCAGATGGCATCACGGAAGCGGCATGTCCGTCTGTCGTGGGGGTCCCCACAGCTGGCGCACGTTGGGGCCTGCCTGTTGAGGGAAGCAGGAGAGGGAACAGAGACAGATGCTGGGCGCCGGCCCTTGGGCCTGGGGACGCCGGGCTCACCCTTCTTCGAGCGTGGTTGCATCCGGTGGACGTCCTCTTCTTCGCTTGAGTCGGGTTCGGGAGGAGCCGCCTGGTGGACTTTGGTGGCTGCCTTGTCCTTTTGCGTTGTCTCGAAGGCTGCCGCAGTTTCGAGCATCTTCTCCAAGGTTGGCTCCGGCATTGCAATGAGGCGCCGGCGGAGCTTGGCTTCCCGGACCCCTCCCATGAAGGCGGTCTCCACGTGGTCATCCATGTGGCGGAATTCGCAGCCCACGGCTAGTCGACGGAGTTCAGCCAGGAAAGTGGCGGCTGACTCCCCCGGCTGCTGCTGGCGCTGTATGAACTCCCAGCGCCTGGCCAGTTTTGATGGCTTCGGGGCGAAGTAATCGCCGAGGGTCTTGGTGAGCACGTCGTAAGACACCTCGGTGGGGTCTTGCGGGGCTAGTAGGTTCTGGGCCACCCGCATGACCTCCACCCCTCCGGAACTCAAGAGCCAGGCACTCTTCAGGTCCGCATCTGTGATTCCGCGGACCTTAAAGGCACAACCCAGCGTCTTGAGCCAGGACTCCCACGTCTCGGGGCGAGACGTATTGAAAGGGGTAATTGGTCCCGGAGCGTTTGCCATATTTACCAGAGCAGGAGCGGCGGCGGCTGTTTGAGCGATGTCCTCGTGTCTTGCGGCGGTGCCAGGGAGCGCTGAGGCTTGGCGCTGGCTAGTGCCGGAGGATTGGGCTCAAAAGCGGCTTGCGGCGAGGCGTTGGAGCGCTGGAGCTCGGAGATGCCTGCGGCCGGCGGGACGGAGCTCGCTTTGCTGCTGTGGTCTGCTGGAGAGTCGCTCATCGGGATCCCACCTTCGTCGCCACTGATAAGTATTGGAGTCGGGAGTCCATGGAATAGTGAAACAGCTAGATCTTTATTGCTGGTCCGGATGAAGCATACAACCCAGGGCTCCAAGCCCTCCTTTTATGCTGGTCAGGGACAATCCCCTGACCTCACCCAACTGGCCTGATAGGCTATTAGAAGTCTATTTACATTTCATAGGTTCCCTGGGAGAAACCTAGGTACAGGATTGGTGGCCGGTTTGAATCCACCTGGCCTTTGTTCTACCTGGCTGAAGCTCAGGTAGTTTCTTGGCCATGTGCTCTGGCCATGCTCTGGCCATGTGCTCTGGCCATGCGGTCGCAATGAAGAGAGCACATGGCGACCGCATGGTCAATACATAACAAGGTTTCTTTGGAGAAAATGGCTGCTTTGGCGGGTGGGTTCTACGGCATTGTACCCTCCCCTTCCCTCCCCAACCCCCCCCCCCTTCCCAGTCTCCACCCTCCAAATCTCCAGCTATTGCTCAACACAGAGCTGGCAACTCTAACTGTAGTTGTAACCAAGAGTGGTTCAACCCTTCCTGTCCACAAACACCTCCCTTTCTAGACACCGCCCTCAAACCTCTGGGAATTTCTCAAGCCGGAGCTGTCAAAGTGGCGCAGCGACTGTAACCTTTCCGCTTTAGGAAAGATCCCGGAACCGATTGGATTAGGCATCGGTAACGGGGCTGTAGAAAGTAGAGGAGGTCCCTCCCCCCACCTGCCCTTCCAGCCCCGAAGCCGAGGAGGCTTTAACTCCCCCAACTCCTGCCCTCCTTCGCCTGCGTTCTCTCACTAATACAGCAAAGCGTCATCCCTTTCTAGAAGTCGATTAGCATTTCCATTGTTGCATGACTGTCTGAAAAGAAGTAGCAGCTAAACGAGCCAGTCAGATCGTGCTAATTTGCATGTTAATGAAGCCCATAGTGCACAGGCCATAGAACACAGAGAGGCTGGCGCAGAGAGAGAGAGAGAGAGAGAGAGAGAGAGAGAGAGCGCTGGTATGGATGGAGCTATACAATGCAGCCTGTCTGCGCTTTAGCGAGGGGGGGAGAGAAAATACCAAATTCAGACACACAGATGGCCGAATAGACAGACAGACAGATGGCTTACAGAGGGATGCTTGGATAGGAAGAGAGAAATCTCTTTTTCGGCGCCGGAAAAGGCAACAAGAAGGAAAGGTAGAGAGAACAGAGATAGGGTTTGTTTGTTTTTCTCCTGTTGCAAAATGCAGTTTGCAGCGTCTCTCTCTGCCTGGTGCGTCTGCTGAAATCACGTTTTACAAACTGTCCCACTTTGGGAACCCTGCTGAATGTCTGGTGTAGGAGGAGAGGCGGGAAAGGAGCTGCGGGCGCACTGCAGCCATTGGCGTGAAACAAAAAGCCGTTCGCAGTGTCAGGGGACGGAAGACATCACTGCCAGGGTGAGCAGTGCAATCCTGGACACAAGACACCGAAACCCACCGAAGGGAATAGGTGAAACTCCACTTTGAGCAATGGCAGTCCAGAAACCAGAGAGATAATGAGGTGAGGTGGTTAGCATGTCAGACTAGGAGCTGGAAGAACCGGGTTTGAATCCCCATGGAAACTTGATGGGGGACCAAGGGCCAGACACACACTGGTTGCGGTCACACGCCCGAGATAAAGCAGGGGTGGGGTGGGGAAGAGAGGCTATTTCCTCCGGCAGAATTTGACCCGCAGTTGCACGATCACACCTCCCTTTGCAGCTGCAGGCACAGTCCGTCAGTGTGTGATCAGACGTAACTGCAGGTGAGTCGGGGTTTTCTGTCCTGTTTTTCCCCAGTGCGCTTAAATGAGGGATCAATGAATTGCACCTCTGCAGTGAGGGGTCCCTATGGAGTTTGTGATGATGCACATACTGCGAAAGGGGAGGGGACGGCACGGAGTCAGGATGGCCTGATCAGACCATCCCGACGCCATGAGAGCATACTGGAGCGATCAGACATGGGAAAGTCCACCCATGGCCTGCCGCGACCCTTTTACTACCATTTTTTGCCTAGTGTCTTTTAACTCTGCTTCTGCGGTGGAGCAAAATGGGCTGCCGACGGCTGCGGGGCGCTTCCCAGATGTTGCTGTCTGATCGCTTCCATTAAGTCCACCCGACATTTGTGTCTATGTCGGGTCTAATTGTGCATATGATTGCAACCACTCCCAGCCTAACCTACCTCACAGGGTTGTTGTGAGGATGAAATGGAGGGGAGGAGAATGATGTCAGCCATGTTGAGTCCCCACTCGGGAGAAAGGTAAGGCATAAATGAAGGGAAAGAAAAATAAATCAAAACTGGGGGCTGTGAAGATTTCTATGGCAGAGGTCATGTGGCATGTCATGCTATGCTAGGGTTGCCACCCCCAGCTTGGGAATTTCCTGGATATTTGGGGGTGGGGTAGAGCCTGTGGAGGGTGCGGTGTGGGGAGGACAGGGGCCCCAGTGGGGTATGATGCTGTAGAGTCCACTCTCCAAAGCAGCCATTTTCTCCAGGCAAACTGATCCCTGTAACCTGGAGATCGGTTCTGATTCCGGGAGATCTCCAGCCACCGACTGCAGGCCGGCAGCCCCGCGGTATGCACAGTCTGCCATTTTGCTCACAACCGAGTATCATTTTTTTAAAAAAATTATCAAGCTTTTAGCTCTTGTGGATGCAAGAGCAACATCTCCAATCAGGCTGATGATCTTTTGGGGGGACAGAAGCACAGACAATGTAGAATACATGCAGCAGCACACCCACCCACCCCAAGCTGCACTTAATTTAGCAGAGCCGCCTATATCCCTCCCAGGGGTCATTTCATAGAAAAAGAGGTGCAGGAGCTCATTAGCATAACTCATTTGCATCACTCATTTGCATACGCCACACCCCCTAACATACCAGAAGTGTGTCAGAAGGCAACACCCACCCCTCAGGCTCCACTCCACAGGTGAGTGAAACTGACCTGCTCTTCCTCCATTCCCTTCCCCATCCAGTACTTTGTGCAATAAAAATAAGTGTAAAGAACACACCCTCATTCTCTTCCTGCTCCCTTGAAACCACCAGGTTCCAAGTAGACTTGAGATACCCAGGACATGTGCACCACCCATCCCTTCCCCTTCCCCTCCCCACAAAAAGACACCCTGTGAGGTAGGTGGGGCTGAGAGAGGTCTTTTGAGAACTGTTCATGAGAGAACAGCTCTGAGAGAACTTGTGACTGGCCCAAGGTCACCCCAGCAGCTACATGTGGAGGAGTGGGGAATCAAACCCGGTTCTCCCAGATTAGAGTACAACTCCTGACCACTACAACAAACTGATAGGGTGGAAGCTGCTGAAGGGTTGGTGAAATTTCTCCAGTACTTATGTGCCATGTGCCCAGATAAAAAATGGTATACTTAAAAAATTTATATGCCACCTTGAGCAAGTCTCTGGAAAAGCAGCACACAGTCATAACAGGAACAATGATAAAATTATCAATATTAGAACAAAACATTAAAAACAATAAAGACCCTAGCAGGGCTTTCCCCGGGGCGCTGCGCCTCTGCACTGCTCGGGGAAGCCGAGGAGGGGGCGGGGCTTGGTCATGTGCCCGCCCCCTGGGCTCCTCACTCCCGGAGCTGCGCTCCTGTGCGCTCCCGCTCCAACGGACCCCTGATCCCTCCCAGTCTCCCAGTGCGCTCCTTTAAGTTCTTGCCAGTGTATTCCCAGACACAGGGCTTCTCATGTTCTCCATTCCTCCACTCCAAATCCTGTGAAGTTCAGTTGTGCACCCCGGATTTCCACAGTCACACAGTCTAGAAACTTATTTGCCCTTTTGAACTGATTTGCAAAGGTGGGACAGATGCTTTAAAAACCATCGCGCACCAATAAGTCTGTAACGTTGAGATTCCCAGCCTGTGGCACTGCTTGTGTGGAACTGCAGAATGTGTACAATCCAGTGTGTGAATCTCTCTTTAAAGCTAACAGAAGCCTATTCCCCATGCATTTATCGAACCCGAGAGCGTTCCGTCCAACGGTGTATGCCCGGTAAACCAAACCTCAGCCCCAATGTGATGGCGAGGCTGCGAATACTGTGGCAAGCGGCGTTTGCATTCGGGATGCACGACTCCCGCAGAGGTCAAGAGAAGTGGATTATAAGACAAGGATTTGATGAAGAGCAGTCAGCGTGCACCACAAACGCAGGCGTTTTGTTGGAGGAGGGCCCCTCCCCTCATTCTGCTTCTTTGAGTAGCACACAAAAAAGGCCTATATGCTTTTTGGTGACACCCCACACTGTAATTCTTTGGCGACACCCAAGAGAAGAGAGAGAAAGGGTAACAGAGAAAGGAAACAGGGCGAAATCTTTATGAAGCCCCGTTGTTAGGTTTGCCGAGTCGAAGTTGGGAAATTCCTGGGACTGGGGCCTGGGGAGGGCTGGGGTTCCGGGAGGGGAAGAACGTCTGTCGGGTATAATGCCACAGAGTCCACCCTTCAAGGTAGCCATTTTCTTCAGGGGAATTGACCTCTGTAGTCTGGAGACGAACTGCAATTCCAGGACATCTCCAGGCTGCTTCAGAGCTGCCATTTCCTCCAGGGGGAACTGATCTCTGTATGCTATATCATACAGTCTAAGAGAAAGGGAAGTCCTAGAAGACACCACATCCCCACTGAGCTCTCTCCCCTACCCAAACCACGCCCTCCCCACCCGCCACTTTCCAAAGTTCCAGGAATTTCCCAAGCTGGAGTTGACTCTGGATGCCATGCAAAATGGTTTTGCATTAGGGCTACTGGCTCTGGGTGGGGAAATATCTGGAGATTTGGGGGATGGAGCCTGGGGAGGGACCTCAGCAGGGTCCAGTCTCCAAAGCAGCCATTTTCTCCAGGGGAAGTCTGTTGTCTGGAGATCAGTTGTAATTAGGGGTATGCAGTGGGGGAGAAAAAATCAGTATTTTTTGGATGTGAGTATAATGAAGCTGGATTTTTTTCAGTATCCCCAAATATACCCAAATACCAATACTGGTAATGTATTGGCATCTGAAAATATTCAGGAATATCAATTTTTTTTGGCTCCACTATATCCTGTGGAGCCATTGCAGTCAATGGCAAAACCTTCTAAGGAGTATTCAGTGGGCTGGGGGGGGGGGTTGCGGTAGAGAGACCAAATTTGCAGTGTAGCTGCTGGAGTCTCTCCCCAAAAGAACCCCCAAGTTTGGAAAAGTATGGACCAGGGGTTCCAATTCTAGGGGCAACCAAAGAGGGTGCCCCCACCCTCTATTGTTTCCAAAGACAGGCAGATAAAGCAACAGCCCAGCAGTTTCCCCCAGAGAATCTCTGCAGTGCAATGTGCCCACCAGAACTAATGCCACTGTGGCAGAACCAAAGGCCAACAGGACTAAGATCAAATCTGAGAACTTCTGAAGTATAGGGGGCATGTTTTGCAAGGCCAGCAGCAGAACCAGTGCCATGTTCCAGTGCTAGTGCCCAGCAGCAGAACCCAGTGCCAGCCTATCTATCAACAGAACCCAGTGCCAACCTACTATTTGAACCCAGTGCCATTGTGGCAAATGCCAGCTCAACAGGAGGACTGATGTCAACTTAAGCAAAGAATCATCACAACAATAAACAGAAACATTTCAAAAAAGAGCAAACTTCTGTGATTGGCCAAAGAGCAATGTGACCACCCTTACCTGTAATCCTGTTGGCCAATGCTCCTCCCCCCTCCTGTCCCTGGGAAAGCAAGCTAGTAGTTGGGCTTCAAGTTTGAAGCCAGCAGCAACAACAGTCTTGCAGAGCAAAGGGCAGGAAGGAGACAGAAATGGTGAGAAAGAGAAGGTAACTGCAGCCCTTTAAAGATTAACCCCCCCCCCAAGCCTGTATTCAGTAATGCTGAAAAAAGCCAAATAAAAGCCGAATATTTTCAGCATTCTGTATTTGGCAGCCAAATCTGATCAGAGATTCTGATTCGGCTTGCCGAATACCCGAAAAATACCAAAAAAGGAATTTGGGGGGAGGGGTGTGTGTCCCCGGTTCGGATTTATCGAATGCACACCGCTAGTTGTAATAGCCAGAGATCGCCAAACCCTACCTGAAGGTTGGTAAGCCTATTTCATATGTATGCTACTGTTGGCATGAGTCCCAGGGATTGCCTACCCCTGCTGTGGTACTTATACATCCTTAACCATAAACAAACTAGTAAGGTTTCAGGGTGATCAAAGATTCTTTGCCCTTTTCACAGAAAAGCAATGACTAATTATTTTTCTTTAAAAACCAGGTATTCCTTTATCTTTAGTGCTTATTGGCCCAGCTTCCCAAGATCCCCTGGAAGGCAAAGAACCGAAGCACAGAGCTTTCTGAATTGTTTGCAACTGCAGGAGAAGAAATGCGGGTCTTGAGCAGCCCCAAACTATTCATAACCACCATGTAGTCCCCCCCCCCCCCCCGGGCACGCGCTTCGCACAGAGGAAAATATACTCAAGATTTGTTGCCAACATGTGAAAAAGAAGTTATAGAAGGCACAAATTTGGAGGGGGGGGGAGTGGATGCCAATATAGAAACAGTAACAGATGGAAACACGCCCACCAGAAAATAGATTGGAACGTATTATCATTTACTAATAATTACCAAGCCGTGTTCTTGGAGGCAGTTGGAATGGAGTGCTTCACCTACCAGGTGAGAGGAAACTAACATTCTGCTCTTGTGCTGGAGCCAGCCAAGAGGCTGCTGGGCTAAAATGTCTTCCACTTGAATGGACTGGCAGTGCCCGGGGGACACACCTAGGATGTTACCTGTATTGTGCTGTCCTTATGTTATTGTGTAGTTTTATTGATTTAGATATTTATACCCCACATTTTGCCCCAACGGGGACCAAGAGCAACTCACAACGTCATTTACCTCTCTTCCATTTTATTCTCTCAACAACAACCCTGTAAGGTAAAGTAGGTTAAACAGAGAGAAAATAACTGGCCCAGAATGCTTCCATGACAGAAGAAGAAGAAGAGAAGAGATTGGATTTATACCCTGCCCTTCACTACCTAAGGGAGTCTCAGAGCGGCTTACAAACTCCTTTCCCTTCCCCTCCCCACAACAGACACCCTGTGAGGTAGATGGGGCTGAGAGAGCTCTTTCCCAAGCTGTCCTTGAGGGAACAGCTGGTACAGAGCTATGGCTTGCCCAAGGTCATCCAGCCAGGTGCAAGTGGAGGAGTGGGGAATCAAACCCGGTTCTCCCAGATTAGTGTCTGTGCACTTAACCACTAACTGGCTGCACTGGAAACAGTGCAGTCTCCCAGACCCTAGGCCCACACTTTAAAGACGACACCATGCTGGTTCCCTTTTATGTTAGCATAGCATCTTTCTGATTGTGAATCTGTTTTCTGTTTTTGTGCTGGGGGGAATGTAACATTCTAAAAGACAAGAGTGGCATGGATATCTTAGGCTGTGGTCACACGGCCCCTTTAAATCTGGGAGCCCTCCTGGATTAAAGGGGCCACATTTTTTTACCTCGGGTCGGGATGTACACACATCCCAACCCCTGCGGTGGCGGCGGGCAGAGGAGTTGGTGGCCGTAGCGGCGGCAGTGGCAGAAGAAGCGGCGGCCGGTGGTGGCATTCTCAGGCGCTTTGTGGTGGCAGCGGAGGAGGAGGCTGGTGGTGGCTTTTCTTTGGTGGTGGTGGCAGCTGGCGGCGGTAGCCAGGGGAGGCACCCTTCCCCAAGCCCTGCCGGCCACCTGGTAAGTTTGGTTCCCCCCCCCCCTTTTACACTTGGGCGTTTGAGTGGCCAGGCACCCAAGTGTAAAAAGGGGGGGAAATGGCAGACAGGACCATCTGGACAGCCCTGCTCTCACAATGATTGCGAGAGGGGGCTGTCCAGATGGCTCAAATGCGGGCTCCTTGCGCGACTCCCAGGAAAACACTTGATTTTCCCGTGGTCGGAAAATGTGGGAGGAACCCGCATTTGAGCCAGCTTCGGTGCAGGAGTTGTCCTGGCCATTCTGAACGGTCCCTTTAAATGCAGGAGGAAACAGCTCTTCCTCCCGCATTAACGGGCCATGTGACCGCAGCCTTAGCCTTGGAGGAGAGGGAATGCCACAAAGTTTAGGCAATTATTGAAAACCCTCTGCTCTTGGTAGCAGCCACTCTCTGCATCTTCTTTGGGATGGTATCCAGAGTGGGCCTTAATGACAGATCTTAAGATGGTATATATCATAGTCTTGCCAGCCTCCAGGTGGGGCCTGGAGATCTCTTGGAATTAGAACTGATCTCCAGGTCAAGGTGGGTAGCCATGTTAATTTCTCTGCTGCAGTAGAAAAGCAAGAGTCCAGTAGCACCTTAAAGACTCACAAAATGTGTGGTAGGGTATGAGCTTTTGTGAGCCACTGCTCACTTCTTCAGAGCTCATCCCCTGCCACAAATTTTGTGAGTTTTTGAGAAGAAGAGAAGAAGAGAAGAGATTGTATTTATATCCCGCCCTGCACTCACTTGGAGTCTCAGAGCGTCTTACAAACTCCTTTCCCTTCCCCTCCCCACAACAGACACCCTGGGAGGTAGGTAGGGCTGAGAGAGCTTTTTCCCAAGCTGTCCTTGAGAGAACAGCTGGTACAGAACTATGGCTTGCCCAAGGTCATCCAGCCAGGTGCAAGTGGAGGAGTGGGGAATCAAACCCGGTTCTCCCAGATTAGAGTCCGCGCACTTAACCACTACACCAAACTGGCTCTCATTAAGGTTCAACTGGATTCTTTGCTCTTTTCTACTGATCTCCAGGTGACAGAGATCAGTTCCCCTGGAGAAAAATGTTTGCTTTGGAGGTTGGACTCCATGGCATTATACCCCACTGAGGTCCCATACCTTCCGACCCTCCCTCTCCAGTCTCTACCCCCAAAATCTCCTGGTATTTACCAACCCAGAGCCCCACAGGGCAAAAGCAGGTTGTTGGGGGAGGGGATGGTTTTGACTGGGGAAATGGGGAAAGGTTTCAAGACCAGGGCTCTGATCAGACTGGTAATATCTCTCCCCACCTACTGCATTTCATTTGGGGGGGGGGGACACTTGGGGGGATTTAACCACAGATCTGTTGTGTAATGTTTAATTTGGCCTTTTGTTTCCGTACTGAAGTGGTGTGCTGGTACTGACATCTAGATCTGAACAAACGGCATTTTCTGTTTGTTTGTTTGTTTAAAAAACCCCCACAATTGAGATTTTTCATCGATGCGCTATAGTTTTCTGCAATGACATGCTGTTGCCAACGATACATGGGATGGTGAACATTTGTGACTGCAAAAAGAACCATGAAAAAAGATGCTAGGAACTTCTCAAAATATTATATTCTAGATTCATATTCAAGCATATTAATAAAGAATCTTTTTTACAGATCAGAACAGCAAAACAAGGCTCTCAAGTAGTATACAATGTATATCATGTATACAATGCAAACACTGTATCCAAACAGTGCACAAGACGCCGTGTGCAATATGATATGAAATGATATTTTTACAAAGATTCCGGATGAAGCTTCGTTTCGGACGTCTTCTTCAGAGATGAATTTATATCATATATTCCTGTTTGCTCATTTTCACCACCAAAATCAGTTTTACATCATCAGGATTCAATCAATGTTGATTGATGGTTGAAAAGATTCTTAAGCTGGGCTACCAGTCACCATACTCAAGAAGTGATCACTCTAGAACGTTACAAAGCTGGCTGTGCCTCCTTTTGTGACCGTGCATGTGGCCAACAATCAGGGGAGAACTGGGAGTAAAAACCAGTCCTGGATGACAGCCGCAATCCTTGCCCTGGTCTGGCCCTGCCTGCCCTCCAAAGGAGGGAGGACAGCTAGAAGAGGCAACCCCGCTGCTCACCCAGCATGGGCGGGGCTCAGATGGCTTCCATCTCCCCCTGGCTGTGCAGGGTAGGCCTGTCTTTCCCAGGTTGGGTGCAGCCCTTCTGTCAGTTGGCTAGTCCAGCCCAGATGTGGGGAAAGCCTTCAGCCCACCAGGAGAAATCCCAGTGGCCATAATGGCCAATCCATCCCTACCAAAGAGAAAATGGACAGCAAATATTTGTGGTCCACATCCATGTGGCTGACGGGAGACTTAGGGTGGTCAGTTCTGGGTTGGGAAATACCTGGAGATTTTGGGGGTGGAGCTTGGGGAGGGTGGGATTTAGAGAGGGGAGGGAACTCTGTTGGGTAAAATGCCATACCATCCACCTTCCAAAGCAGCCATTTTCCTTAGGGGAACTGATCTGCCACAGGAGGTGGCGGCAGCTACAAGCATGGACAGCTTCAAGAGGGAATTAGATAAACATATGGAGCAGAGGTCCATCAGTGGCTACTAGCCACAAGATATAGATAGAAACTCTGAGTCTGGGGCAAGTGATGCACTGTATTCTTGGTGCTTGGGGGGGCAACAGTGGGCTTCTAGTGTCCTGGCCTCACTGCTGGACCTCCTGAGGGCACCTGGTGTTTTTGGCCACTGTGTGACAGAGTGTTGGACTGGATGGACCACTGGCCTGATCCAACATTGGCTTCTCTTATGTTCTTACCTCTGTTGCCTGGAGACCAACTGTAATTCTGGGAGATCTCTAGCTACCACTTGGAGATTGGCAACCCTAGGGAGACTGGATGGTGAATATTTGTTGTCCCCAAGTAGCCCAGGAGTTAACAAAGAAGGCTGCTTGCCACGGAACAAGTTTTAGCCTACAGTAGGATTAAGAAATAAGGGTGGGGGGGGAATCAAGACCGTATCTGGTATTCTATTCGAGTCGTTCATCACATAGAATAGAAAGGCAGCTGATTGTTAGTTATGCTGAGAGCAGATAAAAAGTTGCCTATTCATAACATTAAAAAAAAAAAGAAAGAAGTCAAACACACAATACTTTCATCAGCAGGAAGGTTACAGACAATTCATGATTCATGTGCACAGATTCCAACTTCACACGTTTTACATTTCAATGCAGAAATTCGAGCCAGGGAGGGGGAAGGAGACAGCACGTCCTGTGGACTGAATAGACAGTAGTTAGTGGAGGGTGAGTGGACTGGACATAATCTTATAGCTCCTTTTCTTCCTTAGGCCTCGGTGTTTATTAACATTGCTTTGCCTATATGGCGTATCGGGGAAAAACATCCCAGCATTATGACCCAGCAAATCTGTTTCAAAAAAATAAAAATAAAAAAAAAGCAATATGTAATTATTGTGTCTTAGGAGGAAAGTCTCCTCTTAGTGGCTGGGGGTGAAAACTAAGCTTTAGGCCTTTGGCGAAATCAAAAAGCGATTATGTCATTAATCAGCTTAAAACAGCTAAACACCATCTTACTCTGGCTTGCAAACTGAGCTCCCTTTCGCCTGTTTCTCACAGCTTCCCTTCCGTCTTCAATATCGTCTTCCCTGCCACCACAAAAGAAATGAGCCTCCCAGCTTCTCATGTTTCCCGGGGCACTGCTGGTTCTCCTTCCCACTCTTCTACTATGCCTAGAAAAGGTTGGTTCAAGAATCAACCAGACCGAGGCTTTGTGGCTGGAAACAGCTTGTTTGCGGGCAAACCTCGATTTGAGCTTGGGTTCCCATCCTCAAGGTGGGAGCTGGAGTTCTGGCATTACAACTGATCTCCAGTCTTAGATGGACTCTAATCTAGGAGAACCGGGCTTGATTCCCCACTCCTCCACTTGCACCTGGCTGGATGACCTTGGGCAAGCCATAGCTCTGGACCAGCTGTTCCCTCAAGGACAGCTCTGGAAAGAGCTCTCTCAGCCCCACCTACCTCACAGGGTGTCTGTTGTGGGGAGGGGAAGGGAAAAGGAGTTTGTAAGCCGCTCTGAGACTCTTAAGTGAGTGAAGGGCGGGATATAAATCCAATCTCTTCTTCTTCTTCTTCTTCTTCAGTCTTACAGAGATCAGTTGCCAGGGCTCATTTCATAGCGGGAGCTCCTTTGCATATTAGGCCACACACCCCTGATGTAGCCAATCCTCCAAGAGCTTACAGAGCTCTTCTTACAGGGGCTACTGTAAGCTCTTGGATGATTGGCTACCTCGGGGGGGTGTGGCCTAATATGCTCCTGCTACGAAATGAGCCCCATCAGTTCCCATGAAGGAAATGGCACCTTTGGAGAGTGGGCTCTATGGTAGACTATAGAGTCTAGGAGACAGAATGACTCAGTGACATCACACCCCTGCTGAGATCTCTCCCCTCCCCAAACTTCACCCTCTTTGGGCACCGTCCCCAAATATTCATGAATTTTCTAAACCAGAGTTGATATCGTTAACTCGAGCACCAGGAGGATGAACAGTCTAGGCTTTGCCCACCAATCTCTTAGGTGCATGCCAACCTCCAGGTGGAGCCTGGAGATCTCCTGGAATTACAAGTGACCCCCAGTCAATAGAGCTCAGTTCCCCTGGAAGAAATTGCTGCTTTGGAAGGTGGACTCTATGGCATTATACCCCACTGATGTCCCTCCCTTCCCCAGGGTCCACCCCCACATCTGCATGAATTACCCACCCTGGAGCTGAAAACCCAACTCCTCTTCTTTTTGGATGGATCACTGAGATATAAAATTTCTTCAAATGCTGATGGCCCAAGAGAGGAGGTTCTCCTCTCGAAAGACGCCAGGCGCTTGACGAATGAACCACATATTTTGAACCTACTACTTTTTTTTGGGGGTGGGGGCGGTGGTTAAAGGATTGAGTGCCATTTCGATTTCTAAGCAGCATAGAGGTGTTTGGTTTGGGCTCAGCTCTGGTTCTCTGAGTGGGAAAAAAAAAAGTATTTGAACTGGTTCGGGGAGCTGGGCTTAGATTCAGCTGAACTCCGGCATTTAACCCCAGTTAATCATGTTCCTGTGACAGCTGGTATAGTTTACCAGGTACCAGATCAGAAAGTCTCCCCTGGGCTCTGAATTTGAGGGGTGGCCTTAGCCAAGCTCTAGGCTCTCTATCTTATATTTCCTGCTGTCTGCAATATAGGGGTACTCATGTACCGTGTACAGTTTTAATTAATGCTACAAGATGATGTATAGGGAAGAAGAAGAAGAGATTAGATTTATACCCTGCCCTTCACTCACTTGGAGTCTCAGAGTGGCTTACAAACTCCTTTCCCTTCCCCTCCCCACAACAGACACCCTGTGAGGTAGGTGGGGCTGAGAGAGCTCTTTTCCAAGCTGTCCTTGAGAGAACAGCTGGTACAGAGCTATGGCTTGCCCAAGGTCATCCAGCCAGGTGCAAGTGGAGGAGTGGGGAATCAAACCCGGTTCTCCCAGACTAGAGTCCGCGCACTTAACCACTACACCAAACTGGGAAGCTCTTAGGAACACTGAAAAGCACTAGGTAAATACTGTTGGCCAACTGTTATGACACCCTAAATGTGCTCTCTTGGATCATGGAGATTCTAAGTTGTTGGTTGTTTTAAAGCTGTCACAGAAGTCAGTCCACCCCAATTGAACACATGACATTGCCTTTTACTGTGTCAGATAGTTGATCTATCAAGGTCAGTATTTCCCACCCTGACTGGCAGCTGCTCTCCAGGGTCTCAGGCGAGGTTTGCACATCACCTTCTACTTGATCCTCTTAACTGGAGGTTCTGGGGATTGAACCTGGGACCTTCTGCAGGCCAAGCTGAGGCTCTACCACCGAGCCACAGCCCTACCTGCACAATCTGGCTTTGCATAGTGTATTAGCCCAGATCCGTCCGGTCTTCCCTTCTTGACCCGTTTCTCCGTGACAGCTCAGCTGGCACATATGTAGACTGTGCAGGAGCTGGTTCCGGAGCCGCCATGACAAGCCGACACATGGACACGAGGAACAGGACAGCAGCAGCAGGAAGGGTTAAGTGAGCTTGGGAGGCTGTGACATTTAGCTAATGTGCTGTGTTAATTGATTCGCTCATTTCCATTTGTTCCTGTTAAAGAGAGACAGATGAGAGTGATCCTGCCGTGCAGCGCCTTGGCAAGGAGCACTGCCGCTGAGTACAGATGTGTTCCTGACTCATTTATTACCATCAGGTCTCCAGCCTGCTGACAAGGGACTGCTCAGAGGGCAGCCAGATTCCAGACCGAGAGGGCTGAGAATCCTCACTGCACACACAGGCTTGTTCCCTCTCTCTCTCTCTCTTTCTCTCTCTTTCTACTTCTCACACTCAACCTTCACCCAAAGGCTCAGCCTCTTGAAAACAGGGATGCGGTTAAATTTCGCAAATTCGCTGCTTCGGCTCCAACATTCGATTCTGTTTTTTCCCTGATCGAATTTTTTTTCTTTCCTCATTTCCCCCCTCCCCTTTGCTGCATCAAAAATGCACATTTTTAAAATGTGAGTTGTGCATGAACTGCATAGAAGTTCACAGGGAGAGGCTCTCCTAGGGCTGCCAACCTCCAGACAGCACCTGGAGATCTCCCACTGTTACTATTGATCTCTGGGTGACCGTGATCAGATCAGAGAGCCAGTTTGGTGTAGTGGTTAAGTGCGCGGACTCTAATCTGGGAGAACCGGGTTTGATTCCCCACTCCTCCACTTGCACCTGGCTGGATGACCTTGGGCAAGCCATAGCTCTGTACCAGCTGTTCCCTCAAGGACAGCTTGGGAAAGAGCTCTCTTAGCCCCACCTACCTCACAGGGTGTCTTTTGTGGGGAGGGGAAGGGAAAGGAGTTTGTAAGCCACTCTGAGACTCCCTTGGGGAGTGGAGGGCGGGGTATAAATCCAATCTCTTCTTCTTCTTCTTCTGGAGAAAATAGCTGCTTTGGAGAGTGGACTTACAGCCTGCTGAGGTCCCCTCCCCTCCCCAAACCCCACTGTCTTCAAGCTCCAAACCCAAAATATCCAGGTGTTTCCCAATCCAGAACTGGCAGCCATTGGCCCTCCTGACTGTCCCATCAATCAAAGCTCGTTTGGTGGTTACATGAAAGTGGGTCTTTTCAGTGGCAGACCCACAATTATGAACAACTCCAGGGAGATGTGCCTGCCCCCCTCACTTGTGATCTTTAGGAGACAGCTGAAGACGGTTTTATTTAGGATTGCATTTGGCTAAGTTCACTACTGTCCTTTGTGATTTAAAATTTTGGTTTTTATGGTCTAATGTATTTTATTCTATGTGTTTTATCTGTGTTAAAAGCCCCCTGGCACACCATAAGGAAGAACAGTGGCAAATAAATGTTTCAAATAAATAAATTAAGTACAATATAACTTGGCGTGAACTATTAAGGATTCACAAGCCGGTCAAATTTTGGTTCTTTAAGGATTCCCTGATGTTTGAGGAGTAATTTCTTCCTGCGTACATTCTTTTAAAAAATGGCAAAAAACATGTCATTTTAATATTTTTACACCTCTTTTATGCCTATCACATTTAGCATTTAGCTCTTTTCTAATTAATTGTATGCAGATGGTTACAAATTTGCAGATGGTTACAAATTATTAAGAGGGCAGAAAATCCTGAGCTGACTGCAAAGTGCTTTCCTTTCAACTGCATATTGAATCCCTGTGGCCTGGAGCTCTTATGTCTTCATTTGTGGCCATTCCACGAATGCTGGACAGTCATCAGCTTAACAAAAGAATGATCAGTAAGCCGAGATCCATGTTAGGAAAAAAGGCTATTTAATCTCCAAACTCTGAACTAGTGGCATCTATCTATCTATCTATCTATCTATCTATCTATCTATCTATCTATCTATCTATCTATCTATCTATCTATCTATCCAGGGGTCCTTTCGTAAAAAAAGAGGTGCAGGAGCTCATTAGCATAACTTATTTGCATATGCATAGCTTATTTGCATATGCCACACCCCCTGACGTCACCGGAAGTGATGACGTATCGGGAGTGTGTCAGAAGGCAAGAAGGAAGGGAGGGGGAAGGAAGGAAAGGAACAGGAAGGAAAGGAACAGTAAGGTAGGTAGGTAGGTGGGGGAGAGAGAGAGAAGAAAGAAAGGAAAGAGGGAGGAAGGGGGGAAGAAAGAAAGGAAAGGAAGGTAGGTAGGTAGGTGGGGGAGAGAGAGAGAAGAAAGGAAGGGAGAGGGGAAGGAATAGGTAGGTAGGTAGGTGGGGAGAGAGAGAGAAGAAAGGAAGGGAGAGGGGAAGGAACAGGTAGGTAGGTAGGTGGGGGAGAGAGAGAGAAGGAAGGAAGGAAGGGAGAGGGGAAGGAACAGGTAGGTAGGTAGTTGGGGAGAGAAAGTGAGAAGGAAGGAAGGAAGGAAGGAAGGAAGGGGGAAAGGAAGGAAGAGGAAGGTAAGTAGGTAGGTGGGGGGAGAGAAAAAGAGAAGGAAGGAAGGGAAGAAGAATTGAGGGGGGGAGGAAAAGGGCTTCTCGGGGCCAGCGGCGCGCTGCCGCGGCCCCAGGGGGAGGGGGGAGGAAAGGGGCTTCTCCTTCCCAGGCTGGCGGAGCGCCGCCAGCCCGGGAACACTGGGGGGGGGGGTGAGGGAAAGGGCTTCTCGGGGCCAGCGGCGCTCTGCCGCGGCCCCAGGGGGAGGGGGGAGGAAAGGGGCTTCTCCTTCCCGGGCTGGCGGAGCGCCGCCAGCCCGGGAACACTGGGGGGGGGGCAGGGAAAGGGCTTCTCGGGGCCAGCGGCGCTCTGCCGCGGCCCCAGGGGGAGGGGGGAGGAAAGGGGCTTCTCCTTCCCGGGCTGGCGGAGCACCGCCAGCCCGGGAACACTGGGGGGGGGGGAGAGGGAAAGGGCTTCTCGGGGCCAGCGGCGCTCTGCCGCGGCCCCAGGGGGAGGGGGGAGGAAAGGGGCTTCTCCTTCCCGGGCTGGCGGAGCGCCGCCAGCCCGGGAACACTGGGGGGGGGGAGAGGGAAAGGGCTTCTCGGGGCCAGCGGCGCTCTGCCGCGGCCCCAGGGGGAGGGGGGAGGAAAGGGGCTTCTCCTTCCCGGGCTGGCGGAGCGCCGCCAGCCCGGGAACACTGGGGGGGGGGGAGAGGGAAAGGGCTTCTCGGGGCCAGCGGCGCTCTGCCGCGGCCCCAGGGGGAGGGGGGAGGAAAGGGGCTTCTCCTTCCCGGGCTGGCGGAGCGCCGCCAGCCCGGGAACACTGGGGGGGGGGAGAGGGAAAGGGCTTCTCGGGGCCAGCGGCGCTCTGCCGCGGCCCCAGGGGGAGGGGGGAGGAAAGGGGCTTCTCCTTCCCGGGCTGGCGGAGCGCCGCCAGCCCGGGAACACTGGGGGGGGGGAGAGGGAAAGGGCTTCTCGGGGCCAGCGGCGCTCTGCCGCGGCCCCAGGGGGAGGGGGGAGGAAAGGGGCTTCTCCTTCCCGGGCTGGCGGAGCGCCGCCAGCCCGGGAACACTGGGGGGGGAGAGGGAAAGGGCTTCTCGGGGCCAGCGGCGCTCTGCCGCGGCCCCAGGGGGAGGGGGGAGGAAAGGGGCTTCTCCTTCCCGGGCTGGCGGAGCGCCGCCAGCCCGGGAACACTGGGGGGGGGGGCGAGGGAAGGGGCCGGCGGCGGCAGAGCGGCCTGCCGGAGCCTGGGAAGAGCGAGCGGGGGGGCGGGGCTTTCTTAAGTGCCCGCCCCCCCGCCTCCTCTCTCCCGGAGCGGCGCTCCTGCCCGCCCCGGCCCCAACGGAGCCCTGTATCTATCTAATCTTTCTGTCCAAGTTTGTCTTTGGGTTGAACATGCCACAGTTTTATTCTTCATCTTAGAACCTACTTGAATAATCAGAGTTTGAGTTGTACTGGTTTGAGAGCCAGTCTGGTGTAGTGGTTAAGTGCGCGGACTCTAATCTGGGAGAACCGGGTTTGATTCCCCACTCCTCCACTTGCACCTGGCTGGATGACCTTGGGCAAGCCATAGCTCTGTACCAGCTGTTCCCTCAAGGACAGCTTGGGAAAGAGTTCTCTCAGCCCCACCTACCTCACAGGGTGTCTGTTGTGGGGAGGGGAAGGGAAAAGGAGTTTGTAAGCCGCTCTGAGACTCTTAAGTGAGTGAAGGGCGGGATATAAATCCAATCTCTTCTTCTTCTTCTTCTTCTGGTGAATATGAGAAATTGCTTTGCATCTCTACTGTTAATGCCAGCCTGGTATAGTGGTCATCAGACTGATGGACTAGGATCTGGGAGGCCCAGGATCGAGTCCTCAGTCAGCTATGGAAGCTCACTGGCTTTCGGTGGGCCAATCACTCTCTTTCAGCCTTAACCTACCTCATAGGGCTGTTGTGTGGAGGAGAGGGGAATGATGTCAGCCATTTTGGGTCCCCATTAGGGAGGAAAGCTGGGTACAAATAAATAGGGAAGGAATGGCTTAAAACAGGTGTAAAAAAGCGTTAAAAGGCGAACACTAGCAATGAAGGTGGGCAACATGAATGTACTGACAATAGCAACATACAAAAAGAAAGAAACATAAAGAAAAAAATACTTGAAAAAGACAGTGTGGGATGTTTCTCTGTGTGTATGTTGAGCTCTACTGAAATGGTTAGGAGATTTGGATAGAGTCTGGGAACTGTTCAGAACGTGCCGGGCCCAAACAGTATCAGTCCTTTCCAGAAATTATACATAGAATCAGGGGTCATTTCGAGCAGGAGCTCGGGGGGAGATCAGCTCCAGGAGTTGGTGCCAGCCCCCCCCCCCCACCGTGGGGGAATGCCTGCTTGTGTCATGGCTGCAGCAAAATGACCCCACCCCCTTAGGCTTACCAAGTCCCCCAGGAGGGCGGGGGAAACACCGGTTTTTAATGCTTACCCCCGCTTTTTCAAAATTGGCCACCAGGGGAGGCAATGGCTGCCAGCAGAAACGCAGGGGAATGTCGGAGCCTGCCCTGCCCTCTCCCTGCCAGGCCTGAACTGTCTTAAAAGGGAAATGTCTGCAGAGAGCCTGCAGTATGCAGTAAAAAACCTCACCAGACATTTCCCCTTTAAGAGCAGAGCAAGCAAGAGAAACCCCCGCCCAGAGATTAAGGAGGGACTAGGCTCTTTGTACTGGAGGGCCTGCTTTTGCATGTGGCTTGCAAGGTAGCTGGGGTAAGTGCCTCTGCCAGCTCTTTTCCTTCTTTCTCTCTCCCCCTTTCTTTATTTTTTCTGTCTGTCTGTCTGTCTGTCTCTCTCTGTCCCCATCCGGCAGAGGTCTATCAGTGGCTATTATTAGCCACAAGGTCTAAACGGAACCCTTTGTCTGGGGCAGTGATGCTCTGCATTCTTGGTGCTTGGGGGGCAACAGTGGGAGGGCTTCTGGAGTTCTGGCCCCACTGCTGGACCTCCTGAGGGCACCTGGTATTTTTGGCCACTGTGTGACACAGAGTGTTGTACTGGATGGGCTGTACTGGATGGGCCGATCCACTGTGGCTTCTCTCCTGTTCTTATGATATGAAAATCATATTTAGCACTTGTGTAGCACTTAGTGCTTCATATTCTGCCAAGATGAGGAAGGATTCAGTAGGGCTGTTGCTCAGTGATAGAGCATCTGCTTGACATGCAGGAGGTATCAGCCTCTTCAGCTAAAAAAGGATCAGGTAATAGGTGACATTAAAGATCTCAGCCTGAGACCCTGGAGAGCCACTACCAGTCTGAGTAGTCAATACTGACCTTGATGGACCAATGGCCTGATTCAGTATTAGGAAACTTCATGAGTTCATGTGTCAGCATGTGGAAGCAACATCACAGGATGTGACATCACAAAATGATGTCACTTCCTTTCTCCTGGCTCCACCCCCAAAGTCTCCTGGCTCCACCCCCAAAGTCCTCAGATATTTCCCAAGTTGGACTTGGCAGCCCTACGCCCCCTGGAAAAGTCCTTGTTCCTCCGACCAGCCTTCTGAAGGCTTCAGCCACCACTGAAGCTATCCTCCCAGAATAGTGGTATTTCTGAGACTTGGATTAGTAGCTGTTCCCTCTCTGCCAGCTCTCTCTCTCTCTCTTCTTTTTTGCCTTCTGATATACTTCTGGCGATGTCAGGTGGTTTAGCAGATGCAAACAAGTTATGCTAATGAGTTATGCTAATGAGCTCCTGCAGCTCTTTTTCTGCGAAATGACCCCTGCATAGAATTATCCATTTCCCACCTCTAATTACACCAAGAATGGCTGACCAATACCCTGACATCACAGTCTTGTGGGTCTTCTCCTCTTACATCATTGGTTGCTATGGTGGGCCCCCAGATATTAGGGCTGCCAAGTCAGCCCGGGGGACGGGGGATCCCTCGCTACAGAGGTTCCTGAACCGCTGGCCAGCATTCAGCTGGCGGGGGGAACCCCACCCCCGAAGTCGTCGACTTCCCCAGTGTTATGACACCACCCAGAAGTGACGTCATCACGTTGGGGACGTTGCCGGGACAACGCTCTAGCAATCGCCCCAAAACTCTATGGTATCATAGAGTTTTTGGGTGATTGCCAGAGCGTCGCCAGAGCGTCGCCCTGGCAACGCCCCCAACGTGATGATGTCACTTCCAGGTGACATCATTGCAGCGTGCGCACAAGCGCGCCCACCAGGGAAGCTCCCAGCGTCAGGAGGACTCCCCCCCACCAGTAAGTAATAAGGACTTGGCAACCCTACCAGAAATGTTAACCATTTTCAGACACTGTAGTACTCACTTCCAGTGAAGGATTATTTCCATGTTCTCACCCCTGCTGTTTTTAAGGGTTTTTTTTTTAAATCATTGTTTTGATTTATGCGGATCACACCCCCAGTTCTTTGTTTCCTGTCATTTCCGCCTTCCTCCCATCATTTTTTTTTCTGTATAAAACAGACAGATTTTTCCATTCACTCCAGTGTCTTGAACGCAAGAAGCTGCCTTGTACTGAATCAGACCACCGGTCCATCGAAGTCGGTTCTGTCTACTCAGACTGGCAGTGGCTCTTCAGAGTCTCAGGCAGAGGTCTTTCGCATCACCTCTGACCTGACCCTTTTAGCTGGAGATACCAGGGGTTGAACCTGGGACCTTCTGCATGCAGAGCAAACGCTCTGCCTTTGAGCTACAGGCCCTCCCCAAACATCTTCTAGTGTGATATATGCTATGGGGGCCAGCAATATCCTCGAGCCACTTACAGTGGTCAAAGTGAATAAATGGACTCCTAAAACGATAGACTTAAGAGCTGCAATACACCAGCAAACAAATCAAATCAAATCAAAAGAGATTCCTGCAAGAATCTGCTGAGCTGGTATTAATATACAGATCTGATATTATCAGACTTGGCCTCAACTGGGATTTGGAGTGGTGGTGGTGGTAGAAAGTATGGTCAAATCACCTCTGACTTATGGCAACCCTGTAGGGCTTTCAAGGGAAGAGACAGTCAGAGGTGGTTTGCTATTGCCTGCCTTCATGTCACAACCCTGGTATTCCTTGGAGGTCTGACCCTGCTTAGCTTTTGAGATCTCATGAGATTGGGCTAGCCTGGGCTATCCAGGTCAGCGTATGTAGCGCACTACAAAAAAAACAACTGTTCCTCCTTACAAGTTTATTTACACTTTTTATGTGCAGCCTACTTTGACAATTCATTAATGGTTGTAAGTGGGCCACAGCAAACCTGACAGGATCCTTTACTCAGCATTATAGATTATATACTTTGATCACGTCTTGAGAACACGAGACTAGCTGGAAAAGGCAACGATTCTAGGGAAATCGTTGTTTATGACTCTGGTTGCAAAAACAGTAAAGAAGTAATAAATAATGAAATTGTGAGAGTCCAGGAAAAGCTAAAGACGGCAGGAAAAGAAGAAGCCCCGAGATGGACAGACTCAGTTGAGATGGATAGAGTCAGTGTGCAAGACATGAGCAGGGCTGTTAATGATAGGGTGTTTTGGAGTCATTAATTCACAGGGTTGCCATAAGGCAGAAGTGACATAACCGCTCTTCTCTCTCTCTCTAACACACACACACACACAGGGTGTGGAAAAATCAGTTTCCCCCCGATTTGGATGTATTGAACCTGAAAAATATCAGTATTTCCAAATATTCCCAAATACCTGCATTGGTATTTGGGTACATATTTAGGAACTCTAATTTATTCAGCTTCATTATACCCAATAAGGACCTAGCCCATAGGGTATAATGGAGAATTTCATTCACCGAGCCATGCCACAGAGGTGGTGTGACTTGGTGAGTTCAGAAGGCACTTAAACTTTAAATGCATTCAGTTCACAGTGGCACAACTCGGTAAGTGAACTTAGAAGGCATTTAAAGAGAACTCGGTCTCTTTAAATGCCTTCTAGCTGCACCGAGATAAAAGCTGAATAATATCGGGCATGGCTATTTCGGTTGCTGAATCAGACTGTCGAATCTGTATTCAGTTCATTATATACCAAGCATGCACCCCGACCACACACAGATAGATTATATGTTTAAATGGCAGACGTGTATTAATACCTCATACACGACATCGTTTTCAAGAATGAGACTGATTTTCGATAGCTATCCAGTTCAGTTCACATATTCCCATTTTAATTTCACTCCTCCCTTGTGTGAAACAAACTGGTGAGTCTTTTCCACGTGCCAGATTTTGCCTCTGAAAATTGATGTGCTTTTCAAGTGATTTGAGTATTAATTGCATATAAATAGTATACGAGGGAGAAAATGACATCAAAGAAACAACAGGACCACCAACGACAGCAACGGAAATGAAGCGAACCAACAGAGGACAACGAGAACATTTGAAAAACAAAAGCATCGCGTTGCTTCATCCCCAAAACTGTGCAGTATAGGTACTTCTCACGCATGAATCTACCAGGCCAGCAGGGTAAAGCAGAGAGTCACAAGCACTGACAAAAATATATAACAGAATAGGGGGGGAAAGAAGCAAAATGGAGAATGGTCAGTCCTTCCCACTCCTCCACTTGCACCTGCTGGATGACCTTGGGCAAGCCATAGCTCTGTACCAGCTGTTGTCTCAAGGACAGTTGTCTCAGAGCTCTCTCAGCCCCACCTACCTCACAGGGTGTCTGTTGTGGGGAGGGGAAGGGAAAGGAGTTTGTAAGCCGCTCTGAGACTCCAAGAGAAGGGCGGGGTATAAATCCAATCTCCTCCTCCTCCTCCTCCTCCTCCTCCTCCTCTTCCTCTTCCTCTTCCTCTTCTTCTTCTTCTTCTTCCTACTTTCTCCTGTCCCAACCATCGCTGGAGGCATTTAGCCCAACCTACATGGCTGAATAGATTGGTCAGAAGATAACTGAATGGTAGTTTTGATATGATGATGTGACCCACTAGCACACAGTAGGGCTTTCTCAGATGTCGCAACGGTGCATACCAGAAGTCCGCAAGAGACGAAAGGTGGCATGGCATCGCCCAGCCTTGTCAGATCATGGAAGCTGAGCAGGGCTGGTACTTGGAAGGGAGACTACCAAGGAAGAGTGCAGAGGAAAGCAATGGCAACCCACCTCTGCTTCTCACCTGCCTTGGAAGCCTCTTGCTGGGGTCACCATAAGTTGGCCGTGACTTGATGGCACTTTCCACACACAGGTTCACAGGAGTCCATGAACCATGCATAGCTAGAGGACAGGCCACCTCCAAGTCTCTCAATCTTTGCGGTTGCTATGCTTTGCAAACAGGAGCAAGGGGCACAGTCACCATGCCTAGATACGCCCGAACCGGCCACTGAATTTTTCAGGATTCGTGTGCTTGAATACCTCGGTAAATACACATGCTGCCCCCATTCATACAACATGGAGACTGCGCATATCAGGAGGATTGTGGGTAGCACATGTTACATGCGCTTGTTGGTGGACTTCCAGTATACATTATTGTAATGTCTGACGGCCCAGGCTGGCCTGATCTCATCAGATCTTGGAAGCTAAGCAGGGTGGGACCTGGCAAGAACTTGGATGGGGGACTACCAAGGGAGTCCAGGGTTGCCATGCAGAAGCAGGCAACGGCAAACCCCTTGTGTCTTTTGCCTTGAGAACCCTGTGTGGTTGCCATATGACAGCTGTGACTTGATCGCACTTTCCACTTAGGTCTGAAAAGGTCTTTCGTGTCCACTGAAAGCCACCTGAATTTCAGTGCTCATCCTGCCATTTCCAGGATATTTAGGGGGGGGGGATCCTCACTTTGCCATGAGCAGGGTCTTGGAGAGGATGACAGCTGTGGATGGAAGAATGAAGAGCTTACAAAGGATGGGGAGAAACAGGTCTGCATCCTGGCGGGGGGAAAATGGCAGGGATGGGGGACAAAGGAGGCATCGCTTCAGAATATAAAAGCCACTGAGACCAAAACTATGGAGGAGGGAGACATGTTGAGAGCTTGAAAGATGTGGGGGTGGGGGGTGGAACACCTTCAGGCAAGTCCTGCGTCTGTGATTGCCACAGAATGTGGGCGTTCGCGTGAGTCACCTAAACAAACGGGATTCCCCATCCTCCCCCTTTCCCTTGCGTGCCCCCTTCTCCCACACGCAGACAGCTCTCTGCACAGAGCAGAAGGCCCAATTGGAGCGTGGCGTGCCCATCTCGGCTCCTCTCTCTCTCTCTCTCCCCCCCCCCCCGTCAAACCGAGTGCCGATGATTCATGTGGCATGACTCTGCGAACACCCCGCTCCCTTGTCGTAAGGTGTCAGTTGCCGTGGCAACTTGATGAAATGCATCCTGGCATCCCCTGGCTGAGGCATCTCCAAGCTGGCAGATTAGGGAGGTTGCCCTGCCCTCTGTCTCCTGTGTAAAAAGAAAACCACCCCCACTGTACAGGGAACCCAACACATTGGAAGATACTTCTGCTGAACTACAGACACCAGAGAACAGCTCCCCAAGAGTGACTGATATCCTCTTATCCCCTTTTACTTGATGTCCTGTTTCCCACCTGCCCGGGGCATTCTAAACTAGATTTTGCTGGATTCAAGAGCTTTTGTGATGTTCTTAGCCAGGTATGTTAAGACAGCAGAGGGCACGAACACATGAAACTGCCTTATACTGAATTGGTCCGTCAAAGGCAGCATTGTCTACTCAGACCGGCAGCTGTTCTCCAAGGTCTCAGGCAGAGGTCTTTCACATCACCTGCTACGTGATCCTTTAACTGGAGATGCCTGGGATTGAACCCGGGACCTTCTGCATGCCAAGCAGAGGCTCTACCGCTGAGCCACAGCCCCTCCTCTCATGGCACTCACTGTGGGCAGGACTTGCCCATAGTGAGTGCCAGCCGAGAATCTGAGAGACCCAGGGGTCAATTCCTCACTCTGCCGTTTAAGCTCACTGAGTGACTTCGGGATTTCTCGGCTTAAACTACCACACAAGGTTGAGAGGAGGAAAATGGAGTCGGGAAGAACAATGCCGTAAGTCGCTTTGGGTCCCCACTGGGGAGATATTAATACCTAAACAAATAAAAACATCCAGTAAATCAGTAAATGGATTACAAGATACAATAACAAAATATTATACAGCCATAAGACAATCCACATGGGTACCTACAGTTGCCAACCTCCCTGTGGGGGCTGGAGTTCTTGTGGAATTACAAGTAATCTACAGACAACAGTTCCCCTAGAGAAAATGGCAGCTTTGGAGGGTGGACTCAATGGCATAACATCCCCCTGCTGATGTCCCTCCCCTCCCCATGCCATGCCCTTCCTGGGCTCCACCCCCAAATATCCAGGAATTTCTCAACCTGGAGCTGGCAACCCTATCCCAGGCTACCTGACACTTTGGCATCCCATGGCTGAGGAGAGTCAGTTTGGTTAAGTGTGCGGACTCTAATCTGGGAGAACTGGGTTTGATCCCCCACTCCTCCACTTGCAGCTGCTGGATGACCTCGGGCAAGCCATAGTTGTGTCAGAGCTGTTCTTGAAAGAGCAGTTCTCTCAGAGCTCTCTCAGCCCCATCTACCTCACAGAGTCTCTGTTGTGGGGAGGGGAAGGGAGAGGAGTTTGTAAGCTGCTCTAAGACTTTGAGTAAAGGGCGGGGTATAAATCCAATCTCCTCCTCCTCCTCCTCCTTCTTCACCTTTCCAAGCTTTCCAAGCAGCTGCTTGGGAAAGGGGAAGTGGGGAAAAGCCACTGTTGCTTTCTGCGGGAGCTGCATAGGACCCAGCCCAGAAATGATTACAGTTCGCCAACCAAGCTGGGAGCAGTCATGGTATTGTGGTTAGAATGCTGGACTCGGACCTGGGATGGCTGCGTTCGAATCCGCATTCTGCTCACACGCTCAGCCTGACCCACATCATAGGGTTGTTGTGAGGATAAAGCAGAGGAGGGAAGAATGACGTGATAAGCTGCTGTGGATCCCCACTGTGGAAAAACTGGGGTGCAAATAAACAAATGAATAAAAGTATTGACCTGGTTGGCTCAGGCTAGCCTAATCTCGCCAGATCTTGGAAGTTAAGCAGGGCTGCTCCTGGTTCGTACTTGGATGGGAGACCACCAAGGAAAACGGGGGGCTTTATGCAGAGGCAGGCAATGGCAAACCATCTCTGTTCATCTCTTGTCTTGGTTGCCATAAGTTGGCTGTGATCTGACAGCACTGCCTCCCCCCAAACATTAAAAAAAAAATCCATATTCTTGCTTTGGGTTTACGTATCTGAATGGCACAAACTGTGATTGCTCAAAGGCATTCCCAAATAACAGCAGGGCTCGAGATAGGGTCGCCATCAGTGTTCCCTCTAAGCTGAGTTAGTTAGTCTGAGCTAGCTCACAGTTTTTTAGCCTCCAGTTCACACATTTTTGTCTTAGCTCAGAAAGAACGGCTCAAGAGGCAAACTGATTTATGCAGCAGCCAAATCGCCCGCTCACAACTTTCATGCCAGTAGCTCAAAAAGTAGAATTTTTGCTCATAAGACTCCACAGCTTAGAGGGAGCATTGGTCGCCATCTCTGAGTTGGAAAATACCTGGAGATTAAAGGCTGGAGCCTAGGAAGGGCAGGGTTTGGGGAGGGGAGGGACCGCAGCGGGGTAATGCCAGCGTCCACCTTCCAAAGCAGCTGTTTTCTCCAGGGTGTGAGGCTTCTGAGTCAAATCAATAAGCCAGGCTCTTGATAAAACAAAAGATCCTTTTATTCTTAATGATGGTTCAGGTACTCAATGTTTGTTAGAGATACTTGGTTACAGGCAACAGGGACTAATACACCCTACACAGTCAGGTAAGAGCAGGCAAAGGGCCAATCAGAACGAATACAAAAAGGTGTGAAAACCCCCAACCGTTGGTTCTCACAGAAAAGGCGCAAAAGCACTAAAAATTCCCCCCATGCCCCTTAGTGACCCCTGCTTGCAATTCACAGGCCAGGCACCTGGCTGGAAACAGTTCAACAGTTCTCCAAGGTTACAATAGCAAGATAAAACATTCAGGACTCCTCTGGGAAAAAGGGAGGTGAGGAGGAGAGATAGCGAGACTGTTTATGTGACGCGATGGAATGCGGCAAGCCATCCTCCCGGGGAAGAAAGAGACACATTAAGCAGGACATGCAATAAACCCCAAGGCTAGCCATAAATTACTGATAGAGACCCCAGATACAAACAATTAATGGCAGAGACTTAGACAGGCTCTGACACAGGGGAACTGATCTTGGTCATCTGGAGACGAGTTATAATAGCGGGAGATCTCCAGGTGCCATCTGGAGGTTGGCAACCTCAGTTGGAGACTTTAGCAAAGACAAGTCTAAGGGCCTGGTCTAGCCACGATGCCACAAAAAAATGGTAGAATCCTCAGGTGGTAAAATGGGCCACACCACTTCAGACTGCAGGAGGAGTGGGGGGGTCACATTTCGAATGCTCCGCTATGTTTTTTAAAAAATGGTTTGCTGCAAGTAAAAAAAAAAAAAATCACATTGGGGAAAAGTTCTCACCAATGCACCCTGGAATTATTACTGGAAGGGGAACTTTGGAAAACAAAAGAAACCGACCTTCGCTAAGTCGCAAGTGGTACGGACCATGTCACTGCCTCAGAACTCTTCCGCCTCCGTCTACACCAGTGCCCCTACCCTCCAGGACAAAAGGGACTAGTAGCCCGTACGAATAGCTCCATGCCTAAATTATATACAGCCCCAGCTCTTGTAAATGCACACACAGATACACACAGGTATAAGGTAACGTGGGGAAATGGACACATTTGCGTGCAAAAGGTTCATCCGTGTGCATGGGCGGGGGGGGGGGGGGAATACCTGCCTCCCACGCTGCTCAGTGCCCCCATAGAGCCTGCAGGCGGTGGGGGGGGGGGGAGGAAGCACTGATAACGGAGAGCACAGCTTTTCCCAGCCTGGCTTGGCGATGCGCTGTTGCCGTGACAACCACACACAAGGTCTCTGGCTGCCTGTCTGTGGCAACACAAAGGAAAAGGGGAAAAGGAAAAAGCGAGCATCAAGTGGTGCTTCTCAGCACCAATCCGGCCGCCTCACACCCGTGGCTGGGTGCGAAAGAGTTACCAGATCCACCTGATTCCTTGTTCTCTCTCTCTCTCTCTCTCTGCCCCCAATAACCTCTCAGAATGAGGTCCCGACACTCCTTCCTCTCTCGCCCTGTCCTTTATACGTGTCGAAAAGCCCTAAGAGACCGGTAGGCCAGACCCCGCATGGCAACAAGCCAATTAGGAGTCACCTGGAAATCAGAGCTGTCTGTCGGCTCGAGAAACGCCGAGCGAGGAGAGAATTAGCGCGATGCACCTTCAATCCATGTCACCGCCAGCGGCTTTCTCCAGCTTCCCTCTGCAGCCCTCACGGCCTGGCTTGCCCTTCGCACGACACTCACTCCCCCAGCCTGCAAAAGCTCAGATCCAGACGTCTTTCCGCTGCTTGACTAGATTTTCCCAAGGCCGGTCACAGTACAAATGGGGCTTTGGGAATGAAGATTTCTCTGAAAAGAGATGTCTCCGCAATAAAACTGTAACCCCCAGCCACTGAGATTTGTACGGAGATATTGATGCTGTTAATAACTTGACAACACCAGGTATATTGGGACGCCGGCAGATGGAGTGAATTCTGGCCCATGGATTCAGGGTGGTCAGCAGGGTGCAAGCCACACATACGGCTGTCAACTGCAGCTAAGGTCGCCAGCTCCAGCCTGGGAAGTACCTAGAGATTTGGGGGTGGTACCTGTGGCGGGTGGAGTGTGGGGAGGGATTTCACCTAGCATCTGTGGTATACCGCAGAGTCTGCCCTCCAAGATTGCCCCTTTCTCCAGGGGAACTGAACTCTGTCATTTGGAGACCAGTTATAACTCTGGGAGGCTGGCAACTCTAACTGCAGCTTAGGAAGTTCCTGGAGATTTTTTGGAGGTGTGTTTGGGCAGAATGGAGAATGGAGCTGGGAGGGGGGAGCAAGATGAGAGGTTACGCGTAGCCATATTATCCTCCCCTGAAGCTGCCATTTCCTCCCGGAGAACGGATCCCTGTAGTCTAGAAATCAGTATAAATAAATCAGGAGCCATCCTTCCTGAGCTGGAGGTGTCAGCTGGAGGCTAAAAAAACTGTGAGCTAGCTCATACTAACTCAGCTTAGAGGGAACACTGTTGCCAGGTCCATCGGATCAGCAGGTGATGGATGGGGGTGAACTTTCTGGGAGTGGAGAGGGAAGAAGCCAGAAGTAAACATGACATGCCTGCATTTGCCAGAAGTGATGCAAGCATATCAGGGACGTTGGGGGAGATGCTCTGGTTTGTGGGCAAAAGCTCTATGGTAGAATTAGCTTCTATCATAGAGTTTTGCCCCAAAACCAAAGTGTTGTCCCCCGCCCCCGTCACTGGCGTGCCTAACTCATTTCTGGATGACGCCTCACATTTATTTCTGGCTTCTTGCCTGTTGGGGGGGGGGGGTAATGGGGGGAAAGGAGCACCCAAAACCAGGGGACCCCCACCCACACCAGAGGTGAATGTCTGGCATCCCTATAGACACAATCCAACCAATTTCCCGACCTGGGGATTATAGCACAAAATCCTGCAGGCCTTTGAACTCTGAAAGTTTGAATTAACTTTCTCAGGGTTGGAAGTGACTGCTGAGGTGAGGAAAAAGGAGAGAAAGTCAGTGATCCTTGCCCGAGTGGATTTCTGGATCCAGCCCATTCTTTATATTACATCAAGGTGCTTATGTGTACACTCTGCAGTGAATACACGCACATCCTGCATGTACCTGCCCACATCTGTTTCCAAGAAACACCCAACATACGTTTGCGTTACAGATGAAACCAGAGTCCAGTCGCTGGATAAATGCAGCATTTCAATAATATGTTCAATTGTACATGCATTGAATGTAACAGGAGAATTAGGAAGGTGCAGCTGGGGGTGGGGGGATGAAACAAATGAATGCAGCAGAGAGTGAAAAGTGGACAGCCTGAACGATGGGCAAAATATAAGGCAACAGACAAAGAACCAAAATAGGGACTGTTTGCTTGTCTTTGATCCTGGGCCGGAGGAAGAGGGCAGCCCTTTGGAAGGCGCGAGTGCTTGTAACAGTCCCAGAAGGCCATCGCTGCGAAGTCTGTAGAGGGATCATGCCTATGAAGAGCTGGTATCGCTACTAATGCTCATTTATGGCTGTTCAGAGAGCCGTAACTGCTTGAAGATCTATCGAGCAGGCATGAAGAGCCATTTCCTTGGAGACCTCGTAGTCTAGACAGTGAAGCTGAAGGGGAACTGTGTTGTTATCTCTGTGTTAGAGCTGTTTCAAACCCAGGTTTGGCACTGAGTGCACATTTGGGGGGAGGGGACTACAGCCAATCCTGACTCTTTGGCATGATAGACGACTTTCCATAGACTTCTGGCCCAAGCTTAGGGTTGCCCACTCTGGCCAGGAGATTGGGGGGTGCCTGTGGAGGGGGGAATTCAGAGAATTCACTGGAATCTATGGCAGCGGTCTCTAAACCTTTTGAGCCTGTGGGCACATTTGGAATTCTGACACAGCATGGCGGGCACAGCGATAAAATGGCTGCCACAAAAATGGCTGCCACAGCTTACCTTCAGTAACACAGTTTAGAGCCTGGTGCTGTGTTGGCAGCTGCTGCTCAAGCAACATTTTTTTAAAAATCTGCATAGATCATAGGGTTGCCATTTCCCTGTTTCGGGGGCCCCAGTCCACCGTGGCCCAGCTGACTGGTGGGGGAAGCCCCACCCACGAGAAGCCCCCTCCCAGTGCCGCTGGTGCCATCGCAATGACATCACCTGGGAGTGATGCCATCACATTTCCAATGTCAGGGGCAACACTCTAGGTTTTGGGCAAAACTCCATGGTTTTGAGGCCCAAAAAACCATAGAGTTTTGCTAGAGCATCGCCCCCAGTATTGGAAACATGATGATGTCACTTCCATCACTTCCAGAAGAACTACAGGAGGAATCAGGAGTCTCCCTGCCAGTGGCCAGGTAGGACCTGGCAACCCAAATAGCTCATCTAATCTCCAATAGTCAATCAGAAGTCTTGTTGGCAAAAGCTCTACCTGGTCCTACTCCTGTACTAAAAACATTTGGGGCAGGGGGCAGAAAAGGTATCTGCAGACACCAAGGGACTCACAGGCACCCAATCTATGGATATTGTAGTGTTTGCCCTCCAAAGTTGTCATTTTCTCCAGGGGGACTGATCTGTTTAGAAGAAGAAGAAGAAGAAGAAGAAGAAGAAGAAGAGATTGGATTTATACCCCGCCCTCCACTCCCCAAGGGAGTCTCAGAGCGGCTTACAAACTCCTTTTCCCTTCCCCTCCCCACAACAGACACCCTGTGAGGTAGGTGGGGCTGAGAGAGCTCTTTCCGAAGCTGTCCTTGAGGGAACAGCTGGTACAGAGCTATGGCTTGCCCAAGATCATCCAGCCAGGTGCAAGTGGAGGAGTGGGGAATCAAACCCGCTTCTCCCAGATTAGAGTCCGCGCACTTAACCACTACACCAAACTGGCTCTCTTCAGTCCAGATCTCTTTAGTCCAGAGATCAGTTTTAATTCTGGGAGAACTCCAGCCCCCACTGGGAGGTTGGCAACACTACCCAAGCTCATTAGACTCTGGGGTTCCATGACTAGCAGTTCTGGGATCCGGGCCTTAAATGGCAGCCACAGAGGTCCGTGTTCTAGTTCGGAGCTACGGAACCAGGGAAGAAAGATTTTCGTTTCCCCTCCATTTTGAAGAGCCAGTTTGGTGTAGTGGTTAAGTGCACGGACTCTAATCGGGTAGTACCGAATTTGATTCCCCACTCCTCCACTTGCAGCTGCTGAGTGACCTTGGGCAAGCCATGATTCTGTCAGAGCTGTTCTCTTAAAGACAATTCTGGAAAGAGCTCTCTCAGCCTCACCTACCTCACAGGGTGTCTGCTGTGGGGAGGGGAAGGGAAAGGAGATTGTAAGCCACTCTCAGACTCCTTTAGATAGTGAAGGGCTGGGTATAACTCCAATCTCTTCTTCTTCCTCCTCCTCCTCCTCTTTGGTGTAGTGGTTAAGTGCACGGACTCTAATCTGGGAGAACCGGATTTGATTCCCCACTCCTCCACTTGCACCTGCTGGATGACCTTGGGCGAGCCATAGCTCTGGCACAGCTGCTCTTGAAGAAGAGCAGTTTCTGTCACAGCTCTCTCAGCCCCACCTACCTCACAGGGAGGCTGTTGTGGGGAGGGGAAGGGAAAGCAGTTTGTAAGCTGCTCTGAGACTCCTTTGGGTAGTGAAGGGTGGGGAATAAATCCAATCTCCTCCTCCTCCTCCTCTTCTTCTTCTTCCATTTATTCATTTATTTAAGATATTTCTACCCCAGCCTTTTCTTTATGACTCAAGGTGGCTTATAATTTCATGATTCACGACATATAAAATACAATCAAAGCCCGCTAACGCCGTTCTCCCAGAAAATGCCTGCAGCTTCAGCCCCACTCAAAGCCCTTGAGACTAAGCCATACACCACCTTCTGAAAACGTGTAAAGATACGTTAGCAAAGACAGGCATTCTTTTAGCTGTCTCTTAGTTGTACTGATTTTGTTAGTTTAGACATTTTAACTATTTGCCAGACACTGTGTATCCATGCCTTTGATGCTCAGGTTCTTCATGTGTTTTGTTCATTTCTTTAAGTGGCTTTGAGAGCCATTTTTCTCCAATGAAAAATATGTACATAAGAACTGTCAAGTCACAACTGATTTATGGCAACCCCAGCAAGAAGCTTTCAAGGCAAGTGAGAAACAGAGGTGGTTGGCCATTGCCTTCCTCTGTAGTAGGGTTGACAAGTCCCTCGAGCTTACCGGCGGGGGGGAGTCCTCTGCCGGCTGGGAGCTTCATTCGTGCGCGCGCAAAGCGCGCTCGCTGGCTGACATCACCAGAAGTGATGTCAGCACGTTGGGGGCGTTGCCAGAGCGTCGCCCTGGCAATGCCCCCAACGTGCTGACGTCACTTCCGGGTGACGTCATTACATGGGCGGGGTTTCCCCTGCCGGCCGAATGCTGGCCGGTGGATCGGGAACCCCTGTAGCGGGGGATCCCCCGCCCCCCGGGCTGACTTGGCAGCCCTACTCTGTAGAGTCTTCACTGGGGGTCTCCCATCCAAGTACTGCCCCTACTTTGCTTCCAAGATCTGTCAAGATCTGGCTGTTCTATGGACTTATGGCGACCCCAGCAAGGAGTTTTCAAAGCAAATAGGGTTTCCGGGTCCTGCCTGGCAGGCTTCAGGGGGATCCTGGGTCCTCTCTGGGAGTCTTCTCCTGCACGTACTTTGTGTGCATGGTGCGATGACATCACCTGGAAGTGACATCATCATGTCACTGGCGTCAGAGGTGATGCTCTAGTTTTTGGGCAAAACTCTATGGTTTGTAGCCAATTTTACCATAGAGTTTTGCCCCCAAACTAGAGTGCAATGTTGGCGACACGATGACATCACTTCTGGGTGACATCATCATGCCACCTTTTCGGCCAGTTGGAGGGGATTCACCCCTGCACCAGTCAGCTGGCCAATGGCAGGGAAGCACCCTGCAAAAGTGGGGTTTCCCCCACCCCTGGCAGGAGCCTGGCCACCCTAAAGGCAAGTGAGAAGCAGCAGGGGTTTGCCATTGCTTTCCTCTGCACAGCCTTCCCTGTTGTTCTCCCATGCAAGCACCAATCCTGCTTAGCTTCCAGGAGCTGATGAAATTGGGCTATACCATGGACTTATGGTAACCCCAGCAAGGGGCTTTCCAAATGAGTGAGAAGCAGAGGCGGCTGGCCATTGCCTTCCTCTGTAGAATCTTCCTTGGTGGTCCCCCGTCCAAGTCCCCTCCATGCTTAGCTTCCAAGATCTGATGAAATTGGGCTATACCATGCCGCCTTCCCTCCCTTGCACTGAAAACCCAGGTTCAAAAAAAAGTAAATATCATCGTATGTGTCGCCTCCAGCCCTGTTGCTCTTAGAGGATAAGGCGAGAGACCTGCCAAGTATGGCAGAAAATGTCTCCTTCTCTCCAAATGACCTTCCAAGAGCCCGAAGCCTTTGAAAGAGGTTCTCCCCTTCAAAAGGGCACCAGGAGTTATTAAACTTCTTTATAGAGTTACGGCACACACACACACAAAAATAAAAAAATAAAAATCCTCATGTCCTGCAAGCACATCATTCCTGCCCAGGGGGAGGGGGGCAGCTGTCAGTGGCTCCACTAAGATACAGCATGCAATTAAAGTCCCAAATAATACGGCCCCATAAATCATTGCCACTATGACTGGTCAGTGTAGCAGAGCGTGGAATAAAGATCTTAATTACAGTGCGACCAAACAAGAATTAGATTATTTATTGGATAATGTTAGCGCTTGAGAATGTGGAGGGAGCCGTTCCAGAAACTCTCCTGGACATTTTAGCATTTAGAAGTTTCGGGTGGGGGATGGAGAGGAGAGGAAGAGATCCCAGAATCTGTTGGGGAACATTGGCTCTAAGAAGCCATGGGGGGTGGGGAACAGCACTGTTGCTTTAAATGGATCCCAGGCGGCATCTCTGATTTGAAGGCAGAAAGCAGTTTTCCTCTGAAGAACGCCACAGCTGCTGCAGGTGGCCAAAACAGCTGGAAAATTGCCAGGGCCTTGGAGAGACCGCAGGGCACCTTTGTTGCTTCATCACATTCGGCAACATTTTTTTTAACCCTTTCCATCTCTTCTCTTGCCATTCTTGTGAGCCTCGATGGTTCTACAGTTTCCTGCAAAGAGGTATTCTTGGAGGGAGAAGTCTGATTCTGGAGAGATGCCGAACAGTGCGAGACGGTTAACTTGACCGATGGGCATCCCATTATGGAAATTATCAACAAGTCCTTCACTGAGGGTCTGTTTCCTGGGGCGCTCAAGGAAGCAGTGATGCGCCTTCTCTTGAAAAAGCCATCTCTGGATCCGGCTGTATTAGCCAACTATTGGCCGGTTTCCAATTTGCCCTATTTGGGCAAAATAATAGAGAGGGCCATGGCAAGCTAGCTACAGAGCTTCTTGGATGGCGCTTCCATTTTAGATCCCTTCCAATCCGGTTTTCGCTCGGCCCGTGGGACAGAGACAGCACTGGTTGCCCTCATGGATGATCTCTGGCGGCATCTAGATCAGGGTGGTTCAGCAGTGCTGTTGTTGTTAGACCTGTTGGCTGCGTTCTACACAGTCGGCCATCAGTTACTGGTCCACTGCCTCGCTGACGCAGGAGTTCAGGGGCTTGCCTTGCAATGGCTTGCCTCCTTTCTCCATGGTCAGGGACAAAGGGTGGCATTAGAGGAACAGCTCTCCCAGAGGCACGCACTAGAATGTGGTGTGCCTCAAGAAGCAGTGCTTCCCCAATGTTATTCAACATCTACATGAACCCCCTTGCCCAGATTGCCCAGAGTCATGGGCTGGGATGTCACCAGTATGCGGATGATACCCAGCTCTATCTGATGTTGGGCGGGCGGTCTGGCTTCAGACTGGAAGATCTGGACGAGGTATTACAAGCCGTGGCTGGTTGGCTCAGACTGAGCTGACTGAAATTGAATCTGATGAAGACAGGGGTCCTGTGTCTGAGTCGAGGGGGTCCGGGGGTAAGGATCCCTCTCCCATCCTTCAATGGGGCATCATTGGTGCAAGCGCCGGAGGATAGGAGTTTGGAAGTGCTCCTGGATGCCTCCTTAACAATGGAGGCCCAGGTAGCAGCAACTGCCAAGTCGGCCTTTTACCATCGTCGGCTGATTAGGCAGTTGGTTCCCTTCCTCAAATGCAACGATTTAGCAACAGTGATCCATGCAATGGTCACCTCAAGATTAGATTACTGTAACACTCTCTACAGGGGGCTGCCTTTGTCGCAGATCCGGAAGCTGCAGCTAGTGCAAAATGCAGTGGCTAGGCTTCTGATGGGTCTCCCTGTGAGGGAGCACATCCAGGCTGCCCTGAAGGCCTTGCACTGGCTGCCGATAGCATACTGGATTCACTTCAAGGTGCTGGTTCTTGCCTTTAAAGCCCTTTATGGTCAGGGTCCGACTTACCTGAGGGACTGCTTTTCCCCATATACAACCCACAGAGCACTACGGTCAGGGTCACAAAACTGATTGACCCTCCCAGGCCCCAAGGACACAAGGCTGGTTGTAACCGGGGCCAGGGCCTTTTCGGCAGTGGCTCCATACTAATGGAATGAGCTCCTGGAAGAGATAAGGGCTGGCGGGACCTTTCACCGTTCCACAGGGCCTGCAAGATGGAGCTCTTCCACCAGGCTTTCAACTAGGAGCCGCCACCAGTATTAACAACTGTAACGATCTACAGAGCCTGGTTCCTGGTTGGTTACTGACAGCCTAGGTGTGCTGATTACATCTGAGGATGGACAGCGAACTGGAAACTGAAACAACTATGGCATGCACTCAAGGGGCAACACCATTGTACGACATCATAACAATCAGGGCTATTTTTTGGCAGGAACACACAGGAATGGAGTTCTGGCTGGCTCCTGAGTTGGCCACACTCAGCAGGAACTCATTAGCATAATAGGCCACACCCAACAGCAGAAATTCATTAGGACTGTCTATGTTAGGGGTATGTGGCCTAACATGCAAATTAATTCCTGCTACAAAAAAGCCCTGGGTTTTGACAACAAACAAGGTAAACAGAATAAGAAGCAAAAGGTGGGTGTGGCTGGATGACCACTCTTCTGGTAACACGGGGGTGTGGCCTAATATGCTAATAAGCTGTGCTGTCAGGGGCGTGGCCTAACATGCTAATGAGTTCCTGCTGTTGGGTGTGGCCTATGATGCTAACGAGTTCCTGCTGGGATTTTTCTACAAAAAAAGCCCTGATAACAATATTGCTAGCACTTGAACATTGTATTGTTTAATGAATTGTTTTAAAATATTTTATGAAACTTTGATTGTTGATTGGTATTTTATCTTGTGTAAGCCGCCCTGAGCCTGCTTTGGCTGGGTAGGGTGGGGTATAAATCACAGAATAAATCACAAAATAAATAAATAAATAAGATGCTTCATTCAGGCACTTGGTTGTTGTGGAAGACATTTTGTAGAAGATGCATTTGATAAATGTAAGCAGATTTAGCAGATCCAGTTCACGCTGTGCAGTCTTCAGAGTTGATCGAAGCATCCAGAATGGATGTTATCATCTTTGGGGGAGTGGGGCAGGACAGTACTAGGTCTCCAATTTACCTGTCCAGGACAGGGAAGTTACTTTCCACAGCCCCAGTTTCCTGCCCCCAAGGATTTAAGGAGTAGGAGAGAAAATGGCCTCCACATAAGTGATGCTCTAGGAATGTCCCCTATTGTCAAGACTATAGAGACTAGGGGAGACAGCCTGGACTGTCACCAGGAAATGATATTAACATCTACCCCAAATTTTTCTTTCCCTAGGAACTGTTCTCTCAAATCTCCTGCTGTTTTCTGAGGCAGTGCTGGAAACCTATTGAGTATGTACAAGAAAATTAAGATTGGCTAGGCATCTCTGTGCCTGTTCTGGCATGCCAATGTTGATACCCACTAAGCATGCAGGAGGACTTTGCTGGACAACTTTCATCTCGTCTGAAGCTTCAGAGGTGGGTGAATTGTGGAAAGGTTGTAGCTCAGCGATCAGAGTATCTGCCTTGCATGATGAAAGCTCCAGATTCAATCCCTGGCATCTCCAGTTGAAAAGGGCTTAGATGATAGGGGAGGTGAAAGACCTCTATCAAATCTCTCGAGAGCCACTGCTAGTCAGATCAGATCATACTGATATTAATAGATCAGTGGTCTGACTTGGTAGAAGATGGCTTCATGTGTGTTCATACACTCAAAAGTGAGATCTGTTTTGGGAAGTGCAGCCACTGTACTTCCCAACTTAAATTTCAAAGTTGACATCTCACATCCCTTTGGAAATATTTGTTTCTGCATTGGTGGGGAGGAATATAACTTTCCTCCAATTTTATTATCCCACAAGAACTCTGTGAAGTAGTTTGGGTAGACAGAGAGCGAGAGAGAGCGAGAGAGGCTGACATAAGATCACGCAGGGAGTTTCATAGTTGGGTAGGGATTGGAGCTGAGGGTTCCCCAATTCTACCCCAGCACTTGAAACATTATAGCACACCAGCTATCTCAAAAAACGTATCTATGCCATAAATAGGGTGGCCAACTCTAGGTTGAGAAATTCCAGGAGATTTGGGGGTGGAGTCTGGGGACGCACCTCAACGGTACATAATGCCATGCAGTCCACCCTCCAAAGGAATCATTTTTTTTCCAGGGGAACTGATCTCTCCTGAAGTCGGGATTTCAGGAGATCGCCAGGCCCCACCTGGAGGCTGGTAACCATGGTCCTAAATTTTAGTTAGTTTTGTGAGAATGCAGGAGAAACCTTGTAATCCATTTACAACAGTTATTTGTTTCCTGTCTAGGGAGGTGACTGAATTGCAATGAACATACTTGGGAGACAAAAATTCCAGTTTCTGACATAATCCCCCCTCAACCTCCCAGACCATGCTAACAGAATCCCAGCAGAAATATTAAAGTTGACCCCTCTTTTTTGTATGCAGCTGCTGCAGAAATAATATCAAATAGAATATCTGATAAAAAGGGTACAATTTTTTTAAAAAAAAGAACCCATTAAAAATTGCCCAAAAACAAATGAACAAAATTGGAAAACAGCAAAGAAATCCTCGTGGCATGAAATAGTGAATACAGGGTCAGATAGGGTTGCCAGCTTCGGGTTGGGAAATTCCTGGAGGGTGGAGCCCAGGGGGAGCAGTATTTGGGGAGGGAAAGGCACTCAATATATTGAGTCTACCTTCCAAAGATGCCATTTCTTCCAGGGGAAAAGATCCCTGGAGACTGGAGATCAGCTGTAATTCCAGGAGACCACACCCAGAAGATGGGCAACCCCGGGGCTATTTTGGGGCAGGAACGCACAGGAATGGAGTTCCGGCTGGCTCCTGAGTTGGCCACGCCCAGCAGGGACTCATCAGCATAATAGGCCACACCCAACTGCAGAAATTCATTAGGATTGGCTACATTAGGGGTATGTGGCCTAGCATGCAAATTAATTCCTGCTACAAAAAAAGCCCTGGGTTTTGACAACAAGCAAGGCAAACAGAATAAGAAGCAAAAGGTGGGTGTGGCTGGATGACCACTCTTCTGGTAACATGGGGGTGTGGCCTAATATGCTAATAAGCTGTGCTGTCAGTGGTGTGGCCTAATAGGCTAACGAGTTCCTGCTATTGGGTGTGGCCTATTATGCTGATGAGTTCCTGCTGGGCTTTTTGTACAGAAAAACCCCTGGGCAACCCTAGTGTCACACTAGGATCTGGGACAACCAGATTCAAACTCGATCCTACCATGGAAGCATACTGGGCGATCATCCCTGTTTTTCAGCCTCTCCTCCCTCGCAGGGTTGTTGTTTCGGGGGGGGAGGGGGAAAGGGAGAATGAGAAGTCACCCTGGGTCCCCACAAGAGAGAAAAAGCGGAATATAAATTTCAAAATGTAAAGAATTCGCTCTCGACGAATTTCCCCCAAACAGATAGAAAAACTGCACGTTGAGATGTCGCTGTGCTCGTCCTTCGATCCTTCCTGTCTTCTTCTCTTAGGTAGATATTCTCCCCCCCCCCCGCAAAAAAAGTCTTTTCTTTTGCAAAGCACGAGCTATTTACCTTCATTAAGTCATGCAGAAGGAAAGAGCAGCTGCCTGCTCCATGCCTGTGAAAATATTGCGCGCTGCTGGATTCGTAAAACAACTGATTAAAGACAATGTAATTAATTACTCCTTGATGAAATAGTAGAAATTATAATTAAAAATGAAGAAGTGTGCTGGCAGAACCCTTACATTCCTTAATTATGTCATTTCTAGAAAGGGAGGGGGGGGGAGGATAAAATGAAAAGCCCTGGCTGAGGTTTCTTGTCTCCTTCTCCCTAGTGCCCTCTCATGGAATTTCAGGACTTGGCTTCATTGTGCAAGCAAGAGGCTTAGTTCTTTCTCTCTGTGTTTGGACCCTTTCACTTAGCAGTCAGAAAGAGGACAATCTTGGGTCATTATGGCGCTCCTGTTCTCACAGGGATGGGCCACGGCGCAATGGCAGAGCACCTGCCTTGCATGCAGAAGGTTCCCGGGTTTAATTCCTGGCATCTCTGGTTGAAAAGTTCAAGTGGTGCCAAGGACCTCAGTCCGAAATCCTGGGTAGCTGCTGCCAATCACAGTAGACAATACTGACTTAGATAGACCAAGGTTCTGATTCAGGATACGGCAGCTTCACATTCACACCAAGACCCTCTGCCCGAACATACCCTCCCTCCCGCAGTTCTGTGTTGTTAAAGACGCTCACCTCTCATTGTAGTCTGCATTATTTCACTGTGCTAGGGCTTGCGTAGTTTTCAGAAGGAGGGTAGGTTAGTAAACTATCCATAACTCTTTTTTTTTTTAAAAAAAATAGACAATATATTTATCATCAGTTGCTGACCCCAGACTTATAAGTCCTGAACACACACATGAACACATGAAGCTGCCTTGTATTGAAACAGACCCTTGGTCCATCTACTCAGATGGACAGCAGCTCTCCAGGGTCTCAGGCAGACGTCTTTCACATCACTGCCCACCTGGTCCTTTTAACTGGAGATGCCAGGGATCGAACCTGGGAGCTTCTGCCTGCCAAGCAGAAGCTCTACCACTGAGCCATGACCCCCCTCCCCTGAGCTCATCCCCTAGCCATGAATATACCTTTGTGGTCACCATCAAGTTACAGGTTGGTTCTGTACCTCCTGTGTACAGTGGTCTAATCAGGTTGGTTCTGTACCTCCTACAGTGGTCTAATCAGGGTCACCATCTCTGAGTTGGGAAATACCTGGAGGTTTTGGGGAGGGGAGGGACCTCAGCAGGGTATAATGCCAGAGTCCGCCCTCCAAAGCAGCCGTTCTCCAGTGGAACTGATCTTGTCTGGAGATCAAGTACAATAGTGGGAGATCTCCTGGTGTCACCTGGATGTTGGTAACCCTATGCCTATTGCAGCCATTCCCAGGATCCTGATGCCTCTTTCCTGGTCCTGCAGGGGTTTCTACACAGTTCAGAGATTTCTCTGTGCCTTTCCTCCAGGGTATAGAATTAGAAGGATAAAATAAACGGCTGGCTTGTGTGTATGAATCAACCTTCACCAAAAAGCACCTACTTGCATTTGCGTAGGGTAATTTGCAAGCAAAGCTCCTCAGAGAATAAATTTCAGGACTAGGATTGCCAATGGTTCTCTTTCGCCGTCTTTACGGGGCTCGTGCGCATCTCCTCTCCCTGTATATTTTTGTGTGGAAATCTGCTGTTCTTTATGCCTGTTAAAGACATGGGAGGCCTGCCAGGAGGAAAGGTGGCGATGTGAAGGTTTAGTAATCAGTTTGCTGGAAAATCTCCAACTGTGAAATTAATCTTTAGCTAGAAGAGAGGTGAAGGCTGGCTAAGAAGGTGGACTCAGGAATACTGTGTATGGGGGCACACTCTTGTTCAGCCAGCCTGTTTTGTGCCTTCGATTACTATGTTCTACAGAGATCAGCCATATCCTGCTGTATTGTAAGAATGGCACAGAGAAACTCACATGCCCACCGTTTGTTTAAAAGATCCAAAATTTAGAAGATCCAAAATTTAAGACAGGTACAATCAAATGCCAACTGCAGAATGAGATTTCTCTAGCAAGGGAGGACAGTTTGGAAGAATCTCCACCAGCTTAACTGGAGAAAGAGAAAGGCCTGGGCCCCGTTGCTGGCATCACACAGGAAGTGACATCATGACACTAGCAGTGTCCAGGTGAGGCTCTGGTATTTGGGAAAAAAAACTCTATAGTAAAATTTTTAAAATTTTATTTTTGATTTTAGTGTTAACATACAAACAGTACACAGAGTTGTCGCTTAAGAGGAGGGATAACATATCAGTTGAAAACTAGAAAGTAAAACCATCCTTACAGTCAAATGCGAAGCAACATTTACACCCAGTTCATGAGAACAGTTTAAACCGCCCTACCTAATGGTTGCATAGAAGCTCCCTCAGGTGAAGAGGAAAAGGAATCATACTAATATCCCTTAACAACCAAGGTCTCAAGTATCATAACAGGTTAAAAGTGAAGCCAAAAAGTATAGCTTGGGTTTGATGGTAGAACATCATTGTCCGTCTTATACTGCAGGAAGGGAAACCAGGTGCGCACAAAGTTGGAGTACAGGAAAAAAAACTCTATAGTAGAAGTCGGTTTTACCATAGAGTTTTTGTCTAAATACCAGAGTGTCACAGTTATGTCACAGTGTGATGACATCACTTCCTGTGTGACACTGGTGATGAGGCTTGGGCCCTTTTCTTTCTCCAGGTAAATCCCCCCCCATCCCCTGCCAGGACCTGGCAATCCTAAACAAACAAACAAAAATAATGACTGGCTACTAACTGAAAGCAATGTGTATCTTGGTGGCTCATTGGGCTGTGATGCTGCTGTAAAGAAGAAGAAGAAGAAGAAGAAGAGATTGGATTTATACCCCGCCCTCCACTCCCCAAGGGAGTCTCAGAGCGGCTTACAAACTCCTTTTCCCTTCCCCTCCCCACAACAGACACCCTGTGAGGTAGGTGGGGCTAAGAGAGCTCTTTCCCAAGCTGTCCTTGAGGGAACAGCTGGTACAGAGCTATGGCTTGCCCAAGGTCATCCAGCCAGGTGCAAGTGGAGGAGTGGGGAATCAAACCCGGTTCTCCCAGATTAGAGTCCGCACACTTAACCACTACACCAAACCATAAAGCACACTGCTGTAAAATGCTGTAAGAGGTAACAGTTTCCATCTCTAAGCATATCGTAGACCTGCACTGTGGTTCATTTTCTGTCTTGGCCATGGGAAGCGGTGGTGTATATTGGCCCCATCAGAGCACTGCCTCTCTCCTGTCTGTAGAAGGGGAGAAAATGTCATCCAGGTTGGTGGAAAAACAGGCACTGCACCCCTGAAATTGTACAGCAACGAAATCTCTCATTTTCTGCCTCAGATTTCCATCCGCGAGGAGTAGCAGTGTTGCTTTCCATCTGATAAATATTTACTGCGGCTCCCTTTAGGAACCTGTGCGGATCACAGCACCGTATTCTGTTTGAAATGAACTCTTTTGCAGCTTTAGTCAGAGATTCCCAGAAGAGATCAAACCATCTGATTACAGTTTGTCACTAGGTTTGCTTTGAGTTTTTCCCCTTCACTAGTCTTTTAATGTTTTTGAATTTCTCGGTTGAATTTTTACATGGGCTTTTTAAAAAAACGAAAAGAAAAAGAAGATCTGTTCTGCAGAAGCCAATCCAAATGTCTGACAGTCGGAACCCTCGACTGCTCATGATTTTTTTGGGGGGGGGGGGGGGGACAGTGAAAATGGCAATTAAAACACAATTAAGTGAAAACTGAATTAAAACACAAAAAGATAATAATGGTACACTATCAATTAAGCCAGGTTTATATGGCTTATAAATCAGGTATAGACTGCTGTGGTCAATCGAGAGATGCCGCTTCCATACTGCAGAGCATTCCATGCTGCAGAGCAGTGGATGTATGCCAGGGTATCATGCCAGTAAGGGGCCGTGGTGGCTTAGTGGTTAAGACGCTGAATTGCAGATCTAAGGATCGGTAGTTCGGCAGTTCGAGACCCGAGTGCCGCATGATGGAGTGAGCTCCCGTCTCTGGCCCCAGCTCCTGCCAGCCTAGCAGCTGGAAAGCAAGACATTGCAAGTAGATAAATAGGTACCCCTTTGGTGGGAAGGTAACAGCATTTCGTGCGCCTCGGCATCCAGTCATGCCGGCCACATAACCACGGAAACGTCTTTGGACAGCGCTGGCTCTTCAGCTTGGAAATGGAGATGAGCACCACCCCCTACAGTCAAATTCGACTGGCTTTTGTGCAAGGGAAACCTTTACCTTTACCTTATCATGCCAGTAAGAATGGGAAACTCCCTTCCTCCATTATGTTCCATTAGACTCTGGCAGGTTTATTCTGCTGTATATTTTGCTCCTACTGAATACCAGATTATTTGGGAGAATTTCTAACCTTAACCCCAGAATTTTACCTTTCAGGTCCCTGTACTGATGCAGAAATGTGTATTGAGAAAACACTGCAAAAAAACACAGCCCACAATCGTGTTTAAATATGATTGCCTTGTATTTCTTTTTGTGCAGTGTTTTAGTTATGGGCACATTCGCTCCTGCAGGCTTCAGTTCCTTCTGTTCAGTTCCCGGTATTGAGGAACACATATGTACTAATCAAACGCTCCAAAAATGTTGCACATCACTTCATCATGATTCTTTTTGTGCAGTGTTTTATTGGTGTTTATGTGCACGCCTGCATCCCAGTTTGGTGTAGTGGTTAAGTGCATGGATTCTGATTTGGGAGAACTGGGTTTGAATCCCCACTCTTCCACATGCAGCTGGTTGGTGACCTTGGGTCAGCCACAATTCTCACAGAGCTGTTCTCTCAAGAGCAGTTCTCTCAGAGCTCTCTCAGCCTCACCTACCTCACAGGGTGTCTGTTGTGGGGAGAGGAAGGGAAAGGAGACTGTAAGCTGCTCTGAGACTCTGAGTGAGGGGCGGGGGTGTAAATCCAGTCTCTTCTCTCTTCCTTGCAAATAATCACACAGTTTGCTGGAGCTTTAAATTCCTTCTGTTTGTTTGCATCTTTATAATCCCCTATATTAGCAATGAGTACTACTGTTAAAGAGGAGGAGGAGGAGATTGGATTTATACCCTGCCCTTCACTACCCAAGGGAGTCTCAGAGTGGCTTACAAACTCCTTTCCCTTTCCCTTCCTACAACTGATGCCCTGTGAGGTAGGTGGGTCTGAGAGAGCTCTTTCCAGAGCTGTCCTTGAGAGAACCGCTGGGACAGAACTATGGCTTGCCCGAGGTCACCCAGCAGGTGCAAGTGGAGGATTGGGGAATCAAACCTGGTTCTCCCAGATTAGAGTCCGCGCACTTAACCACTACACCAAACTGGCTGAAAAAGCAAACAAGCAATTTCAGTGGGCTCATACATACGATCACACCAGGATTCTTTTTATGTGGTGTTTTATTGATGTGTACATTCAGACGTGTGCAGTGCTTTATTGCACATGTATTACTTTTCTACCTACCGTGGAGTTATTAAAGATACAGGAGTCTTGTTAGATGAAAAAGTCCTGGCAATGTTCCACAGCAGGCAGTTTGACCTGTTTGCATATTTGGGGATGCATGAATGGTTGTGGGGTGGTTCAGCATCAACACTGGGCTTCTACTGATACAAAAAAGCAGGGCACTGAGGTCTTAAGTGAGCATGAGGTCTGATACAAGTGGACATGCAGAGCTGGATTTGTGCACAAGCTACGGTTTAGGGCTTCAGATTACGAGGGGCTTCTTAGTACAACCCCCCCCCCCCAATGTAATGTTATGGGTCCTCTTAACCTTGACATAGAATGTCTTAGTCTGGCATTAGAATGTCTTAGTCTGGCCCTATGTACCCATGACAATTGGTTTTACGTATAACTGTCTGTGAGGCTATAGGAATACCAGTGGACCGACCTCCTGTGCCAAGGCACCATGCGGTGCACAGCTCTCCATCAAGGGATGCTACTGAATTTCACATCTCTGATGGTTCAACTCGAAAATCCCAGCCCAGTTTCGCTTCCCCCTTCGGGCAAATCGAACCTGCAGATCTTTGGTTTTGTGCCGCTTTCAGTTTCCTTGTGCCGAATTTTTGTTTACCTTGATTTTGGGGGGCTCCAAGTTGTGTCTAAATGAATTAAAAAGGTGTAAAAGGAGACAAACGAATCAGAAATGGGCTGGGAGAAAAAGACTCACAATGGCAACAGGCAAATACAATAACCCCCCCCCCCCCAAATGAGCACGTTCATAGTGTCCCTGCTTCCATCTCACCCTCTGCAGCCGCTGAGATATGTTTTGTCAACATCTCGTAGGAAATTACAGCTTTTTCTTAATACATATTTCAAGGAGAAAGACTGCCTTGGTTTGGAAAAGTGGCCAAGCCAGGCTATTTTAGAGTATATGGACAGAGCAGACCTAGCGGAGTCTTTGGAAACGTGCGGTATTAGAGGGGTGGAGCTCAAAAAGTAATCCTTAGCAAATAGTGCGCTTTGGAGCATGTCCCCATTTTCATCTGTGAAATGCAAAATCCATCTCCCCCCACCCAGTCTTTCACTAATGGAGTCTACACACCCTGTACGAGGTACGACTTTCTCCGAGACTCAGATCTTCCCTGTGGTATCCTAGGCTCCTGTAAGGGAAGAGCTATGCGGTAATATGAATGACAAGAAAAGGGGGGAAGAAAATGCCTTCAAATGAGCTTGCTTCATCTCTCTCAGCACTTCACCTTTCAGGCACTTTCAGTTCACAGCCTCTTAAAGGAAAAGAAAGGTAAAAAAAAAAATATTACAAAACCCCCCAGAAAGATCCGCTTCGGAAGTCGCTGAATAAATCATTTCTATTTCCCTCTCCTCCATTTCTTCTTCCCTTCTTTTTCCTTTTGTACAAAATCAAAGGCTCCAAGCTGCCAGGAGCTGACAAGTGTGGACCCCCCTCCTTCTCTTGTTCGTCGCAGCCCCCCATCCTCTGGAACTTAGCGGGAATATGCTACGGTTTCAGAGGCAATCAAACTCTGACAGGCCAGCCTGAGGGACAAACTGGAGGAGCAGGGAAGAAGGGAAGGAGTGTTGGGGGGGGGGGGGGAAGTCAGCACTTAGCTGCAGTCACCCGCGTGGGCACTCGCGAGAAGCTCCCTTTGGGCCTGTGAGTTTAGAAACAAGGTAGGGAACATGTGGGGAAGGCAGATAATCTCCAAAGTGTTCTGTGATTAAGTGAAACCAGCAAATTGAGATGCTTAGACAATTACTAATCTCAGCATGAACGGGAGAGAGAAAAATCAAAGAGGAGTGGCAGATTTGTGAGGTTTCTCCCCTCAGCTTCATTTCCCAAATTGCGTGTGTGGTTGAAAATGGACAAAGTTAAGGGGCTTGTCATGGCATCAGGGGGAGCATCCCTTGAGAGACTCTTACCCCAGATGCTGTGGGGCAGAGGACCATGGGGCGGTCCTTTCGGCACAGCGGTTTTGTTCAAATTAGGGATGTAGAAAACTTTTCAAATTTCTTCTTAATGTCTTGCCATTTGGGGGCATAGTTAGGAAAACCATTTTCAGGCCACTTATTTGCTGTGGCCAATTTCCCATTTTCTGTTCTTACCTCTGCAGAGGTTTTACTCGGTTTATACGCAAACACTGTTTTAATGTCATTTACATGTCACCGATGCAAAAAAACAAAAGCGGAAGAGGTCTCAGTTAGGGTTGCCAAGTCTGGGTTGGGAAATACCTGGAGACTTTGGGGGTGGAGCCAGGAGAGAGCGGGGTTTGGGGAGGGGAGGGGCCTCAGCATAATACACTGCCATAGAGTCCACCCTCCAAAGCAGCCATTTTCTCCAGGGGAGCTGATCTCTGTCAGTTGGGGATCAGCTGTAAAAGCGGGAGATCCCCAGGCCCCACCTGGGGGCTGGCAATCCTAGTCTCAGTAGTAACTGCACTATTTCTATAGCATTTCGTTAATGTGGTAAAGTGACAGTTTTGTCCTGAAGTCATAAAAGAAATGGCTTTTTCATGAACTTCAGCAAAACAACAAAATTTCCTTTAAAACAACAACAACAGCACATGTACACTGTTCTTTTTTGCTTGTTAGCAGTAGGGCAATGCCTAAACACATGAAGCTGCCTTCTGCCACCACTGGTCTATCAAGATCAGTATTGTCTACTCACACTAGCAACAGCTCTCCAGGATCTCAAATGGAGGACTTTCACATCACCTTTTCACTAGAGATTCCAGGGACTGAACTTGGGACCTTCTACATGCAAAGCAGATGCTCTACCACTGAGCCATGGCCACTCCCCTTAACACGGAAGCATGAAGCTGCCTCATACGGAGTCAGATCATTGGTCTATCAAGGTAAATATTTCCTTCTTTGACTAGTAGTGGTTCTCCAGGGATTTGGGTTGAGGTCTTTCACATCACCTGTTACCTGAGATCATATAACTGGAGGTGCAGGGGACTGAACCTGGGACCTTCTACATGTAAAGCAGAGGCTCTACAACTGAGCCACAACCCTCCCTTTAACAAGAAAATAAGAAATTGCTTTATCTTAAGTCAGACTATGGGTGTGTTCACACTGGAGTGCTGGAGCCTGCTGGAGCCGGCTGCAAACGTCTGATTCCGTAAAATCACTATCACACTAACCTCTCCTCCTATTGCCTTCAAGCGGCTCCCCCACGTTCACACTAACAACGGGGTAGGGGGGATTTCAGGTTTTTTTTTTTTTCGTCGCTTGCGCATGCGCACAAGCACTTATACACACAGCCAAATCACTACTTCCTTTTAACAGTAGAAATCGCTTTGATATTTCAACCAGAAAATAGCCGCATTGTGACCGCAAGCTCATGTACACAGTGGAACTACCCTCCATTTGCACATCTGCCCTTTAAACATAGGTTTGTATGGGCGCCCATGCGAATCTTGGCAAAAAATTTTAAAAAATGGCGGACGAAAAGCGGAAGCCAGAGGCTTCCGCGGGGGAGGGGGGGAGTTTACTCGGAAATTGCTTTGAGACGGCTCCCCGTTTACACGGGAAGAAAGGCGGCAGGAGCCAGACGAGCACGGCTGAGACCAGCAAGGGAGCTGGTTTCAGATTTCAGATGCTTTCCAACGCTTTATGAGACGGTAGGCGACGGCTGGGGACGGGAGCCAGCTGTTACAGTATAAACGTGCAGATTGGAGCCGGCTGCAGCCAGCTCCAATCTGCAAGTGTGAACGCACCCTATATGTCTGCTAGGGTCAATATTATCTACTCTAACTTGTGCCAGTTCTCCAGGGTCTCAAGTGGAGGCTTTTCTCATCAGCTATAACTTGATCTTTTAAACTAGAGATGCCGGGGATTGAGCCTTGGACCTTCTGCATGCAACTCAGATGTTCTACCACTAACCTTCCCCACCCCCACCCACCCCAAAAAATTGTTCCTCAGGTTTGTTCCGCTCTTCCCTAATTTTCATTTCGGTAGGAAAATCCCAAAAATTGATTCTGAAATTGGGGCATGCAGTTGATTGCTGCTTTGGATGTCTTCATCTCCTTTGCATGTTTCCCTACCTCTCAATGTTACCAATGTGTTTCTGTTGAAAAATAAGGGTCCCATTCCCACTCGCTATCTGTATCAGTAGCACAGGGCAGGGGCTGTGGCTCAGTGGCAGAGCACCTGCTTGGCGTGCTGAAGGTCCTAAAAGGCCCCAGGTTCAATCCCTGGAATTTCCAGCTCAAAGGACCAGGTGATGCGCAAGATGTCTACCTGATATCTTGGACAGCCACTGCCAGTCTGAGTGGACAATATGGACTATGATGGACCAAGGGTCCAATTCAATATAAGGCAGCTTCATGCATTCCTGGGTGTTCACAGTAACAAGAAGCTCATCACCAAATATGTGTGGGAGTCATGGGGGTCGGTTTGCCATTGAGACGACTGCAACCACCATCCAAGAATGGAGTTGGACCAGGTTCTCCCTGGTCAAAACCCCGGCATCATATTTAATAGATGATCCAAACCTTTCTTATAATAAAACCCAAACTTCAGCCTTGGGAAGAAATGTGGTGATACTGCTCCTGAGACAATACTGAATTTATTCAGTAACGTTTCATATTTGGTGACTATTAACTAAAAAGGTTCCATTATGCTAATAGCAAACCTAGGGGTTGTTTGAAGATGTGTGATTAACTGTCAACCAAATACACAATTAAATAATTTTAATGTGATGCCATGATGTCTGATCTATGATTTAAAAGCACGTGGGCAGGAGGCATGTGTATATGCGACAAAGGACCTCAGAACATGGGCCAGGTCACCCAGGCGAGCTTTGTGGCAGAGTGGGGAGTCTGGCGACTTAAATCTGGGACTCCAAAGATCCTTAACTATACCACAATGGCTCTCATCAAATTAGCCTCCCTTTAGGGCTGCCTGTCTCTTTTCCTTCCATTCTCCAAAAGAATGCAGGTATAATATTAGCACTTATTCTTGTCAGGGTTATGCGCAGGGCAACCAGCAGTTAATTGCACGGAGCTATAATATAAAATGTTGTAATTATAACAATTATGCGAGCCCATATCGGGTAGTCCTGATTATAAAGTCAAAGACATTCGCGTTTGTCAGCAACAGGCTGGGCTTGCTTTCAGCCCAGCCTCTCCAACCAGCACGATAGCAGCTTCTTGTTCACGGAACCCCGAGCACACTTTGATTCCTGCACAGATGTATAGGTAGTTTTGGAAGGGGGGGGGGGGAATTGATCTTTCCAGAGGTTCAGATGGCAAGAAGAGAATGGCCGTGTCGAGTGAAGGTAAGAGGGGATGAGAATGATTCGAGCCATTCGCTGGATTTTGTGCTTCCATGAGGCAAGAAGAGCCAATCAGAGTTGCTAACCAAGTTGGGGGGGAAATGGTCTCCTCATGTTTTTTATACTTTTCCCCATTACATTTTCAGGCTGACCGATCGAGACCACTGCTTTAGCTATACCATAGTAGTAATGTATGGCTGTGAGAGTTGGACCGTAAGGAAGGCCGAGCGCTGAAGAATAGATGCTTTCGAATTATGGTGCTGGAGAAGACTCTTGAGAGTCCCTTGGACTGCAAGGAGAACAGATCAGTCAATCCTAAAATAAATCAACTGTTCCCTGGAAGGCCAGACCCTGAAGCTGAAGCTCAAATACTTTGGCCACCAAATGAGAAGGGAACACTCACTGGAGAAGACCCTGAAGCTGGGAAAGACTGGAGGTCAAAGAAGAGGGGGACGGCAAAGGATCAGATGGTTAGACAGTGTTATCAGTGCAGTGAACATGAAATTAAGCACACTCTGGAGCACAACAGAAGACAGGAGGGCCTGGCGTGATGTGGTCCATGGGATCGCGAAGAGTCGGACTCGACTGAGCAACTGAACTACAACAAGAAAAGAAAGTTTGGCTTCTCTACCCTGCGATCTGTGCGTGCTCCCAGCAGTTCCACTAGACCAGCTTTTGGCCCTGATTGTAGGCACAACTTAAAGTGCTGGTTTTTACCTTGAAAGCCCTAAATCACCTTGGATGAGGGTACCTGAAGGACTGCCTTACTGTCCAGTTTGCCAGATTAGAACTTCATCCCAAGTCCTATACAGCTCAGTGGGGCTATAGCGCCACTACTTGCACCTTCCAAAGCTTCCGTTTCCTCCAAGGGAACTCATCCCTGTACTCTGGAGAGCAGTTGTATTTCCAGGAGAGCTCCTGGCCCTAACAGAAGATTGGTAACCCAAGGCTTGGAAGGGTTCACCAACTCAGGCCAGGTCAGGCCTTGGACTGTATACATTGTGTATAAAAACTGTAGGACTTTCACAGACAATGCAAACAAATTAAAAACAATTCTGAGCAAAGAGGGAGGGAAGGTGGCATAGGGTAGCCTGATCTCGTCAGAGCTTAGAAACTAAGCAAGGTTGGTACTTTGAATGGAGACCAGGAAGGAGGACTCTGCAGACGAAGGCAGTGGCACACCACCTCTGCTTCTCACTTGCCTTGAAAGTGCCTTGCTGGGGTTGCCATAAATCGGCTGCAGCTTCACACACACACACACACACACACACACACACACACACACACACGAGAACTCTCACTCAGACAGAATTTGAAAAAGATGGAGGTCTTTCATTAAGTACAGGAATAATGTGAAACCAGAAGAAAATATAAATTCAGACATTTGACTGTGTATAAAGGGTTGCCCTGGGTTGGAAATACCTCAAGATTTTGGGGGTGGAGCCTGAGGGGGGGTTTGGGGTAGGGACGGACTTCAGCAGGGTATAATGCCACAGACTCCGCCTTCCACGGCAGCCATTTTCTCTCTGTTGTCTGGAGATCAGTTGTAACCCCAAGAGATCTCCAGCCCCCACTTGGAGTTTGGCAACCCTAGTACAGATAGAGATATTAACACACACTCCCATACAAACAGATTCGCGAACCCAGCAGCACAACTGACACACAGATAAATGACTATAAAAAGAAATTAAGTAGGGAACATTTGCTCATCCTTAGCTATTGTTCCCTCAGTCTGTGCCTTCCCTTTGAGTCACAGTGTTATCCCTCCTGTCTGCTTCTCGAACTTCTTTATGTAGTTCCACCTACATCAGATTATTAATCAGCTGTCTGACTAACCAAAGAAAGCACCGTCTGTGGCCTGAACAGTACACAGTTAAGAAGCATGAACTGATCGTCACAGAGGCCTGTGGGTGGGCCTGTCCCCTCGCTTGAAGTTTCAACTTTCACATTAATAAGTGAGGTTTAAGAAAAAGAAAAGGAATGGTATTCCCTCCAGTTGCTCTGTAAGAACAGAACCTGCTCCCGGATTCTAATCTGGAAGGCATGGGGGTAACTGACCAGGCCATATTTGAAAACTGATTACAGTTACATTTTATGTTATTCATGTTTAATCCTTTTAAATAATTTGAAACACAATGGACAATTTTATTTAGGTTCTGGTTATTCTGGATCAATCCTTCCGTCTCCATAACCAGAGTTCCCTCTAAGCTCTGTTAGGGAGTACTGGCACACAACATTTCAGGGGACAGCTCAGGGAATTTAGCTTCTGCTCAGACTAAGAGAGCCAGTTTGGTGTAGTGGTTAAGTGCGCGGACTCTAATCTGGGAGAACTGGGTTTGATTCCCCACTCCTCCACTTGCACCTGGCTGGATGACCCTGGGCAAGCCATAGCTCTGTACCAGCTGTTCTCTCAAGGACAGTTGTCTCAGAGCTCTCTCAGCCCCACCTACCTCACAGGGTGTCTGTTGTGGGGAGGGGAAGGGAAAAGGAGTTTGTAAGCCGCTCTGAGACTCCCTTGGGGAGTGGAGGGCGGGGTATAAATCCAATCTCTTCTTCTTCTTCTTCTTCTTAAGACATTTCCCCCTCCATTGGAAACAATGGAGTATGGGGACACCTCCTTCTGGAGCCCATGGAATTGGACCCCCTGGTCCAATCTTTTTGAAACTTGGGGGGGGGGGGTTGAGGAGAGGCACCAGCAGCAATGTGTGCCTACCTCAAAAAACCAGCCAAACACAGCCCCCCCCAAAGCCCCAGATACCCCCAGATCAATTCTCTATTATAGCCTATGGGGCCCATTTACTATAATGGTCTTCATAGGCTATAATGGAGCTGGAAAAAACAGATTTTTTGGGGGGGGGACTCCCATTATGCTTTTCAGTATGTCCTTCCCAGGCTTTGACCTTCCCTGGGGAGGGAGTTCCAAAGTTTTGGAACTGGCAACAGTTGGAGACTGGTTGGCCAAGGACATGGGAAGTGGCTATTGGCAATGCCATAAGGTCACTTCCAGGAAAAACCCAGAAATGGCATCACACATCTCTAGGAATTTCTGGAAACTCTGTGGTCTCCCTTGGACTGCCTTTATGCAGTGACCAGACTGGAAGTCATAAGAACGATTACGGAATGGCTATTTAAGTATGATCATTAACAGTACAATCTGTAGAACACGATGTGTTTGTTCTACTCAATTTGTTGGTATTCTTCCACCTGGAGAACTTCCCAATTACTGCTCATATTTGACTGTTCCTTGCTATAGGCGTGCCTGTATGCTGGCACACCTTAATGCCCTACCATCTAGAGTTTTGTGAGAGAGGAATCTTAAGATACCATACTCGGATAGAGTATGTGCTTGTGGTGCAGGTAGTGTAGGCACCCGGTATCACGTGACCTTTGAATGTAATTGCTTTTATGAGCCTAGAAATCTTTTAATTCTTCCTTTGCTTCAAAATACAGATCATACGGAGACATTTACCTCTTTTATTAGAAGATAACAGCAGACCTATCACTCTTTTTGCTGTGAATTTTTATGCGTCTGTGACAGATTATTCACGGCCGTTCAGATGGGGTCTAGCTTTTCCTATATTTTAGTAATCTGCTTAAAAGTAATAAGGTAAGTAAGAACATAAGAGAACATAAGAGAAGCCAATGTTGGATCAGGCCAATGGCCCATCCAGTCCAACACTCTGTCACCCAGTGGCCAAAAACACCAGGTGCCCTCAGAAGGTCCAGCAGTGGGGCCAGGAAGCCCTCCCACTGTTGCCCCCCCCCCCAAACACCAAGAATACAGAGCATCACTTGCCCCAGACTGAGAGTTCCTATCTATACTTTGTGGCTAATAGCCACTGATGGACTTCTGTTCCATATGTTTATTTAATTCTCTCTTGAAGCCGTCCATGCTTGTAGCCGCCACCACCTCCTGTGGCAGTGAATTCCATGTGTTAATCGCTCTTTGGGTGAAGAAGGACTTCCTTTTATCCGCTCTAACCCAACTGCTCAGCAATTTCATGGAGTGCTCATGAGTTCTAAACGAGTTCCAAGTAGCAGCATGTGGTAGACAGACAGACAGACAGATACTCCTAGGGGTGTGAAGTCACTTCCAGGGTTTTCCTGGAAGTGTCAGCATGCCATCAGTCCAAATGGCCATTTAATTTCCCCCCCCCACTGCCACCAAAACAAGAGCCGGTGCTGGGGATTCCCTGCCCCCCACCAGGGGACTGCAAAAAGAAAGGGGAAAAGACCCTCCGTATAAACAAACCTCCAAAAGTATTCAAAGCCTTCAATATAATAAAGCCGAGAAGCAGTGCAGGGGATTCTGCCCACCTGAAATACCTTTGGTGTATGGAGTGGACTTTTGCGTTTCGAATTTGGAATTTGCAATTTGAATCCTTTGTTCTACGACTCTTGAACCTTGATCTTTCCCTATTGCACTGCTTGTTCATACAAATTTCGAGATTTGTGTCACAATCGTTTTGTACGGTGGTTATTGCTGATTGGGTGTAGAATTTGTCAGTATTATATTTCGTGCTTTGAATACTTTTGGAGGTGTATTTGTACGGAAGATTTTCTTCCCCTTTCTTTTGGCCTTGACGTCAGCCAGTTTGGAGCCAGTTTGGTGTAGTGGTTAAGTGCGCGGACTCTAATCTGGGAGAACCGGGTTCGATTCCCCACTCCTCCACTTGCACCTGCTGGATGACCTTGGGCAAGCCATAGCTCTACCTACCTCACAGGGGGTCTGTGGTGGGGAGGGGAAGGGAAAGGAGTTTGTAAGATGCTCTGAGACTCCAAGTGAGTGAAGGGCGGGATAGAAATCCAATCTCTTCTTCTTCTTCTTCTTCATCCAAGGGATCAATCACTGCAGTGTGGAGATCAGTTGCAACTCCAGGAGATCTCGGCAGGCCCCTCCTGGAGGCTGGTAACCCTCCCTCTGTAGCATTGCCAGAGGACGGTCTGGGAGTGGGCACCGCTGACGAAAGTTCCCACCTCATCCTTCAGACAGTTCTGCTTTGGCTGCGGCTGCTGTTCCTTTTGGCTGTGATTGCCTTTTTCCTCCCCCTTTGAAGTCATACGGCATGTAATTAAAGCTTGTTAACAGCTAAATCAGGTAGATGGTTTTGAGAAAGCTACCTGAATCAACAGTGCCAGGAGGGGCAGACCCTGAAAAAAACAAGGGGGGGACACACGTGTGATGACTCGCACAGCACTTCCTCTTGTCAGCTGGCATACACCACGACATCCAGGCCTCTCCCAGCAATCAAGGAATTGCTGATGGATAAACCTCTCTTAGAAATGAGGACCGGATTCAACTGCCAAGTGGCTGCTGATCCCGCATTTCCTGGCACAGTACTCAAAGTTGGCATTTCCAATTTATGATACCTGCCATTCTGATAAGTCGGCGTTGATCTTGCTGGAACATAAGAACATCAGAGAAGCCAATGTTGGATCAGGCCAGTGGCCCCTCCAGTCCAACACTCTGTCACGCAGTGGCCAAGTACACCAGGTGCCCTCAGAAGGTCCAGCAGTGGGGGCAGGAAGCCCTCCCACTATTGCTCCCCCAAAAAACACCAAGATGGAGGTGGAGATGGATGGCTACCTCCATGGATGTGGGAAATATCACGGTTTTGCATCTTGTATTTATTTTTCCGAAGGCACCCATTTAGTGGGTATGTTTAGTTTAGGATCTAAGTCAGTGATGGCAAACCTTTTAGAGACCAAGTGCCCAAACTGCAACCCAAAACCCACTTATTTATCGCAAAGTGCCAGCACGACAATTTAACCTGAACACTGAGGTTTTAGTTTAGAAAAAAGAACTCATACATTAACATCTTTTGTCTTACAAGAAAAACACAACAACAGAGCTTTCAATTATACAAACAACTTTATATTGAAAGGTAAAAGATTGCATTTGGCATGCTTTTGAACAATTAACGTGATTTTTGCTGTTGTATGCATGCTGATAATTTGTCTAACCTTGGCTCATACTTTGTAAGTCTGAGAGCAGCCCAGCCTCGAGTCTGTGTCGTCTTTTTCCTTTTAGAAACTGAGTGCCTAAACTGTGTGCATGCCCACAGAGAGGGCTCTGAGTGCCGCCTCTGGCACGCGTGCCATAGGTTTGCCACCACTGATCTAAGTCATTTGGGGCAGGGGCAATTTGAATGTCATTGTTCGTATATTACTGTGCAGCTTCCTCCCCTGTTCTGTTTTTGGGGAAAGCAGAAATTTTTTTTGTATGAAATAGGGAATCTCACCCTCATTCTTTGGATTCAAGCCACATACAGTACGAACTGGATCCAGTTAGCTTTTCTACTCAGTCTCTCAAAATTCGCCTTCTTACACCTATATGCCACCTTTTCTCATAGTTTAAGGTGAGTTACAATAATAGTTTAAAAAGGGGTCTGTAGAGGAGACCAAGTCCTATGAGGAAAGGTTGAAGGAGCTGGGTACGTTTAGCCCGGAGAGGGGATGACTGAGAGGTGATAAGATAACCATCTTCAAGTACTTGAAGGGCTGCCATATAGAGGATGGTACAGAGTTGTTTTCTGTTGCCCCAGAAGGTCGGACCAGAACCAGTGGGTTGAAATTAAATCAAAGGAATTTTCGGCTAAACATTAGGAAGAACTTCCTGACAGCTGAAACAGTTCCTCAGTGGAAGAGGCTTCCCCGGGAGGTGGTGGGCTCTCCTTCTTTGGAGGTTTTCAAACAGAGGCTAGATGGCCATCTGACAGCAATGCTGATTCTGCAAACTTGGGCAGATCATGAGAGGGAGGGCAGGAAGGGTTCCATCAGTGCTTAGTCCTTGTGGCCCTTTCTTACACGCCCAGGGAAATGCCAATTGCCACTTTGGGGTCAGGAAGCAATTTTCCTCCAGGCTAGTTTGGCCAGGGATACCAGAGGTTTTTTTGTCATCTTCCGGGCATGGAAGAGGGTCCGGTCACTGGAATTGTGGGGGAGATATATTTGGGGTTTGACTAGATGACCCTGGAGGTCCCTTCCAACTCTATGATTCTATCCCCAGCACAACCCTTTGGGTCATCAAAGGAGACCCACAACTCCCGTTTTTTTCACCTGTGGAAAAGCTGGTTGGATCCAACCCAATGTGATGATTTTCCAGCACATCTCATGATACCTTGCCTGCCACCTCCCCAGTGTCCTGATCTGGAATTCCCACACAGGTACACACACATCCAGCCTCTCCCCAACACAGCAGGGATCTTCCTGATCTGTTTGTTATCTTATATTACTCAACAAGCCCTTTCATAAAGGCTCCATTGTCAAAGTACCTCTGCTTCTCATACCTGCCCAACCTCCTGTTATGAAATCTCATCTTCTCACCCTTCCTTTCCCTGAATTTTCTTAAAATCAGAAGTTGGAGCAGGTAGGAAGGATACAGTTCTGAGGTCCCTGCGGGGTCCTAGAGAGGTGAGCAAGGTTGCTATAAATTCTGGAGCCCCTTTACTGAGAGGGAAGGAGGAAGTGTGACCTTGGACCAGCCACACTCTGCCAGGATAAGCTCCCTCACAGAATTGTTGCAAGGATAGAACGGTGGTGGTGGGGAGCTATGGACACTGCCCTCAGCTCTCTGAAGAAAGGGTGGTCAGTATTAACCTACTGCAAATGGAAAGTGATCTTGCTTTTCATATGAGGGTTGCATTAGGGTTAGGGTAGGGTTAGGGCTGGACCCGAAGTAGTTCTTTTTTTGGGGGGAGGGGGACTGCCATCAAGTCATAGCTGACTTATGGTGACTGCCGTAGGGTTTTCAAGACAAGAGACAGTCAGAGGTGGTTTGCCATTGCCTGCCTCCGCGTCACAACCCTGGTCTTCCTTGGTGGTCTCCAGTGTTCCCTCTAAGCTGAGTTAGTGTGAGCCAGCTCACAGTTTTTAAGCCTCCAGCTCTCACATTTCTGTCTTAGCTCAGGAAGGATGGCTCCAGAGCAGTGTTCCCACAGAGCTGAGTTAGTGTGAGCTGGCTCACAGTTCTTTAGCCTTCAGCTCACACATTTGTGTCTCCGCTCAGGAAGGAGGGCTCCAGAGCAAACTAACTTATGCAGCAGCCAAATCGCTCGCTCACAACTTTAAGGCCAGTAGCTCACAAAGTAGAATTTTTGCTCACAAGACTCCACGGTTTAGAGGGAGCATTGTCTCCCATCCAAATACTAACGGACTCTGCTTAGCTTCTGAGTTCTGATGAGCTCAGGCGAGCCTGGGCTATCCAGGTCTAGGGCAAGGTGGATCTTAGCAAGTCTGACTGCCGCAGCTACAGCTGCCCATGAATCTGTGTGCTTCTTCCCCTTATTTCTTTTCTTTTCTTTAATTTATATCCTGCCCCCCATGCAAGTGGGTTCAGGGTGGGTGACAAAATCACATAAAAACTGTGACAATATAAAATTCAGGCCATATATCTAAAATGTAGAAAATTTAACATTTAATGCCAGAAAACCAGAGTGAACGTCGCTTCGGGAGCAATGCTCAGATGAAAGCTTCTGAGTGGTGCTACTGGATATCAAGCCACTGTCCATAAGGCCAGGGCTATCAGCAGGGGAGGCCAAGAATGGAAAATGGGACACCTGCTGCCCCAACTGAAAGCCTGGTGGAACAACCACATTTTACATGCCCTGTGGAATTGTGATAGATCTTTCAGGGCCCTTATCTCAACTGTGAGCTTGTTCCACCAGGCTGCAGCTGGGGCGGAAAAGGCCCTGACCCTCATTGAGGCTAGCTGGATGACCTTTGGGCCACGGACAACCAGAAGACATTGATCAATTGAGCTCAAAGCTCTGCGGGGCACATATGAGGAGAGATGGTCCCTGAGATACGCAGGTCCCTGGCCACATAGGGCTTCAGAAGTCAGCACTAGAACCTTGAACTGGATCCAGCATGCTATAGGCATCCAGAGCAGATGGCAGAGTGCCGGCTGAATGTGCACCCACACAGGCATTGCTATCAACCATCATGCCACCACATCCTGCACCTGCTGCTGTTTCCAGGTCAAGTTCAAGGGCAGCCCTGTGTAAAATGAGTTACAGAAATCCAGCCTGGAAGTGACCGTTGCATGGATCCCTGTAACTAAATCCTGGGGAGTGAAATAGGGAGCCAGTTGCTTGACCAGCCAAGGATGATAGAAAGCTGATCTAGCAATGGTGGTGATCTGGGCTTCCACTGAAAGGGAGAAATCCAAGATCGCCCCTAGACTCTTGACCAATGCTCCCAATGCCAGTCTGGTGTAGTGGTTAAGTGCGCGGACTCTAATATGGGAGAACCGGGTTTGATTCCCCACTCCTGCACTTGCACCTGGCTGGATGACCTTGGGCAAGCCATAGCTCTGTACCAGCTGTTCCCTCAAGGACAGCTTGGGAAAGAGCTCTCTCAGCCCCACCTACCTCACAGGGTGTCTGTTGTGGGGAGGGGAGGGGAAAGGAGTTTGTAAGCTGCTCTGAGACTCTTAAGTGAGTGAAGGGCTGGATATAAATCCAATCTCTTCTTCTCTTCTTCTTCTTCTTTAAGCTGTGGAGTCTTGTGAGCAAAAATTCTACTTTGTGAGCTACCGGCATTAAAGTTGTGAGCCATTGATTTTGGTTCCGGCATAAACAGGTTTGCTCCAGAGCACTCCTTCCTGAGCTAAGTCAAAAATGTGAGCCAGAGGCTAAAAAACTGTGAGCTAGCTCACACTAACTCAGCTTAGAGGGAACACTGCTCTTCACCCTCGGCACCGACACCAAAGGCATCCCATTGAGGGCTGGGAGCCAGAATCTCAATCCGAAACCCCCACGACCCAGGTACAGGACCTCTGTATTCATTGGGTTTAGTGTCAGTTGGCTCTGCTTAAGCCATCCCACCACAGCCTGGAGGGCCCTGGCTAACGCCTCTGGGGGTGGAGTCCGTCCATCGACAGATAGAGCTGGGTATTGTCAGCATACTGATGACAACCCGGCCCATACCCCCGGACCAACAGGGTGAGGGGACACATAAAGGTGTTAAATAGCACTGGGGAGGATTGCCCCTGGCAGCACGTCACAGTCAAGTGGGTGCTGCTGGGACAACTCCTCCCTAAGTGCCACCCTCTGTACCCAGCCCTAAAAGAAGGAGGAAAGCCAGTGCAAGGCAGTTCCCCATATCCCAGTGTTGGCGAGGCAGCGGGTCAAAAGATCATAACTGACTGTATCGAATGCTGCTGTTAGATTAAGAAACAACAGCAGCGCCGACCTGCCTTGATTCAGGCGCCTCTGAAGGTCATCTGTGAGGGTGACCAGTGTGGTCTCTGTCCCATATCCAGGGCGAAAGGTGGATTGGAACGGGTCCAGGATAGCAACAGCATCCAAGAAGACCTGGAGTTGCTCTGCTGCCACTCTCTCGACCAGCTTGCCCAGGAACCGTAAGTTCAAAACCAGGTGATAGTTGGCAAGAACCATAGGGTCCAATGATGGCTTCTTCAAGAGCGGACACACAACTGCCTCCTTTAGACCAGCTGGGAATATCCATGATGATAGTGATAGGTTTATGATATCTCCCAAGGTAGTCTGAATACTCTCCCAGCAGGCCTTGACCAGCCAGAAGGGACACAGATTGAGGAGGCAAGTGGTGGACCTGCCAGGATCTTGTCAACTTCATCCTGGGATAGTCGACTGAAATGGTCCAGAACTGGACCTGAGGACAGACAAGGGGCTGCCATTTCCATTATTGTATCAATTGTGGCTAGGAGATCCTGGCAGAGCAATGAGACTTTATCTTCAAAGAAGCTCAGGAATGCCTCACAGCCTATAGACAATTCCTTTTCATTTGGTTTGCCTTGAGGCAAAGAAATTAAAGATCGAATTGTTCTAAATAGCTGGGCCAGGCAAGAACGAGCAGACACAATGGAGGTCAGGAAGGAAGTTTTCTTAGCAGCCTTCGTTGCCATCTCCTAGGCTTCCATAAATGTCCTATTAGATGTTCTTGAAGCTTTGTGATGAGTACACCGCCACACCCACTCTAGTCATCTCAGCTCTCGTTTCATCATCTGTAGCTCCGGGTTATACCACAGAGATAGTTTGGTACAAGGATGGAGAGGGTGCCGGGGAGCAGTTTCATCGATGGCATCAGAGAGTCAACTATGTCAATTCTCCACATCTAGAGAATCGCCAGGGGGCATTGGATCCTGCAGAGTTTCCTGGAACCTACTAGGGTCCATTTGACTCCACAGGTGAGCATAAATCTGCCCGCCGCCTAAACAGAGGGTTTAGGCTACTCAGGGGGTAAGCCACCAGAGTTACAGGTTGGATGTCATAAACAATTCCATAGCTCTATAGTGATTTCATCCCTCCGAGGCAGCCATGGCCTCCTCCTGACCTGAACAAAACTTGCAGCCAAGCCTGAGACTTTGCCAAGGCAGCAGCAGTTGCCTATGATGATACTGTGTGGCTACCTACGGTTTAACAGAGGCACCATAACAATTTTTCTGTGTGGCCATTTTAGATAAGCCATACCAGAGCTGACCTGCCTGGATTACAGGGAAGCACTTTGTAAGAGAGCTCAGTCCCTGCAAATGAATAAAAAGCAGGAATGTGTGAACGCGCCTCTGCTTGAATTTTATCACAAAGTGCTAGCAATATGCGTGCATGTTCAAGTTTACTTCTGTATTTACTTTGTTTGGCTTTGTTTGTACTGTACTTACATGGTTCTAAATGCGGTAGGAAAGGTTATGGGCCTGCACGTTGTCACAGTGCTTGACCACCTCTTTTCCTGTCCGTCCACCACTGACTCTGGTGGCAGAAAGTGCCATCCAGCCAGCTTATGGTGACACCATAAGGTTTTCAAGGCAAGAGGCAAACAGAGGTGTTTTGCCATTACTTGCCTCTGCACAGCAACCCCAACTTCCTCGATGGTCTCCCATCCAAGTACCACCAAGGGCTGAACCTGCTTAGCTTCCAAATCTGATGAGACCAGGCTTGCCTGGGCCATCCACATCCGGGCAAGAAGTTAAACTGTGCCATCAAGTTGAAGCCAACTTGTGGCAACCCCATGAGGTTTCCAAAGAGAAACAGAGGTGGTTTGCCACTGCCTGCCTCTGCATAGCAACCCTGGACTTCCTTGTTGGTTTCCTATCTAAGTACTTAAACAGGGCAGACCCTGCTTAGGTTCTGAGATCTGACAAGATCAGGCTACCCAGCGCCATCCAGAGCGGACCCTACTGAATCTACCTAAAAGAAAAAAAAAATCTGTAGTTTGACCCAGGAAACCCCAAGCAGGCACCAACACGGTCAAAGACATCATCTGATGAATCCTGTGCGTGTACAAGGGCAGTACAAATGCTTGCAATGTAGCTGGTTTTAAATGAGCGACCTATGATGACCATGGGCCATGCATCATCTGAGCAAATCAGTGAGCCTATAGCAGTTAACCAACCAACCACAACGCTGCCAATAAAATGGCAGAAAGGTTGCCGCCGTGTGATTGCACGGGCTTGCTTGACCTGGAAACAGGCACTGCAACCGAGCTCAGTTCAGTTTTCAAAATTCCAAAGCCAATTTATTTATTAAAGACAGCTTTGTGGAATCCAGCTGCATCAGAGGTTTTTGCAAGACCTTATTTAAAGGAAGGGTTGCTTTGCTAAGCTCAAGTTGCTGCGGAGCGCCGAGCTAGTCTTTTCATTGCCAGCGTGCGAAGCAAAAATGTGTCCAGATTATTTTTTGGCTCTGTTTAGCGTTTTGTATAAGGATAAATCTGCTGTTCAACCTTACAGCACGATGCTAGGAAGCTTCTCCCTGCTCGTATTTTTAGCACGCATTTTAGGAGTATGATCCGAGCGGATGCAAACGCTAATATATATTCCCACAAAGCAAGCAAGTAAGCAAACAAACAAACAAAACAAAACAAAACCCAAAGATCAAATCGAACTTGACTGAGCACACTGTTCGTATTAAATTAAAGCCCCATCACTTTGAATCCGTTGTACAGGTAGGGTTTTATTTTGAAATTGAATCTTGTTTTTCTTGCAGAACTGTTTTATGGGTTAATTTAAAAAAAGGATCCCTCTGGCATATCCCACCTCTGATTGGCTTGACTGTAAGGAATGGAACATATGCAGCTGCCTTACGGGAAGGGTTCAACTACATGTTACACTTTCCTGTGTATTTCCATAACTTTTTTTTTTCTTGTGCAAGTACAGCTTCTGGGTTTTCTTTTTCAAGGAGAAGAACAAGGTGGAGGGGGGGGAGAAAGAGAGAGGGGAATGTTAACCCCTTCCTCTCCTCCAAATTTCTCAGCAGAAGAGGAGATTGGATTTATATCCCACCCTTCACTCAGAGCGGCTCACAAACTCCTTTTCCCTTCCCCTCCCCACAACAGACACCCTGTGAGGTAGGTGGGGCTGAGAGAGCTCTTTCGAGAACTGCTCTTTCAAGAACAGCTCTGACAGAACTATGGCTTGTCCAAGGTCATCCAGCCAGGTGCAAGTGGAGGAGTGGGGAATCAAACCCATTCTCCCAGATTAGAGTCCGCGCACTTAACCACTGCACTGAACTGGCTCTCAAAAGCTCCCTTCCAAGCTGCTTTTATTCCTGCTTGGGGAAACTTGGGGATACCTGTATTTTCTCAGCAGAGATAAAGGCAGCTCAGGGTTGCTTTTGCCAGTGGAAAAAAAAGCAACAAGGGAGGAAACAGCAGTGGTGTACGAAGGGTGGGGCGGTCAGAGCGGTTCACCTGGGTGCTGGCCATATCGCCTCCTAATTACTTAGAGCAAATGAAAGTGAAAGAGAAAAAGAACTGATTTGCATCACATGTGACAAATGGTCTGAAGAGCACCCAGAGGATTCGAGAGAACCACTGCATACCTGGCAGGAAATACAGGCAAGCCAACTTCACTCCCAATCATAGAAGAATCATAACATCATAGCATTGGAAGGGACCTCCAGGGTTATCTAGTCCAACCCCCTGCACAATGCAGGAAATTCACAAATCTTCATTCTCTCTCCCTTCCTTATTTGTGTGAAAATCCACAGCAAGGCAAGTGAGCACGCCCACAACTAAAGACAGCAGGCAAAGCCTAAGTGTGAGTTGTGCAACGTGCCCTGGAGCTTGTAGTCTTTCGGCCAGGCAATAATCTAAGCCTAAACACGTTTCCCTTCCCATAAGGCCTATAGGTTCCCTAAGGTGGCACTAGGGTTGCCAAGTCTGGGTTGGAAAATACCTGGGGACTTTGGGGGTGGAGCCAGGAGAGGGTGGGGTTTGGGGAGGAGAGGGGCCTCCGCATGGTTCAATACCATAGAGTCCACCCTTCAGAGCAGCCATTTTCTCCAGGGGAGCCGATCTCTGTCAGCTGGGGATCAGTTGTAAAAGCGGGAGATCTCCAGGCCCCGCCTGGAGGCTGGCAACCCTAGGTGGCACTATCAGCTCAAACAGAGTACAGAGTCCAAGCTCAGAAAGAGGGCGGAGAAACAAAAGTGAAAGACAAGTCCTGAAATTCTCTGAGACCAGCAGTGTTTCCTTAGGGGGCTGCCACTTCCGTTATCCGTTTGTGGACCGACTTTTAATGGCTGGAATGCAAATAGGGTTGCCAAGTCTGGGTTGGAAAATACCTGGGGACTTTGGGGGTGGAGCCAGGAGAAGGCGGGGTTTGGGGAGGGGTGGGGCCTCCGCATGGTCCAATGCCATAGAGTCCACCCTTCAGAGCAGCCATTTTCTCCAGGGGAGCTGATCTCTGTCAGCTGGAGATCAGTTGTAAAAGCGGGAGATCCCCAGGCCCCACCTGGAGGCTGGCAGCCCTAAATGCAAAGGAGTTGAAACGTGAACTTCAGCAAAGGGGCATCCCCTGATGCTACAAGGGGTTTTTTTATGCTGTTGTTTCTCAAGGAAGTCGTTTTTTACTGCCAGAGACCCCATCCAGACTTTCATCCCTATTGCCAAGAGGGAAAAAAAAACCCTGAGGGAACAATTGATCATGACTAATGATATTTTAAGGAACTTATTTCCTTGTCTCTGTCATCCAACATTCTTGTGAGATTTGGTGGAGCCTGTCAGAAGAAGTATTAGAGCATCCGTCTCAAGCAGCATGGTGGACTGCTGGGCCTCTCCGCCCAGCTTAAGGCTCTTCTCTAGAACACTGTGCCCTTAAAGTAGGACCATGTGAGACTGAGAGAGAGATTTATTTTTCTGTATTTGATGTGGTCTGTCTCATCAAGAACTACAAGTTCCAGAGCTCCTGGTGGCTAGAAGCCTGTCACAGTGAATGCAGTGAGAAAATGGCTGCCACAAGAGACAAAGTTGACCACAAAATGTTAGGGAGTGAGGTCAGACATGACTCTAAAACCCACTTGCCCCAGGGTTGCCAAGTCTGGGTGGGAAAATACCTGGAGACTTTGGGGGTGGAGCCAGGAGAGGGTGGGGTTTGGGGAGGGGAGGGGCCTCTGCATGGTACAATGCCACAGAGTCCACCCTCCAAAGCAGCCATTTTCTCCAGGGGAGGTGATTTTTGTCAGCTGGAGATCAGTTGTGAAAGCGGGAGATCCCCAGGCCCCACCTGGAGGCTGGCAACCCTAACTTGCTCCTACCCATTTTTTAAAAAAACATTTTGCAGGTGCCAGGAAAAGTATCAGCGGGGACGCCGGCATAATGTAAGGTTTGTAACAGTTTCTTGTTGAGCTGCCTTGAACCAAGAAGAAAGGCAGGATATAAATGTTTTAATAAATAAATAAAATAGCTTGCTCAATTTGCTGCAGATTATGGCTAATGGGGTTTTATTTATATATTTGTTTGGTTTCCTGGGTATTATTTTTGCTGATTTACATCTGTTGTTATGGTTTCTCCATGACCTGGAGCTGGTTTGGATAAATGCCCCCCCTCCCCCCAAAAAGCCGGGCTAGGAATTTTTTAATACAGTAAAAAAACAAACAAACAACCAGCTGTCGGGACAGGCCCCGTCCGAGAAGCCACCTTCCCTTTTTCTCTCACACACAAGGAGGGAATGTTACCTGTTGTGAAATCTTGCATACGTCATCTAAAAACAAAGCGTGCCCCTTGCCCCCTCCGTAAGTTGTTTTGCATTTTCATGCAAATTTATGCAGATCAACAACAATTACGATTAGTCAAACAAAACCAATTACGGTAAGTCAGAATTCTTTCATTTGAGAAACTGCCCTAGCTTTGGCATGTCATTAGAGGACAGGGATGGGCATGAACCAGTACACGAAGCAAAATACGTACCGAATTTGGGCTGGGGTTCGGGAAGCGATATTCAGTAAAGCACGTGCTCCACGGACATTCCCTGAATTTCGGGGGTGGTCCAGGATGATCCAGGAGACGGAAGTGTTGGAAAACCTGGTATCGGCACCATCAAACTCCCAGACAACGGTGGGAGTTCTCTCCAGCCTTGGGAACACTACTTGGGGCCCTCCAATGCATGACAATTAGAGAGCTCCCATTCAGCTCTATGGGATCTGAAAACTGTAGAAGTGGACACAACCCTGTGTTCCTTTGTTGGGGGGGGGGGGTTTGCAGCGAGTAGGAGAGGATCAATATTGTATTGGGGAATTTGCAATGAATAGCACATGGAAGTTGATCAGATTCCGCTTCGCTGGGCGACGACACCCAGCCTTTCTGCTCATGTGAGCAGTGGGGTTTCGCTTGTGGGTTCCTCCGAAGAGGACCCGGATTGCTACATCCCTCCCTCCGTTTGTTGATCAACTTTCTGGGTTGTGTGTGGTGTGTTTGCTGGGCCAGGGGGACTCTATACCCCACACCCATCCTGGGGCTTTGCTTTCCATCTGCTGTGGCTGGTTCCTGTTTCTCCTGCCTCTCTCTCTGCTGGGGTTCTTGGGTGCCCGTGGGTCAGGGCTCTGATTCCACACAGCCTCTCTGCTCACGCCAGGTGGTGGGGCATAGCTGGAGGGCACCTCGGACAAGGATTCACACATTTACATCCCCCACCCCTCATTTTGGGTCTTCTGGCTGTCCAGTGGTCTGGGTCTTCTTACTGCCGTTGCCCCGAGCCATCTCCAATGTAGCGTGTGACTCCTGGGTGTGGGTGGCTCCTGGGCCTGGGCAGGGAGGGGGTTGGACCTGCACTGCACTCACCTTAACAGTGGGTTGTGATTGGGCCTGGGGAAACAGCCACCCACAAGCAGTGTGGGTGGTTCCCAGGCAGGGCAGGTTGGTTCACCTCTGGGGTCGTCTTGTCAGTGGAGAGAGGGTGGGCCCGAGGACATGGTGACCTGCAGCAGTGCCTGTGACTCCCACCTGGGCTTGAGGGAGGAAGGGGATCATCCATCCTGAAGAGTATCCTGGAGAGGTCCACTGCTGATGCCTCTAGCTTGCACAGTATCCTTTCTATACACACCTGAACTCATGCCTGACGTCTCCCCCAAAAGCATTTTCCTGGGGGTATCTTCTTGGGGGGGGGGGCATAACTCGGCATCCCCAAGTCCAGTCCACACATAACTTTGGAGATATGTAGGGGGGCATCCCAGGGAGGTCAGCTGTGCATTTGATGCCTCTAGCTTGCACCGGGTCTGTTCTGTACACCCCAGGACCTGCACCTGACATCTTCAAAAGCACTTTCCTTCAAAAGCCTTTGGAGGGGCATAACTCAGACCCTCTAAGCCCAATCTTCATCAAACTTGGTGGGCAGGTAGAGGAAAGTCACTTGGAGATTCTCTGCAAGTTTGGAGTCTCTAGCATGTCCCAGACTGGTTCAGTTCATGTGAGACCAGTTCAATTTGTGGTTTGGCCTGTGGGCCACCATGGACCCTGAACGAAACTGCCTTTTTTCCATCCATGCCCATCCCTCCTAGTGAAAGCATGAGATTGGTGTTGACCAAGGGAGTAGCAAATTACAGATTCCGCATATATCCATGTGACCAAGCACTCAAAGAAATGATCATGCATGTACCCAAATCGCTGTCACAGTGACCATTCTCACTGTTTATTTCTGCCCACACATGGTGAGTTAGTAACCTGGTCCACAGTCCAGTCTCAGTCATTTTTGGCTGTGGCTTCAGCCTCCTGGAATGACCTTCTCAGGGAGCTCAGAAGGCTGGTCTACTTAAAAAGGGTTTCCAAAACGAGGGTAATCCTTTCTCATGAGAAATAAGTAGGTATATTTTCATTGGTATAGTTCTGGTGCACACTAGTTTTTGTAAGTCATGTTGAGTTGCCATTGAGGACAGCAATGGCAGGATGGAAGTATTTTAATAGCACACAAAAACCTTTGTGAGCTTTGACTTTTCAGTATAACGTTATTCCATTTTCTTTGGTGCCTGCTTCAAAAGAGTTGAGTTGGAATCGGCCCGAAACAACCCAAAGACCCAACGGGCCCAGTTTATGCCTCCCCAGGCTGAGTTCATCAGTGCCTAAGAACAGACCAGGTGCCAGTTGATTCAAAGCCACTCCCTTCACCCTCAAACTAATCAGAGTGGCTGAAACGGCTCATGGTTCATGAATTCGTTTTAACAAGCCCGGATTTTTTATTGTTCAGTCGCACAGTCGAGTTCGACTCTTCGCGACCCCATGGACTACATCACGCCAGGCTCTCCTGTCCCCCGTCGTCCTCTGGAGTTTGCTCAACGTCATGTTTGTTGCATCGATGACACTGTCTAACCATCTCATCCTTTGCTGTCCCCTTCTTCTTTGACCTTCAGTCTTTCCCAGCATCAGGGTCTTCTCCAGTGAGTGCTCCCTTCTCATTTGGTGGCCAAAGTATTTGAGCTTCAGCTTCAGTATCTATCTTTCCAGGGAACAGACAGGTTTGATTTCTTTTAGGATTGACTGATTTGATCTCCTTGCAGTCCAAGGGACTCTCAAGCGTCTTTTCCAGCACCATAATTCAAATAACATCTATTCTTCAGCACTCAGCCTTCCTTATGGTCCAACTCTTGCAGCCATACATTACTACTGGGAATACCATTGCTTTGACTATACAGACTTTTGCTGGCAGGGTGATGTCTCTGCTTTTTATAATGCTGCCTAGGTTTGCTGTCGCTTTCCTCCCGGGGAGCAGGTGTCTTTTAATTTCATGGCTGCAGTCACCGTCTGCAATGATCTTATATCCCAGGAATGTGAATACTGTCACTGCTTCCATGACTTCCCCTTCTATTTGCCAAGGAGTGATGGGGCCGGATGCCCTACCCAAATACCCCCTTTTATTTAGGAGAGCAACAGACTGCTCCAGATGACTCCAGGTAGACAAGGCGTTGTCCTAATGGGTATTATGCATTTTTAAAAAATATTTGTATGCATTGGTTTCTTTCCGTTTCTGTTAATCCTGGGGAGGAACAGGATATATGCTGGGATGGAGACATCTGAGAGAACAGACTGTTCTGGCCGTTATTATTATTATTCATTTTCGTTCACGATTATTACTGAAAAATAATTTTGTTGTATAAAAGGTGGTGTTAGAAATTGATCTGCTCCAGATGTCAAATATTCTAGGTATGCCACTGGGAAGCAGTTAAACTTTCTCTGGGATGCTTTCATGCATGCTAAATAATGCAGTTTCAGTCCACTTCAGTGACCGTTTGCAAGGGTATTGTTGCCGTTTCACACAGTGAAATCCAGTTGCAAAGTACATTGAAAGGGGACTGAATAGAGCTGCCAGCCCCCAGGTGGGGCCTGGGGATCCCCTGGTTTTACAACTGATCTCCAGCTGACAGAGATGAGCTCCCCTGGAGAAAATGGCTGCTTTGAAGGGTGGCCTCTATGGCATTATACCCTGCTGAGGCCCCTCCCCTCCCCAAACCCCGCCCTCTCCTGGATCCACCCCCAAAGTCCCCAGGTAGTTTCCAACCCAGACATGGCAACCCTAGGACTGAAAGTGTGTTATTTAGTGTGTGTGAAAGGGCTCACCTCTCACTTCATGCTGTCTTCCACCTGAGTAAAAACAATCCTGGAGGCTGCGTTTGTGAAAGGGGGGGGGAAAGTCATGCAATATTAACAAGCAGAGGCGGGGGGGAGGTCAATTTTGAGTCAGTTTGATCATGTACCCAGCTTAGTCTTTTGAAGTAGCTTTAATTAGATTTCATCCCAATTTTTGTAAGTGTCTGTATACTGATGCGCGGCCTTGCCCTGACTTGGATAGCCCAGGCTAGCCTGATCTCAGAAGTCAAACAGGGTCTTCCTTAGGGTTGCCAAGTCCAGGTTGGAAAATACCTGGAGACTTTGGGGGTGGAGCCAGGAGAAGGCGGGGTTTGGGGAGGGGAGGGCCTCAGTATGGTACAATGCCATAGAGTCCACCTCCAAAGCAGCCATTTTCTCCAGGGGAGCTGATCTCTGTCAGCTGGAGATCAGTTGTAAAAGCGGGAGATCCCCAGGCCCCACCTGGAGGCTGGCAACCCTAGTCTTCCTTGGTTAGTGCTTGGATGAAGGACCTCCAAGGAATACCAGGGTTGTTGTGACATGGAGGCAGGCAATGGCAAACCACCGGTGAATGCCTTGAAAACCCTACTGGGTCACCATAATTTGGCTGCGGCTGGACAGGAATTCCCACCACTGATACATGAGCTTAGATTGGAGTAACTATGCACGAGATCACGTGGCAAAAGAATTTCTAAGGGCCCCAGTTTCAGGACGGTTCATACAAAGGCCCGCCTGTTAAACAACTGTGGGATTCCTTGTTCAGTTGTGGAATGCCTTGTTAAAAATACCTATCTCTGTGAGCTAGTGTGCACACATTCCTTCTCTTTAAAAAGCACCGGAAATCCCACTAGAAATGCACAGACATATTTTTCATGCTTTTCAAATGTTCGCTGGGTGTGTGTGTGTGTGTGGGGGGGGAAGACAGGATGCGAAGGTGCTTTTCAAGCGGTGCAGAAATCTTGGCCCAGCTTCAGCCACCCACCCAAATCTGGCTCACTTCTAATACTGAGTTCTGTGTGCCCACGTCCATCCAAAGAAGCTTTTCCCAGAACAGCAGAGGAGTGATCATCAGAAATATCCCCGTGGTGTCAGCTTTTGACAGCACGGATTGCTAGAAGCAAAAAGCGACACCCTGTTCTCTCCCCGCCTCTCTTTTCATTATGATGACAGTTGGAAGCAGGAAACTGGAATCTCCTGCCCCAAAACGGGGGCTTCCTCACGTGACCAGAGCTGCTTCTCTACCATCCTTACGATCTGTAGTTCCTGGAACAAGAAGTGCAAAAATAACAGGAGACAAACTCATGCTTGTTGCAATGTACGTACATACATACCCCAGAGAGCACTACAGTCTGGGGCCCAACATCGGCTGACTATACCTGGCCCCAGAGAAGCTAGGCTCGCTACCACGAGGGGGAGGGCTTTTTCAGTGGTGGTCCCGACCTGGTGGAACGAGCTCCCGGAGGAGATCAGGGCCCTGCGGGACTTGGTGCAGTTCCACAGGGCCTGCAAGATGGAGCTCTTCCGCCAGGCATATGAGTAAGGGCCACCACTCCTGCGTCCCCGCCCCATCTCCGCGGTATATCTATTAATTAAAGAGAGCCAGTTTGGTGTGGTGGTTAAGTGTGCGGACTCTAATCTGGGAGAACCGGGTTTGATTCCCCACTCCTCCACTTGCACCTGGCTGGATGACCTTGGGCAAGCCATAGCTCTGTACCAGCTGTTCCCTCAAGGACAGCTTGGGAAAGAGCTCTCTCAGCCCCACCTACCTCACAGGGTGTCTGTTGTGGGGAGGGGAAGGGAAAGGAGGTTGTAAGCCGCTCTGAGACTCCCTTGGGAAGTGGAGGGCGGGGTATAAATCCAATCTCTTCTTCTTCTTCTTCTTCTTCTAATACCTGACTGCCGACTGTGTCAGCTGCCACTAGGAAAAGGGCACCGGTGTGATCAGACTGTCGCCATCTGCGTTTTTGTGTATTGATTGTTGAGCACTTTAAATTGTTAAATTGTTTTTAATGAAATGTTTTATATTGTTTTAATATTCATTATGCTTACGGAATCCTGGTGTACCAGGTCTTGTACGCCACTCTGAGCCTGCAAACGCGGGGAGAGCGGCTTAGAAATTAAATAAATAAAATAAAATAAAAATGTGCCGTGTACATGCTGAATGGGATGTCCCAGTGGTTCCTAGGAAGGCATGAGATCAAGCCATGCTTATGACCTCATATGAACTTCAGCTAGGGTTGCCAACCTCCAGGGGTAGCTAGATATCTCCTGGGATGACAACTGATGTCCAAGCGACACAGAAGAAGAAGAAGAAGAAGAAGAGATTGTATTTATACCCCTCCCTCCACTCCCCAAGGGAGTCTCAGAGCGGCTTACAAACTCCTTTTCCCTTCCCCTCCCCACAACAGGCACCCTGTGAGGTAGGTGGGGCTGAGAGAGCTTTTTCCCAAACTGTCCTTGAGAGAACAGCTGGTACAGAGCTATGGCTTGCCCAAGGTCATCCAGCCAGGTGCAAGTGGAGGAGTGGGGAATCAAGCCCGGTTCTCTCAGATTAGAGTCCGCGCACTTAACCACTATACCAAACTGGCTCTTCAAAGAAGAAGAAGAAGAAGAAGAGGAGGAGGAGGAGGAGGAGGAGATTGGTTTTTATGCCCTGCTTTCCTACTACCTGAAGGAGTTCTGGAGCAGCTTACAATCACCTTCTCTTCCTCTCCCCACAATCGATTCCCTGTGAGGTAGGTGGGGCTGAGAGAGCACTGAGAGAACTGCTCGTGAGAGAACAGCTCTGAAACAACTTGTAACTGACCCAAGGTCACCCAGCTGGCTTCATATGGAGGAGTATGGAATCAAACCTGGTTCTCCCAGATTGGAGTCCTCTGGTCTCAGCCACTACAACACACTGGCTCTCTGAACACAGATCAGTCCACTGGAGAAAATGGCTGCTTTGGAAGGTGGACCCTATGGCATTATACCCCATTTGAGTCCCTCCCCTCCCCAAACTCTTCAGGCTGCACCCCCAAATCTCCAGGTATTTCCCAACTCGGAGCTGGCAAACCCTAATTTCAACTATTTGTTGGGAGGAAGCAAGAAGTGCTTGCAGAGACCACTGACTTAGCAATGCATTTCAGCCCAAATGATCCCTCCCTTTCTGACCCTTGTATTTCCTGTCCAAAGGACCATGGCTTTAGAAGCCATCTTTGAATATCTTGCAGAATAACAAGGAAAGTGGGCTACGCTTCTGGGAAAGGCAGATACCACTCTCCATTGACTAATGTAAAAAAGGCTCTGGTGTCATTCTTTCTCTGTCTGTCCTACTTCACAGGGTTGTTGTGAGATGAAAAGAGGGAGCCACAGCAGGACCTGGTGATAGACAGGCCCTATCTGTGGGACAAAGAGAACAGTTCTGCCATTGCCATAGAGCTGGGGAACTATTTTCAGTTTCTTGGCTCTAGTTCAGGGGTGGGCAAACTTGCTCAGCGTAAGAGCCACCTAGAACAGGGGTGGCCAAACTTGCTTAACGTAAGAGCCACATAGAATAAACATCAGATTTGAGAGCCACAAGACATGAGCAAATATTACCTGCTTTTATTGGAAAATAAGCAAATTTGCTTTTTATTAACATTAAATGAGACTGCCAAAAATAATAACAAAAAGGGTAAAAGCAGATATTGATAATGATATTAATTTGTCCAATGGTATTTGTTTGCTAATGATATTTAGCTTCCCCAGCCGTCCTGCCGGGAGCCACATAAAATATGTGAAAGAGCCGCATGCGGCTCCCGAGCCACAGTTTGCTCACCCCTGCTCTAGTTTGGTGTAGTGGGTAGGAGCGCAGACTCTTATTTGGGAGAACCGGGTTTGATTCCCTACTCTTCCACATGCAGCTGCTGGTGTGACCTTGGGTCAGTCAGCAGTTCTTTCAGAGCTGTTCTCTCAAGAACAGCCCTCGAAAGAGCTCTCTCAGCCCCACCTGCCTTACAGGGTACCTGTTGCGAGGAGGGGAATGGAAAGGGAAAGCCGTTCTGATACTCTGAGTGAAGGGCAGTGTATAAATCCAATATCTTCTTCTTCTTCTTCCATCATCAACCAAAAGGGAGACTCCGCCCAAGAGATCAGAAGGAGACTGAAACTTGGAAGGGCAGCCGTGGAGGAGTTAGAAAAAATCTTTAAGCATAAGGATGTGGATGTGTCACTGGCGACCAAGATCAATAACATCCGTGCCATAGCATTCCCTATTACTATGCATGGGCGTGAAAGTTGGACAAGGCAGAGAGCTGATGGGAAGAAAGTTGATTCTTTTGAAATACGGTGTTGGAGGAGAGTTTTATGGAGACTATGGACCGCCAACCAGACAAATGAGTGGATTCTAGATCAAATCAAGCCTGAATTCTCTCTAGAAACTGAAATGACTAAATTGCAGCTATTGTACTTTGGTCGTATTAGTAGGAGACAAGAGTCACTTGAAAAGACAATCATGCCAGGAAAAACTGAAGCCATCAGGAACAGAGGAACATCCAACATAAGATGGATTGACTCCATCAAGGAGGCTGAGGCCCTCAGTTTGCAAGACCCAAGCAAGGCTGTTAATGCTACGGCTCTTGGAGGCCATTAACTCATAGGGTCGCCGTAAGTTGGAAGCAACTTGATGGCACTTAACACACACACGCATGCATCCAATTTACCTGACAATATCGGGCAACTCAGTATTTACCTGCTCTTTTCACCAGCATCAGTTTGTTCAGAAAAATGACTGAATGTTAAAGTTAGGCTCATGTTACTAGGGTTGCCAACTCTGGCTTGACTAATTGCTGGAGACTTGGGGTGGGGCCTGGGGAGGGCAAAATTTGGGGAGAGAAGGGAGTCCAGCAGAAGTTGGATGCCATCCATCCTGCCCTCCGAAGGGCAAACTGATCTCTGTTGTCTGGACACTGGTTGTAATTCCAGAAGCCCTCCAGGCCTCACCTGGAGATTGGCAACTCTGTGAAGACAACCTCCACCTTTTCCCATGATTTTTTTGTGAACAAGGTGGCGGCACTCTGCTAGGGTGTTTCCCATGTGCTTTTAGGGGAAGGTGTTGTCAAGGCCCTTCTCAAGGCGTGACTCAGCCTGAATCAGCTTTCCCTGAGACACCATCTGAGGGAGGCCCATTGATCCTTCCTTCCCCACTGGCTCCCTCTGTTGAAGTGACTCACATTTTCCCTTTCCATCAAGGGCTTTTGTGTCTGGAGCTGGAATGTCTACTAAACCTTCCAGATCTCGTTGTGAGATCCAGCCAATCGCATGTACAGGCCGGAGACGAATTGTAAATCCATAGATTTACCTATATACTGTACAATATATGTTTGTTATATGCTGGCTAAGGTAAAATAAAAAAAAATTAAGTTAAAAAAAATGAGGAATACAATCTTCCCAGTATTTCTTCTGTTAACATATTTATGCCCGGCTTCCCCCCTGTACACACACACACACACAATGGTGACCCAAAGCGGTTTACAACATCACGTTCCCTCTTTCATTTTTATCCTTACAACAACAGCAGCAGCAGCAGCAACCACAGCAACAATAACCACTGTGTGCGGTAGGTTAGGGATATCAACCTCCAGGTGGGGCCTGGAGTTTTTCTCAAAATTACAACCCGTCTCCAGACTGCAGAGATCAGTTTTCCTGGACAAAATGGCAGCTTCAAGGATTGGTGCCTTCCACTTAGTGCCTTCCCTTCTCCAAACTCTGCTCTTCCCAGGCTCCACCCTCAAATCTCCAAAAACTGCCCAACCTGGAGTTCGCAATTTTGGGGATGAGAGAGAGCATGATGGGCCCAAGGTCACCCAGCAAGCTTCCATGGTAGAGTGGGGATGTGAACTTGGGCTTCCCAAATCCTAGTCTAGTACTCTAACTGCTACAGGGGTAGCTAGGGCTGCCAGGTCCCCGGGGTGGGTGGGGTTTCCCCACTCAAAGGGCCCTTGACCAACGCACCTGGATCTAGGCAGTGGGGGGAACCCCACCTCCAAATAGGGCTGCCAGCCTCCAGGTGGGGCCTGGGGATCTCCTGCTTTTACAACTGATCTCCAGCTGACAGAGATCAGCTCCCCTGGAGAATATGGCTGCTTTGAAGGGTGGACTCTATGGCACTGTACCATGTGGAGGCCCCTCCCCTCCCCAAACCCCACCCTCTCCTGGCTCCACCCCCAGAGTCTCCAGGTATTTTCCCACCTAGATTTGGCAACCCTACCTCCAAAGTGCCCGGATCGGGCCAACATGCCCTCCGAGTGACATCATCACACTGGGCACGTTGCCAGGGGGACGCTCTAGCATCCAGCCTGAAAACTCTATGGTATCATAGGGTTTTCAAGCCGAATGCTAGAGCATTCACCGGCAACATGCCTAGTGCGATGACGTCACTTCTGGGGGATGTCATTGCGACATGCGCGCACTATGCACACGCACAAATTTCCCAGGCTGGGAGCTTCTTCCCCCCCCTCGCCCCCTGCCGCCACAAGTAAGAGACCCGGCAACCCTAGTGGTGGCTAAACTTGCTTCATACAAGAGCCACATAGACTAAACATCAGATGTTTGAGAGCCACAAGGTATGAGCAAATATTGCTCACACACGATTTTATTGAAAAATATGGAAATTTGCTTTTTATTAACAGCAAATGAGACTGCCAAAAATAAAAACAAAAGGGGTAAAAACAGATGATGGTATTTAACTTTAGAGGGGAGAGAGAGAGAGAGGTGGAAATAAAGAAAGTGGACAGAAAGCAAATAGATGGGGGGGAGGGAGAGGGGGGGAGGAGCGGTGGAAAGAAAGCAACTTTAACTTTAAACACATCTTCCAAGACCTCCCCGCCCCCATGCTGGCTGGCTGGCTTGGCTTGGAGAAGGGATTTAAAGAGACAAATGCCTTCTCCAAGTTGGCCAGTGGGGTAGGTTTTTTTTTTAAAAAAATGCATTTAAAGTTAAAGTGGCTTTCTTTCTCTCTTTCCCCACCCCCCATCTCAAGCCTACCCAGGGAGGGGAACACTGGCTGGGGAAGGGAAGGCTGATTGAGGAGGCATGCCTCCCCTTTGCTTCCCCAGCTACCCTGCCGGGAGCCACACAATGTGTGTGAAAGAGCCGCATGTGGCTCCTGAGCCACAGTTTGGCCACCCCTGGGCTACATCACCCTGGCTGCTGGGATGGTACAACTCTCTCGCATGTGTCTTCTATGATAGGCTTTGAGATGAGAAGGCAAGGGGAGTTTGACTGTTTATGGAACAACTGAGACAGGCAAGATTTTCAAGGCAAGAGATGAGCAGAGGTGGTTTGCCATTGCCTGCCTCTGCATAGCTACCCTGGGCTTCCTTGGTGGTAGGGATGCCATTTCCCAGTTGGGGGTGGGGGATCCTCTGTTTTTTTTGGCTCCTGCCCAAATATATCCCACCCTCCCCCATGCGACGTGCTGACATGGAAGTGACATCACCATGTCGGTGACATCAGATGGCAACACTCTGATTTTGGGGCAAAACTCTATGGTTTGAGGGTGATTATACCATAGAGTTTTGCCCAAGAGGCAGAGCGTCACCCCCGATGTTGCTGATATGATGACACCACTTCTGTGTGACGTCAGCACATCATGGCACTCCACCACACTCTGCCTCCACGCCTGAAAAGCCCCTCCCCCCACCAGTGTGATCATCAGACCAGGCAACCATACTTGGAGGTCTCCTGTTCAAGTACTAACCAGGGTTGACCCTCCTTAGCTACCGAGACCTGATGAGACTGGTCTAACCAGCCATGAGTGGAGGGCACCACTCTAAACTTGGTGGCGCAAGAGGCACTGCCGAGCACCACAGAAGCACCACAGAAGCCGAGCACCACAGAAGCTGGCAAAACGAGCAGGAGCTTCTATGCTTCATCCCTGAGTTACGACCGCTGGGGCAGTGTTTTTCAACCACTGTGCCGTGGCACACTGGTGTGCCGCGAGATATTGTCAGGTGTGCCGCGGGATTTTTTCAATGAAAGAAATGTGCCTTCTGGGCTGACCTTCCAGGATGCATTTGCACATGCAAGAAAGAACAGTGGCGCGGTCTCGCTGATTCCGCTCGCACGCTCTGTGGCCGGCCTGAGGTAGGGTGATTTGCATTAAGACATTCCAGTAAACATGAATATGTTTGATGGTAACAGCTAGCTGTTTCTGTCAGGGTGGGGTTCAAATCAGTAACTGTCCCTCAGCGAAGAATGGGTGTACTGTGCTTCTCTTCAAATCACTTATGGTCAGCGGAATCCCATTCACATAAGAGTAAGAGTTTAAACTCTCTATTTGAAAAACTTTAGCAGAATCGCAGTATTAAAACACATTATATTTCTTCTGAAACTCAGGTCAATGTTTTGGGAAGGAGCCATTACACTTTGGATCTGTAACTTACGATTTCAAGTTGAGTGGCTATTAGGTGTATTTGTAATACTGTCATAGTTAATACTTGAGCTGAGGCAACTAATGACCCATTTATCTTGTATTTCAGTGTTTTTCAACCACTGTGCCGTGAGATATTGTCAGGTGTGCCGCAGGATTTTTTCAATGAAAGAAATGTGCCTTAGCTCGAAAAAGGCTGAAAAACACTGCGCTAGGGAACCTGGCTGAGATTTTCCTCTCCTCTTAACTTGAGCTCTACCTTGCTTTCGTGGCAGTCCACACCGAACACCCCACCCAGAAACAGCAGCTGCTCGGCATTCATAAAGACAGCCTCCCTGTGTGGATCCCACATCCTGAAGTCTCCCAGCTTAGGGTTCCCCTCTGTGAGGCAGAGAAAACCACAGCTGGGTGTGCCAGGCTCCCTTAATGAAAGGGCTTGTGTCAGGAAAGGTGGGCTGGGTCGGGGGAGACCAGATGTTCAACCCTGGGCAGTCTTCCACGATTCCTCCTAGCCCTCAGGGCTGGTGACTGAGTGCAGCAAGATTCCCTTGTAGCACCTGGTGAGGCAAGACCCAGCACAGGTGGCAAAGCCTGGTAGCCACTGGAACCGGAAAACCATCATTATCAAAACATAATGAAGGATTTCATTAAACTCCCTCGGAAAAAAAGGAACGCTGCTTCAGAACGGCGTCCAACTCCTACTCTCAACCCCCTGGACTCTTTTCTCAATATGTTCACTTCTTCCTCTCTGTCTCTAGCATCCAAAAGATTTCTGGGAAGTGAGGAGAACTTACCCATCAATATTTCCCAGCTCAAAATCAGGGTGCGCTTGGAAGCCCCGTCCTATTCCTAGATCAACAGGCACTGCTCAAGCCCTTGTCAGAATCATTCAAATTGGCCTTCCCGGGGAAGTGTTTAAGCACAAAGTTGAACCCTGTTAAAAAATCAGTTGTATGCAAAGCTGTCAAAATGTGAATTCCATCGGGATTCAGTGGACTTCTTGGGGTACCGCATTTCGCAGAAAGGGCTAGAAATGGACCCCGCCAAGGTAGAAGCCGTAGTACAGTGGGAAGCCCCCCGAACGAGGAAGCAGCTTCAGAGTCTCTTGGGATTTTGTAACTTCTACCGCACCTTCATAAAAGACTTTGCTACAGTCACCCTCCCGTTAACTGAACTCCTAAAAACCAAGGGGAGGGGCCCGGAAGCGGGGAAGCCCGGGGAGAGAATAGCCTGGACCGAAGAATGCCAAAGGGCATTCGAGACTCTTAAGACCCTTTTCACCTTGGAGCCCATCCTGGCTCACCCTGATGAGACCAAGGAATTTGTAGTACATGTAGACACGTCGGATGTGGCCATGGGGGGGCCATCCTACAGAAGGGGCCGGATGGGAAGCTGCACCCTCTTGCTTACATCTCAAAAAAGTTTAATGAGACAGAGAGAAATTGGTCAGTGTGGGACAAAGAGGCAGCCGCCATCCGACTAGCCCTCACCACTTGGCGGCATTGGCTAGAAGGAGCACAGACCCCTTTTGAAATTTGGACGGATCACAAAAATCTGGAAGCGTTGCGCACCCAGAGATCTCTAAATGCAAAACAGCTCCGATGGGCCAATTTTTTCTCAAAGTTCAACTTTGTGCTTAAACACTTCCCCGGGAAGGCCAATTCGTTAGCAGACGCACTATCCCGATTGCCCCAGCACGAGAGCCTAAAGGAAGAGGTGTTCGACTCCATGTTCTCCCCCTAGCAGCTGGGAGGAGCGGTGACTACCAGAAATCAGAGTAAGCAAGCTGCAGTAGAGCCGTGGGGAAGCGACTGGGGGGGGGGGATTACTCCCCGGAAGAAGTGGAAGAGTTGAGAAACTTAGAGGACTGTTCCCTCCGGGAAAACAAATGTTGGTACCATGGGGACAAGCTCGTGGTACCTCGAAACAGGAGAAAGGACATATTGTTGACTTGTCATTCATTGAAATTGGCGGGGCATTTTGGGTTCTTAAAGACGCTTAACTTGGTTCAGAGGCAGTACTGGTGGCCGCGCATGCGCAAGGATGTCTCGGACTTTGTAACTGCCTGCCAGACCTGTTTGATGTGCAAAAGGAGGGGAGGGAAGGTTCCGGGACTATTGCACCCACTGCCCACCCCCTCTCGCCCATGGGAAGCGATAGCCATGGACTTCATCACCAACCTGCCACCCTCAAAAGGAAAAACTGTAATTTGGGTGGTAGTAGACATGTTCTCAAAGCAAGCCCACTTTACCCCCTTCAAACAGCTACCTACTGCAAAGGGGATGGCCAAGGCTTTTTTCAACCACGTGATAAAGCTGCATGCTTTTCCCAAATGCGCGGTATCCGATCGGGGCAGTCAGTTCGTTGCCAACTTCTGGCGGGAGCTTTTGACGCTAATGGACATTGAACCAGCCTTAAGCTCAGGGTACCACCCAGAGACCGATGGACAGTCCGAACGAACTAATCAAATCCTGGAACAGTTCCTAAGGTGCTACACTAACTACCATCAGGATAATTGGGTGGAGTTGCTGCCATTTGCAAAGTACAGTTATAGCAATGCTATTCATTCGTCTACGGGCGTATCCCCCTTCATGGCGGTGGGCGGCTTTGAGGGAAAACCGCTGCCCACCGTAGAGGATGCGCCAAACACTCCCCCCACGGACTTTAAGTGGTGGTGGGCAGCGTTGCAAGACTCATGGCCACTGATAGCTAAAACACTGGACAAGGCTAAAGAGGACTACAAGAAATATGCGGACCGTGGCAGAGCAGAGGGCTGGGATCTACAGCCAGGGGACTCAGTCTACTTGTCCACAAAAAATATACATGGATTACAACCCAGTAGAAAATTGGGGTGGAAATATGTTGGCCCTTACAAAGTGTTGCGTAAAATCTCTGATGTGTCTTTTGAATTGGAGTTGCCCAAATCACTGAGTTCTGTGCACCCTGTTTTTCATTTCAGCTTGCTGAAGAAGAATCCTGGGCCGAATGCTTGGCATCCAGTTCCTCCGACTCCTCCTCCACTGATGAAGGGGGAGGCACCCCATTTTGAAATTTCTGAAATCCTTGATTCAAAAATGCGTAGGGGCCACTTATTATACTTAGTTAGATGGGTAGACTTTGGCCCGGAACAAAATGAGTGGGTTCGTTCTGAAAATGTGCATGCCCCTAAGTTAGTGAAAGCTTTCCATAAAAGGTTCCCAGACAAACCCGGGTAGATTTATTTTCGGGGTGGCAGTGTGTCAGAATCTGCTGATTCAGACAAGTATTTCTGGGACTTTCTGCTGGGACTGTCTGCTATGCTTTCTATTGCTTTCTATTGCTATATGCTGTGTATGGTAACCTGTATCTGCACCCATTATGTATTCATACCTATTGCTTTCAGTTGCCCCTATGCCCACCATGTAACCATATCTTTTGCCAGTATGAATGTATGCTATGTGACCCCAGGTTTATGGCTCTGACCAGGCCTGGTCTGTGTAACTGTTTGCCCGGGAGAGTGACAACTTCAAAGTATGGGAACAATGGGCCTCTCACACTCCTGCCTCCGCATTCCATTCATCCCGGCTGGGACGACAAGGGGAGGACAGAGACCATTTCTTATCAACGTGCGAAAGCCTTGAGGGAAGCATTTGTTATGTGAATATGGTTACATCTAAGGGGTCTGGTTTGGAAAGGGAAATTTACAGCTTAACACCTAGCTTTCTTTCCTGTGGGAAGCAAATGGCCAGAGACCCCTTTTGCCCGCCGTTTTTCCCCTTTGGTGATTGGTTACCTATGGGCAATTCAAATTGTACTGAAGGGTATAATAGACCTGCTTCTATCATATGCATTATCTCTGACAATAATCCGAGAACCTGTACCAATGTAGAGATTGGAAATAAAGAACTGTGTTTCATCAACAAAGATCTGATCCTTGACTACTTTGAGCAGAAGTCTCACAGCCCTACCCCACCCTTTGGAGATTTCAGACATTATTGAAGGTTGTCTTTCACCTTCATTGGAGATGTGCTGCTGGTGGAGAGTTTTACAGAGACCATGGACCACCAAAAAGACATATACCTGAGTTCTAGACCAGATCCAGCCTGTACTGTCCCTGGAAGCTAAAATGACTAAACTGAGTATCGTTCTTTGGTCACATTTGGAGAAGAAAAGGATCACTGGAAAAGACAGTAATGTTGGGAAAGGTTGAAGACAGCAGGAAAAGAGAAAGGCCCAATATGAGATGGAACAACTTAGTCAAGGAGGCCACGACCCTCTGTTTGCAAGACCTGAGCAATGACAGGGCGTTTTGGAGGTCATTAATTCACAGGGTCATCATAAGTTGGGAGCGACCTGCCAGAACTTAACACACACCTATCTTTCACCTGTATCTGGGAGAGAAGGTGCCGTGGTATAGCCTCGGTCTTGGATGGGAGACCACCAAGGAAGACTCTACAGAAGAAGGCAAGGGCAAACCACCTCTGCTTCTCTCTTGCCTTGAAAGCCACTTGCTGGGGTTGCCATTTGAAAACGCATACGTGTGCATATGGTATCCGTTTACTCTTTGACAGCCTGTCTTCCACTGATTTTTTTTTTTAAAAAACCAGAATGTTTGACTAGAAATACAGCAGTATCCTACATTCCAGATCTACTTCAGCTGCTGCAATGAGTGGAATGGTTTAGACTGGGCACCGGCGTAAACTACGGGGGGGCTCGAGGACTTGAGCCACCCCCGAAATTTCCCGGGGGGGACTGAGCCCCCCCCCGGGAAAATGTCGCGCCTGCCGCCGGCGCCTTGCCACCGCACCTCCCGGGCCCTTCCGAGGCTCGCCAGCTGGTGCCTCCCCCCCCCCACCAGCCTGGCCATTCCTCCCTCCTTATCTCTCCCTCTTCCTCTTTTAGGGGTGAGGGAGGGAGTGGCCAGGGCGGAGGGGGAGGGAAAGGCACCAGCAGCACTGGCTGGTGAGCCTCGGAAGGGTCGGGGAGGTGCGGCGGCTGGCGGTAGGTTTTCCGGGGGGCGGAAACATCGCCCCAGCGAGCGTGCGCGCTTCTGGACTTCAGAAAAGACTACGCCCCTGAGACTGGGTACTCTCTGGTGCCATAGTGGTCCTGCACCCTGACCTGGATGGTCCAGGATAGCCTGATTTCAGAAGCTAAGCAGGGTCGGCCCTGGTTAGTGTCTGTATGGGAGACCACCAAGGAATTCCAGGATCTCTGTGCAAAGGCAGGCAGTAGCAAACCACCTATAAGGTCACCGTAAGTCAGCTGCAGCTTGACGGCATTTACACATAGAAGAAGAAGAAGAAGAGATTGGATTTATATCCCGCCCTTCACTCACTTAAGAGTCTCAGAGCGGCTTACAAACTCCTTTCCCTTCCCCTCCCCGCATAAGAACATAAGAGCCCTGCTGGATCAGACCAGGGGTCCATGTAGTCCAGTATCCTGTCTCACACTGTGGCCCCAACCAGTTCCTCCGGAGGGCCAGCAACAGGGTGTAGAGGCCAAGGCCTTTCCCTGATGTTGCCTCCTGGCTCTAAGATTCAGAGGCTGGCTGCCTCTGAATGTGGAGGTTCCCCTCAGTCATCATGGCTAGTAGCTATTGAGAGACATCCTCCATGAATCTACCTAATCCCCCTTTACAGCTGTTTATTCCTGTGGCCATCACGACATCCTCTGGCAGTGAATTCCACATTCGAATCCCTCTTTGTGTAAAGTGGTGTTTACTTTTGTCTGCCCCGAACCTACTGCCTATCATCTTCACTGAATGCCCTCAATGGCCACATATAGTGGTTATGCACCTGCACTGACATCAGATGTGTCACCACCCCATTAGGAGATTTGGCTTCTAAAGACTGTAGAGAATCTTGTCTGCGAACTAAGACCTCATCTTTGCCTGCTTGGTGCCCCTGCCTACAGAGGGTGAGTTGGGGCACCAAGCAGAGACAGGGCTTCTTTGGTGGCGGCACCATGTTTTTTGGAATGCCTGCTCCTTAGAAGTTTGCATGGCACCTGTTGCCCTATGGAGATTATCTCGTTTACCAGAAGCTTTGGTTGATTTTTCTAGAACTCCTCTTCTTAATTTTGTTGGGTTGCTAAGTGATTCGTACGGCTTGGCGTGTTGTACTGCTCTGTCAGTCAATGCCACCAGAGTAATTTCATTATCACAACTTTTTTCATATTTATTTTAAAAAATGATTTTGCTTGCTGCTGCTGCTGCTGTTGCTGTATAGTTTTGGACCTCGTATGTGTGTTATGCGCCATCAAATCATTTCTGACTCATGGTGACCCTATCAGTTAATGACCTCCAGAAGGTCCTAACATTAAAAGCTTTGCTCAGGTCTTGCAGTCTGAGGGCCGTGGTTTCCTTGTCTGAGTCCGTCCATCTCATCCTTGTCTGAGTCCGTCCATCTCCGGTCTTCCTCTTTTCCTGTTGCCTTCAGCTTTCCCTAGCATTATTGTCTTCTCCAGCAAGTTTTGACTCCTCAGGACGGACCTTATGGTGTTGATTTTAGAAGAAGAGGAGGAGGAGAAGAAGATTGGATTTATACCCTGCCCGTCACTACCTGAAGGAATCTCAGAGTGGCTTACAAATTCCTTTTCCTTCCCCTCCCCACAAGAGACACCCTCTGAGGTAGGTGGGGCTGAGAGAGCTCTTTCCCAAGCTGTCCTTGAGAGAACAGCTGGGACAGAGCTATGGCTTGCCCAAGGTCATCCAGCAGGTGCAAGTGGAGGAGTGAGGAATCAAACCCGGTTCTCCCAGATTAGAGTCCGCACACTTAACCACTACACCAAACTGGCTTTAGCACCAGTGTTGGATTTTATGCTGGTTTGTGGTAGTTTGCTCCTTTCTACGATTTTTTTTTTAAGAATCCTTTGATTTATTTGGATTTTGATTGTTTTGAATGGTTTCACTTTCTCTCTCTTTCCTTTAGTTGAGGAGAGGCAGCTGAGTAATAACCCCGATAAATAAATAAATGGGAAGGAACTGGACCTTGAAGGATGACCACACATCTCCTTCTAAAAATGTTATTAAGGCATCTCTGAAAGCCAAAAAGGACATCGGTTGAGCTAGGGCAAGGAAAAGCAAATGGGGAAAGAGGGAGCGAATGGGAGAGGCGTGGGCGGGCATCTTTCCTTTAGCTGGAGGTTGTCCCAACATCTTTTGAATGCACAGGGAAGGCAATTCCTAGTTGCAATTGCACTGAATTTGCCACCTCAGACAACGGACGGCTTTCCTCGCCGACATCATCGGCTTGACCCGGGCGCTCGCCTGGCCGGCTGCTCCAAATCCAGGTTTTTCGAACAGTCCTGCTGAGCACAGCCATTACCAATAGGGTGATTAAATTAGAGGCACCTGCAAGCTGATCCCTGCTAAACCCCAGACTCAAGCTGCAGGTGGCCTGCATTGCAAAGGGATTAGCGGAAATCTGTGTCAAGCGAGATGTGATGGGGGGACATGGAACACAGGCTAATGCCCTTGGAAACCATTCAATTCACTCAGCTACGCGCGCGCACACACACACACAGACACAGACACACATACACACACACACACACTGTGCCCAGCAGTAGGGCGAGGATGCGGGGATTCTTGGATGGGAACACGGTGATCACGAGGTCATGTAAAGGGCAAGAATGTTGCATTTTTAGGAATAATAATAGCAACAATAATATTACTAATAATACTAATACTGATAGTACGTTCCTCCTCCTCCTCCAATCATCACTATACCTACGTCTACTACTACTAATAACAATACTAAACTGTTGTAGTAATATGTATTACATTTATTTATTTGTTCCCAGGTATTCTTTCCAAAGGGGACCCAGTTGAGTTGCCAACTTCCAGGGGGTGACTAGAGGTCTCCCACAATTACAACTGATCTCTAGGCTATATAAACCACTTATTTATTTCTCTAGAACCTTTATTTCCCCTTCTCCTGGAGAAAATGGCTGCTTTGGAAGGTGGGCTCAGTGGTATTTTGCCCTGCTGGGGTCCCTCCCCTAGCCCCCTCTCCCAAGGGTCCACCTTCCAAATCTCCAGGAATTTCCCAACCCAGACCTTCCAACCCTAGGACCCAGAGGCTTAGAACATCATTCCCCTCTCTTCCATTTTCTCACAACAACCCTGAGAAGGAGCGTAGGCTGAGAGAGCGTGACCAGCCCAAGGTCACCCGCCATGCTTCCATGTTAGAGTGTGGATTTGAACCTGGGCTTCCTAGTCCGCTATGCCATGCTACTGTTATTATTAAATAATTGTTTAAATCATTAAATAGCAACATCTACTGGCAGTCCCTGGCCCAAAAGATGTCCGCCTGGCCTCGACTAGGGCAAGGGCCTTTTCTGCCCTAGCCCCTTCCTGGTGGAATATGCTCCCAATTGAGTTCAGGGACATGGGGGACTTATTACAGTTCTGCAGGGCCTGTAAAATGGAGCTGGTCCACCAGGCTTTCGGCTAACTGGCAGGCGGCTGCTCTTTCTGGCCCCTCCTGCCCAAACTGCTCTCATATTTGTGTGAGGGCAATCGTTTCCATCAATAGTAACTGGACTACTATTATGTTTCTGCCCACTTGCCCTTCATTGCAAGAAGCATGATGGATAATTACTGGCTGCAATCGGTTTTAGAATCGGATTCTTAATTGTTGATGGTTTGATGATGTGGTTTTATTGTTTCGTGTTCCTGTTGTGACCCTTCCTGAGCCTGCTTGTGGGGGAGGGTGGGATAGAAATAAAATAAAATAAAACATGGAATGAGAATAATTACTGTCAAAAATATATGAAACAGTCGTCTACAAGTATTGCAAGGTAGCTGTCAGTGACAGCCTGTAAGTGAGTGACAGAAAGGAGGCTTGATGGGGGAAGAGAACCAACCAGCCAGGTGGATTTCCTTAGGCACATTCTGTCACTCTTGGGGGGCCACAACTGAGAAGGCCTGGCTTTGTGCCTTGAAGACTGGGAGTGAAGACAGGAATATACAGCTTGAGTCAGCTATGACTCTGGAATCTCCCATGACTTTGGAGTCCCCCACTTTTTCGGCCAGATGTTTCCGAACTGACTTAATCTCAGAAGTAACCAGTTCTTCCCATTTCCAGGAGAAGCTGGCTTTGCAGATTGACAGTCGACCAGCTCCCCTGCCATTAATGAGATCACTTTCCTTTCATTGACCCATGGGCAGAGTTTTGATTGGCCAGAACTTGTGGCACTCATCAAGCCCAATGCACCCAGGGCAATACATAGAGTTTAAAAAAGGGCAGCTTTTTAAAGGGCACTCAATCAGATGAAGATCCTCTTTTTGTCCTGCAGTGGGCAGATGAACAGAAGTGATTGAAACCTGCTGAACACCATGCACCTCCCCCAACTCCAGAAGTATAATTTGTGAAATGTAGCCTAATTAAATGCAATCAAGAGGAAGGAAGGAAGGAAGGAAGGAAGGAAGGAAGGAAGGAAGGAAGGAAGAAAGGAAGGAAGGAAGGAAGGAAGGAAGGAAGGAAGGAAGGAAGGAAGGAAGGAAGGAAGGAAGAAAGAAAGAAAGAAAGAAAGAAAGAAAGAAAGAAAGAAAGAAAGAAAGAAAGAAAGAAAGAGGAAGCGAGGGACGGAGGGAGGGAAAGAAGGAAAGAAAGAGGGAGGGAGGGAGGGAGGGAGGGAGGGAGGGAGGGAGGGAGGGAGGGAGGGAGGGAAAGAAAGAAAGAAAGAAAGAAAGAAAGAAAGAAAGAAAGAAAGAAAGAAAGAAAGAAAGAAAGAAAGAAAGAAAGAAAGAAAGTCCAATGCACTCGGAACAATAAAAGGAACTTGGGGTGTCCACCCATCCTTATCAGTAATGTTTGATAATTCCCTGGGATTCCCAGCCTCCAGACAGGGCCTGGAGTTCTCCTAGAAGTCTAAGATGAGAGACAAGAGAGATCCATTCCCCCAGAGAAAATGGCAGCTGCAAAGGACAGGCTCTTTGTTGAGCTCCTTCCGCTCACCTAAACTCTGCCCTATGTTCTGCCCCCCAAACTTCCAGGAATTTTCTAAGCTGGAGCTGGCAGCCCTGCTTCAAATATTGGGCAACTTCTTTAGAAAACATGGTTTGGAAACAGAATTCCTCTTCCTGGTCCCAGCTTCCCTCTCGAGACATCTCAACTTCCCGGATTTCAGACTGGGTTCCTCTGGAGTGCCTCCCATCGATGCATGATGCTTCCAGCTCGGACAACACATGAACCGCGTGGGCTGCTGCCTCCCAACTGTGCTAACTTTCACAGACGCAAAGAACTCCCTGCAACGACCTTGACTCTCTTCCTTCGCCGAGGAGAACAAAACTGGAGGGGTGGAGAGCGCCGGGCATCGGAGGCAGCCAGCTGCAGTGCTCGTGGGTGGCCAACTGCCCAGCGACAGCCACCCTGCCTGCAGCTGGATCTGTCAAAGCGGTTGTTCTAAGACGAAGGGGCAGCTCACTGTGGAAGGGATCTGCGGCCCTTCGGCAGGGGACACATCTGCAAGCGTGGCTGTCTCTCGGCATGTTCCCCTCCCCTGACCCAGAGCTGCAGTGGCTGAAGTCTTCCTCAAAATCACATGTCCATCTCCCAAGCCTCTTTCTCATTCAGAATCAGGGAAGCGAGGGGGAAAGATCAGCATCGTATGGACCTCAATGGGACACTGCAACCCACTGACTTTGATTCTCTTCCTACTTTCTCCCCTTCACTAAGCGTTCTCCCCAAAATAACAATAATAAAATTCCGTCAAGTGGCAACCAGCTCGTGGTTAGGATTGCCAGAGAGTTTAAAACAAAAACAAAAAAACAGACACGCCGAGACTTCGGCCCCCTCCTTCTAGGGCAGTGGTGGCAAGCCTCTGGCACGCGTGCCAGAGGCGGCACTCAGAGCCCTCTCTGTGGGCACGCACGCAGTTTGGGCACTCAGTGTCTAAAAGGAAGAAGACGACACAGACTCGAGGCTGGGCTGCTCTCAAACTTACAAAGTATGAGCCAAGGTTAGACAAATGATCAGCATGCATGCAACAGCAAAAATCACATCAATTGTTCAAAAGCAGGCCAAATGCAAACTTTTACCTTTCAATAAAAAGTTGTTTGTATCATTGAAAGCTCTGTTATTTGTGTTTTTCTTTTAAAACAAAAGATGTTAATGTATGAGTTGTTTTTTCTAAAACGAAAACCTCAGTATTCAGGTTAAATTGTCGTGCTGGCACTTTGCGATAAACAAGTGGGTTTTGGGTTGCAGTTTGGGCACTTGGTCTCTAAAAGGTTCGCCATCACTGTCCTAGGGCAATCAACCCAAAGCAAGGTATGTGCCCTAGCAGCGGTACCCTAGCCCCAGCTCAAAACGCCAACAGTGGCAGCTGTTATGCCCTGGGGCAGCCTCCGCACTGCCTCCTCCAAGCCCAAAAGGTCTGGTATTTTTTCAGCCCCCCCCCCCCCGCCCCTGTGGACAGTCAGTGAAAATACTGGGCTGCCCTGGTCAGTACTGAGTACCTGGCGACATTACTTATGGCAACCCACCTTATGAAAACCCACCTCTTGGGGTGTTCAAGGTAAGAGAGGAGCAGATGTGGTTAGCACCATTGCCTTCCTCTGCGTGGCAGCCCCAGTCTTCCTTGTTCTAGGGATGCCAGCCTCCAGAACTGAAGATACCCTGGAATTATAGCTCATCTCCAGACTACAAGAGATCAGTTCCCCTGGAGAAAAGGGATGCTTTGGAGGGTGGACTCTGTGGCATTGTACTTCACTGAGGTCCCTGTTTTCTCCAGGCTTCAGCTTCAGATCTCCAGGATTTCCCCAGCCTGGATTTGGCAACCCTACTCCCCTTGCCCTGCTGCTGGTGAGGGGGGACCTTGCAACCCTACAAGTACTGCCCCGATTGGCTTCCCAGCTCTGGTGAAATCAGGCTGGTGAGGGCTATTTAGGCTGCTACAAAATAGGAAGAGGAGGATACCTTTTGGTGTTTGACAGTGGAATGCTAAACAGTTGCCAGTCTGGTATAGCGGTTAAGAGCGCGGACTCTAATCTGGGAGAACCGGGTTTGATTCCCCACTGCTCCACATGCAGCTGCTGATGTGACCTTGGGTCAGTCACAAGTTCTTTCAGAGCTGTTCTCTCGAGAGCAGTCCTTGAAAGAGCTCTCTCAGCCCCACCTACCTCACGGAGTGTCTGTTGGAGAGCCAGTTTGGTGTAGTGGTTAAGTGCGCGGACTCTTATCTGGGAGAACCAGGTTTGATTCCCCACTCCTCCACTTGCACCTGCTGGATGACCTTGGGCAAGCCATAGCTCTGTACCAGCTGTTCTCTCAAGGACAGTTGTCTCAGAGCTCTCTCAGCCCCACCTACCTCACAGGGTGTCTGTTGTGGGGAGGGGAAGGGAAAGGAGTTTGTAAGCCACTCTGAGACTACAAGTGAAGGGCGGGGTATAAATCCAATCTCTTCTTCTTCTCTTCTTCTTCTTGTGGGGAGGGGAAGGGAAAGGAGACTGTAAACCACTCTGAGACTCCTTCGGGTAGTGAAGGGTGGTGTATAAATCCAATCTCCTCCTCCTCCTCCTCCTCCTCGTCTTCTTCTTCTTTTTCTCCCATTGACTTCAGTGGACCTAGAAGGGTGGCCCTCTACTCAGAATTGTACCGTATCCTCCCTACTACTCCCCACTGCAGAAAATTTCTGGCAGTGCCATGCTTTTTAGAGAGCGCCACCTGTTCTCAAACCCTCGACGCAAACGTAGAAACCTTTCCTAGTAGAACGCTATCATAAAATCAGAACACCAGTACGAATAGTATCAACACTGATCAATGTTCAAAAGACACAATCCAGGTGCCAAGCACCGTTCGAGTGAAATCATAACTCAGCGCTCGAGACACGCCCACTCGGAACAGAACTGTGCATGAACAGGCGTTATCAAAGGCTGGATGGCAAATATATTTCCACCGCTGTCCGGAAGCCATGCAAGGGGAAGCTGCCAGATGCATTTCTCTTGGCAAGCGGCTCCATAATTTGGGAGCAACGGCTCAAAATGTTCTGTTGTCTGTTGGCTGCTGTTGCTGACCTAATTTCTCAGGTGGAGAGAAGATAGACTCCATCTGTTGGTAGGGAAAGGTGGTCAGGTGCGTAAAGGACAAGGTGATCTATGGGTCTAGTATTTAGGGCTGCCCAGCTCCCAGCCAGTACCTCAAATCCTGCCAGAAGGGAACTGCAAACCAACATTTGCTTAGAGTGGCCAACTCTCAGCTGGGGAATTCCTGGAGATTTGGGGGTGGAGCTTGGGGAGGGCAGGAAAGGAACCTCAGCAGGGTATAATGCCATTCAGTCCACCCTCTAAAGCAGCCACTTTCTCCAGGGGAACTGTTCTCTGTAGTTTGGAGATCCGTTATAATCCCAAGAGGTCTACAGGACCCACCTGGAGCCTGGAAATCGTACTTCTGTGTGCAATGCACCACTAGAACCTGCACCACTAGATGCACCACTAGAACCTGAGCTGAAGAACAGAGGATATGGCACCCTGTTTGAGAGATGGCTTGGTTGAAAATTATGAGTTGGCCAAAACTCAGCTTCAGTAGCATCATTGCCTATGATGAGGGATGAGGGAGAACTTCGTTTCAGGGAATGTCTTGGCAGGCATTGCCTAGAACCAGGAACACACCAATGAGAGTTTTGCTTAGCTTGTGTGGTGAACCACCAAGGCCAGAAGCTAGAATGTTTCGGTGACCTTGCCTGCTCAGCTCAACTATTGGCTCCCTGTGACTTGGGAAGCTCTTATAAAGGCTTGTGGGTGGGCAATGATTCCACATGGGCAGCAAGACCATCTAGGATTTGTGGTTCCTCCTCAGTGGTGGTCAGAGTGTCAGGGACGGGAACCTATGAGATGTTGTCTGATATTAAGAAATGGGTCCTCATGTGAATGGGCTGATAGGAAGACTTTGCACTGGGGGACAGTTCTCCATCTGCTACTGAGAACCTGTATTCGCCATGTCGTCCCTCTGCTGCTTTGGTAGCAAATAAATGCAGGTATGTTTAGTCATTCATTTCATTTATACTCTACTTTTGACCCTACTGGGGACTCAAAGTGTCTTACAACCTTCTCACCTTCTCAATTTTATGGGGCTCAGATCTGAGTCAAACTGCACTATATCTAGGTGACTGGGTGCTCGCTACAACGTAATCCTGCATTAAATTACATATAGATGTACTGTGATATTGATATGCAATTTGTTTATTTATTAAGATAGCTATACCTGGCTTTTCTCCCCCGTGGTATCCTAACATGACTGATAATACTGTTCTCCTCTCCTCTATTTATACTCAAAACAGCCACCCTGCGAGGTAGGTTAGGCTGAAACTGGGTGACTGGCCTATGGTCACCCAGCAACCTTCCACGGCAGAGTGGGGATTCAAACCTGGGTCTCCCAGATCCTTGTTCAACATTCTAACCACTACGCCACACAGTCTCTCAGAGCCTCTGGCCATTGTGGCCCAGAGGAAGAGCTTCTGCTTGGCACGCAGGAGGTCCCAGGTTCAATCCCCGGCATCTCCAGTTAAAAGGACCAGGCAATAGGGAATATGAAAGACCTCTTCCGAAGATCCTGGCGACAAGCTGCCAGTCTGAGTAGACGACACTGATCTTGATGGACGGATGGTCCGATTCAATATAAGGGAGCTTTATGTGTGTTCAGGACAGGATATGGCATCAAAAGGGCGGAATCTTAATCTCAGGATTTTTGTTGTTGTTTACAAGTCAGTTGCTAGGCTACGTGTTCGTCAGATCAAAACCTGCAATCGAGAGCCAGTTTGGTGAAGTGGTTAAGTGTGTGGACTTTAATCTGGGAGAACCGGGTTTGATTCCCCACTCCTCCACTTGCACCTGCTGGATGACCTTGGGCAAGCCATAGCTCTGTACCAGCTGTTCTCTCAAGGACAGTTCTCTCAGAGCTCTCTCAGCCTCACCTACCTCACAGGGTGTCTGTTGTGGGGAGGGGAAGGGAAAGGAGTTTGTAAGCCACTCTGAGACTCCTTTGGGTAGTGAAGGGCGGGATATAAATCCAATCTCTTCTTCTAAGTGGACTCTCTCTCTCTCTCTTTTTTTTTTTTTTGCTGAAAACCAAAAAATGAAACCTGGATGGGAGATCCCAGTGGTCCAAGCCATGGACTCAGCTGTATTGTTCCGGCTCGCAGCTTATGCGCAGTATGCAAAATAAGCAAATGCATGTAGCTCTTCTCTGTTTTCATATTTAATCATTTCTCTTGCGTATAATTGGTCACCTTGCAAAATTTGGGATGTCCTTTTTTTTGTTTTTAAAGAAAAGGCTGATGTCCGAGAGCCCTTGTTTAGAGTCTCAAGACCCAACAGAAGCATACGGAAGAAACTTTGCTGTCAATCCACCATCAAGAGCAATCACAAAGGAGAGCTTTTCTTTTCAAACTGCTCTTGATCTCAGAGCCATGAGCAAAATTCTCCAGGCGGGTCCCCTGGTGCTCTTCTCGGCTCTCTCATCCTGTCGCTACGGCGGAAACACTGCAGGCAGTACAAATAGAAAGCAGCATTATTGATTCACTGGGTGGCACGGCGAGGAGCCGCCTCTTCCTCTGTCTCTTCTTTTGAAACGGCTATAGCATTTTCCTTTCCCTCCTTTGCTTTTGCGGGTCTCAGATGTTCTGCTGGGAAGAAGAGCAGTCAAATGAGGCACAGGGTCGCGGCGGCATCCAGCATCCTGAGACGCTTCCTTAGCCGTCTGCAAAGCTGTGTCAGATACTGGGGAGTCCTTGACCCCCATTTACTCGGCAAAGCTGTGCCAGCAGCTAAACTCTGCTGTTGGGCCTTTCCAGCTTAACACACTTCTATGGGCCTTGTTAGCTACTGCCTTGGACGTTCCACCTTGGTGTCCATCCAAAAAGAAGTCCTCTTCAGATCATTTCTGGGCTCCATTGCCTAGCTCCTTTTGGGGAGAAGGGCAGGCACAAAGGCCGAGTTAGTAGAATTCTCGTCAACCAGAAGAAGATGATGATGAAGAAGAGAGAAGGTGGAGGAGATTGGATTTATACCCCGCCCTTCACTTGGAGTCTCAGAGCGGCTTACAATCTCCTTCTCTCCCTCTCCCTACAACAGACACCCTGTAAGGTAGGTGCAGCTGAGAGAGCCCTTGAGAGAACTGCTCTTGAGAAAACAGCTCTAGAGAACTGTGGCTTGCCCAAGGTCACACCAGCAGCTGCACATGAAGGAGTGGGGAATCAAACCCAGGTCTCCGAGATTAGAGCCTGCGCTCTTAACCACTGCACCAAACTGGCTCTCAGGACGTACCGTTATTCCCAAACATTTACTGTTTGCATTTTTACTCTAAGTGCAAAAGAGGACAGCAGGGCTTCTGCAAGGTGTTGAAGAAGAGTGTACGGTAGGGTTGCCAGCTCTAGGTGAAAATTCATGGCGATTTTGGGGGTGGAGCCTGTGGAAGGCAGGTTTGGAGAGGGGAAGGACTTCAACAGGAAATAATACCATAGAGTCCACCTTCCACAGCAGACATTTTCTCCAGGCAAACTGATCTTTGGCCGCTGGAGATCACTTGTAATCCCAGGAGACCTCCAGCCACCACCTTGAGCTGGCCAGCCACAGAGCAAGGCCACCTAGAAGCAGGGTGAGTCACGTGATTTGATCACATATGATGTTTGAGTCGGCCCAGGGCTCATTTCGTAGCAGGAGCTCCTTTGCATATTAGGCCACACACCCCTGGTGTAGCCAATCCTCCAAGAGCTTACAATAGCCCCTGTAAGAAGAGCTCTGTAAGCTCTTGGAGGATTGGCTACGTTAGGGGTGTGTGGCCTAATATGCAAAGGAGCTCCTGCTACAAAATGAGCCCTGGGTTGGCCCCAAGTAATGAGGCTAGGGTTGCCAGAGATCTCCCAGAACGGCAACAGATCTCTAGACTATAGAGATCAGCTCCCTTGGAGAAAATGGCTGCTTTGGAGGAGGGACACTAGGCCATCAAAGCCTCTTCAGAAGTCCCTCCTGTATCCAGACTCTCCACCCAAATTTCCAAGGATTTCCCAACCTAGAGCTAGGAGCCTTACCTAAGGTCCAGATAGGGTTGCCAGCCTCCAGGTGGGGCCTGGGGATCCCCCGCTTTTACAACTGATCTCCAGCTGAGAGAGATCAGCTCCCCTGGAGAAAATGGCTGCTTTGAAGGGTAGACTCTATGGCACTGTACCATGCCGAGGCTTCTCTCCTCCCCAAACCCCACCCTCTCCTGGATCCGCCCCCAAAGTCTCCAGGTATTTTCCAACCCAGACTTGGCAACCCTAGGTCCAGAGGGAGTCTAATTTTGGGGGGGGGGGGGCATGGTGGCTCTCAGCAGCTTTAGAAGCAGCCCACAAAATAAAGCAAGTTCAAATAATACCCTCCCAATAATTAAAATTAAGAAACCATTTAAAAAAACCCCAGCCAATTAAAACCAAGAGCTGGTCCTGCTCAAATGCACCTTGCCTTAAACAGATGCCTGCAGAATTAACGAGACAGGAGCAAGTGAGAGAAGGAAAGAAATGGGGGGGGCTAATTAAGGCTTTCCCCTCCTTATAGCCTCTCTCTCTCATTCCCTCCGCCTGCTTAACAGAAGGGCTTTGGCGGCCTCAAATGCTCTGTCACTCCACCAGGATGATTGAACATGTCACTTAAAGGCAGAGAGGTCATTCCTGCCTGGGAGAAGGCTTTTGCCTCAGCCTTCGCCCAGCGTGCGCTTTACCACACAGAGACGTTCCATGGGCTATCTGGCTGCTCGCCCGTGGGACAGCCGATTTTAGTCCAAGCCTATAAACATTCATTTTGCACCTCGAGAGGGGCAGGTTCCTCACTTACTGGAGCATTATTTATTCATGTTGCGGAGGCTGTGAGAAAAGGGAGACAAATGGGGTGCTTTTTTCACCGCGAAATCGGAGATGTTACACTTAAGGAAACAGTCTCCCTCCTTCCCTCCACCCTGTGCTTTCATTCAAAACTTCTGCCCTCAAAGGTTCTGCATAGGTCTCCCACCCCATACATAAGCACAGGACATCTACAGGTGGAGGTGCCAACTCTAAGTTGTGAAATTCCTGGTGATTTGGGGGTGCAGCCTGGGGAAGTTGGGATATGAGAAGGGGAGGGGCCATAGGTGTCAACTTCAGGGGGGCTGGGGAGCTGGAGCCCCCCCCCCAACTTTTCCAGGAGGTGCTGGAGACAATTTGTTTATTTTATTTATTTATTTATTACATTTTTATCCCGCCTATCCAGCAAGCTGGCTCAAGGCGGCTACCAACCATAAAATACCATAAAATGGTTTACAAACTTAAATAAACAACATCAACAATAAAACAATATAAGCAACAATCAATACTGGCAGCAACAGGGTTCTCATGGTGAGAGGCGATGGCAAAAAGCTCAGCAGATTGGGCAATAATATCCTACATTGCCCCAGTGGCGGCTCCTAAGGAAAGGCCTGGCGGAAGAGCTCCGTCTTACAGGCCCTGTGGAACTGCAATAAGTCCCGCAGGTCCCTGATGTAATCTGGGAGTTCATTCCACCAGTGTGGAGCCGCCACCGAGAAAGCCCTGGCCCTGGTACAGGCCAGCCGAATGTCTTTTGGACCGGGGAAAGTCAGGCAGTGTTGAGTGCCTGACATCAGTACTCTCTGGGGCACATATGGGGAAAGGCGGTCCCTCAAGTAGGCAGGTCCCTGACCATATAGGGCTTTAAAGGTCAGCACCAGCACCTTGAACCGGATCTGGTATGCTATAGGCAGCCAGTGCAGCGACCGCAACACAGGCTAGATATGATCCCGCATGGAGAGACCCATCAACAGCCTGGCCGTGGCATTCTGCACTAGCTGCAGCCTCCAGATCTGAGACAAGGGCAGCCCCATGTAGAGAGCGTTACAGTGGACTGTGATGTGTCTGGCCCAGCCCCCCCCCCCCCAGGAAATTGGAAAGTCTATGCCCTTGGGAGGGGCCACAGTGGGGAATAACGCCTTCGATTCCACCCTCCAAAGCAGCCATTTTCTCTAGGGGAACTGTTCTATGTCATCTGGAGATAGGGGCGCCAGTTCCGGGTTGGGAAATACCTGGAGATTTTGGGGGTGGAGCCTGAGGAGGGAGCGGGTGGGGAGGGGAGAGACTTCAGTGTGGTATGATGTCATAGAGCTCAACTTCCCAAAACAGCTATTTTCTCCAGGTGAGCTGACCCTATGTCTCCTGGAGATCACCTGCAATCCCAGGAGATCTTCAGCCACCATCCGGAGGTTCAATCATATAAAGTAAAGCGATACCACTGTAACAATAGTGCTAAAGTTAAGTAAATCTAATACACATAAGCCATGTATTAAAATTATTCTGACACAACGTAATTTTCTATCTATAATCTATCAACTTCCAGAGTTATTTAGCAATCAATATCAAATATAACAACATCAACGTACGGTGCTCTCCATAATGTGGCGATCAGAGTATGGCAGAATAAGAATCCATAACTCATTTGACAATCAATGTCCCTTATAACAATATCCAAGTGTGATATTCTGCACACAAAAATGAAAAATCTAAATATAGCAGAAGGATTCAAGCAAAAGGATTCAAGAAGGATTCACCCAAGGGTCCCAGGTATCCTGTTCTCTCTCTTCGAATACCTTCTTCAGTGATCCTAACAGCAATAAGTTACAATTCATGAATCTCTGCACCTTCTTTCGGTTCCATACTAGAAAATGGCAATTAGCCACCACTGCCTCATCATTTGTGACTTCAAAACTTGGGCACCATTCTACAACTTTGTTCCAAAATCAATTGGAACATTATGATGATGGCCTAGCCTGGAGGTTATCTGGAGACCGGCGGCCCTATCTGGAGATCAGTTGTAATTTCAGGAGATCTCTAGGCCCTACCTAGAATCTGGCAACCATGTCTATGAAGCATAGTTTTCTTCTGGGTCCTCAGTCCAGCAAAACAAAACGTCCTCCTTACTGAGGCTATCTTCGTAACACCTTGCCTCCTTGGTGCTTTGTTCCTTAACAGATCTGTTCATTCATGACTTCACCTGAGATTTTTGTTGAACGCTCCGATTATACTCTTCTCTCCTGCCTGAGTCCTTCTCCCGCTAAGGGCCTCCTACTTCAAGCTTCCAAGTGCCACTTATGAAACCATCAGAGGGAGAAGAGGCAGTAGCCAATCGTGAGCTTGGATCCAGCTACAACTGAAGACTCCCCCGTTCTTCTAGTGCCTTTGATAAGCAAGGGAAGGAAGAGATCAGACACTTCTCTGACCCCTGCAGGTGAAATTAAGATTCCCATCCTAAGTAACGTTACTTGGATCTAGTGCATGATATGATTCCCCGCTCCCCCCCCCCAAAAGGCCAGTAATAGCTTTTAATGTCATCTTTGTTGTGCTTTTATTCTTTTAGCAACCTGATAGCCCAGCCTAGCCCAATCTTATCAGAGATTGGAATCAGAAGAAGAAGAAGAGGAGGAGGAGGAGGAGATTGGATTTATATCCCGCCCTTCACTCACTTGAATTTTAGAGAGTCTTACAAACTCCTTTCCCTTTCCCTCCCCACAACAGACACCCTGTGGGTAGGTGGGGCTGAGAGAGCTCTGAGACAACTGTCCTTGAGGGAACAGCTGGGACAGAGCTATGGCTTGCCCAAGGTCATCCAGCCAGGTGCAAGTGGAGGAGTGGGGAATCAAACCCGGTTCTCCCAGATTAGAGTCCGTGCACTGAACTACTACACCAAATTGGCCAGGGTTGGCCACGGTGAGAACTTGGATGGGACACTACCAAGGAAGACAGGCAAGGACAATGACAAACCACCTCTTGCCTTGAAAACCCTGTGATCCTGGGGTTGCCATGACATAGCTGTGACTCGGCAGCACACAATTATTATATTTATTCCTGTGAGCTGCTCTGGAAATCAGGTATGGTTGAAAAGCAAGATGCCATTGCTGTTGTTAAGGATGAGGCACAAAAACCAAAGAGAGACACCTCTTCCCTTTTCTACGTTAAATACATGGCTAGTACATAGATGGGAGACCACCAAGAAAGTCCAGGGTCGCTACACAGAGGCAGACAATGGCAAACCACACGTATTCATCTCTTGCCTTGGAAACCTTGTGGGGTTGCCATAAGTTATCTGGACTTGACGGCACTTGCTGCCACCACTGAAATAGTCCAAGGAGGCTGTTTTACAAGCAGGGCTATTTGGGGGCAGGAACGCACAGGAACGGAGTTCCAGCTGGCTCCTGCGTTGGCCACACCCAGCAGGAACTCATTAGCATAATAGGCCACATCCAACAGCAGAAACTCATTAGGATTGGCTACATTAGGGGTATGTGGTCTAACATGCAAATTAATTCCTGCTACAAAAAAGCCCTGGGTTTTGACAACAAACAAAATAAACAGAATAAGAAGCAAAAGGTGGGTGTGGCTGGATGACCACTCTTCTGGTAACATGGGGGTGTGGCCTAATATGCTAATGAGTTCCTGCTGTTGGGTGTGGCCTATTATGCTAACGAGTTCCTGCTGGGCTTTTTCTACAAAAAAAAAGCCCTGTTTACGAGTATTCCTGTTGTTTGAAGATAGGGATGCTTGAACACCTACTTGTTTGGCTCCTGTCCTGCTCGCCAGTCCCGAACAGGGAGTCATTTTTGGACAGTTAGTCTGTTCATTGACCTGTTCATCGCTGTTATTCCACTCCCATCCCATCCTTGCTGTACCATGTGTTTTCTTTTTAAATAAGAAATTCTGCTGTTTGTCTAAGGGTGTGTTCAGACGGGCAGCTAATCCCGCCATTGGCCCAGCTGTAATTTGAGTTAGACCTTTTTGATCCAGCATTGCACAACCAGACAGCTTGCCCGTGAAGCGCTTTACCATGTATGACTCCTGCGGTGGATTGTCTAGATGGCATCCACCATAAGGAGCCATGCGGTCGGCTTTTTTAAAAAATCCTGTCTGCGCATGCGCATATGCACCTCACCATATACTTGTTTTTTTGCATATCCATGGACTAAAATGGTAAAAGTGTCACCAGCGGTACCTTCCTCTAGGTACCCTTTCAGTTTATAAAGTTGATAAAGTTCAGGGGACCATCAGAAACATTACATTGTTCAGATCTCTTGAATGGAGCTCTGGGGACGTCGCATGTTTAAGCGGTTATGTGAGCATCGCTAAGAGTTTTTTAAAATGGTGGCCGTTTGGGGTGGTCTGGAGACCATCCCTACGGGCTGATTGCATGCTGGAGGTATGACCTGATGGTGGAAAGTCCGGCATTGGCCTGTCGGCCAGCTTTAGACCAGACTTTCACTACTATCTTTTAAGTACAGATCCCCAATGGGGATCGACAGGGTACTCATGGAAGCGGCATGATTCCCAGATGTTGTGATCTGGATGTGCACTTCAAATCCACCAGGCACTCGTGCCTGGCGCAGCTCAAAAGAGCCATATGAACGCACCCTATTTAGTGACGTAAGTGGATTCCAAACTCTGTGCACATTTTTGCACACGCATAGGTTTGCAAACAAACCCTGATGCTCACCTGTTAAGCATGTTTCATGTTATTCAGTGCCAAATTAAATAGATCTGGGGATCAGTTCACATCTGACTGACACAGTCAAACATGATAGTTTGAATTGTTGACAAGTGTGTTCTTATTAATGGAAGGGTGTGTGGCTCAGTGGCAGAGCATCTTCTTGGCATGCAGAAGGTCCCAGGTTCAATCCCTGGCATTTCCAGTGAAAAAGGAACAGGCAGTAGGAGATGTGAAAGACCTCTAGCTGAGTTCTGGGATATCTGCTTCCAGTCTGAGTATCATTCGGTATAAAGTAGCTTTATGTGTTCATGCATGGATGCTTTCCTACAACCAAGCAGCAAAGCTTATGATAGGGCTCTTGAGGTTTTTTTTACAAAGGAATTCAAATACATGCAGGGGCCAACTATAAGTTGAATGAGGTATTTAGTGTGTGTCTTGGCTTTCTCTTTCAGTATCTTTAAGTCAATATGCTGCCCTGAACAGGAATAGGAAGTATGTGCCCCTCCCCTGCCCAAACCCCACCCTCTCCTGGTTCTACCCCCAAAGTCTCCAGGTATTTCCCAACCCAGACTTGGCAACCCTAACTTCGTCTGAGTAAGATCCTTGGACTATCAAGGTCAGTATTGTCGACTCGCCTGACAATGGCTCTCCTGGGAATCATGTTGAGGTTTTTCACATCATCACCGGCCTCATCCTTCTGCCTGGAGATGCTGGGGATTGAACCTGGGACCAGCTGCATGCCAAGCAAATGCTTTACCACTGAGCCATGGTCCCTTCCTAACTTATGGAGCAGAAGTCCATCAGTGGCTATTAGCCACAAAGTATGGATAGGAACTCTCAGTCTGGGGCAAGTGATGCTCTGTATTCTTGGTGTTTTTTTTGGGGGGGGGGGGCAACAGTGGGAGGGCTTCAAGTGTCCTGCCCCCACTGCTGGACCTTCTGAGGGCACCTGGTGTTTTTGACCACTGTGTGACAGAGTGTTGGACTGGATGGGCCACTGGCCTGATCAAACATTGGCTTCTCTTATGTTCTTATGTTCTAACTTTGAACACTGTTATACCATCCTTCTTACAAGCAGCTCAAGGTGGTGGTGAAAACCATGTTTCTCTTTGTTGGGGGGGGGGATCTACAAGCTGCGATCAAGGAGGCATGCCCCCTCCCCCCCCCCCAAGCTAGAAAAGGGTCCTCCTGGCTTTCAGTTGGGCAGCCCCATAGATCTGAAGATGTCTATCGGGTGCTGCTAGTGCTACGACAATTTTAGCAGGCGAACAAGCAAGCAGCAAGTGCTCATTGACCAACTACCTTGAATTGGCTGGCAGCTCTTGTTTTATCCCAAGGGGCATTTCCAGGACCTGGCCTAGATACGGCTGACCCATGCTGGGAGCTCTGCGTGCTCCTCCTGAGCAGATGCCCAGCTGGACCTTCTTGCAGACAAGGGAAAAAAAATAGGTCATGGGATAAATCAAAGCTGGGAAGAGAAAATCAACACAAAGGTGAGATAGAACATAAATTAATAGTGTACACAGCCACCTGTTCACGTCAGTGAAATTTGTCCGTTCCCAGTATAGAAATGTTTCTTTCGTTAGAAGCACAGGTAGTGTTTTGAGTTGACTCGGCCCTGCAAGTAAAGCACCCCAGGGACAAAAGGGTTGGATCCAGATTGCATTGGCAACATCGACTGACTCCCCCTTCCTGCTGCAGATACCCAGCGGGATTCCTTGTGGCCTCCCGTCCCCCGGAAGCAGCATTTTGCGGAGGTCAGTGGGCTGCAGTGGGAAGGGGGAGGCAGGAAAGTTCCGTTCTCCCACTGGAACATGTAGGCTGGATCCAGCCCAGAATCTCAGAATCTGGTACTACAGACCCAGAGAGAATGCTTTGGACAGTGCTTGGCATTATACTCTGCCAAGGTCCCTCCCCTTTCCCAAACCCCGCCTTCCCCAGGCTCCACTCCCGAAATCTCCAGATATCTCTCAACCCAGAGCTGGCAACTCTAAGGGAGGGGGCCCACTGACCTCTCCTGCCCAATGTAGGAAGGAATGGGGCCAAAGGAACTCTTGAATCTTCCTTCTCTGCCTGCTTCTCCTCTTGAGCTCTGGAGCAAGACAGAAAGATACCTAGAAAATGGCTAAGGATCATGTGCTCTACCACCGTATCAGTCTCCTTGGAGGAACGGCAGGATAAAAATAAAAAAAAGGTTGGAGAGGGACCATAGCTTGGGGGTAGACCATCTCCTCTGCATGCGGAAGAAAGCTCCCAGGTTCACTCCCCAATGTATCTAGGTTAATGAGGCTCAACTGGTGAGCAAGACCTCTCACTGAGATCCTGGAGAGCTGCTGCCAATCAGCGCAGGCAATACCGTATTTTTCGCTCCATAAGATGCACCTGACCATAAGACGCACCTAGCTCTGCTCAGTGCTGTGGCTTGGGAAAGGTGAGGGGGGTTTAAGACGCACACACTTTCCCCCCCACTTTTTTTGGGAGAAAAAGTGAGTCTTATGGAGCAAAAAATACAGTACTGACCTTGAGAGATCAAGAGTCTGACTCAGCAGAAGGCAACTTCGTGGGTTCATTGAGACAGATCAGTGGATCCTCATGCCTTAGTCGACAGTTCCTTCAGTGAGGAGTCCAATGATCATGAAATCTGAAATACAGTTCCAAGGCACATCCAATGGGGAATGTGAGAAACCATGTTTACTGAGTTACTTCGTGGAGTTCTGAACTTCTTCAAGTTAGAGAAGCCATCTCTCCCGCCCTCCCTCTTCCTTCTATGTATTATTATAAAACACACCGAACCATCCACCGCCAAAGAGCTCCACGCAATCATCTTCCTTCGGTTTCTCCCTCCCAACTAGCCAAGCAAAGGAGAAAAATGATTTCGATGATTTACAACACCTCGGAAGGGTTGGAAAAGCAAAGTAAATAATAAATCAAAACCGGCAAAAGGAGCAAGAATGCATCTATCTTTTATGAGCTCCATTCACTTCTGCGTGTACAGTTCAGACATAAAAAAAAAAACAAATGCGCCACGCAAAGTTGCTGCCACTTCAGAAGTGTCTCTGCCCAGTAGTTTTCAGAGCATTTCCAAACTACTTGAAAGCAAATGCATGTGACGCCGGAGCCCTCGACCGAGGAACCCAGAGACGCGGCTCGCCTTCTGTACTACCTGAACAGCACCGTTGGCAGTGTGAAGTTGATGGCAGCATTGGATTGGAGACCAAATGGCTATGATTCACGATATTCCCCTTCATTTAACAAGAACCACTGTTGTGTCCGGGTCCCTGTCCATGCACACATGCCCCAGTGGTACTCATATCACGTGTGGTTTCAATAAGCTTGGCTGTGGCCAGGCTTTCATTTGACCCGCCTCACATATGCTCACACAGGCGAGGAGAGGTTCGTGACACATACCTGTACTCAGCCACTTACAGAGTCTTTTCTGAGTATTTACAGGCTTCTTCAGAGCAGTTTGGCTCACTACCTTCCCCCAGCCGTCTCAGTTGCTCCCTTCCCTGTGGCCATGTTCTACCTTCTACGGAGCTGGGTTGGACACGCCCCTGCCTTCAGCTGCCCAACTCCTCTCCATGACTGTCTTCAAATCTTTCCCTAATGTCAGACCACCATCTGAGGCCATGGGGTAGGGCTTTCATACATGCACTCCTTGCCAAGCTTAACGGCACACCATCTCCCACCTTAGTGGCTTGAGCCCCTAATAGCCAGCCTCTTCTTGCAACTGGCCTTGACCTCCCTGGAATGTGGTTTAGTGGGCCTCTTACCGGCGCCTTCCCTTTGACTCCCACCCTACCACCACCACCACCCCTGAAGCCTCCTGCCCTTAGGAAACACTGCAGGCTAATCCCCTCTCTCGAACTGATATCTGCTGTGATTACAGATCTTTCCGCATTCAGTCTCTACTTCCCATTTCCCCAGAACTCGAGGTGGTATGCCTTTGATTCGAATCACTTCCTTTCGTTCTGCATATGTCATTATTCTCCGGCACTTCATGCCGGAAGCTCAAATCTCTGTGGATTATGCTTTCTGCATAGGATTCCCAAGTCCTCCTGGGGGGCAGAGAAACCCCTGCTTCAACAGCCCGCTCCCCGCTGGCCTGGATTGGGCCGCCGGGGGAACCCCACCCCCAAATTGCCGGGCTGGGAAGACGTACCAGGTGCAATGATGTCACCCGGAGGTGTGACGTCATCATGTTGGGCACATTTGGGGGGGACATATTATAATTCAAGGGAAAACTCTATGGTTTTCCCTCGAATTAGAGAGGTCCCACCCCAACGTGCCCAATGCGATGATGTCACTACTGGGTGACGTCATTGTGGCGCGCGTGCAAAGTGCGCACACAAGGAGACTCCCGGGTGGCAATGGACTCCCCCCCCCCAATACAATAAAAGTAGGACTTGGCAACCCTATTTCTGCAGACTCACATAAAAAAGTGTGTTTTGAGCCCTGATTGCTCTTATCCCTTGGAGAAGGAGTAGCCAAGGTGCCAGCATGATGCTTCTCCCATCCCTTCAGTGCCCCATGTTCTCTCTTCCTTTCCACACAGCCCTGGCTGGTGGGAGGAATTCTTCCAGGAAAATCAGAATTACGTTGAGTAGATGAGACATTTCAGTGTTAACAGGGCAATGTTCGCTAACATTATGTAACGGGAATAACCCAGGGATAATCTACAATTATCAGCCCTTAGTATCAAATCAGAATGCAAACCATCAATCCATGCATCCATTTTTGTTTTGAGGGAAATGTTTGTGATCAAAGCCCATTTGGCTTGGTAGTGCTTCTTCAAAAACTGGTTTTTCCAGTGACTCTCCCATCCTCCAAACCACTGTGGACTCCAAATAAATGTAAATGTTCAGCAATTGCTCACGAGGAAACATGTTATCATGTAAATTGGCCGCCTAACATAGACCAAAGAGAAAGAGGCTGAAACAAAGGGGGGGGGGTAGTGGGGGGGCACTGAAATACTCACAGAAACAATTGTACTTTAAATAGTAGTATCGGTTTCAGAATGGATCAGAACAAAGGTTCGCGGCAAAAGCACTTTTGGGAAGTGCAGGGCAACAGTGTGCTAAAAGTGGTCTGAGTGCTGATCCCTCTAAAATAAATGCAGAACCAAGAAGAAGCCCTGACACAAAGCGGCAGAGAAGGCAGGCGGGGATGCAGAATGGAAGATTGTTCAGAACCCGAGGAAAAAGACAGGTGCAGAAAGGGCCTACCAGAGAGCAAACAGAAATACTCAGCAGCTCATGAGCCACGTGTAGCATTCTGACACGCCGCCTGTGGCTCTTTTGAGCACTGTTCCCCCATATGACTCCTGCCTTATGCTTCAAGAAAGTGGGCAAGGCCCTTGCCTGGTGGGGCTTGAGGTTTGCAGGTGGCTCCCACCTTGAAATAGCGACCTATGGAGGAACAGGTAAGCTTGTGAGCTTCCCTAAGGTGAAAGTAGGGTTGCCAAATCCAGGTTCAAAAACTCATGGAGTTTTGGGGGGATGGAGTCTGGAGAGGGTGGGGTTTGGAAAGGGGAGGGACTTAGTGGGTATAATGCCATAGAGTCCACCTTCCAAAGCAGCCATTTTCTCCAGGGGAACTGATCTGGGTTGCCTGGAGGTCAGTTATAATCCCTGAGATCTCCAGCCACAACCAGGAACTCTACCAGGAGAATTTGGAAACATTAGTTCCCCAAACTCCCATGTAGCTGCAAGTCAGGATGGGAGGGCCCTGACCTGACACACGTCACAAGCAGGGCTCATTTCATAGCAGGAGCTCCTTAGCATATTAGGCCACACCCCCCCAATGTAGCCAATCCTCCAAGAGCTTACAGAGCTCTTCTGACAGGGGCTACTGTAAGCTCTTGGAGGATTGGCTACATCAGGGGTGTGTGGCCTAATATGCAAAGGAGCTCCTGCTACGAAATAAGCCCTGCTCACAAGCATTGTCTAGTCTGGCCCTGAGCATGAGCTCTGAGACCCATGACTCCCATAGGAGGGGGTATTAGCATATATGGAACTGCTGGAGTCATTACATCATCTTTTCTTCTGTCCTGAATCCCGCTGGCCAAATCTTCTGAATACTCCTGTTTGTGAAGCAAGGAACAAAGCTATTCAGTCCCAAAGGCAGCAATCAGTAAATATTCATAGACAAATCAAGTTCCCCTCCCTTAAAAACAAAGTAGGAAATGAATATGAAACTGAGTATAGAAGAAAACAATCAGATGGGCTTGTTAGCCAAACGCATTCACTTGGATCCTGTGACATTGTTCCCTCCACAGTCCTTTGCTGCCGCTGCAGAGGCTACAACTGATGTTGCAGCGGCATATACTTCCTTTGCTGCTAGCTCTTCTGTGTGCACGTGATGTTCTTTCAGGGAACCCTTGTGCACACAGAGGAGCTAGCAGCAGAGGAAGCAAGCATTGCAATGGGGGAAAGGCTATGCACTGGCCAGAGAGAAGCATGAAGCGAATGATGTCATAGGATCCAAGCCTTAGTTTAGATGCAGAATGATAAGGTCAAACTACCTTGGTGTGTTTTTTTAATGTGTCGGGTCTGGGTTCCCTGGTCCCACCCTGCTTTCCACACAGCCACAAGGAAGCTGTGGGAATGTCATTTTTTAAAACCTGCAAGAGCCTGATTCAACTCAAGGCTTTGGCTTGGTGGAAGGAGGAGCTCCTGCTCGGGTGCCAACCTCCAGGTGGGGGCTAGAGTTAGGGTTGCCAAGTCCGGGTTGGAAAATACCTGGGGACTTTGGGGGTGGAGCCAGGAGAAGGTGGGGTTTGGGGAGGGGAGGGGCTTCAGCATGGTATAATTCCATAGAGTCCACCCTTCAAAGCAGCCATTTTCTCCAGGGGAGCTGATCTCTGTCAGCTGGAGATCAGTTGTAAAAGCTGGAGATCCCCAGGCCCCACCTGGAGGCTGGCAGCCCTAGCTAGAGTGCTCCTGACTTTACTACTGAGCCCCCTCCCTGCTTCAGACTCCGCCCTCCCAGGCATCACATCCAAATCTCCATGAACTTCACAACCTGGAATTGGTAACCCGAGTCTGCCTTCCCTCCGTGCCATTTTCTTGAGCTGAAACAGTCCTGGGGGAGTTCTCTGCACAGCTTTGGCACTGCACATGCTCAAACTACTCAGAGGCGAGTTGTTAAAAACAGGATTGTGTCACTTGACCTTTAGTTTTCTAGGTCTTCTAGGATAAAAGGAGGCAGAGGAACAAAAGAGAAATTAGCCCCACCCTGTTTGATTTTTTAGAAAGACCTCTGGAGTCAGGGCCCAGTGATATCCCACATGCCTGTGATTCAGTGCCAATCCCAGCCCATTATCCATCACATTAGACCCAACATTATTTTGCCACGTAGATTTCGATTCTAGCTGGGGAGCCAGGAAAACAGAGATGAGTGGGCTGAATATACAATGTCCTTGCAGAGTTCTGTCTTCCAGGAAGCGCTGAAGAAAGATCAAAAATGGGAATGGCTCCCCGTAGAGCCGTGAATGTCTTTGAAAGCTTGCCCTCTGGCTTTGGCAGGAGGGCTGGGAACAAGCAGGCAAAATGGAGGCGGTCGGGCTCGTGAAATACGAGTCGGGCAGATTTCTCTGCCAACCCATACAGGCATATTTCGGCTTCTTCAGCTAGAGCTGATGTTGCAGAATGGCTAGGAGCATAAACCCTAAGCAAACGGCTTTTGTGCATGTTGGAAGGCCTTCATGGGGAGGGGGACCATCGGCCAAAAAGTCTAAAGCTCAGAGCTCAGCTACAATGGCGATGGACAGACTACTGTTTATCAGACCTCCCTTCCTATGCCTGCTTTATGTATTCATTTACTTCACTTATGCCCCCACGGTTCTTCCTAATGGGACCCAAAGCAGCTTATGTGGCTCTCCTCTCTTCCATTTTATCCATACAACAACCCTGTGAGGTAGGCTGGACTGAGAGCTGTGATTGGCCCAGGATCACTCCCCAAGCTTCCAAGTTATAATAGGGATTTGAACCCGGGTCTGTCAGTCTCTCTCTCTCTCTCTCTGCTTCCATGGCAGAAAGTGGATTCAAACTTGGGTCTCCCATATTCCAGTCCAGCCGTCTAACCAGAGAAGTTGTATCTGACTAAGAAAGCTGTGTTTCTCAAAAGCTTATGCTACAATAAAGTTTGTTAGTTTTAAAGGTGCTACTGGGCTTTTTACTAACCTTCTAACCACTATACCTTATTTCCACAAGGTAAGAATTATTACCATGGCCTCCCTGATTATTTTATTTCAGTTGTGGTCACATGTGTGAGATAAAGCGGGGGGGGGGGGGAGAGGCTATTTCCTCTGGTGGAAGTTGACCCACAGTTATGTGATCACACAGTCTTTTGAAGCTGTGGTTACAGCCCACTACTGCGTGATCAGATGCAACCATGGGTGAGTCAGGTCGTTTTCCCCCCACCATTTGTTTCCGATGTGCTTCAACGAGGGATTGATGATTCACACCTCATCCCTGAGGGCTCCCTATGGAGTGTGTGATGATGCGTATACTGAGAAGGGGGAAAAAACAATGGCACAGAGTCGGGATGGCTTGATCAGACCATCCCAACATCCTGACGCCATGAGAGCGAGCTGGAGTGATCAGACAGGGGAAAGTCCACCCGTGACCTGTAGCAACTCATTTGCAACTGGACTTTTCCCAGTGTCTGTTTACTCCGCTTCTGTGGCGGAGCAAATTGAGTTGCTGCTGGCTGCGGGACACTTCCCAGATGTTCGTGTCTGATCACACACTTTAAATTAACTAGGCATTCACGCCTATGTCGGGGCTAACTGTGCATATGATCACAGCCTTATATACGTATCTCCCACTTAGCTTACCACTGGGGACCCCAGCATTTCCCCTTCCTCCATTTGTACCTACCCTGAGAGGTAGATTAGGCCGAAAGAGAGCGACTGGCACAGGGTCACCCAGGGAGCTTCCATGGCACAAGTAGGGGTTTGAATCTGGGTCTAACCACTACATCATACTTCCTTTAAACTCCCACAATGTAGTCCTGTCCTACCGTGTGCCTTTTTGCTTCCTGGCTTGATACAGGTAGCGTTGCTTGCCAAACATCTTTTCAGCATGATGACCTTACTAAATTTATCCTGTTCCATCTCAGACTTGGTGGAAACCCCGAGCAAATAGTTTAGTTGGAACAGCATTAGAAGAGATGGATTTTAAAGAAACCAAAGGTTAAGTGTAATTTGTTTTTGAACTTTGCGAGCAACGAGAAAAATATCGCTCTGCCTTTGTAATTAAAGCGGCAAATGCAGGTGTCTTTCTTTATTGACTGGAAACCAGGAGGAAGAGCTCATCCATCTAATGTCAATGGAAGAGGTCTCATTGGCAGAGCTGATGCCAAATATTCACAGGGAAATGGACTTGCACGGGCAATAAAGAGATGGTACGAAGACGGTCACATTAGCACAGCTAATAAAGAGAAAGAGATGGATGCAGCAGAGACATCTGTTCTCAGAATGCTTCGTGATGTGCGAGCGATAGAGAGAGACAGACAGAGAGAGAGAGAATTAGATGCAGTGTATAGATAATAATTTGTTAGGGATAATATGAATCCCCCCCTCCTTTGTGTCAGGCTAAAGTAGGGATGCCAGCTATTCCCTTTGATGTGCTTGGGGGGAAAGAAAGGCCTGATAAAACCATAGAGTTTTTGCAACATGCTAGAGCATCCCCCCTGTGTCATTTCCAGTTTTAACCAGAAGTGATGTAGGCATGCCAGCACAATTTCAGCACATCAGGGAGAGCTAGTTTGGTGTTGTGGTTAGGAGCATGGACTCTAATCTCGGAGAACTGGGTTTGATTCCCCACTCCTCCACATGCAGCTGCTACTGTGACCTTGGGTCAGTCACAGGTTTTTTTCAGAGCTGTTCTCTCAAGGGCAGTTCTCGAAAGAGCTCTCTTAGCCCCACCTACCTCACAGGGAGTGCAGTCACAAGCATGAGATAAAGTGGGGGGGAGAGGCTATTTTCTCTGGCGGAAGATGACCTGCAGTTGTGTGATCACACAGTCTTTAGAAGCTGCGGGCACAGCCCGCCACTGTGTGATCAAACACAACCGCAGGTGAACTGGGGGGGATTGCCGTTTGTCTCTGATGTGCTTAAATGAGGGATCGATGATTTGCACCTCAGCCCTGAGGGCTCCCTATGGAGTGTGCGATGATGTGCATACTGAGAGGGCAAAAAACAATGGCACCAAGTCAGGATAGCCTGATAAGACCATCCTGATGCCATGAGAGCGCGCTGGAGCAATCAGACATGGGAAGGTCCATCTGGGGCCTGTAGCTATCAGACTTTCTGAGGTGTCTTTTAAATCCGCTTGTGCAGTGGAGCAAAATGGGCTGCTGATGGCTCTGGGGTGCTTCCCAGATGTTGTTGTCTGATCACGCTCCTTTAATCCACCCAGCATCCGCACCTATGTCGGGGCTAATCGTGCATGTGATCACAACCAGGATGTCTGTTGTGAGGAGGAGAAGGGGAAGGGGGTTGTAAGCTGCTCTGAGACTCCTTCAGGTAGTGAAGGGTGGGGTATAAATTCAATCTCTTCTTCTTTGTCCTCCTCCCCCCTAGATTGCTCCCCGGGGTTCCAGGTTACAGCCTGGCGACTCTAGGCTAATGCTACTACTAAGGTTGCCACCTCTGGGTTGAAAAATGCCTGGAGATTAGGGGGGAGGAGCCTAGGTAGTGGGAGGGACCTCAGCAGAGTATAAAGCAGCCATTTTTTCCAAGGGAACTGATCTTGGTTGGCTGGAGACTGTTGGTAGAGCAAGAGCAATGTTTTCTACTTGGACGTATCAGAAGCTCTCCAGTGTCAAGAAGAAGGAGGAGGAGAAGGAATTGGAATTGGATTTATACCCCACCCTTCACTTGGGAGTCTCAGAGTGGCTTACAATCTCCTTCTCTTCCTCTCCCCACAACAGACACCCTTTGAGGTAGGTGGGGCTGAGAGAGCTCTGAGAGAACTGTTCTTGAGAGAACAGCTGAGGGAAGTGTGACTGACCCAAAGTCAACCAGCTGGTTTCATGTGGTGGAATGGGGAATCAAACCTGGTTCTCCAGATTACAGTCTGCTGCTCTTAACCATGATACCTAACTGGTGGCCTTTCACTCCGCCAGATATAACAAGAGATGCTGGGGAGTGAACTTGCGACCTTGGTCTCTGCCCTGAACCATGGTCTCTGCCCAACATGTAGATTTTATGTTTTTTATGCTAACCACAATGAAGACAGAGCTGAGCTAATCTGCTTAATACCCATTCCCACTACAGAAAAGAACCACATGATAATCATTTCCCAGGTACCAGAAGATAACTGCTGTCCACACTTCCCTAATATATTATGATGAGTTTAACAGTTGTGTGCCAGTTTGTGATCCAATCTTGTCTGAAAAACAAGGCACAATCATAATGAATCAATCAATAAAATATACTGGTACCTTGGGAGAAAATGAGATAAGAACGTTAAAGGAATTGCGCGGGACCAAACCAATGGTCTACCTAGTCCAGCATCCTGTTTCACACAGTGGGCAGCCAGATGTCTCCAGAAGGTCTACAATCATGGCACAGAGGCCAAAACCCTTCCCTGCTGTAGCCCTCGAGCATTGTTATTCAAGGGACTACTGTAGGGCCCCCCAATCTTTTTGAGCTTGTGGGCACCTTTGGAATTCTGACACAGTGTGGTGGTCATGCCCACAAAACAACTGCTCCAAAATGTTTGCTGCAGCTTTCTTCAGTCACTCAGGTTGCGGTCACACGTGCCAGATAAAACGGGGTGGGGGGAGTGAGGCTATTTCCTCTGGAAGACTTTGACCTGTGGTTGCATGATCACACCTCCCTTTGAAGCTGCGGGCACAGTCCATCAGTGCATAAACAAACACAACTGTGGGTGAGTCATTGTTTTGATGTGATGTTTGTTTTTCCATACGCTTAAACGAGGGATCGATGAATTGCACCTCCGCACTGAGGGCTCCCTCCAGAGTTTGCAATGATGTGCAAAGGGGGGGGGGGAACAATAGCACAGAATTGGAATGGCCTGATCAGAGCATCCTGAGGCCATGAGAGTGCACTGGAGTGATTAGACAGGGGATAGTCCATCCGTGGACCATCACAACCCATCTACTACCAGATTTTCTCCAGTGTCTTTTAACTCCGCTTCTGCGGCAGAGCAGAACGGGTTAGTGATGTCTGTGGGGCTGCCATGACTCAGGTGGGGTGTCCCCCGATGCTGCCACCACTCTGGATATAGGTTCCCTTGGAAAGGTCCAGCGCACCCCCCCAAGACCTTCAGACCTCCCCTTATTGGCCGAATAACACGCGTGAGGACCAGGCAGATTAAACAATGGAACAGGTTTATTTTGTGGGAGAAAATGGCTGCTTTAGAGGGTGGAGTCTATAGCTTCATACCCTGTTGAAGCTATAGACTCCAACCTCTAAAGCAGCCTTCTCCACCCCAGGCTCCACCCCCCAAATCTCCAGGAATTTCTGAACCCAGAACTGGCAACCGTAGAGTTATGCTTGCTGGCTGACTCTGAACATTTTAGGCTGACAGGTGGGCTCTCCATCTGTTAAGTAAATATCTTCAACACTAAAGCAATGGGATGGGGGGGGACCACTTATCATTGGACACAACCTTAAATATCTAGATCGCTTGGGATGTGCTTTGCCTTTCTGTTGCTGAACTGCAAGAGGCCAGACATTACAATGTCCCCTGGCCTTCAAGAAGCCCCCCCCCCCCCCCCCATTTTGCACCTGCTTGGAGTCTCTTGGCGGCGTTAGGGCAGCCACAGGGTTAATCCTATGCCGATTCCCAGCTTACCATTATCAATCCACTCCACAAATCTGACAGCCTCATCTCATCAACGACCCGCAGATTGATTTCTTGACTGGGAGCAATGAGCGGCTTCCCGTGAAAAATGAGGCTTTGTGCCATCAATAGAAGTTCTAATTACAACTTAAATTCAGGACATTCCTTACCACAGAAGCCAGATTTATGGTGCTTCCAGGAGGGGTGTGCATCCTTTTTCTAATTAGGGCTGGCGGGCATTTGCAGATTCCTTGATAGGCTCCAGCCCCCGGCTCTGGAAAGGTGCAGGTTGTGGGGATTGCCCTGACCCTGGAGTAAAGTTATCTCTGGGAGAAATGATTCTGTCACCCAGCACTTTTTGGGTGCCCTTCTCTTTCACTGACATTTGTAACAGGTACCAGAGTTTCAGAGGGTAACCATGTTGGTCTTCAGGAGAACAGCTAGCTTCGAGTCCAGTAGTACCTTGGCGCCTGACCTGGGAGCCCAGGCTAGCCCAGACTTATCAGCTCTCAGAAGCTAAGCAGGGTTGGCCATTGGATGGAGACCACCAAGGAACTCTGGGGTCACTACACAGAGGCAGGCAATGGCAAACCACCTCTGTTTGTCTTTTGGAGAGCCAGTTTGGTGTAGTGGTTAAGTGCGTGGACTCTAATCTGGGAGAACCGGGTTTGATTCCCCACTCCTCCACTTGCACCTGGCTGGATGACCTTGGGCAAGCCATAGTTCAGTACCAGCTGTTCTCTCAAGGACAGTTGTCTCAGAGCTCTCTCAGCCCCACCTACCTCACAGGGTGTCCGCTGTGGGGAGGGGAAGGGAAAGGAGTTTGTAAGCCGCTCTGAGACTCCAAGTGAGTGAAGGGCAGGATATAAATCCAATCTCTTCTTCTCTTCTTCTTCTTTTACCTTGGGAACTCTACGGGGTGCCCACAAGTTGGCTTCAACTTGATGGCACAGTTTACCTTTTAGTCCTGGTGTAGATGGTCATAAGACCATAAGAATATTGACAGGATTGTAGCACATGAAATTTGCTGCAGCTTCCGGTTCCTTCAGGGTGCATTCAGATGGGCAGCTAATCCCACCATTGGCCCGGCTGTAATTTGATCTAGATCTTTTTTTATCCAGAGTTGCATGACCAGACAGCTCCCCCATTAATCGCTTTACCGTGCATGACTCTGCGGTGGATTGTCTAGATGGCATCTACCTTAAGGTGCCGTGTGGTAGGCTATTTTTTAAAAAAATCCTGTTTGCACATGCACATATGTGCTTCACCATCTGCTTGTTTTTTCCGTGCATGTGAGGACTTAAATGGTAAAAGCACCACCAGCGGTATCTTCCTCTAGGTACCATTTCAGTTAACAAAGTGCATAAATATCACGGGACCTTCAGAAACATTAAATTGCCTGCATCGTTTGAGTGGAGATCTGGGGATGTTGCATGTTTAAGCGGATATGCGTGCATTGCTAAGACTTTTTTTAAAAAATGGCAGCCGTTTGGGCTGATTGCGTGCTGGTGGAATGACCAGATGGGGGAAAGTCCACCATTGGCCCATCGGCGAGCTTAGGACCGAACTTCCACCACTATCTTTAGTACGGCTTCCCAACGGGGATCAATGGGCTGATCATGGAAGCAGCACGTTTCCCAGATGTTGAGGTCTGGACGTGCACTTTAAATCCACCGGGCACTCATGCCTGGTGCAGCTCAAAAGAGCCATCTGAACGCACCCTCAGTTTATTTGATCTGTTTTGTTCACTGGTGTTATTAAAGTTCATATGTAGTAATGATCAAACACTGTGAAAAAGCAGTCTTGATCTCATCATAAGTTATCAGTACATTCAGATTCTTTTTGTGTGGTGTTTCACTAGTGCTCCTGTTTATCATTATTAGATTTGGACAACTTCAGAGCAATACTGCTCCCAGAGTTCTAGCCTTCAGGTGGCACATAGAGCTCTCCCACTTCTACAGTTTATCTCCAGACAACCAAGATCAGCTCCCCTGGAGAAAATGACTACTTTGGAGGGTGGACTCTATGACATTATACCCTGCTGAGGTCCCTCCCTTCCCCAAAACCAGGATCCACCCATAAAATCTCCAGGTTTTTTCCCAACCAAGAGCTGACAACACTATTCCCTCCTTCCAGTACTTAATACCCATCGCCCATAATTTTTTTTCTGTTGTATAGATGTTTAAGGCGCAAGATCCCTGCCAGAGAAAAGGTGGTTATCGAGTGATAAATCTGACATATTGACCTGATTGATGTTGCTGGCTTCCATTTTAACAGGTCAGAGCTCTATTTTGTCAGCCAGCGAACAGTCAGACTTTAAGATAATTTGGATTTTGTTGTTTGTCACCCAGGCAACAAAATCTTCCCCCACTGCCTAGTTCATCATTGCTCCATCAATCTTGAAAGTCCTGTAAATACTCCGGAGGGATTTCCTAATTCCAATCAGTCCACACCAGGGAGGTATCAAGTAGACATTCTATCCTTCTAGGTCTAACTTTCCACACTCAGAGGGCTTGATTAAAATTGGCTAATTAATATGGAGGATGGAACCTCATCTTCGAATAAGGTTTCTTGCTTGTCCCCCTCCCCCGCCCCAACAAGCCCTTCCTCTTGATGTCCTTGAAGACATGAAAATTACGGGTCAACTTTGTCATTATGGGTAGGTGGTCCTCCTTTCTCCTAGTCCTGATCATTTTCCCCAGGGCTCATTTTGTAGTAGGAGCTCCTTTGCATATTAGGCCACCCCACCCCCAATGTAGCCAATCCTCCAAGAGCTTACAAAGCTCTTCTTACAAGAGCTACTGTAAGCTCTTGGAGGATTGGCTACATCAGGGGTGTGTGGCCTAATATGCAGAGGAGCTCCTGCTACGAAATGAGCCCTGATTTTCCCAATTGAAAGTCAGGACTTGATTTTCCAACAAGATTTTGTGGTCATTCATACACAATGGGAGCATCCTTTGAAGAAAGCCCTGCTTTTATAGGTTAGCATTCCTGTTTATTTACTTTTTTCTGATTTTTGTTTCTTTTTTGCCATCATCACATCTGACCCTGTAGGGTTTTCAAAGCTAGAGACATTCAGAGGTGGTTTGCCATTGCCCGCCTCTGCGTAGCCCCCCTGGTTTTCCTTGGCGGTCTCCCTTCCAAATGCTGATCTGAGGCAACCCTGCTTAGCTGCCATGATCAGATGAGAGCAAGCTAGCCTGGGTTATTCAACTCAGCATTCCTCTCTAGATCATGTGTTTTAAATTCATGGAAAGTTTCCTGTCTCTTAAAACCTGGACTATAACTTTGGAAAATGAGTGTTTCATGTTGCAATTCAAGTGAGAACATCCTCCTATACTTTCCTTTATGTTTTGAATTCCAAGTGGCCTAAATTTCTAATAATAAACCTATTTTCTTAATTCCATGAATGTACCTGTAGAACTCAGCCTCTGTCAATATATATGGACTTATCTAGGGACAAAAATGCTTACACTCCTCTACCCCCATTCTGTCCATTTTTCGTTCCTACTTTTCACTCTTCTCAGCAACGAATGTCTCCTGAATGCTAGTTTAGTTTGGAGAATTTCTAAAACTGATTGCAGCGTTGTAGCAAACACAGTTCCAGATGCTTTCCTGAAGTTGCACACGCATGGACACATGCACTACCTGCATGCACACTTCATTGGTAAAACACTGCAAACAAGCAATCTCATTATGATTGTATCTATGACTGCATCAGTATTCTTCTGTGTTTGTGTGAGGTGTTTTATTGAGTTTTATATTTGCTCCTTATATGCAATCGCACTAAGACCGCATTTTGTGCGTGCACAATACTCAGACGTTTTTGTCTTAGCTCAGGAAGGATGACTCCAGGGCAAACTAATGTATGCAGCAGCCAAATCACTCACTCACAGCTTTAATACCAGTAGCTCACAAAGTAGAATTTTTGCTCACAGCTTAGAGGGAGCATTGGTGGGTGGTGGAAAGTGTCATCGTTGTAACCGACTTAGGGCGACTCCATAGGATTTTCAAGGCAAGAGATGTTCAGAGATAGTTTGCCATTGCCTGCCTGTTCATAGCAACCCTAGACTTCCTTGGTGGTCTCCCATCCAGGTATACTAAACCATGGCTGACCCTGCTTAGCTTCCAAGATCCAGTGAGACTGGGCTAGCCTGGACCATCCAGGTCAGGGCACAGTACTCCAGACAAAACTGAAAACAAAGGAAAAGGAACCATGTTTCTAACGCATCTGATCCACTTGGGGAAACAAGACTAGATAATTTGGAACACCAGAATCCTGGCAGAAATGGGCTGTAGAGAATTTTGGAAGACACCTTAATTATTATAATTGCAACATTTTATATTATAGCACCGGGCAGACTGCTGGCTGACCTCTGTTTAACCCTGATGAGCATAAGTGCCAATATTTACCTGAACTCTTTAGTTGAATGGGAGGAAAAGACGGACAGGAAACGCAGGAGATGAGTTCGGTCAGCACATGAGTGCAGTAAAGGAACATGGTGGGGCAGTGTTCTTAGATGCATGGTTCTCTGGTATGGCTTTGCCAATCTCCAGGTGGTGGCTGGAGATCTCCCGGAATTACAACGGATCTCCAGGCAACAGAGATCAGCCCCCGCTGGAGAAAATGGATGCTTTGGCAGGTGGGCTTATATATCATTATACTCTCTTGAGGTCCGTCACCTCCCCAAACTCCCACTTTTTCCAAAGCTCCAGCCCCATTTCCAGGGATTTTCCAACCCAGAGCAGGCAACGCTATGGGTATAGAAAGTGCCTTCTGAAGCTGTGATGTTTTAGCTGCTGTGTGCACCGGAGGACCTCCTGAGGGCACCTGGTATTTCTGGCCACTGTGTGACACAGAGTGTTGGACTGGATGGGCCATTGGCCTAATCCAACATTGGTGTCAGTTAACTGCCATAAGCCCGGGTGACTGTCTTGCCATGATCAATGAAGTTGCTATGTCACATGTTACAATACTTCCTGAGTTACCTTACTGCTTAATTCACATTTTTGTCTTTGTGTTCCAAGGTTTCATTTACTCTCTCTAGGTCCTGCCCGGGAGATAACATCGGGAACCCGGCTCCCACCTTTGGAATGCACGCCTCGCTCGCTTTGCTTTGCGCATGCTCATTGTTCATTTGCTTTCTTTCCCCTTTTATCTCTAGCTCCCTTCGCAAACGGCCTTGAACGAAAGGGCCTCCTGTTACGTGTTACAAGAATCACAGGTGTTATGTATTCATGTTGCTTAGTTTCTCTGAGAACTTTCCCCCTGAAGATATTCAACAGTAGGTCTCCCAGATAACTCATTTTGCCGCGCTTTCCATGGGAATATTGGGGCAGTATATTTGGGTGCCAAGAATTCTCCTTACTGATTGGTAGAAGGTAGTTAGGCCATATTTCATACTGAGTATAATTGTAATTGCCACACCAAGCTTAAGCATTACTAACAGGAAAAGTGTTTGACCAACATGATCTTTTCTGCAAATAAAGGACTTTCTGCTTAAGGAGAGCTGTTGTGGACTATATCTATTGGGACAATGTCAGAATTGGCTTCTCTTACGTTCTCGGGTAGAAAGTTCCACCGGGGGGGGGGGGATAGGTCTGAAAAAGCCTGGGCTCGGTTGAGGACAGTTGGATCTCTCTCCGGCCAGGGACCACCAGGTGATTTTTGGTACCCGAGTGTGACACTCTATTGGGGACATACTGAGAGCGGTGGTTCTGAAGGTATGTGGGTCCCTGACCGCTAAGGGCCTGAAAGGTCAGAACCAGCACCTTGAACTTGATCCAGTTCTCCACTGGAAGCCTGTGCAGCTTGTGTAGAACAGGTTGGATGCATGCCGTCTGGACGTTTAGATGTGAAACACTGAGGCTGTCATCCTAAAGATGCTTTCCTGGGAATAAGCCCCTTGAACAAGATGGGACTTATTTCTAAGTAGACCTGTCCTCTGGCACCATCCAAAGCTGACAGGCTGATTTGGGACTTGAGGGTATTGGTATCTTCCGAATTTTGTGGTGAGGTTTTGAATATTTACCAGGGGACCAGCTGAATGTGTGGAGTTAGGAACTGAATAGAAGCCTCACCTTGGACCACAGGTAGCAACTCTACAAATACATAGGATGGTTAGGAGGAAACCTGGAGATTCATATTTTTGGCATTTTTTTAATATTCATTGATTAAGGAGGAGAAGAACAACGTTTGAGTCCAGTTGCACACAAAAGCTTACAGCCAGAATTAAACTTTGTTGGTCTTAACGGTGCCACTGGGCCCACACTTTGTTCGTTTGCTGCAAACCAACCATCTGAAACTAAGGAGAAGAAGAAACAATGATACGTTCTCTTACAGGGTCTTCTCTCAAGGCTCTCTCATCTGTCCCCTGTCCTTATGTTTAGTGCATTGGTGGTCATCATTCTCCCACGTGAGAATTTTCAGAGTCACATCTGGGAGACCAGGTTCGAATCCCCATTCTGCCATGAATCTTGCTGGGTAACCAGTTACCTGACCTACTTCGGGGGGGGGGGGGGTATAATGTGGATGAAAAGAGATCCCAGGTGAGTGACAACACAATTAAAACAGCTAAAATCTACTGACGAGTCAGATCAGGCGAATGGAAACATTCTTCAGCTCAGAATTCAAGAAGGGATAAACCTTGAAAACCAGTAAATAGCCACTTCAATGGTGGCAGGCTTATTAGAACACTGGAAGAGGGAGGTCTTGCTTCATGTTCTCAGCAAGGTTTTCCCCCAAAGCATGGGAGGCGCTATGATAAATGCCTGAGGATGGGTACCTACAGTATTCAGAAGAAGAAGAAGAAGAAGAAGAAGAAGAAGAAGAAGAAGAAGAGGAGGAGGAGGGATTTATACTCACTCACTTGGAGTCTCAGAGCGGCTGTCAAACTCCTTTCCCTTCCCCTCCCCACAACAGACACTCTGTGAGGTAGGTGGGGCTGAGAGAGCTCTTTCCAGAGCTGTCCCTGAGACAACAGCTCTGCCAGAGCTATGGCTTGCCCAAGGTCGTCCAGCCAGGTGCAAGTGGAGGAGTGGGGAATCAAACCCAGTTCTCCCAGGTTCGAGTCTGCGCACTTAACCACTACACCAAACTGGTTGAGCGTTAGACTATGGTCTCAGAGATTGAGCTTCTAATCCCCACTCTGAAACAGAAGCTCACTGGGTGACCTTGCACTCTTTCAGCCTAACCTACCTCGCAGGATTGTTGTGGACATAAAACGGAGGAAGGGAGAATGCTGTTAGCTGCTTTGGTCTCCCATTGGGGAGAAAGAGGAGGTATAAATGAATAAGCCCAGAAACATACTGGCAACCAGTGCCTTAGAACTGAAGTCATATATGTGTAACCATTTGCTCTTGAAAACAATGAGCAGTGGTGGTTTAAACTTTTGGAACTCTGTAACTGTGAGCCGTTTCAGCGTTCAGTTGTGACCTCAAAACAGGCCAGAAATGGCTTGATACAGTACACAATCATAAGTAACTGTTTGTGTGTGTGTGTGTGTGCCTGTTTGTGTTAAGTCACAATCCATTTATGGGGACCCCATAGGGTTTTCAAGGCAAGAGATGTATAGAGGTGGTTTGCCATTGCCTTCCTCTGCGTAGCAACCCTGGACTTCCTTGGTGGTCTTCCATCCAAGTAGCCCAGGGCTGACCCTGCTTAGCTTTTGAGATCTGACAAGATCAGGCTAACCTGGGCCATCCAGGGCAGGACCGGTCACATTACAGTCCTGTTATTTTCAAACTTTCGGTCTGAATGTCTTCATTTTTACTCCTGTGTTTGAGCTACGTTGAGGTACCGCTGCAAAATGATCACAGGACAGCCAATGACTATATTTTCATTACTTCATCCCGCCTCTGTTCCCTCCTCTGGCTTTTTGTGTGGGTCCACTTTGGGATTGCAGTGCGAAGGAAAGAAATATACTTTTGTTCCCTCTCTCCGGCAACAGCCAGCTCCTGAGCGAATGACAAACAGCGGCCGGGCCCCTGACATTTGCCACCAGAATCAAAGCAGAAGCGACATCAAAGGGTTGTGCTCAGTCCTCAAAGGGAAGCCCACTTCTCCCAGCCTGGAAGCAGGAGGCTTCGTATGCTCTCAGCAGGCAGCGGAGAGAGGACACAGAAGTGGGGAGCCTAGTGGGGGGCCCAGAAGGAAGTGACTGTTTATGCACCCATAGCTATTGCTTGCACCTCCAAGGACACCAGGGGAACTTGATCGTCCCTCTGCCAGAACTGCAGTTTGTGTGCAAATTTCTGGCAACATCCTTGCAGAGTGTGTGTGTGGGGGAGTTCACTGTTGTGACGTTTAGAGTTGCCAACTCAAGGTTGGGAAATTTCTAGTAGGGCTGCCAGATCCCCTGGGGGGGGGGTTGCCCACTTCAGGGGCCCCCAATCCACTGGCCTAGATACCGCTGGCAGGGGGAACCCCGCCCCCAAAGTGCCTAGATTGGGCTGATGTGCCCAGTGCGATGACATCACCAGGAGGTGACATTACGCTGGGCACATCACAGGGGGATGCTCTAGCATTCAGCCTGAAAACTCTACAGTATCATAGTTTCTAGCAGAATGCTAGAGCATCCCCCCGGCGGCATGCCTAGTGTGATGATGTCACTTCCAGGTGATGTCATTGCAGCACACATGAGCTATGCGTGTGCATGAAGATCCTGGACCAGGAGCTTCTCCCTCATAGAGCTGCCAAGTCAGCCCGGGGGGCGGGGGATCCCCCGCTACAGGGGTTCTCGATCCACCGGCCAGCATTCGGCCGGCGGGGGGAACCCCACCCCCAAAGTCATCCAGTCAGGACGACTTCCCCAGCATAATGACGTCACCCGGAGTCCATAGAGTTTTTCCATAGAGTTTTTGGGCGATTACCAGAGCGTCGCCCTGGCAATGCCCCCGACATGATGATGCCCCAGGAGGACTCCCCCCAACTGATAAGTCAGAAGGACTTGGCAACCCTATTCCCCCACACTGGAGAAAGGTAGGTACCTGGCAACCCTAATTTCTGGAGATTTGGAGGGTGGAGCCAAAGGAGGGCAGGACTTGGGGAGGGACCTCAGCAGGGTATGATGCCATAGAGTCCACCCTCCGAAGCAGCCAAATTTGCAAGGGAACTGATCTTTGTTGTCTGGAGATCACTTGTAATTCCAGGAGATCTCCAGGCCAGACCTGGAGGTGGACAACCCTATGGGATTGAAAATACTCTTTGTCAATGTGTTGTCATATACTACTTTTCTCCTTCCTGTCCCTCACACAGGGCAAGTCAGTGGCCTTCTACACATGCTCCAATTGTGCATGCTACTGATGCGTGAACATAGGGAGCAGATCCGAGCATGCTGGCTCCATCGTCACCTATGCAAGTTTTCTGGCTCATGAGCAGGATAACTACCTGAGTTCAGTAAATGCATTTATTTCATTCATTTGTACCCCACTTTCCTCCCCAACTGGGACCCAAAGCAACTTACATTGTTTCTCCCCCTCTCTGTTTTATCCTCACCACAACCCTGCGAGGTAGGTTAGGCTGAAAGAGTGTGACTGGCCCAAGGTCACCCAGCAAGCTTCCGTGGCATGAGAGGGGATTTGAACCTGGGTCTCCTGGATACTATAAAAATACAAATATTTATTAGGGTGTACACATCAATAAAAGATAAAATGGGTTAAAAGAAATGGTCCAACTATCAGACTCTTAAAAATGTTGACACACAGAGCTGATAGTTTTACATATATAATTGATGGGTATATCTTATACGTGTTTCAGCCCCTTAGGGCCTTCCTCAGTGGTCAGTATCACTATTGTAAGACAACACACATCCAGAAATAAATACATGAAAAAAGATTTTCTTTAGAGCCAGGTGTTGCTTTCTCATGTGATGGGCAGTTGCTAAAAGTTTATGCAGTGGGCCATGGATAATCTCTCATGGGAACGGCACATGCTCTCCAGATTGTCCTGGCAACAAATATCCAGTGCGTCTGGATGTGTGTCTACCTTTGATAGTAGTAGTCTTGCACTCTTAAGCACTACACTGCACTGGTGCACGCAAGGGAAGCAGATGCTCAAGTTCTGTGCTTGAGCCAGCATGGTGTCGTGGTTAAGAGCGGCAGACTCTAATCTGGAGAACCGGGTTTGATTCCCCACTCCTCCTCCACATGGGCCAGTCCCAGTTCTCTCAGAACTCTCTCAGGCCCACCTGCCTCACAAGGTGCCTGTTGTAGGGAGAGGAAGGGAAGGGGATTGTAAGCCGCTCCGACTTTCCGAGACTCCTTCGGGTAGTGAAGGGCGGGGTATAAAACCAACTCTTCTTTTCACTGCTGGGTTTGTAGATTGCTCTTCATCCTATGAACATCGTGTACATTTTTTTTGCAACAGATGTGGTATTGGTATTTACAATATATGCCGTAACACATAATACTGATGGATTTCATGTCGGAATGATATTGGAAAATGTGTATATTGTCTGGGGGGGGGGGGAGGATTGATGTGAGAAAACAGAAAATAGTGTGATTTTTTTTTTTTAAATCATGGGTTCAGTTCACACAAGAGCCGCTTTGAACAAGGAAGGAAGGGAGGGAGGGAGGGAGGGAGGAAGGAAGGAAGGAAGGAAGGAAGGAAGGAAGGAAGGAAGGAAGGATCTTCAGGTCAAAGAGAGCAGGGATGAGAAATTTAAAATAATCTCCCATTCCTTCCAGGGGCTAATTTTAGAAAGATCATGAGTATAGGAAGCATTTGGCTTCGTTGGCAATGGTGGGACTTTCTGCCTCAATCTTCCTCTCCTGCACTTGCACCCAATTTCACCCCTCTTTCCACTTCCTTCCAACCAGAATCAGGATTTTGTGCTGAACCAAACTGCAGCCAATTCATTAGCAGCAGTGAGAGGGAAATCAGAAGCCACCCGCCTCGAAGGGGAAAGAATGACGAATCTTCGCTTTCTGCTCAGCTGGAAACCGGGAAAGGAATTCACACAGCCAGGGCCTCGCTTAGCTGCAGAGTTCAGGCTGTACGTTAGAGCGGACATTTATTTCTCTGGCTTGTCAAAGGCCACTCTCTGGGTATAGCCTATAGGTCAGAGAGGCCTAAACTTTTGGTAGCAACATTTTTTTGGCAAGCCTAACGGGGAAACTCGGCCATAGTTCTGTGGCACGGTTTGTGCTCTTCTCATTAAGCAACATCATGCGTAATGGATGAAGTGCCCAATGTACTAAGTGGCAGATATTCTGAGTTGGGAATGCCATCCTGACCCATCTCAGCAGGTAAGGTTGCCAATCTCCAAGTGGTGGCTGGAGATCTCCTGGGATTACACCTGGTCTCCAGGTGACAGGAATCAGTTCACCTGGAGAAAATGGCTGCTTTGGAAGGTGGACTCTATAGCAGTGTACCCCACTAAAGCGCCTCCCCTCCCCAAACCGCATCCTCCTCAGGCTCCACCCCCAATACTCCAGGTATTTTCCAACCCGAAACTGGCAACCCTACAGCTGGCAGAGCTCTTGTGTCTCTGACAAATGGGTGCCAAGCAGAAATTCAATAGGTGACACTGAAATTTAAAAATATGGAAATCTTAGCTTATGAAGAGAGGAAATAACACAACCTGTTTTCCATAACATTTTTTTTAATTTTATTTTTTGAAAATTAAAAGCCTTTTGCAATACAAAAATTATTTCATCATATCTTGAACAATACAGTACACTACATATAGCACAGCTGTAAGGTTTGTACAGTTTTTATATATTATCATAGTGTCTTCAATCAAATATTTTCTTAGTCTTTTTCCTCCTTTATTTTATTTTTCTTTGTCTTGCTTTCGTTTAATGAAACAGTACCATGGCTGATTGATCTACACGACTAGTTGGCTTAACACTGTTTAAAAAATCCTCTTGTGTTTCTATAAATTGAGTCCACTTGAACATTGCACTCTGGTGTTCACTTGTCATTTCGTTTCGGATTGTCCATTCTGTAATTTTATCAGATAAGAAATATTCCCAAACATTTCTGTACCATTGTTCTGTTGTAGGTGTGGTGTTGTTAGGGCTGGCAAGTCAGCCCAGGTGGCGGGAGATCCCCCGCTAAAGGGGTTCCCGATCTGCCGGCCAGCATTTGGCCGGCGGGGGGAACCCCACCCCCGAATTCGTCCAGCGAGGATGACGTAATGACGTCACCAGAAGTGACGTCAGCACGTTGGGGGCGTTGCCAGAGCATTGCCCTGGCAATGCCCCCAACGTGCTGACGTCACTTCTGGTGGCATTGCTGGGCGCGCACGCAAAGTGCGCGCACTAGGAGGAACTCTCGGCTGGAGGAGGACTCCCCCCCACCGGTGAGTTCCAAAGACTTGGCAACCCTAGGTGTTGTCCTTCCATTTTGTTGCAATTATGTTTTTTGCCGCTGTGATTAGGATTGAGATTTCTTCTCTATCCCTATTGTTGATCTGAGATTTGGGCCATAGGTTTAACAGATGATCTGTAGAGCTACCCCTCACCGCTGTCTTCAGCAATGGACTAATTCCCTTTGGCTCAACTCAGAATGGGTTCAGTATTTATGAGCTTTTCCAGGGAACGTTTGGTGGAGGAAAGAGGTCTTTCCTGGCTTATAATGCTGATGCATGCACTGATGATACCTTCCATATGCACACTGGCCTGGTCTGCTGAATGCTGACTGCACATGTACAGAATCTTGCCAAACGGTCTGAGCCGGAGAAGAATCATCTTCGGAAAAAAGGCTTGGTTAGTAATGAATATAGGCTAATAGGGACTGAACATGCTGAGACGTAGAGGGGAAAAGATCTTGGAATCATAGTGGATAGCTCAATGAAAGTATTGACCCAGTGCGCTGTAGCGGTGAAAAGGGCAAGCTCTGTGTTAGGGATTATTAGGAAAGGGACTGAGAATAAAACAGCTGATATCATAATGCCCTTGTTTAGATATACGATGAGGCCTCATTTGGAATACTGTGTACAGTTCTAGTCACTGTATCTCGGAAGGGATGTTGCAAAGCTGGAAAAAGTACCGAGGAGGACAACCAGGATGATTAGGGGGTTAGAGCACCTTCCCTATGAGGAAAGGCTAAGGAGCCGGGGACTTTTCTGTTTAGAAAAGAGACAACTAAGGGGGGGGGGGGGATATGATAGAGGTTTATAAAATTATTCACAGGATGGAGAGAGCCGATGAACAGAACTTTTTCTCCCTCTCCCAGAGTACCAGAACTCGAGGGCATCCAACGAAGCTGATGGGCAGTAGATTCTGGATGGACAAAATGAAATGCTTCTTAACAAAGTGAATGATTAAAATGTGGGAATCACTGTCAGAGGACATAGTGACGGCCACAGTCACAGACAGCTTTAAAAGGGGATAAGATATGTTTGTGGAGGATAGGCCTATCTGTGGCTACTAGACATGGTGAGTACAGGGAACCTCCATGGTCAATGGCAGTCAGACTCTGAATGTCAGTGCCAGGAGGCAACATCAGGGGAAGGCTTCAGCCTCTGTGCCCTGTTGTTGGCCCTCCCGAGGAACAGGTTGGCCACTGTGTGAGACAGGATGCTGGGCTAGATGGACCACTAGTCTGATCCAGCAGGGCTCTTCTGATGTTTTTATCAGGGGAAGGCCTCGGCTTCTCTGCTCTGTTGTTGGCCTTCCAGAGGAACTGGATGTCCACTGTGTGAGACAGGATGCTGGACTAGATGGACCACTGGTCTGATCCAGCAGGGCCCTTCTGATGTTCTTATCAGGGGAAGGCCTCGGCCTCTCTGCTCTGTTTTTGGCCCTCCAGAGGAATTGGTTTAGGCCACTGTGTGAGACGAGATGCTGGACTACATGGACCACTGGTCTGATCCAGCAGGGCTCTTTTGATGTTCTTTTCAGGGGAAGGTCTCAGCCTCTCTGCCCTGCTCGTTGGCCCTCCAGAGGAACTGGTTGTCCACTGTGTGAGACAGGATGCTGGACTAGATGGACCACTGGTCTGATCCAGCAGGGCTGTTCTTATGTTCATATGAGTTTGAGCATTGTGAACTTGACAGATTTTAAATGAATTGATTTTGACAACATCACTACCTTTCCATGGGATATGGGAGTTACATAGGGTCTGCCGCCATATCCCATGTCTGTGTTGTTGTTTGGTGTAGTGGTTAAGAGTGGTGAACTGTAATCTGGAGAACCGGGTTTGATTCCCCACTCCTCCACATGCAGCCACCTTGGGTCAGTCACAGTTCTCTCAAGAGCAGTTCATTGTCCGTCTTATGGCTGCGGAGACTAATTTTCTAGCTAAAAGTCTACAACTGGGTGTTCCATCCCTAGGTGATTTGAGTGTGTATGGGTTTTCCCGCCAAAAACCCTCACATGACCTAGAGTGGACCGCCCCCATCCCCTCAGTTCCTTTTCTACTAGCAGTGACTTCCATGAAGAGAGTCAGTGAACTCTCACCCACCTTATATTAAGTTTATTGAAGGCAAGGTTGTTTTACACCCAGGTTTATGTTTCCTCTCTAAGACAGTAAGTTCCACTTGGCATAAGACCTTAGCCTCCATGTTTTTTTTCCCACAACAGACCACTCAGTCAGAGAAGAGCCTTCACACCTCGGATGTCAAGAGGATTCTTTATTACGTTGACAGAACAAAGTCCTTTTGGAAATCTAACAGACTTTTGCTTTGTTACCGGGACCCTAAGAAAGGTAGGGCAGTGTCCACTCAGACTCTGTCTGGATGGATCCTGTTGGCCATTCATTCTTGTTACACTACAGCTGGTGTCCACTGCCCGGTTGGGATGTGGGCACGCTCTACACAAGCACAAGGATCCTTGGCTGTCTTCCACTGACACATTCTGCTGCTCAGTGTCTGTAAGGCAGCTGCATAGGCTTCAGAGGGCATGTTTATCCATCACTGGAAGAAGAAGAAGATGAAGAAGAAGAAGAAGAAGAAAGAAGAGATTGGATTTATACCCCAACCTTCACTACCCGAAGGAGTCTGAGAGCAGCTTACAATATCTTTTCCTTTCCCCTCCCCACAACAGACACTCTGGGAAGTAGGTGGGGCTGAGAGAGCTCTCTGGAGAACTGCCCTTGAGAGAACAGCTCTGAAAGGACTTAATGACTGACCCAAGGACACCCAGCTGGCTTCATGTGGAGGAGTGGGTAATCAAACCCAGTTCTCCCAGAGTAGAGTCCACGCTCCTAACCACTACACCGAACTGGACCTGGGCCTGGACCTGCAGGAAAGAAAAGATGCAGAAGCTGTTCTTTGCTCCCCGTTCAAATGAGAGGCTCACCCCTCCTCCACAGGTATAAGATCAAGAGGGTCCCAGTGTGGGGCTGCACATGAAGACAGATGATGAAACCAGAGTTGCGCTTACCTGTAACTGTTGCTGATTGATGTCTTCTGTGCAGACACACATTCCCTCCCTCCTAGCCCACTGTGAGCTCTCCTTCTCTATTGGTTCTTCTTATTGTGTTTGGGCTTATACTGCTCACGGCGGCTGAGTGGGAACTGAGGGGATGGGGGTGGTCTGCCCTAGGCCACGTGAGGGTTTTGGCAGGAAAATCCTCACATGCTCAGATCACCTAGGGGCAGACCGCCCGGTTATAGACTTTTAACTAGAAAATCAGTCTTTGTAGCCAGCTTGCACAAGCGCAGTCCCAAGATGCACAAAAGATACCCGTGAACAACAGTTACAGGTAAGTGCAACCCTCTTTTCTCACACTCGGCCCCACCTACCTTACAGGGTGCCTGTTGTGGGGAGAGGAAGGGAAGGAGATTGTAAGCCGCTCTGAGACTCCGAGTGAAAGGTCAGGTATAAATCCATCTCTTCTTCTTCTTCTTCATCGTCTTCTTCTTCTTCTTCTTCTTCTTCTTCCTGTTTTCCTCCTCCTCCTCCTCCTTGTTTTTTTAATGTGCAGAGCCTATAGAGTCTGGAAAAAAAGACACAGAGCGAATGGGGAGCTGAATACAAATTCATTGCCAAGCTCACAAAATCCCATTGACTTCTAGCTGCTGCGTATGAGGACTTGTGAATGAATTGCATTACAATTTACCACTTGGCTTAAAGTATACCTCTGAGCTGTGGTTAACGGAAATTCACTACAGGTAAGTAAGAATCGATCAGGAGGTAACTGTAGCCTACTTCTAGCACCCCGTCGGGAAAAATGGCAACTACTGTCTTAGAATAACAACCAATCTACATGCTCAGAAGTGGAATATTATACAGCTCTCCGTGGACAAGACTGCAAGTAGGGAGCTGCTATTTCGAATGCATGAAACTGTGTTCAGCGCATGTTAATCCAAGTCGAAAACGTCCTGCGCAGAGAAATCCAGCACAACTCGGAGAAGGTTAGACTATTCCCTGTTTCCCTGACATGCTAGGTTTCTATGAGCAAGGCGATTTTGATGGGAAGGAATATGCAATGGTTTGAGCTCCACTCCACCTGAACTGGCATAATGCCAGCAATGCTAGGCCTCACCTCTTGGCTGAAATTTTATTTTATTCATTTATCTCCCACCTTTCTCCACAATGGGGACCCAGGGCAGATCACATCATCCTCCTCTCCTCCATTTTATCCTCACAACAACCCTGTGAGGTAGGTTAGGCGGAGAGAGTGTGACTGACCCAAGGTCACCCAGTGCACTCCCATGGCACAAGGCGGGATTCAAACCTGCGTCTCCCAGATACTTGTCTGACACTCTTAACCTCGACATCACACTAGCTAAACCCCCAACAGGCGCGTGTTTGTGGCTCTGCCTCTCCTTGCCATCAGAGCAGGGTTTCCTTTCCTGCGGCAACCCTCCTAATTAGTCTCTGACATATTAAAGTTTTATGAAAAAATATTTAAATTAACAACCAGAAAAGAGTACGAGATTTGGGAGGGGGGGGGGGAAGAACCAGTTGACTGAGACATGGTGAGACATCAAAAAACTATAATGTGCGAACAGATTTGTTAAAGTTTTGCATGCAGGCAGGAACAAGCGTTGGGCTTCTGGGTAGCCACAGGAAACTCGACTGAAAAATCTGGCACCTGCCAGCTCCTTGCACACGGCCAGCTGGATATGTGCAACCACCACACACTGGTCGATGCTTTTGGAGCGCCACTGTAAATGCACGGCAAACCAGGGAGAAAGTGGCTGCCTATTCATTGCAGAAAAGCTGTCCATGAGCGGGGAGGTAGCACATCTGGGACGCACAGGTGGGTGCCTCATGCTCACCCATCCTTGATGATAAATAGGGATGAATAGCAATGAATTCTAATTTTGTGAACACAACGGGGTGGATCCAGACAGTTTTTCTGCTAGTGAAAAAGGGAGGAGGAGACTCCTTTGACCACGAGAAGTGGTAATGCTGGGGCCCATGGGACCCCCATGGACAAAAGCTACATGGGATGGGGGCAGTAGTAAGGAAGAGAATTGAACGTAAGTCCATGAGAAGAGCCCTGCTGGATCAGACCAGTGGTCCTTCTAGTCCAGCATCCTGTCTCACACAGTGGCCAACCAGTTCCTCTGGAGGGCCAACAACAGGGCATAGAGGTCGAGGCCTTCCCCTGAAAAGAACATCAGAAGAGCCCTGCTGGATCAGACCAGTGGTCCATGTAGTCCAGCATCCTGTCTCACACAGTGGCCAATCAGTTCCTCTGGAGGGCCAACAACAGGGCATAGAGGCCGAGGCCTTCCCCTGAAAAAGAACATCAGAAGAGCCCTGTTGGATCAGACCACTGGTCCATGTAGTCCAGCATCTTGTTTCACACAGTGGCCAATCAGTTCCTCTGGAGGGCCAACCACAGGGCATAGAGGCCGAGGCCTTCCTCTGAAAAGAACATAAGAAGAGCCCTGCTGGATCAGACCAGTGGTCCATGTAGTCCAGCATCTTGTTTCACACAGTGGCCAATCAGTTCCTCTGGAGGGCCAAGAACAGGGCATAGAGGCCGAGGCCTTCCCCTGAAAAAGAACATCAGAGGAGCCCTGCTGGATCAGACCACTGGTCCATGTAGTCCAGCATCTTGTTTCACACAGTGGCCAATCAGTTCCTCTGGAGGGCCAACCACAGGGCATAGAGGCCGAGGCCTTCCTCTGAAAAGAACATAAGAAGAGCCCTGCTGGATCAGACCAGTGGTCCATGTAGTCCAGCATCTTGTTTCACACAGTGGCCAACCAGTTCCTCTGGAGGTCCAACAGCAGGGCAGAGAGGCTTGGGTTGCCAGCCTCCAGGTGGGACCTGGAGATCTCCTGTTTTTACAACTGAACTCCAGCTCCCCTGGAGAAAATGGCTGCTCTGAAGGGCGGACTCTATGGCAGTGTGGTCCCTCCACTCCCCAAACTCCACCCTCTCCCGGATCCATCCCCATAGTCTCCAGGTATTTTCCAACCCAGAGTTGGCAACACTATGAGAGGATGAGGCCTTCCCCTGATGTTGCCTCCTGGCTCGGAGATCCAGAGGTTGACTGTCTTGGATTGGACTTCAGACTGGCAATGGGGGAGTGCTTGCCCTGAGTGCCCGACCTCTTCCCCCCCTCCAGCTGTGAACACCCCTGTTGGATCAGACCGGTGATATGTCTAGTTCACTCTCCTGTTTCACACACAGTGGCCATCCAGATATTCTGTAGGGCCAACAAACAGGGACAGGGGTGAAAGCCTCCCCTTGCTGCATTTGGGACCCATACTAGGGCCCACAGGGTTGTTAGCATCAGGATGGGAAATTGTCAGAGATTTTGGAAGTAGAACCTGGGTTTGGGAAGGGAAGGGAGCTCAGGAGGGTATAATGCCATGGAGTCCACCCTCCAGAACAGCCATTTTCTCCAGGGGAGCTGATCTTTATAGTCTGGAGATCACCTGAACTTCTAGGAGAGCTCCAGACCCCACAGGGAGGTTGGCAACCCTAGCCCAGGGGCTGCCTGACCTCCCCCTCCTGTTCTGGCTGGTCCCACGTTGTCTGGCCACTGTGATGAAGGACACGTGCCTATCGCCTTGCAATGGGGGAGATCATGTGGCTATTCCTATGCACCACTGCAGGTCAGCACGTCCTAGCCTGCTGTAACTTCAGCCCCAACTTTCTGAAGCTGGAGAATGAAGGGAGGAATGACTTATGGCCAAGTGGCTTTAGTTCACGGACAGGAGATCTCCTGCTAAGCCAGCTCTCAAACACCATGCCCTGCGTTAGAGAGACAGCTCCCCAGGGCTATGCTAAACCCATTGCTCAGGGCTCACTCCTAATTGGGGGATGTTCCAAGGCTTTGTGGGATTAGGACTCCGGCCTCCACGTCAGAAGCCTGTGCTGAGATTCACAAGGAGGAAGAGAAGGGGAAGAAGGGCGTGGGGGAGGGGCGGTGGCCTTGTTCTTTATGGGGCATCTTTTATGTGCTGCAGTTTTTAACACACCAAATTTTTACAGCTTGCAATTCCAAGCTCCATCAATTCGGAGCTGAGTTTGGGCAGCACCACTGTTGCCTTGGACAGCGGGGAAACGATTAGCAGAAAGCCAGCATGCAGGGCTGGTGAGGCTGCAGCTATGTGTGTTTGTGTACGCGTGTGTCACACAGTTGGGGGAACCACACAGTTAGTAAGAGAACATACGGGGCTTCGCAATGGGAAAGATATCTTGAAAACTTTGGCCAGGAAGGAGGAGGAGGAGGAGGAGATTGGATTTATACCCCGCCCTTCACTACCCGAATGAGTCTCAGAGCAGTTTACAATCCCTTTCCCTTCCCCTCCCCTCCCCTCCCCACAACAGACACCCTGTGAGGTAGGTGGGGCTGAGAGAGCTCTGAGAGAACTGCCCTTGAGAGAACAGCCCTGAAAGAACTTATGAATGACCCAAGGCCACACCAGCAGCTGCATGTGGAGAGGTGGGGAATCAATCTTGGTTCTCCCGGATTAGAGTCCGTGCTCCTAACCACTACCCCAAACTGGAGAACGTAAGAAGAGCCCTGCTGGATCAGACCAGTGGTCCATCTAATCCGGTCTCCTGTTTCACAGACTGGCCAACCACTTGCCCTGGAAGCCCCAAGAAACAGGGCATGGAGGCCAAGGCCTTCCCCTGATATTGCCTCCTAGTGCTGGAATTCTAAGATTTATTGCCTAGGGTTGCCAAGTCCCCTCAGGCCACTGGTGGGGCATGGGTGAGTAGGGTCACCAGTTCTAGATTGGGAATCTCCTGGCGATTTGGGGGTGGAGCCTGGGGAGGGCAAGGGCATCAGTGGGGTACAATACCAGAGAGTCCACCTTCCAAAGCATCCATTTTCTTTAGGGGGACTGATCGCTGCAGTCTGGAAATGAGCTGCAATTCTGGAGGATCCCCAATCAAGCCAATTTGGCATTTTGCAATTTGCCAAGCCAATTTGGCATTCCTATTTACTGCCTCTGGACACAGAAGCTGCCTCCAAACTTGGAGGTTTCTTTTAGTCAACATCACAATAAGCCTTTTCTCCATGATTCTCTCTCATCCTCCCTTTAAAGCCCTCTTGGCCAGTGGCCATTCCTACGTCCAGTGGCAGGGAATCCCACAATATAACCACTCACTGACAACTTCCTTTGGTTGTACTGAATCTATTGACTGCCAACGTCGCTGGGTGGCCTGAGTTCTAGTATGATGGGAGAGGGAGTTCCCTCTGTACGCTTCCTCCAACTCCTGTACAATTTTATAACCCCCTATCAGAACCTGCCTTAGCTGTCCATTTTTCTAAACGGAAAAACCCCCGACTCTGTACCGTATCATCACAGGACTACCAACCCTCAGGTGGCACCTGGAGATCTCCAGGAATTACGAGTGATCTCCAAATGACAAATAGCAAACTACAGATCTCCAGACTACAGCGGCCAGTTCCCCTGGGGGGGAAATGGCCATTTAGGAGGGTGGACTCTATGGTATTATACCTTGCTAACCTCCCTTCCCTCCCCAAATCTCACCCTCCCCAGGCTCCACTCCCAAATATCCTGGAATTTCCCAACCCAGAGCTGGCAACCCACTCATAGGAAGAAGAAGAAGAAGAAGAAGAGATTGGATTTATACCCCACCCTTCACTCACTTGGAGTCTCAGAGCGGCTTACAATCTCCTTTCCCTTCCCCTCCCCACAACAGACACCCTGTGAGGTAGGTGGGGCTGAGAGAGCTCTTTCCCAAGCTGTCCTTGAGGGAACAGCTGGTACAGAGCTATGGCTTGCCCAAGGTCATCCAGCCAGATGCAAGTGGAGGAGTGGGGAATCAAACCCGGTTCTCCCAGATTAGAGTCCGCACACTTAACCACTACACCAAACTGGCTCTCCAGGAAAGGTGCTCCGGCTTCTTAATCACCCTTCTTCTAGCCCTGCCATAGCTTTCCTTTGGTGTGTGTGAGCTGCAGTGACCAGGGAGCCAGGGCTTTATATCTGACACAAAGATAATCGGTGACATATTGGCATGGGACCTGTTTGGAGACAGCTGTGGAAATCAGCTGCTTCCCTGCCTCGGGGGGCAATCTGGAGGCAGCCGATGCTGGCCACATGCCCTAAGAATCAACAAAAGCAGAAGAGGCATGGATTCTGGGCAAGGATGACCACTTGGGTGTTGACTATCTCCTGAAGGATAAAGCTGAAATGGAGCTAAAAGGTGAGAGGAACTGTAGGGACAGCTTTTTCCCCATCAAACTTCTTTCGGCCAGCTAGTTCAGTGGTCCACAGTGTGTTGCCAACACCTTTCAGGCACCAGCTATATGTTTTTTAGAAAGTAGGTGGGGCTTTCACCCAGTAAAGCTCTTCTTACGTTCTTTTTTATTATTATTATTATTAATTTTTTCTTTATTGAAGGGATTCAAAGGGTACAAGCAGTAAAGAGTGTGTTACATATTGGAGATTCTTAATAATATATTGGAATACAAAGTTAAAGACTTAGCTTGTATTACAGCAATTCTTAAACATTCCCATCACATTAACTAAGGTTAACTCTAGAGTTACTACTGTTTATATCAGATATCAGTGACCAATCTTGGAACTAAACTGAGAAAAGGTGGGTTTACTTTTTATAAAAAGAGGTATATGGAGGAGTTGTTTGCCCAAGATTTTGGGAGTGTCGCATCTTTACTTTCAGAGTATTTGTTGATGATAGGGTACCATTTGAGCATTGGGTTTTTGCGGGTGTCGTTTCCATAAAGATTTTCTGTTCTTTCAGTTATTTTATCTAATATAAAATAGTCCCATACCTTGGCTAGCCATGTGGAAATTGGTGGGCTGGAGGGTTTTTTCCAGTTGACTGCTAATGTGTGTTTAGCTGCTGTTAAAAGGACTTCTACTAATTCTCTTGTTTCTCTGGGAATCTTTGTCTTAGGCCATAAATTGAGTAGAATCAGAGCCGGGTCATAAGGAATAGAGACTTCAAGCATCTGTTCAATTTCTGAGAGAATCTTTTTCCAGAATATAACTATGAGAGGACAGGACCACTAAGCATGGTAGAAGGTCCCAGTAGAGATTTGGCATTTCCAGCACGTTGGTGAGTGTGTTGAGTATATGTGTGATAGCTTTGCAGGTGTTATGTGCCATCTAAATAAAGTTTTTAAGGCTTGAAGTTGTATTGGGGTGGACTTGGTTTTATATATATTTGAGTTCCAAATCGCTTCCCATTGGTCATTCGATAAAGCATATCCGATGTCGGTGTGCCAACTGGTTTGAAGCCCTGTGGTTTGACATGAAGAATCTTGTATAAAATAGCTGTAGAATGTGGAAATCAGACCCTTTTTAGTAAAGGCTCTTCTTACGTTCTTACTGTTGGAATACACAAGGTCTATAGTGCACCTAGAAGAAGATCAGAACAACCTATAGGGGACAGCTCAAAGACTGCTAGCTGGCATAGCTAGATTAGGGATTTCCTGCAGTTTCAAATCATGTCCTTCCTTTCTCCTGATTGGCTCTTTGGAGACTTCCTGCTCCAGCTGAGCCCTCCCCCTGCGTCCCTGTCTCTCACAGCAGTTGGTCAGTTAGTTAAGTCTCTCTCCCTTTCCTTTGTTCAATCAGATTTTATTTCTTCTTTAATAAACTGAGCTATTTTCTTTAAACAGTTGGAACTCCGTTCCTCTGCATGTTAAACTCTGTCAAAACTTATAAGGGGGTTACATAGATCCGGGGAGGAGAGGTCCATCAGGGGCTACTGGCCATGGTAACTAAAGGGAACCTCCATGATCAGAGGCAGTCAGTCTCTGAATCCCAGTGGCGGAAGGCAGCATCAGGGGAAGGCCTTGGCCAGTTTAGTGTAGTGGTTAAGTGCATGAACTCTAATCTGGGAGAGCCAGGTTTGATTTCCCACTCCTCCGCTCGCACCTGCTGGATGACCTTGGGCAAGCCATAGCTCTGTACCAGCTGTTCTCTCAAGGACAGCTTGGGAAAGAGTTCTCTCAGCCCCACCTACCTCACAGGGTGTCTGTTGTGGGGAGGGGAAAGGAAAGGAGTTTGTAAGCCACTCTGACACTCCCTTGGGTAGTGAAGGGCGGGGTACAAATCCAATCTCTTCCTCTTCCTCTTCCTCTTCTTCTTCTTCTTCCTCTTCTTCTTCTTCTTCTCCCTGTTCATTGGACCTCCAAAGGAACTGGTTGGCTACTGTGTGAGGCAGGATGCTGGGTTAGATGGACCACTGGTCTGATCCAGCAGGGCTCTTCTTATATTCTTAAGGCTTCCGATTCGCTATTGGAGATTCGATTGGCTGTCAAAAATTTTAAAAACATTGCTTGGGCCGCAGCTGCCACTGCAGCAGAAGGATCTTCACTGCATGACTGTAGGCAAGCGTGGCAGCCATTTTGTGGCTGGCTCCACCTTTTCCAGCAGCCATTTTGTGGCTGCAGCCACCGTGCAGGGTCAGAATTTCAAAGGTGCCCGCAGGCTCAAAAAGGTTGGGACTGGACCCCCGATCTAGTTTCTGAAATGCTGAGATCTTTGCTGCTTTTCTCAACAAGTGGGAAGGGGTGGGTGGGAGGAAAAGAGAGTTTGGGTTGCCAGGACTGTAAATTAGAAACAAAGAGCGGCATCTCCGGATCAGACCAAAGAGCCAATTTGGCCGGCCCACTACCTCCCACATTGACCAGGCCAGCACCCTTGAGAAGCTCATTGGCAGAGCACCACCGCGCCTACTGGCTTGCCTTGATCCATCCCCTTTTCAGTCCCTATCAGCTCTGCAAAATCCTCAGCGCAGCCATTTCATTTGGATGGACCCCTTTCCGGCTTGGCATTTTTTATTTTTATTTTTGCTTTTTGTTCCTTCTTGGCAACAGCGTTTCCCTTAATTGAAAACAAAATCAGTCTAGGTTAAGTGTACGGCTGCCCTGTGTGCTCAGGAAATTTCTCCACATGGTCTGCACAGCGTTGGCGATGGCCCCCAAGGGAATGTTCGAGCCCTGCTAGTAATGAACACAGAATTGTTAACCAAGCCACAAGATCCAAGATAGCTGAATGTCGCACACACCAGCACACACACGCACACACTGCTCCTTCCCCCTCCGAAAGGCTGGCCTCTCTTGTGTTGAGGAGAGCAAAGAACATCCGGTTACTTCTGCCTCAGTCCGACTCGGGCTCTTCACCTGCTGTGTTCTTGAAACGTTTCAAGGCTACGGCGCCAAGCCTTGAGTCTTTTTTGGCTTATCAAGTTGCTGTCACTATGCAATGGCTGGCGTGCCACAACTGGAGCCCACAAGAGCTAGAAGCCAGCAATGAGTAGAACTGAAACGTCCACGCTCTGGAAATCAAAGATGTGCCTCAAAGCAAAAGCCAGGACTTCCGACTGTTTACCCTAACTGGTCGTACCCAGCTTTCTTTCCACCTTTCCAACGTCCCATCTTTCTCTGCCCCAAAAAACTAATTTCTCTTCCTGTTTTGGCCCTTTCCTGTCAGACTGATGGATTTTTTTTTCATTCAGCAGTTGAAAAAGTGGTATGTACAGTAGGGTTGCCAGCCTCCAGATGGTAGCTGGAGATCCGCTATTACAGCGGATCTCCAGGCGATAGAAATCAGTTCACCAGGAGAAAATGGCCACTTTGGAAGGTGGACTCTATGGCAGTGTACCCCACTGAAGTCCCTCGCCTCCCCAAACCCTGCCTTCCCCAGGCTCCACCCCTAAAATCTCCAGGTATTTCCCAACCCAGAGCTGGCAACCTGAAAGTACAGCCATATATTTAAACCCTCATACAGTGCTTGTATTCCCCCTCCCTCCACATGTAAGTTGAAAAACTGCTCTGACAAGAGGGGGAGGAGGGCGTTTTATAATGTCATCAGTGCCCAGCCAGTCAGCATCCTGCACAGCCACTGCTGTCTGAAACTGGCAGGACTGTTTCCCCTGAGCTAAGTAATCCAGCGGAGTTTACTCAGGAGACAGCAATTGGAAGACCATGCTTGTCGCTGTGTAGTGGACGTTTGTTTTTGTATATGTGTGGTTCTACCTCCCGCCCCCCCATGGTTGTGCTTGGATGGCTCGAATTGTACTTTAACTTGCTGTGAAATAATTTGTGGACAGTTTTCCGATGGAAGTTGTGAAATAAGTAAATAAAGCATCCAGAGATCGTTCCAAGGCAAGGTCATGGTGAAGAAGGATAGGATTCCTTCCCCGTTCCCTTCCTTTGTTGTCATACAATTCGCTCTTCTTGTTTGGTGTAGCGGTTAGGAGCGGGGGGCAACAACTCTAATCCGGGAGAACCGGGTTTGATTCCCCACTCCTCCACATGCAGCTGCTGGTGTGACCTTAGGTCAGTCACAAGTCCTTTCAGAGCTGTTCTCTCAAGGGCAGTCCTCCAGAGAGCTCTCTCAGCCACTCCTACCTCACAGGGTGTCTGCTGTGGGGAGGGGAAGGGAAAGGAAATTGTAAGCCGCTCTGAGCGAAGGATGGGTATAAATCCAATCACTTCTTTTTCTTCTTAACTAGGATAATTGACAAAATAAATTTCAAAACTGGAGCATGCGCCGTGTACCACCGCATTCCACTCCTTCAGTTCATTTGCACATTTTTTGTTGCCACATTCCCCAGGTAACGATATGCTCCTTAGAGAAAAAGCAGTTGTGGTGCCTGGAACTGCATCAAGATTCCTTTAGTGTGGTGTTTTGCCGAAGTGAATGTGTGCTCGTATGCATTGGTGAAACATCAAATGAAAAAAACCTCTCGATACAGTTATATGTGTGTTGTCATCAAGTTTGCATCGATACAGTGTTTCATCTGCATGTGCAGATCGATAATGCAGAGGATGGGAAATCAAAGTTGGGGCAAAATCAGTATGCGTATAACTCTGTAAAGAATCCAGAAATTGAACGCAGAGCAGTGGAGGATTCCTGGCACATGTCAGTTCCACTTTGGAAGCAAGACTGGATAGTCTGGGATTCCCAAATGTAGGGGAATCTTGTTGGTGTTCAAGGGTCAACTGGACTACAATCTTGCTCTTCTACTGCAAACCAACACAGCTACCCAAAATCTAGGGAGAAAGTCAGATAAAGGGAATGGTGAAAACAGGGTGGCAGACAAGCTGGTCCTCTGGTTACCGTCAGACATGGGATCTGGTCTAAATCATTTCCCCCTACAGCTGACAGGTCCTCGTCTCACAGAAACGTTGGAGAGGGAGTGAGAATTAAGTAATATTGCCTACAAAAACGCAGGATCTTTGTTTGACTTACTGCTTTTGCAAACCAATGGACATGGGTGCAAAAACTCTTGCATCTGTCCAGTGTGGTTCAGCGTTTTGCAGCAGCGACCCAAAGCAGTGCACCCATACGAACATAACTGCTCTGCCCCGAGATCATATAGGACGCCAACAGCGATGTGCGGGTGCAGGATTTGAACTCTGCGCCACCCAACGTCAAAGCAGGGGGTTGCTCTGAGGCACAGAAGAGCTTCCTAAGGTGGCTTACGGGAGCAGAAGGTCGCCGATCGAACTAAATCTCTTGGTCGGAGGACGGGCGCCCCAAATCTTTCTTAACCATCTCCCCTTTGGAATGACTGCCTCGCCGCTATTATTCCTCTAAATGTCTGTGCTCTAATTATTCTCAATAGCTCCAGATGGGATGGAAGTGGGGAAGGCCAACGCCTGGGGAAAGCAGCTGTTCTGATGGAATTTCAGGCTCGAAGAAGGACTGCGATTCGTCTTTCACCAAACAGCAGGTTTGCAAAAGCTTTCTCGCTGGAGGCATTTGGCAAACTTTCTTTTTTTCCCCGCAATTCTGAAGAGAGCTGAACGGTGCCTTTGGGCCTCGGTGGCTGGTGAGGAACATCCATACCAAGGGAGAAGGAAAGCTAAAAACTGAGGATCAAAAACAGGCTGGGCTTTTTAAAGAGAAGGTGTGAGATGCTTCCGGATGCTCTCATGTGCCTCCGAATGCAGGGATCGCTTGTTAAGGCACGAGGGTTGCAACAGGATTTACAGCTCTGTGTTGGGAAATGCCTGGATATTTGGGGAGGGGGGTGGAGCCTGGGGAGGGCGGGGTTTGGGAAGGGGTGGGACCTCACCAGTGTACGATGCCATACAGTCCACTGTCCAAAGCAGCCATTTTTTCCCAGGGGAACTGATCTCTGTTGTCTGGAGATCCGTTGTCAACACCAGGCGATATCCAGGCTGCACCTGGAGGCTGGCAACCCTAGTCATCAGCCTCCACGTGGAACCTGGCAATTGCCCACAATTACAGCTGATCTCCCGATGTCAGTTGCCCTGGAGAAAATGGCTGCTTTGGACTGTGGGCCCTATGGCTTTATACCCCTCTGAGGCCTGACGTTTCCATTTGATCTTTCCATGATCATTGCTTTCTTCTGTAGGTCAGGCAAAAACTATAGCCAAAAGACGGAAACTAAAATTTGAGTCCAGTGGCACCTTTAAGAAGAAGAAGAGGAGAAGAGATTGGATTTATACCCCGCCCTCCACTCCCCAAGGGAGTCTCAGAGCGGCTTACAAACTCCTTTCCCTTCCCCTCCCCACAACAGACACCCTGTGAGGTAGGTGGGGCTGAGAGAGCTCTTTCCCAAGCTGTCCTTGAGGGAACAGCTGGTACAGAGCTATGGCTTGCCCAAGGTCATCCAGCCAGGTGCAAGTGGAGGAGTGGGGAATCAAACCCGGTTCTCCCAGATTAGAGTCCACACACTTAACCACTACACCAAACTGGCTCTTTAAGACCAACAAAGTTTTATTCAAGGTACAGGCTTTCATGGGCACACACACTTCTTCAGATACAGTGAAAGAGAATTTCCTCAACCATTACATATAGGAAGAGAGAAGGGGGGTTAGTTGCCATGAAGGGCCAACTAGAGTCAAGAGAAAGACAGAAATAAAACTGGAAAATACCAGTCCATACATATAGGTACAGAGCAGTAAATTATCATACAGCATAATGAATATGTTTAACGGATTCAAGAATCAAACAGGGATAATAAGCTTAGTTTATACGGCAACCATTTGTTTGAGTCCAGTTCTGGGGCAAAAATAGTGAAGGAAAATTGGAGATTGATGTATCCTTCATTGTAGAATGCTGAGAGTCATTCATTGAGACTAAGGAAATGAAGAAACTAAAGATTCAAAATGGCTTACAGTAGCAAGGCCATCAAAATGGGGGGGGGGGTTTTATTAAATAGACAAATAAAGAAAATAACCAATTTATCTCGGGCTGGGCTGGTGGGCCATGTGACCCAAAGCCGCAGGGGACGAACCACAGGTTGAAAGGCCTCTGGGCATGCTCAGTCTTCACCCCTGCAGACAGGAAACAGGAAGTGAGAAATCTGGGCTTAGAGGGTGCCGCTGGCCACAGCAGCCCTCCCAAGCACTGTCTTTGAAACAGCACTCTTAGCCTGTAGCAGCCACATTTGACGTGAGTCCAGCGGCACGGTGAAGCCCAGCCAAACTTATTCCAGCCAAAGCTCTCGTAAGTCAAAGCTCATTTCATTGGATGGACACTCTTATACTAAAGGCCGCTGTCCGAATGTCCTTGTTTTTTGTGTGCACATGCTGGGCTATATGGAGCACTGGTTTGATCCGGCAGGGCTCTTCTTACGGACCTATGCTCACCCAGTGAGCTGGCTTGGCAGAGCGGGGATCCAAGCGTGGGTCCCCCGATCTTAGTCCAAGGCTACACCATGCTGGCTGCCATTCAAGCTCTGCTGGTTCGACACCTTTCCAGCACCTCTGGTGCCGGACAGCTCCTTGAATCAAGGCCCCTGCGGTCCCTCTCCTGTTATCTTTCTCCGGCCTGCTGTAGTGTGACCCAATCTTGGCTTCCTGCCAGAGACCCTGTGCCTCCCCTCCCCCAGCTGAAACAGGACAGATGTACCCTAACTAACCATCACGGCCGGCAGAACGGCCTGCATTCAATCACACTCGCCACTGCTGGCTTAATTAAACCATCGCTGCGCATGATATCTGAACCTCGCCACATTGAGATGATGTTGGAGACCCCCCCCCTTTTTTTTTTTTGCAGAAGGTGAAAATGTACTTTGACTTGCGCTCGGTGCATGGGCAACTGCTTTGCGCTCTAGTCTCTTGAATGAAGCTGTTCGGGGGGGGGGGGGGCACGAGAACCGAGGCACGGGTGAACGGAGTACCCACCCCGCCTCTGTTCCTTTCCCTCTTCCCCCAGCTACCATGATTGATGCCTGAGCCACTTAAGAAGGCTGAGTCAGCTCCCCAGCGACCTTCGGAAAAAATTCCTCCAGGTCCCCAAATTCCCCATCTGTTGCTCAGCGTCACTCAGGCTCAGTAGATTGATGGCCGCTCACGGTCAATTTCTCTGATGCACTTTTGCTGAGAGACAGTCGTACATCTTCCCGGTGTCATCTCCCCCCATCTGAGGTCAGGCTTTCAACAGGCAAGAAATGTTCCAGAATAAATCACCGCTGGCTGGTTGGCGCGCGCGCGCGCGCACACACACACACACACACACACACACAAACACTTCTTGCATGGAGGCAAGAAGCAGAAGGGGGAAAGAAGATGGGCACAGTTACCAGCACAGCACACAAAAGAATTAGCGTAGAGGAGAAAGTGGATGATAGTTTGGCTGAAACTTTTTCTGTTTCTGCTCTGAATGGCTGCCCCAAGTTGATTCGTTTCGCAGTGTGGTGTCCCAGTAGAGGATAACTGTGGACTCCTGGGCAGTGCTGCACATTTCACCAGGGAACAAGAAGGGGAAGGTTTTTAGCCTCTGCCTTACTTGTTGAGCCAGTCCGGTGTAGTGGTTAGGCCCACAGACTGTAATCTGCAAGAACCAGGTTTGATTCCCCACTCCTCCACATGCAGCTGCTGGTGTGACCTTGAGTCAGTTACAAGTTCTTTCAGAGCTGTTCTCTCACGAGCAGTCCTCTAAAGAGATCTCTCAGCCCCACCTATCTCATGGGGTGTCTGTTGTGGGGAGGGGAAGGGAAAGGAGATTGTAAGATGCTCTGAGACTCCTTTGGGTAGTGAAGGGTGGGGTATAAATCCAATCTCCTCCACCTCCTTGTTCTGAGGTTGTCTGGTTGGATACTGTAGGAGACAGGATGATGGACCACTGGTTTGATCCATTGGGGCTCTAATAGTCTTTATGACATACACAATGAGGGACACATCCATGTGAGGATGATGAGGAGCGTAATGATAATGCATAACTGGAATTGCATGCATTGTACATATTTTAGCAAACAAAACAGTGCACGCCCACGTCTAGATAGTAGGACACATACCGAATGTCCATTTGACACCCTTCTGGTCCCAGGTTAAGAATCCATAATGAGTCGGAGTCATAACGGGTGTGTTTCTCAGGTTCTGCTTCTTAGCACCAAAGGTTGAGTGGGATGTCCCAGTTCTTTGTCTTCACACAGAAAAAGAATGACGATGCAATCACAGGGGCTATTACACTGAGATTACTTTTTCTCAGTGTTTTATGAAAGCGCCTGACTAGTGTGGAGAAGTGCACGTAAGGTGCTGTTAGAGAAGGGGCGGTAAGATCATGTCTTTCCTTGACGGGAAACTCCCTTAGACGGAGGTTTCCCTGCAAAGCACCCCGGTAACTGGCTGTCACCACTCAGGGACCTCCTGAGAATGTCTGGACTGAACCACTAAAAAATATCCTCGCACAGTACAAGACCAGTCACAAAGTAAATGGGTAGAAACCCCAGAAAATAACTTAAGAACATAAGATAAGAGAAGCCAGGGTTGGATCAGGCCAGTGGCCCATCCAGTCCAACACTCTGTCACACAGTGGCCAAAAACACCAGGTGCCCTCAGGAGGTCCACCAGTGGGGCCAGGACACTAGAAGCCCTCCCACTGTTGCTCCCCCCATCAAGCACCAAGAATACGGAGCATCACTTGTCCCAGACTGAGAGTTCCTATCTATGCCTTGTGGCTAATAGCCAATGATGGACCTCTGCTCCAGATGTTTATCTAATTCCCCCTTGAAGCCGTCCATGCTTGTAGCCGCCACCACCTCCTGTGGCAGTGAATTCCACGTGTTAATCACTCTTTGGGTGAAGAAGTACTTCCTTTTATCTGTTCTAACCCGACGGCTCAGCAATTTCATGGAGTGCCCGCGAGTTCTTGTATTATGAGAAAGGGAGAAAAGGACTTCTTTCTCTACCTGCTCTACCCCATGCATAATCTTGTAAACCTCGATCATGTCACCCCTCAGCCGTCATTTCTCCAAGCTAAAGAGCCCCAAGCGCTTCAACCTTTCTTCATAGGGAAAGTGTTCCAAACCTTTTATCATTCTAGTTGCCCTTTTCTGCACTTTTTCCAATGCTATATCTTTTTTGAGGCGTGGTGACCAGAACTGTACACAGTACTCCAAATGAGGTCGCACCATCGATTTATACAGGGGCATTATGATACTGGGTGATCTGTTTTCAATTCCCTTCCTAATAACCCCCAGCATAGTGTTGGCCTTTTTCATTGCAGTCGCACACTGTCTTGACATTTTCATTGAATTATCTACCATGACTCCAAGATCTCTCTCTTGGTCAGTCTCCGCCAGTTTGGACCGCATCAACATGTATTTATAGTTAGGATTTTTGGCTCCAATGTGCATCACTTTGCACTCGGCCACACTGAACCTCATTTGCCACGTTGATGCCCACTCTCCCATCCTCAGCAGACTTGCCCATCCTCAACAGACTTATAACAAACTGTGTAGCACATGTACCATCTAGCAGGTGAGGACGAGTTAAAGAGAAATGTCTTAAGGAAATGGTATTATGCAAAGCAAGACTCTATAAACCTCTGCCTTATTCACCTGTTCATCATACCACTGAAATAAATAAAAAACAAACAAACAAAAGGGTTTACTACAAAAGTGAGAGAGAAAAGGGAAAGGGTGGTTGGATTCAAAAAGTGGTGGGAAAGGGGCGCAAAACGAAATACAGGGAAGAGGCACACAACACACACAGCACAGAGATTTTCAAATAAAAAAAGCAATAAAGTTGGGCTAACTCAGCTAAATACACATTACCGAGGTTGTGGTCAGTTCCTTGGAGCATATGCAGAGTTCCTTGCAGTAGCAAGATGTTGGGGGAGTCCTTAACCCCTATCTGGCCACCTGTGGACCCCAGTTTGTGCTGAAGAGAAGGGAAAACCCCATATGTCCAGACATTTATGGTCAGTGGAACCTGAACTAAGTCAGCCCCTGTTCTAAGAGGGATGAACTGATTTTGCCCAATCCCATGCAAAGCCTCATCTCTGATGTCGGAAGCTAGCGTTACCAATCAGAAGATAGTCCCACCCCCTTCAAGCACCTGGCAACGACTCTGAGCTTCTCTGATAAACAAGCGGTCTGGCACTAACCAGATTGTCCTTTGTACCAAATGGATTCAGGCTGGCAGGATGGTCCAATGTGGAATGGAAAGGAATGGGTCATTCTAACGTAAACCCCAGATGCTCTAGGCTCCAGGCAACACCCTTGAGAGCTCTAGTAAGGTTTCAGGGATTCTGCCACAGGTGCCGAAAGCAGTGGCAAACCAGGTGGACATGACACTCAGTACAAAATTTAGGGGTTTTTTTTCTTTAAAAGAAAGGATTGATGGGCAATTTCTAAAGTCCCGACTGGTCTTGGAAACGGAGCCAGAAACCTGAGATCTCCAAAACCTGAAGGCAAGGGGACAATAATCAAACAGGACTTGGCAGAGGCAGCCTTTAAAGCACCCCAAGTAAATTAGTAATCCCTCTCTGGAAGATATCTTCAGAGGGTGCCCCTGCTGGTCTGCAGTAGGGCAGCTAGATTCAAGCCCAAATAGCACCTTAGAGACCAACCAGATTTTTTTGGGGGGGGAGGGGTAGTGAGCTTTTGAGAGCCAAAGCTCCCTGACTCATAAAAGCTTACACCTCCCTAACCTGGTTAGTCTCGAAGGAGCTACTGAACTCCAGTCTATCTGCCATGTTTGGAAAGTTCAACCAGGTAGAGCTTTACATCCAGGCAGGCTTATTTTGGGGGCAGGAACGCACAGGAACGAAGTTCCAGCTGGCTTCTGAGTTGGCCACGCCTACAGCCTCCCCGCCCCCCCCCCCCCCGGTTCCCCAAGTGCCTCGCAAGCCATGGGACGCCTGGGGTAGCCAAGCTACCTTCCCTCTTCAAATTCCCCAGGCACCCTGCAGCTGCGGGGCCCCTGGGGAAGCCGATCCTGGGAGTCAGCTGTGCTGTCAGGGGTGTGGCCTAATATGCTAATGTGTTCCTGCTGTTGGGTGTGGCCTACTATGCTAATGAGTTCCTGCTGGGCTTTTTCTACAAAAAAAAGGGCGCTGCATCCGGGTACTTGCGGAAGCTGCAGGCTTCCCCGCCGTCGAGTGTGCCGCAGTGAAGGTGCAACTTTTTGTCCATTTCCTGCAAGCAGTCATTCTCCGTGGCAAAAATTGGTGGTGGCAGTAAGCGCTGTCAAGTCGCAGCCAGCTTGTGGTGACCCCCTTAGGATTTCCAAGGCAAGGGATGCTCAGAGGAGGTTGGCCATTGCCTGCCCCTGCGTAGCAATACTGGACTCTCTTGGGGGGGGGGCGGTCTCCTAACCAAGTACTGAGCAGGTCCAATCTTGCCTAGCTTCTGAGATCTGATGGCACCGGGCTAGCCTGGGAGGTCTAGGTCAGGGCATGTAGCAAATCCAGCCGGGGCTCATTGTTATGCTTCAGTATACATTTCTGCTGTGCTTTTTCAACCAGTCCACAACCTCATCATCAGGAAAGCCCCTTGTTGGAGTCAGCTGCTAGTCTGGACGCCGATTCAAGGGTCTCGAGCTGTGCTGCAACGGATTCGGTCTGTTTGGTTTTTCTCCATTTCACTGGGATTGCTAGCATTAATTAGGTTCACGTATGTTCAGTTAGATTCATGTATGTTTCAGGGCCCCCGGGGTGGGGAGTATTACTGAACAAGCCTCTATTTCGAATATATTTCACAAAGCGCTTTGCGAAATCGAAAAACTGCTCCAGGCAGGCTGTCCGAAAGCATCCTATCTGTTGCTTCCCGCAGCAGCCCACAAAGTTAGCTTTCCCCCCACTTTTCCCTTGAGCATGTAGCGGTCTCTGCCATCACCACAGTCTTTGCTGTTTTGAAGCACCTCTGCTGTAAATCAAGGGCTACTTGAAACCTCTAATAGACTTCCTCTGTGTATCCCCCCCACACACACACACCCAGCAGCCATGAGGATTCTGGAAATAATCACAGCTCCCCCTGGTGGCTTGAGTTCAGTACTGCCGGTTTCCCAAGGAGCGTTGCTTTCCTTGCGGGGTGGCCCATTCCGATTGTGGCAGGTTCCATTCAGAAAAGTTGGCCTTCCTCCCAGGTTTGCATTTGGAGGCTGTGTTTGTGCCTTTGTTTCCTTTCTCTGCTTCAACCTTTTGATACTCCCAATTGCTAACCTGCTCCGCTGACCAACCCCCCACCCCCCCAAAAAAAATTGGCGGCGATTTGTGACAGAACAGGAGGATGGTTTGGCAGCCAGATGGCACCGGTCCTAGTGGACAAGCCTCCCCTTTCTCTCTCTGCCTCTGGCTGGTGCTATGGATCAGACCGGGACTGGCATGGACTCTTGGCTACGGCTCCTTAACTGCCAATTTAGCGGCATTGTGGTTTCTCCCCCCCCTTCCCCTTGTTCTTGCTGAGGAGGTTTGTTAACTCGTTTTGCTTGGAAACAAAACGGTTAGCAGGCAATAATTACCCCCAGATTGGCATATCCAAGCAAACCAAAGTCTCCTCCCCGTGGGCACCCGAGTCTCGGTAATGCTTGGAGAGACTGGGAATTAGCCCACCGTTTCTGAAAGGCCCTTTGATGTCAAAGATCTAGCAGAGGGTTGCCAGTTCTGGGTTGGGAAATTCCTGGAGATTTGGGAGGCGGGGCTTGTAGAAGGGAAAGAGCTTAATGGAGTATGTGACTGATCACAGGGGGGATCTTCTCCTACCACTTCACTGAGCAAAGCTGGAAGACTTCCTACAGCCGAAAGAGACTGGGGCTGGGGCTCAGTGGAAGAGCCTTTGCTTTGCACGCAGAAGGTCTCAGGTTCAAGTACCAGCACCCAGGGGCATAGAGTTTGTAAATCCCCGGGGGAGGGGCTCTCTCGTGCACGTGTGCAAAGCGCGCGCACGCGCGTGGGACCATGTCCCCGCTGCCTCTCTCCCCCCCGCCCCAGGGAGGCAGGAGGGCAGGCCGGGAGTGGGGGGAAAGGAGAGGCGGCGACGGCAGCTGGCCGGTTGACTGGTCACCAGCGGCGGGCGCTCCCTTTTGCTGGGTGTGGCTGAGCCCCCCCCCTGGGAAATTTCGGGGGAGGCTCGAGCCCTCGAGCCCCCCCCCCGGTAGTTGACGCCCATGCCAGCACCTCCAATTAAAAGGAATTCGGTAGAAGGTGATGTGAAAGACCTGGAGTACCCGGAAAGCCTCTGACAGTTTAAATAGACAATCCTGAATCTGATGGACTGATGGTCTGGTTCAGGGTAAGGCAGCTTCATGCATTTCCCATCTATTCATTTGTATTTTCAGGTGTCAAGGGGCTCTTTCCACTGGAGCCACATCAGTTGGAGGAAGCCTCCTTGGGTGATCATTGGATCCACCCCTATATGGATCCAGTGGGCTATGGGAGACACAAGATCCAACTCGGGGATTGATTTCAAAGCTCTGCTAAGGAAACCAAGAGCAAGGAGGAGAGAGGACAGGCGGAACTCTGAAATGATCGCCCGGACAAGGAAAACCTACACATCTCTGGCCTTTCTTCCCCGTCTTTTCAAAGGCACAGTCCACTGTCAATTTATAACCACTGGCCTCTGACCGCTCTTTAACACAAAGAGCTATTACTTTGCATGAGAGCCAGTGCCGGTTTGGAAGAGGCCAGGGTTGGGGAGGGGAGATCTGGGCAGACCCAGCGGACTGAAGTTAAGCCTCCCCTAATTTAGCTGGAGGAGCTTTTCCTGTCAAGCACTGCTGGACTTTCTGGTGCTTTCTCAGACTGTGGCTGTCTCCACTTTGAATTCCCAACAAGGAGCAGCGTCAAAAGCATGGGTACAGCCAGGGCTGTTTCGCCCAAACAGCTACGGGCAGCTTTTGATGTAGCAGGTTTCCTCTTAATCTGAGGGGGAAATGCTTCCAGAATGTGGCACTTGTATGCTTCCAGTTGGATTTGTGCTTTTCTTTTCTTTTTTGCTGCGAAGTCCCAAATGACTTATGGGGTTTTCGAGGTAAGAGGTGTTCAGAGGTGGTTTGCTATTGCCTGCCTCCGTGCCACAACCTGGGTATTCCTTGGTGGTTTCCCATCCAAATGCTGACCAGGGTTGATCCTGCTCAGCTTCTGAGATCTGACGAGATCAGGCAAGCCTGGGCTATCCAGGGCAGGGCAGGATTCGCGCATTGTGGAAGACTAGGCTATTTTGGGGCAGGAACGCACAGGAACGGAGTTCCAGCTGGCTCCTGAGTTGGCCACACCCAGCAGGAACTCATTAGCATAATAGGCCACACCCAACAGCAGAAACTCATTAGGATTGGCTACGTTAGGGGCATGTGGCCTAACATGCAAATTAATTCCTGCTCCAAAAAAGGCCTGGCTTTTGACAACAAACAAGGTAAACTGAATAAAAAGCAAAAGGTGGGTGTGGCTGGATGACCACTCTTCTGGTAACATGGGTGTGTGTCCTAATATGCTAATAAGCGGTGCTGTCAGGGGTGTGGCCTAATATGCTAATGCGTTCCTGTTGTTGGGTGTGGCCTATTATGCTAACGAGTTCCTGCTGGGATTTTTCTACCAAAAAAGCCCTGTGGAAGACTAATATGTCATATGGGAAGGGGTTGAAGTCCATGATGGAAGAGCAGAGCCTTGCCATGTAGGCTCACAGCGTGGCCTAATTCTCACGGATGTAGTTAAACTATCTGTGCATCCTACTTTTGAAGAGTGAAACGTGGTATTCCAGGTTCTCCGCCCATCTTCACAACATTCCTATGAAGTACAGATGAAGCTGTCTTATACTGACTCAGACCAGCAGTCCATCATGGTCAGTGCTGTCTACTCAGCCTAGCCAGCAGGTGCTTTTCGGGATCTCAGGTCTTCACCATCTGGTCTTTCTAATGGGAGATGCTGGGGATGGAGAACCTGGGACCTTCTGCATGCAAAGCAGAGGCTCTCCCACTGAGCCTCGCACCTCCCCAAGATCATCTCCCCAGGTAGATTAAGTGGAACTTGAATGGTTGGCCCAAGATCATCAGATGAATTTGACGGCTGAGCGTAGGTACGATTCTGGGCCTTCCTATTCCTATAATGAAGGAAATGAAAAGTCACCACCACCACAGATACTGCACAGCTGTTAAGCTGACCAGCAGTTGCCTGAGTCAGATGGTGCTGGGGTAAGGAGATCATGGTTACAAATATGGCCTGTTCACCCGTGAAACATGTTGGCCATGAGATTAGCAGCATCTCTACAGGCAATCAGGAGTGACATGCAGCATTCCATGTAGGAGGCTCTCAACCTGGGTTAGTTCCTCTCACCTCCTGTTTTAACGCCAACTCTCATCATGACAACATAAAGGAGTTCTTCGGCTTGCGGTTACCGAGAGACTCAAATCCAGCCAAGAACTGGCCCACATTAGAACATGGGCACCCAACCTTTTCGAGCTGGTGGGCACCTTTAGTATTCTCTGACACAGAGTGGTGGGCGTCACCACAAAATGGCTGCCGTGGGAGGTGGAGACAGCCACAAAATTGCCACTGCAGCAGGAGGAGACACGCACACACACATACAGTGGAAACCAAATGTAGGGGAGAAGGAGAGTGATTTTTAAAAAAGGAATACTGGGAAAGGGTAGTGAGAGAGAGAATAAAACCAACACTGTGGGGGCAGTGGCTGCTGAAATGTTATTTCTGTCTTCAAAGCCCATCAGATTTCTAATGGCCAATCAGAAGCCTTGCTGGGCAGAAACCCCACCCAGCGATGCTCACCTGGCGAGTTCCAGGAAAAGTGTTGGCAGACGCCCTGGTTTTCATGGGCAACACCTGTTGGGAACCCCCCGCATTAGAAAGCAACAAATGGCATTATATAAAGATCAGGTACAAGGGTATGATTCTCGGAGGCAAAGGAATTTAAAAAACCCTCTGTGGAGAAGCTGAATTCTGTCCAGAAGCCACAGAAAGCCTGGCTCATGGTGGGTTGGGTTGGGGGGGGGGGGGTAATGCCATTTCTGCCTTGCACAGAAGACACCAGGAGCATGGTCAGGTGTGCCTCTATGGAAGATGTGATTGGGCTGCCAGCCTGTGGCTTTGGAAGGAAGGCCCAAAAAACTGAAATCCCAGGATTCTCTTGAAGTTTGGCTCCCACAGAGAATTTTTAATCAAAATGCAAAATTGGAAACAAAATACCCTAATGTTTCCTGCCCAGTGGGCCACTTTCTTTATAAAGTTAGGGAGGAAATGAAAAGATTACTTAAATTCACATGGTAGGGTCCCCCGACAGGAGAGCTGCTTGAACTGGGTTTATAGGGTGGGAGTAAATTACTCAGCAGAGCAAACGAGGTCATTGATATTTGGTCAAAAAGAAAAAGAAACTTTTGTGAATAAGGGCTTAAAGTTTTCCTAAAGTTGTCCATGTGTGGAAGAAGGGTGTAAAAATGTCACCCTCGTACAGCGTCGGCTTAATTTGTTCATTATTTATTTTTTTATTTTATTCAATTTGTATCCCGCCCTCCCTGCAAGCGGGCTCAGGGCAGGTCCCATCGTAACATTCGCAGTATAACAAACTAACAGTTAAAATACATCTAAAAATCTACCTTGAGAGCCAGTTTGGTGTAGTGGTTAAGTGCGCGGACTCTAATCTGGGAGAACCGGGTTTGATTCCCCAGTCCTCCACTTGCACCTGCTGGATGACCTTGGGCAAGCCATAGCTCTGACAAGAGCTGTCCTTGAAAGGGCAGTTCTTGAAAGAGTTCTCTCAGCCCCACCAACCTCACAGGGTGTCAGTTGTGGGGAGGGGAAGGGAAAGGAGTTTGTAAGCCGCTCTGAGTGAAGGGGGGTATAAATCCAATCTCTTCTTCTTCTTCTTCTTCTTCTTCTTCTTCTACCTAAAACAGCAACCGATATATAAAAAAAAGGGTGCCTCAACAGATCTCAGCAAGAAACAGTTGGTGGCCATTCAGATCTGAGATCACTGGAGGGGAGGCCAATTAGGAGATGGGTGCCCACCAGCTTGACCAAAAACCTGGTGGAACTGTAATAGGTCCCACAGGGCCCTGATTTCTAATGGGAACTCATTCCACCAGGAAGGGACCCTGGCCCTTGTTGCGGCAAGTGGAATATCCCCGGGGCCAGGAACCACCAGGAGATGTTGATTAATAGACCATAAGTTCCTGCAGGGCTTGTATGGGGAGAGGCGGTCCCGAAGATATGCTGGCCCCTGGCTGCATATTGTTGCTGTACATTATTGCACAGTTGACGAAAAACCTAGTATCTTCCAGCACAGAAGTTACTAAGAGCATCCTTAACTCAGTGAAGGGCAAACCCCAAATTACATCTGCACTGCAAAGTATGAGATTCTCTTCATGAACCATTACATTTCCCCCTCAAGTGTTGGCTCGGCTTGCCAGTCCTCCAGGCAGGGCGGGGGATTCCCTGCCCAAAGCTTTTGTTGCCTGCCACCGCTCCAAGTACGGTGAGAGAAAAATTTGAAAGAACCCCACAGTGTCACATGAGCCATTAAGTCACTTCCAGGGGAAATGCAGAAGTGATGGAGTGTGGCTCTAGGAATTGCTCAAAAAAAACTATGGTGAAACCATAGAGTTTCCTGTGCTTCCTAGAGCCACTCTATATCCCTTCTGGGTTTTCCTCAGAAGTGATGTCATGGTACATGTGCTGTTGCAGCCCCCATGTCCCTGTCATCAAACCTTCTGCCACTTGCCAGGCATTGTCTGGCAACCCTAGTGTTGTACTATTTTGATGAATGTGTATTCTTACAATGCTTCCTGGGAATTGTAGTCCAGGGAGGGCAAGTAGCAGTGTGTTACCTAATATGCTCATAATGGTTATTACATTCCTGAACCACAGGCGGAACTGAGTCCATTGTTCTTTAAAATACAGTGGCATTTGAAAAACCTCAAGTCCCTTTCATGGGTCAGGAAGAACGGACAACATCTCACGTGGACCAAGTAAAAGGTCGACATCAATCCTGCGCATGCCCTCAAAAGTGGCTTCTGGCCTCAGCTGCCTGTGTCAATCAATTCTGGCTGTGCATGCGCAAAAAAAAAAAAGGGCATCCATTTGAAACACACCTGCTTATGAATTATGAACAGATTAAGAGCATTAGGAGCAGCGAAAATTTGTATCCCCCCTCCCCCCCCATTACTTCCAAACATCGTCAGCACCACTGCATTGAATCAAAGCCTTTTCTTACTGTGCCCTAGTTCCGCGCTCACCGTACACAGGAAGAGGAATCCAGGGCTGCTTACCAAGGCCATTAAATTTACTATTTTAGACTATTTTAGCAAGGGGGAGGCACGGGGGGGGGGGGGGGGAGTTTGCCACTGCGGCATATCAACGCCACTTGTGGCTCCGCAGCAACAGAATGGCAGGCTTTGATTTTCTTCGTGTCACCTGGCGATGACGAGGGGGCGAAGTGTAGATTGATAATTATTCTGGCATTGATTATTCCACTCCCAAGGACTGCCAATCTTGTTCTGAGTCAGGGAGAGAGGAGAAAAAGAGAGAGAGAAAATAAATCAAATACATCATTTGAGCCCCCACAGCCCTCTGGAGATGAAGGGACCCATCTGGTGCTGGCTCCCCTCCCCAAGAGTGCTGACTAGAGCACCACCTAGTGGCCAGGGTCTGGCACGTCACCCCATGCTCCCTGCCAGGAAAGTGCCCCTGCGCTTCCCCCGAGTTTCTCCTCGCCCATCCTTTAGAATGTTAACCAGTCAGAGGAGGTTTTTGAAGTTGGTTCAGCGAGACGCCGTGTCTCAGACCTTCTCTCCGGGCCTTATTAAAATGCAGACTGCAAATTCAGATACTGTAAACAAGGTCACTGGAGAATGAAGATCAGCAGAGTGCACGCTCAAGTAATGCAGGGTATTAATATTCCGATGCGTGAGCCCGTCCTAAATATTTTATCAGGCTAAGCTCTCTCTCTCTTTTTTGTATGGAGGCATCCTTCCTCTGCTCTTCCGCCCCTCCTCCTTCAGCTTCTTCATCTCCTCCGTTCTGGCTTTCTGTGGCAATGTTGCACACACATACATACACACACACACGCTTGCAAACCCCCTACACTTTGTATTTTGGCAAAGACTTGAAATGTATGCAAAAAAATGCACCCGAAACTCTCTTTCCTTCAGCTTACTAACAAGCGAGCTTTTGTGTGTGTCGTCGGAGAGGAGAAGACTGGTTTCGGGAGCAAATTAATACACCTTGCCGGGGCGTTGGTGTACCTCAAAAGGGCAAGTTCACCGCTCTTGCTTTCTGGGGTGACAGGGGGACATAAGACCACAAGGGTGTCTTTGTCCGCCAGTGTGGCTTAGTGGTTTGGGTGTCAGACTAAGATCTGGCAGACTCGGGTTCAAATCCCTCACCAAGCTGTGGAAGCTTACTGGGTGGCCTTCGATCATTCACCCTAAGCTACCTTACAGGGTTGTTGTAAAATGGAGGAGGGGAGAACAGCATTTGCTGCCCAGCATTCCCTCTAAGCTGAGTTAATGTGAGCTAGCTCACAGTTTTCTAGCCTCTGACTCACACAGACCAATTTCCCATGAAGCACTGCTCTGGCGTCGTTCTTCCCTTTGCCTCAATTGCATGCTTGAATTTCCCACTATTTGCCCCATTCCGCATTTTGACCCACGGCTTTGCCCAAATTCCCCCTCGGCTTCAGTGATCCTCAAAAAACAGGATCACTGAAGCCGCGGGGGAATTTGGACGAAGCCGCGGGTCAAAATGCGGCACGGGGCAAATAGCAGAAAACTCAAGCACGCAATTGAGGCAAAGGGAAGAACAATGCCAGAGCAGCACCTCGTGAGAAATTGGTCACATTTTTATCTGAACTCAGGAAGGAGGGCTCCAGAGCAAACTAATTTATGCAGCAGCCAAATCGCTCACTCACAACTTTAATGCCAGTAGCTCACAAAGTAGAATTTTTGCTCGCAAGACTCCACAGCTTAGAGGGAGCATTGGTGCTGTCCTGAACTGCCTGAAGGAAAGTCAGAATAAAAATGTAGTCAATCAACAGTCAATCAGAGGCCTATGCCATTCGGTGCTTTGCATCAAGAAGAACATACGAAGCGCCTGCGGGGATCGCACCAAAAGTCCATTTCGTTCATCATCATGGCGCTTGTACCAAAAGCCAACTGGAGACCAGAACCTGCCCAAGAAGGGCATCAAGGCCTCTTCCACTGTTACCTAATGGCATTCGGAGGTGTGCTGCCTCTGTACAGAGAGGCTCCGTTCCATAAGAACAGAAACTCTGCTGAACTGGAACATTAGGTCCCTCTAGCCCAGGGGTGGCCAAACTTGCTCAACGTAAGAGCCACACAGAATAAACGTCAGATGTCTGAGAGCCACAAGACATGAACAAATATAACACACACGTTTTTTAAAAAAATAAATAAACGTAAATTTGCTTTTTATAAACATTAAATGAGGTTGCCAAAAATAAAAACAAAGAGGGGTAGAAAAGGTATTGATAGTAATATTTATTTGTCCACTGATGTTTATTTGTTTGCTAATGATATTTGTCTAAGAGAGAGAGAAAGCGAGAGAGTTGGCAAGAAAGAATGAAAGAGGTGGAAAGAGAGAGAGAGAAACAAAGAAAGCAAATGGATGGGAGGGAGGGGGAAAGAAGGAAGAGAGGGAGGGGGAAAAAGTTTGCCTCCTCTTCGCTTCCCCAGCTGCCCTGCCAGGAGCCACACAATATGTGTGAAAAAGCCGCATGTGGCTCCTGAGCCACAGTTTGGCCACCCCTGATCTAGCCCAACATTCTATTTCCACCAGTGGAAGGCAAGAGACTTCCTCATTTCTAGGAGAGAGGTTTTGGCTCAGTGGCACTTAAACGCTCCCAGGTTCAGTCCTTGGCATCTTCGGTAACAAGGAGATCAGCTAGGAGGTGATGGGAAAGACCTCCCCCTGAGACCTGGGAGAACTGCTGCCAGTCAGAGTGGGCAGCTCTGACTTTCATAGGCCAATGGTCTGACGCAGTTATAAGGCAGCTGCATGTCCAGATTTATTAAATTAGTGTTCAGCGCATGCTGCCTCCGACAGGGAAAACCATATGCAAGCTTACCAGCAAATGATGGATAACCGTGCCTCCCTTACTGCTTGTTTCCGTCACTGAAAAAATCACAGGTATACTGTATCTGGACATTGCTACAATATGCAGGCGATAGCTGTTGATTTCCTCCATGTATTCCCAGGGCCCTTTGATCCACTGATGGTCTGCACTAGCCAAAGCCAAAGATTAGGATTGTATGGAATTAAAACTCTGATTCTGCTCATTGAGGCACTGGTGCTAAATGGGAAGGGAAAGAGGAGCACTGTTAGGGCGAAGGCGCAAGATGTGCAAGACCAAGCCCCTTTCCGTTCACACAGCACTTTCTGTAGTAGGGGTGACAGTCTCCAGGCTGGATCTCTAGACTTCCGACTCGGGCTGCTTTGGAAGGTGGGTCTACAATGCCCCATAAGGATCACATGATGAGCTCCCTCCCCTACCCAAACGCCATCCTCCCCACACATTCCAGAGTTCCAGAAATGTCCAGAATTCCAAGAAGTTTCCCAAGCTGGAGCTGACGACCCTCTTCCATAGACCTCCACCGATGCGCCAAAGGAATTGGCTTTTGGTTTCGAGCACAGCGCTGAAATGAAATTTTCCACAAATTTGCAGTTTGGCAGAATTTCAGAATTCGGCGAAGGGCCCGGACTCTCTTGGTGTGCGCCAAGCCACATCTGTGGGAAGCTCAGTATAGTTCTTCTCCCATGTCAGCATGCGCTCATGAATTAGCTCCAGATTCTCACTCTAATTAACCACGTAAGGCAGCAATTCTATGCATCCTTGCTTAAGAGTAAGTCCCGTTGGACTCTATGCTGTTTACTTCAGAGATACATGGGTAGGATCAGGCTGCATAGCTTTAGTCCTAGACTGCATCTATATGTGGCTGTGGAATGCCCAATACAACTGTCATGGGGACAAGAAAATCAAACAGGGAATGGTTTATATATGTGTTTGATCTCTGTTTTTCAATTAGTTTTAGGGTGTGAAATAAATAAATGATTGCTTTAGCTTGGAGAAGCAACGGCTGAGGGGTGACATGATTGAGGTTTATAAGATTATGCATGGGATAGAGCAGGTTGAGAAAGAAGTCCTTTTCTCCCTTTCTCACAATACAAGAACTCGTGGGCACTCCATGAAATTGCTGAGCAGTCGGGTTAGAACAGATAAAAGGAAGGACTTCTTCACCCAAAGAGTGATTAACACGTGGAATTCACTGCCACAGGAGGTGGTGGCAGCTGTAAGCTTGGACGGCTTCAAGAGGGAATTAGATAAACATCTGGAGCAGAGGTCCATCAGTGGCTGTTAGCCACAAAGATAGGAACTCTCAGTCTGGGGCAAGTGATGCTCTGTATTCTTGGTGCTTGGGGGGGCAACAGTGGGAGGGCTTCCTGCCCCCACTGCTGGACCTTCTGAGGGCCCCTGGTGTTTTTGGCCACTGTGTGACAATGTTGGACTGGATGGGCCCCTGGCCTGATCCAACACTGGCTTCTCTTATGTTCTTATGCTGTCACACATTATCCAATCAGGTGTGGCAGCATTCGTTGCTCACATTCTCTTATCCTTCCCACAGCTATCTGGTGGGATTGGTTCATATCTGAGATTCTGGAAGGGTCTACCGCTTGGCGAGCCATATCCATGTGCAGGACTGTCTTCCTTCCCTCCAAACTGTGCCAGTTTGGGTGCAGATAAACTATGAGATGGCCTTCCCTTCTGGCTTGTATACAAAGCTAGCAGATAAGTTGAAAGATAAAGAGTTGGCAGAGAGAGGACACAAATTTCACATTGGATGAGTTCAACAGTTTAATGTCCCTTGTTCAACTGTGTTGTGAGCCAATCACCAGATTCATTTGGTTCCGCAGTGAAAGACTCCGACGTCTGCCAAACAAGTATGCATCCAGCATTTTGAAGCACCGCACATGTGTCAAAGCACTGTTGACCCAATGCAGTTAACATTGCTAAGGTCCAATCAGATAAACATTTAACTGTATTTTTTTTTAAATCATGTCTAATTATAATTGAGTTCCATTATTTCTGGCTTATTTGACAGTCTTATTGTCTGATAGGCAGAGCAATTCTGTGAAAATGTGCATGTACTGCACTGTACTGCACAGTACTGCGCTGACAGAAAGGAATTGTGAAGTAACCTACTGAACAACCAAAAATGGGGCGATGAACAGCCTCTCTAAAAACTGGCTCCCTATTTCTGACTGGCAAACAGGACATAAGCTAGCATCACCAGGCAGAGCCTGGCAACCAACAGGCGGGTTGTGGGCAGGGATATGGTGGGGGTGCAATACCAGTTGTGACCAGTGTTCCCTCTCAGCTGAGTTAGTATGAGCTAGCTCATGGGTTTTCTAGCCCCTGGCTCACATTTTTATCTTAGCTCAGGAAGGATTGCTCCAGAGCAAACTAATTTATGCAGCAGCCAAACCGCTTGCTCACAACTTTAATGCCGGCAGTTCACAAAGTAGAATTTTTGCTCACAAGGCTCCACAGCTTAGAGGGAGCATTGCTTGTGACCCTGCATTGTAAAAACCTGGAAGTTACATAAGGTAGCTCTAGGAATTGCAAAAACCACCATTCCTAGAAGGACCCTATGTCACAGGTTTTTTTTAATTGGAAGTAATGCAGCAGTGCACACAATGTTACTAATTTTTAAAAAAATTCTCCCACCACTGCTAGGAGCTGGGTGGAGGGGATCCCCCACCCCAACCAAGGTTTGACAGCCCTAAATAAGCCAAAATGACTGGTGCTTGAGCATGTCTAATTCTGTACACTAAGAAGAGGGGTGTGGCTCTGTATGTGTGTTTTTGTTTCCACATTACATTGAGGTCATCCCGGTTTTCCCTCATGTTTGTCCCAGGATAAACGGGTGCTGTTATAACCAGGGACAAATACAAGGAATGGGTCCTTTCCGCACTAGACCTTACATCCTGGTTCAACCCTGTCCCCGAACTTACATTCTACACTACACTCGAATTCACCCCTGTGATTATCTTGGGGTATTTTTTTGTTTCCACATTACACTGAGGTCACCCCGGTTTTGCCCCACACATGTGCAGGAATAAACGGGTGCTGTTATAACCAGGGATAAATGCAAGGTACTGTGTCGCGAGCTGAACTCTGATAAAACCAGGGATGAGGTCCAACTGCAGAAAGGACCTGATCTCCTTCTGATTTCTTTGGTTGCAGCCTTCCTTTTGGTGGAGGATGGATCCGAGGAACAGAAAATCTCGAACCGTTTCAGTTTCTCCATCATCAGTGGCTCAGTAGCATTGCACAAACTTTACGCGGAAAAAGCCTCAAAGAAGATCAATCCTTAGCGTCTCCTATTAAGAGATGTCAGGGAACAGGCATCAAGAGAGACCCTTCACTCCTGAGACCCTGGAGAGCGTCTGCGAGTTGTTGGAGAGACACAAAGCTAAGCCACTCTGCCGAAGGCGGCAGTGATAAGCAGCATCTTCCGCCTGACGCCTCCAAAAACCACTTTGTTAAAGGCCTTGCAAATGCATTTAAATTTCACCAATCAATTGACTGATTACCTATTTAAAAGCTCACCAGTTAAACAATTATAATGCTTACTTGCTCAAGGGTTCTCATCGGAACACAATGAATATATTTTTTCAAATGACCTTTCCGACGTTATTATATATTTGGAGGTGGTGGGAGATCATGGTTCCATTTCAAAAAAAACCCACCAAAAATATTCAAGAATAGTATCCTTGAACAGGTGCCTGAAGTCTCTCACTGTGGTGTGCCCCTGGTCTTGTTGTCTCGAAAGCAAATGGTCTTTGTGAGAGAAAATGGGGTTTTTGGCCACGAACAAGCATTTTAAAATGCAACCTGGATTTATGGACTACTTCTCTAGTAATTGGAGCCTGCAAAGATCGGCATGTTCGATCATAAATAATAGGGCAGATACAGAATTGCTTTCTAATTGTAATTCTTCAGGATCTCTGAGTGTTTTTTAATGCACAGTGTGAAATTATGAGCCTTTTGAGGAGTCGAAATGTCACTAAAATGCTGAAGAATAATAATTACAGTTATTAGATATCTCCGGCCTCCTGCTCTGGGGGACAGCAATGACAGGAAATTTGGGTGGGGGGATCCAATTCTTGTTCTACAAAGAGGAAACTGAGGCACGGAGTGAAGACGTGGTCTACTGTCAGGGCCATTCAGCCGAGTGAGTTAAGTACATTACATTCTACATTTTTTTTAAAAAAAGAAACAGTACTTTATGGCCTACATTTTTGTGAGCAATTAAACTGAAATCACCGCAGGACTGAAAAGAGAATTTTCCGAATCCCCCAACAGTGGCTAATTACCCACCCCTGAGAAATGGGAAGATTGAAGGATGCTTTTCAACTGAAAGTATTCTAACTGACAGATAAATACAAGCTGTTAAAAAAAGACCAATGGGTCGAAACGCGTTCGGCTAATGTTTATTGGACTGTATATGTGGCAACATATTTGCAATTAGTAAACGAAAATCTGTTGCATCACTGTGGGAAGAGCAATTTAGTTATCGATGTGGTGTTATGTTTGTGATTTGCTGTGGCAGGAGGAACATATTTGCAAATGCACTTTTATTAATGTCTAGAAAATACTGACATGGATCGTCTGCATGTTTTAATAGAAGCTATTTTACAATTTTGGGCTCCTTGGAATCAATCAGTTTCATAGTGTAGTGGCTTGAGTCTCACACTAGGATCTGGGAGAGCCAGCTTCTAATCCCCGCTCTGCCATGGAAGCTGGTTGGGTGACCTTGGGCCAGTCACACATTCTCAGGCGTAACCTACCTCACAGGGCTGTTGTGATATAACCCAAAGGGGAGAGTGATGCATGCCACCCTGAGCTCCTTGGAACATAAGAGCATAAGAGAAGCCAATGTTGGATCAGGCCAATGGCCCATCCAGTCCAACACACATAGTAGCCAAAGATACTAGGTGCCATCAGGAGGTCCACCAGTGGGGCCAGGACACTAGAAGCCCTCCCACTGTTCCCCCCACCCAGCACCAAGAGTACAGTGCATCACTTGCCCCAGACTGAGAGTTTCTACCTATGCCTTGTGGCTAATAGCCACAGATGGACCTCTGCTCCATATGTTTATCCAATTCCCTCTTGAAGCCATCCATGCTTGTAGCCACCACCACCTCCTGTGGCAGTGAATTCCATGTGTTAATCACTCTGTGGATGAAGAAGTACTTCATCCAGTTTGGTGTAGTGGTTAAGTGCGCGGACTCTAATCTGGGAGAACCGGGTTTGATTCCCCACTCCTCCCCTTGCACCTGGCTGGATGACCTTGGCAAGCCATAGCTCTGGACCAGCTGTTCCCTCAAGGACAGCTTGGGAAAGCGCTCTCTCAGCCCCACCTACCTCACAGGGTGTCTGTTGTGGGGAGGGGAAGGGAAAAGGAGTTTGTAAGCCGCTCTGAGACTCCCTTGGGAGTGGAGGGCGGGGTATAAATCCAATCTCTTCTTCTTCTTCTTCTTCTTCTTCTTTTATCTATCCTAACCCGACTGCTCAGCAATTTTATGGAGTGCCTGCGAGTTCTTGTATTGTGAGAAAGGGAGAAAAGTACATCTTTCTCTACCTGCTCTATCCCATGCATAATCTTATAAACCTCGATCATGTCACCACTCAAGGAGTAACGATTGGTTAAAGATGCACTAAATACTTTAGGAGAGGGGGGTTAGGGTTTCCAATTCCAGCTTGGGAAATTCCTGGAGATTTGGGGGGTGGAGCCTAGTAAGAGTGGGGTTTGGGGAGGGGAGGGATTTCAGGGGTGTATAATGCCATAGAGTCCTCCCATTTTCACCAGGGGAACTGATTTCTGTAATCTGGAGATCAGTTGTAATTCTGAGAGATCACCAGGCACCACCTGGAGGTTGGCAACCCTAGGAAGGTCTACCACCTCTGATTGCATCGGAAGACCAAGCGGTGCCATCAGGGTTGAACGCTGTGCAGAAGGTCCAGGGCCCTGGTTCACGGCACCCCCTCCTGCGGCAGCCATTTTTGTGGTTGTGCCCACCATCTTGCGTTGGAAGTCCAAAATCTGTCTGCAGGCTCAAAAACCCCTGCCCTACGCATCTACACAGAAGTTTAGATGCTAGCTCTGCCCCACTTGACAGGTGCTTAGTTCCTGAGTCAAGCTACCATCTTCTTGACGGAGATGTACCCCTCGGATAAAATATCCTCTTGCAATATGATACACAGCTACAAATGTCCTGACTTGCAATTTCCCGGTGCTAAGATGCCCTTTGTTGGCCCAGCACGCCGCAGCCTTATTTATCAGGTGACAAATGACTCCATCTGCCGGACTCAGGTTTTGGCAGAGGGATAAAACCGCTCTGGGTCTCCCTTTGGGGAAAAGGTGGAGTACAAATGGAGTAAAGAAAGACCTACGTGTGTGTGTGGGGGGGGGGACCGAACTGCTTCCTTCTGTGAGGTTTCAGGAGGGTTAATTAGTCACTCGCTGCTTACTTCGCAGTCGAGGTGAAGTAGGAGGAATTTCTGATTAATAATGCTTCACTGGCGAAGAGCTTAGCCGGATTCAAAAAAAGGATTAGACATTTATATGAGCACACAAACCATCAGCTGCTACATTCAATATGACAGGAAGCTATAAGGGAAGAGAAGCTGTCGGATTCAGGGTCAGAGACCCCCGTGTTGGCTCCCTGGGATCTGAGAACGAGCATTCCCCTTACAGAAGGGGGAAAAGATGTACAGAGGCACCCTTTGGAACTGGGAGCTTCCACGTGCCCCTGGGCACCAGCTATGGTGGTTGGCTATCCCACCACTTGGGGGTGGGGTCAATTGTTATCATGGCTCCAGCCAGGGACGCCAGCCTCCAGGTGGGATAAATGAACACACATGATGTTCAATAAATCCCAGTTAGCCTCAGAGCTGCAGTTATAATTGCTAGAGCTTTGGTTCTGACCAGGGGTCTGTTGGAGCGGGAGCACACAGGAGCGCAGCTCCGGGAGTGAGAAGCCCAGGGGGTGGGCACATGAACAAGCCCCGCCCCCTCCTTGGCTTCCCCAAGCAGTGCAGAGGCGCAGCGCCCCGGGGAAAGCCCTGCCAGGGTCTCTATTGTTTTTAATGTTTTATTTTAATATTGATAATTTTATCATTGTTCCTTTTATGACTGTGTGCTGCTTTTCCAGAGTCTTGCTCAAGGTGGCATATACATTTTCTAAGTATACCATTTTTTATCTGGGCACATGGCACATAAGTACTGGAGAAATTTCACCAACCCTTCAGCAGCTTCCACCCCATCAGTTTGGTGTAGTGGTCAGGAGTTGGACTCTAATCTGGGAGAACCGGGTTTGATTCCCCACTCCTCCACATGCAGCTGCTGGTGTGACCTTGGGCCAGTCACAAGTTCTCTCATAAGCAGTTCTGAAAAGACCTCTCTCAGCCCCACCTACCTCACAGGGTGTCTTGTTGTGGGGAGGGGAAGGGAAATGGATGGGTGGTGCACATGTCCTGGGTATCTCAAGTCTACTTGAAACCTGGTGGTTTCAAGGGAGCAGGAAGAGAATGAGGGTGTGTTCTTTATGCTTCTTTTTATTGCACAAAGTATTGGATGGGGAAGGGAATGGAGGAAGAGCAGGTCAGTTTCACTCACCTGTGGAGTGGAGCCTGAGGGGTGGGTGTTGCCTTCTGATACACTTCTGGTATGTTAGGGGGTGTGGCATATGCAAATGAGTTATGCTAATGAGCTCCTGCACCTCTTTTTCTATGAAATGACCCCTGGTTCTGACTTAATTTCATTCAAGGGAGTGAAGCAACCTTGCAGACGAATCGGAAACATGCATAAAGTCCCAGAATGCTCATCTGATTACATTTCGGACCAGTGTTCCCTCTAAGTTGAGTTAGTGTGAGCTAGCTCACTTTATTTTATTTTTTTTGGCCTCTGGCTCACACCTTTTTGCCTTGGCTCAGGAAGGATGGCTCCAGAGCAAACTAATTCACGCAGCAGCCAGATCACTTGCTCACAAGACTCCGCAGCTTAGAGGGAGCATTGCTTCGGACATGGCGGAGTGGCAAGTGAAGGACTGGTAAGGACTGTTCTCATGACTTAGAGAACCAGACGCTTGAAATTTTCCCATCGCTGTGCTACAAGTTTTTGATGTTTGCCGTTGTATAATGAATTTGGAAAAGGCTGTTTTGTAAATGGTATGATAACTGTTGTGATTTTGGGCATATAAAAATAGATGAATGGTATACCTTATTGATTTGTTAGATAGTCGTGTTGCATTGTTTGATTAGCAACTGCTGTGGGTGTTGTTGCGGTGTTCACTCCACTTGTATTCACTGCATTTCCCTGTTCGGTTGTTACATAGCCTCCAGGTAGGGCTGCCAAGTCAGCCCGGGGGGCGGGGGATCCCCCGCTACAGGAGTTCCCGATCCGCCGGCCAGCATTCGGCCGGTGGGGGGAACCCCACCCCCGAAGTCGTCCTGCCAGGACGACTTTCCCCATCGTAATGACGTCGCCCAGAAGTGACGTCATCACGTTGGGGGTGTTGCCAGGGCGATGCTCTGGCAATCGCCCCAAAACTCTATGGCACCATAGAGTTTTGGGGCGATTGCCAGAGCGTCACCCTGGCAATGCCCTCAACGTGGTGACGTCACTTCCGGGTGACGTCACTGGGCGCGTGCGCAAAGCGCGCCGAGGGAGCTCCTGGGCCAAGGAGGACTCCCCCCCCCCGCCATTAGGTAAGTAGGACTTGGCAACCCTACCTCCAGGTGGGACCTGGGGATCCCCTGGAATTCCAGCTCATCTCCAAACTTCAGAGAGCAGTTCCCCTGGAGAAAATGGATGCTTTGGAGGGTGGACTCCATAGCATTGTACCCACACTGAGATCTCTGTCCTCCCCAGGCTCCACCCCCAAATCTCCTGGAGTTTCCCAACCTGGACCTGGCAACCTCCCCATCCCCCATCAGTGGCCAGTAGCCACCCTCGCTCCGGCTCTGTGGAATTGGCTCCTAAAGAGGTGAAAGGGGGCCTCCTTAAAGGTTTTCAGGAGGTGCTGCAAGGCTGGCCTGTTTGCCAGGGCTTTTTTTGAGGTTGTTTGAAGGACAGGCATCTTTTAAGGGGGAATAGGGGGAGAGATGAAGGGTCTTTTTAGTTTTAGCTGAGGATGTTTTTTTAAACTGTTATTGTAAGCTGCCCTGAACCACAAGGAAAAGCAGGATACAAATGTAGAAAGAAAGAAAGAAAGAAAGAAAGAAAGAAAGAAAGAAAGAAAGAAAGAAAGAAAGAAAGAAAGAAAGAAAGAAAGAAAGAAAGAAAGAAAGAAAGAGTGGCCAGGGATTGTGGATCACCTGAGCTTCCATGCTGAGTCTGCTTCCATGCTGCCCTGGATTATTTTACAGAGAAATCACCATCCAGAACATTACAGAACGATCACAACTTGCTTCTCTGTTTTAAACAAGAAGCCCTCCCCGAGTCAGATGCGTTGCATTCGGACTGCACTTTCCCACAGTCTGAATGATGGCAGGATAGTTCACGCAAGTGCTTTGAGTAGCTTTGCAGCAGTCCTGCAACGAGGGTTCCCAACTCTATGTCTGGAAATTCCTGGAGATTTGGAGGTGGCCCTTGACGAGGGTGAGGTCTGGGGAGGGGAGGGACCTGGGCAGGGTGTAAGATGCCCTAGAGTCCACCCTCCCCAGCAGCCATTTTCTCTAGGAGAATGGATCCCTCTAGTCTAGAGATCTCCTGGCCCCACTGGAGGCCGGCAATCGTGTCAGGCAACATCTGTGCTACAGCCAGTCAAACTGTGAATCTGCTGGCATCCAACATCAAAGTCTGGCATGACACAGTCTTCCAATCTGGACCTGGGAAGCATCCTTTTTTCCTCCTTCATTTTAAAAATTCTTTGTAACGTCCGCCTGATGGAAGGTTCTATAGGACTCTGAAGCTTGTGTCGTTTGTCAAAGGCCTCACATGATTATTCTGTCATTTGTCAAATGATTATTACATGATTATTCGGTCATTTGCATGAGTTTGTTTTGTTTTCTATGTTCTTGGCAACTGTATTTGTAAAGAACTGTCCCCTCCTTCCTTTTGGGAGGATCAGAGCTTACTCCAAAGTAAGTTATATAAGCTTGCAGCCTTTATTACTTGGGGAGGGGGCAGGGAGAGAACCTCACTTGTAAGGTGTGCCTCTGTGCACACTTAATGCGGAGTAGGCATGTGCAGGGTTAGGCTGGACACATTAGCTCTGTTAAACTTTCTTAAAATAAGAATTTTATGGTAGGCTTAGGGTTGCCAACCTTCAGGTGAGGCCTGGACATCTCCTGGAATTCCAACTGAGATCAGTTCCCCTGGAGAAAATGGCAGTTTTGGAAGGTGGTCTCTATGGCATTATACCCGTACAGTTGTGGTTTTTCTGTCTCAGAAAGAAGCTGGAAAGGGCATAGAAAAAGCGCAAAAGACTGGAACTTATGAGGAAAGGCTAGAGCAGTCGAATCTTTATACTGTAAGGAAAGGTGGGAATGGAGAGGCATGGCAAATGTCATTATAAACGTCCGTTGTGTGGAGAAGGTGAAGAGAAAGATATTTTTCTCTGCCTCATTTCAATTGGCCTTGAAGTAAACTTGCCATTTGCCCATCTGCAGTGGGCAAAACCCCACCCTCAATCCCAGTCCCCTGCCCTTGAGAAGTGGGAGAGAAAATGACCTCTATAATGACTCTCTAGGAATTTTCCTATATCTCTATGTTCTTTAGCATTTTGATGAGAGGGAATTACTAAAACATCGCCCACAAATGATGGCCTGCCTGAGGAGGTCGTCGGGAAGGCTCCCGCTCTCCTGGCTTTCTGCAAACTATGCAAAACTGAATTATTCAAGAGGGCTTTCCTGTGCAGGCAACCGAGCTGCCCGGTACTAAACGACTCACAAAGTTACTTGGACAAATTATTCGGGACTGTGGTTTATACCGCTGTGTTTAGCTTGCTGAAACTAGGACCCGACTATGGAATTTTTGCACAATTTAACGCAAATACCTTTGCAAATGCCTACATGAACACCTATGCTTTGCTTCAGTTCTGTTTTTAGATTTCTGATCGGATCGACACCCCCTAATTCTATTGTGTTGTTAATTGAAAGTCCTATCCTGTCGATTGTATGGGCTCACTCTCCGTAATCTGCCTTGATCCCAAGCGAGAGAACTGGAGTATAAATTATGTAAATAAATAAAGTCCTCACGAAACTGCACCCTCCGCAGGCACCATGACTAGGGTGGCCAGGTCCTTTTCTTCTGCCTGTGGGGGGTGGGAGGGAGCTTCGTGGGGGGGGGGGGCAACGTGGCTACACATGACATCCTCAGCATGATGATGTCACATGGAAGTGTCATCATCACACCGGGGATGTCATGTGGCGATGCTCTAGTATTTGGGGCAAAACTTTATGGTTACCATAGAGTTTTGTACAAAACAGAGCGTCGCCATGCGATGTCCCTGGCATGATGATGTCACTTCTGTGTGATGTCATCACAGCGGGGATGTCTCACCCGGCCATGGCTATTGGGGTAGGGCTTCCAGCTGCCCAGTGGCGGGCTGGAGCCTGTGAAATCGGGGGATCCCCTGCTCCCACCTGGGGGCTGGCAACTCCAACCACCACAAAAATCTCCTGGCATCTGCTGAGGCACTCCTGGTAGGGTCGACAGGTCTCCCCTGGCCACCAGCAGAGGATGGGGGGTGGTATAGAGTTGTCAGATCCAGGTTGGGAAACTCCTGGAGATTTGGGGGTGGAGCCTGGGGAGGCCAGGGACCTCAGTGGGGTGCAATGCCATCAAGTCCACCCTCCAAAGCATCCATTTTCTCCATTGGAACTGATCTCTGTACTCTGGAGAGGCGCAGTAATTCTGGGGGATCCCCAGGCCCCACCTGGAGGCTGACACCTCTAACTGCTGGCACCCCTACCCTGAAGCCACCCAATGACCTTGACGTGAGTCTGGCGAAAATGGCACCGGTTACCTCGGAGTGCCCTTGAGCATCAGAACGGCCACCCAAACAGTACCTGTCTTTCTGTGCATTTTGGAAGCGCTCTCATGTTCACTACTAGCTGTAGAATCACCTATCATCAGGGGTCATTTCGAGCAGGAGCTCAGGGGAACTCAGCTCCGGGAGTTGGTGCCAGCCCCCCCCGCGGGGGAATGCCTGTTTGTGTCATGGCTGCAGCAAAATGACCCCGTCCCCTGGAAAGGTCCTTGTTCCTCCGACCAGCCTTCTGAAGGCTTCAGCCACCACTGAAGCTATCCTCCCAGAATAGTGGTATTTCTGAGGCTTGGATTAGTAGCTGTCCCCTCTCTGCCAGCTCTTTCTTTCTTTCTTTCTTTCTTTCTTTCTTTCTTTCTTTTTTCCTTCCTTCCTTCCTTCCTTCCTTCCTTCCTTTTTCTCTTTCTCTCTCTCTGTTTTTCTCTCTCTCTCCTTCTGACATACTTCCGGTGATGTCAGGTGGTTTAGCATATGCAAATAAGTTATGCTAATGAGTTATGCTAATGAGCTCCTTCACCTCTTTTTTTACAAAATGACCCCTGCCTATCGTACGCATTTTATCCCAGTCTTCCTATTCTCCTGTCTTCACACTCAGGCCGAAGGATGCAGTGCTGGCTGGCAAGCAACCCTCTCTTCTTTCGCTCTCTTTGGTCTCATATCCCCTGCGTTAGCAGTTTCTAGTTCTTCTACCCCCAAACAGGAACCAAATATATTTATTGGGAAGAAAACAATGGGGGTAGGAAATCATTAAAAAAAGAAGAAGAAGAAGTTGCAGCAAGCCTCTTTCATGGTAGATCAGAGGTAGCGGCTCTCTCTCAAGCTACAACCAGGAGGCCTATACAAAAATCATGAACTTCCACTTAGAAACTTTATTCGAAGAGATGGTGGAGCAGAACTTGATTTCTGGCCGGCTAGTGAGCCCTGAGGCTAAAAACAGCCATGCTACAGCAACAACAACAAAAGGAAATGCCAGAGTGTTGCTTCTTTGCTGAAAATTAAGGTTTAGTCAAAACTATATCTTGGTTTTTCAGTATCGAGAAAAAAAACCCCTCACTTTCTAACTTTTGTCAGCGCTACTTGTGAATACATTCACTTAAGTTGCTCTCACTTGCCCTGACTTGTTTAGCCATGTCCCATTGCAGTGTCACTCAGGTCTGTGTGCGATCCAGGGTTGCCAATGCTGGGATGGGAAATTCCAGGGGATTTGGGGGTGGAGTCCACTGGGGGTGGGGTTTGGGGAGGGAAGAGACCTCATAATTCCACTGAGTCTGCCATCCAAAGCAGCAGTTTTCTCCAGGGGAACTGATCTCTGTTGTCTGGAGACCAGCTGCGACTCCAGGAGATCCCCCGGACACATCTAGAGGTTGGCCCACCAGTGTGATGATCTCAGTCTTCTTTTATCTCTCAGCTAGAGATGTAGTTAGGAACCTACATCTCTAACTGCCCTCTTTCCTATCAAGTAGGTTAGTTCCTAAATAAACCTTTATCTACTCTTTAATCAGGTTGTGCACCGTTGCTGTGTTAATTACTCTGCCAGCATCCAGATCTTCTCAATATACAGGGAGGCTTGATTGTGAGGGTGTTTCCTTAAATTATAGATGAAGGTTACTACCAGGACTGTCCACTGAGCTTGGAAACAAATTGGGAACCAGTTATAGTTGCCAGACAGTTGCAACTGGCAGGAGCTGGGGTGGGGGAGGCGGAGACACATGGGGTTGGCATTATGTCGCTTCCAGGAAAAAAAACCCAAAAGTAACATAGTGCCTCTCTAGGAATTACTGAAAAAACAAAAGTAACATAGTGTCTCTCTAGGAATTACACCATAGAGTTTCCAGCAATTCGTAGAAAGCTCTTCCCTCGAAGTGATGTAATGCTGTCACTCCAGAAGTGACCCCCCCACACACTTCATTTTTCTCTTGCTTACCATCAGTTTGGTGTAGTGCTTAAGAGCAGTGGACTCTAATCTGGGAGAACTGGGTTTGATTCCCCACTCCTCCACATGCAGCAGCTGAGTGACCTTGGGCCAGTCACACTTCTCTCAGAGTTGTTCTCTCAAGAGCAGTTCTCAGTCAGAGTTCTCTCAGCCCCACCTACCTCACAGGGCATCTGTTGGAGGGAGAGGAAGGGAAGGAGATTGTAAGCCGCTCTGAGACTTCGAGTGAAGGGCGGGGTATGTATTCTTCTTCTTCTCCTCCTCCTCATGATGGGCAGTGGGGGTTGCCAACCGGAATCCCCGATCATAGTGGGAGACCTGACAACCCTAGAAGCAGAGCAGATTTCTCAGGACAGTTGTGAATGTGCTTCATGCAACTCATTCATGCTGATATGGACATATGAAGCTGCCTTTTGGCAAATCAGACCTGTGTCATCTAGCCCTGAATTGTCTCCAGGGCGTTACGGGCCATATCTCTCAGGCATATAGAGGTCCTTCCCAAAATCCATTATCTGGTATCCTTTAATCAGAGATTCCAAGTGAGTGGGACCATCTGCATGCAAAATATATACTTGGTCACTAATAATCCCTCTACTAATGATAAATATACAAATCTATCATTGATTCAATGGTCAGCTATGAATATATTAAGTTGGCATCGATTCAATAGTCAGCTATCACTGGTTGCAGTTTTCTAGAGCTCAGGCAACGAAAGATCAATTCTGGCATCTGAGATCTTTTAACTGGCAATGCCGGGGAACTGTCAGCTAATGCTGCCATCTCCTGCCCGGGAGGTGGGATGAGTGAACCCTTGATGTCGGGTCTGTGGAATGTTACGTTATGTTTCTCATGGCATGCTTATCGCTCTTCGAGCTGCTCTGACCTTGGGAGACTGATGGTGTCTGCCCATCTATCTCTTCTCCTGCCTGACTCTAATTCTTCCCACTTTTTTCCCTGGGAACCATAAACCATTATTTTAAGTGCCTTTGCGTTGGTGTGGTGCAATTCCTTACCAGACCCCTTTTTGAATTCTGTATAATTGTTCTGCCTGGGGCAGTTTCAGCCATTACTAACACAAGAAGTGTAGATGACCATAGTAGACCTTTCTCAATAAAGCATTCCTGTTTAAGGACACTTGTTGGTGACTGACTCTGTAGGGCTCTCACAGGAACTATCTGCAACCTTCTCTATGCAAAGAATGAATCTCTGCCACATTGAGCTACCACCCCCTCTTCATGTGAGACACCCCTTTTCAAATGTGATGTTGCACAGTGTATACCTAGAAAATATATATGTCAGCTTTTCAGAGTGACTTGCAAAATAAAACAAGGTGTGTGTGTGTAAAATGCCATCAAGTCACAGCCAACTTATGATGACCTTAAGGCAGGGGTGGGCAATTGTTTTGGCTTGGGGGCCACTTTGTGGGAGCGGAGGTTAGCGGAGGGCCGCACCTTTTAAAATGATTGCATTCATTTGGTGCGGGCCAGGGAAGGCGAGGGTGGGGGTGGACAGGGCTTCCCCAGAGCGCTGCGGTCCAGGGAAGAGAAGGATGGGGGAGGGAAGGTAACTTACCTTCCTTCTTCTGCCTCCTCATCGCCCAACAGGGCTGCTGGGAGCAGGGGGTGGGGCTTGGTAATATGCCCACCCCCTGGACACTTCACTCCTGGAGCACCGCTTCTCGGCGCTCCGGGCCCAACGGAGGCCTGACTGAAACCACGAGGCTGACTGTCTTGGTGGGCCGCAAAAAACTCTGTGGCAGGCCACATGTGGCCCACGGTCCACAATTTGCCTACCCCTGCCTTAAGGCAAGTGATTCAGCAGAGGTGGCTGGCCACTGCCTTCCTCTGCAGAGTCTTCCTTGGTGGTCTCCCTTTCAATTACCAACCCTGCTGAGCTTCTGGGATCTGATGAGACTGGGTTACACCATGCCACCTTCCCTCTCAAAACAAGTTAAAACCATAAAAAGATACAATCATTAAAGATAACGGCCCAATAAAAAACTCAAGCACAAAAGCACATAAAAACACAACGAATACAGCTTCACAGAAACCCAGTGCATAAAACAATGAGCAGTATAAAACATTCATAAAACATTCCCAATAGCGCATAGACTCCATGTGTAGCCAGCTCCACTTCCAGGTTTCCTAGAAGAATCACCGGTAGGGATAACTCTCAGAATTTGCCTGTAAACCATAAAATCATTTTTTCTGACGCTTACCTTTTTTTAAAGAGAATACCATTTGCTGACCCCGGAGCTGTATATACCTGGGTGTCACCAATTTAAGTGGGGGAGCTGGGCCTTAAAGAATCATCGGCATGCAAACCTCATCTGCCCCTCTCGAACCCGTTTCTGACATTTCAGGGAAGATGATGTGTGTCACCCATGTATTATGCCTCAGCTGTCACATCGCTCCATGCGCATTAGCATGCGACTAACTCATTTATTCGCCAAGAAGAAGTGATGGGCCAATTTGTGTCATTATTAGAATGTATATTTGAATACATTACGTAGAATCCAATTAGATAATGGGAGCCTAAGATGGGGGAGGGGAGGGAAGAGGGCCGATTTCTGATTTTTTTTTTTTTAAATGGAGCAGCTCAATCGTAATAGTTCTGATGATAACAAATGCAGTGCGCAGTCGAAAGGAGCGTTCTACATGTTTTTCTAGGACTGCGTTTGTGAAGCTGCCCACATTAAGTACTGGTTAAGGTGCACTTAAGGTAAAGTATTATCTGAAAGGGATATTCGGGAAGATGAAGCTGACACAATGCAGAATGATTTATTATTTGAGAACAGCACACTTCACAGGCACTGTGACAATGCCGAAGGAGGCGGTGGTGAGGCCACTGCTGAAAAAACTATCACTAGATCCTTCTGATCTCGCCAAATACTGCTCAGTTTTGAATATTCTGTTTTTGGGTAAGGTGGTTGAGTCGTGGGCAACAGAACAACAACAGGTTTTCCTGGAGGACACATTGGCCTTGGAGCCATTCCAGTTTGGTGACTGTCCGGGCCTTGGGATGGAGGCGATGCTGGTCGCCCTTACAGATGATCTCCAGAGACAACTGGATCGAGGGAGGTCTGTGCTGCTATTGTTGTTAGATCTTCCAGCAGCGTTTGACCTGTTGACCCACCGCCTCACTTCCATTGGATTACATGGAACAGTCCTTCAATGGCTGTGTTCATTTCTCCAAGGATGAGGACAGAAGGTGGCTCTAGGGGAGAGGGTCTTGTTGCGTCACCTACTGGTGTGCAGAGTCCCTCAGGGGGTGATCCACTCTCCAATGTTGTTTAATATCTACATGCGCCCTCTCACCTAGTTAGTCAGGAGATTCGGGCAAGGGTGTCATCAATATGCAGATGGAACCCAGCTGTATCTGTTAATGGGCGGATGGCTGGATACCATCCCAGAAGATCTGGCCATTTGTCTGGAGGCTGTGTTGGTTCTCTCAGATCAGAGTCTCTGCACTTAACCACTACACCAAACTGGCCTTTGTCCAATGTTTAACTGCAGAAAAACACTGGTAGAACACGGCACCAAAGGAATCATGATGCAATCACACACACAGTTATCGCCAGGTCAGTTAACTGTTCTGTCTCGTGTCATCCTGTCCAGGCGAAATGAAACCAGACATTAAGATATCAAAATAACCGTCTGATAGGAGGATTTCTGCCTGCAACAAAGCATTGGAAATAATTCTGTTCAGATCCGGAGCATTTAGTATATTTCTGACGACACGTTGCAGCGGTCAGAGCTTGATTAGAAAATTTACAATTACCCTACTTCAGTTCCTAAGGCGTTGGTTCTGCTTTGGCATTAAGACAGTGTGACTGAGAATGTGAAAATCTGGGGAGAGAGACAGATGAAGAGAATTGTGGAATTGGCCCTCACAGTTTCTCAAAGGCAAGACACTCAGATGCTGCCTATGAAATGACAGTCTCGGCTCTCTTTCTAAGGTTTTTTTGAAAATTCTGGAAGCAGTTACCTACTGGGGGAACTTGGGTTTTCAGCAAGGAATAGTTTACCAATATTGGCCCGCTTCTATGAGCAAATGTAATATCACACATTTTCTATATTTAATAGGTTTTTTAGAAATGAAGTATCACTGAAGTATTAAAATCCAAAGAAAAAGAACTCAAGGTAGATAAGAGACAATAATAAGGGAATGACGTGCCTTTAATAGATGGGGAAAGGAAGGATTTTTGAAAAATAAAGGGCAGCTTGTCATATCCTTGTGCTACAGAAAGGAGAAAAGTGGTACCTCCCAAAATTCTCTCTGATACAATTCCTGAAGCTACAGGAGTCTTGTCATCTATTACTCCTCCAAAAGACAAGAAAAACCAAGTCTTTGGCCAGTCTTCATGACATAGTCATTCATGCCTGAATGCCCATTTGAACAAGTGCAATGATCAATTGACGTCAATCTGAGAAATTCAGAATGTTCAATTGCCTGAAGCTGATGGTCATTTACAACTTCCTACTTTTGGGGGGGGGGGGGGTGAAGCTTGATTGCTTAGCTTAGGAACTGGTGGTGTTTAAGGGTGAAGATGAGAGATGAACAGAGTTTCAGCAGTGGGTTGCCAGCCTCCAGGTGGGGCCTGGAGAGCTCCCACTATTACACTTGCTTTCCAAGCGACAGAGATCAGTTCCCCTGGAGAAAATTGCTGCTTTGGAGGGTGGACTGTATGGCGTTGTACCCTGCTGAATTTTCTTCCCTCTCCAAACCCTGCCCTCCCCAGGCCCCACCCCCACCCCAAATCTCCAGGAATTTCCCAACCCAGAGCTGGTAGCCCTATCCAGCAGCGAGTCTGCTATGAAAGGACAATCACCAACACACCTGCAAGCATCTTCCCAGGACTGGTAGCAGATGGAACCTGTTGTTTTGGGCAGAAACCACATTGTTATAATGGTTGTTAGCCAGCCAATCATAAAACTCTTGCACCCCCTTTTGTACTGCATGGCTGTGCGCAGCGCTGATTGGCCCAGGTCGGTGTCCATCACAAAGCCGATTCCCTCCCCTCTTCAAACGTCTTTGGAAAAGATCCAACTTTTTTTTCCCTTTAAAGTGCTAGACAAACATTTGATGAGAGAAACCTTTCCAGCATTGGGGGTGGGGGAACAGGAAAAGGCAATCAGGATTTTGCACATGTGTCTTCACAGGAACAAAGGAGAAAGGAGAAAGCTTCCTTCACAGTCCCCTAACCCCATGGCTGTGCATGAGTGCGGGCCCATAGCTCAGTGGTAGAGAATCCTTTTGCATGGAGATCCAGGTCTTGCTGTCTCCGGTTAAGCATTCTCAGCTAGCAGGTGCTAGGAAAAGACCTTTCCTGAGACCCTGGAGAACTACTGTCAGAAATAATACCGTTAGAATAAACCATGCTGAGCTAAATGGATCAATGGTCTTGCTTCTGTGTAAGACGGCTTCCTATGCTTTGGTTTCCTTTCAGACATGCTCCTGGGATCCAGCTCTGCGCTCTCGCTCTCTCTCTCTCTGTTGCCTGCTGATTGGGGTCACTTCCCAATGGCAAACCAATCAATTTGCAGTAAAATGATGAGAGGTAACAGCAGGCAGGTCTTCTTTTCCTTTCATAGTTGCATAAAAGAAGGCATTTTGGCAGGCGCAACTTGTCCTGGGACTAGAGGGGTAAGAAGAGCTGCATCCACCCCTCCAGATTCTCTTCAGCTCTTAAAGGCACAGAAGATCTATGGCATAACATTCTGGTCCTCCCAGGAGCCTAGAGTCGCCAGTCCAGTGCTGGCAATCTAGGCTTGCCAGGTCCTACCTTGCTCCCGGTGTGGGCTCCAGGCTACCAGCTGGGATCTTCTGGCACGCATGCTTTGTGTAAGTGCCACAATGAAGTTACCCAGAAGTGACGTCATCGCATTGCCAGCATCTGGGGGGTGGGGGTTGATGCTCTAGTTTTTGGGCAAAACTCTATGGGGTTTTTTTGCCCTCAAAACCATAGAGTTTGCCCAAAAACTAGAGCATCACCCCCCTGACATTGGCAACGTGATGGTGTCACTTCCAGGTGATGTCATAGTGACAGGGACGTTGCGCAGTGATGTCTCTTTTTGGGAGTAAGGCTTCCCCTGCCAGCCAGTTGGCCAGCAGCAGATTGGAGCCCCGAAGACCAGGGGTCTGGCAACCCTATGGCAACCCTAGAAGACAGGGACAGATTTATGGCAAATGGCATTACACCAACACTAGGACCTCACTTCTTGCGTGAACCTAAAAATGACATCACGGGATCAATACGGTACTCTAGTATTCACCCCGAATTCTGTAGTAAGCCATAGAGTTTAGGCAAAGCCTAGAGCATCACTGATGGGGTGACATCACCTCCGGGTCTGTGCCAGAAGAGGTGTCAAGGCAACAGCGTGACGCCAGTTCCCATGCTCCCATTGTACTCCAGCTGGTCCACTGAGCAGCAGTGGGGCCCATGAGACCTGGCAAGCCTATGAGGGGCTACTTGGACCTTACCAGTAAGTTTACTGTGTACATTAAAATTGTGTGGACCTCCCCGCCTAGGGCTGCCAAGTCAGCCAGGGGGGCAAGGGATCCCCCGCTAAAGGGGTTCCCGATCCACCAGCCAGCATTTGGCCGGCGGGGGGAACTCCACCCCCGATGTTGTCCAGTGAGGACGACGTAATGACGTCACCGGAAGTGACGTCAGCATGTTGGGAGCGTTGCCAGGGCAACACTCTGGCAATCTCCCCAAAACTCTATGATACCATAGAGTTTTGGGGCGATTGCCAGAGCATTGCCCTGGCAACGCCCCCAACGTGCTGATGTCACTTCCAGTGACGTCGCTGGGCGCGCGCTTCGCGCATGCACCAGGAGGAACTCCCGGATGGATGACTCCCCCCCGCCGGTGAGTTCCAAAGACTTGGCAACCCTATCCCTGCCCCCCCCCAGCTTTGTGTCTGTTAATCTGTTTATATTTTGTTAACTGGATGTTTAGAATTTATGTCCTTGCAGCTTGGTTGCTGCATCATTTGCCACCTTAAATCCAAGGAGAAAATGCTGGGTGGAAATGTTCTAAATAAATAAAAACAGGGAGGGCCTTACCCAGGGCTATTTTTGGGCAGGAACACACAGGAACGGAGTTCCGGCTGGCTCCTGAGTTGGCCACGCCCAGCAGGAACTCATTAGCATAATAGGCCACATCCAACGGCAGAAACTCGTTAGGATTGGCTACATTAGGGGTATGTGGCCTAACATGCAAAGAAGTTCCTGCTACAAGAAAAGCCCTGGGTTTTGACTACAAACAAGGCAAAAGAATAAGAAGCAAAAGGTGGGTGTGGCTGGATGACCACACTTCTGGTAACATGGGGGTGTGGCCTAATATGCTAATGAGCTGTGCTGTCAGGAGTGTGGCCCAATATGCTAATGAGTTTCTGCTGTTGGGTGTGGCCTATTATGCTAATGAGTTCCGGCTGGGCTTTTTCTACAAAAAAAGCCCTACCCTTACCAATGATGGGCTTGAGGTGTGGAGCCTTCTCCTTGGTCTTCTAATCTTCCATAAAGCCTTACTAACAGTAACCTCTGAGAGCAAAGATTCCTAATTTAGTAGGGATTCCATGAACTGACTCAGGACCCAGAAGTCCTGGCAAACTAAAATTCCCAGGGGTCTTTGCTCTGAGAACTTCCAGTTGGTTAGGTGTTATGGACAAGTGAAAGACCAAGGAGTATTTTTTCCTTTCACCCTCACCCCACCAATTACAGCTTCCAGCTGATAAATCTGAGGGGAAGGGAACATCTCAGAACAGGACAAGTTTATTGACGAGCATCACAGGAATGAAAATGGGATTTTGGCTCGGATATAAAAAGCAAGAGTTACTTGCAAAGTGTGTCAGTCTCTGCATGCTTTCCCCTTACATTCTGAAACTCAGCAAGATCACCAGCAATAACCTCCAAGGAGAGAGCCAAGATCCTGCCAATGGGGGAAAGAAATCAATCAGCCAACAATTAAAAACGAATACTATTTTTTTTAAAAAAAACTCTTACAGTTTGGTGATTAAGTCCATGTTTTTGGCATTCATTCATGTCTTTGTGCACATTTTTCACACAGACTGATGGGAGGCGTAGTTCTCCCCTCATGTCATAACGACCTGACCTAGACATCCACGACCCTGGGTAGAATCGTATCACCTACTGCACAGATACAAAAGCTCCTGCAAGGAAAAGAAAGGAAACTCCAGCACCGCCCCCGGCGCACACACATATATAGAACTGCTGCGCAGCTGCAAAGCTGTTTGACAGCCATTCAAAGCAGTTGATGGACAGGCAAACAGACGAGATTTGGCTCATGGGGGTTTTGTGGCTGTCAAACATGGTATGTCCACTATTGAACATGCTTGGCATGGTCTAGTGGTTAAGAGTGGCAAACTCTAACCTGGAGAACTGCGTTTGATTTTGCCACTCCTCCACTTGAAGCCTGCTGGGTGACCTTGGCCCAGTCACAGTTCTCTGAGAGCTCTCTCAGCCCCACCTACTTCACAGGATGCCTGATGTGGGGAGAGGACAGGGATGGCGACCATAAGCCATTTTGAGACCATAGAGAAAATAGGGGTAGAAACACCTCTTCTTCTTTGATGCAAAGGTAGGTTTGCCGTTTGTTTGTCCGCAGTGGTTAAGGGCTCAGCCCAATCCTCGTTCCTCAAGAAACTGAGGAGGGAAAAAATGGCTAGAAAATGGCACCCAAGTAACATTCTAGCAATTTCCTTATGTCTCTGTGGGTTTTACCTTATTGACTGGGGGGGAATTTCTAGATTGTCACCCTGAAGTGACGTCACATCACCCCAAACTCCACCCTCCCTGGACGTCACTCTCAAAAACTCCTGGCACTTCCTGAGGCGGTCCGTCACAAAGCTTGTAGCCTCCCTAGTAATCTTTGTTTCACATTTCTTTTCATGATGTCTGATTCCAACTTTTGGGAAGTGCAAAGGCTCCATCTTCTCACTCTGCGATGTTAGGTTCAGCTAGGATCTGCAAGTGAGATTTCCCAGTGACTGTCTCTCTGTCTGCACTTGCCTTTCATGACTGTGGAATGCTGGGCATAGCAGAGTAAACTCCATGGGAAAGGAAAGAGCGGAGGATCACAGCAGGTTAAGGCAGCTGCCTTGGCAGGGGGATCGAAGACACTCACACTTCTCCATTCCTTTTCAGCTTGTTTATTGATGGGCAGTCCGGCAGGTCTTGGCCTGTGGAGTGGCAAAATGTCCAGCTGACACCAGCATTGGAAATATCATTAAATATTATAGATCTGACCTGAAGGGAGGTCTACCAATTGGTTAATGAATGTAAATAGGACCAGATTCAAAGATGAGGTTGCTGGAGATGACCTCAGCATGCACACCACCAAAGGCAAGGAGTCCTTGCTAGGGATGCATAAATATGTATTTTTGTTCATTTCTGTGCATGGTTGGGAAGCCCATTTTCGTCTTCTTTGGCAAACATCCCATCCCCCATGGCTTCTTTCCAGGATTTTAATGCCATGTTCACTCCGTGTGCCATTTTTTTTTTTTACAACATGCTTTTATCACACCTTCTTTTAATGACATTTACATGCAATTGACAACAAAACCAGGTCTCAGTTTTAACAGCGTGCTGTCTATTGGATTTTGTTTAACAAAAAAGATGACTACAGTCTCATCTCGGTGAAGGAGAAATCATAAAAGAAAAAGTGGATTCTGCTGTTTCCTGTTGGTCCAGCTATCCAGTTGTTGGGGAAATTGTTACAGGATCTTAAAAATGAGGTCACTCTTTGTTGTCCTTGGTGTAAGTTGGGGAAGGGGGATTCTACGCTTTGAGTATTATCTGAAGATTCTATGGTTGTTATCAAGGAAGCAGGAAAATGTAAGAAAAATGTGACAAAAATAGAGCAGGTTGTGAAACAGAAGTTTTGACAGTTCTCAGATTCTACAGGTGCGATCGTATGATCAGTTTGGCCCGAAATAGCCATTCCTCCCTTCCAGATCAAATGGGCATGATCAAATGCACTCATCTGGCTCCTGTGTCTGAGTCATCTTTACCTCGCGCTAAAATGACTCCCACAAGGATTAAATAGCCTCCAGAATTTTCCGGTGGCTACCTTGGCAAGGTGCTTCCATGGCGGGTTTCTAGGCGTCTGATTGCCCGGGCGTGCCACAGAAATGCATGAGCAGTGTGAACATTCCTCTCTGTTTCCAGCATGTCCCTCCCCCCCCAACCCCACTCAGGTCAGCGCCCCCATCAGCTGCCCATGGTGCTCCTGCATGGAAGCACACATGCACATACAAAGCCCAGTGTTTGGGTAAGGAAGCATGGTAGAGTGGATTCCACAAATGTGAATGACCGATCACGGGCCCACGGCACTATGATGCCAGCTTAATGGCTGGTGTGTGATCGACACAAAGCGTCCCAAACTCAAGCGGCTTATTTAGAGCCAATATACTGCCATGGCAAACTGCTCGTGTGACCACAGCCATTTTAAAGCCGACATCTATGAAGAATCTAAGAACCCAGCTGTACAATCCAAGAAGAGTTACACTGTTCTAATGGACTTAGAAGCCGTAGCCTGGGTGGCCCAGGCTAGACCAGTCTTGTCAGATATTGGAAGCTAAGCCGGGTTGGCCCTGGAAAGCATTTGGATGGGAGACCACCAAGGAGCTCCAGGTGTGTGTATGCAGAGGAAGGCAATGGCAGACCACCTCTGCTCGTCTCTTGCCTTGAAAACTCCAAGTCAGCTGTGACTTGATGGCACTTTATGCACACACAGTGGACTTAGAAGGGTTTAACTCTGCCTAGATTTGTACTGCAAGAGTGGAAGCATGTGCGCATTCTCTGGTCTCTAGACAACATGGCAACTTCAGGATGAACAGATGCCACTTTTTCATTCTTCATTATACTCGTCTACATTTTTGTTAACCATTGTGGCTCAATGTTTTGTTTTTGTCTGCTTTTGTAAGATTCATTTTTTTATTACCTACACATACGATATGGGTTTGAGACACAGTTATTATAAACATTTTGTTTAAAAGTGGCAGACTAGGGATGCCAGACCCTCCCCCCAGTGGGGGTTGGGGTCTCCCACTACCAACTCCCATCTTTCTGCCACCAGCTAGCTGGACAGCGAGGGGAATAACCTCTCAAAAGGCATGAATGTAGGAAATTAACAAGACATGACTATATGACCTGGAATTGCTGTAGGCATGTCAGGAATGGCGGAGAGCAATGCTCTGGTTTTTGGGCAAAACTCTATGGTAGAAGCTAATTCTACCATAGAGTTTTGCCCCCAAACCAGAGTATCCCTGCATGTACCTATGCCTCTTCTGGGTCACATAGGCACGTCATGTTAATTTCAAGCATTCCTCCCACTCTTGGTACCTGCTCCAAGGGACCTGAAAACTCTATGGTAGACTCCAGTCTGGAGAACCAGGTTTAATTCCTCACATGAAGCCTGTTGGGTAACCTTGGGCCTGTCCCAGTTCTCTCAGCTCTCTCTCAGCCCCACCTATCTCACAAGGTGCCTGTTGTGGGAAGAAGAAGGGAAGGTGATTGTAAGGCACTCTGAGACTTCTTAAGGTAGAGAAAAGCTGAGTATTAAAAACCTGCTCTTCTTATACAGACCATATGCCTGTAGTGTACATATTTCATTTACTTTGCTATCCCAATAAAGGTTGATTATCATATGATTCATTTACTGACGTACAGGTAATATTGAAAAATGCATATAATGCTCCCCTTAAGGACCACCTTCTCCCATATGAACCTACCCATCTACTATGGTCATCTTCAGAAGCCTTGCTTCTGGTGCCCTCACCATCTGAGGCAAAATGGGTGGTAACCCAAGGAAAGGTTTTCTCAATTGTGGCACCAAAAGTCTGGCATTCTCTCCTCAGGCTGATTCATCTATTTACCTGGTAACCTCCATGTTCAGAGGCAGTCAGCCTCTGAATCCCAGTGCCAGGAGGCAATATCAGGAGACAGTCTTGGCATCTATGCCCTATCACTGGACCTCCAGAGGAACTGTTTGGACACTGTGTGAGAAAGGATGCTGAACTAGATGGACCACTGTTCTGATCCAGCAGGGCTCTTCTTATGTTCTCCCTCTATCATTGTCTTCTGTCATTGGGTGAAGACTTTGGTTTGGTATACTGTCAATAACTGCTAATGGCCCTTCTTCCTGGTCTTCATGTACTGTGTGTTTATATACATTCTTACTGAATAATTTTATGCATATTTTATTTTGAATGCTTTTAAAGTGTTGAAATGTTTTAACGTTTTGATGTTCGCCACTTTGAGGACCCCATTTGGGTGGGAAAGAGGCCTAGTAATGTTTTAAATAATCACAGCTGTCAAGAAACAGCTCTGTTCAAGAAAACGAAGATTCATAGGTACAGTTCACACAAGCAGGAGCAAAATTATCTTTCTTATCTTACTGTTCTTTTGACCCAAAGGTTGTGAACAGATTGTTAGAGGTGTGCAAAAAACCCCAACATGATATTTTTTGGGTTTGAGTATATTGAATAAAAAAAAAATTGTATTTCCTGATATTCCTGAATCCCAGTATCAGTATGGTATTCAGATTTGGTAAATATTCAGGATTCCTGAAATTTTGGCTCCATTATACCCTATGGGGACTATTATAGTCAATGGTTCCCATAGGGTATAATGGAGAATCGATCTGGGGTATCTGGGGCTCCTTGGGGGCTGTTTTTTGAGGTAGAGGCACCAAATTTGCAGCATAGCTGCTGGTGCTGCTCCTCAAAAAAAACAACAACAACAAAGTTTCAAAAATATTGGACTGAGTGGTCCAAGTCTATGAGCCCCAAAAGAAGGAGCCCCCATCTTCCATTATTTCCAGTGGGGGGAGGACATTTAAAGGGAACACAGTCTCTTTAAATGCCTTTTGCAAGCTGCACCATGAGTCAACTCCGAAGCTCTGAGTTCACTCAGACGGTGTTTAAAGGGAAGGCAATCCCTTTAAACACCAGCTATCTGATGGCCCCCCAAAATTCCAAATATTTTTCATGGTTGGCCATTTCAGATGGCTTTAGACAACACCAAGCTTTATATTCGATGGGGAAAAAATGTCCAGAAAATACTGATAAGGTATATTCCGGGTATTTTTTTTGGCTTGATATTGCCAAATGCACACCCCTAATCGAGATCCAACCCTACTAAAACAGAGAAACTGGAAGATTTCTTGAGATGGTAAATTCACATAACCTATTAAAAGAGAGGACAAATGCCTTTCTGTCAAATCAGACCAATTTTCACACTCCAGTAAAATATGTTCTAAGGACTCAAGCTGACCAGAGTCCCATTTACAAACTCCTCCTGAATTCGCTATGCCTGCCAATTGGCCTTCCATTATAGTTGAGATAAAAAGAATTTCACCCAGCAAGCATAAGTGCTGTTCTACAATGAGGGATTGTTAGGTCTTCTAAGTACCTTGGAACAGCGCAAGAGAAAGGAGCTCCAAAGAACCCTGGTGAGGCAAAACTGAAACAGAGATTTCGGGGTCGAAATAGAAGTGCTGAGAAATTAAAAATCCTCTCTCCATTTGGTGCAGGGCAAGCACCGCACCATAGTTACTGCCACACCCTGCTCAGTTACCACTGAAAACCCTCTTTGCTATTTCATTCAATTCCAGTCCTTAATCTTGTGCTCTATAAATCAATCAGCCAAGGGAGCTGGATGGAATATCAAATGAGATCTTTCGGCTTGAAGTCCTCTTTCTTCTAGCCTTTGCTGGGCTGCGAAGTCGAGCAGGCAGGGAGAAGGTGGCACGTGACAGAGGGAGGGGGGGTTTTCATATCTCGCTGTAATGCCACGAGATGCCTGTGCTGGATGTGCCGCAGGGGCGGAGGGCAGCTGCTCCAGAAAGCGAGTTCAGATTTCTTCAATCCCTGCAGCAAGCCCCCTAAGTTGATTTGCCGAGACTAATTATCTCTCCCTGTTCTCCTCGGGCTCAGACTATTGATAACTGAAAGGCACTTAGTCACTCTCTGTCTAAATTCCATCCCCCCCAAGGTGGCGAAACTGTGGCATGGCTCCAGCCCATGCTTGCCATGTTCGATTCCTTCTAAATAGCTAATTCTTCGAGGCTGAGGATTGCCATGGTGCTAGTTTCATTCCAAAAGGAAAACACACCTTTGGTGACTATTAAACAGACACTTTGTTTAGCTATGTGCAGAGGTGCTTCATTACATGTACTCTGGGGGCTTTCATTGAATTGGGAAGGACAGGTTTGAAACTGGGATCTATGGGGGGGGGGGGGGACACACACCAAACATTAATCTACCGTGATAGAGAAGGCCACCTGTGCACAGGGGATCCTGCTGACTTTGTAATTAAAAATTGAATACATTTTTTTTAAAAAACGTGCAATTGTGGATTGGACGCTGTTGGTAAAAGGCAGAATGCTCCCTATTCTTGCTGACCTTAGCCCCGTTCAGATTTTACAGTGAATTTGTGTACATCCTACATGTACCTGTATACATCTGTTGGTAAGAAAGAGTTCATGTGTGTTCACTTTACGAATGAAATCAGAAACCAGACCCAACCTGAGATGGATTGACTCAGCCAAGGAAGCCACGGCCCTCAGTTTGCAAGACCCGAGAAAGGCTGTTAAGGATCGGACATTTTGGAGGTCTTTAATTCATAGGTTGAAAGCAACTTGACGGCACTTCACTTGCACACACACACACACACTGTACATAGATTGTGGACTTGTGAAATTGGCTCTTATCACCCCACCCAGTCCAAGTCCTGAGGAAGTGCCACCTAAAGAATTCATGGCGAGGCCACATCTGAATAAGGCACCTCCCAGATCATATCCACTACATTATATCAGTTCCCTAAATGTTGTCTATGGTACTTAGTTAATAGAACAGTTTATCTTCACAGTTTTAATAATCAGGGATGAGGCAATGTTCCCATTTTTGTTTCTTTTTTGTCTATGTTTATAGATTTGTCAGTTGTTTGGATTATCTGCTTTCCATTGTTAGGTTTCATAGATTCATTTATATAATGTATAGGCCTTCTCGGCCTTCTCAGCCATGCAAGTACTGTGAGAACAGGCAGAAAAGATTGTGGCTCAGTGGCAGAGCATTTGCTTGGTATGCAGAAGGTCCCAGGTTCAGTCTTTCGCACTGCCAGTTAAAAGGACCAGGTAGGAGGTGGTGTGAAAGACCTCTGCCTGAGATCCTGGAGAGCTGCTGCCAGTCTGAGTAGACAATACTGATGTTGACGGATCAAGTGTCTGATTCAATATAAGGCAGCCTCATATGTGTTCATTTGAGTCTGGACTCCATATTGATATAGCTGAGTGGCCTTGCAAAAGATTTGATTTTATCATAGCAATGTGAAAATTTTAAAAAGAGTGAAATGCATTTGCGAACACTTCTGAGCGATTTTTCGAGCGTTCGAGGGTACTGCTCGAAATTTGTGTGCAGATTGCAATTTGAATGGAGAAGCATTCGTGCTCAAAATCTGTGTCCAAATCTAAACAGAAGGGTGTTCGTTCCACAGGTACTGTCCTCTCACTCTAAAGGATCACTGGACAAAGAATGTGACTGGATACAGTTAGCGACATTGGACTCCCAAAGAGTGGAATACGCTGTGCCAGAAACTGGCAATGAGGCTAAGGCTGTTGGAGAGCAATGGAAGAGGTGATTGACTGGAGTGCTCAGAGGCTAGCCTTACACAATGGAGCCACGAAGCCCCTTTCCAGCTCCCTGGGACCAACTCTGGCTCCTCGTGGTGCTCAGCTGTGTCTCGCCTGTTGGGGCATCTTTGACTTTGCTTCATCCGTCTCCTTGCCCCCAGCTCCCATGTCAGTCTGGTTTCTCGTCCCACACTGGTGACAGCCATTCAAAGTGCAGAGCTACAGCTTTTTTCCCCGTCTCTCTCTCTTTCTAAAGGTTTCAATAACTCTCTTTTATTTCAAAGCACTTAAACACCCAGCTCTGTAAATCCCTATTACCCTGGCTCAGAGAGTGCTCTTTAAGTACTGCTTTGAATTAAGGTTCTCAAATATGCATTCAATTTCAGTTTTAAAGGGGTGGTTAACATATGTTACATAAATAGCTATTATTAAATACATTCGCTGGAAGATTAGCAACTGCTGAGTGTAATGGATACATGTCTAACTAGTTATGATATATACCACATTTCCTCATTATGTAGCTGCTGGGTACGTGTCTGCTCGAACCCTGGAAAAGAGCTCCCAGTAAATAAAGGAGGGGACGAAGTGAGACTCTTTCACTGCCTGAAGAACAACCTTGGGTAGAATGTAACTGACCCTGGCTCCATGCTTTGTATGCAGAAGGTCCAAGTTTCAATCCCAACATCTCGGTTTAGAAAGGATCAGAGAGGAGGTGATGTAGAGGACCTCACCCTGAGACCTCAAACAGCTGCTGCAAATCAATGTAAACTGGGGTTCCCAAACTTTTTCAGCCTATGGGCATGTTTGGAATTATGGCACGGGGGCACAGCCACAAAAACGGCTGCCACAAAATGGCCGCCCCAGCTTACGTTCAAACACACCATGAAGGGCCCTGTGCTGTGGCGGCATCTGCTGTCAAAAGATTTTCAAAAATCTGCTCAGCCAATCAGGAGCCTTGTGTCAGAGTCCCACAAATGCAGTCCCAACAATGTTACTTAACTAGAAGCAGTTTATTGAGAAGGTAGTAGGTCATCTGTACAGGCTCTGTGTCAGTAATAGTGAGGGAGCCCAAAAGATGAACCGTTATACAGAATTCAAGACAAAACTCCGCCAATCAAGCCCAATCATATTAAACTAGCAAAGTGCCTAAAATAACGGCTACAGGTTCCCGAGGGAAGAAGCGGCACCAGACACCAAGGTCAGAGTTAGGCGGCAAGCGATAGGGCAGCTGCAGAAGAAACTAAACTCGACATTCCACCCAGCCTATGTAGGCGGGAAAGAGATGGCAACTCCCGCCCGGGAAAGATGACAGCACTAGCAGAACACCTTGCCTTGCTGGGCAAATGACCCATGTGACCTCTCCCACTTTCTAAAAACACTTGGCGAGCTCCAGGAAAGGTGTGGAAGGGTGCCATGGCACCCATGGGCACCATTTTGGGGACCCTGATGTAGGCAATATTGTCATGAGCGACGACGATGGCTCTGAGTCCCCGTCTGAGTTGGCATCGCAGCCAGAGGCACCAGCATTGCCAGAACCAGAAGCCAGCCCCTCTGACTCCTCATGAGTTGATAGCTTGCCAGCGCCTGAGCCTGTAAACCCTGCACCTGGCTCTGCAACAGCCGATGAGGCACAGGTGCAGTTGGGGAGCCAACCCGACTCACCTCCGTGGGTGGTTCAGCTGAGGGAGCAGCTCCGCAGAGACTTAGCCACCCACAGTTGAGATGCACGCTGGCAGGGAAGGCAAGCACCGAGCCCTGAGTATTAGCAGGAGTGGCACCGCCACCACGGGAAGCCCAGCCAGAGGCCTATATAACTCCCACTCGGGACTGGGCTCTTGTGGGAGCAACGAGTCACCTCCGTGCGTGTCTCACATCCACCCTCAGCTCCTGTTCTTGGATCCCTACTCTGGCTCGAATTCCTGGTTTCCTGGCCCCTGCTTCGTGCGATTTGGCTCACACCCTGCCTCTCCTGACCATGACCTCGAACCGGACTTGACTCCCACCTCTCAGCCCAAGCCCAGCCCATGACAATATAATTATTAATAGACCAAAGGTCTGACTCAGAATAAGGCATCTCCTTTTGTTCTTGTAACGGGGAGATGCTGGGGGCTCAGTGGTAGAGCATCTGCTTTCCATGCAGAAGGGCCCGGGGTAATTTCCAGCATCTCTGGTTAGAAGTGATCGGATGGGAAGGGATGCAGGAGGATCAGATAGGGAGGTGACCTCACCTTAAGAACCTGGAGAGCTCCTGTGAGCCAAAACAGATGACACTGCCCTTAATAGCCCATTGCTCTGACTCAGTATAAGGTATGGGGTGTTTATCCCTGCATGTACACGCGCACACGTTTCTGGTTTCATTCCTCCTCTTCCTTTCAGCCGGAGCCTCCTTTTCACTTACTTCTCAGTATCTCTGAAGGAACGCACTTGAAGAAAATTAAATGCTTCCAGCAGCAGCGCACAGCGCAAGAGCATAGAAAGGTGTAAGCCTGATCTCTTTTTGCCTTTGTAAAGGAAGACCCCCCACCCCACCTTCCTTTATCCAGGTACAGGTAGACATCCATAATTGGGTTCCCCCAGGGCTGCCTTTGAATGAGAAGATCTCTCCGCTCCCCATTGGGGGTCTCTTTCACATCCTGAGATCTGATCCTTTATCACAGATCTCTTGCCTCTCATGTGTTCCTTTGAGTTCTCTTCCTGTATGTGTGTGTCTCTTTAGATTTTGGGTTTTTTTCCCCCCACTCTACAAAGCAGGTGGACTGCCCATAGCAGAAAGGAAGCAGATAAAAGTGCCTTCTGGCTTTTTGGCTGCCTGCCTTGGATTGTGGTAGACTTTCCCACCTCATAAAGTATGCAAGAAAAACCTTTGCTTCTTCCCCCAGCCCTCGAAAGGGGTAGGCGGTGGGGAAACCGGACAAGGACGTGAATAGGGAAACTGCCGCCACAGGCTTCCAAGCCAAATTGGCCTCGTCCGTTTGGATCTGAAAGTTTGGGTCAGAATTATTTATTTATTTAATCTGTACCCTGCCGATCTCCCCAAAGGGAACCTCAAGGGGCTCACGTGGGAAGGGCTCTGGCGCAGTGGCAGAGCGCCTGGTTGGTATGTGGAAAATCCCAGGTCCAGCCCCGACACCTCCAGTTAAAAGGATCAGGTGATGTGAAAAAGCCAGCTTGGTACAGTGGTTAGGACTGCGGACTCTAATCTGGGAGAACGTTTGATTCTCCGCTTCTCCACATGCAGCTGTTGGTGTGATCCTGTGTCAGTTACAAGTTCTTTCAGAGCTGTTCTCTCACCAGCAGTTCTCAAAAGAGCTCTCAGCCTCAGCTACTTCAAAGGTGGAGGAAAGGGGAAGGGAAAGGAGATTGTAACCTGCTCTGAGACTTCTTCGGGTAGTGAAGGGCAGGGTATAGATACAATTTCCTCCTCCTCCCCCTCCCCTCCTCCCCCTCCTCTGCCTGAGACCCTGAAGAGCTGCTGGCAGTCGACAATACTAACCTTGATGGACCAGGGGTCTGATCCTTCAGTATAATGCAGCTTTATGTGTTCGTGGTTCTCCTCTCCTCCATTTTATTCTCACAACCACTCTGTAGAAGAGGGCTAGGCTGAGAGTGCATGACTAGGGCAACTAGAATGATAAAAGGGTTGGAACACTTTCCCTATGAAGAAAGGTTAAAGCGCTTGGGGCTCTTTAGCTTGGAGAAACGACGGCTGAGGGTGACATGATTGAGGTTTACAAGATTATGCATGGGATAGAGCAGGCAGAGAAAGAAGTCCTTTTCTCCCTTTCTCACAAGACAAGAACTCGTGGGCACTCCATGAAATTGCTGAGCAGTCAGGTTAGAACAGGTAAAAGGAAGTACTTCTTCACCCAAAGAGTAATTAACACGTGGAATTCACTGCCACAGGAGGTGGTGGCAGCTACAAGCATGGATGGCTTCAAGAGGGAATTGGATAAACATATGGAGCAGAGGCTCATCAGTGGCTATTAGCCACAAGGTATAGATAGGAACTCTCAGTCTGGGGCAAGTGATGCACTGTATTCTTGGTGCTGGGGGGGGGGGGGGTAACAGTGGGAGGGCTTCTAGTGTCCTGGCCCCACTGGTGGACCACCTGAGGGCACCTGCTATTTTTGACCACTGTGTGACAGAGTGTTGGACCAGGATGGGCCATTGGCCTGATCCAACATTGGCTTCTCTTATGTTCTTATGACTGGTTCACGATCACTCAGCTTCCATGGCAGAGTGGGGTTTCAAATGTGGGTCTCCCAGATCCTGGTCAGACACTAACCATTATGCTACACTGGTTCTCAGATTGGTTACGTTTCTGAATTTTGTTAACAGGGTGTGTTCAGTTCAGAGGCTGTTTAGATACTGCTGAATGCACATCCCTGCTTTGGAGAAAGTCCCCAAACAGCATTAAAAAAATTAAAAATTAAAGTGACATCAGAGGCGCCTTTGCAACGGACCAAAACAGAGGATAAATTGACACTGCAGTCCTATGCAGAGTTAACTCCAGTCGAAACCCATCGAAATCCATGGGCTTAGAGCGAACATAGTTCTGTACTGGATTACGTCGCAGGCCTGAAACCATGTGATGCATGCACAGTTTGATGTATTAAACAAAATACACTGTAGGTGTGACGGTGGGGTTTTTTTGTTGTCGTTTTCTTTTGTTTTTGAAGCCTTCAGAGCACGTCTGACCTTTGTTTGAATCAAAAACCACAGCCCGAAAAGCAGTTTTATGCACACCTAAAGGTTTTCACAAAAGCCAGCGAGGCCTTTGATCTTCTTTCAAAAAGCACCCCTAATTCCATGTCACAAAAGTGCTTTTGGAAAAACTCGTGAGTTTTCCAAAGCACACAAGCCCAGCTAGGAGCAAATGGCTCACCACACAGCAGGGTTTGCCCTGCGGCCAAATTCTAGAGAGGATTTTTTTTTAATGAAATGCGACAAACATGTGATACCTCCTCATATTTCAAAGGAAAATCTGACAAGGTTTAGAGATGTGCACACTCCCACCTTAGGGTTGCCGTTTGCCTGCTCATCCACTAACTTGCCCACCACCGTGGTTGGGGGGCGGGACTGTGTGTCCAAACCGGGAAGTGACAGATAACACACTAGGTGACAGATGACACTACCCCCCAAATCTCTTCCATTGCGATCTGAGTTTCCAGTGATTCCTTAATTCTAGGAGACTCTATGGCAGGGGTCATTTTGTAGAAAAAAAGGTGCAGGAGCTCATTAGCACAGCTCGTTAGCATAGCTCATTAGCATATGCCACCCCCACCCCCACCACCCACATCACCGGAAGTGTGTCAGAAGGCAACACTCACCTCTCAGGCTCCACCCCAAAAATCTCCAGGTCTTTCCCAACTCAGAGCTGGTGAGCCAGCTTTACTTTGACTAAAGACACTTTAGGTTTCCTTTGCTCTTGCAGGGAAGCTACCCTACAACAAGCATGGAAATACAGATCAAGTTAGTATGCTTTTGCTTTTTTCCACAGCGCATCACCATAGGTGCCCGCTCCTGGGCTTGTTACTCTAGGAATGGCGTTCCTGCTCAAAATCACCCCTATGGTAAAAGCCATAGTTTCTGGTGATTCCTAGAATTAAGGAATCACTGGAAACTCTGAGGTTTTACAATAGCATTCCCAGCAATTCTTACAGTTGCCCTTTGTCATTTCCAGGTTTTTACTGGAAGTGATTGTGGAACTGCATTTGACATTGCAGAATCTAATTTTTTTCTCTCCCACCATCATTCAGAGCGGCAGCAGTCAATGGAAGGGGGGGGCAGGGGATCCTCCATCCTGACGGGAGGGCTGCCAGCCCTAATCCTACCCCCCGCCCTGAAAATAATTCTGGCCTGACATCCATCTTCAGAACAATGGATTCCAATAGGAAAGCTGACCGCCCTTTCAGATTTGGATAGCTGGTTTGCTCCTTCATACTTACATTCCTTTGGCGTCTTTCGTGCAACGTCTTAGATTTGTTCCCTGAAGACTGGATAGATATTTCTAAGTTCACCCATGCAATTTCATGGTACTGTAGGGCACTTCCTAATGGAAGGGGTTCGTGGGACATCTAAGAAGGCGAATTACAATCTAACAAATCTCTACTTCACATTTCATGTCAACCGCAGATTCACTCAATACCCTAAGAGCACAGTGTCTGGGAAGGATTTTGAAGAGCGAGGCGGTCCTTTAAACAACCAGGTCCATTTACATGTTTATAGCATGAAAGTAACATTCCCCCCCTTTATTAATAGGAAAATTTTACAAAATTTAAATTACCTCATCACAGCATAATATAAAAGCTATAACAACAAAAAAAATAAGCTAAATAAACCGAGAGAAGGGGGGGGGGGATCAACACAGGATCTAACAGGGCTTTATTCAGCAAACTGGCATCCGCCATTGGATTTGTCTTGAGTTATTTCTTCAATTTGAATCTTGTAGAGAAATAATTTATAAAACCATCAACTAATTGGTTCTCAATACAGGAAAGTAGAATTTTGAATTGGTGCTGGAGTTTCACTGACAACCAGGGAAGATCTTTCAACATCAGGGAGAAATACTGTCTACAGACAATATTTATTTCTTTATCGCCATCAAGTCACAGCTGACTCATGGTGACCCCGTAGGGTGTTCAAGGCAAGAGATATTCAGAGTAATTAGCCATTGCCTGCCTCTGCATTGCAACCCTGGTATTCCTTCCCATCCAAATACTGGCCAGGGCTGATACTGCTTAGCCTCTGAGATCCAATGAAATTGGGCTAGCTGGGGCCATCCCTGTCAGAGTGTCTGTCTACAGTCAATGCCAGCTGGTAATTCTGGACTAACTGAAGCTTCCACACTCTCTTCAAGGGCAGCTGCACACAGAGCACAGAGTTACCTTTTCAGAATTTCAGAGTTAATTTTCAGATTTGTCCTGGTTACACTGGAATGAAAGAAGAAGAAGAGATTGGATTTATACCCTGCCCTTCACCACCTGAAGGAGAGCAGTTTACAGTGCCTTCCCCTTCCCCTCCCCTCAACAGACACCCTGTGAGGTAGGTGGGGCTGAGAGAGCTCTCTCGAGAACTGCCCTTGATAGAACAGCTCTGAAAGAATCTATGACTGACCCAAGGTCACGCCAGCAGCTGCATGTGGAGGAGTGGAGAATCAAACCCAGTTCTCCCAGATTAGACTCCACGCTCTTAACCACTACACAAAGGGCTTATTTCATAGCAGGAGCTTCTTTGCATATTAGGCCACACCCCTCCAATGTAGGCAATCCTCCAGGAGCTTACAGAGCTCTTCTTACAGGGGCTACTGTAAGCTCTTGGAGGATTGACTACATCAGGGGTGTGTGGCCTAATATGCAAAGGAGCTCCTTCTACAAAATGAGCCCTGACTACACCAAACTGGAAGAATGGGACTGAAACAATAAAGAGCTGGAAGTGGGAAAATCAGCTCATTCCTAAACTTTTCCAGTCTTGCAACCTGTGGTTTTTAAAATTTGAGATGCTAAGGATTGCCTAGAGAAGTGACTGGATTTCATAAAATATCATTTCAATTGAAAACCCCATATTTTGACATGGGTTCTTTCTGCTCAGGATGAAACTGTGGTTGTTTCTTCTCCAGGCTGTTATTAGTAAAATTTAATAGAAATATGATTGTTAAAACTGACTTCTGCTTTTGCCTCAGTTGTATACAAAATGGTGCGAAAATGCCATGAAAGAAACAAACAAATCAGGCAATGAAGAGGTGTGAAATGGAAAAGCTCACACTACAGCAACATACGAAACCAAAAAAAAGTAATTGGGGGGGGGCATATTGATATATTACTGTGGTTGAACTTGAGAAGATACACAGTGGGATTGGGTGGGGTGGATATAAATTGTGTTGCGAGCAAAGGTAAGGGGGGATAGTTTACATGACTGTAGTCAACTGGGGGGGAGGGTGAAGAATGGGAAATTCCATCTGGAATTTGAAGGGAATTCTGGAGGCCAGTGGTGGTTCTGTTCTGTCCCCCCCCCCCAAAAAAAATAAGTGTGTGTTATAACTTCACTCCCTGGATACCTGATTCAGAGTCTACCTTCCCAATAGGGAGGACGAACATAACATATAACCTTCCCCTAATCTAATTTAATCACCTTGGATTTTTTTTTAATCTGGGGTAATAATACAGCATGCACAGAAATATTGGCTGGATATTTCTTTGGCCAAATGTTTTCAAATAAATCTGAGCAAAGCACCATCTGTCTTCAGACAATTTGCAAAGGAAAATATATCTGGCGTTTGGAGATGTGAAATAATCCACCAGGTATGTCTCTGAATGTACTCTCTCTCTCTTTCTCTCTCTCTCTTTCTCTTTCGAGTTTCCCCACCCCCTACCCTGCATCATGAGAACTGTGGGAAAAATATTTATTAAAGACTACATTCTTAAATGCAACCCTGGGCCCAGGGCTATTTTTGGGCAGGAACGCACAGGAGCGGAGTTCCGGCTGGCTCCTAAATTGGCCACACCCAGCAGGAACTCATTAGCATAATAGGCCACACCCAACAGCAGAAACTCATTAGGACTGGCTACATTAGGGGTATGTGGCCTAACATGCAAATTAATTCCTGCTACAAAAAAGCCCTGGGTTTTGACAACAAACAAGGTAAGCAGAATAAGAAGCAAAAGGTGGGTGTGGCTGGATGACCACTCTTCTGGTAACATGGAGGTGCAGCCTAATATGCTAATAAAGTGTGCTGTCAGTGGTGTGGCCTAACATGCTAATGAGTTTCTGCTGTTGGGTGTGGCCTGTTATGCTAACGAGTTCCTGCTGGGCTTTTTCTACAAAAACAGCCCTGCCTGGGCCGATACACAAGTACTCAGACCTGATTCCTACACTTCAACGGAAGGACACTGTTGTGTGTAAGGGAGCCCTTGCCTCCCGAGCTGAACTCTGAATTATATAGATGCCTAACTGCTAGGCTGTTAATAATCGGTACAGCTATTGCTTGAAGGACCAACGGGATTGTACCAAAGGAAATGGATTTCCCAGGCCCCATCTCAACTTCTGAGGCCTCTCAGACAGCAAATTTATTTATTTACTTGATTTATAGCCCTCCTTTCTCACTGAGACTCAAGGTGCAGTGTGTGTGTGTGTGTGTGGTGCTGTTAAGTCACAACTATGCCATGAGCCTTCCACGCACAAGTAGTAGGATACTACCCTTTCTTCAAATTAACCATAAGTAAGCCCCCTTAAATTCTTTTGGTGGAGAATGCAGGCTAGCAATGATTCTGATAAATAAATAGATATCCATTAGCAGGTGAGCTGCAGCTTGTGTCCCAAGCTTGGAACAAGACCAATGGGCCTGTCTTTTAGGAAACTCTCTTATTGTAAGTCCAGGGGTGGCAGTCATTATTCTCCCTGATCCATCACCCATTCACAGTTCTTCTCCCTCCCAACACAGTAGGAGGGATTTCAACTTTGAAACTGTGAAAACTCTGTTAGGGTTGCTGAACGCTGACAACAGATATTTACAACAAGCTGTGAACTCAGCTTGTTTCTTTGTGGTCCAAACCAGACACGGAGCAGAAGATCCACGTTCCATGTTCCCCCATCCACTTAAGCCCTGTACAGGCAACCCCTCTGCACATAGACTGCCTGGAAGGGAGAGTGGGCATGAGCTTGCTGGCCCCACTACCACCTCTGTGCAACTGTTGAGTTGTCTGCATGATACAAACACACAGGGGGAAACCACACCACTAATCATGGGGAGGGAGTATACACACAGACACTTCCTCAGTGTAAAACAAAGTTTGAGTCCAGTGGCACCTTTAAGACCAACAAAGTTTTATTCAAGGTGTGAGCTTTTGTGTGCACGCACACTTCCTCAGACGGTTTGTTCTACTGCTTCCGACCAACATGGCTACCCGCCTGGATCTAACTTTCTCTGCATGTTCACATGGTGCTGACAACTCAGTGATCAGGTGAGGTGGGGGTGGGGCCAGTGCTCTTGTGCTTAGTTTCCTTCCTCACATGGAGAATCAGCACACAGATGGGTAGTCTGCACTGGGTTTTAATAATAGTGTTGGTTCATGGCACAGAGGAATCGGTTAAGTGCTACTACTGCAGTGATCTCATTCAGAGTCATGTGTGCATATTTCAGAGTTTAAAAAACCCCAACAACAACTATGAGATTCAATCATGGATCATCTATGGTGTCATGTCTGGTTTACCCTTTAAGCAAACATCCAGGGATGGCAGCCTTGCCCCTTAGCTATCCAGTGGCTGAACAGAGGAATGTATCTCCAATGATGCCAGAAGGCTTGGAAGACAAGAAAACATCAAGGGAACTGCTGCCAACCCTGGACTCATTTCAGTGGTGGTGGTGGGGGGGGTCCCAGGCTTGATGCCACTGGTCCTGGAAGGGAATGCACCAGGGTGGCGGGCCCATCACCACCTCTGCCATGTACCTGGGAAACACCATGAGGGTCAAGGGATGAGAAGAGATAGGGACAAGGAAAAGCCAAGGAGGAGAGGAGGACCCACAGAGAAAGTGCCGACCAATGACATCACTAATTGGTGCAAGATGACTTGCCTCCTCCCAGAAGCAGCTGAAAGAAACCCTGCAACTGAGAATGGGCAGGGATGGGGCTGGACCAACTGATGGTGGAGGCTGGGGAGCCTGACATTGGGCTGGCTATACAAGGCTGCAAGCAGGTGGAGAGAGGGCTAGAGAAAGGAAAGGAGAAGGGAGCATGATCAGGGATGATAAAGATGGGCCAGGCTGTTGTGGGTCTGCCAGAGCTCAGTGATAGCAAGGACTCCTCAGGAAAAGAGGACTCCTCAGGAGAAGAGGAGCCCCGTGTAGCCAGCTCTGATTCAGCAAAAGCTGGCAAGCTGGAAGATGAGCTGCAGGCTTGTCAGGATTCACAATCAACAGCTGGTGCAGAGCCACTAACACCCTCCAGCCCTGATTCAACAGGTGAAACTCAGTCATTTCCAGCCTTCCAGTATCACCCACACCCTTAGAGCACCACAGATGGAGGCTAAGAAAAGAGCTACAAGAGAGATGGCAAAGTACTTGCCTCCTAGCACAACTCCAGCTGCTTGCTGATAGCAATGATGAGTAGTTGCAGGATTATTCTTGAGCAACTGGCTGCAAGCATGACCTTTAAGTGTAAGGCTATAAAAGCAGCGGGGGGGGGGGGGGAGAGAAACAAACAAACAAAAACCAGCCAAGGAAGGCTGTTAGGTGTGGATGCAACACATGCAATAGATGCTCAACCACCGACTCTGCCTTGCCTGATTTCCTGGAGCCCTGACCTTTGGACTGAACGACTCTGCCTTCTGGTACCTGATACTCCAAGCCTGCTAGTTGGTACACAGGTTTGGCGGAGGCAGAATCAGTGAGAGGGTGGGGTCAGGATGGGACAGGACTATAAAAGGGAAACAGAGAAAACTAGCCAGGGAGGAGGAAAAAAGAGGAGGATGTCTGTGGGTGGATGAAGGCTCTGAGAAGAGGACAGTGAGAGGCTAAGGATGCTAACAGTCCTGCTACCTCCCTCCTCATTTCTGAGGCTGGCTGGGGACTTCCAGCATCAGAGCAATGGAAGGAGTTGGAGAACCCTTCGAGGCGCAAGCCAATGCTTATAGCAGAGTAAGAGGCAAATTCAATGTAACATTGGAAGTCTGTAGTAAGATTTCCTGATTCCCTCCCCCCAGTAAAGAGGGATTTATTGGGACTAAGGCATAATCTCTTTCTGTACCTTTGATTGGGGTTAAATCCCTTCCAACACCATTTTTACAACTGAAACTGTCTCCCCTCTCCAGGCTGCAGTTAACCCCGGTTAATAAAGAGGGCTTAGATCTTCCCCTCAGCCCATTTTCACACGACTGAAAATGTTTGTCGCCCAACTGCAATTAACCCTGATTAAGACGGGCAAAGTCAGGGTCCCTCCCACACCTGCAACTGCTTTCTCCAGCTTAAAACACACAGTTGGGCAATCTGACCTCCCCTGCAACACTTAGCGGAGCCCTTTTAAATCGCTGGAGGAAAAATTTCACCCTTTTGCCTCTGCTGGTCAGGTTTACGGATCCTTTTGCCTTTGTCTTGGCTTGTGTGGGACAGAACAGTTCTGGTTCCCTACTAAAAACTCCAAAACAGCCATCGGGTTCTTCCTGGTCCTTTGTTTTTAAAAGAATCACAAGCCTGAGGACATGGACACACCTGCCCTCCCGGTTAATAGTGCGCCCAATTATTTTCTACTCCGTCGTGTGTATTTGAATAGATAGTAATGCCTCCTTTAACAATGGGGTTCTGAGAAAAGAGGGCTAAATGAAGCAGCTTTATAAAATACATTGGTAGCACTAGTTTCTAATAGGGATGCGGGCATCCTATTGCCATTTCTTAGGTATGAGGGACATATAAGGAGGCAACTGGAGGAAGTGGCAGCTACCTAGATCCTGTGCCAAAGAATTCTGGAGGGGCCTAGCTGGATCACCTGTTATGTTGAGCATCCCTTCTGGGAGAGCGTTAGCCACCTTTTCTGTCCGTCCCACATATTTGCTGTTCAGGTCTTATATAGATGTCTGACGCAGCTGGAAGGGGGCTGTCCCACCAGCAGCAGAGCCATGTCACTTTCGGCCTGGCCATAATTACTTCTGGCTGGACCTATATTGTGCTCCGGAGCCACCACGCAGCTCCCCCCGCCTGCACATTTTCTTTCAAAAGTTGTACCCAAGACCAGTTGTGTTAAATGAAACAGCTTTATAGGGAACAAGCTTATAGGAGGTATGGCTTTTCCTTCCAAACAAAATTTAAACTGGCCACAGGAATCATTTCAGCTGTCAGTGCTAGGGATGCCAGCCTCCAGGTGGGACCTGGGGATCCCCTGGAATTACAGTTCATCGTCAGACCTATTCTCCTGGACAAGATGGATGCTTGGGAGGGTGGATTCTATGGCATCTGTCCTCCCCAGGCTCCACCCCCAAATCTCCAGGATTTTCCCAGCCTGGATCTGGCAACCCTACCCTCCCATCCCCTGCCAGTGGCTGGGGGGAACCTGGCAACTCTAAGCCTGCCACACCCCCTAAAAATCAGATTTTATCTGGAGGGGGAAAAGATTTCTTTCCATTTTTGGTCCCCCCAATGTTGCAGCACCATCTTAAGCAGAGTTCTACCCTTCTAAGCCCATTGAAGTCCTTGGACTTAGAAGGGACAGCACTGTTGGAGGCCTTCAGTACTCTCCCTTTCTTTCTCCACCTTCTTCTCTGTTGGGCAGGGTGTTTCTTTTGTTGTTGTTGTTGCTAGATTTTCGAGAGGCAGGGGAACAGGGAGATAGGAACGAGCAAGAGGAATCTGACTATGAGCATCTTCCCGAGAAGCGACTGTTGCTTTGAGAAAATGCGAGTCTCCCACCGGTTTGATGCAATTCCTTTCAATGAGATTTTTTTGGGGGGAGGGGGGGGAATGAGAGAGAGAGAGAGACAAGCACACATAGAGAGATGAGGAGAAAATGTAAGACTAAAAAAAGGGGGGATCAGAGATGAAAATAACTTGCCGAGGTGCATCCCATGTGTTGGGGGAAGATCAAGCACTAATGATGGTTCTGGTGCATCGGTGACAGTTGTGTCTGTTGCGTGTATATATGTTTTTAACTGTGAGACCGCATGGGAGGCTCTTTATGCAGCCAGGGTGTCTTTGACAGCCGCTGCGAACACATTGGATTCTAACTGCTGGCAAAAAAGACTCATCCCATTAAAAGCTGTCGATAAAGGGAAGGGAAATGACAAGGGTGCTTGGAAGGGAGCAGAGCAGCAGCAGGAGACAGGGGAGCTGCCACTGCCAATGTCATTATCGGGAATGAGACGGAGCTTTTTGCATAAATGCGCCATGTGTTTTCATTAGCGGCAGCTCAGCATTGGCTAGGCTTCTGCCACGGAGGGGAAGGAGAATGCCCTGCAAGTGAGACTCGCGCACAAAAAAAGGAAGGATGTGACTGGGGGTTTTTGCACTGAAACATCTTCCGGGCTCCTCCAGGCCCCGACGCACTGTCCTCCTGTGCTGCATAACTAGGGTTTTGTCTTATTGTATTTTTGACAAGTGTTTCACCGTGGGCTGTGTGGTTTCGTTGGTGTCTTGTCCGAATGTTGCTTAGTTTTTCTGTGTAATTTAGAGAGCATTTCCATGTGCATTAGATATGCAAAATATTTATTAATTTAATTATATTTATTTTAGATATCTATTTACTTTGTTTCCTGCCCCGTGGTGGCCAAAAGCAGCTTACGTGGTTCTCCACTCTTCCATAACCTTGTCTTCCTGATGCGTTGATAATATTGGAAAAGGTAGGCACTCAGGGTTGGATCCACAGTATCAGGGTTGGATCCAGATGAGGATTTTCACAGGCTCAAGGACTCTGATCTGCAGAGTGTCATTTTCTTGCCTCCCATCTCCCATGACGATGAAGAAAAGATGTTTATACCCATCTTTTCTCTACCTTAAGGAGTCTCAAAGTGGCTTACAATCACCTTCACTTCCTCTCTCCACAACAGGCCCCTTGAGAGGTAGGTGAGACTGAGATAGTCACCCAGCAGGCTTTATGTGGAGGAGGAGTGGGGAATCAAACCTCAGATCAAACTCCAGATTAGAGTCCTTAACCACTATACCGGCTCTCAACCCCCTCCCAATTCTGTTCCTGGGTGAAAGAAGAGATAGGTTAGCTTGAGAAACTGACACCCGGTAAGTTTCACGACAAGTGGGAACAGAAGGAAGAGGAGGAGGATTTATACCCCGCCCTTCACTCCGAGTCTCAGAGTGGCTTACAATCTCTTTCCCTTCCTCTCCCACAACAGACAGCCTGTGAGGTAGGTGGGGCTGAGAGAGCTCTTTGAGGACAACTCTCGAGAGAACAGTTCTGACCCAAGGTGACCCAGCTGGCTTCATGTGGCGGAGTGGGGAATCAAACGCGGTTCTCCAGATTAGAGTCCGCCACTCTTAACTACTACACCAAACTTTAACCTGTATCTTTCTGAGTTTAATCCCACACTCTAGCCACTAATCCGTGTGGGAGTCGTTTTAGCACAAGGTAGGGATAAGGGGGGCACAGAAGCCAGATGTGCGTGTTTGATCATGCCCATTTGATCCAGAGGGGAGTGGTGGCTATGTCGGGCCAAACTGCTAGTGTGAGCACACCCAGTGTTTGCCCCTGAGCATCTGCAGAGTGAGATTCTGAAAATCTGCAGACCCTCCATTCCTCCCCTATGTCTTTTCAAATTTCTGTTTTGCTCAGAATGGAATGGATTTGAAACAGTCTCCAAAAAGAGGGTACGAAATGGTTCGCTGGCTCTCACGCAAAAACTGGGTGGAGAAGAATGAAGACAAATCCTCTTTGCGAGAGTGCACAAACATCTCCCCCAACAATAGCGTTTGGATATAACTTAAGTGCTTTGAAGACTGCATCCAAAGTCATCTTAGATTACCTCCTTGTGTCCCGTAAGAGCTTCACACAAGTTGCCAAATGAGAAGTGAAAGTGTTTGCTCTTAACTTTTGCTGAAGAGAATGGTTAGTAATTTACAGATCTCCAGGCAAGCCAATACCTGTTTGGCTTAAATTACTTGCAGGTAAATTGATACTCAAGGGGGTCCTGGAGTCCTCTCTCAGGATGAAGAATCTGTTGGCTTATTAAAAGGGTGATGCAACAATATCAGCCTGTTACACTGTGCCAGGAGCTCCCAGCCTTTGAGATAAGTAATCTCTTTATAGTGTTAAGGGCCAGACCTTAAAACACAGTCTTGTCATAATATCCTCTTATAAGACCTGCTGCTAATACAGGAAGTAGTAGCAAAGTCTGGGGAATGGGAAGAGGAGCTACTGTCTGCAGACGAAGCGCTCATTTGTCAAGTTATTTTAATCAATACTGCATTATTTGTACACCATGGCTGTTTCTAAGGTTGCAAGGTTTTAAGTTGCTTGATCTTTTTTTCAGTTGATTTGTGCATGAAGCGGATTTTAATTGGCTGCATAGTAACTAGGGTTGCCAACCTCCAGGTGGGGTGGTGGTGGAGATTTTGGATTACGACTGATCTCCAGACGACAGAAGTTAATTCCACTGGAGAAAATGGCTGCTTTGGAAGGTGGACTCTGTGGCATTATGCCCTTCCTACGCTCCACTGCCAAAGTCTCCAGGTATTTCCAAAGTAGCCATTGGCAACCCTAGTAGTAGCTTCACAGCTCCTGATGCCAAAACAGAACAGAACTTTATCAGAACATAGGCATAGCCTAGTCTGGGCCAAGCTAGGCTATAACCAGCCACAGCCAGCCACCAATATAAGAAGTGAAAAGTGAAACTAAAGCAAAGGCCTTGTCCTTAAGGGATGATGTTAAAATAACTAGACAATTCATTAAGGGGACATCAACAAATTCATAACTCCCCACAATGTAACAGTTTGCATCTAGACTAAATTTCCTGTTATCAAAATGGAAATTGCCTGTAGAGTGGTCTTGCCCCTTTCCTTCCATTTTTCCTTCTTTTCTGGCTGAGCAGTCCCTTTGATCCATATTTGAAGGTTTGTAGCTGTCCCACCCTGTCACATTATTATATTTTGATGCTTGCTCAGCCCAGGGCCTTGAGGGAAGAGACAAGGTCACCTCCTTAACTTATACTTCTGAAAATGGCACATGAGAGGATTTTGAAAGTTCAAAAATAAACAAAATATTTTATTCAACCTAGAGGGGGAAAGGTCAGGTGAAAATGTCTGAGGTGGATCAATAATAACTCTGAGGTAACTTAATTTCACAAACTCCAGCTAATATGTTTCCAGCAAGTAAGAGTTTTTAAAGGTTTTCACAAGGTCTTAGAATCTTTGAGATGAGAGGCTTTGGTTTCAGTGTCTGCTAGACCCCCCAGTATAAGTTCTTGAGTTTAATTTACTCCTCAAGTTTCAGAAGGCAGGTATACACTACCAAATACCCAAATTCCTTCTCTAACCAACCTAGGGATCACTCCACTCTTTTGAACTATCTCCCTTTTCCACTGGGCAGGGAATTACTTCTCTAAACTAGAAGCTCTTTTCTGGCCTGAATGGGGATCTTCAGCAATCCTCCCATTCCTCCTTGCCACCTTCCCAGTCCTCAATCAATGATAAACTGAGTTCCCTCACACAGTCAGTTCCCACTGCCATTTCCTTTGTCAGTTAGATTAGTTACAATAACTATATGCAGGGGTTTTTTGGTAGAAAAAGCCCAGCAGGAACTCATTAGCATAATAGGCCACACCCAACAGCAGAAACTCATTAGCATATTAGGCCACACTCCTGACAGCGCAGTTCCCTCCCAGGATCAGCTTCCCCAGGTGCCCCACAGCTTGCGGGGTGCCTGGGGGACCCAAGGAGGGGAGGCCGTTTAAACTGCCTTCCCTCCCTGGATTGGATTGGCTTCCTCAGGTGCCCTGCGGCTTGTGAGGCACCTGGGGAACTCGAGGGGGGGGCTGTAGGTGTGGCCAGCTCAGAAGCCTGCTGGAACTCCGTTCCTGTGCATTCCTGCCCCAAAATAGCCTTGACTATATAGAAGGAAATGGATAGCTGCCCCCTTTCTGTTAGGATTCCCAACCTCTGGGTGATGGCTGGAGATCTCCTGGGGTTACAACTGATCTCCAGCTGGTAGAGATAAGTTCATCTGGAGAAAACAGCCACTTTGGAAGGTGGACTCTATGGTATTATGCCGTGCTGAGTTCCCTCTCCCCTCCCCAAACCCCGCCCCCCTTCAGGCTCCCCCCCCCCCAAATATCCGGGTATTTCCCAACCTGGAGCCGGCAACCCTACTACCCATGGATGTTCCAACTCTGCAAGTTGGTTTTTGGGAATTTCACCTAGTTAAACCACAGTTCCAAAGGCACAGGATGCAGGGCCACAAAACCTAAGAACCAGGAAGAGCCTTTAATCCCTAGCGGCGGAAGTTTGTCAGGAGTAAGACACTTTAACATAGTTTAAGATCCCCCCAAGTTCTCTTTCTCTCTCTGGCACACACTCTCCTCCTGCTTTGCTCAGCCCTTCCTTGTGCTTTGTTAATGTAAATAAAAAAATAACCACCATCATAATAACTCAGTGCCGAAAATGCAAAAGGTCACCGGAATATTCTGGGAGGCTCTGGTGAATCAAAATAAATTGCATTTCCAGCGCTTGGCATTTTGTTCTCTCCGCACAATGCAGATGGATAGAATGGGAGGACAGGAAACCATTGAAAGGCACGGAGATGAATCGAGGCACCCAGAGTGATGGCTTTATGTTGCGTTGCCATGTGTCATTGTCGGGCAACTCAGGGCAAGTTATCCGTGTAATTACAGTGCTTCCCTTGCCCTACAGATGACTCGAGAAGCTTGGGAAACTTATGCAATGACCAGAGCCTGATGCTGATAGACTGTGCTGGAATCCAAAAGAGAAAAAGGCTCCTAGTGAGGTCTGCAGTTTACAACTGATTGCTGAAACTTGTTGCGGTGGAAGAGGTGGATCCCACAAGAGCTGGTTTCCATGATGTTCGATACCTAAGAGAGAAGAGCTGGGGCTCCATGGCAGAGCACATGCTTACTTGAAACATAAGAAGAGCCCTGCTGGCTCAGGCCAATGTCTCACACAGTGGCCAACCAGTCCTTATGGAGGGCCAATAACAGGACATAGAGACCAAGACCTTCTCCGATGTTGCCTCCTGGTGCTGGGATTCAGAGGTTTAGTTGCCATGGCTTAGTAGACCTATCCTTAGTAGACCTATCCTCCAAGAATCTGTCTAATCCCTTTTTAAAGCTGTATTTGCCAAAGGTTCAGTCCCAGGCATCTCCACTTAAAGGAACTTAGAGTAGACAGTATTTATTGATTGATTGAATGAATTTGTACCCCGCCCTTCCCACAATGCAGGCTCAGGGGGGCTAGATATGCCATTACTGAGCTAGATATGCCAATGGTCTGACTTGGTATAAGGCAGCCGCACACATACATCCTCAGGGACAAGTGATAAGGTCAGTGAAAGAGCACAAACTTCACATTTAGAAGGTCTTTCCTTAAAAGGGTCTAAAGAGAAGACCTTCCTCTGAGAGCTGCTGCCAGCCAGAGTAGAGAATGTTAAGCTAGATGGTCCACTCCGTTTCATATGCAGTTAATCGCAGATCCATAAAGATGGAGGGACCTCATGGGTGAACAAGCTGAACTCCTGTCCAAAGTAGGACTTATACTCAGAAGCACAAGAACCTGATAGATCAAAACTAGAAGGATCCATCAAGTGCAACATTTTATTCTCAACAGTAGCTGATTGGGTGCCTCCAGATCCTGACAAGGTATGAGGATGGAAGCTGTTTATAGTCTTGTTGGTCCAAAAGCAAAACCCAAAAAGCTAAAGAAGGGAATTCATGTTCATACCTTTGGACCAGCCCAAGATGGGGATAATAGCCTTTTCTTGTTGGTTCTTCCACAATTCATCATGGTTTGTCAATACTGTAATGATCTATCCCTTAAATCTAAGGAGTCAGACTAAATTGTTACATGAGTTGGATCTGACATAAGTGTGACTTGGTTAGGCTATGCATAAATACACACACACACACACACACACTGTCTTTCTCCCAAATGGGGATCCAAAGCAGCTTACATCCTTCTCCTTTCCCCCATTTTATCCTCACAACAACCCTGTGAGGTAGGCTAGGATGAGCGCGTGTGACTGGCCCAGCAAACTTCCATGGCAGGAGTGGGGTCTTCCAGATCCTAGTCCGACACTCTTAACCCCCACACCACGTTGGCTCTCACACTATTTTACTAGTACTGTTTTGCTAGTACTATTTTAATACAAATTAATGAGAAATTAGTCTAGGAATTAATTAGTATTAATTATGTAATTAGAACTAGAGACCTAAGTACCCAGTTTTGCAGAGCAGTGCAAAGGGGAGCTTACTCTGAGGCACTTCTCAGGCGGGTAGCCTCATGGGCCAGATTTCTTTATTTAAAACATTTTTATCCCACTTTTCCACCCAATTAGGGGCCCCAAGGTGGCGCACAGTTAAGAAACATGACCCTGCCCTTTCAAACACAGGGACCAGTTTGATTTTCTCCTCCCGGCTATTTCAGTGCACAAATCCCTGTTTCAGTTTTGCTTTTCCCCTTGAGCAAAGTTAATTCATATTTATTTATTTATTTATTTTAATATAAATATACATTGAGTACATATGCATAAACATATACATATACAAAACAAGTTCCCGAGTACTTTTACGAGAAATGATAATAAGCCAATGGGTATATCTTATCAGATATTTTTTCATTCCCCAAAAATCTGAATGATATCCAATATTTAGTAAATAAATCAGGTTCCATAAAGTTACTCCTACCAGTCCAAAGCATGTTAATTTAGATAATAGTGCAATAAGCCAAATCTTGTAAAACTAATCACTGTTAGTTGGTGATTCTGGTTTTTTCCAGTTTATTGTAATAACCATCTGGGACAGACAGTAAATGGTTAATGCTGCAACCTGTTCTGAGAACCTTGAGTAACAGGATTCAAATAGAATTCTTCAGCTGAGAGAGTCAGTTAGGAGAGGCAGTTGAGAGCTGGCAGTTAAGAACTGACAGTTGACTGGGAAGGAAGGCTAAGGAAGTGAGAGGATCAAGGAGGATCCTGAGTTAGGGAGTGGGAAGCTTAGTCCATCCCTAACAAGTCGTAGGAAAATAGCTCCTAAAAGAAGGGGATGATCCTTAGCCTGTGGATAAGGAAGAAAATTGGAACTTGTTTGATTGTTCCTGTCTTCACCAACTTTAATGTCTATTAGACCAAAAAGCTTAGGCTAGTTTATGTAAGAACAACTCCCAAGCAATATCTCTCCTCAAGTTTTAAAGACCTGTCTGAATGACAGAAACAGTTACTTGTTTGGGCCAAATTATCTGGCACTTATTTGTACGCAAAGTTACCTCATTCCCGCTGTCTGTTCACCTCATAAATCCTACATCTGATTCCAACCTGACCATTTCCAATCAAAGTTAAATAAAACAATTTGTTATTTTTAAACTACTAACAGCCTCTAATGTGCCATTTTCAAAACAGGACATAAGAAGGATTTTAGTCTCTCCCCTCAGTTCCCTAGGCTGGGTCAGCATATATCTAAATACCTTTAAGCAATTGGATGGGACAGCCAGAGAAAAAAACAAAGAGGAAAAAGAAAAAAAAAGGGGTTGTTCAGTCAAAAAGAAAATAAAGGGAAATCCTGTGGGGGAGGGTGAAATCATCATACTATCCTTGCTGCTGTAAATAAATTTAGTGCTAATTCCAAGTGAATCATCTACATAATCTCTCCAAAAAAAAAAAAAACCCAGAAGAATGAATTTTGGTTCAAAAGGTATTTCCCTACCCAGCATTTCATTTACCTAATTTACCACAGTTTGAATCTTAGGACTAGACCAGAAAATATGGAACACATCTGCAGAGGAACTATTACATCTCCAGCACTTATCCCCTGTTATACTATATATAAGGGCTAATTTATGGGGATCTAGGTACCATTGGAGAAGTAGTTTATATGTGTTTTCTTTAAGACTAGATGAAAGTAGCCTAGGATCAGCTCTTTCCCAAAGCCAACCCCATTCCTCTTCTGTGATTGTAATTCTCAAATCCTTTCCCCATTTTCTAGTATAGCTCAATAGACTAACGTCCGTATTAATTAGCCAAAAATACAACAATGCAATAACTCCTTTGACATTACTAGAGGACAATGATTATTTTTGCGTGCCTCTCCGTTTTCTCTGAGCAAATTGCTCCCTGTAAAAAGTATGCTTTTCTCAATGTTCTTGTGCATCGATGAATCAACTTTGTACATGAAATGCATATTATACCTATGAATGATGTGCATGGCATGTATAAGTAGCATACAAATTGCACTTTAATTGTACAGTGTGTGTATATGAGATGAATGGAATGGCAGACATCAACTATGAACAGCAAAGAACCAAGGCTGTAAACAAAACTATTTATGAACATAAAGAAGAAATGTAATAGGGAATGTTTGCTAATCCCTATGCCTACTCTTCAATTCCTGTAATATATTTTGAATGATAATAGCATATCATATTTTTTTTCAGTATACCTTTCAACAAACAACACCTACAGGACAGGTCTTTGGAGGACATTCTATGGAGTAAATGAGCACAGCATACAATTGATGGAGAAAATCTCCAGAAATGCTTAATGGGGGAAGGCTCCTGGGCAGTGATCTTTGACTGAAAAAAAATCTCCCTAGTTTCATCTGTGAAATGTTGGAGGGTATACAAGTGGCTTCTGTGGAAAGGGCCTTTTCAGTGATAGCACTGTATCTCTGGCACACCCTTCTCAGGAAGTCTACCTCACAATCTCATTGAGGAGTTCAGACAAATAGTAAGCTTGTGTTCATGCCACGGTTTTTGGCATCCTTAATTTTTATCCACTGTTTTTTAACTCATGTTGTTCAGTTTGCCTGGCAAGGTGGGATATAAATTGAAAGTAATAATGAATAAATAAATAAATTTTGTTGTATATTTCAATTCCACTGTAAAAAACTGCAAACCACCCAAACTGGGGGGAAATGGGACACAAATATTTAAAGTAAATAAAATCAATGTTAAAATATCATTCTCCAGGCGTGTAATCTCTTTCATCTGTCTTTGGATTCTTCCCAGTTTCTTTATAATATTCTAGAAATATGACAACTAGAATTGAACAGAAGACTCTAGCGAAGACCATATGAATGCCAAGTTGAGTGAAATGGGGCCCATTTCTTATTCATACTATGTAGGACTATTAATTAATGCAAACCTATTAATGCAAATGGTGTTTTCTTTCTTTGCAATGAGGCTGTATTGCTGAACCAAATTCAACATGGTTTTCCTCACAGCTCCATGCTAGACAGGTAACACCATGACAACTAGGGATGAGCACGAACCGGACCGCGGAGCAAAATTCATCACGAATTTTGCCCTGTTCATGGTTCATGAACCAAAGTTCATGATGGGTCTACCATCATGAACTTCAATGAACTTTTAAAGAAGCTTGTGGCAGTTCATGGATAGACCAGAGAGCAGGAGTTTAAAGAGGCTCTGAGTCCCTTTAAACCCCTGCTTTCTGTTCCTTGTGAAAGCCACAAAAACAGCTGAGCAGCTATATCGGGCCAAACTTCCCGTCTGAACACAGCCTAAGGCATGGCATGCTATAATTAAAAAGGTGGAAGATAATGCAGTAAAAGCAAGATAATACATAACAATAAACATTTCAATAGACTACAGTTCTGTCATGTATAAAAGCAACCTCCTTAGTTGTTCCACTTTTTTTGCCATCAAGTCACAGCCAAATTGTGGCAACCCTGTAGGGTTTTCAAGGCAAGAGACATGCCTGCATCTGTGTTGCAACCCTCAGCTTCCTTGGTGGTCTCCCATCCAAGAGCTGAAGAAATCTGGCTAGCCTGGGCTTTTCCCAGTCAGGGCTGTTCCACTATACTACAGTTCTAATCACTTTAGAAAACCATCCTCCTGAACATTTCTGTTTTTGTGTGTGGGTTAATCAGTACCTTTCCCAACGAACCGGGGATTAAATCATGGTTGAGAATCCTTAATAGCAGCCTGAATAGCCTGGCTTGGGCAGAGCTCAGCAGCACTTGGATGCTAAGCAGGGGTCGGCCATGGTTAGATGGGAGACCAACAAGGAGGACAGGGATTGGGATGTAAAGGAAGTCAATGGCAAACCACCTCTGCTTGTCTCTTGCCTGGAACAGCCTGTGGACGGGGTCACCATGAGTCGGTTTCAACTCAATGGCATGTCCTTCTTCTTTGAAAATCCTCATTTGTGTGAAGGGGCACTAAAGCTGATTAAACTGAACTCTTACATTTGCATGTCAAGGTTAAGAGGGATTAATATTTCACTATGCTTCTCCAAGTGTGAAGGGAAGAGTGGAAGAGAGGAGAAGAGTATGCACCAAAGTACAGCAGCAAGCCAGGTTCCTATCCATCCTGGCTCAACGTCTACTTAAAATAATGCCAATTTGCAACCTCTTTATTCCCTTGTCATTGAATATATATTTCACTGGACCCCACCAGTCCGATTGCTCCAAGAAGGGACTGAACCCTTTGCAACAACTCTTTGTAGATAAGTTTTCTAATCAGCTTTGCTAAAAAATATTGGCTTGTTTGAGTCACTTAAGAACACTAGAAGAGCACTGATGGATCAGACTACTGGTCCATCTAGTTCAGCATTCAGCATTCTGTTTCACATAATGGCCAGCTGCTTGTCCTAGAGGGCCACCATACAGACCACACCTTTCCCGACGTTGCCAGCTAGCACTGGTATACAGAGGTTTACTGCTTCTGAGTGCGGAGGTTCCCTCCAGTCACCATGGCGAGCAGCCATTGACGAACCTATCTTCCACTTTAATCAGAGGAAGTTGAATGGCCATGGTAGGATGAAAACCATCCTGGAAAGAAAAATTGACCCCACTTTTCCTAATTTTATTTTGGGGAGAAATCTTGCAACACGGTGGTAGTGGAAAGTGCCATCAAGTCACAGGTGACTTATGGCGACCCCATAGGGGTTCCAAGGCAAGAGACATTCAGAGGCGGTTTGCCATTGCCTGCCTCCCCGTAGCAACCTTGGTATTCCTGGGAGGCCTCCCATCCAAATACTAGCCAGGGCTGACCCAGGTTAGCTTCTAAGATCTGACGAGATTGGGCTAGCCTGGCTATCGAGGTCTATGACACAGTGCCTAAAGGCATAATTCATTCATGCTGCCCTTTGTGTTTCATGAATTTAATTAGGGCTATTAGACAAGTCCAAGCTAGCATCATCTCGACAGATTTTGGAAGCTAAGCAAGGTTGGCTCTAGTCAGTATTTGGATGGGAGACCACCAAGGAATCCCAGGGTCACTACCTGGAGGCAGCCAATGGTAAACCATCTCTTGTTTCCTGCCTCTTAAACCCCATGGAGTTGTCATTAGTCAGCTGCAATTAGATGGCAAAAAGTAAATTAATTAATGAAACGAGCCAATTTTGGGTGGCATCAGAGCACGTAAGCTTTGAAGCGATACAGATTTTGTATAAGACAGACTCCTAAGGTGCTAGGTTTTATATTAGAGGCAGTAAGGCTTTTTTGAATGACCTAACCGTGACAGGCTCTTTCAGGCATTACGTTCCTGGCGCTGTGACCCCGCTTACATGACAAATCCACTACAAGCAATACACGTGATTCTCGTTTCTTCTAAAAGGACAACACATGGACCATACACTTTGGGGTATATGAACTAGCCATGAGGTGTCAAAGTGACTGGTAATGAGGGCCAGATCTGACATTAAAATGTCACTTTGTCAGGCCGGGCCACGTGTGCCATAAAATGTCATGCCAGGTACCAGAGATATAAACTTTATAAAGAACACAGGCCAACCCAATTAATGATGTTATTATTTTTTAAAAGAGATTTTATTTTTCAGACAAACATATAAGCATACAAATGAAAACAAACTAAGATATGGGAGGGTCTCTATACCTCACTGTAGTATCTGTTAGAATACTTCTTACAATACCCATTTATGTGTTGAATATATGTAAGAGACCAAAATGGTTTATCCAGGGCTTTTTTGTGTAGAAAAAGCCCAGCAGGAACTCATTAGCGTAATAGGGCATACTCAACAGCAGAAACTCATTAGCATATTAGGCCACACCCCTGACAATACAGCTCCCTCCCAGGATTGGCTTCCCCAGGTGCCCTGCAGTGTGTGGGGCACATGGGGAACCCAAGAAAAGGAAGGCAGTCTCCGGATTGGCTTCCCCAGGCGCCCCACAGCTGCGGGACACATGGGGACCCCAAGGGAGGGGGAGGCTGTAGGCGTGGCCAGCCGGAACGTCGTTCCTGTGCGTTCCTGCCCAAAAATAGCCCTGAGTTTATCTATAAAACCTGCATTGAAATGTAGATAACGTCTATGATATCTGCAGTTATATTAAGAGTCTATATAGTTCATTTATTATATTCTTCCAGCCATGTATATAACAATGTTATTTTTCACTCAAAATACAAACATGCTTAAAACATTAACACTTTTACAGGATTTCCTTACAGTACCTCCCTGATGCCCACCCTCCCACTTCCACTACCCATGACGCATTAGCACTGGGACAGTATACAGGGACATAATGCACAGCCTCTGTCATCTGGCAATAAAGGTAATCAGTTGCTCGTGGGCTGAATAAGAGCCCTGGATGGGCCAGTTTCGGCCTATGGGCGATATGTTTGACATTCCTGAACTAGACCCCCACTAATCTAGAGTCTGGGATGCATGTTCCAAAGCTGGAATGTACATGTGTCTACCCTTTTGGGAGACGCAGTGATCGTACATATTGGGATGACCATATGTAGTGCCTTCATCTTGCATGCATAGGCGTCAAAAATGGTGCACCCTCCGCCGTGCCTCCCTCGGCCCTTCCTAGGGCCGCTGCCGCTGCCTCTCTCTCCCCCCCCCCCGCCTGGCCACTCCGACCCTCCCTCTGTCCATCCAGGGGCCAGCTAAGCAAATGCCCAGCTGGCCCCTGGACGGACGGAGGGAGGGATGGAAGCAGGAGCGGTCAGGCGGGGGGGGGGGGGGAGGCGGAGGTGGCATGGTCCTGGCGAGCGCTTTTAAACTCTACGCCCCTGCTTGCATGCATAGTCAAATGTAATAACTGATCAAGGCTACCATGCTCAGTGCATCAGATGTGTGCAGTGCATTGATCAGCCGGGAGTTATAGACTGTAGTTAATGTTACAACACCAGTCTATTTCCCCCTTTTAATCTATGTATTGTTTTATAAGAACATTACTCTGACTGTGAAATGGAGCAAGAGGGGGGGAAATCATGCCCATTTAGCGTGTTTTAATGGGCACATAAGCTGTGGACCATGACATTGCTAATCATCTAACAGAAATTGCTGGATAGGAGCAGACAAAGTCCATTTCCTTCAGCTATTTTGTCCAGAACTGTGACCATGGCTTTCTGAGGAAGTTGCCAGAGATAAGAATTGCCTTGAATTTTGTTCCTGAAAATTGCATAGGATTGCTTCAGAAATCCTGACTTTTCCTCAGATTCTGAAACTCCAGATTACCTCCCAATGTATTTCCAATTTCAAATTGATGCATTAGGAATTCTTCATTGCACAGCTCTCTCTCTCTCTCACCTGTTCTGCTTCCCAATGAGTATGTGGACATAGATGTTCAGCTGCAAAAAAGCCATCTTGATATGGCCATACGGACAAAAAAATCTAGATAAATATTATGTACAATCATGTCCTCATCGCTAATGTTGAGCTGGGAAATGTATAGAAGGCACTGAAAGGTGCAGCAAACAGCATGTACTCCAGTTCAGGAATTAGTTTTAGACCAGGGGTGTCAAACTCATTTGTTATGAGGACCAGATCTGACATAAATGAAACCTTGTTGGGCCGGGCCATGTGCATCATAAAATGTAATGCCAGGTAGCAGAGATATAAACTTTATAAAAGATGCAGACAAACACAATTAAAGATTTTTTAAACTTTAAATATAGCTTGAACATAACTTTGTTGGTCTTAGTGTTACTTAGTATGTCTCCCATGCGATTGAGGCCACCCAGCAAAGCAAACTCTCCCTCATTCTCTCCCTCCCTTCAGGGAGGAGCCTCAGACAGAAAGAAAGGCTTCCCTTTGTCTCCTGCAGCCTGGCCAGGAAGCGAGCTCTGGCTGTTCCCTCCCACCCCCTGGGAGGAGGAGGGGGAGAAGCCTCAGCCAGTTCTTTACCAGACTCTCTCAATCGCACAGGAGAGCCTTGCCTATCAATCTCTCCTGTGTGATTGAGAAACTGGTAAAGCAAGCTGTAACATGGCAGAAATGCAAATGGAAGTAGAAAACAGCCAGTGCTCTGAGGGCCTAATCTGGCCCATGGGCCGCATGTTCGACATCCCTGTTTTAGACATTTTCTGAGTTAAACCAGAAATAAGGAGTGTTCTGGATGTCTCTGTTTCAGACACAGACATGCACTTAAGAAGACATAAGCATCTAGTTAGCTTCCCTGTAAATCGTTAATATCCTGGGGAAAGGTACTCCTCAACAATGTTTTGGGTTGATTTTGAGTATAGTACAAAAAATACTAGAAATCTTGTCTCCTATTTTTTTATTAAAACATAATTATTTACACTTTTAACAAAGACTCATTTAAAAGAATATGATGAATCCGATCCATTGATTTTTACATCGATAACCAAAGGAAAGCACTTGTCTGGACTGAACCCATTAAAATGACTTACATGAAAAGTTAGCAGGTTACAGGCAAGGATGATTCAGTTTCCCACAGTTATAAGTGTTCAGAATAACCTCCCATCATTAATTCGTCATCCCACCTGAGAGGGCTCCCCATCTTAGTGAACCAAATATAACAGGGGTCTACAACCTTTCTGAGCCTGGGGGCACCTTTGGAATCCTGAAACTGGGTACACCACACTGTTTCACTCCTGTCTGCCATCCCTCTCCGCGTTTGACAGGGCATCAATTTTTAAAGGGACAGTTCTTCTTGCTGTCAATGCCATCTAGCCAGTCGGGGATCACATTGCCAGTGTGATGACGTTGTACTGCCAGATAACCAATCAGGGTTGGCTATGCAATAAAGCCACGGATCCAGAGACAGAACAACACTTCCTCCCCTTACTCTGAATGGGAGAACGTTTTGGGTCCATTGTGCTGGCTTTCTAAATTGCTGCCGAAACAGAGGGGCTGCATTTCATAGGAAGCGTGAGTGCGAAACGTGTTCTCCATCCCAAATTCAAATGAAGGTTTCAGAATGTAGGGCATGTTCCTTTGTCTCTTAAGAACTTTAACTATCTATCTCTGAGCCAGAGCATTTAATTTCTCTGTATACCCTGCCGTTTTCTTTCCTAAAACAGCGTAGCGAGCAGAGCTATCTGCATTTACCCATGTGGCTGTTTGCAGCTTGTCTTCCCTCCTTTTCCCCGAGATGTTTCATCTTGGACATAACAAACTGCTCCCTTTGTTGTGGAGAAGAGGGTTCTCCATTCATCTGATACTCTGATGCTAATTGAGAGTCTCCACGGCTGCTTCTAAGGATGGAGAGCCAGACGGGGGAGGGGGGGGGAGAAATTCTCTTTTAAATCCCATTGCTTCTCAGTCTTCAGTCGAAGCCAGCAGCATTGCAAAAAAAGAGAAAGGATTGCCATCGCATTTAACAGCCACAGGGTCAGATCCTCCCAGAAACATGAAATTGCTTCCAATGAGTAACAACAAGGCAATTCAGACAAGAGGTTTTTGTGTGTGTGTGTGTGTGTGTGTGTGTGAGAGAGAGAGAGAGAGAGAGAGACTATTGGGCGGGGGGGGGGATGTGGAAGCTTACATGTGCAAGAGATAAAGTTAAGGAGAGAATACACTACGATACAAAAGCCTGCAGTGTTGGGCTAGCATCTGGGAGACCCAGGTTTGAATCCCCACTCTGACATGGAAGCTGACAGGGTGACCTTGGACCAGTCATAGCCTAGCCTACCTCACAGGGTCATTGAGAAGATAAAATGGAGGAGAGGAGAATGATGTAAGCTGCTTTGGGTCCCCACCGGGGGGGAGAAAGGTGAGGGTATAAATAAATAAATGTAAATTCGCTTGCCTATAAATATTCCTTGTTAAGAGGAAGGCAGTTTCCCCCATATACTACAATTATCCCCGTTTTCTCAGGGAGGTCCCTATTGTTCATAGGGATGCACAGAGAAGTCCCTTTTTGTTTTCCTGTGTTGTTGATGTGAGTGTTTTTGCTTTGCTCATTTTCATTGTTGGTATTCCTGATTGTTTAGTTGTTTATTGCATTTTAATTTGGTATGTTCGAGCATCCATTAGCCTGGCTCACCACTTGCAAGCAGGGAGTAGGGAGCCAGCTGATTAACTGTCTGGATGTGTTCTAATGAATTCAGATGTGTCCCTTTGCATGCTTTAAAGTACACAGATGAAAGGGGGGGGATCAGTTTGAGATTTTTTAACTGAAACCTACTACTAGTGTTTCTGTATTCCCTTGGTGTCTGCCCGTGAACTCAGCTAATCTCACTATCATTTCTCCTCATTGTTTCCCTGACTGCCTGGGTACAAAAAGCAGACAATGTAATCTAGCCAATACTGCTAATTTAAAGGATGCATTCAACTCTGCAGGGACAGGGAGGGGACAAACTGCAATTGATTCCCTGGTTCGTGATAGTCCAGTGGCATTTTAAACACCACCAACATTTATTCCAGCACAAGCTTTCATGAGACAGAATTCACTTCATGAGATGCATCCAAAGAAGCTAAATTTATATGAGGAGCTCAAGAAGAAGAAAGGGGGTGGGGTAGGGAGAAGTTACAAGGAGAGTCCAGTGTAAAATAAGAACCAACTGAAGAGTAGTTGATCCATTCTGAATTCCAGAGGGGTGATAGCCCAGGCTAGCCCAATCTTGTCACATCTCGGAAGCTACACAGGGCCAGCCCTGGCTAGTACTTGGATAGGAGACCACCAAGGAATATCAGGGTCATGATGCAGAGGCAAGCAATGGCAAAACACCTCTGAATGTCTCTTGCCTTGAAACCCCTACGGGGTCACCACATGTCAGCTGTGACTTGACGGCCATTTCCACCACCACGAGAATCACTTCTAATTGGCGACAGAAAGGCCGGGCTCTTGGTATAACAAGAAAAGTGGGGACCTAAAAGCAACTGGCATATATCCTATCCTACCACTCCATTTGGCAGAGTGCAAAGCTTCACCCCGGACTAAGGAGCTTTCCTCCAACTTAAGTGAGGCATCTACTACAGGAAGAGCAGTTTAAGCTGGGGGAAGGCTACTTAGGCTGGAGGAAGGGTTCAGTTCTTGCCGAGCAGAGTGGCGGGACCGACGCCCTTGCCTACAAGATCCAGGCAAACTTAGAATGGGTCTAGAAACTCCATCTCCTACTGGGGACTTGCAACGAAATCCTAAACCCAGTTTTATTCTTCTAAGCCCCCTGAAGTCAATGGGATTTGCCGGTGGTGCTGGAAAAGGCCATCAAGCTACAGCCAAGCCGATACCTAGGGTTTTCAAGGCCAGAGACAGAGGCGGCTTGCTGTTGCCTGCCTCTGCGTAGCAACCCTTCGTGGCCTCCCATCCAAGCACTAACCAGGGCTGACTCTGTTTAGCTTCCGAGATCTGATGAGACTGGTCTAGACTGGGCCATCCAGGTCAGGGCAACAGGTTTCAGAAGGGGATGAATCTGCTTAGGACTCAACTGTCCATTCTGTCCTGACTCCTGGGGGGTCAAACGAAACCTGATGGCTGCGACAGGACCAACGCATTGCCCCCAGGGCCATTTTAGAGGAGGATTCTGCCCTTTAAAAATGGCCAGGAGGGCCAGTGTGGCAGCAGTGTGTACTCTTCTGCACCTTTCAAAGTACAGAAACAGCCCCCCCCCCATGGCTGTTTCAACACTTTAAAAGCTGGATGGGTGGGGGACAAGAGTACCTGTTGCCACTGTGTCACAGTCCCGACCAGGATCAGGCCAGGCTGCAATTTTTAAAATGGTTAACTTCTCTAAAATGGCATTGGTGGCTACGGGTTGGCTCCATGGCTGCCACCATGTCTAGCTGAGCTCTGAGTTTCCAGATTTAGGGGGGGATCCAAGGCAACCTGAGGCTGGTGGGGTCCCTTCTCATCCCCACAAGTGTGCCAGCGCCAGAAGCCTTAGTTCCTCTTCTTCCCTGCACAGTAGAAGAGTAGGTTTTTCTACCTCACTTTTCTCTACCTTAAGGAGTTGGGTTGCCGACCTCCAAGTACTGGCTGGAGTTCTCCCACTATTATAACCGATCTCCAGGCAACAGAGATCTGTTCACCTGGAGAAAACGGCTGCTTTGGAAGGTGGACTCTATGGCACTGTACCCCACTGAAGTCCCTCCCCTCCCCAAACCACACCCTCCTCAGACTCCTCAGACTCCACCCCCGAAATCTCCAGTTATTTTTCCACCCAGAGCTGTCAACACTATTGCGGAGTCCAGGGGTCATTTCGTAGAAAAAGAGGTGCAGGAGCTCATTAGCATAACTCATTAGCATAACACATTAGCATAACTCATTTGCATATGCCACCCCCCCTAACATACTGGAAGTGTGTCAGAAGGCAACACCCACCCCTCAGGCTCCACTCCACAGGTGAGTGAAACTGACCTGCTCTTCCTCCATTCCCTTCCCCATCCAATACTTTGTGCAATAAAAATGAGCGTAAAGAACACACCCTCATTCTCTTCCTGCTCCCTTGAAACCACCAGGTTTCAAGTAGACTTGAGATACCCAGGACATGGGCACCACCCATCCCTTCCCCTTCCCCTCCCCACAACAAGACACCCTGTGAGGTAGGTGGGGCTGAGAGAGGTCTTTTGAGAACTGCTCATGAGAGAACAGCTCTGAGAGAACTTGTGACTGGCCCAAGGTCACACCAGCAGCTGCATGTGGAGGAGTGGGGAATCAAACCCGGTTCTCCCAGATTAGAGTACAACTGACCACTACACCAAACTGATGGGGTGGAAGCTGCTGAAATTTCTCCAGTACTTATGTGCCATGTGCCCAGATAAAAAATGGTATACTTAGAAAATGTATATGCCACCTTGAGCAAGTCTCTGGAAAAGCAGCACACAGTCATAAAAGGAACAATGATAAAATTATCCATATTAAAACAAAACATTAAAAACAATAAAGACCCTAGCAGGGCTTTCCCCGGGGCGCTGCGCCTCTGCACTGGTCGGGGAAGCCGAGGAGGGGGCGGGGCTTGGTCATGGACCCACCCCCTGGGCTCCTCATTCCCGGAGCTGTGCTCCTGTGTGCTCCTGCTCCAACGGACCCCTGGCGGAGTCTCAAAGCAGCTTACAATCACTTTCCCTTCCCCTCCCCACAACAGACACCTTGTGGGGTAGACAGGACTGAGAGAGTTCCAAGAGAACTGTGACTGGCCCAAAATCACCCAGCAGGCGTCATGTAAAGGATTGGGGAATCAAACCTGGTTCTCCAGACGAGAGACCATGGCTCTTAGCCCCTACACCATGCTGGCTTTCATAGAGGCCCGGCAGCGGCTTTTCCTGTCTTCCCTGGTCATCTAAGCTGCCCCATGTTAATTTATTTTTTATTTACAAAACTTATATCCCACCCTTCTGTCCAATCAGAGCCACCAAGGTAGCTATAGATGCCCACTAGGCATCACTGACTAAAAGGGATTTTGGGGTTTTTTGCTAGATCACTGCACTTTAAATTACTCATAATCCTCAAGCGCCTTGCCAAACTCACAGTGAGTGACTGGTTAAACGAGAGGAAACCCCCCCCCCCCAGTTCACTCAAGGGTGATTGCATATCATTAACACCCTTAATTTGTATGGGAAAAAAGTAAGTCGTTTAGTTCAAGGTGTTTGTAATTACTTTCCATTACACTTGACTTCCTTATAGCTTGCCTAAACTCATCTGTAAATCTATCCTTTTTACACAAGGTGTTTCGCTAAGGAAGCTGGTCATTATAAGTCAGTAAAAGCTTCAGAAGATGTAGATAACTGTTCTCACCCGGCTTACAAATTTCTGATGTTAGCAATTCAGAGGCAATAAAACGGATAGAGACACTTGGAAGTTGGCAACAAGGTTACGGAAGTTTCTCTTGAGACCTTTCCAGATGTTACAGTCATGCATATTGGGATCCTACAAACTGCGAAAAATAAGACAGCGCGTTACGCAAGGGCGTAGGCTTTCCAATTTCCCGGGGGCTGGGGCTGGGCCAGAGACATCACAGTCTATTGTCTCCGGTGGAGGCTCAGCACCTCCTGGAAAAGTTCGGGTGGGGGGCTCCAGCTTCCCAGCCCCCCTGAAGTTGACGCCTGTGGCATTACCCATTATCTTTCAGATATGGAGAGTTGTGTGAACAAGGGCAACATGTATGTTTAACGTGCACATACATCCTTGGGGCATGCAGATGTGAACATGAATATGTGAAATCTGAAAAATCCAGTGGCCCGTTTGCAAACACCAAAAGTGTGTACACATAGTAAACACGTGTGTTGCCTCTATTCATACAACATGTATGTTTAATGTGCACATACATCCTTGGTGCATGCAGATGTGAACATGAATATGTGAAATCTGAAAAATCCAGCGGCCCGTTTGCAAACACCAAAAGTGTGTACACATAGTAAACACGTGTGTTGCCTCTATTCATACAACATGTATGTTTAATGTGCACATACATCCTTGGTGCATGCAGATGTGAACATGAATATGTGAAATCTGAAAAATCCAGTGGCCCGTTTGCAAACACCAAAAGTGTGTACACATAGTAAACATGTGTGTTGCTTCTATTCATACAACATGTATGTTTAATGTGCACATACATCCTTGGTGCATGCAGATGTGAACATGAATATGTGAAATCTGAAAAATCCAGCGGCCCGTTTGCAAACACCAAAAGTGTGTACACATAGTAAATGCATGTGTTGCCTCTATTCATACAACACGGCAACTGCACATTGTCAGGTGGATCATGGCTGCTCAGGCTTCCAGAACTCATGGTTGGTAAGGCTCCCTCCTGGTATGCATGATTGTAACACCTGGAAAAGGCTAAAGAATCACTGCTTTTCTGGTCATTTCCTTGATACTCCACGTGGAAATTTGGCGAGCCCCTTCCAGTGAAGAAGACTTGACTGCAGCCGAGCAATATTAGACTTACCTGGAACTGTTGTCTCTCTCCAACTCTTAGGAGAGACCCGCACCTATGATAGCAAGAAACAGTTTGACTATAAAGCTGTAACTAAGGAAGACACCATACAAATTCCCCCCCCGCATCAGTTCACAGCTAATTTATGGTGACCCTGTAAAGTTTTCAAGGAAAGAGACATTCAGAAATGGTTTGCTATTGCCTGCCTCAGCAAAGCAACCCTGGACTTCCATGGTGGTCTCCTATCAAAGTACTGACCAGTGCTGACCCTGCTTAGCTTCTGAGATCTGATGAAACCGGGCTAGCCAGGATTATCTCGGTCAGGCCATATACCATAACGCTCTCCAAAAGGCACTGAGGAGAGTGCATGCGATGTGTTCCATAGGGTGCATGTCCTTTACTTTAGCTACAGTGGCAACAACAGGGGAAGTCTATTGCCTGATCATCCTGCTTATGTGCTTTCTGGGGTGTCTGGCTGATGGGAAAATAGATGCTGCAATGGATGGACCATTGGACTGATCCAGCTGGGACTTCCTTATATTCATAGGTTCTTACGTGGGATAACTTGTCCTACGTTGATTATAGAAGCATATTGGGTTAGTAAATGGACCATAGCAGATTAGTTTTGGTCATAAGAGCACAAGAAGAGCTCTGCTGGGACAGAACCAGTGGCCCATCAGTATCCTGTATCACACAATGGCAAACCAATTACTCTGGAGGGCCAACAAACAGCGCACAGAGGCAACCTTCACTGGGCTTCAGTGGTTTATTGCCTCTAGATGTGAAGACAAATTAAAGTTCATCATGAATTTTCGCTGGTTCACGGTTCACGAAGCAATGTTCGCAAACTGAAGAACCGACAAGAGCTTCTACTAATTTTGATGCGGTTCATGGCAGTTCGTGAAGAGCAGAAAGCAGGGATTAGCTGTTCATGAAAAAAAGCTCAGCTGTTTGGTTTAAAGGGCTTGGAGCCAATTAAACTGCTGCTTTCTGCTCCCCGTGGCTTTTCATGGGGAACAGAAAACAGGGGGTTCCAAACAGCTGACTGGAGGTCCCCGTCTCTCTGCTGTTTAGAAACCCCTGCTTTCTGCACCCCTCAGCTTTTCAGGGGGAGCAGAAAGCAGGGTTTAAATGGCTCAGAGTGCCCACCTCTCAGCTTGCTTCCCTGGCTCACAAACCCTGGCTCACAAACTGATATGAACCAGGTCAGTAGGGGTGTACAAAAAAAATCCTTCAGCCCAATTCAGATCGGCCGAATCAAGCTGCATCTGTTCCAGACACTGAATGACCCCCTGCATGTCAGTTTCGGCAATGCAAGCCCATTCAGGAGTCATTCCGCTGGCCGAATGTTAGTTTCGGCCCCATTATACCCTTTTGCTATTGAAGTCAATGGCAAAAACTCATAGTGTATATCAGGGGCTGGAGGGGAGGGGGTTTGAGGGAGAGGCTCCAATCTTGCAGGGTAGCTGCTGAGGCCTCTCCCTGAAATACCCACCAAGTTTCAAGAAGATTGGACCAGGGGGTCCAATTCTACAGGTCCTCAAACAGGTTGCCCCATCCCCTGCTTTGTTCTCTATAGTGGGAATGGGCCATTTTTGAGGTTCAAACCGAATGCACATCCCTTCAGGTCAGTTCGTGAACCAACCTCCCCGTCAGTATGGGTTTGTGGTTCAGTTCATGGTTTAGCCACAAACCCCGAACCAAACTGCAAAAATGCCATTCGTGCCCATCCCTAGTGAAGATTCTCTTTCATCATTGTGCTAAAAGACACTGGTGGACCTCTCCTCTTTGAACCTATCTAATCCCCCTTTAAAGCTATTTGTGCTACTGGGTTTCACTGTCCAGAGATGCAATGAATTCTACCATTTAAATACTCCTCAAGTAAAGAAGGATCTCCTTTGGCCGGTCTGGAATCTATTGACCATCGACTTCATTAGGTGCCTTTGAGTTCTAGTATTATAAGGTCAGGGACCAAAAGTTCTTTTTCTCTACTTGCTCCACCTCAAGCATAGATCGATAAACCTATCCCTCCTTAGTCATTCCCTCCCCCCCAAAAAATCAAAAATCCCTACACTTGAATCTTTTGTCATAGGAAAAATGTTCCAGCCTTTCAATCATCTTGGCTGCTCTCTTCCACACATTTTCCATCTTCACAGTATCTTTTTTTTGAGACACAGCAATCAAAACTGTACATAATATTCCAAATGAGGCCACACCACAGATCTGATCTTCGGCCCCAGTTGTGCTGGGACTAGAGCTGAGTGTGAAATATTTTACAGCGACTGCCTTGCCTTCTAGATCAGAGGGCAGACAACCCATGACACACATGCCAAATGGTGGCACATCACACCATTTTTCTAGACACCACAGCTCCCTTGCAACACTTCAACAAAAAGGGTGCAACCGAACCAGGTTTTTTAAAAAATCTGGGAGCAGCGAAGTCATCAATTATCATGGGGGAATCACTGCATGAATGATGCGACAACAAACGTGTGCCGGATAAAGGAATATACTTCCAAAATTATGAAAAGTTTCACAAAAATAACAAGGAAGCACACACAAATTCAAAAAGTGGAGTAATGTCATACACATAATACACTGGAACCCAAGGATCAATAATGCAAAATACTAACACCAAAAGGTTTACAACATTCCCAGAAAAGGTTCCAATATAAGACGAAGACTCCGGATTCCACTCTTCATTTTGATCGTTCTTCCTCAGAAAGCACTAGTGTAGTGGTTAAGGCTGCGGCCACACGGGCCTTAAATGCGGGAGGAAGGGCAATTTCCTCCCGCATTTAAAGGGGCCGACCAGACGGCCGGCCCCCTAGTCCCGTGCCGAAGCGGGATCCAATGCGGGTTTCTCCCGCATTTTCAGACCCTGGGAAAATCAAGTATTTTCCCGGGTGCTGCGGGAGGAACCTGCATTGGAGGTATCTGGACAGCCCTCTCTCGCATGCATTGCGAGAGCAGGGCTGTCCAGATAGCCCCGCCGGCCATTTTTTTCCACTCTTTTACATTTGGGCGCATGGCTATCCATGCGCCCAAGTGTAAAAGAGTGAAGAAAAAAAACACCCCGACTTACCCTGGCGGATGGCTTGTCGGAGGCCGTCACCGCGGCTTCCAGTGCCTCCGCCGCCTCAGCTGAAGTCTCTTCAGCAGCGGCAGCCGCCACGACCGCCGCCACTCTTTCCGCCACCGCGGCTTCCTCAGCTGCCCCCACTTCCGCTGCAGCCGCCTCCGCCGCGGCCGCTATTCCCGCTGCGGCCGCATCTTCAGCGGCTGCGGCCGTCGATCCGGAGGCAGCAGGGGTTGGGATGTTTAGACATCCCAACCCGCTGTTGAAAAAAGCGGCCCCTTTAAATCCGGGAGCCCTCCCGGATTTAAAGGGGCCATGTGACCGCGGCCTAAGTGTGCAGACTCTAATCTGGGAGAACCGGGTTTGATTCCCCACTCCTCCACTTGCACCTGCTGGATGGCCTTGGTCAAGCCGTAGTTCGGGCACAGCTGTTCTTGAGAAGAGCAGTTTCTGTCAGAGTTCTCTCAGCCCCACCTACCTCACAGGGTGTCTGTTGTGGGGAGGGGAAGGGAAAGGAGTTTGTAAGCCGCTCTGAGACTCCAAGTGAAGGGCGGGGGATAAATCCAATCTCTTCTTCTTCTAGTAATACAAACAGGAAATTTCCCAAGGTGTGGAACAAGAGTTGACTTTCCAATGTGTACTTAAGAAGCTAACGTCGGGCAACCGATCTGTAGCAGGAGCTTTTCTCAGACTGCCGACTGTACACTGGGTTCCAGTGTATTATGTATATGACATTGAATTTGTGTGCGCTTCCTTGTTATTTTTGTAATACTTATTCCTTTAACCGGCACGTGTTTGTTGTTGCGTTATTCATGCAGTGATTCTCTACGTGATTGCCCAGTTGTACTTATCAGTGATCATGGGCCAGAGTTTGGACTCCTCTATGTCAAGCAAAGAGACTCAGTTGAGGAGGGAGGGAAATTCTGGGCACCTGAGACCACCGCTGAAGGAGGCAATTGAGACGCCTCCAGAAACCACCCGTTTAATGTACTAGAACGCCAGCAGCCTGAGTCATCCCCATATTCCAACCCTGCCTTCTGACTCAAACTTGGGCCCTGAATCCTCCACCCCAGAGCCCAGTGCAGCAACTCAGGTCTCTCCTCAACTGATCCCTCAAACTTCACAAAGCTCTGAAACACCCTAGCTCGCTGGGATACTTCTTGTCATAACCAGGCATGGCACCTTTAAGAGTCAGTAGCCTGCTTCCGCAGGGGGCAGGGCTTGCATCTCCACCCCCTTCCAGGAGTATTTATGGCCCCAGTTCTCCCTCAGCCTTTGCTGGATCAACATCTAAGCTGTAGTGCTGTTGGCTTGTGCTAGTAACTGGACTTCTGCCTTAATTCTTGGCACTTCAAGCGGGACACTGGCTGGAACTCCATCTGTCCCCACTGTAGCAGTAACTGGTGTTGTAACTGGTGTTGTACAGCACAACATCGGTCATCAGTGCTTTCAGACTGTGAAGTTGAGCAATAGGGAGGTGCCTCGTTTTGGACAGCAGAAACCATCTGCCCAGAATAGCAAATAGGGGTAGCGTTTCACCCACAATAGCTATCAAGAGCTAGGAGCAGTCAGAGCTGGTAGAATCAGAGGAACACTCACAAACAAAGCTGCCTTCTACAGAATCAGACCCATGGTCCATCAAAGTCAGCATTGTCTGTTTGGACTGGCAGCAGCTCTCCAGGGCCTCAGGCTGAGGTCTTTCACACCACCCACTGCGTCATCTTTTTAACTGGAGATGATGGGGATCGAACCTGGGACCTTCTGTGTGCCAAGCAGATGCTCTTCCTCAGAGCTACAGCATCAGCCAGCGTGGATTGAAGGACTTCAGAAAACAGCTGGACGCTGCTGCAGCATGCCAAAGTTTCCAGATCAGCCCTCATGCCCAGCTCAAGTCAAAAGTGGGAGATGACCTCATGAGGTTCCACAACCTGGGAGTCCCCCCCCCCCCCCCGATAGCTTCCTGTCTGTGGGGGACCTCTCTGGCTTTTGCAACCTGGGCCCACTGAAACGCAATCCCCCAATGCTAATGAGTCCAAACGTTCCCCAAGGACTGCCGTCGTCTCCCTGTCTCCTCCAATCAGTTCCCCCTCCCCAAACGGGAGCCCGGTGACACACACACAGAGACACACAACGCACACACCAAACATGCCACTTTGGAAAGAAGTTGCCATAGTTACTGGTGCCTCACAGCTGTAGTCAGAGCTCATTAAAATGATTCGACTGGCTACTCTGTAATCAAGGCAGGTGGGGAGGGAAAGCGCGCCCCGGAGGAGTGTCACGCAAGGAAGGGATCAGCCCGAGAGAGCCTTCCTGCTTCCAGCAGGGTCCAGCTGGACTCAGCACCCCCCCCCCCCCATCCAGGCTTAAGTGTCACGTGCATCTTCCCCCCCCCCCACCACCCATAAAAGGAACAGAACAAAAAGAGATTATAAAGAGTGTGAAATCACTGCAAGCATCTCAGAACTGAGCAGCACAGGGCATTGGGGGTCCAGGATTAGGGTGGGGCGGGAAAGCCGTGTCAGCTGCAAAAGAATCTATGGGGAAAGGGGTCTTGTGTGAATCGAGCTCGCCGTGGGGGCCAAAGGAGGTCCGCTTTCCCCTCTCCCCGCCCTGAAATTTTCCCAGTCACAAATGCCTTCTGGGGTGTGTGCTCTTTTAAAAAAAACAGCAATGACGCATTTCCGATCCAGATTTTGCCGTTATCCCAAATTTCTAGAAGGGTTGTTACTGCTCTAGAAATCTATTTCAGGTGGGGGTTTTAAATTATTTTTTTTTTAATTATAGCTGGGATTCCAGAATCTCCCAGAATTTCAGATATACTGCCGCTGTCCTGGATATCGCAGAAACAAACCGAAACAGTGAATTTCAGGTATATTTTTGGATTCTGGATATCTGAATGCTGACCCTTAATGTCCTCACTGGGCCGCTTTTAGCTCTGATAGGGGAAAAAGACAGGAATCTGTTCCATGCCTGTCTTTTTCCCCTCCTGAAAGTTGTGCCGGGAAGCCACGTTTGACCTCTGAAACGTCACAGGGAGGCACAGTGTCAAGACGGTGTGACAGGGCCCCTGCTAAGTCACAGCCAAGTTGCACCACTTGTTTTCTTAGCTGTTCCTGAGATATCCCAGATTAAATCAGAAACCAAGGGCCACGCATTACTCTAGTATTTCTGTCTCTGTGCCCATTCCCACATTCAGAATCCGACGCTGGCTTCAAATCCCAAAGCCATCTGTCGTCGGTGGTAGCCAAGTCAGTCGGTGGGGACAGGCCAACGCTTCTTTCTTTAAAAAACCCACGTCCCTCTTTTTGTTTGTTTTTGAGCCACAGGGCAGCAGAAAGTTTTACAGTGCTCCTGGCTTCGGCAGTAACCCATGCAGGGTGGGGGGAACTCTCTCTTCTCCTGGGCTGAAGCCCCAGTCCATATCACTCGTGCCCCTCTGCCAGGACCCACGTCGACACGCTCTGGGGTGGGGCTGGGCAGCTGCTGGGGCCAGGCCCATATGCATGGGGGGCCCATGGGCGCTCAGCACCCTCCCCAAACAACCAGGCACCCTCCAAAGAAGTCAGCACCCCCAATACAGCCATGCCTCCCCCTAGCCCCAGTGGCAGCAGCGAGCAGGGCCTGTGTGCAAGAGAGAGTAAGACAGCAAGCCACAGCAAGCAAGCGCCTCCTCCCTCCCTCCCTCCCTCCCAGCCAAGTAACCAGAAGCTCCCATGGCTGCCTGGCTCACTCCCCCCCCACACACCATGACCAGTAAGTACAGGTGCTCCCAGGGTCCAGCGGTGTGGGTGTGCGTGTGTCTGCCTGCCTGCCTGCCTGCCTGCCTGTGTGGCTCGCATGACACTGGCTGAAGCATTCTACCTGCCGAGGTCCCTCCTCTTCCCGAACCCCAGCCTCCTCAGGGGGCACCTTGGTGCACCCTGTTAAATACTGGGTTCCATGAATGGTCCGACCCCAAGCCAAATGATCAGCTCTGCTTTGTTAGTGACTCGGCAAGGACAAGACAAAGACCCAGGGCAACAGCCCTGTTTTAAATAGCATGCAGACCCCACCCAGGTCCCAAACAACTACCAATGATAGGCTATTGTCAGAACCATTAATTCTTCATTGGCCACCTCCAGAGTCCTGGTGGGCTATTGTTCTAGAGCTCCAAGCTCAGCCAAACTCAGGTAGAAACAGTCCTGGAGTGTTCCAGCCCTAATACATAACATATCCCTAACAACAACAACAAAAATTCTGAGTCCAGGGCTGGCTGGGGCCCAGGGCTTTTGGTGGGGCCTACTGCCTCATCTGCCCCATCCATACTCATTGCCTACTGCCTTGCCCTTTCACATGCTCACCAGTGATCGACCACCCAGCTAAACATGCTGCCGTGCATCGCTGGGGAAGAGCATGCCTAGGGTGCATGGCAGCAGTGCTCCTGGAAGCCGAACAACATGTGCTATCTAGTGCCACTGGGCAAAGGGCATGCGAGCACTGTGGGCAGCTGTGAGTGCAGGGGGTGGGCATGCAGGCAAGCAGCAGAAGGACACCCAGGCAGATGGTGGGGGGAGGTATGAGTGGTGCAGTCTGATGGTAGGAAATTCTCTGTCCAGGGCCCATCAAACCAGGCACCTGCCCTGCCTGCTGCAGTAGTTACTTGCAATTGTTGCATAAAAGGGGATCCATAACCTGCGTCACTTGCTGTTTGACCCGCAGACACCTAGACCGATTTTGCACAGGCGTTGCCCCGGGTGTTCTTCCTCCGTTTGCCCCGGTGCTGTGCTTGAATTTCACACTATTTGCTGCGGGGCACATTTTGACCCGCGGCTCCCGCCCAATGTTCCCCGCGGCTTCAGTGAGCCTCAAAAAACAGGATTACTGAAACTGCGGGGAAGATCAGGCGGAGCCGCGGGTCAAAATGCGCCCCGCAGCAAATAGTGTGAAATTCAAGCATAGCACCGGGACAAACGGAGGAAGAATGCCGGGGCAGCGCTAGTGGGAAATCGGTCCCAGGAATTTCTGCTCTTGGGATAATAATCCAGACCAGAAGGTCGTGGGCTACCCGTCTTAGTTCCTGGAGGGCCCCGCGGGAGACCTGTCTTGAAAACTGCTGAATTCGGCAAGTGGATATGGCACCCTGTCAGTTGGCAAAATTAAAGATTTTAGGGGGAAGGGGGTAGGCATCACATTTTAGATGCAACGTCATTCAAATGCCATTTCATTCATTCATTCATTCATTCCTCCAAATATTCCTATCCTTCTCTTAACTCAAGCAAGGCAGTGAAGATGCACGACAATGAAACTCAAATAATGATGTCGACACATCATGTCTGATATGTTTCTGAACGGCTTGGAAAAATTTCAGCTCTGCCCAGTTTCCTCTCAAATCAGCAGTTCGTTTTTTTAAAAAGGAAGGGGTCTCTTATTATTAAGAAGAACTGGAGTGCTTTGGTGCTCTGACTTGGATAGCCCAGCCTAGATCGGTCTTGTCAGATCTGAGAAGCTAAGCAGGGGGTTGGCCCTGGTTAGTATTTGGATGGGAGACCTCCAAGGAATACCAGGGCCAGGACAGAGAGAGGCAAGAAATGGCAAACCACTTCTGAATGTCTCTTGCCTTGAAAACCCTACAGGGTCGCCATAAATTGGCTGCAAAAAGTGAAATGGCGAAAGATTTATGCGACCTGAAGAGAAACCAGAGCAAACTTCTTTCTGTCAGTTTTGGGGGAAGGGGCCATGATAGAGCATCTGCTTTTGCATGCAGAAAACCTCAGCTTGCAAAAGCTAGAAGGGCCCCCTGGAAGGAAAACTCCCAGGCACCTCGTGAGATCATGGTTCATTTCTTTTTTTTTTTTGTATTTGTGTGTGAGTGAGAGAGGGAGAGGGGGAGAGAGAGATATTGCTAGCCTGGGAGTCATGATGACCTCTGGCAATCCCTAGTGGGGCTAGGACGTTTCGGAGAGGTGGCTTTGATATTACCTGCCTCTGCGTCCCAGCCCTGGTATTCCTTGGAGGTCTCCCATCCAAGTACTTGCCAGGGTTTGCTGCAATGCTCCCTCTAAGCTGTGGATTCTTGTGAGCAAAAATTCCACTCTGTGAGCTACTGGCATTAAAGTTGTGAGTGGGCAATCTGGCTACTGCATCAATTAGTTTGCTCTAGAGCCTTCCTTCCTGAGCTAAGACAAAAATGTGTGAGCCGGAGGCTAAAAAACTGCGAGCTAGCTCACACTAACTCAGTTTAGAGGGAACCCTGATTGGCTGTGCTTAGCTTCGGAGATCTGATGAGATCAGGCTTGCCTGGGTATCCAGATCAGGGCTGCCTGATCATGGTTCACTTTTAACTTTTACTGGACATAAGGACAGATCTGGAAATTTCAGCATGCTGCAACAGCATCCAGCTGTTTTCTGAAGCCCATCAATCCACCCTGGCTGACTCTGTGACTCGGTGGTAGGGCATCTCTTGGCACGAAGAAAGTGACAAGTTCAATCCCCGGCATCTCCAGTTAAAAAGGACCAGGTGGGAGGTGATGTGAAAGACTTCAACCTGAGACCCTGGAGAGCTGCTGCCAGTCTGAGTAGGCAATACCGACATTGATGGACCAAGGGTCTGATTCAGTAGAAGAAGAAGAAGAGATTGGCTTTATATCCAGCCCTTCCCTCACTTGGAGTCTCAGGGTGGCTTACAAACTCCTTTCCCTTCCCCTCCCCACAACAGACACCCTGTGAGGTAGGTGGGGCTGAGAGAGCTCTTTCCCAAGCTGTCCTTGAGGGAACAGCTGGTCCAGAGCTATGGCTTGCCCAAGGTCATCCAGCCAGGTGCAAGTGGAGGAGTGGGGAATCAAACCCGGTTCTCCCAGATTAGAGACCGCGCACTTAACCACTACACCAAACTGGCTCCTGTGACACACAAGTGTCATGTGTTCATGTGTTCATGTGAATATGTTACTGAAGGAAGAAGTGAGAAATTCTGAAATCATAATTCCTTTGAATTAAGGAAATGGTCCGCATGGCAAAGATTTCCCTTTGGGCACTTAGGCAGAGAGACATGAGCAGAAGTAATGATGATTCCACATGGACATATATTCTAACATTATATCGCCTCACGCCTGCCATTCCCTTGCTTCCTATTGCTGGAGGGCTTTTTGCTGGCTTTTATCTTTTAAAGGATAGTTGCTATACTGATGCAGCATTATAACAGCGGGGGGACAGTGGTGTGGGGAATTGGAGGGTATGAGAAGATGTGTGTGTGTGTGGGGGGGGGAAATAGCTCACATGTTGGAGGAGGGGAGATCTGGCAGTCTGCACGTAACTGTCCACACAGTATGCAAATCTGCTTGGGCTGCGATCTTTTTGGAAAGATGTGTGGTGTAGTGCTTAGGGCAGGGGTCCCTAAACTTTTTCTGAGCCTGTGGACACATTTGGAACTCTGACAGGGCACGGTGGGCACAGCAGCAACAAAGTGGCTCCCACAAAATGGCTCCTGCAGGTGGTGGAGCAAGCCACAAAATGGCTGCCGGAGCTTAAATTCAGTAAGACGATGTAGCTCCTTGTGCTGTGGTGGCAGCTGCTGCCAAAACAACATTAAAAAAAAAATCTTAACAACCAACCAAATCTTCAATAGTTAGTCAGAAGCCTTGCTGGGCAAAAGCCCTACCTGACCCCACCCATTTCCTAAAAATCACTTGGCGGTCACCAGGAAGAGTGTCGGCAGGAGCCATGGCACCCACCAGCACCACACTGGGACCCCTGGCTTAGAGTGTCCGGCTCAGATCTAGGAGACTCAGGTTTGAATCTCCAGTCCACCATGGAAGCTTGCTGGGTGACCTTGAGCCAGTCACATCTCTCAGCCTAAGCAACCTCACAAGGTTGTCTTGAGGGGAAAAAATGGAGGAGATCACTCTAAGTCACTTTGGTTCCCTACTGGGGAGAACGGAATGCTGTAAAAGAAGTAAATAAATGATTGACCCAAGCAGGTTTGGGAAACACTGGAACACACCAGGGGAAATTGCAGAAGGAGACAAAAGGAGAATGAGCAGGGGTCATTTCGAGCAGGAGCTTGGGGGAGCGCAGCTCCGGGAGTTGGTGCCAGCCCCCCGCCCCCAGCAGGGGAACGCCTGCTTGTGTCATGGCTGCAGCAAAATGAACCCACCGTCCCCTGGAAAGGTCCTTGTTCCTCCGACCAGCCTTCTGAAGGCTTCAGCCACCACTGAAGCTATCCTCCCAGAATAGTGGTATTTCTGTGGCTTGGATTAGTAGCTGTCCCCTCTCTGCCAGCTTGCTTGCTTGCTTGCTTTCTCTCTCTTCTTTCTTTCTTGCCTTCTGACATACTTCCGGTGATGTCAGGTGGTGTAGCATATGCAAATAAGTTATGCTAATGTGTTATGCTAATGAGCTCCTGTACCTCTTTTTCTACGAAATGACCCCTGAGAATGAGAAAAGAGTAAGAGTCCAGTGGCACCTTAAAGACTCACAAAATCTGTGGCAGGGTGTGAGCTTTCATGAGTCATTGCTCCCTTCTTCAAGAACAGCTAGAATGTGAATCCTTCTGTCCTATATATTGGAAAGTGGAGTGATTGCAGATGCCAGTGACTCCACTTTCCAAGATATAGGACAGATGGACTCACATTCTAGCTGTACCTGAAGAAGAGACCAGTGGCTCATGAAAGCTCACTAGCTGTACCTGAAGAAGAGACCAGTGACTCATGAAAGCTCACACCCTGCCACAAATTTCGTTAGATTTTAAGGGGTTACTGGACGCCTGTTCTTTTCAACTGCTACAGACAGACTTCACATGGCAACCCATCTTGATCCATCTCAAAAGGAGAATGATCAGAGGAGGCTGTCCCGGCAAGGCTCTGGAAAAATCTGCTCTGGTTTGAGAGCCAGGGTGGAGCAAAACACCTGTGCGGAAGCAGCTAATGTGGCTTTTTCAAGTCTTCAAGGCAAGACCCCTATTCTTAGTATAACTGGAAACACTATTCTTAGTACAACTGTAAAAATATATTTTCTGTCACAACTGCAGACCAAACCCTGTATTTACGCGTGCTTTCACCAGCCTGAGGCAGCTGTGGTAGTTACCTTCAAGCTGGGTAGGTATCTTTTAATCAGTACATTTGTGTGAGGTCTCTCACAAAAGGACAGTTAGTCCCTTCACACTTAAGGAATGTTCCTCGCTTAGTAGTAGAACACCTAATTTGTGAAGTTTTTTTCTGGAATGCGGCCCAGACTAGTAGGAAGCATCATAAGAGCGGCTCATGTTGCATTCTCCGTTTCTCGCCTGTCCAGTCTTCTCCTCAGCTGTCGTCCCCTGGGCTCTGAATACGCCTCAATCTGCGCCTCACGCTGTGCAGAGAAGTTAGCAAGGCCTGAAGACGACTGTTGACTTTCTCCTCTAGAAAGAATTAATTGCATTAAAAATAATGTTTAGAGGGTGTTTTTTTTTTGCTTTTGTTTTGTTGTTGTTTTTTTTAAAGCAAAAGGGGGTGCTTTGAAACCGTTCCAGCTCACCCGCCGAGGCATTTTTCAAAGTTCCGTAATAAGCACTTAGAAATCGGATGGTTATTTTTATCCACAAAGATTGTTGAGAAGTTGATGGATCAAACTGGTGGCTGACAAGCTAACTGAATGCTCCTATTCAGAGAAGACCATGAGAGATGGGCAGGGCCGCAAGCGCAAATCACAGCTCTCTGGTCTGAACTCAGTGGGGTAACAAGATCTTCGGAGGACTTTCCTTCATGTTTCTTCAGTCAGGACCGGGGAACCAATGGAACCTTCTTACAACCTGCAACCCACTTTGTTTTGTTTTGTTTTAAAGCTCTTCATGACCCGGGACCCACATATTTGAAGAACCATCTCCTTCTGTACATCACTGTATGTCAACTATAGTCATGTAGGGATGGCAGCTTCCAGGTGGTATAGAGTTGCCAGACCCCTTGTCCGAGTGGAGATTCACCTGATTTTGGGGGCTTCAGCTGGCCAGTGGGGGAAGCCCTGCCCCGAAGTCCAACCACCCACAGCCGCCCCTCTCCCTTCTCTCCTGAGAGATTTAAAGGGCCCTCCAACAGATCAGCTGGAGGGCCCTTTAAATCTTCATTTTATTTTTAATTTATTTTCGCATTTATATCCCATCCATCCCGTAAACGGGCTCAGGGTGGGTCACAACATTTCAATAAATACAATCAGGGGTCCGTTGGAGCGGTAGCGCACAGGAGCGCAGCTCCAGGAATGAGGAGCCCAGGGGGCGGGCACATGACCAAGCCCCGCCCCCTCCTCGGCTTCCCCGAGCAGTGCGGAGGCGCAGCGCCCCGGGGAAAGCCCTGCTAGGGTCTTTATTGTTTTTAATGTTTTGGTTTAATATTGATAATTTTATCATTGTTCCTTTGATGACTGTGTGCTGCTTTTCCAGAGTCTTGCTCAAGGTGGCATATGAATTTTCTAAGTATACCATTTTTTATCTGGGCACATGGCACATAAGTACTGGAGAAATTTCACCAACCCTTCAGCGGCTTCCACCCCATCAGTTTGGGGTAGTGGTCAGGAGTTGGACTCTAATCTGGGAGAATTGGGTTTGATTCCCCACTCCTCCCCATGCAGCTGCTGGTGTGACCTTGGGCCAGTCACAAGTTCTCTCAGAGCTGTTCTCTCCTGAGCAGTTCTCCAAAGACCTCTCTCAGCCCCACCTACCTCACAGGGTGTCTTGTTGTGGGGAGGGGAAGGGGAAGGGATGGGTGGTGCACTTGTCATGGGTATCTCAAGTCTACTTGAAACCTGGTGGTTTCAAGGGAGCAGGAAGAGAATGAGGGTGTGTTCTTTACGCTTATTTTTATTGCACAAAGTATTGGATGGGGAAGGGAATGGAGGAAGAGCAGGTCAGTTTCACTCACCTGTGGAGTGGAGCCTGAGGGGTGGGTGTTGCCTTCTGACACACTTCCGGTATGTCAGGGGGTATGGCATATGCAAATGAGTTATGCAAATGAGTTATGCTAATGAGCTCCTGCACCTCTTTTTCTACGAAATGACCCCTGGGCAAAGTTATTCCAGCTCAAGCCTGTTGATTTCAACGGGCATAGACTGGAGCAACTCTGTGTAGGATTCCATTGTTAGCCTTTTGAAACCGTGACACTTTCACAGGACCTCCTTTCTTTTCCCAGTGTGAGGGCACTCTGTGCCTTTTTGGGACCGGACTTAGGACTGATGGTTTAGCTGCCTGCTTTAGGAGTGTATTTGCTTCCATTGTGTTATTTATTTAGAAAATGTATAGCCTGTCTTTCTTCTCAGAAACAGCCCTGAAGGGAACTTACGAGAAATGAATCATGAAGCAAAGAGCAAGAATATAAAAGACAGGCATAAAAACTTAGATCCATCAAAGAGCGCTAATAAAAACAGGCCAGAAATCCTAAAACTAAATCAGCCATTAAAGCTTAAAAGACATGACGCCTAACCCCCTCCTTCAGCAAAACAGCATTGGGGTGATACAAATTGCCCAGGGAAGTTATTCGACAACCAGAACACCATCGCAAAAGAGTACCCTGTCCCAAGTGACCATCTGACTAATCTCAGGAAGTAGATCTGGTGGGCTGTGCAGGTGTTTTAAAATGTTGCTCTGGCAGCAGCTGCCACCACAGCGCAAAGGTCTCCACTGCGTGACTGGAGGTAAGCCATGACAGCCATTTTGAGGCTGGCTGCACCGCCTGCGGTAACCACTTTATGGCTGCACCCAACACACTATATTAGAATTCCAGAGGTGCCTGCAGGGTCAGGAAGGTTGGGGCCCCTGATTAGACATAGGGCAGATTCAAATGGGGGGCAGGTGATTTGATGTAGTGGTTAAGTGTGCGGACTCTTATCTGGGAGAACTGGGTTTGATTCCCCACTCCTCCACTTGCACCTGCTGGACGACCCTGGGCAAGCCATAGCTCTTTCAGAGCTGTTCTTGAAAGAGCAGTTCTTGAGAGAGCTCTCTCAGCCCCACCTACCTCCCAGGGTGTCTGTTGTGGGGAGGGGAAGGGAAAGGAGTTTGTAAGCAGCTCCGAGACTCCAAGTGAAGGGCGGGGTATAAATCCAATCTCCTCCTCCTCTTCTGATACCCTGCTCCAAATATGTTTGGTAGGTAAAAACCTGGTGCTTTGAAGTGTGCTTGGAAATAGACTACCTAACAGCGTTGTTGTGAGGTCCAAATGCTGTCATTAGTTCTTTGGAGAAATCTGAAGGCAACAGGCCCTTCTGTCACATCCAGGTGGGATCTCAAGGTGTGTTTCGAGGCCCCGGGAGCTGATGCACATTAACACCTCCTTAGACTATAACTAGATCGGTATTTATAGCATAGGCTTCCGAAAGGCGGTAGCGCAACCTGCTTGAATGCAAATCTCAGCTGCTACCTTTTCTGTTCAGAGGAAGGGCTTCTTCTTTTTTTTTTAACTCAGGTCTGAAACAGTTTTTATTCCGCAAACTGTTTTTACCTCAGGATCCTACTTTCACTGTTCCCTACCCAATTGGGGAGACATTCCAGGGGCAAATTCTACTGAGGAAGCACTTTTTTATTCATCAAGTAAATTAAACTGTGGAATTTGCTGCTAGTGGGCTGGGTGGCTACTAGCCATGGTGATTAAAGGACACCTCTTTGTTCAGAGGAAGTAAACTTCTGAATACCAGCACCAGCAGGCAACATCAGGGGAAGGCCTCGATCTCGACGCTCTGTAGTTCGACCTCCACAGGAACTGGTTGGCCACTGTGTGAGACAGGATGCTGGATTATCAATCAATCAATCAGACTTTATTGGCATAACATACAGAGCATGGATGCTGGATTAGATGGACCAGTGGTCTGATCCAGCAGGGCTGTTCTTATGTTCGTATGAAGTGGTGATGGCTGAGAGCCCAGATGGCTTTAATAGGGGATTAGACCGATTCATGGAGCAGAGTCCGTCAGTGGTTACTAACCATGGTGAACTAATGGGTCCACATTTGGACTCAGTACACCTCTGAATGCCAGTTCTAGGAGGCAGCATGGGAAGGCCTTTGTTTCCTGTTTACTGGCCCTTGAGGGCAAGTGGGTATCCACTGAGGAAAACAGGATGCTGGACTAAATAAGACCCTGGTCTGATCCAGTAGGGTTCTAGGCAGACCTAGGTAAAGGTTTCTTTTGCTCAAAAGCCAGCCGAATCTGACTCTAGGGGGCAGTGCTCATCTCCATTTCCAAGCCGAAGAGCCAGCGCTGTCCTAAGATTTTTCCATGGTCATGTGGTCAGCCAAGGCGCACGTAACGCTGTTATCTTCCCACTGAAGCAGTACCTATTTATCTACTTACAATTTCTTGCTTTCGAACTGCTAGGTTGGCAGGAGCTGGGGCCAGAGATGTCACACAGCACCTCTGGTCTTGAACCGCCAAGCTACCGACCTACTCAGACATAAATCCAACTGGGGACTTACTCCACAGAGCATAGAATTACCTATTTTTGCCACCTCTAAATTTGTTCTAGCTAGACGGAATTCTAAACAAAGTCTTCCTCTCACCCAGGAAATCATAGTACTTTCTTATAGATGGAAAAAACCCAGCATCACCTTCGACTGGCAAGCGGTAAACAGAAAATGGATATGTTCTTAATTATCTGCCATCTCTTTACTGCGTTTGCCAAAAGAACATTTGATTCTGTTCCACAGCCTGCAAAATCTGGAAAGATTTTATGAACATTCACATTGTTAAAACTATAGTTCCCTTATTAACATCTGTGTTTTGATGTCTCTTTAGACCCTTGATCAATCTGTCTTCGCTGATGAGTTGTCTCCATGGAAGTATCTCCCCCCCCCACCATCACACACAGAACTTGAGAACATAAGTAGAGCCATGCTGGATTAGACTAAAGGCCCTTGAGACTAGCTTTCTGTTCACACAGTGGCCAACCAGCTACCTCTAGAAGGGCCTCAGACAGGAAGAGGGCAACAGCATCTTTCTGCCCATGCTCCCCAAAGGCCTACTACTTCTGGTACAGGAGAGAGTAAATATCCATCATCAAATTTGGTATCCGTCACCACATTCTGCGGCAACAAGTTCCACAATTTAATGTTGAGCTGTGTGAAGAAGTACTTCCTCGTGTGTGCCCTGAATCTCCCACTATTCAGCTTTAGCGGATGAACTCTGAGTTCTAGTATTATGGGAAAGGGAGAAGCTACTCAGGCATATGTGCCCTCAGTCAAGATTCTCATATTCCTCACGTGTTGGTCAGCAATAGAAGGGCAAGATTCAAGTCCAGTCAAAGGCCAACGAGCTTTCCAGGGTATAAGCTTTCAAGAGTCTACGCTTTCGAAATCTGACAAAGGGAGCTTTGACTCTCAAAAGGTTATACCCTGGAAAGCTTGTTGGTCTTTGAGGCTTTGGTGGTTTCTTTCATTGAAAACCCTGCAAACAAGTGTGGGATTTTTTTTTAAGGGTTTTTCTTAAAGTCTTACTGCGGGGGTCCCCAACCTTGTTGAGTCTGTGGACACATTTGGGATTCTGACAGGGCATGACAGGCACAGCCACAAAATGGCTGGCACAAAATGGCTGCTGCAGGAGGAGGAGTCAGCAACAAAATGGCTGCCACAGCTTAACTTCGGTAACACAGTGTAGATTCTTGTGCTATGGTGGCAAGCTGCTGCCAAAGCAACATTTAAAAAAAAAATCTGAACAGCCAATCAGATCTCCAATAGTCAACCAGAAGCCTTGTTGGGCAAAAGTCCTACCTGGGGCCACCCACTTCCTAAAAACACTGGGTGGCTGCCAGAAAAGGTGTCAGAGGGGGCTGTGGCACCAAGAGACACTATGCTGGGGATCCTTGTTTTCCTGGATCAGACCAAGGGTCAGCCCCGTAGCCTGAAATTTTGGATTGGTGGGGCATGGGGGAATTTTGTGGGGCAGCCGGGGTGGGGGGAGGAGGAGGGAGGGAGGGAGAGGGGCAGCTACAGCCTTCCCTGAACTCCAAGTGGCTATTTCACTGCTTGGAATTCAGGCGTGGGCCGCCTCCGCTTGAAAAACACCATTTAAAGGGAAGGCCTTGGAGTTCAGGGAAGGCATGCGGCAGCCCCTCTCCCTCCCTTCCCGCAAGATTTAAAGGGCTCTCCAGCTTATCGGTGGGCCATGTGCTCCTGCCAATCAGCTGGAGGGCCCTTTTAATGTCACAGGAGGGGAGGGAGGGGGCAGCAGCAATTGTGGGGCATGCCTCACATTTGAGGGGGCGGAGCCCTGGAATGTCCCACTGTAGCTGAGGGTCTGTTTCTTGTGGCATCGTGTTTCCAAGACCGACCTGCAAATGACAGCACTTAAGCATCCCATGTATGAGGGCGATGACAGGTTTTATTGCCATCACAAGAAAGAGAGAACTTCTGTCCGTCTAGTTTCTCTGAGTATTAGCAGCAACTCGTATCTCATCCCTCCCTATATCTGGTTTCCACCAGTTCAGTATGCAGACCCCCTTAGGTTATTTCATTTATTCATTTAAAATATCTCTATACTGCTTTCCCATTTTGCTCAGTGCTGTGAAACGTTGAGCTGGAGGAGCTCAAAAGGGAAACTACCTCCACTCAGAAGAGCCAGGACTTTCCCAGTAGGAGCCGAAGTTTGCATTGGGGCCAGGCCTTGCCTTGTGTCTTTCACTGGAGAAATCTAGCTATCCCTTCTTCCTGTCATCTCCCTTCCTCCGTGATTTCTCATCTGCCCTTCCTCTCCCCCAAACATAGGCCTTATCATATGTGAGGGGAAATGGGTTGGCGGTAGGGTTGCCTCCAGGTGGTAGCTGGAGATCTCCTGGAATTACACGTGGTCTCCAGATGACAGAGATCAGTTCCCCTATGGAAAATGGCTACCTTGGAAGATGGAGTCTAGGGCACTATACCTCTCTGAGGTCCCTCCCCTTTCCAAACCCTGCTCCCCAGACTCCACCTCCAACTTGTCCAAGTATTTCCCAATCCAGAGCTGGCAACTCTAGTTGGCAGAGCCTTGAGGTAGGAGAATGGACTGCACCACTTTCAGATTGTGGGTGCTAGACTCTCATGAACGCATGAAGCTGCCTTGTTCCAAGTGGGCCGATTGACCTATCAGGGTCACTATTGTCTAATCTGACTGGCAGGAGCTCTCCAAGGTCTGAGATGAAGGTCTTTCACATCCTCTTTTAACAGGAGATTCTGGGGATTGAACCTGGGACCTTCCGTAGGCCAAGCAGATGTTCTGCCAATGAGCCACCACCGCCACCACACCCCAAAGACCAGTTTTGAATGTCCCTTTGGACAAAAGAGCCCTTAGAGAACAGCAGCATCTCAGGTGCAAGGAATGTACTTTCTAAGACCCTCCTTCTGCCCAGGACATTCAGTTGGCATCTATGAAATAAGGGAGTTGTTAACGCTGTCTCCACCACCCTGCCAATATGGTAGCACTGTACAAATCACCCTCCAGTTGAGTTACACTGGGTGATTAGGAGCTGAGTCACGGTGGAAGAGTGCCACGAATCATTAAGAGCAGGATGCACATCTCCAAACAGACTTGCCAGATTCAGGCCCCCCCAAGAAGGCTCTTTCCAAGGATTTGCATAAAAGGGTGAGTCTCCTTTGTCCCTCCCCCTGCCCACTGTTCATGGCACTGAAGAGTCACAAAAATCCTGTTCGGTGGAATTTTTTAGAGGGCTGGTTCAATGTATTCTGTTCCTCCAAGAGGTATACCCATTGCCTCTACCCATGCTGCCATTGGCCGGCTACGAACTGAGCCCCTGCAGTGTTAACATGGGGGCTCAGCTCAAATCCGGCTGCTAGTAGAATGGGAAGACATAGACACCATCTCCTGCAGTGTCAGCACTGCTGGCCAAATCCAAGCTGAGCCCCTGCAGCATAATGCTAGAGGGGCTCAGCTTGGACGCGGCCACCAGTAGTATCAGAGGCTACAGGTATAACCTCCTGGACCCAGCCACTTCTTGGTCATTCTGGGGCCCTGGGCAAAAGTCCAGGATGAGGCCCCAGAACACTGGGACCCCAACACTGTCCCTCCCCTGATGGGGCCATGTGGAGTGAGCAGGAGGAGGAGGAGGAGATTGGATTTATACCCCGCCCTTCACTACCCAAGGGAGAGCGGCTTACATACTCCTTTCCCTTCCCCTCCCCACAACAGATGTAGTGGTTAAGGGTGCGGACTCTAATCTGGGAGAACCGGGTTTGATTCCCTCCTCTTCCACTTGCAGCTGCTGGATGACCTTGGGCAAGCCATAGTTCTGTCAGAGAGCTGTTCTCGAAAGAGCAGTTCTCGAAAGAGCTCTCTCAGCCCCACCTACCTCACAGGGTGTCTGTTGTGGGGAGGGGAAAGGGAAAGGAGTTTGTAAGCCGCTCTGAGACTCCAAGTGAGTGAAGGGCAGGGTATAAATCCAATCTCTTCTTCTTCTTCTTCTTCTTCTTCTTCTTCTTCCCATAAGGAGGTGTCGTATGTGAGACAGGCTACGTCACAGCGATGCCTCGGAGGAGGCGATAGTTTCCTGAGTTCACCTGCCCTTTCCTTTTCTTACAATAGCCAGTTGACACAGTTTCAATGGCTGTACTCAACAGGCATTAGAAGTCGTATTCGTTGATTCTGCCTCCCCCTAGTGGGCATTATAAAAGTGAAGCCCGTCCCCTGAAGCTGCTTAGCGGAAGAGTACATACACCTTGGGACTAGATCTGTCAGGAAATCCTGCGGCGATTATATAACATGTTTTTGTGCGTATGGCTATTAATAGCAAAAGGGGCACACAGATAAAAAAAAGTACTGAATTCTCACCTTCACCTACAATTTACTGTTCCGCAACCCCTCTTCTCCTCAGAGACCCTTCTCACCCAGCTAGGATCACACGTTAGCTGATCTTCCAGGTTTTGCTCCTTGGTTATTTTGTCATTCCCTTCTGCATGGCATCGCCTCCCTCAATTCCAACTGAGCCAGCAGATAGCTTTAAAATTAAACCTGGAACTAGAGCAGGCACGCCTTGCCGGGAGTTGTCCGTTCCTTTAACGGTAGCCAGGTCCCCCCTGGCCCCCAACGAGGGATTGGAGGGGAAGGGTTGTCAGAGCCAGGTTGGGAAATTCCTGGAGATTTGGGGGTGGAGCCGGGGCAGAACAGGGACCTCAATGCCATAGACCACCCCCCAAAGCGTTCCTTTTCTCCAAGGGAACTGATCTCCTTAGTCTAGTGAGGAGCTGGAATTCCAGGGGATCCCGTGGTCCCACTTGGAGGCTGGCATCCCTAGTTCCTTTGGGTCTTCTCCCCTACTTCTGCTACAGTGTGCATTTTGGAGTGTTTATGTGCTGGCTCTCACCCTGACCTGGATAGCCCAGGCTAGCCCGCTCCTCCACATGCAGCTGCTGGTGTGACCTTGGGCCAGTCACAAGTTCTTTCAGAGCTGTTCTTTTAAGAGCAGTTCTCGAAAGAGCTTTCTCAGCCCCACCTACCACACAGGGAGTCTGCTGTGGGGAGGGGAAGGGAAAGGAGATTGTAAGCCGCTCTGAGACTCCTTTGGGTAGTGAAGGGTGGGGTATATATCCAATCTCCTCGTCCTCCTCCTCCTCATCAGCTCTTGGAGGCTAAGGAGGGTCAGCCCTGGTTAGTACTTGGATGAGAGATCACCAAGGGAGTCCAGGGTCACTGCACAAAGGCAGGCAGTGGCAAACCACTTCTGAACATCTCATGCCTTGAAAAACCGCCATGGAAAAGCACAAGCTAAAATCGAAGTCACAAGCAATGAGAACACGAGAACCTCAGAGCAGCCATGGTGGGTCAGATCAATAGTCCATTTAGGCCAGCCTCCTTTCCCCCACTGTGGTCAGTGAGATGCAACAGGGAGTCCTGCAAACAGGGTCCACAGACTGCTGACTGCTGTCCGGCTTCTGACAATCAAAGGCAATTCTACCTCTGGCCTGGAGGTCCCTTTTGGTTAGCATGGCTGATAGCCAACGGTAGGCCTTTGCACCATCACTGTGCTCCCCAGCTTTTTGAATCCATCTAGGTCGATGGCCATCACCTTGTCTTGCGGCAGTGAGTTCCACAAGTCAATGATCCATTTTGCGCACCCCTGTTTCTTTCGGGGAGTGCCTGAGAAACCTCAACGCTGAAAGGCAGCCGTTTTTTAAGAAGCAAAGCACAGTCGTAAGACTAGCGTGTTCCAGTCACAAAAATGTTATCTGTTTCATTTCAAAAGCAAGGTTGTACGCATGTTCACTATAACTTGTGAACAAGGAGTTTGGAACTTCAGAATCCAAAGTGAACGCTGGTAGAGAACTTCTGAAGCATCCTTTCTTCCAGTATTGGAAACCCTATTCACACATTATAGTGAACAAATGTACATTGTGTTTGTACGTGAGTACTAGGTTTGCCAGACTGAGACGGGCAACCAGAGGTAGGGTTGGGGATAGGGATTTGATGGGGGGGGAGGGAGCATTGCCAGTGTGATGGTGTTACTTCCAGGGGAAAGCATGGAAGTGACAATGGGTAGCTCTTAGAATTGCAGGAAATTCCATGGTAAAACCATAGAGTTTCTGGCGATTCCTAGAGCTACTTTTCATCACTTCTGGGTTCTCCCTGGAAGTGACATCATCTCACCAGTGAGATTCCCCACTCTGACTGGGGGCCTTGGCAGCCCCTAGTGGGGGCATCTGTTTGTAAGAAACAGCCAACAGGCATTCACTTTGCGAATGAAACCAGGAAGAGTACCTGGTTAAATGTGGACTTTGTATTACCTGCTCAGCTGTGCCTGCATTGATGGTAACAGGAGAACAACTGAACTCACATGCAGAGAACAATCATGTGTAGACTGTACATGGATTGTACATGCATTCACTGTCACTTGTGAATAGGGTGGAAGTCTTGCAGAAAGTATCGTTATCTGTGAGATTGGAGGTCTACACCAGATAGAGGCCCATTCTGCATCTAGCATTTGCTCCGTTGTTTTACCAAACCCCACTGGAACAGAAAAAGATACAGCTCAAAACCACATTCAAATACCCCAGGCCAATGCCATACTGAGTTACCCCTGAATGGCCATAAAATGGCCATAAATCTGTGCAGACAGCCACCATAAAACGGAGAGATCAAACGAAGTGAAAGCGGCATGCAACAGCAGAGGGGAATTTCTGTTCCAGTGTGGGTTTGGTAGGACAGCGGAGCAAATGCTGGATGCAGATTGGATCAGAGTTCCCAGGTAGGGGGCAGTCCAAGAGGAGGGCAAAGTTTGGGGAGGATGTAATGTCACTTCTGGATGACAGTCAAGGCTGTCTGCCTCAGTTTCTATAGTCTGAGGAAAGTCCTAGAGCATCACTATGTGGAGGCCATTTCTCTCTCCTGCTCCTCAGTTCCTCAAGTGCAGGAAATTGGGACTGAGGGCTGTTAATCCCCCAGCTCGGGTGAGCAAACGGGAAGCCAAACACCAAGTGATGTGTTCTGGTCTCCTAACTTAAGCCCCCATTTTGTTACTAATACTGGACATGTCTTTGTGAAGAGTAGATCTTGTGTGAGCAGTAGAACTTGAGTAGCCACACCGATACGCCACACTTGCCTCCAGTTTGACATCCAGTTGTATGAATGGCCAGCATCTGGACACTGCTCCGTTCTCCAAAGGGTTCAGTTCTTCGCCTCTCTGTCACGAGCTGGATGCCAATAGGACAGGAGTCAAGCAGAAGTCCGGGACAGTCCGAGGTTAAGCCGAATCAGGAACGAGTTGCCAAGTCCAAAACACTAAGCCAAAAGCAGAGTCAGTCCAAACCAGGGTCAAAGAGGGAAACTCACGAGTAGACCAGTCCAGGGAGTCAACAGAGCTGACTTCAAACAAAGCCGGAATCACAAGCCAGAGAGTCCAGAATCAAGTTAGCTATCACGAGCCGAACGGGTGCAGAGCTTAGCCAAGAAGACTTGTTGCTAGCACAAGTTGGTGGTCTCTGTGCTGTGCCTAAATACCCAGCCACTTCCTGTGCTTGTTAGCAGCTGGCAGAGAGGTTCTGGCTCCTTCTAGAACTCAGGACTTAGTGATCTGTGACCAGGCAGGCGTGCCTCTTTCCTTCTCACAGCTAACTCTTGCCTGCATTGGGACCTTAGACGTTCCACCCAAGGAGGTGAATCAGGTGGGCCTGAGCTTAGCTGTGGCTCAGCTGCTGCTGGTGCTGGGACGAAACCCTGGGAGGTGCTTGCTTGAGCCTCATCTGGCTCAGGTGGAGGCTCCTCTGGAGCCGGGAGCTGATCCTCCACCTCACTTAGGTCCGCAGGAGGCGGATCCTCAGAGGCACTCCTGACCCTCTCTCCATTTGAATGTACCTTTGAATGGCCGGTCAAGTTCCGCCATAAACCTGGCGCTCCCTACAGCGTCGATTCTTCTCCTCTGGAAATGGAGCTTCTGCATTAAAAATGTAACAGCAGAGGTATTTTGGATATGTCAGTTCTGCTTCAGAAGCATTTCCAGGCGATTCCAGAACTCCCAAATCCAAGGAGAGGTTTGGAGGAGTCGGATTTCGAAAGCATCCGGGGCCGGTGCAAGAGGAGACAGATGAAGACCACCACCAGCAACCCCCCCCCCCCCGCTGCTGTCTCCCAGCTGTGTTTGCCTGGCAACTTTTTTTTCCTTCCACACCTCTGCAAGGTTGAGCACACTTAATAATTAACATTGAGAGCGGTGGTGCTCCTCCAACTCCCCTTCATCTCCGTGTTGTTCTTGTCTGGATACATTATCTTTTTGGCAGCCGCCCAGCCAGTGCATATGAGATATTGAACTGACCTTACAACGAGGTAATAACGCTCCCATCTTATAGACGCCCTGTCTCTCCCACCTTCAACTCATTCTCACCCCCCTGGAGATGTAGTGCAGAGAGCTTCGAGTCAAGGGAAGAGCAAGCTCCCCCTTGCATAAGTGGTGTTAAAAGGGCAAGCGCGAGACCACTTTGGATATTTCTGGGCTTTTCATCCCTCCTGTAAGTGGCACTTTTGAACGGCGAGTGAGATCATTGTCTGTCATTTGATGGAGGATATTTTATTCAAACACGACAGTTGTGGATTTCCTCTGTTTCTTTCCTTTATGCTTCCAGACGCTCCCCCTGCAATGAGTTTTGGTTCTGGTCTGGTGTAGTGGTTAGGAGCGCGTCTGGTGTAGTGGTTAGGAGCATGGACTCTAATCTGGGAGAACTGGGTTTGATTCCCCACTCCTCCACGTGCAGCTGCTGGTGTGACCTTGGGTCAGTTACAAGTTCTCTCAGAGTTTTTCTCTCACAAGCAGTTCTCGGGAGAGCTCTCTCAGCTCCACCTACCTCACAGGGTGTCTGTTGGGGGGGGGGGGGGGGAAGGTGATTGTAAGCTGCTCTGGGACTCCTTTGGGTAGTGAAAGGCAAGGTATAAATCCAATCTTTTCTCTTCTCTTCTCTTTCTAACATTTCCAGAACTGGAGCATGCACTATTTAATCTGGCCCAGAGTTCCCCAGCTTTTTGGATCCTGCGGGCACCTTTGGAATGGTGACACGGGGGAGGGGGCAGCCACAAAATGGCTGCCACAGAATGGCTGCCGCAGGAGGTGGAGTCAGCCACAAAATGTCTGCCACAGCTTACCTTCAGCCACACGGTGAAGATCCCTGAGCTGTGCTGGCAGCTGCTGCCAAAGCAACATTTTTAAAAAATCTGCACAGCCAATCAGCTCTCCAGTGGCCAGCCAGAAGCCCTGCTGGGGAGAGCCCCACCTGGCCCCGCCCACTTTCTAAAGACACTCGGCAGGCGCTAGGAGAGGTGTTAGCAGGCCCTGCTGTGCCCATGGGCATAGTGTTGGGGACCTCTCTAGTCTTGCCAATGTGGAAACAATACAAAAAGCAATCTTGATGGGAACAGACCCGGTGCTGCATGAGCTGCATTGGCTTCCAGTGGAGTACAGGATCAGATCTTAGGTTATGGTGTTGGCCTTCAAAGTCCTTAACGGCCAGGGACCTATGTACCTTTGGGACCATCTCTCCTGGTATACCCTCAGAAGAGTGCTACACCCTGGAGATCAGAATTTATTGGCGGTTCAGTATATTTATCCAGCTGTCCTCAACAAAGGGCCAGGGCTTTCTCTGCCCTGGCTCCAAGCGGGTGGGACTCTCTGCCGGGACGCATTACTCTCTGCAGGATGCATTACAATTCTGCAGGGCGTGCAGAGCAGAGATGTTCTGCCAGACGTTTGGTTGAGGACAGCGATGGTCCCGTCTTTGCACTCCCATCCTCCTCCCCCCTGCCCTTTCCCCCATGAGACAGCAGTGCCTAAACCCATTTATCCAAATGGCGACAAGTATTCAAAACTTTAGGTTCTGTGACAATTTAACAGGATCTAGTTATTGTTTTGTTTACTTGGATGGTATGTATACCACCTCTCCAGAGAGCCGGTTTGATGTCATGGTTAAGGGCGGTGGACTCTAACCTGGGAGAACCGGGTTTGATTCCCCACTCCTCCACATGCAGTCAGCTGAGTGACCTTAGGTCAGTCACAGTTTTTTCAGAGTTGTTCTCTCAAGAGCAGTCCTCTCAGAGCTCTCTCAGCCCCCACCTACCTCACAGGGTGTCTGCTGCGGTGGGGATGGGGGGGATAGAAGCCAAATAAAATAAATAAATAAATTGTGGGGAGAGGAAGGGATGGCGATTGTAAGCCGCTCTGCGACTCCAAGTGAAGGGCGGGGTATAAATCCTCCTCCTCCTCTTCTTCTTTCAAAACTGAAATAAAAACAATTAAAAGTAATCGTACCAATACTTTACTTTTTTGTCCTTTACTTAAATTCCTTCCCTAATGTAAGAATTAATTCCTAATTTACTTTCTATTACTATTACAAAAGAGAAGAAAAGAATCACTGGAAAGGACAGTAATGCTGGGAAAAGTCAAAGGCAGCGGGAAAAGAAGAAGACCCAACCTGCGATGGATTGAGTCAGTCAAGGAAGCCACAGCCCTCAGTTTGCAAGACCTGAGCAAGGCTGCTAAATATAGGACTTTTTGGACCGACTTCCGGTAGGGAACATGGCAGTCTCTGTTTCTTAGGGAGAGGCACCATGAGGAAAAAATCCAGCTAGAAAGATTTCAGCTGGAATATCTCAGAAGAGGAAGAGGAGGAGGAGGAGGAGGAGGAGATTGGATTTATACCCCGCCCTTCACTCATTTGGCGTCTCAGAGCGGCTTACAAACTCCTTTCCCCTCCCCACAACAGACACCCTGGGAGGTAGGTGGGGCTGAGAGAACTCTTTCCCAAGCTGTCCTTGAGGGAACAGCTGATACAGAGCTATGGCTTGCCCAACGTCATCCAGCCAGAAGATCAGGAGATCAACCAATTTATCTCCATTAAGTTAGCTCCTTTGGTAAATCACAGAGGAGGTGGAAATTGTGAAATTACTTTCAGCATTCCACAATTAAGGAGACATCAATCTCCAGTTTTGACATATTTATTTCCTTCACTGTTCCCCCCCACCAGAATTGTACCCAAACAAATGGTAACCGTATAAACTAAGATTGTTATTCATGTTTGATCCTTGAATTTGTTAGACAGCTTCATTATGCTGTACAATAATTTACTGCTCACCCTCTACCTATATATATGGACTGATAATTTCCATTTTTGTTTCTGTCTCTGTCTTGACTCCAACTGGCCCTTCCTGGCAACTAACCCCCCTTCCTATATGTAATGGTTGAGGAAATTCTGTGTCACTGTATCTAAAGAAGTGTGCATGCACCCGGAAACTTACACCGTGAATAATACTTTGTTGGTCTTAAAGGTGCCCCTGGACTCAAACTTTATTTGTGTAAATACCATGACAGGTTAAATGAGCCTTTCTGCAACCTGTCCAGTAGGTGGCACTGTTGACCAGATTATTTCATCGAAGCTTTCTTCTCTGCTGCAGTGAACAGGACTGTCTGTCCCAGAACAGGCACTGTTTCTTCTGGCAAAGGTTTTTGCTGAAATTATTCATTAAAGGGAATTGGGTAAAATGCTGTAGTTCTGTCTGTCCAAGAGTCTATTGATCTGGGCAGGGCAGCCTTGCTGGCAATTGACATTTGCATGTTCTGTATTACTGCTTACCCTTTCCCTTAATTCACACAAATAAAATATATAATACAACACAAACATACGATGTCTTTTATTTTGCACGCTTTGTACCAAGGGAATGTCCAAGGAGTCTGATGCCTAAGGCAATAAAATCCTCTCCCCATAGTGGCAAAACCCCCCACAAATTAATAGATTTTGTCAGAAGGAAAATCTGCTATCTGAGGCAGGCTGTAGCCTGATATCAGAGTCAGCTGTGTTTATACAGGATGCAGAATTCTTGATAGAGATTATTTGGATAACTTTCCAGCAGCATTTTGATTTTATTTTTTCTTAAATGGCAGCATGAGCAGTACTATTGTCGCATCCTAAGCAGAGGGCTGGCCAGATCTCGGAAGCTAAACAGGGTCGGCCCTGCTTAGCATTTGGATGGGAGACCGCCAAGGAAGCCCAGGATTGTGATGCAGTGGCACACAATGGCAAACCAACTCTGAGGTTGTGGTCACACGTGCCAGTTGAAGCGGAGTGGAAGTGAGGCTACTCCCTCTGGAAGAATTAGACCTGCGGTTGCAAGATCACACAGCCCTTTGTTGCTGCGGGCCCAGCCCATCACTGTGTGATCAGACGCAACTGCAGGTGAGTCGGTTCCCCCCCCCCCCCCGTTTGTTTCCCATGCGCATAAATGAAGAATCGCACCTCCGCACCAAGGGTCCACTATGGGTATGTGATGATGCGCATACTACGAAGGGGGGGGAATGGCACCAAGCCGGGATGGCTTGATCAGACCATCCCAACGGTTTGGAAGCGTGCTTGCATGATCAGACAGGGGAAAATCCATCTGTGGCCTGTCACAACCCATTTACTACTGGATTTCCCCCGTGTCTTTTAACTCTGCTTCTACAGCAGAGCAGCGCATGTTGCCGACAACTGCAGGATGCTTCCCAGATGTTGCTATCTGATTGCGCCCTTTTGATCCATCGGGCATTCGCGCCTATGTTGGATCTTCTGGCACGTGTGATTGCACCCTGAATGCCTCTTGCCTTGGAAACCACATGGGGTCCCCATAAGTAGGCTATGACTTGACGGCAAAAACAAACAAACAAGAGGGATAGATCCCCCCCCCTTTGTTGCTTTATTGTTCTGGAGTTTCTTTGTGAGAAGACAAGAGTCCCTGGAAAACACAAGCCTGCTAGCAAAAGTTGAAGGCAGCAGGAACAGAGGAAGACCCCCAACCTGAGATGGATTGACTCCATCAAGGAGGCCACGGCCCACAGTTTGCAAAACCTGAGCAGGGCTGCTGATGACATGGCATTTTGGAGGTAATTAATTCATAGAGTCGCCACAAGTTGGAAGTGGCTTGACGGCAGTGAATATACACACACACAGCATTTTCTTGCCCTATATTCCAATTTAATTAGGAGATGGTCTGGAGTTAATTCCTAAACTGGAGCTAGAGTTGCCAGATCCAGGTTGGGAAATACCTGGAGCTTTGGGGAGTGGAGCCTGAGCAGGGCAGGGTTTGGGGAGGGGAGGGATCTCAAAGGGATATAATGCCACAGAGTCCACCTTCCAAAGTGGTAATTTTCTCCAGGTGAACGGAGCTCTGTTGCCTGGAAATAAGTTGTAATAGCAGGAGATTGCCAGCCGCCACCTGGAGGCTAGTAACCCTAATTGGAGCACACAACACTTTCTTGCAGCCCTCTGGTCTCTTCAGTTCACTGGCATCTCCTTCGCTTCCTGCGGCCTTGCCAGTGTGCACATGCAGCATTATAAAAAGGAAACGCTGATGAATGGTATATATGATTTTGTGTGCATTCTTTTTGTGTGCTGTTTTACTGAAGTACACACATGCTCTTGTGCACTGGGAAAATGTGACACTAAAAGAATTTTGATGCACTCATACATACAATCCCAGCGAGATTGTTCTTTTGCAGTGTTTTACATGCATGATCAGTAATGGAGAAAAAGACCGTGCTAAAACACTGCAAAAAAGCAAGCCTCTTGTAACATATAAGACAGCATCATAATTCTTTTCGAGTCATGTCATACCATTGCGCAGGAGTACAAATACACATTAGTTAAACACTGTACTGTTATTTATGTGTATGTGCACAGGGGTAAAACACTGCAAAAAAGCAATCTTGCTGTCCAATGTATTGCAACTTTAGGATTATTTTTGAATCATGTTTTACCATTGCACAGAGTCGACATGCATTTCTGAAAAACACCCCATTGTTAATTATGAGCATTGCATATTGATAAAACACTACACAAACACAATCTTGATGTTATTGTACATATGATTGTATAGGATATCATTTTATATGGTATTTTATTCTCCTATGCTAAGGCAAGAGCATAGGAGGCAAGACAACTATACAAAGGATCTTACTATAACAATATGTACAATCAGTTCAAGATTGCTTTTTTGTAGTGTCTTCTCACTGCACATGATGTACTTTCATCAGAATCCCAGAGGTGAGAGAAGATACATATGGGTGAAGGCACTGAAAGCTGAAGCAAATGACACAAACACAGTATACAAAATTTGGAAATGGAAAAAAAATAGCCATGTTTTGATTTTATAAGGAAGATCAGATAATTCAGAATTCCAGATTCTGGTTAGAAATTTGGAAGCGCCCCTTGCTGTGATGTAGTTTCTGACTACTAATATAGTCGAATTAGCACTGGCCCACAATAGAAGGAAAGGCTCACCCAAAGTCCAGAAAAGAAAAATCGAAGTCATAATCAGAAGCTTTCAGGGATTCTTTCTATATTATAACGTTTCTCTACCTTGCTTTTGCATTGTTTAAAGCTAAACCTGAAGTAATGGTCTCCACTTATGGTGATAAATGGCCACATGGTGCAGTGATTTGATGCCACCGCAGAAACTTTAAAAGAAGCTGTACTTTATAAACACACAGACACACAAAACAAAGGGCAGTTATCCAATCATGAGTCTGTAATTAATTCTGCTAAAGAGAAACAATTACCCTTTCAGCTCTAAATGGATTATAAAAAGGACAGTAATTTACAGAATGATAAGTGAGGAAGGGGAAGAAAATAATGTGTTTACAGAGAAAATTCTCAGTTTCTTGGTTCTTGCTGAGCAATTGGCGTCGCAGTTTGCAATCTCACACTGCCTGGTTCGCAAAGCCAGGACTAACCCATGCAAGGGTGGGCATAACACTTCCCCCATAGCCTTCCCACACATCTCAACCAAGGAGCAAGCAATCTGTGCCCTCTGTTCTTTGGAACTGAGAACCGCAAAGAATGCTGGCACTATCAGCAAGGGCAATTTTGTTGGAGCTTGGGATGGAAGAACCTTCGGCTCAGGGTGCAAAGGGGTTGTCGACTGGGAGTACCACTGGCGAGCCCTGGAGAAATACTGCCCTTGACTCGATTTTGAGTCAAAATCGGAAAGCGATGGAGAAAGTGAGGAGAAGAAAGAGGGAAAAGAAAAGGAAAGGAAAGAAAAGAAAAAGAAAGGGAAGAAAAAGGCTGATACCGTTTTACCGCTACAGATTCAGACGAGGAAACAGACAAAGACCAAGGAGCAAGGACAAAATTTGAAAGATGGAGCAGAAGACTAATGACTTCAGGTTAGTATCATTAAATGTTAACGGTCTAAATGCCCCACAAAAAAGATCTCGAATATTCCACCAACTAAGTAAATTAAAAGCTGACGTGGTATGTCTACAAGAGACACATATAAAAAAAGAACATGTGAAACATATAAACTACAAGAGATTAGGTCTTGCATTTGTAGCAGCTGATTTAAACGAAAAAAAGAGGGGAGTGGTGACTTATATAAAGGAACATTTACATCCAGAGTTAGTCTATGCATCCAATGACGGGAGAATTGTAGTGGTATTAACAGTAAGACAAGGAAAAGCATACTTAATCATAAACATCTATGCACCTAATGCAAATTAACAACCATTCTTTAAAGAGCTAGCAGAAAGATTGAGGGAGACAAAATATAATAATTTCTGCCTCTTAGGAGACTTCAATGCAGTGGTAGACAGGAGGAAAGACAGAAAAAATATTAATAACACAAAGAAAAAGGGTCAAACTTTGCCAAGTAATTTCTATCACCTAGCGGAGGAACATGACATTTTAGATGCGTGGAGAACCAAATATTTGGATAAAAACGTATATACATACTATTCGGCAAGATATAAATCCTGGTCACGGATAGACATGGCATGGATATCCAGGTCTCTGATCCTGGAAATGAATGACATTGAGATCTTACCGATGACCTTTGCTGATCATAATCCTGTCCTGTTGTCTCTTAGGGAGACAAAGAAAAACACCAGATGGACAATGAACAAATACTTACTGAAAGATACCATCTTTGTCGATAAATTGAGGGAAGAAATTAAAGAATTTTTTAAAATTAATTTAACACCTCATATTTCTATTAGTATAGTTTGGGATACATTTAAAGCTTTCGTAAGAGGTAAGTTAATTAGTTATACCGCATGGAAGAATAAACAAGATAGTAGGGAGTATAATAATTTGGTTAAGCAGATTAAAATAGAGGAGGAAAATAGACATAAAACACAAGGGGATAGGAATAAACAAAATCTGCTTTTTAAGCAGCATAAATTAAACTTATTGCTGAGTAAAGAAGTAGGGAAAAGGGTCCAGCTCAATAAGCTATTCTTCTTTGAAAACGCGAATAAACCCTCAAGATGGTTAGCGTACAGATTGAAAAAAGAAGAGGCTAAAAGAACAATAATTTCATTAAAGAATAGTAAAGGAGAGAATAAATTTTTACAAGCAGAGCTGAAAGATATAGCTGAAAAATATTTCAGCGCAATATATAAACAAAACGAAGAAGATGAAGAACGGCTGGAAATATATATAAAAAATAAATTAAAATTGGAGAAATTCACGGAGGAGCAAAAGAAAAGGTTGAGTGATCCTATTGCAATCTTTGAAGTAGTGGAAGCTATTAAAAAACAAAAAATAAATAAAACACCTGGACCAGACGTTTTGCCGGGTGAATTTTATCAGAAGTTTGAAGGACAAATCTCAGTAATATATAAAGAGCTATTAAAATCGATAAACCAGACAGGTAGAGTTCCAGAATCATGGAACTCTGCCTTAATAACCCTAATTCCGAAGAATAAGGAGAAACTAGATTTAATTGATAATTATAGGCTGATTTCACTTTTGAACACGGACTATAAAATTTTTGCGAGTATATTGGCGGATAGGTTCAAAAAGGTGCTTACTCAAACAATTAAGACTGACCAAGTAGGATTTCTTCCAAAAAGACAACTTAAAGAAAACATCAGGACTCTAATTAATACATTAGAGTATTATGAAGCTCATCCAGATAAGGCGGTAGCCCTAATGTTTATGGACGCAGAGAAAGCCTTCGATAATTTATCCTGGAAATTTATGTTAACAATGTTGGGAAAATGCAACCCAGGGAATTATTTTAGATCAATGATAGAAGCAATATATAAAAAACAACTAGCAAGGGTAAGGATTAATGGTGAAATTTCCCAAGAATTCCATATCGAAAAAGGTACGAGACAAGGCTGCCCGCTATCTCCGCTGCTTTTTATTTTCGCGCTAGAATTCTTGTGTAATCAGGTTAGAGAGAATAAAGCAATCCAAGGCTTGAAATGTAAAGAACAGGAGTATAAACTCTGCGCATATGCGGATGACTTGATGTTTATAATGGAAGAACCTGCAAAGTCGGTGGAAAAGCTGTTGGAAGTAATCAATGATTATGGAAAGGTAGCTGGTCTAAAAATTAATATACAAAAGACAAAAATAATAGTTAAAAATTGTACAGAACAGACGAAATCTAAAATAAAGCAGATATCTGGGATAGAGATAGTAAAAAAGATTAAATATTTAGGGATTGTTTGCTCTAATAAAACAAGTTCCTTAATAGAAGATAATTATAATGTGCTGCTGAAGAAGATTAATGATGATTTAAATAGATGGAAGGATCTGAATTTATCTTGGCTTGGAAGGGTAGCAGCCATTAAAATGAATATCTTGCCAAGGTTTCTGTTTCTGGCTCAAGCGATCCCTTTACTAAAAAAGAGTGCTCAATTTTATAAGGAAGTTAATAGAATAACTAGGAAATTTATCTGGACGCCAAGTAAACCACGTGTCAGATGGAAACTCCTTCAAGATCAAAAAGATAATGGTGGTTTAGGATTACCAAACTGGGAGCTATACGGTAAAGCAGCTGCGTTAGTATGGCTAAAAGATTGGCTGGTATTAGAAAATCGCAGAACACTAGTTTTGGAAGGACACGATTTATATATGGGTTGGCATGCGTATGTGTGGTACGGGAAACATAAGATCCATTCTAACTTCAGGGTACATAAACTAAGAGCAGCCTTACTGAATATTTGGCTAGAACTGAAAGATAAGTTCTATGTAAAAATTCCTGATTGGGTCTCCCCGTTAGAAGCCTTTGTAAAACCTACGCTTGTCAACACCAATAATTTAATGAGTTATAATAACATATTAGATAAAAAGGGAATAATTAAAAAAGATACACAATTAAAGGAAGAGTCGGGATTACGGTTGACTTGGTGGGAAACCGTACAACTCCAATCTAGATACCAAAAAGACATAAAAATTGGTTTTAGTACCAAACCCAATAAGTTAGACGAGATCTGGCTAAAAACCAATGATAAATTAATAAATAAGCTTTATAAATATCTGTTAAATGAAGAAATGCAGGAAGAGGTTATTAAACCAACAATGATAGAGTGGATGAGAGATTTTGGTAGAAATATTGATATAGACAGATGGTCAAAGATTTGGAAGACAGTTAAGTATTTAAACTATAAGGAAAATATATTTAAAATGTTTTACCGCTGGCACTGGACCCCGGAAAAGTTGCACAAATGTTACAAGTCAATATCCAATAAATGTTGGGCCTGCGGGAATGGTAGGGGATCGTTTATGCACATGTGGTGGCAGTGTAAAAAAGTTAAGATATATTGGGTAATGGTTAAAAATATGCTGACTGAGATTTTGGAAACAGATGTTCCGCTAAATCCAGAAATATATTTGTTGAACTTGATTCCAGACGGATTATCTAAGGAAAACCAGAGACTAACGTCTTATATAATTAGTGCAGCGCGCATCTTACGGGCAAAGGCATGGAAATCAACAAATATGCCAAATCAAGAAGATTTAATCAAGCTTTTGTTGAACTGGGCAGAGATGGACAAGCTTGGTTATCTCTTGAACCCACAGGCAAAATTGGACACAGCGTCAATCTGGGCGAATTTGTATGAATGGTTAAAATAATGCAATGGCTCTAAATAGATAAGTTGTAATCTAATGTAATAATAATAATTATGTAAAACTCAATAAATTATTTCAAAAAAAAAAAAGAGAGAGAGAGAAATACTGCCCTTGATAGTCCCAGATCCACGGTTCCCAACCTTTTCTCCACTTCCTTTGGATGGTGACCCGTCCAGGGCTGGTCCAACGTGTTTTAGTGCCCCAGGCAAATGACGGCTTTGTTGGCACCCATCTGTCCCAGCACTCCATTTTCTATAGTGCCCTGCCAGATGTTTTCGAGAAACCAACAAACATCACACAAAGGGCGCAGCTGCCCCCCCCCCCACTATGAATCCCAAGCAAGTGGCATTACAACCTGCACAGCCTTTGCATGTGGAGGTTACATTCCAGCCTTTGACCACCCTCCTCTTCTTCATTACTTCCCCTAATCCCCTCTAAGATGCTCACTCACTCTAGTGACCACCAGGGCACATTTTGCTCTGTTAACGTGTATATGCAGTGGGAGGGGGAGGAAGATAAGGCAAAAGGGTCAGATCTTGGATACAAAAGAGAACAATGGAAAGGGAGGGGGCTAGGATTGCCAGACCCCTCCCCAGTGAAGGCGGGGTCCCCTGCCACTAAGCCCTGCCCTCTAGCATCCAATCAGTAAAATGGAAAAGGCACAGGCCATGGTGCCAGTGTCACACAGGAAATGACATCAGTACTCCAGTGACTTCCAGGTGGCCTTCTAGTATTTGGGCAAAAACTCAGTAGTAGAAGCTGGCTTCACCATAGAGTTTTTGCCCACACACCAGAGTATTGCCCGAAGTTGCTGGTATGATGACATGACTTTCTGTGTGACACCAACAATGTGGCCTGGGCCTTTCTCTTTCTCCAGGTAAGTACCCCCTCCCCCTCCATCCCCTGTCAGTTGCCAGGAGGTATCTGGCAACCCTTGGAAGGGTGGCCATTCAGGAAGGCTGGTGGGCAACCCACTTGCAGAGGCTTTGCAACCTACTTTTGGGTCCTGACCCACAGGTTGGGAAACGCAGCTCTAAGCTGACTTGCTTTTTTGCTGCATGGCCATTCTCACCTTGCTGCTTAGGGATGGCAGGGGATGGCATGGCAACTGCGTGGTACTTCCTTCGCACCCATGTTTTCTCATGCTACATTTACGTTTCTCATGATGTTTCCAATGTGGCTGGCTACTGCATTGGTTGACGTGGCCAGTGTAGAAACAGAGGGCTTTGTTAATCTGAATTTGAAAGCGTTGGGGAGGCTTGTTGTTCACGAGGAAGGTCTGTTTCCATGTGGTTAAGCTCAGAGGTTTCTTTCCCCCACAAACAACCAAGCTCCTAAAGTTCTTGTTTCCAGGGCCCTTTGCGGGAATGCAGGAATGAAATCCTCGGGCCCACTGCTTACTGGACACGGTTTACTTCTATAAATAATATGTTCATTTTAACGTTGCAGCCACACTTGCAGCCTTCTTCTCACAAGTTCTAACATGGTGGAAAGGGCCATCAAGTCATACCCAACTTATGGCAGTCCTGTAGGGTTTTCAAGGCAGGAGACCGTCAGAGGTCATTTGCCATTGCTTGCCTCTGTGTAGTGGCCCTGGACTTCCCCGGAGGTCTCCTATCCAAGTACTAACCAAGACCAACCCTGCTTAGCTTCCAAGACCTGGCAAGATCAGGCTAGCCTGGGCCATCCAACTATTATTTTAGGGGACATTAAAAGGCAACTGGACAATTGTGGGATGGGTCCTTAAATGGGAATGAGCCATGATGACTAGCTACAACCAAGCTCATAGGATTTGCAAGGTAAGAGATGAATAGAGGTGGCTTGCCATTGCTTGCTTCTGTGTAGCAACCCTGGACTTCCTTGGCAACAGGCCTGTAGCTACGGTGGGGCTTTTGGGGGCTCTACCCCCTTTCTTAAAAGCACAGCCCCACAAGAATTTCTCCTGTAAATGCTTTTTTTCAATCATTTTAAATATTTTTTTAAGTGCATGCGTTTCTTTAAGCAGAGTGGGGTGCTGTAGTTGACTCATTCCTGCACTGAGCAAGGGTGTTGGAGTAGGTGACCTCTACAATCCCTTCTAGCTCTGTGTCAAGAACCTGGTCTCCTTTAAGAGAGTTTTTTCTGCCTGTTTCCTTTCTTGACTATAGAGGTCATCACCCCCACCTGCCGGCTTGTTATCAGAACTGTTGCTTCGGCTGGCAGAAGTGATTAACTTGCAGCAGCTGAGAACTGTCATCTAAAGTGGTTGACAGCCTGCAATTTAGAGAGGTATCCTGGTAACAGCTTTCTATTGGCTGAAGGGTTAATAACTCCTATGTAGAATAAACAGCTTGAGAAGACTCAGAGAGAGAGAGAGAGAGAGAGAGAGAGAGAGAAAGAAAGAAAGAAAGAAAGAAAGAGACGAGATTGCCTTGAAGCTCTCTTCAACTTCCACCCTGCTGCTACGTAGTGAGTAGAATAGCCAGCTAGGCTTCTTGTTTTGGTTTGCATTCCTTGCTGAACTGTATATGTTCTTTCCCTGTCTATAAGTTGTTTGTCCTTTGTTTTTGTAAATAAAGTTTTATGTCTTTATTCACAGTATTTTATTTCTTTATGTCACAGTGAAATGAGTTTTCTGGCCAAACCCAGATGAGTACTTCCAGTGCCACGCCTACCATCTACCAGAAAATTCATTCCACCCCCACCCCCCCACCCCCCTTCTCAGCCTCCTATCGTCACACTCTGGGGCTGAGATTTGCAGAAGCCTCTATGCTTTGATTTTAAAAGGCTAGATTCCACAGTAGCCGAGTCATAATCCCCAGAATTCTGGCTTTTCTTTCTACACTGAGAACTTTGGCCCCACCAGAAGAAAATTTGCCCCACAAGCCACAAAATCCTGCTAAGTGGTCTCCCATCCAAGTACTAAGTAGTGTCAACCCTATTTAGCATCCAAGATCTAATGTGATTGAGCCAGCCTGGGCCGTCCAAGTCAGGGCTGTGCTAAGCAGGGCTCATTTCATAGCAGGGGCTCCTTTGCCTATTAGGCCACACCCCCCTGATGTAGCCAATCCTCCAAGAGCTTACAGAGCTCTTCTTACGGGGGCTACTGTAAGATCTTGGAGGATTGGCTATGTCAGGGGGGTATGGCCTAATATGCAAAGGAGATCCTGCTACGAAATTCTCACCCGGAGCCCTGGCTAACATAGCAGGTGTCTTTCGATCTCCTACTCTGCGGGCAAATGATGCAGGCACAAAATCTGTACAGAAGTTCATTGATAGTGTAAAAGAGAGAGAATGGGCAGGGTTGTGGCTTTTTTTTTCTTTGATCCAGCTCATCGGGGGGAAAGATGGGACCCCCAGAAGTCGTGCCCAGGATGGGTACCATATTGTGCCCATGTTTCCAAATATGGTAAGGCCTTCCAGTTGTTTGGGGTGGGGGGTGTCAAGCCTGTTCCTTAAATCCAAGCCTGGTGTTTTTGACTGTCCCAGTCCACTCCAGGCCTTGGTGTGGGCAAGAACAGAGAAAAAAAGAGAAGAGAAGAGATTGGATTTATACCCCGCCCTTCACCTGTAGTCTCAGAGCGGCTTACAAACTCCTTTCCCTTCCTCTCCCCACAACGGACACCCTGTGAGGTAGGTGGGGCTGAGAGAGCTCTGAGACGACTGTCCTTGAGGGAACAGCTGGTACAGAGCTCTGACTTGCCCAAGGTCATCCAGCAGGTGCAAGTGGAAAAGTGGGGAATCAAATCCGGTTCTCCCAGATTAGAGTCTGCGCACGTAACCACTGCACCAAACTGGTTGTTATCGCAGCTCCACACTGAGGAAGAACCCAATTTAGGAAACTGGGCTTCTATTTAAAACTGGGCTGCCTCCTTATTCTGACTCCCAGCACTGTGCATACCTTGGCAGAAGCGACCTGACACTGTTTCACGTGAGCTGGTACTTTATACCTTTTTAGCTTTTTTTTTTTTTAGTTCACTCTAAGCTGCGGAGTCTTGTGAGCAAAATTTCTCTTTTGTGAGCTCCTGGCATGAAAGTTGTGAGGCAGCAGTTTGGCTACTGCATCAGTTAGTTTGCTCGGGAGCCATCCCTTCCTGAGCTAAGACAAAAAGGGTGAGCTGGCTCGCACTAACTCAACTTAGAGGGAACACTGCTCACAATTCCCAGGAATTTCCCAACCCAGAGCTGGCAATCCTACAAGAATGGGAGGACAATGTGGGTGGGGCAGTCGGGGGGCCCTTGGCCTGCCCCCCACCTGCTGCCATCCCATTCTTGAGTTTGGCCAGGACCCCCAACTCACTAAGATGGTCCCCCATCTGCCCTTCCAGTTTCCTTCTGGCAACACTCAGTAGGGGTTTGTTGTGAAATTCCTGGAGATTTGGGGTGGAGAGGGCAGAGTTTGGGGAGGGGAGGGACCTCAGTGGGGTATGACACCATAGCGTCCACCTTCGAAAAAAGCCATTCTCACCCGGAGAACTGATCTCTGTAGTCTAGAGGTCAGATGCAATTCCAGGAAGTCTCCAGGCCCCACCTGGAGACTGGCAATCCTTGGCAACAGCCATATTTCTTTAGGCAATCCCTAAATGGACAAACAGATTCTATCAGTTTTAGGGACTTGTTGTCGGCTTGGCGGTTAGTGGGCACTGGCAAAGAAAGCATCAAAGGACGCAATGCCGATTATCTAGCTCCTTCTCCAGCTATAACACTTTCTTCTGTAGCTATGACACTTTTTTTAAAAAAAACAACTGTAATTGCAGGCTTTAAAATCCGTACTTCCCAAGTAAGTCATAAACTGCCAGCTGTAATGGGTTGGATTCCACCCTGTTCCTTGAGCCTTGACAGGTCGCGCAGCTTGAGAGCTTTGTCAGAAAATGCAGTCAGGTGGCATTGTGTTGGTGGAGTGTGCATAAAGGAAGAGCCAGAGATGTCCCTGTCTGATGAGAGGCGGTGCGCATGACAGCTATTAGACCAATTGCACTGGCTGACTACTTGGTTTCCGCGTTCCATTCGAGGGGCTGGTCGTGACCTTCAAAGCCCTGGATGGCTTGGGACACGCCTACCTGAAGTCTCTCTCACCCTCTGCAACCTCAAAGGGGCGTTATGGTCCTCCCCAAAGGGTCTGCTCACTGCAGTTCTGAGTGAAAGCGTTGTCTGGGGCAGTTCCATCATGGTGGAACAGGCTGTCCAGAAAAGTGAGGCCTATACCATCTCTTGCAAACTTCAGGAAAGCATGCAAGGTAGAGGGTCTCAGGAAGACCCTTAGCTAAGTATGTTTTCACTTTTCATCCTTTCATAGGGTGCTAACCTAGGGTTGGCAACCTCCATGGGGTGGCTGGAGATCTCCTGGGATTACAACTTACCTCCGGGCGACCAAAATCAGTTCCCCTGGGGGAAATGGCCAATTTGGAAGGTGGTCTGTATGGCATTATACTTCATTCATTCATTCATTCATTCATTCATTTATTTTTGGGATTTCTATCCTACCCTCCCTGTCTTACGCCCGGCTCAGGGCAGCTACCAACAGATTTGTTATACAATAAAAACACTAAAACATTATCCATAAAAATATACAATACACAGTGTACAGTACACAGTAAAAGAACATACCCAACTGCTACAAGATGGCACACCTTTGTCCCCCTTATCTGGGCAGCGTCAAAGATGGTATCCAATTTCAGTCGGTGCAGGTTGGTTCAGATTGGTGACTTCCGATGGTGGGGCCAGGGCTATGAAGAATTGAGGCAGCCCCTACTTGAAAGCCTGGTGGAAGAGCTCCGTCTTGCAGGCCCTGTGGAACTGCAAAAGGTCCCGCAGGGCCCTGATGTCATCTGGGAGCTCATTCCACCAGTGTGGAGCTGCCACCGAAAAAGCCCTGGCCCTTGTCGCCGCCAACCGGGCCTCCCTCGGCCCTGGAAGAACCAGGCGATTTTGGGATCCCGATCGTAATGCTCGCTGGGGTACATATGGGGAAAGACGGTCTCTCAGGTAGATAGTTTCCTGGCCATATAGGGCTTTATAGGTCAGCACCAGGACCTTGAACCTTATCCGGTATGCTATAGGCAGCCAGGGCAGTGCCTTTAAGGCGGACTGGATGTGTACCCGCATGGGGAGACCCATCAACAGCCTCGCTGCCGCGTTCTGCACCAGCTGCAGCTTCCGGATTTGGGACAAGGACAACCCCATGTAGAGAGCGTTACAGTAATCCAGACTTGAGGTGACCAGCGCATGGATCACCGTAGCCAGGTCATTGCGTTCGAGGAAGGGAACCAACTGCTTGATCAGCCGTAGATGGTAGAAGGCCGACTTTGTTGAATTTCCTCTCCCCTCAAACCCCACCGTCCTCAGGCTCCTCTTCCAAAATCTCCAGGTATTTCTCAAACCAGAGCTAGCAATCCTATGCTAACCTCCAGGTGGGGTCTGGAGATAGGGTTTCCAGGTCCCTACCTGCTGCTGGTGCGGGGGAAGAAGCTTCCTCTCCAGGATCTTCTGACGCACGTGCACGTAGTATGCATGCTGTGATGACATCACTTGGAAGTGACATCATCATACTCAGCAGAACACCAGGGGGACACTCTAGTATTCAGCCAGAAAACTCTATGGTAGAAGTCAGTGTTTTGTGAGGAGGAAAATTCCAGAACATGGAGGGAAAGAGCTAAGGGAAATATGTTTATCTCCAATGTAGACTGAACTCAGTCATAACTGATGGGTAGCCGGTCTCAGCCCCTTTCCCACATCACCCTCATTGGAGATAAAATGAAAACATACCTCAGCGGTCTGTATAAATCCACCGCATATTGGTATATGATTAAGTCAATGCAATGGCGCTAGTAAAATTTTGGTGCTTGGTTCAGAATCAACAGTTTGCTGGGGGGAAAACAGGAACAGTAAATGGAGATGTTTATACAGCCCTACCATTAAAATTTCTGAGGGAACAATTCAAATCAAGGTTATAGGTTTGGCTAAGAAGGTGGCACTTGGCATCCTCTCCTTCTCATCTAGTCCTCAAACAGGTCTGGGCCGGTTTGGGGGTTTGTCTGTTTAGGGAGCTGGGAAGCCTTCTGCCTGATGTATGACAGGAGCAGCCAGATCATGCAGCCACTCAGGGGTAGAAAAGAAAACTAATTCTGAGTAATGACTGATTTGCCCACAGCAGTGTGGCGGGTAATATGCTGGTGCTGACCTAATATGGTTCGGAACTAACATACCTGAAGGACCACCTATTCCAGTATGAATCTACCCGACCACTGTGGTCATCTTCTGAGGACTTCCTTTGTGGGGCACTGCCTTCTGATATTTGGAGAGCAGCAACCCCAGAGAGGGCCTTCTTGGTCGTGGCACCAAAACTCTGGAACTCCCTCCCCAGAGGGACTCGTCTTTCCCTTTCGGTTGCCATCTTCCAGTAGAGGGTGAAGACTTTTTCACTTGGTTTTGTGATCCTTCAATGATCCCTCCTTTTGCCCATTTTTTTATTGTTGTTTTTATCTTTTTGTGTGTATTTTAGCTCTGGTTTTAATCATTTTCATGAAATGTTGAGGGAAGTGTTGGTCGGTCTGAATGGGTTTAAAATGTGGTTTTTATCGTGCACATTTTCATTTGTTAGCTGCCACGATGGCCCGAAAAGGCAGAGTAGAAATTTCATAATTATAAAGAAAATAATAAATGATGACATAACATGTTCTTCAGAAAAAGTTATCCAGCTTAGATCTTCTGCAGATGCACATAAGGGGGCAATTTTAGCCAATTTCCATCTGCCACAGTAGCAAAAAAATGCCCCCTGAAATGTTCTTTGGGGATGGGGGCTCCCACGAATAGCTGGGGGTGTGGGAATCAGAGCAGCCCTGAAGTCAGGAGGAATGTGTAAAAAACCATGCCCTTGGTTGTGTTCACAGAAGTTCTAAGCAGGATCTGGGACATCATCTAGCTTAGTGTTTCCCCAACCTGTCGGTCAGGGCCCAGAAGTGAGTCATGAAACATCTAAAAGTGTTTTCTATTGTTTTGAATAACACAAAAAGGCAGGTCTCTATACTTGTAGCTGTAGCGAGAATAACACTTGCTCAGTTTTGGAAAAATGAAAAGGTCCCATCTCTCTACGACTGGCAAAATAAACTTTGGGAGTTTTTTGTGTACAGCCATGTTACTGTAGATTTAACAGAAAATTCACAAACAAAGTTTCAGGCAATTTGGTTCCCGATTGTAAACTATTTATCGAATTGTAAAATTGTTCCAAGGAACCCTTTCTATGACAAATTATTGTTTTTTTTTGAAAAATATGAACATGGATACTGTAACCCTCCCGTCATAACAATATGTTCTTACATTAGTTATACTTTATTCAAACAGAAATATTTGTATTCTGGTTGCTGTCATTTGTTTAGTATATTGAGTTTTGTTAGTTAATGTTAAACAAAATAAAAATTTATTGGGGAAAAAAAACATCTAAAAGTGGGTTGCAGACCAGTGTTCCCTCTAAGCTGAGTTAGCGTGAGCTAGCTCACAGTTTTTTAGTCTCCGGCTCACACATTTTTGTCTTAGCTCAGGAAGGATTCCTCCAGAGCAAAACTAATGTATGCAGTTGCCAAATCGCTGGTTCACAACTTTAATGCCAGTAGCTCACAAAGGAGAATTTTTGCTCACAAGACCCCACTGCTCAGAGGGAGCAGACCAGCTCTCCCTGATGGCCACCCGTGCCCTTTCCATTGCTCTCTTCTGTATTTTGAAAACCAAGCTCTGACCCTGGAAACGGTATCTTCCATGTCATACATCAGTCGGTATTTTTTCTTCGCTGCGTATACATGTTGATCAAGTAAAATGCGTCCTGATGGTTATTCAGGTGAGTTCCTTAGAATCTGGGGAGGGGGGTTAGAGGGGGTCATGGAGAAGGAGACGGTGGACAAAGGTTGGGATGCAAGGTGGTGTACTTCAGAATTCCGGTTGCCTGGGGTTCATAGTGGGGGGGCTTCTGCACCCTTTGTGCCATGTTTGTTGCTTTCTCAAAAACATCTGTGGGTACTATAGGAAATGGAATGCTGAACTAGATGAATGCTAAGGTCATTGCTTGCCTAGGGCACCAAAACACCCTGGGCCATTCCTGGATGGGTGACCATAGCAAGTCAATTTGGACTTCTGGGTCACCATCCTGAAAAGGTTGGGAGCCGCTGATCTAGCCAGGAAAAATGGCAGCCGGATGACAGAACAATGAAGATTCTCTGAGCTTCAATGAAAACTGAGTGCCTCCAGATCACGTAGCGGGAACATTTGGTGACTCCTCCGAGCCTTCGTTCACACTAAATATTCAGCCAGACAATGTTCAGCTGACAAGTTATTTCCAGCTATGTTGGGCCAAAAGCAGGATCTTACGCAGTTCCACAAGACCTGCAAGGCAGAGATGTTCCACCAAGCTTTTGCTTGAGGACAGCAACGGTTCCATCTTGGCCAGCACCTTTTCAGGTTCTCTGTTATTTACATCTACCTCGCCCTCTTCCCCCTGCCCATGAAGTAGCCGGCAGTTGGAAGTAGGGTTGAATAATTATTCGCCATCTGATTGTTGAAATTAATGTTTTAACTGGTTTTATCTTGTCTTTGTTTTATGGCTTTGCATATCGCCCAGAGCTCTGCTGTGGCAGGGACTGGGTGATTCATAAATACAATGAGTGAGTGGTGAGTGAAATCCCAAGAGCCAAGAACTCAACCCGTGGAACACCTTTGGTTAGGACCAGCCCAGTGACACACAAGCTTTTGAGTTCCCCAGCACTCTTCACCAGGCTGATGTTACAAAATAAAACCAAAGGAAAGAAGCGGGTGCTCCAGGTTATCATGATCTTAAGACAATCTCCTGCCAAGGTATGGTGGGACATTAGGGTTGTGAAGTCTGGTTTGGAAAATACCTGGAGACTTTGGGGGTGGATCCAGGAGAGGGCGGGGTTTGGGGAGGGGAGGGGTCTCAGCATGGTACAATGCCATAGAGTCTTCCCTTCAAAGCAGCCATTTTCTCCAGGGGAGCTGATCTCTGTCAGCTGGAGATCAGTTGTAAAAGCAGGAGATCCCCAGGCCCCACCTGGAGGCTGGCAGCCCTATGGGACGTGGGGGCAGGCAAAGGAGATTTGGGCTTCAGGTTGCTTCTGATGGTAAAGGGGTTGCTGAGTCACTGTAGCAGAAGAAAACAAAATTCTGAGGAAAGCAGGTTGCTCACTGGCCAGGGGGCCATAAAAGCAAGAGGCACTAAAACAATTAAACCCCATAGCAACCATCTCCCCTCCCCCCAACAAACAATAATGGTCCTTTCTGCATTTGCCGGCCACTCTGAATTTTCTCAGTGTCCAAGTTGAGGCAATTTAAGTCCTTGGCAAAACAGCAGCCAAATAACCTGGGGCAATAGAAGAAGAAGAGATTGGATTTATATCCCGCTCTTCACTCACTTGGAGTCTCAGAGCAGCTTACAAACTCCTTTCCCTTCCCCTCCCCACAACAGACACCCTGTGAGGTAGGCGGGGCTGAGAGAGCTCTGAGAGGACAGCTGGCTTGCCCAAGGTCATCCAGCCAGGTGCAAGTGGAGGAGTGGGGAATCAAACCCGGTTCTCCCAGATTAGAGTCCGTGCACTTAACCACTACACCAAACTGGCTCTCAGCAAACTGGCTCTCAGCAAACAGCAGGTTGAAACCAGGCTCACTGAAGGGAGGTGATGGAATGCAGAATGCGGGGGGGACCCAGAATAAAAAGAAGGTTGAACTTGATTTTAGTGCAGAATGGTGGGAGGGGAGAGACCTGAATTAAAAAGAAGGTTGAATTTGATTTTAGTGCAGGATTGCTTGGAGGACACTGCAGTGAACTTGGATTAAAAGGAGAGAGCAGACAGGGCCAATGTCCAGCAGAGCCCTCTTTCAAATAATCTTGAGAACGTTTGGCAGAATGTGAATTTCACAATGGATCAGTTTGCATTTATGAGCAGAAAGATTTAATAAGTAAGAGTTAAGACACACATGAAGTTCAGCCACGTGTGTTTTTACTCAGATTAATGTTTTAAAGTACAGACAGATCCCTTGTGAAATCTGGGGGCCATGGAGGGCTGTTGCGGGACTTGAAAAATCTCAGGGGAAACCTCCTCCCACGCCATACAAATGGTTAAATTCTTCTTTAAAATGGCCTCTGCAGCCAGAGGACAAATCTGTGGCTGTCATAACATGCCGTCTGGCCCTCTGACACATTATTGTCCACGTAGGGAGTTGTGAGAATTGTCTCCCCAAACATCCCACCCTACCAAAAACTCAAGAGACAGTGATTAAATAGGGGCATCCCCTGGGGCAGGACTAGGACCTGGGAGAGCTGAGTTCCAATGCCAACTCTGCCATGGAGTTTTAGAGGGCGACTTTGGGCCAGTCACTTTCTTAGCCTGACCTACCTTACCAGGTTGCTGTGAAGATAAAACGGAGGAAAGGGAGAAAAGTGCCATGCACCACTCAGATCCTTATTGGGGGAGGACAGCAGGACAGAAATAGCTAAGTAACAATAAGGCGTGTTCCTGCCAAATTGGGCAAGCTGGAAAGCACCTACAGCAAACCTGTGATGCTTCTCTCCTAGTCCTTGGGGGGAGGGGGGGAGAATAACGGCAGAATTATTTTATTTTCGGCCTCATTGCGTGCCCTGACCTTCAGTTTTTATTTGCATACTTAAATGTTGTCCTGTTCTGGAACGATAAAGTTCATATCAGGGCCCTTCAATCTTTATGAGGATGAAGTGTTTGCGAGGCTCTTCAAACCGCTTAACGTAAGCATGTGTGTGAAAGATCAACAGCTTGGGAAGGCAGAGTGGTTAAGTGAGAGAAGGGACGGGAGGAAAACACCATCCATCTAGAGCCGCCTGAGGAGCACTGGGGCGAGAGTTACTGAGGGGGTCTAGTTGCCAAGCGAGAGGCACGCCTGGATCGTACCCAGGGGTGCAGAAAGAGTCCACCCGACTCAGAATTTGACCCATTCAGGCTTTAGGAGACTGCCTTCTGCCATGTTCAAGAGCAGCATTACTGGGAAGGACCATGGCTCGGTGCCGGAGTCCCTACTTGGCATGCAGAAGGTCCCAGGTTCAATCCCAGGCATCTCCAGTTAAAAAAAGATCAGGTAGTGGATGATGTGAAAGACCTCTGATGGAAATTCTGGAGAGCTGCTGCCAGTTTGAGTAGACAATACAAACCCTCAGGGACCATTGGTCTGATTCAGTATAAGAAGAAGAAGAAGAAGAAGAAGAAGAAGAAGAAGAAGAAGAGATTGGATTTATATCCCACCCTTCACTCACTTGGAGTCTCAGAGCGGTTTACAAACTCCTTTTCCCTTCCCCTCCCCACAACAGACACCCTGTGAGGTAGGTGGGGCTGAGAGAGCGCTTTCCCAAGCTGTCCTTGAGGGAACAGCTGGTACAGAGCTATGGCTTGCCCAAGGTCATCCAGCCAGGTGCAAGTGGAGGAGTGGGGAATCAAACCCGGTTCTCCCAGGTTAGAGTCCGCGCACTTAACCACTACACCAAACTGGCTGTTTCATGTGTTCAGTATCCCCCCAGTTCATCGAGGTGGCTTCCATCTGAGTTTTTATTGTTACCCAATTGCTTCTCAGGTTTTGTAGATAAAACCCAAAGGGTTTTGAATCAAGGGGGTGGGGGGAAGTAGGCATGGAGCTTTGGGTGGCTTCCTAAAACCAACCAGCAAAGTGTGGAGCTCCTTTAAAGCCACGGGTCTTTGGCTTGGCTAGTGAATCTGGAGTCTATCAAGGTGATCTTTCTGCTGTGAGCCAACCATCTCCCCCCCCCCCTTTCCCTTTTTTATTATTTAATTTTCACACACAGCATAAAACAATAACAAACGCTATAAACAGTGTGACGGAGTATAAATTAGGCAATCTTACGACCGCTCGGACATATACAACTAATGCAATATCCATAAAGAAAGAATGACACCATAAGCCAGTAACAGGAGCATACCTGTAATACAATGTACATATTATAATAGGTATAAAGATTTTGAGCGTTTCGGAATTTCCTCAAGCTGCGACAAAAACAAATCTAATACAATAAACCACACTTTTGCAAAGTCATCTTGCTGCGTCACATTACGCATGGGGTGGACACTCGAACTTTTTCTCCCTTTCCCAAAATACTAGAACTCGAAGGCATCCAATGAAGCTGATGGCCAGTAGATTCAGGACAGACAAAAGGAAATACTTCTTTACACAGAAAGTGATTGAAAAGTGGATTTCGCTGCCAGAGGATGTAGTGATGGCCACAGGCATAGACAGCTTTAAAAGGGGATTAAACCATGGAGGAGAGGTTTATCAGTGGCTAACAGCCATGATGACTAAAGCAGTAAACCTCTGAATCCTCAGCCTCGATGCCCTGATGTTGGCCTTCTAGAGGAACTGGTTGGCCACTGTGTGAGACAGAATGCTGGGCTAGATGGACCACCGGTCTGATCCGGCAGGGCTCTTCTGATGTTCTTATCCTTACTGAGTCCCAGTATAGTGGTAATAAATCTGCAAGCCGATGAAGATTTGGCATGAAGGTCCGTCACAATGGATGACACACCACACACACACCTTTTCCACCTCTGGTGACCAGATGTTGATTTACAAAACAGAGCTCTGTACTGGGTCTACAAGATAGCTCAGGATAGCCCAATCTTGGAAGATCTCAGAAGCTAAGCAGGGTCAACCATGGTTAGTACCTGGATGGGGGACCACCAAGGAAGTCCAGGACTGCGACACAGAGGCCGGCAATGGCAAACCACCACCTCTGTTCATCTCTTGCCTTGAAATCCCTTAACAGGGCTGCCGTTAAGTCAGCTGCAACTTGACAGCACTTTCCACCGTCATTGACTAGTAACATGGACGTTAGAGGGCAGCAGAGGTACATCTAGCTTGCAAACAGACAGACACCTGTTGTTGCTCTGGGTGGATTGTTGAGCTCTCCATGGTAGCCCGCGGAGAAGACCTCGTCTACCATAACCCCCACCTGAAGCTTCTATGGTGCCTACAATAAACATGACACAGGCAAAGAGCTAAAAGCATCACTCCTTCTGTTCTAGAAAGTTTGGATGAATAGGGTTTGGGGAGTAATAGCAGCTTACAAGCTTGCTTGTCTGAAAAGTGTGGCCAAAACCCGGGGGGGGGGGGGGGCGGGATCCTCATTGTATTCCATGCGATGCTTCTATTTTTCTTGTGCCTTGAATCTCTTTCCCAGGAGGGAAAGTTTGGTGTAGTGGTTAAGTGTGCGGACTCTAATCTGGGAGAACTGGGTTCGATTCCCCACTCCTCCACTTGCAGCTGCGGGATGACCTTGGGCAAGCCATAGTTCTGACAAGAGCTGTCCTTGAAAGAGCAGTTCTTGAGAGAGCTCTCTCAGCCCCACCTGCCTCACAGGGTGTCTGCTGTGGGGAGGGGAAGGGAAAGGAGATTGTAAGCCGCTCTGAGACTCCAAGTGAAGGGCGGGGTGTAAATCCAATCTCCTCCTCCTCCATCTAGTAGAAATGCACTCCTTTCTTAGGATGGTGATCTAACTCACAGAGCAGCACTCTGACCCTTTCCTAAAAAGGTTGGCAACAGGGAAGAGCTGGCATTACTTTTTAAAAAAATATAATTTTAGTAGCATTGAAACTTTCCTCCCCTTTTCCAGATATTTGGGCTTTTTTGCTTATGAGTCTCTTCTCCCAAGATCATCACCATGTTAACTGTCATTATAACAGCATTACATCAACTGTTTAGCGCCTGGCTATTGTCCATGGATTTCCTCTTGGAAAGTTCATGACATCATATGCAACTGTGCAACCTACATAAATCTGGTGTGCACCTGGATGATCGTACATGCCTTGGGACTCTGTAAGCATGTTGGGATTCCAAACTGCAGTCCTCATTAAGAGGAGAGGCCTCCTAGTTTAGGTGATACAAGCAACTTCATGGTGACTTCAGATTAGTCAGGTGTTATCTCATTCATAGTCAGGAAGCATTGCCCTCACTCTGAATGGGTTTGCCAGCATACTAGTGTGACCCCATCTGATTGGCTGTGGGACATCATATTGTAGCCAACTCTGTGTGGCCTTGTGTTGGCACTAAGGAGGTCTAAAGTGGTCTTGTGACATTATTTCGGCACTGTCATGCTGGCTGGGCTCATATAACGAGGGTGAAGAAATCCTTGCTTCTGAACAATGCTTCTTTTCTGGATGGGATAGTTCAAGGTGATCGTGCATGCGTTGAATGCTTGACCATCTCGACAGGGCTAGCTGCACAATAAATGATTAGGGACTGTGCTCTATATTGCTGTGTATAGCTTATTTTAAGTAGGAGCCTATCTATGTAATTTCTGTACCGCCTACTGTGTCATGTGAATACTTATGCAATGCGTCAGTTCTTTCTGGGGGGTTCCAGACTTCTAAAATCCTAATGCATTGCTTACTGAATATCCCATATTTCTGTGATAGGGCTGACTCACTACATGTAAGCCCTTGCAAGAAAAGTGGGCTATAAATAATGTAGATTTTAAAATAAAATAAAAATAAATTTGCAATTGTTGATCCAGGCGGGCAGCCAAGTTTGTTTGAAGCACCATTTTTTAAAGTCCAGTAGCGCCTTTAGGACCAACAAAGGTTTCTTCAGGGTATGAGCTTTGATGTGCATGTACACTTTCTCATGAAAGCCCATACCTTGAATAAACCTTTGTTGGTCTTAAAGGTGCCACTGGACCCAAAATTTGTTTCACTGTTGTTGATGCCCTGAAGGTTTTAGAAGTGTGGAAAGATACCTGCAGCCCTCCTACCTCTTGCTGAGCCTTTGCCTTCTTTGGTAGCCAGAATGGGAGCTGCAAGGAAGGGGGGGGGCGAGCATCGGTTTTAGCCTGGCCACTGGGAGCGTTACAGCTCTGCTAAGGCATGCCACATTCCCCAAGATCCCCTTTGGCCCGAAGGTCAGAAGTGATGATATCTTCCTTTGGTGGTCAGCCAGCTCTGCTTTAACAGTTAATTAAGTTATCCACACAGCTGAAACAGCAGCAACATAAACATGGAGGAGACAGGAAAGAACTGAGAGGACCAACCAGTTTTGAGCCACGAAGACAGCAGCTGCTCTGCTGTGTTGGTCAAAGACCAAGTCGCATTAGAGAGAGAGGGGTCTATGGCAGCAGATTTTTTTGAGGACGGGGGGGAGGAGGGTCAGGATGGCATACGCCACAGATTTCTGAGAGAACCCTTAGATGTAGTGCAAACTGTCTTTCAGGGCCAAACTACAAATTACACAGGACTGGGCAGCTGTCCCTTCTCACCCCACGCCTTCATCCTGAGCTGAACCAGGCCCCTGTTGGCTTTACAAATTCCATTCCCTGCAGTTGCTCTGGGACTTCAGGGAAAGCAAGGAATCTGAGCCCAATGTGGCAAAATGTGTAACGTGTAGTTTGGCCCTCTAAGGATACTGTAGCATTAGAGACCTCTGCAGGGGTCATTTCATAGAAAAAGAGGTGCAGGACCTCATTACCATAACTCATTTGCATAACTCATTTGCATAACTCATTTGCATATGCCACCCCCCCCTAACATGCCGGAAGTGTGTCAGAAGGCAACACCCACCCCTCAGGCTCCCCTCCACAGGTGAGTGAAGCTGACCTGCTCTTCCTCCATTACCTTCCCCATCCAATACTTTGTGCAATAAAAAGAAGCGTAAAGAACACACCCTCATTCTCTTCCTGCTCCCTTGAAACCACCAGGTTTCAAGTAGACTTGAGATACCCAGGACATGGGCACCACCCATCCCTTCCCCTTCCCCTCCCCACAACAAGACACCCTGTGAGGTAGGTGGGGCTGAGAGAGGTCTTTTGAGAACTGCTCATGAGAGAACAGCTCTGAGAGAACTTGTGACTGGCCCAAGGTCACACCAGCATCTGCATGTGGAGGAGTGGGGAATCAAACCCAGTTCTCCCAGATTAGAGTCCAACTCCTGACCACTACACCAAACTGATGGGGTGGAAGCTGCTGAAGGTTAAGTGAAATTTCTCCAGTACTTATGTGCCATGTGCCCAGATAAAAAATGGTATACTTAGAAAATTTATATGCCACCTTGAGCAAGTCTCTGGAAAAGCAGCACACAGTCATAAAAGGAACAATGATAAAATCATCAATATTAAAAGAAAGCATTAAAAACAATAAGGACCCTAGCAGGGCTTCCCCTGTGGCGCTGCACCTCTGCACTGCTCAGAGAAGCCGAGGGGAGGGGGCGGGGCTTGGTCATGTGCCCGCCCCCTGGGCTCCTCACTCCCAGAGCTGCGCTCCTGCTCCAACGGACCCCTGGCTGTGAGGATAAAATGGAGGAGAGGAGAACATTGTCAGCCATTTGGGGGAGGGAGTTGAGGTATACATAAAGTAAATAAAGAAATATTTCTTCTGCGCTGACACTTTGTGTGCTCTTTTCTGCGAGTCGCTTAAAAATGGGGGGGAATCAAGGCTGTCTAAGAGATTGGGCTAAGGCTGTATATATATTCTAAAACTGAGACGTGGCGATGCCTTCTTCGCTGGCATCACGAGCTTGGCGCCCTTCGTCCCATCGTACCCGAGAATCAAGTGTCTTGGCTCATGAGTGATGTAGGGCAGCAGTTTCTCTGTAAATCCAAGGGTCGGAGGGATGCCAAGCCAGAAGGAAACCCCACTCAGCAGAGCAGGGAGTTCAGTGCCACACAATAGAATCCACTCCTGGGGAAAGTTCCTTCCACGCCAAGAACAGGGGCACACCACGCACGCCGCGCTAGAGCCAAATCAAACCAAGCAGAGACAGCAGCTTGGAGTGGAAATAACAAAGTCAGGCGCTTGGGAAGTGTTTGAATCAAACGTTTGGCTTGCTGGACCCCCCCCACCCCACCCCACCCCCTTCATCCTGGAGGCATGCCCAGAACGGGCAGGCAGGCATTGTACTTGGGAGGAAGAGACCCATCCTTGGGGTCTGCACTGGACCTTCCCTGCTCTGGAAACTGGCCTGAGCAGGCCTGGCTCAGCTAAGAGATTTATTCACGCACAGGCCTTGCCGAAGGGAGCTGCCATCGACTGTGAGCACAGCCAGGCCGATTCTGCAGCATTCATAAGAAAAGGAGATCTGGCTAGAGTGGGAGAAAGGTTATCTTTTATCAGCAGCACTAAACCCAGGAAAAATACAGGACCATTACAAAGGTGGGACTCCGTTGGGGTACAAAAGTCTCCAGGTTCAGGGTATTCAGGGGGACCTGAGTAGTCAGGCAGACCAGTCAGCCTGTGCTGTCATGCTCTCTAGGAATCCATAATTATTTGTTTTAACCCATGACTTGCTGGAAGTCATCCTGAGCGCTCTCCCAAAGCCAAAGAGAACTTGATACAGTTTCCTATTAAGCAAAAGGTTAGGATGATGATGAGCAGCCGTGGATTTCTGCTGGGGTATGAGCAAGTTCCTTTCCTGATGTCATAAAAGAATCAACATGTTGCTGTGTATGCTAGTTTCCTAGTTAGTTTGCTTAGGGCCAATAGAGTAGCCTGCAGGTATCTCCTGCCAAAGTCTAGGTGACAGTATGCTTAATGAGTTGGTACTGGAATGGTCTATTCTTGGCTAATCAATAGATTTGAGGATGTCCCAAGGGTGGAGGCTTGGGAAAGTTTTACTGCCTTTGTTCTAACTCTTGCCCGGGGCACGGACAATTACATTAGGTTAGAGAGCTACAGGATGTTTATTGTTCTGAACTCCCAGTTCCCCTTTTCCCATAAGTAATTAGTAAACTTTACTTTTCAAGCTAATAAACACGTGCGCTGCGTTCTTCTTTTGCTCTGCTACATTAAATAACCCAACCATTTCTAAAAAGGTTTTCCTCCTCCTCTTAAGGATTGGTGAGTTCCTTCTGGGACTGCCAGTTCTGGGTTGGGAAATTCCTGGAGATTGGGGGGTGGAGCCTGGGGAGAATGGGGTTTGGGGACTGGAGGAAACTCAGCAGGGCATAATGTCTTAGAGCCCACCCTCCAGAGCAGCCATTTTCTCCAGGAGAACTGGGGATCAGTTGTAATAGCAGATCTCCAGACAGCACCTGGAGGTTGGCAACCTTAGTTCCATCCCATCCTTGCTCATGCCTCTGTGTGTGTGTGTGTGTGTGTGTTTCTCTCTTTCTTGTAGGGTTACCAGCTCTGGGTTGGGAAATTCCTGGAGATTTTGGCATGGAGCCTGGGGAAGGCCGTACTCGGAGAGAGAAGGGACCTTGGCAGGGTATAATGTAATAGTGTTTCATCCAAAACAGCCATTTTCTCCAGGGGAACTGATCCATACAACCTGGAAATCAGTTATAATTCCAGGAGATCTCCAGTCACCACCTGGAGGCTGACAGTCCTAGTAAACAGTGGCCCAGAGGGTATCTTTCACTAGGTGCCTGGGGTTGTTCTCAACCGAGCTTACCAGGTATCCTGCTGTGGTGGGATACCGCCTGCTGTCTGCCAGCTGTCTCCACCACTGCTTAGCAGGGTGGCAGGAGAAACATGGGTGGGGAAAGCATCATTGCACCAGTGGCTCAACATCACTTCCAGTGCAGACCAGGAAGTGATGTCACCACATCAGTGTTCCATTCTAGGATTCACCCCAAACTCTGTGGTAAAACGGAGGATCCTAGAGCATCACGCTGACATGTCAGTGTCACTTCTGAGTTTGTGCTGAACTTAGTGACATTGTGCCAGCAGTGTGACTTAGCCCCCCCCATTCCCACCCCCTTCCTCTCCCACCATTTGCCAGACATAACCTTATTCTCACCACAAAATGCAATTGGTCTCAGAAATACAGTAGAAAAGCCTTCTCTCTCCCGCCTTTTCCTTCTGTGGGATGGATACAGTTCAGAGAGTGTGGTGTGTGAACCCATTTGCCTGTGGTTTCCCCAGACAAATCATATGCCATTTGCAATAGAAGAATGCATGCTTCAGTGGGCTTAGAAAGGTGTAATTCTTCTTAGGACAGCATTGCAGTTGTCCTTATAAGAAAATAAAACATATCGATAGTCACATTGATGACCACAGCATAGAAGTCTCTTAGAAGCCAACTGGATGCATAAATTCCAGGGCATGCTGATACGACATCTGTTATTAAGTTACAACTTTTTGATAAATTGGTATGTTTCAGTGGTGCTGTAAGATCATGGTATTTGCAAGGTCTTTTAAACAGGATATAAGCCGCAGACATTTTCTTGGGGAGGCAGAAGTTCATGAGCATTTTTTTGTACTTTGTATGTTTTTCACTAAGAAATTGCAAGCCACCTTGAGCCACAATGGAAAGGAAGGGTGTAAGTATTTAAATACATACATGCATACAATATTGTGTTTAATTTTGAGCGACATCAAGCAGGTTTCTGGACAGGAAACATAGAAATCCCCCAAATGAATAAATAAGCCATAGACAGTGTTCTAACCAGTCATCACACTGCCTCCCCATTAATGCTTTTGCAATAAGCATTGTGATATTCTGCACAAAAGAAAAAAAAGTATTAACTTCTAGCGGCTGTGGAGTGAATTTTGTTTGCTCTACAGAGGTCTGACCATTGTTCAAAACCCTTATGGCTGGTCCAACATAAACAGAGACTTTGGCGCATTCTTTGGCCCGTAACAATTATTATGGCTTTTGAAGTCTCCGCTCTTCTTGCCCTCCCCTGCTGCTGAATCATTATGTTTGCAATATTTTTTCCTTTTTCCCAGCTGACCTTGTTCCTGCCACTTGTGCTTTTTGGAATTCCTGGCCACCAACCCCCTCAGTCCTTTTCTTCAGTGAATCACAATGAAAAGAATTTCATGAGATTTTATTTTGACTTAATATCACTTCCTCCTCTCACCTGTTTACATAGCCAGCTCCCTAAGGAGGGTGCCGCCAGCCGCCGCCGCCACCACTGCAGGAAGAACTTTCCTTTCAGGCCAAGGAAGGCGGCACCCTTCTAATTAAATGGACTGGGATTTCCCTTCAGTGGGCCTTTTGCTGGAGTTACGATCCCTTCTCCTAAGCTGGCAAAAAGGAAGTGCCCCAGAACTAGCCCCTTTCCTCCTTAAGGGTTGGAAGAGCTTCTTACGGAACTTCCTCGGCCCAAATTCCTTTGAAGTTCTGTCTCAGAAGCTCTAATAATGTTATGGACTGAGTTGTTAAATTATTCCTGGTAAATACTATTAACTGCAACAATAATAATAATTGTGTCTAGCCATGGAGTACTAATCACGGAAGCCACGAAACCAGGGCTCCCATATCCCAGATATTTGTTATTTACCTCATAAAAACATAAGAGAAGCCAATGCTGGATCAGGCCAGTGGCCCATCCAGTCCAACACTCTGTCACACAGTGGCCAAAAACACCAGGTGCCCATAGGAGGTCCAGCAGTGGGGCCAGGACACTAGAAGCCCTCCCACTGTTGCCCCCCCTCAAGCTCTAAGAATACGGAACATCACTTGCCCCAAACTGAGGCCAATTTCGCACTGGCCAGTTGCCTATCGTTCTCTCCGGAATTTCCCCTCCCAGTTTCCTCCAGAGTATTTTCTTCATTTTCCCACTTGGAACCTCAGCCCTTTCGATATAGCGTGACGAAGGGTTTTCTCCCCAAAAAATTAGAAACTTCCACAATGGGGTGGCCCTGATGAAAGGCGGGTGAGTGGGCGTGTTTTCATTTTGGGTTCTCCCCCGGAGCAAACAGGAAAATCCTCTAAAAACAGGATTTGTTTGCTCCAGGGAAACTCCGGTGCAGAAGGGTGATACTCCAGAGCAAAACGTGAGCCCGGAGCAACTGGTGTGAAATCGACCAGAAGCTCCAGTGCAAGCATGAGGGCAAACCTGGGGCAAACACTAGTGCGAAATTGGCCTGAGAGTTCCTATCTATTCTTTGTGGCTAATAGCCACTGATCGACCTCTGCTCCATATGTTCATCCAATTCCTTCTTGAAGCCGTCCATGCTTGTAGCTGCCGCCACCTCCTTTGGCAGTGAATTCCATGAGTTAATCACTCTTTGGGTAAAGAAGTACTTCCTTTTATCTGTCCTAACCCGACTGCTCAGCAATTTCATGGAGTGCCCACGAGTTCTTGTATTGTGAGAAAGGGAGAAAAGGACTTCTTTCTGTACCTGCTCTATCCCATGCATAATCTTATAAACCTCGATCATCTCACCCCTCAGCCATTGTTTCTCCAAGCTATGTAGCCCAAAGCGCTTCAACCTTTCTTCATAGGGAAAATGTTCCAGCCCGTTTATCATTCTAGTTGCCCTTTTCTGCACTTTTTCCAATGCTATAATATCCTTTTTGAGGTGTGGCAACCAGAACTGTACACAGTATGAGGTGTGGTGACCAGAACTGTACACATCGATACCTCACTGTTCTCCACCAACTCAAAGTAGCTTAGGTCATTCTTCACCCCTCCATATTTATCCTCACAACAGCTCTGTGAGGTAAAGTTAGGCTGAAAGAGCATGAATGGCCCAAGGCAGGCCACCAAAATGAAATGTTCTGTGGCACCTTCAAGATTAACAACATTTATTTCTGTATGAGTTTTTTGTGAGTCACAGTCCGCTTTTTCAGAGAGATCTGTAAAGGGAAAATCGTACTGGGAAATCTGATGGGGGAGCTTGGGGAATGTTGAGAGTCAGTTAAAGGGGAAAAAAGAAGGGGAGGGCAAATTAAAGTAGTTATGATGACTCTGAAAGATTATACTGTTCTGGAGAAGAAGCTTTTTGGTAAGAGGGTTTCCAGTTTGTTCTCCCTTCCCACAATTCCTCAGGAGGCCCCAGCTTCTAATATTATCATCACTAATGTCCTTTTTTTTCAACATCACTCCCATTTTTATGTGCACGGTACTGCTCGTCTCCATTTTATCCTCACAGCACCCTGTGAAGTAAATTACGCCAAAAAAAGAATGACAGGCTCAAAGTAATTAAGTAATAGGGCTGCCAAACTCCAGGTGGGGCCTGGAGATAGCCCAGAATTACAACTGATCTCCGTACTACAGAGATCAGTTCCCCTGGAGAAAATGGCTGCTTTTGAGGGCAAGGTCTAAAGCTTTATACCCTACTGAGGTCTCTCCCCTCCCCAAACTCCACCGTTCCCAGGCTCCACCCCAAAATCTCCAGGTATTTCCCAGCCCAGACTTGGCAACACATCCAGTAAGTTTCTTAGCAAGCAAAGTTTTAAACTTGGGCTGACACTAACCACGACACACACTAGATCTATAGTACAGATGAAATTACCTGATAACATCATCAAACCATCTAGCTCCGTATTGTCTATTTTATCGTTAGCAAGTCTTCAGAACCTCAGGCAGAGAAGTGTCTTTCTCAACATCTTTTCCTTGAGTGCCTTTAACTGGAGATGCCAGGGTTTGAACTGGGATCTTCTAAATGCAAAACAAGTAAGGCATGGAAGTCACTTAGGCAGTAACCCTTGGTATCAGATTATGGGTAGAGAGCCAGCATGGTGTAGTGGTTAAGAGCGACAGACTCTAATCTGGAGAACCAGGTTTGATTCGGCACTCCTCCACATGAAGCCAGCTGGGTGACCTTGGGTCAGTCACATCTCTTTCAGAGCTCTCTCAGCTCAAAAAATAAGTCTAGCTCACCACCAAGTAGTACATAATGCTAAAGGGCTAGAACTTAAGGCTACCAGACAATCTTTGGCTCTTTTGGCTATAGTACACATATTGCTATACAACAACAACAACAACAACAGTCATCATCATCATATGGGTGTCACAAATTAGCCCCTCTGTCACAATTTGGAGAGAACACTTTCTCGAGGATGGTAAGTAGGCCCGAAGCTGCAATGGACCCATAATCTAATTCAAGGGTCAACAATGGCTGACAATCAAAGATCCAAACAACATCAAAATTTAGTTCAAGGGATCAACAGACAGACCATATAAGAAAGCCCATTTGCACAGCTGAAAATGTACAGTTTCACAGTACTGATAAATTGACACTTGGGTTAATAATCCATAAAGTACATACAGCCCAAACACTGGTTATTGTGAGTCCTTTATTAGGAAGTGGCACACGGGAGAATTCGCACACCCAACAGCACTGTGCACAATTGTTTTAGCACACTGACATAAATCCGCACAAAGTTTGCACTTGGGTTCCTGGCAACTGTTCCTCTCTGTTGTTTTCCTTTCTGCAAAGCATCTCTAAAAAGGCCCACGAAGATCCTGCCTGCCATTTTAATCACACATGGGCTGTTCTAGCATCCCACTTACCCCTCCAATATGGGGGTGGAAAGTGCCGTCAAGTTGTAGCCCACTTATAGAGACCCCCATAGCATTTTCCGAAGCGGCTTGCCGTTGCCTGTCTCTGCGTAGCAACCCCGGACAACCTTGGTGGTCTCCCGTCCAAGCACTAACTTGAGCCAACCCTGGTTAGCTTCCAAGATTTGATGAGATCTGGCTAACCAGGGACATGTGGGTCAGCCCCTCCAATATGCATTAAATGATTTGCTTTCTTTTCTAAAGGACTGTATTTGGTTCTGGACTGAACTGGATTTGGCTGTGAAGCCATAAACTGCAGATCCCCAAATTCTTACTTTTTCTGACATCCTTCTGAAGAAACTCTGATTCCTCACTCCCAAGAGGCCAGATTCCAGGAACTCCTTCTGGTCACCAATTATTTCCGTCCTCCAGTTGGCAAAGCTCTGGAAGGGTTGCTGCCAGAAGCACTGTGTAAAGATTCCAGGTAACTATATTAATTGTGCCCCATGCACTAGTTGGCACCAGTCCTCCGTCAGATCTGCCCCAGATCACGTCTCCTATCTTTGGACATATTTGTGGCTTTGATAATAAATGAAACAAAAACAATTTTCAGGTGAATTGTCTTCCTTCTTGACAAAATATTTGCACAGGGCTCTTGCGACAGCCCAGCGACAATGAAATCTCGGAGCCAAACCTGCTCTCCCCCCCCCCCCCCCCACACACACACCTTGCAGGAAATGAAGAATAAGGGAAGCATCTTTGAAACCTATGGGAAAGGGTTAGGATGGCTATTTTCTGGCAGACCCCCCCCCCCCCCCGGGGCAGGTAACAATTCACTGTAGAAGTTAGCCAAAGGGTTGGGCATAATATTAGTTCAGAGTAAACAGCTAAGGCCAAAGGAGAGCTATTATGGGAATAGAGGAGAGGGGTAAAGAGATGGAGCCAGGAAACCAGGATAGAGCTGAGCTAAATGAAGCCTGTGGTACAGTGGTTAGAGTGCCAGATTCATACCTGGGAGACCCAGGTTCCAATCTCTCCAGTGTGCCATGGAAGTTTACTGGGTGACCTTAGACCAGTCACACACACACCCCTCTCTCTCTGCCTAACCTACCTCACAAGGTAGTGGTTGTGAGGCTAAAACTGGAGGAGGGAGAAAATGAAGTTGTAAGCTTCTTTGGGTCCCCATGGGGAGGGAAGCAAAGTATAAATATCTAGGACATCTCCTAAACTTTACGGTATACCCAGGGCGGACTTACCATTTGGCACAGTAGGCCCAGTGCCTAAGGCCCACAGTACTTTTAAAGTAAAGGTAAAGGTTTCCCTTGCTCGAAAGCCAGTTGAATCCGACTCTAGGGGGCAGTGCTCATCTCCATTTCCAAGCCGAAGAGCCAGTGCTGTCCGAAGACATTTCTGTGGTCATGTGGCCAGCGTGACCAAACGTCGAGGCACATGGAACGCTGGTACCTTTCCACTGAAGTGGTACCTATGTATCTACTTGCAGCTTCTTGCTTTCAAACTGCTAGGTTGGCAGGAGTTGGGACCAGAGATGGGAGCTCACTCTGTCACACGGCACTAGGGTCTCGAACTCTGGGGGGGGGGGGGTGAACTTTTAGGCTCAAAGAAAAGATTTTAATTTTCCCCTCATATAATTTTTAAAAAAATTTTTTAGGGTCCACAACAATCTATTACATTTTGCCTAAAGCAGGAAAAAAAATTAAAGTTATATCCAAAATAATTCTTAATATTAATAATATTATTACTAATGGGAGGGGTCCACGAACGCAAGAGTGCCTAGGGTCCACAAAAGTCACAATGCAGCCCTGGGTATACCATAGAGTCCGCCATTGGAAGCTGCCATTTCCTCCAGCGAAACTGATCTCTGTAGTCTGAAGATGAGTTGGAATTCTGGGAGAACTCAAGGATGCCCCCAGGAGGCTGGCCACCTTGGCGTCCATGTGTGTGGATTTATTTTGTATGCGTGCATATTGTGAAGTGCATCCTTCGTTCGAAGAGTCAGGTTCTACAAGCCTAGGGGGAGAGAGTTAAACCCTGAAGAACAGCCTGCGTGGCAGCTCAGGCGGGTTTCATCTCATTTGAGCAAGGCATTGCCACTGCATAAACAGGAGCTTGCGGTAGGTTTGGGGATTGTCTGAGGAGCGTTTGCAGGAAATCAGGACTGTGTATGTATGCGCCATCAAGTCACAACTGACTTATGGTGACCCCAGTCAGGGGCTTCCAAGGCAAGGGAGAAGCAGAAGTGGTTTGCCGTTGCCCTCCTTTGCAAAAACACTCCTTGGTGGTCTCCCATCCAAGAACTGACCTTGCTTGGCTTCTGAGATCGGATGTGATTGGGCTACACCATACCATTCCACATCCCAAAATCGGGACTAGGGTTGCCAGCTCTGGGTTGGAAAATACCTGAAGACTTTGGGGGTGGATCTGGGATGGGGTGGGGTTTGGGGAGGGGAAGGGCTTCCTCATGGTACAATGCCATAGAGCCCACCCTTCAAAGCAGCCATTTTCTCCAGGGGAGCTGATCTCTCTCAGCTGGGGATCAGTTGTGAAAGCAGGAGATCTCCAGGCCCCACCTGGAGGCTGGCAACCCTAATTGGGACTGTGGCTGATAAAAATAATACTTAAATGAATGGACTGCTGCTTCTGGCTTTCTTGGTATCACTCTGATATAGCCAGGGAGCATCAGTGGTGCTCTGGCAGTTAGGTTGCTCTGTCCCCCATGAAATACCAAGAAAGGGTCCCTTAATTGCACAGCATCTGCAAAAGAGGTATTTTTAGAGGCTAACATATACTCTGTCTCACAAAGAAAAGTGGTTGCATCAGAGGTCCCCAACCTTTTTTCAGCCTGTGAGCACCTTTGGAATCCTGAGACAGGGTGGTGGGCACGGCACAACATAGGCATCAACTACAGGGTGGCTCGAGAGCTCGAGCCACCCCCGAAATTTCCAAGGGGGGGACTGAGCCCCCCCGGGAAAACGGTGCACCCTCCGCCGCGCCTCCCTCGGCCCTTCCTAGGGCCGCTGCCGCCGTCTCTTTCCCCCCCCCCCCGACTGGCCACTCCGACCCTCCCTCTGTCCATCCAGGGGCCAGCTAAGCAAATGCCCAGCTGGTCCCTGGACGGACGGAGGGAGGGATAGAAGCAGGAGCAGTCAGGCGGGGGGGGGGGGGGAGGCGGCGGCAGTGGGGACATTGTCCCGGCGGGTGCGTGCACTTTGCGCACGTGCACGGAAGAGCCCTCCCCCGGGAGTTTTTAAACTCTACGCCCCTGGGCACAACCACAAAATGGCTGCCGCAGGACTCTCAGTCAAGCACAACGTTGTCAAGAGAGTGAGGTGACACATAGCTCTGAGACTGTGATCACACATGCCAGAAAAAACAGGGGGGAAATGAGGCTATTTCCTCCAGAGGAGTTTGACCCGCAGTTGCACGATCACACCTCCCTTTGAAGCTGTGGGCACAGCCTGTCAGTGTGTGATCAGATGCAACTGCGGGTGAGTCATGGGGAGGGTTTTGTGCCATTTCCCCCCATGCACTTAAACGAGGAATTGATGAATCGCACCTCCGCTCTGAGGGCGCCCTATGGAGTTTGCGATGTTGCGCATACAGCGAAGCAGTGGGGGGGGCGGAAATGCCATGGAGTCGGGATGGCCTGATCAGACCATCCTGATGCCGTGAGAGCAAACTGGAGCAATTGGACACGGGGAAGTCCATCCGTGGCCTGTCGCAACCTGTTTACTACCAGATTTCCCCAGTGTCTTTTAACTCTGCTTCTGCGGCGGAGCAGAATGGGTTGGCGACAGCTGCGGGGCAATTCCTAGATGTTGTCTGATCGCACCCTTTAAATCCGCCCGGCATTCACACCTATGTTGGGCTTAATTGTGCATATGATCGCAGCCCGATAGTAGCTTTTCAACATTCCAGGCAGAAGTTCTGTTTAACAGGCCACCTTTTAATGTGCTCAGCCCGTCAGATGGTCTTCTGGGCACCAAGAAAAGTGTTGGCAGGCTCCATGGTGCCCACAGACAACATGTCGGAGAGCTCTGCATTGCATGCTTAGAAACCAAGGAAAACCAACAAGTATTATGTTTCCTTACAAATTCATGCTTAGAAATTATAATTCTAAGCATGTTAGGAGACCAGTGGGAAATGACAGAAAATCCAAGCGTTTACATTGAGAAAACTGGACTGATCGGTCTCTGTCCATGGCTAATGTCTACATTTCATCTTTATTTCCAAAATATATTAGTAAATATTGGCATCTTCCCATAGTCATATAACTCAGGCACAGATGTCAAAAAAAAAGGTAAAATGAGCAAAAACGTCCAGGGTTTTTTAAAAAACATGGCTAACCAAAAAAGTACCATTCATTCTCTCAAGGTTTTTTAAAATATCATTTAGATATCAAAAAAATGGCTTGCAGTCATCCACCCTGAGAACTCTTTTTCTCCTCAATCTGTATAGTTTGTCTTGTGGATGAAACAAAATTACAGTATTTAAATAAACTGGGTACAGCAGAAATAAATTAAAAACCTGTAGTTCAGGCAGCACTCCTAAGCATGTCTACTCAGAAGCAAGTCCCATTTTATTCAATGGGTCCTACTCCCAAGAGAGGATTGCAGCCTTAATGTTGTTGATTTTTCATTTAACTGTGTTGTTAACTGTGTGAGAGCCAGTTTGGTGTAGTGGTTAAGTGCGTGGACTCTAATCTGGGAGAACAGGGTTTGACTCCCCACTCCTCCACTTGCACCTGCTGGATGACCTTGGGCAAGCCATAGCTCTGGACCAGCTGTTCTCTCAAGGACAGCTTGGGAAAGAGCTCTCTCAGCCCCACCTACCTCACAGGGTGTCTGTTGTGGGGAGGGGAAGGGAAAGGAGTTTGTAAGACACTCTGAGACTCCAAGTGAGTGAAGGGCGGGGTATAAATCCAATCTCTTCTCTCTTCTTCTCTTCTTCTTCTTGTGTTAAATAATGCTATAGAGCTTTACATAATGATATACAATTCACCACCCTGATCTGGATAGCCCAGGCTAGTCTGATCTTGTCAGATCTTGGAGGCTATTTTGTTTATTTATTTAGCTATATATCTAATAGCCAAATTGCCTCCTCCATGCGGATATCTAAATCCGCGTGGAGGGGGCACTTGGGGGGCAGGGAGATTTTTTTTACACACGTGGGGGACTCCACGTGTGCAGAAAAATCTAAAAAGTTTTTAAAACTTTCTGGGGGGATATTTAAATCTCCCCCAAAGTAAAAGAACATTCCATGTGGATGCACAAGGAATGCTCTGGGAACTGTGTCAGCCTGACGGCTGAAAGCCACTCGGGCCTTGCCACTGGAGCCGGGGGGGGGGGGGGGGGGAGGAATCCGCGGCCCGAGCTCGGGCCTTGCCACTGGTGCCAGGGGGTGGGGGAAATTGGTGGGGTCAGGCCCTGCCGTGGATGGTTTTGGAGGTCAGTTTGTCACAGGGGGATTGGACAGATTCCTGGAGCAGAGATCCATCCGTAGCTATTAACCATGATTATGATGTAGAACCTTCATGTTCAGGCACAGTGTACCAGTGAATGAGTGAGTGCCACTGGGGGGGGGGAGGTTTTGGCCTCAGTGCCTAGTTTGTAGGTCCTCTTCCTCTTGGAGCATCTGGCGGGCAATGGTGGAAAACAGCATACTGGAGTAGGTGGATGAACCATGGGTGTGATTCAGAAGGGCTCATCCAATATTCTAAATTCTAGTACTCTATATAATTTCTAATTTCAAAAAAAAATTCCTAAACTGAATAGTATACATAAACAAGAAGCTGGGTGGAAGTGTAGCTTAGGAGCAGCAATTTATATAACTATATGCTTCCTCGGTTGACTTTTAATGGGGTGTCTCGCAACTTCCAGTAGGTGGCTCTCGTGGGCAGAGACCTTGTGGGCATGATTTATGCTTGTATGTATGTTTATGTTCTAAAAGTCATTGTGGTTTTGGCACCATCGCTTTGACTCTCAATTGTTTCAATTAAAGCTATTTTACTGAGAAGTGTGATTTATTGCTTGAAATGGGAACTTGTAGAACTTTATACAAACAACCCTTCTAGGGTAGAGGCAGAACCGTACAAAGGTCCGTTAAATAGCTGGGAAATGGACGTAAGCATGCTTACGCACTTGTTAAAAAGTCTTCTTTTCCCCACTGCACCCATGTGAACTTTCCCACCCCACAGCATTACTACAGTCTGCCCGGTCTCAGCAATCGCCAGCTCTCAGCTGAAACTGGGGATGGGGTGCGGGGTGGGAAATCTTCCATAAAACATTCACCCCATGCGAAACAAGGTTGAAAAATGTTCTCCCATTCAAGCATATGACATCATGTAACCAAACTGGACTGGCTGTGTAAACTACATGATGTCATCATGCTGTTTCTGTGATCCCTGATTGGCTACATGCTGCCTCTGTGATCCCTGATTGGCTGGATTATACCCTCTTTTTAACAAAAATAGTGCTAAAAGCCTACAAGAGAAGAATGGTGTGAAAATATAGGGATTTTGCAAGAACCTTTTGGGGTCTTCAAAAGCTCCTCTTGTACCAAAAATTCCACTCGATGCCTATCCTAGGCAACACATTTCTTCTGCAGATGTCTTGCGCAGTCAATTTCTGGCTAGGCAATAGTGTGCTCAGACTTGCAGTTCGTTGATAGGGTGCTTCTACCAGCCCTGACCTGGTTGGCCAGGCTAGCTTGATCTCATCAGAACCTAAAGAGGATTGGCCCTGGTTAGTATTTTTATTTTATTTTTCATATTTATAGCCTGCCCTTCCCGCAAGTGGGCTCAGGGTGGGTAACAACATTTTAGTAATACAATAAATATAATTAAAATTGATATAACTCCGTAGTGTACATTAAAATGGTGGTCACAACCCAAGGACAGAAATTGGCTGGTTGCGAGAGGTTCTCTGGTCCTCTGGTAACAGATGAATAATAGCCAGCAGTTATTGGATGGGTGACAGAAACCTCAGGGAGGCCATACATATATGGATGCCCGCTGCCTCAGCCAAAGGCCTGGTGGAACAGCTCTTACAGGCCCTGCAGAACTGAAGAAGATCCCGCAGGGCCCTGATTTCAATGGGGACCATGTTCTACCAGGCAGGGGCCTGGTCAGAGAAAGCCCTGGTTCTAGTTGAGGCAAGATGGATGTCTTTTGGGCCAGGGATTGCAAGGAGATGTTGATCCATAGAGTGTAACACTCTTCAGAGTGTATACAAGAAGAGGCGGTCCCTCAGGTATGTAGACCTTGGATGGGAGACCACCAGGAAAGTCCAGGGTTGTTATGCAAAAGCAGGCAATGGCAGACCACCTCTGCTCATCTCTTGCTTTGACCTGGGTGGCCCAGACTAGCCTAACTTCATCAGATTTCATAAGATGAGCAAGATCAGCACTGATTGGTACTTGGATGGGAAGCCACCACCTCTCTTCATCTCCTGCCTTGAAAATCCCATAAGTTGGCTGTGACTTGATGGAGCTTTCCACCACCACTACCAGCTGTATCAATGTTCCCCACTGTAGTGGACTAGGCGTTTAGGCATTCAATCACCCCCACAATGTACTAGATAGAGCCACACAGACACTTAGCTCGTGGTTCCACCCAGTATTTAGGACACACACATTTCTAAGTTGGTCCACCATGTCCCTGCTGAGACAAGTTTTCCCCACCCCATGCCGGCTTCCACCACCACCCTGTTCTTCATGTTGATGTTAATGATATTATTCTTCCATTATTCTTGTTTTACAATAGCCCTAAGCAACGAATCTGTAATCTACAGTTAAATAGAAATTCTTCTAAGACCCAAGGCTCAATCTAGTAAAAATGAGTCACAACTCAGGCCCACTGAAAGCAAAGGCAAGAGACTTGGCTCTGGCTAACTTGAAATAAATGGGACTTAGTCATAGTGACTGGTTGGATTGTGCTTGGCGTGCCAGAAGATCCCAGGTTCAATCCCCAGTGTCTCCAATTAAACATTCTCAGGTAAGAGATGTTGAGAAAAAAGGTTCTCTGTATGAGATCTTTAAGATACGCTAACAGAGTAGACAATAAAGGGGTATGGTTCCAATTGTTATATAAGGCAACTTCATGCTATATTCAGCTAGGAAGCTAGAGTCTGCATGTGGTGCTCTGGTTAAAGTGTCATACTAGGACCAGGGGGAGCCGGGTTCAAATCCCCAACCAGCATGAAACTTAGTGGCTGACCTTAGACTTGTTGTTCAGCCTGTGAAGAAATGCATTTTTTTTCTTTGGAGGTTTGAAATGAGCAAAACCTTCACTCTAAGTTTTGGGGGGGGGGGGACCCACCCCAGCAGAGAACAGGCAGAATGGGAAGAAGTCAGTTCAACTGCCTTCCAGACTTACCTCAGCCCACCTTCATACAAATGGTAATAGGTCTAGACAATGGGATGGTCAAGTTCCCCCCACCTCTTCTAGCAAGGAACAGAGATTTGGAGGAACTAAATACTAGGGAGGCTTGAGGAAGGAAAATTCTAGCGACATCAGGAAAAGCTTCCTTGACCTGGCCTGACTGGGTCAGTGGGAGTGGAAAAGGAGAAGACAAAAACTCCTTGCAGCAAGAAGAAGGTCTCTTCTTCTGGTGCTGAGTCCATCAGAGCAGACGGAACTCTTAACTGAGGTCTGGAAGAAACAGTCATTTTGACCATGTGCTGTCCTGAAGAGCTGGAGAAAACTTCAGGGTAATGGTAGCTTCGTAGAGATCTGTAATTTCCTAAACTAAGGAGCCTGTCTTATATTTTAACATTGGATAGGGCATGTATAGAGCGAGGGACAGAGGAACTGCATTTTACCCATTTCTTTTTAATCCCTTGCTCAGCCTGGTACTATGCTAAAAGTATGCTTGTGAACATATTCTTTTTAATAAATCTTGGTTTCCAGAATATAAAAGAGCAATGGAAAGGGCAGGGGCAATCATTAGGGATGGCTGGCCCATGACCCATTTTTGGGTCCTGACCCACAGATCAGGGAAACACTGGTATATGTCCCCCTGAGATCCTGAGGTGAAAGGCAGGATCAAGAAAATAAGCTGCTGCCAAGCTTAGGACCCTGACGTGGAAAGCCCAGGCTAGCCAGATCTCATCAGATCACAGAAGCTAAGCAGGGTCAGCTCTGGTCAGTATTTGGGTGGGAGACCACCAAGGAACACCAGCATCATGACATGCCATGGCAAACCATTTCTGAACGTCTCTTGCCTTGAAAATGCTACGGGGCCGCCATAAGTCAGCTGTGTCTTCATGGCACTTTCCACCACCACCAGGTTTAGGACAAGAATCCCTTTCCACAAGTAGGGTATGAACAGGGCTTTTTTTTGTAGAAAAAGCCCAGCAGGAACTCATTAGCATAATAGACCACGCCCGACAGCAGAAACTCATTAGCATATTAGGCCACACCACTGACAGCACAGCTTATTAGCACATTAGGCCACACCCCCGTGTTACCAGAAGAGTGGTCATCCAGCCATACCCACCTTTTGCTTCTTATTCTGTTTACCTTGTTTGTTGTCAAAACCCAGGGCTTTTTTGTAGCAGGAATTAATTTGCATGTTAGGCCACATACCCCTAATGTAGCCAATCCTAATGAGTTTCTGCTGTTGGGTGTGGCCTATTATGCTAATAAGTTCCTGCCGGCTGTGGCCAACCCAGGAGCCAGCCGGAACTCCGTTCCTGTGCCTTCCTGCCCAAAAATAGCCCTGGGTATGAAAGACATGTAAGATGCCTTCTTCACCCAGCAATGCTGGCATGGTATTCTAAGAGGCTGACCCCAAATGCACACATAGCGAAGAAGCACAAGGATGACTTAATTGCTGAACGAATGCCATGGCAGCGCCGCTTAAATAACATCTCCTAGAATGGAGTCCAAGGCTGTGCAAAGGAATCTCACCTGAGCAGTCTCTCCCTCTGCCCCTCTGCTGCCTGCCAAGGGAGCTGATGTCAGACGTCAGTGCGGGCATGACGCTGAGCCAACCCTCAAATTCCTGCTCTATTTTAGTTCCCTTCCTGTGTTCTTGCTGAGATGCTTTTGTTTGCTAAGCTCCTTCTGACCTTTGCAAATGCCACCTTGGTTTAATGGGTTCAGCCCATCGGCAGACTGATAGTTTTTGACAGACAATGGCCAAGGTAGCCACGTTCTCGTTTCCCACTAAGTGGAGCCGTTGCAGCTCCGGGAGACGGCTTTGCTTACCGGGAGCAGGTCAGGGAGTGCAATCTGATAACTCCAGTTGCCAGGGAGACGCGAGGCTGCCTCTATGAACCTGGTGGGACGGGCAAGATGGATCAAGGGGGTATTAGGCAGTTGGCACTACATCCAGGCATGCTGTCAAGGTCCCGTCACCGGGTCTGAATTATTCGTTGCATTGGCACTCCTTCAGAGTGCATTTGGCTAGCCGGCAAGCAGCAGCGGAGGAAGATCAGGCCCTGTGTGTTCATCCTCGGCCCAAGCAGGTGCTCGACACCGTGAGCATGGCTGGGGTGTGAGCCCCAAGGCTATTGGCCTGACGGCAGAGCCTAAAATGGACCAGATGGTCTGATCTGCCTTTGGAAGCCCCTTACTGCCCTTTCTACAGTGTGGCATATGTCTGTTTTATCTTTTTTGCAGCGCAGTCAGGGTTTTCATCTTCCCGATTTCAGGGGCCCTGATCCACCCGCCAGCTAGATGGCTGGTGGGGGAGCTCTGCCCCCGAAGAGCTCTGCGGTACCTGACATGCCCAGTGCAATGATATCACTCGGAGGTGACGTCATCGCACCAGCCACGTCGTGTGGGGAACACTGTAATGTTTGGCTAAAGACTCTATGGTGACCATAGAGTTTTGGGGCGAACACTAGAGCGTCCCCCCCCCCCGGTGATGTGCCTAGGTCCAGGAGAGGAGCGTAGAGCGCCCCCGACCTAAGGGTGGCCTCACCTGTTTGATTTCTTCCTCGTTTAGATGCCAAAGCCTAGATCTGATCCGAAATCTAGATTATACTTGAATCTGAGGGCCATCTTCCGATTTTGCTCACTATTTATATCTCTGCATGGATATCCACTGGTGATTATTTCTCGTTATGGAAGGCCATTAAGAGTAAGATATCTTCTGGTAACTGGTGACGTGAATGCTGGTATGGGATGTAGTAATGAGTCAATTATTTTCCCCCTGTACGGAGATGTTGATGCTTTGGATCTCCCAGTTCAGGATAGGACTTCTAAAGACCCCAAAATAAACATTAGGGGTAGGTTTTTTTTTTCATTCTACCCTTGTTAGAATTAAATATCTTGAATCGCATCAGGGATTTGGGGGATTTAGGAGAATTTATAGAAATTAGTGAGAAGGGAGGCAGTGTAGTCGATTTTTGCTTGGCTTCCCCAAATCTTCTACCTTATTGCACCGGGTTTTGGGTGGGAGAACCAATGGGCAGCAACCATCTACCACTTTATTAGAACTAGCATTGCCTTTTGGTGAGAAGCTCTCTTGACAAACTGAGGCTAATTTGATCTATTCAGGTAAAGTTGTGAAGAGAGCCCGTTGGGATGACAATAAATTTAAGGAGGCCTATAGTATCTATTACTCGAACACATGCCAGACTCTTATATCCCAGTTCATTAATGAGGCTTCGTCCATCAGGCAGTCAATGATTTTGGAGCAAATCCTTCAACTTTTTAGCCACCTGTTGGTCAAAGTCAATTGAGCTGTGCGAGAACGTGCTCGTGCACAAATTCTGCTTATGCAGTACCGTACTTTTAGGAGGCAATGTAGGGAAGCAGCATGCTGAACTGTCATGAACAGGCTGGTGAACAGTCTGTTGAAAAATTGGCTCCTTGTTCGCAACTGGCAAAAAAGGATGGGAGCTGAACCGGTGGGTGTTCGAGCACCCATGCACACAAGTCTAAAGATTGCTGAATGTCTGTTAGTCTTAGTAGGGTTGCCAACCTCCATGTGGTGGCTGGAGATTTCCCAGAATTACAGCTGGTCTCCAGATGGTAGGAATCAGTTCACTTGGAAAAAATCACCCTGGAATAAAACCCAATCATTTAGATTTACAACAGCATCATCTGCTGGTCGGGGGTGTTTATACAACTGTTAGAATGTTCATGCTTCATGGCAACCCTGCCCTTGCAAACTCATCCATCTGCAATCCCACAGTAGCCACACCATTCTCTCTAATTCCATTAAGTCCTATCACCTCATCCCTTGCTTATTCAGAATTCCCATGCCCACAGCTGATGAGTGTGTTACTCCCCAGAAGGGTCCACCTCAGCCAAGACCTGCTCTTTAATTATACCACAAATGTCATTGTGGTTGCACTGTGCAATAGCAAAGACAGGATCTTGCACGTTTCCATCTAATTATTATCCTTCAAGTTACTGAATAATCCCAAAAGAGATTACTACATAATTTGCAACTTGTAGATAGTGCGATTTGGGGAAGCAGAGTTTATTCTTGTCACAGGGAAGGGCACAAGGAATGTGCTGTCATGAAATGAATACGTACATCATTGAGAAGGAAATGTAGGTCCACAGATGGGGATTAGTTTGCAGGAAACATTTTAAAGAGTATTTATATTTTGCTTTTCTATGACCAAAATCGGGGCCTTTTGGGGGGGGGGGGGTGATGGTACTCACTTGTGGTGGGGGGTCTCTCCCAAGTCCTGAATGGGGCATTGTTTGAAGTTGGTGCAATGTTCTATGTGGAAAGCCAGTGTGGTGTAGTGGTTAGAGCAGGGGTGTCAAACATGGCTCGCAGGCCAGAACTGTCCCGTCCAGGGCTAGGGTTGCCAGGTCTTTTTCTTCTACCAGCAGGAGGTGGGAGGGAGCTTGTGTCCTTGATTGCTGACTGTGTCTGGTTATGGCCTAGCAGGGCCCAGACCAGGCCTAGTTTATGTTCTAATAAATTCTGTTCTGTTTTGGTATTGGCTGCTGTGGAGTTATCGCACCCATGGCGCAGGCTGGCTTGATCTCATTATATCTTGGAAGCTAAGCAGGTCTAAGTCCTTGGAGGGGAGACCACCAAGGATGTCCATGACTGCTATACCGAGGCAGGCAATGGCAAACCACCTCTGTTCATCTCTTGCCTTGGAAACCCTATGGCATCTCCATAAGTTGGCTATGACTTGAAGGCACTTTCTTCCACCAAAATGGTTGCTAAGGTCATGGTTCTACTAGGGGTGCCAGGCTCCATGGGGGACCTGGGAATCCCTTGGAATTACATCTCCAAACTGCGGAGATCAGTTCCCCTGGAGAAAATGGATGCTTTCAAGGATGGACTTTATGGCATTAGACCCCACCGATGTCCCTGTCCTCCCCAGGCTCCGTCGCCAAATCTCCAAGAGTTTCCCAACCTGGAGCTGATAGCCCCGCCCCCCATTCCCCGCCGGTGGCCAAGGAGGACCTGGCACCCCTCCATACACGTTTTTGTGTCATGTGCAGTGCGTTCCTTAAAATGCATCATTCCGGATGGGACTGAGTCACGCCAAGGGAAATGTTTGCACAGTTCGTATGAAGTCATTTCTTCATTGGGGTTTTCCATCAGGGACAGAGATCATCTCCCCCCAGCCCCCTTAATCTCCTCCCTGCTCCACTGCCCCAAACGGCCCCAGGGAGAGGAGCTAATCACACCACCAATACTTTATGACTCCTGTCATTGTTGGATAATTGCATGGTTTCGAGCAATCCCTTACCCCGGGTGGCTGTTGTAATTGTGGAACGCCCCCTTGGATAAATAAAAGTGATATGTCTCTTTTTATTGCAAGGGAGATAAATGGGTAGCTTGCCCGGATGACAGCATTTGGCAAATAGAAAAATGGTGAGGCAAAGCTGGCCTGGTGGGCGATGACATCACCCACGGCAGACCTGATTGGCTGGCGGCGAGAACTCCAAGAAGCCTCAGCTATTCCATCGCAACTGGGCTTGTTTGTGGGGCTCAGATTCTTGGTACATGACTAGGACGGTCTAGGAGGGGCCGTGGCTGAGCAGCAGAGCATCCGCACAGCATCCAGAAGGCCCCAGGTTCAATCCCTGCCATCTCCATGTGAATACTGCCTAAGATCCTGGAGAGGCACTTTCAGTCTGAGTAGGCAACACTGGCCTTGGTGGACCAAAGGTCTGATTTGGTATAAGGCAAATCCATTTGTCTGTTTGCAGCTGCGTAAGGGTATCCTTGTAAATAGGGGTCAGGCAAGAGGACTCTTGGCTGTGTCTCTGTCACAAAATTGAATCATCATAAGCAGCGAACATGACCGGTTTCCCTCATCTTTTATCTCTAACCTTTCTTTTTTTTGCTTAACATTTTCCAAACTTTTAAAAGTCCATTCTTAGTGCCATTTGGGACGGTTTTGGTGTGAAGTAGGTCATGAGCGCCGTGATCATTTCATTGTAGTATGAGTCGTCCAGCGTCTTGGGTGCAATTAAGCTTTGCACCAGGCAAATCGCAGAGACGCCGCATGAGCTGATGAGCCAGGTTTTCTTCTTTCCTGTATCAGCCATCTCCTGGACCAGGAAAAAGTACTTTAATTGTTCGACCCATGCTTCCCAGAGCTCGGGGCGAGTGGGGTCAAAGGCGGTGACCTATCCCAGAGCAGCTGCCATGATTTTGGAGTGATGCAGTGAGCGATGTCCTGTGGGGCGGTCGGTGGTGCCGGGAGGTGCTAAAGCCAGGCATTGCTTGGTTGCTGGCAGATCGGTGCTCAATGCTATGCTGGAGTCGGAGTCGATGTTGCTCATCGGCATCCCATCCTCGTCGCCAGTATAAAGTACTGGGTCCAGAGTGAAATCAGCAGTGAAATCAGCTCGTAAGTTTGCAGTGAAATCAGCTCGTAAGTTTATTGATGGTACAAAACATGACTAATGAACGGGGCTGGGGGGTCTGCTTAAATGTCCTTCTAAACTGCACCCTGGCCTCGGCCAAACTCCCTCATAGGGTTAATTACGAATGACCTTACACCATAGGCCCGTGGTGGATCCTGGGCAGCCGATTGGTCTAATTTATAATCCGGCCGGGCTATTGTCTCCCGAAGCGAAGCTCCAGTAGCCAGCCCGGCCACATACGTCTTCCTGGCCACATGCACAGTCGCCATTAGGACACGACAGCTGCCTCCTCCTAAGTAACACCAATGATATATCAAGGTCAGTCTTGTTTACTCAGATTTGCAGCATCTCTCCAGGGTCTCAGGGGAGGTTTTTCACATCATCTACTACCTGCTCCTTTTTCCTTTTTTTTTACTGGATATGGCAGGGATTAAAACAGGGGACCTTCTGCATTCGAAGCTGATGTCCTACTTCTGACCCACAGCTGGTAACTCCACACGACTTTCACCCTCCATAATGTAAAATGCAGGAATTTTGCATCATTTAACACTAAGCAAGTTTACAGTTCAGGGTTGTTGTTGTTTTTTTACCAATATGCAGCACTGCAAAGTGACAGGCTGTATTTTGTGACCATTATATCCGTGCAGTTTTAATACCCTGGAAAAAGGGAAAAGATAGGCAGTTTTTTTTGTCATTTTCCTTCACTGGTCTTTTTGTTTGCCTTACCGGGTTGCTTGTGTCAGTTTTGGCTGATGAAACAGCCTAGACATAGAAGGGTTGAATCTCCCCTCCCCTTATGCCGTGGCCCTAATCCATATACCTCTCTCCTGCTTAAGTTTACCATTTAAAACTGGCCTGGAGATCTATTCACTAGAGTCAACTAGTTGGCACCTGGAGTTCTCCCACTATTACAATTGCTCTCCAGATGATCAAGATTAGTACCAAGATTAGTGGATGAAAGACTTCGGACATAGTGTAGAGACAGATAGTTGGGTAAAAATTTGGAAATCAGTAAGATATTTGAAATCGGTGAATTATAAAGAAAATATATACAAACTTTTTAATTGTTGGTATTGGTCCCCAGACAGATTAAGTAAATGTTTTGAGAATGTTTCCAGTTTATGTTGGGTTTGTCAAAAATGTGTTGGAACGTTTATCCATATGTGGTGGCTATGTAATGAAACTCAGAAATTTTGGTTGATGGTGAAGAACATGATATTTGAAATGTTAAGACTTTGAAATTCCTATGGAACCTGAAATTTATTTGCTAAGCATGTTACCGGAAGGATTAGCAAAGTCAGAACAAAAATTATTGGCTTGCATACTAACTGCAGCCTGGATATTACGGGCTAAATACTGGAAATCGGCAATACTACCAGGAAAAGAAGAAATAATTTAAAAACTACTGGAATGGGCAGAAATTGACAGACTAAGTTATTTATTGAACTTGGTTAGTAGAGATGATCCAGCGACTGTATGGTCCAAACTGTATTCATGGTTGAAGTAATTTTTTGTGTGCTCTGATTATGTGATTGTGATATAATTTATGTTGATAATTTTGTAAAAAAAGAGAAAAACTGAATAAATTATTTTTTTAAAAAAAGATTAGTACCTCCAGAGAAAATGGCTGCTTTGGAAGCTGAGGTCCCTCCCCAAACCCCTGCTCACCCCAGGCTCCACCCCCAAAATGTCCAGGTATTTCCCAACCCAGATCTGGCAACCCTACCAATCACAGATCTCCCAATATTGTATCTAGCTTTGGTCTTTACTGTGACATGAATGTAACACCTCAAGTTCCCAGGACAGATCTGGTGGGAAAAATCTGCTACTAAGGGGAGCAATTCTTGCCAGTTTCCTTGTCCCACAGCAGACCTCTGACTATTCAATTCATGCTATTTCTGGGGTCCCCTTTCTCTCAGAAGCTGTATTTAGGGGAGAATTTGGGCTTATGCCAGTAGAAGTGATGGGGAGAAGTCCTTGTCTGCTGGCCCTTTCCCTTAGAGGAAATTTTGCACAGATCCCAGCCCATGCAGCTGAGGCAATGGGCTGCAGTTGGTGGATGCTAACACCAGACTAAAATGGTAATCTTGCAAGTGTCTCAAAACATAATATTATCTGGAATGATTGACAAACAGGTTTTGTTCCGCTTCTTCCATGCAGAACTATTCCCAGTGCCAGAGCAATCAGCCTCTTCATTTCCTTGCTCAAGCATCGAAAGTGTTAACATTTCTCTGCAAAGGGGATTCCTAGTTCCTCCTCCTCATTTTTCCTGCGAGTACCAAAAAAACTACTTTGCTTTGTACAGGAGGCACGCTAGGCCCTTGGCCTTCTGGGTAACAGGTCCCTCCCTGACTCAAGGAACTTAGTGGTTGTCTGGCCGATTCCTGTGAGCCAGCCGTGTTTACCCTGTTTTATCTCTCTTCAGCTTTTCATCACTTTCTTATATTTGCTCAGTTAAGTCATCAAAACACTTTCTCCCCTCTCCTTCTATGAGCAGCTGAAGGAGACCAGGCAAGACCATGTAACCCAACTCTTATTTTGTTTGTGAATACAAACCCTCCTCTCTTCCAAAGGCCATTTGAGGTATGATTTCCATTTTAGGGCTGGCGTACTAGAGGTGTTTGGCACTTGGCCATTTGGCATTTTCTTAAAAGGAGCTAATCTCACATGCCGAGAAAGGTGAGCAGCACCTCCTTACCGCCGCGTGTGCGTGATCAGAGCTTATGCAGCTGCTGCAGAAATTGTCAAAACCATTTATGGCTACACATTATCATGGTACAAAAAAAAATCAACATGAGCAGGAAATCCTCTTGGCAAAAGTGGCGGAATTTCAAGGGGGAAATTAGGATCACATGCACACTTCGTAATAAATCACAACCTTGTTGATGGATCTTAATTCTCCCCTCCCCCCCCCCCCCACTCTCTCAGGTTAAAAATCATAATACAATAATTGCAGGATTTCCTAATGTTGGCAGGATGATTGCTCAGCAGTGATCACGCAAACTGATTAAAGAGTAAAGAAAGCTTTATTCAGGAATTAGTGGACTTGATAGGGATGGGGAGGCAGCATCGCACAGCCCCACCTCATCCGAAGCTAAGCAGGCGCGGAATTTGGATGGGAGACCTCCAAGGAAGACTTTGCAGAGGAAGGCAATGGCAAGCCACCTCCGCTTCTCACTGGCCTTGCAAGCCACTTGCTCGGGTCACCAAAAGTCGGTTGAGACATGATGGCACATACATACAGAGCAAACTTGATAGTAAAGAGGAGAGACAGAGATGAGGACCTAGCTACCTTGCTAGCTGAAAGAAAGTTTTGTTCTGTTGGCCTTCTGAGCAGAAGGAGGATACAGCCCTAAGAGAAGCAATCAGGAGACAGATCAGGAATGACAATTATCAGGGAAGAAGGTCTCCCCCCCCCCTTTCCTATCTGACTAGCTTAAAAATAAATAAATTTGAGGGGGAGCTGGAGGCCCTCAGAGGGAGGGGATAATCCGCAAAAGTTGCCTCCCCTTCTGTCAGCGGAAATTGTCTGTCTGACAGAACACCATGACGTTTTCTGCTATGCTATCTTACTGCTCAGAAGCGCTGTGGAAAAAGTCCACTTTACAGCTGTGAGTCTGTGGCACCATTTCTGCAGCAGGGGGGTTTCCCGCGTGGTTTTCTAGCATGCCCCTGCAGCCTGATGCATAGACATGGGGGAGATTTGACACTGCAGAATCAGACCAAGTTGTGCAGAAGCATAGCATGTTTCCATATTGGGAGACGACCGGTGGGAAAGCCATTGCCCTGCATATATTTTTCACACAGACGGTCCCAGGTTCAGTCTTTGAGCTGACCACTTAAAGGATCTCAGCCTTTGCAGATCCCGTTCATCTCAGCAGAAATGGTGCCGACTGAACATGATGGCGGATGAGGACAGGAATAGTTATGGCAATTTGACTACAGGGAATTCTGCACCACAGGCATCTATCTGCTTGCCATGCCAGTTCTGAGATACAAAAGCAAGCTATCGTACCAGATACGAGTGCAAGAGAGAAACCTCCTAGTCTCCTAACAAGGGTGAGTCCAGAACAAGATAGGCAAAGACTGCCAAGACCACATCAGTGGTGAAAAACCCAGTCGTAGCTAAAAGGCTTATTATGCATAAACCGCAACAGGTATAACAAATATTATTGCATGTGTGGTGTGAGAGAAAGAGATTATCACCAAACATTAAAAAAAGATGGTATCTCTGTTATCAATGTATTTAAGAACATATTTGCATGGTGCAGGTGCCGGGTCTTTCCTGTTAGGACCAGGAAATACATTTCTAGGATGATCGTCCCTCTACCTGCAACCAGTGTTCCCTCTAAGCTGAGTTAGTGCGAGCTAGCTCACAGGTTTTTAGCCTCCGGCTCACAGATTCTTGTCTCAGCTCAGGAAGGACGGCTCCACAGCAAACTAATTGATGCAGCATCCAAATTACCTGCTCACAGCTTTAATGCCAGTAGCTCACAAAGCAGAATTTTTGCTCACAAAACTCCACAGCTTAGAGGGAGCATTGCCTGCAACCTGGCTTTTTTTTTTCTTTCTTTCTTTTTGCGGTCAAGTCACAGCTAACCTCTGGAGACCCTGTAGGGTTTTCAAGGCAAGAGATGTTCAGAAGCAGTTTGCCATTGCCTGCCTCTGCATAGCAACCCTGGACTTCTGTGACAGACTCCCATCCACATACTAACCAGGCTTGACCCTGCTTAGCTTCTGAGATTTGATGAGATCGGGTTAGCCGGGGCCATCCAAATCCAGAGTATGCCACCTGGCTTACTTTTGCATTAAGTACAGCACAGTTTCCAAGGGGCAGAAAAAGGCCCTTTACCCAAGGATGCTCCCACCCTATTATTTCAGTCACTGTGACTGCTTTTTGTGTATATGAGAGATTTGGAACCTGGATGCAAACTAGTAGCTGGCAGGAAGGAGGATTTATTTTATTTTATTTTATTTTATTTATTTTCATTATGTATTGTCCACCCTTCTCAGACGGCACCGTGTTAATCAGTGACGGAGCCATCAGTCTCCAAGTGCAGGACACATTTATCCACTAATTCATGGACCCATGTGGGTGATTCGGGTAGAACTGGCATTTCTTTGGGTTGGCCAGTACTAAAATGTGAGGCTCCTTAAGCAAGTAGAAAGGGGTGACAGGAAGAAGCTTGCTTCTTTATCTGGGGCTGTTTGGTGGAGGCATGGTCTCCAGAGGGGCCACATTAACACAAGGCTGCGGTCACACAGGACCTTTAAATCCGGGAGCCCTCCCGGATTTAAAGGGGCTGCATTTTTCTACCGCGGGTTGGGATGTCTACACATCCCAACCCCTGCGGCAGCAGAAGCGGCGGCCATGGAAGCGGCGGCTGTGGCCGCGTCAGAAGCAGCGGCGGCAAAAGCGGCAACACGGAAACAGTGGTGGCCGCAGAAGCGGCAGAGGCGGCCATGGAAGCGGCGGCAAAGGTAAGTTTGGGGAGGGGGTTCCCCTTTTACACTTGGGCGCTTGACTGCCCAAGTGCCCAAGTGTAAAAGGGGACAAAAATGGCCGATGGGACCATCTGGACAGCCCTGTTCTCGCAATGATTGCGAGAGAGGGCTGGCCAGATGGCTAAAATGCGGGTTCCTCCCGCAACACCCGGGAAAACTGTTGATTTTCCCAGGGTTGGAAAATGCGGGAGCAACCCGCATTTAAGCCCGCTTCAGCGCGGGACTTTCTGCGGCCGTTGTGGACGGCCCCTTTAAATGCGGGAGGAAATAGCCCTTCCTCCCGCATTTAGGGGCCGTGTAACCGCGGCCCAAGATATGTCTAGGGTACAGACATGTTCCAACCACACACAGTAACCAGATGACCATCATGCCATCCTAAACAGCCCAGAGCAAAGGATACGACTGTAGCTATCGTCCTTTAATATTGAGCAGCCTCAACTCTGGGCTTCTGAGGCAAATCCAGGCTATGTAGTGACTGTAGATGACATACACAATGGGCAATGGAGGGGCAATAAGGCTTTCTTCCAGGTTGTTGTTTTTTTTAATCAAACTGGTAAGATCTCTAGCTTCCTTGGCTGTGCTGGCACAATGTCACTGCCCTTTGGGCTCCGCAGTTTGTCAGCCACTGACAATCAGAGCACAGGCTTGCAGGCATTCCATTACAAATAACAGGAGCAGTGTTCCCTCTAAGCTGAGATGGTGTGAGCTAGCTCACTGTTTTTGAGCCTCAGGCTCATGTGTTTTTGCCTTAGCTCAGGAAGGATGGCTCCAGAGCAAACTAATTTATGCCGTAGCCAACTCGCCCACTCACAGCTTTAATGCCAGTAGCTCACAAAGTAGAATAACAGAAGCAGTGCCTGTCGCTTTAAGAAACGAATGCTCTCAATGGCCGTTGATAGGCAGCCACCACAGTATTGCCAGACTTCCAGACTTGGTTTCTGTCAGTAAAAGGTAGGTGGGAATGTGAGAAGGAAGCAGAAAGAGGGAAGAGGATATGGGGGCTTTCAGGGAAGTAGGGTTGCCAAGTCCCCCCAAATTGCCGGGCTGAGGAGACATGCCCAGCGCAATGACATCACCCGGAGGTGACATCATCGCATTGGGCACGTTTCGGGGGGGGGGGGGCACTCTGTAATTCGAGGGAAAACTCTATGGTTTTCCCTCAAATTACTGAGGTCCCACCCCCAACATGCCCAGGACTCTCCCAGAGCAGCAAGGACAGGGAAGGGGAAAGGGCAGGGGTCCATTGGAGCGGGAGCGCACAGGAGCGCAGCTCCGGGAGTGAGGAGCCCAGGAGGCGGGCACATGATCAAGCCCCGCCCCCTCTTCGGCTTCCCCGAGCAGTGCAGAGGCGCAGTGCCCCGGGGAAAGCCCTGCTAGGGTCTTTATGGTTTTTAATGTTTTGTTTTAATATTGATAATTTTATCATTGTTCCTTTTATGACTGTGTGTTGCTTTTCCAGAGACTTGCTCAAGGTGGCATATAAATGTTCTAAGCATACCATTTTTTATCTGGGCACATGGCACATAAGTACTGGAGAAATTTCACCAACCTTTCAGCAGCTTCCACCCCGTCAGTTTGGTAGAGTGGTCAGGAGTTTGACTCTAATCTGGGAGAACTGGGTTTGATTCCCCACTCCTCCACATGCAGCTGCTGGTGTGACCTTGGGACAGTCACAAGTTCTCTCAGAGCTGTTCTCTCATGAGCAGTTCTCAAAAGACCTCTCTCAGCCCCACCTACCTCACATGGTATCTTGTTGTGGAGAGGGGAAGGGGAAGGGATGGGTGGTGCACATGTCCTGGGTATCTCAAGTCTACTTGAAACCTGGTGGTTTCAAGGGAGCAGGAAGAGAATGAGGGTGTGTTCTTTAGCTTATTTTTATTGCACAAAGTATTGGATGGGGAAGGGAATGGAGGAAGAGCAGGTCAGTTTCACTCACCTGTGGAGTGGAGCCTGAGGGGTGGGTGTCGCCTTCTGACACACTTTCAGTATTTTAGGGGTGTGACATATGCAAATGAGTTATGCAAATGAGTTATGCTAATCAGCTCCTGCACCTCTTTTTCTACAAAATGACCCCTGGGAAAGGGAAATAGCCGGGGAGAGAGGAAAATGAGATGCACCACCCAAATCAACCTCCCTCTTTCAAGAGCAGTGGGAAAGTGACCGACTTCCTTCATTTCCTCCCCTAATTCTGATTCTCAGAAAAGAGGGAGAGACGATTTATCAAGACGCCCATGTCAAATAAAGGAGATACCTGGCCACATACCATCTGACCGCACCATAAATAAGGGAGGAGGCCAGATTTTATTATCATTTACCACATCTGGAACTTGGCAACTGGAGAATGGGTGGCACAGGCTATGTCCATAACAACGGCAAGCATTGATTAGGCTCTTGACCAAGTCTTTGAAAGACATGAGAGAGGCCTTGGGCATCTCAGGTCACTTTCTGATTTCCAGAGTTCTGTTGGAAACCAAGGGAGCAGGGTGGAATTCAAGAGGGGCAGGAGTTTAGCAGCTCTGGCCAGTTTATTGTCAAAGAAGGGCCTACCTCACCTACAGCCATGGTTTCCCATTTATTTTTCTTAGGTTAACAGAAAGCAAGACAAAATATTTGGATAAATTGACTTCTGGTGTTTTAAAATTTTAAAGGAGTTATGATTTGTGCTTGGGATGCACTGTACTAATACATATGTATGGTACATTGATAGCAGTGACCCCAGGGTTGCCAACTCCAGGTTGGGAAATACTTGGAGATTTTGGAGATGGAGCCTTGGGAGGGCGGGGTTTGGAGAAAGGAGGGACCTCAGTGGGGGTATAATGTCACATAGTCCAATTCCAAAAAGGCCATTTTCTCCAGGGGAACTGATCTCTGTCACTTGGATTCTGGAAGATCTCCAGGCCCCACCTGGAGGCTGGCAACCCTATTCCTTACTCAGTGAGCAATTTGGTTGTGGAATTCGTCGCCAATTGACATGGTGGTGTTTACTAGCAAAGACGCTTTTGAAAAGGGAGGAGAGAGATTCATGGAGGATGGATCCATCAATGGCTATGGCAGCTAAAGGGAACCTCCACATCCAGGGGCAGTAAACCTCTGAATACTGGAGCAACATCAAGGGAAGGCCTTGGCTTCTATTTTGTGCTTGTTAATCTTCCAAGGCAACAGGATGCTGTGTTAGACAGGATGCTGGTCTAGATGGATCACAGGTCTGATCCAGCTGGGCTCTTCTTATGTTGTTATGTGCAAGACAGGGCATTGGACTAGATGGGCTACACTGGTCCAATCCAGCAGGGCTTTTCTGGTGTCGTCGATGACCTTTACCTTCCACTTTCCCTAGTGTTAGTTGGCCTACCAATGGGATTCCTAAACATCCACGCCTTTCATGCCTCTGGAATGCGCTGTACTTCCTATCCCAAACCACAGAAAGAATGTATTGCCTGAGTAATTTCTCATTCTGCAAACAATGATCCCTGCACCATCACTAAGTACCTGTGGGATGAGATAATAGGCCAATTAGTGAGCTACAGGAAATTCCACATGTCATTTGAATGAGCTCTCTTTGGATGGGGACTGTGTAAGTAAATCACAGGGAAGGGGTGGACAGCTGCCTTATCCACGTGCAGTGGAGGGCCAGATTTCCTGACCTCACAGTGACCAGGGGACTACACCTGACACTGTATCTTCTTTGTTCTTCTTATTTGGAAAATAAACATGGCTCTGTTCTTCTGGGATTTTAGTAAAACACCATAACAAATCTAGATGGCTAGCTATGTTAATCTGTCTGTAGCAACAGAAAAGAGCAAGAGTCCAGTGGCACCTTACAGACTAACAAAATATATTGTGGGGTATGAGCTTTCATGAGTCACTGCTCACTTCTTCAGATATCTGAAGAAGTGAGCAGTGACTCACGAAAGCTCACACCTTTCAGGCATCTGAAGAAGAGAGTAGTGACTCACGAAAGCTCATCCCCGGCCACAAATTTTGTAAGCCTTTAAGGTGCTACAGGACTCTTCCTCTTGTCCACATAACAAATCTATCAGTATCCAAGCAGCCTCTCACACTTTTTAGTGTTCGCTGGTGGCACTGAATTCCACAACCAGTGTTCCCTCTAAGCTGAGTTAGTGTGAGCCAGCTCACAGTTGTTCAGCCCCCGGCTCACACATTTTTGTCTCAGCTCAGGAAGGATGGGCTCCAGAGCAAATTGATTTGTGCAGCAGCCAAATCGCTCGCTCACAACTTTAACGACTTTAGCTCACAAAGTAGAATTTTTGCTCACAAGACTCCACAGCTTAGAGGGAGCATTGTCCACAACTGAACTATTTGTTGGCTGGTAAAAGTATTTCCTTTGGTCTGTCCTGAAGTTGCTCATCAACTTCACTGGGTGTCCTTGAGTTCTACGTGATAAGATGGAGAGAAAAAAATTCTCTGTATTCATTTTCTCCACTCCGTCCATGATTTTATGATGGGATGGAAGAGCTCCTTAGGCTGGGAGAACGCTCTGTAGGATTAAGGAACTTGTTCTGGCCGAATGTAGGGTACCATCCGCTGTTCTCCTACATCAGGGTATTTTAGTTTTTTTGGTTTTGCAGAAAGCTCAGCAAAAACATGGCAGCAGTGATCAATAGTTGCAGAAAGCTTCCAGAATTTAAGAACATAAGAGAAGCCAGTGTTGGATCAGGCCAGTGGCCCATCCAGTCCAACACTCTGTCACACAGTGGCCAAAAACACCAGGTGCCATCAGGAGGTCCACCAGTGGGGGCAGGACACCAGAAGCCCTAATTTGCATGCAATATGCAGGTGGATAGAAGGACGTAAGTACTTCATAACAAAGTTTGAGTCCAGTGGTACTTTTGAGACCAACAAAGTTTTAGTCAAGGTATAAGCTTTTGTGCGCATGCACACTTCTTCAGATACAAAGATACAGAGAAAACGAGGAGGAGGAGGAGGATTTATACCCCGCCCTTCACTACCCAAAGGAGTCTCAGAGCGGCTTACAATCGCCTTCCCTTCCTCTCTCCACAACAGACACCCTGCAAGGTAGGTGGGGCTGAAAGAGCTCTGAGAGAGCTGTGACTGCCCCAAGTTCATCCAGCTGGCTTCATGTGGAGGAGTGGGGAATCAAACCTGGTTCTCAGGATTTGAGTCCTGCATCTCTTAACCAATACACCAAAATGGCATACTTATGTATATTCCAGCGTGTCTTCATATGGATAAAGATGACTTTATGATATCTATCTTGGTATAGGACACATTTCAAAGCTTGTGCATTCAGGCTGCCAACCTCCAGGTAGAACTTTGAGATCTCTCAAAATTGCAACTGATCTTTGGACCAGTTTGTTCCCATGGAGAAACTGGCTTTGGAGGGTAGACTCTATGGAATCATACCCCACTGAGCTATCACCCTCCCCAAAATCCTGCCCTCCCCAGACTCCACCCCCTAAGTTTCCAGGAATTTTGCAACTGGGAGTTGTCAGCCCTAATGTCCATGCGTCATGTCTGTGTTTGCACATCTCTGTATCTATGGGATCGTTGTGAATGTTCCTTTATCTGCAAGAATCTGCTGGTGTTTGCAGAAGGTGGCAGTTACATCTTTATTGCAAAGCAATTTTCAATCCAGCAGTCTCCTTTTTATTAAAGATATTTCTGTGTTGCAAACAGTCAAAAAGTACAGAGACCAGATTCAGGATTGTCTTGTTGAAAGACACGACGGTGTCCTAGGCAACAGCAAATGTTCCCTTTTTAATTTCTTTGAATTTTTTTGCCACTGTGCTATGCTTTTCACGGTTGATTTGTGTTGTGCATGCGTGTACGCTGCACAGTTTTTATATGCAATTTACACAATAGACAACGGACAGGCCTCCAGACTGGTCAGCCTGGAGAATTACCTGTGCTCAGCCCTAGTTAACCAGTCCTGAGGACTGCCCTCCTCAGTCCTCCTCTGACACCCCACCCTCCCAACCTCCCAGCATTTGCCAAGTCAGTTTTGGAAACCCTAACACAGAGCAACATTTAGATATTTTGTGTGCATATTGTACACAGTGTGGTACAGAGGTTAGTGTCAGACATAGGTTCAAATCCCCACACTATCCTGAAGTTTACTCTCTTTCAGTCTGACTTACTTACGTCACAGGTTAAATAATGTTGAAAAGGGCTTTTCGCTTGGATGTATTTTGATGCTTCTTTGCCTCAACAGGGGTGGGAATAATGTTGAGGGGGGGTTGATTGTTGTCCTCTTGTCCCTCCTCGCTCCAGCCAACTGACCTTCACAGGTCCTCCATGCCCAGGGTCCCAACCAATGTTCCCTCTAAGCTGTGGAGCCATGTGAGCAAAAATCCTACTTTGTGAGCTGCTGGCATTAAAGTTGTGAGCAAGCGATTTGGCTGCTGCATAAATCAGTTTGCTCTGGAGCCCTCCTTCCTGAGCTAAGACAAAAAAAATGTGTGAGCCGGAAGCTAAAAAATTGTGAGCTAGCTCACACTAACTCAGTTTAGAAAGGAACATTAGTCCCAACCCCGTTTCAGCCTGCAGGCGCCTTTGGCATTTGGACACAGTACGGTGAGTGCTGCCGCAAAATGGCGGTCGCAGGACACAAAAGGGCAGCTGAGGCTTACCTTCATTCACATAGCGAAGGTCCTTCTGTTCTAGTGGCAGCTACTGCCAAAGCAACATGTTAAAAAGTGTGCAGCGCCATTCAAATCTCCAGTGGCCAATCAGAAGCCGAAAGATTCACCTGGCCCCACCCACAGTCTAAAAGCACTCGGTGGGCACCAAGAAAGGTGTTAGTGGTTGTTGTGGGCACATTCCACAACCTTTGGAATGACCTTTCTGGGGGGTCAAAAGGGGCTGCAGGAGCAGAGAGGGATTCAGGGAAATCTCTGTGTGCCTTCGGTACACCGATGGTTGGATACATTCCACTCTTCCTGTCTCAGAATTCTCTATTGCCAGGTGGATTACTGTCATGACTTCATAGGTGTTTTCCATCACTCACGTTGATGACTCCTCACTCGGGTGAGACAACAGGCATTAAAAATACATCAGAGTGAAAAGCCCTTTTCATTACTGTGATTACTGGGGGGAAATCTGCCAAGGCACCTCAGGCCAGAGACTTTCATTTTTTAAAAAAAATGCCACGCACACGCAGCCAACATTTACCCTTTATTGTGATATATTAAGCTGGAAAAAAAATGGCATTGGAATCAGAAATCTTTCAGCTTCACAACCACACCTTGGGGGCTGAGGTGCTGAAAGGGTCGTGCCCACCTGTATGAGTTGAGATTTGAGGTGTGCAGATGTGGGCATTCATGACAGGGTGTTTCTGTGGTGGTCCTTTGGTTGTGGAATTTCCTGCAGCTTGCTGCATGTGGACACATATACTGAATCAGGCAACTGGTCCATTACAGTCAGTACCGTTGACTTGGACTGGCAGTGACTCTCCAGGGTCTCAGGCAGAGGTCATCACCATCTCCTACTACCTGGTCCTTTTAACTGGAGATGCCGGGGATTGAACCTGGGACCTTCTGCATGCAAACCAGAGGCTCTATCACAGGGGTGGCCAAACTGTGGCTCGGGAGCCACATATGGCTCTTTCACACATATTGTGTGGCTCCCAGCCAGTGTTCCCCTCCCTGGGTAGGCTTGAGGTCTGTGTGTGTGGGGGGAGCAAAGAAAGAAAGCAACTTTAACTTTAAATGTGTACTCAAAGCCCCTCCCCCAGCATACAAATATCACTGGATAAATAAATAGCATTATCAATATCTGTTTTTACCCCTTTTGTTTTTATATTTGGCAGTCTCATTTAATGTTAATAAAATCTGCATATTTTTCAATAAAAACATGTGTAAAAATTTTTCATGTCTTGCGGCTCTCAAACATCTGACGTTTATTCTGTGTGGCTCTTATATTAAGCAAGTTTGGCCACCCCGCTCCATCACTAAACCAAGGCCCCTTCTCTGCTAATTTGTCATCAATTAAAAAACATTTTATTTCATATTGAGAGCTGAATTTATTTATTTTTATACTCAGATCTTTAGTATATTCCCAACTGGTATCTGCTGGGCTTTTTAAAGCTATACTTTTCCTGCTTTTTAAAAGTTATACTTGTCTGGCTGCTCTTACTGCTAATTATGCAGTGACTGTGTTGCCGGATTGTACTGACTTATATTTTTGAGTTTTCAAACTGATAGCATTCACTGCTATAAGCCACCAAGGCTGCGGTCACACGAGCAGGTTGTGCCGATATAGTTGTGTTACCTTTGAGGATTTAAAGAGCATTATCAGAGAACAACAACTGCCTTCCATGCCCCAGTTGCTGGCACCCGGGTCCGACCCATCCTGGAAGCAGAGTTTGCCAGCATTGGGGAAAGTCTAGCCTTTACATATGCCAGCACTTCCACTCTGCTATTCCTGACATCTGAACCCCTCCCCCCTGTTTCAAATGGATGCCAGATGGGAAGTGTGAATGGTCACTTCCATCTCAGCCATGTTTTTTAAAAAAAAACGCCCAATAGGGATGTGCGCCTAAGCACATATGGTAACCATACACTAGAGAAACACATCTGATATACAAGTGAACAAAAGACAATAGAAGCTGTGTACACGCTGCTGAAGAAATGTATACAAAACGTAAAGAAAACTTAAGGTTACTAACAAACAGTCCTAAACTCTCTACAAGGGTCGCTACTACTAATATGCTACTATGATGAGAATCTCTGGAATGTCGTCTCGTTTCGATTCTCAAAGATCTTCATCCGAAACCGGAACATTAATGACCTTACAAAAACAGTGTACAGTTAGTCTGACCGAAGAAATGTACCCAATACCCATACAAAATATTCTAAGATAAAACTTTCATACTGTACCAAAAGTGAGGTTACAAATTGATCGTAAGCCAGTCACAGGGCAAACAAAGCAAGCCTCCAAACAATTTATATCTAAAAATACAAAACATTATAGAACATTATAAATAATTGTTACAATGACCATAATGATGATGATATTCAGAAAAAGATTCCCATAAGCATGCAAGTATCTATTGAAGAAATATACCAGACTCACCCAAAATGGGGTAACAATATTTACTTTTCTGCTATGACCAGGCCATCTACATTTTAAATCAGAAGCCTTTTGAGGTGTTCGCACTACACAACTATATATATATATATCACTCACACCCTAAATCCAACACAATTAAAGGGACATACCTTACCATATCTACAGAACTACAAAAATTGTTATAAGAAACATGCTAGATCTAAAGAAGAATTTAAACCCCACGGATGGTAAGTTTTCAGCCTGTAGATCCAGAATGCCTCACGTTGCAAAAGGTATTTGCGCATATCAAGTTTACAAAATCTTTTATGGTGGATAACTTCTAGTACAAGGAATCTAAAGTCAGCATGCCCATATCCCCTACTTGTAAAATGTTGTACCAGTGGAGCATCTATGTATCCCTGTTTAATATGGGAACAGTGTTCAGAAACACATGTTCTGATGGCACATGCGGATTGTCCCACATAATGGAGCCCACATCGACATTCTATAAGATAAATTAATCTCTTCATGGAACAATTGGCCAAAAACTCACCTCCTTTCTAAAGTTTGCCCCTGGAAAATCTAAAACCTGCATCTCTGGATTGGAAGTGGAGTTAAAAGACACAGAGGAAAGTCTGGTCCTAATGCTTGTCGACAGGCCACAGATGAACTTTCCCATCTGATCGCTCAAGCATGCTCTCATTCCATTGGGATGGTTTGATCATTCCATCCCGACTTCATGCCATCTCCCTTTCTCCCTTCACAGTATGCACATCATCACATACTCCATAGGGGGCCCTCTAGGGTTGCCAAGTGACTTACTATTTGCAGTGGGGGAGCAGTGGTACCATTCCGGGACATTCATGCATGTGCATAGCACACGCCACGATGACATCACCCAGAAGTGACGTCATCATGCTGAGCACGTCACCAGGCAACACTCTAGCAATCACCCTGAAAACTCTATGGTACCCAGTACTTCCGGGCAACGTCATCATGCCGGGCACGTCTGCCCCAACTGGCCACTTTGGGGGTGGGGTTCCCCCCACCAGCCAGATATGGACCGGCGGATTGGGGACCCTTTTAGCGGGGGAACCTCCGCCCTCCCAGGAAACCTGGCAACCCTAGGGCCCTCAGTATGGAGGTGCAATTCCTTGTTTATGCTCAAGGGAAACAAATGGCAAAAAAACCCAATTCACCCACAGCTGTATCTGATCACACCATGAAGGGCTGAGCCCACAGCTTCAAAGGGATGTGTGATCTTGCAACTGCATGTCAAATTCCTCCAGAGGAAACAGCCTCTCTTCCTCTCCGCTTTAACTTGTGCGTGTGACCACAGCCAAGATGTACTAGTACAGACAGAACAGGCAAGAGGCCATGGAAAGGAGCAACAGCTGATCCTGAACTTTGGCCATGTCATTAATTGAATCTTTACATTTGTTCACATTTGATCCTTAGCCCTGGTGTCCTTCCGAAAGTTCTAGCCAGGACCCAGAGATAAATTTTAAAAACCAAACACCGCTTCTGAGTTTGTGGAAATACAGCTATGCATCAGGAAGCTTTAAATTGTTTTTTTTTTTTAAATCCCAAAGGATGTGACTTTTAATAGTGGCACTCGTTCGTTATAACCTTTGATTTGTGTAGTTTTTCACTCAGCGGTGCAATTTTCGGAATCATCAATGCCTTGGAACAAGCAAGGCTTTTTGTCCAGTAGAGGGCAGTATTGCAGCACCTACAAGAATTGCACGCAAGCCAAGCACTGTTCTTCCTTCATCCCATACACCTTCCTAGTTCCTTAGAAGCTTGGAGTACTGATTGATTCCCAGATGTGACTGCCACAATCAAAACACCCTCTATATCCTGCAGCCATTCTTGAGCTAGGAGAACCTGCTTTGCATGAACTCAGCTGATGAAGCATCATGAATTGAACACCAGTGTGGTGTAATGGTTACTGTGTATCATGAGGACTGGAAGAGAACCAGGCTCAGTCCAGACATGAGAGAGGGAGGGGTCATGGCTCAGTGGCAGAATATCTGCTCGGCATGCAGAAGGTTCCAGGTTCAATCCCCCAAGGCTCCCTCTAAGCTGTGGAGTCTTGTGAGCAAAAGTTCTACTTTGTGAGCCACTGGCATTAAAGTTGTGAGTGAGCGATTTGGCTACTGCATAAATGAGTTTGCTCTGGAGCTGTCCTTCCTGAGCTAAGACAAAAATCTGTGAGCTGGAGGCTAAAAACTGTGAGATAGCTCACACTAACTCAGCTTAAAGGGAACATTGAGCATCTCCAGCTAAAGGATCTGGTATTAGGTGATAGAAAGACCTCTGTCGGAGAGCTTGGAGAGCCGCCGCCAGTTTGAGTAGACTTTGATGGACCAATGGTCTGATTCAAAATAAGGCAGCTTCACATATGTTCATGATGTCAAAGAGTTTCTTTTAACTATTGTTCGCTAACTCTGGTCAGTGGTGGAAAGTGTTGTTAAGCAGTGTTCCCTCTAAACTGAGTTCATGTGAGCTAGCTCACAGTTTTTTAGCCTCTGGCTCACACATCTTTGTCTCAGCTCAGGAAGGACGGCTCCAGAGCAAACTCATTTATGCAGTAGCCAAATCGTTCGCTCACATCTTTAATGAGAACTTTAATGGAGAGCCAATTTGGTGTAGTGGTTAAGTGCGCAGACTCTAATCTGGGTGAACCAGGTGTGATTCCCCACTCCTCCACTTGTAGCTGTTGGATGACCTTGGGCCACCCATAGTTCTTTCAGAGCTGTTCTCTCAGGAGCAGTCCTCGAAAGAGCTCTCTCAGCCCCACCTACCTCACAGGGTGTCTGTTGAGGGGAGGGGAAGGGAAAAGGAGTTTGTAAGCCGCTCTGAGACTGCAAGTAAAAGGCAGGGTATGAATCCAATCTCTTCTTCTTCTTCTCTTCTTCTTCTTCTAATGCCAGTAGCTCACAAAGTAGAACTTTTGCTCACAAGGCTCCACAGCTTAGAGAGAGCACTGCTGTCAAGTCACAGTCACAGCCGATTTATGGCAACCCTGTAGAGTTTTCAAGACGAGAGAAACGTTCTGCCATTGCCTGCCCCTGCATAGGGACCCCGGACTTCCTTGGTGGTCTCCCATCCAAGTAATAACCAGGACCAGTCCTTCTTAGCTTCCAACCAGATCGGGCTAGCTTGGGACATGCCCGTCAGGACAACTCTGGTTAGCTTGCTCATGTTCTGGATTGCCTTTACAAATACTGGTTTTATTTCCTGTTCCCTGTCCTGGTGTCTCTGTAGCTGTGGGGTGCCAGAGGGTGGTGCTGAGGAACAAACCAGGACATCTGTATTGATACCATCAGGTGAACCATAGTTATGACCAGGGCTTTTTTTGTAGAAAAAGCCCAGCAGCAACTCATTAGCATAATAGGTCACACCCAACAGTAGACACTCGTTAGCATATTAGGCCACACCCCTGACAGTGCAGCTTCCTCCCAGGATTGGCTTCCCCAGGTACCCCGCGGTTTGCAGGGTGAATGGGGAACCCGAGGGAAGGAAGGCAGTTTCTGGATTGGCTTGCGAGGCGCCTGGGGAACCCCGGGGGGGGGGGCTGTAGACGTGGCCAACTCAGAAGCCAGCCGGAACTCCGTTCCTGTGCGTTCCTGCCCCAAAGTAGCCCTGGTTATGACTAACATCAGGGGTCCGTTGGGGCCGGAACGAGGCGGAGTGAAGCTCCGCCAGCTCAGGACTGGCCAGTAGGGCAGCCACGGGATTCTCTAATCTGATTCAGTTTGCCGCTGAATTGCTGCTGAAATTCAGTGGCAACTTTAAAAGCCACTGGAGGGGAGGCGGTTTGAGGGAGAGGCTCTAAACTTGCAGGGTAGCTGCTGGGGCCTCTCCTCGAAATACCCACCAAGTTTCAAGAAGATTGGACCAGGGGGTCCAATTTTACGGGCCCCCGAACAGGTTGCCCCCATTCCCTCCATTGTTCTCTATGGTAGGAAAAAAATTAACATTTTTTCCCACCATAGAGAACAATGGAGGGGATGGGACAATCTGTTTGGGGGCCCATAGAATTGGACCTCATGGTCCAATCTTCTTGAAACTTAGTGGGTATTCCGAGGAGAGGCCCCAGCAGCTACCCTGCAAGTTTGGAGCCTCTCCCTCAAACCCCCTTTCCTCCAGCCCCTCATACACCCTATGAGTTTTTGCCATTGATTTCAATGGCCCATAGGATATAATGGGGCTGAAACTGACATTCCCTTTCTGACACACTTCTGGTGATGTCAGGGGACGTGGCATATGTGAATGAGTTATGCTAATGAGCTCCTGCCCCTCTTTTTCTACGAAAAGACCCCTGACTAACATTGGTTAATAAACCAACCTCAGGCCATGACTTCTCAGTCTGACAGACCTCCAGCGAGGGGAGCATCCTGCCCTCCATCATGCTAACCTTGGTGAGTTTAGTTAAAAAGCCAAGAACCCAGCCCAAGTAAACTCCCTTTACCAAGACCAACTGATAACATGTAACAGTGGGCAAGCCTTGGAGTTCCCAAGAGCTCTTCACCAGGCAGATGTTATCAAAATAAACAAAAGAGGAGGGAATTTTTCAAGTGATGGTTTTTGTCACGACCTTATCGGGACCTGGAACATCTACTTTCCCCATCCTGAACTGCTCTGGGTTCACCCCACTCAGCGCTTGATGTTATGACTTGACAATTCTGACAATTCTAGAAAAGAGGGAGGTGTCAGCTCAGTTCACTGTTGCTGCTATTCAAGCTCTTGGCTGCCGATCCAGAAGAGTTCCACTGGAAGACTGGTGTCATATTAACTAAATACTCTATGATGGGGGGGATGGACCATTCCTTCCTTTCGATATAACACCCTATCACTGAGTATAAACAGAAGCATAATCTCACGTCTTGACCACTGTAACGCTCTCTACTTAGGGCTGCCCTTGTCCCAGATCCGGAGGCTGCAGCTGGTGCAGAATGCTGCAGCCAGGCTGTTGACAGGTCTCTCTTTGAGGGACCGTGTCCAGCCTGTGCTGCGGATGCTGCACTGGCTGCCTATAGCATACCGGATCAGGTTCAAGGTGCTGGTGCTAACCTTTAAAGCTCTTTATGGTCAGGGGCCTGCCTACTTGAGGGACCGCCTTTCCCCATATCAGCCCCAGAGGTTACTGAGGTCAGGCACTCAGAATCGCCTGATTTGCCCCGGTCCAAAAGAAGCCCGTTTGACCTGCACCAGGGCCAGGGCTTTCTCGGTGGCGGCTCCTTACTGGTGGAACGAGCTCCCGGATGACATCAGGGCCCTGCGGGATTTATTGCAATTCCGCAGGGCCTGTAAGACGGAGCTCTTCCGCCAGGCTTTCAAATAGGAGCCGCCATCGGGTAGAGAACTGGTAATTAACATCGCCCTGGTCCTGGGGAGGGTACCCCTGGCTATTAACATCGCCCTGGTCCTGGGGAAGATACCCCTGCTGCCTCCGCTTATCAGATAACTCTGAAGTCGCCATCTTGGAAATTTTATTGTAATTTATTGTAATGTTTTTAATGGTTTTATATTGTAAACCTTCATGGTAATGGGTTTCTGTTAGCCGCCTAGAGCCGGTCCGCTGGCTAGGCAGGGTATAAATTGAACAAATAAATAAATAAATAAATAATATATATCTAATAACAAAGTCTGGCCCCCTCTGCGGATATCTACATCCACAGATCGGGGCCATGCTGGCGCTAAAAAGACTTTTCTGCAGACTTGGAAGAGTCAAGTTCTTCAACTGGTACAACCCAATTTTATTGCATTGTTCATTGTATGCAGTAAATTGTTTTGGGAATTGTCTCTTATGACTCTGTAATCCACCTTGGAGGAGGGAAGGCAGCATGGTATAGTTTGGTCTCATCAGATCTTGGAAGGATAAGCAGGGTCGGATGAAATGAGCCCTGAACAGATGAAAGGGGGATGTGATTGCAATGGTCCAGTACTTAAATCATGAATGCATCCCCCCAGAGACCCTTCCCCATCATCACACATTGTTGAAGAATTCTGCATGCTGAATTGGTTTATTCTGCATCTTTCTGTCTTCCACCCACTTAAAAGCCAAGAAGGATGTGATGGGGGAAAGTGCCGTCAGGCTACAGCCAACTTACAGTGAACCCATAGGGTCTTCAAGGTATGAGACAGACAGAGGTGGTTTGACATTGCCTTGCCTTTCAGTAGCAACCCTGTACTTCCTCGGTGGTCTCCCATCCAAGAACTAACCAGGGCTGACCTGGCTTAGCTTCTGAGATCTGGTGAGACTGGGCAAGCCTTGGCCATCCAGATCAGGACTAAAAGTAGCCCAACACAGTTGTCCTACAATAGTTAGTCAACAATTCAAAATGATGAAATGGCAGGAGGTATACCCCATGGGGCTTAGCATCTGGCAGTTACTTTGACAGTAGAGACAATGCATTGGCTCCCCACACTGAAACTGGACTCCCCACACTGGAACGGGATATTCCGAGGGAGATGAAACGAGCAACCAAGTAAGAAAAGTAGTCCACCAGAAAGAAGGAGCTGACCCTGCTGAACAGGGACCATTGTGGTGTATGGGATAGACTTGCCCTGTTCACTTCCCTCAGCCTCAAAGTTACCGGGAAGGTGTGGAATGAATAAAAATGAGACCCAGATACAGCACTGAAGAGAGAGGTGGTATGAAGTGAGGGGCTGAGGCAGGATAAGAACAAAGTGAGGGTGGGAAGGGGTTACCCTACAGGGTCCACCATCATCTGGGGCAAACGGCTGTGTTATCTCCATTAGCAGGTACACATCTTTGCTCCACCTTGTAGAGGAACGCCAGTCCCTTGAAAGCTATCAGCTGCTGTTCCTGAGACGCTGACTCTCCTGGTTTGCACAAGCCGTTCTCGGATTCTTTTCCTCCAACCTGCTGACTACTTGCAGGGGTGGGAATGGGTGATTTATGCCATGGAAAGCTTAGAGGGGAATTCCCACTGACTTCCAGCCTGGACCTAGGTATTAGAGGCTGTGTATTTCCTGCTCCATCACGCAATGATCTTGGCCCAAACTCTCTCCTAGAAATTTACAGTGTGAGGAGCCTTCTTCAGTCACTGTGCTACAGGGCATGGGAAAGTTGGCTTCTACTGAGCCAGACCCATCTTGTTGTCCATATTTCATCTGACCAACAGGAACTCTCCAGGATCAAGGAATCCAGGTCTCACTCAGTACTGAAACTCACAACATTTTGGTCCACCTTCAACTGCCTACCTACATATTCCATTTTTTTTAATCACATCCCTCCTCCTAGGAGCTCAGAGTGACATACACTTCTCACCATTTTGTTCTCACAAAAGCCCTGAGAGGTACATCAGTCTAAGAGAGAGGGACCGGACCAACAGATCATCCAGGCAGATTCAGGGTAGAAAAGAAGAGAAGAGATTGGATTTATACCCCACCCTTCACTACCCAAGGGAGTCTCAGAGTGGTTTACAATCTCCTTTCCCTTCCCCTCCCCACAACAGACACCCTGTGAGGTAGGTGGGACTGAGAGAGCTCTGACAGAAACTGCTCTTTTTCAAGAACAGCTGTCCCAGAACAGCCTGCTTGCCCAAGGTCATCCAGCAGGTGCAAGTGGAGGAGTGGGGAATCAAACCCAGATTAGAGTCCACACACTTAACGACTACACCAAACTGGCTAGAATGGGTATTTGTGTTTCCATGATGGACCGAGGCTGGAAAGGAATGGTCATGCTTGACTCAACACTCAGAAGCTGATTTCATTCCATATGTACAATGCCATGAGTCACAAGAAGAGGAATCATGTAAACATGTCTGTGATCACACACACTATATAATCCACTTTCAATGCACTTTCCAACAGAATTTTACTGTGTGAACGTGGATTATTTAGTGTGTGTGATCACAGCTGCTTTGGGTCCCTGCGAGGGAGACAGTTAGTGTTGGCAGCCCTGTGCTGGGAAATTCCTGGAGATTTGGGTGTGGAGCTTCCAGGTGGGGCTTAGAGATCTCCTGGAATTCGAACAATTCCAGTTGTACAATTTGATTTGATTCTTAATTGAGGCTATCACCAGGCCCAATATCTGTTTTTTTTAATTCACTTTGTAATAAAGACATGTATATTTTTGTATCTCTCTCAATATTTAATGTTTTTAACTTGACTACCAGAATTATTGGGCCTATTCACTCAGGTCTTCTTAACCTTTAGGTTCTTAAATCAATTCAGTTTGGGTTCTCCCATCCCCTCTTTTTTTTCATTTTCAGCTTTTGTAAAGGGAACAGAACGGTAGCCTGTGCCGCTGTGTATGGTAAGCATAATCTGTTTATTGTGTATAGTATTGTGCCATTACTCCATGGTTGACTACTTTTGTAATACCCCCGTTTGCCATATCATTTCTAATACTTTGCTGCATTGTTTCTAATTTTTTGCAATCCTAGTCCTGTTGCATTGCTTATTAGCAGGGGTCATTTCGTAGAAAAAGAGGTGCAGAAGCTGATTAGCATAACTCATTTGCATAACTCATTTGCATATGCCACACCCCCTAACATACTGGAAGTGTGTCAGAAGGCAACACCCACCCCTCAGGCTCCACTCCACAGGTGAGTGAAACTGACCTGCTCTTCCTCCATTCCCTTCCCCATCCAATACTTTGTGCAATAGAAATAAGCGTAAAGAACACACCCTCATTCTCTTCCTGCTCCCTTGAAACCACCAGGTTTCAAGTAGACTTGAGATACCCAGGACATGTGCACTACCTATCCCTTCCCCTTCCCCTCCCCACAACAAGACACCCTGTGAGGTAGGTGGGGCTGAGAGAGCTCTTTTGAGAACTGCTCATGAGAGAACAGCTCTGAGAGAACTTGTGACTGGCCCAAGGTCACACCAGCAGCTGCATGTGGAGGAGTGGGGAATCAAACCCGGTTCTCCCAGATTAGAGTCCAACTCCTGACCACTACACCAAACTGATGGGGTGGAAGCTGCTGAAGGGTTGGTGAAATTTCTCCAGTACTTATGTGCCATGTGCCCAGATAAAAAATGGTATACTCAGAAAATTTATATGCCACCTTGAGCAAGTCTCTGGAAAAGCAGCACACAGTCATAAAAGGAACAATGATAAAATTATCGATATTCAAACAAAACATTAAAAACAATAAAGACCCTAGCAGGGCTTTCCCCGGGGCGCTGCGCCTCTGCACTGCTCGGGGAAGCCGAGGAGGGGGCGGGGCTTGGTCATGTGCCTGCCCCCTGGGCTCCTCACTCCCAGAGCTGCGCTCCTGTGCGCTCCCGCTCCAACGGACCCCAGCTTATTAGATGCTTTATGCTATTTGATGGCATTGACTTAATCACTACGTAATTCACCTCGAGTCTCAGAGAGAAAGGGCAAATGGTAAGTAAAGGAAATAAATAAATTGCTTTATTTGTCTCTGGAGTGGTCAAGGCTGCCAGGATCCAGCACAAGTCCTCTGACAAAGATTTCTGCTGACACCTCCCCGCTTCAAACCATATAGGCAAGACTGCCAAAAGCCGCTGCAAGCTCCCAAAGAAGAAGAGTCCTTCTGCCCCCATCACCCTACCCAAATACAACCCGATACATCATATTAAAACCAGTCCCTTGAGCTGTCCAGCTCCACTAGTGATTAAATCCCCTCAAATTTTGTCCCAGGAATCTAGGGATCACAGCCTCCAGGTGGGTCTTGGCGGGTCCCCCAGAGTTAGAACTCATCTCCAGACTGAAAAAGATCCATTCCCCTGGAGACAATGGATGTTGTGGACTCTATGGCTTTGTACCCCACTGAGGTCTCTGTCCTCCCCGGGCTCCATCCTCAACAATCCAGGAGTTTTCCAACCTGGATCTGGCCACCCTCCCCTGTCATCCCCTGCTGATGGCCAGGGGGGAGTTGGCAACCCTACTGATATCTCCCCCACTTGCTGACCCACATCCAACCTAAGCATAACATGAAAACAAAGAACATGACTATCTGGCTTCATGACTGACCAGAGCCCTTGGAATGTTCTCTCATTAGTTCCTTCCCAATCCCAACAGTCCTGTAGGGAGGGACTATCATCCATCTGGCAGCTTCCTGGCTACCCGTTTGGGCCACTGTGGGGAACAAGAATCGGGAGTAGATGGGCCTTTGATCGGGTCCAGTGGATGTTCTTCGAACACCTCACTTCCTCTGCTCTGCCTTCTGTCCTGTGAGCACTTCTCCCTGCCTTGCTAAAAAAGTGAAATCCATGGTCTTGCTTCTAGGCGCTCATGGACACGTCTCTTTCTTCTATTGCTGACATTCAGGGGTGGTCCAATCCGGGCACCACCCGAAGCCCCGGTCTGGAATGCATCGATGTAGGGCATAAGCGAGTTCCATTTCGCTCCAATGAGCAGCAGCCCTTTGAGGAACGCTTCCCTGAAAACAGTGTGTACAGCTGCTGTCCTTTCAAGTGTGTTACAGGTTCCCCACCTTCCCCCAGGCCCCATGAGAGACATTACGGGAAGAGGGCAAGGCCAATTTTCTCCATCCCTCCCACACTCCACCACCTCCTGCATTCCATCCCTTCCATAAAAGAACCCCTCCCTCTTGGATGACAAATTAACCTGAGAAAATTGAGACCGATTGTATCCTCCAAAACCTGGCAACTCGCTGAAAGTATTATTGGTATGATGCATCAAGGGGAAACATACACAGACACAGCCTGGCCATATTTCCCCATCAAAAGGATGCATATCTACCTATTATTTTTGGGAGGGTGGCTATGTCGTTCTGGAGTAGAAGAGCTAGATTCGAGTCTAGTGTTAAGTACCTTGGAGGCCGATTTTGATGGTATAAGCTTTGGAGAGTCAAACTTCCCTTCTCCGGATATTTGACAAAGGGAACTTTGACTCTCAAAAGCTGGATAGCGCAGGCAAGCCTGATCTTGTCAGATCTCAAAAGCTAAGCAGGGATGACCCTGGCAAGTACTTGGATGGGAGATCTCCAAGGAATACCAGGGCTCGGGACGCAGAGGCAGGCTATCAATCCACCTCTCTGAAAAACATCCAAGCCCCCAGGAGGGCGTGTCAGAAGTTGCCATGACTTCCAGGCATGCAACACACACACACACACAAACACACAAATAACCCCCCCCCCAAAGAAAGCAGGTACCCACAAAATCTTGTTAGTCATGGTGATCTGCATATTATTTATAAGTTAATTTCTTATAGACAGATAGTGTGGTGTAGTGGTTAGAGAGTCAGACTAGAGACCCAAGTTGAAAACCCAACTCTGCCCTGACAGCTTGCTGGGTGATCTTGGGCCGGTCAAAATTAATTTGCATGTTTCCCAAAGGCTCATGGGAATGCTTTTGAAAGATTCATCATAACCTAGCTGGTATACAGCAGGACTGGGCTAGCAGAAAGGGGGATTTGTTGGAGGTATATTGAAAGTGCTGCTCTTGAGTGCCTTTCTAAGATGTCTTGCCCTGTGGAAGGGAACTCAACAGGCATTTAAATGCCCTCTGAGCTGTTTTCTCTTAGAAACTAACCTGCTCATTGCCCTGTGTTGTGTTCGAATGGCAACTGCCATGTGGTCAGGCCATGCGATCTGGGGCAAGCACATGGCCAGGCGCAGTCAGAGCTTCACTCTGGCCGGATTGTAATTTAGGCCTATCGGTCAGCCAGGATGCAAATAGGGGCCAATGATCTGGGGAGACTTAATTGTAATCCTATCAGAGTGTGTGGGCGAGGCCGGTGGCGCAGTTTAGATGCGCATATAAGCAGACCCCCGAGCCCAGCTCAGACATGTGTTCCTGAACCTCCTAATAAACCATGAGCTGATTTCACTTGAATGCGTCTCTGGACTGAGTACTTTATACCCTGTTTCTTGAAATGAAGGATTAGAAACAGGCTCAGAGCCACCCCTTTTAAAGACAGGCATTCAGATCAATTTAATTAACTGTAATTTAATTGTCCCCTTTATACTTTAAATGCCCCCTGAACAAAGAAATCCTAGCTGTGGGCCTGCACCAACTCTCAGCCTATCCTTTGCAGGGTTGTTGTGAGGGGGGGGTACGGAAGAGGGGAGAATGATGTAAGTTGTTTTAGGTCCCCATTGAGGAGAAAGTCAAGGCATAAAAGAGGTAAACAGATACTATACTTTTTAACATCTACATAACATGCATTGTGTGTATGCACTGCAGCGAAAAACCATACAGACATGTCCAAAATACAATGAAATCTGCAGCACCCCTGACAAAGAATGACCAAACAAAATCACAGAGAATAAGACACACAGGAAAAGAAAAGAAACAGGCAACATTCACTAGGCGCTTGAGATACTGCATTAATGGCTCACAACAATTTGGTTCAGTACTCCTTAGGGTAGAGGGGGGAAATCAAATGATTATTTCTTTTTAGCAGGAAGAGACTGAAACCAGGCGGGGACAATATTGGCAGAACAAGACTTTTTCACTTCTCCCCTTTCTACTGTAGCCCAAAATGCCCCCTGAAATCCTGCTCCTAGGTAATGGGGACCTGTAGAAACAGCACTGGGGGGGGGGGGAGGGGGGAGTCAGAGACCAGCAATGGCAGGGGCAGTTGGCAAAAAATTGTCATTCCCCCCCCCCCCATTCCATTAGTAGAAATCTTCCCTCTGACGAAACCCACTGACCAGTCAAATAGCAATTCCAGGCTACTTTGTGAGCCTGTTATCCTTGGCGGGCTATGACGTTTGAATATGAATCATAATACGTTTCCTTTTTCATTTCTCCCAAGTTGCCATCCACCTGTGTTAAATGAGGTAATGCAGAGGTTACAACAGAGGCTAGAACTTGATCTAGGATTTGCGGGAAAGAAGATTCAGTACGCCTGTGATTCTGCACTGGGGCGTGGGACAGTGTGGGACCTTCTCGATCGAGGCACGAGGGAGAAACCCGAGGATCTATTTCCTTCTGCAGTGTTTGTGAGGAAATATGGAAGACCCTCCTTCAGCTCAAGCCTTTCAGCATGAGAAAGGAGACGACGGGAAGAAAAATGTTCAGGTTTTATCTCAGAGGAGGGATCGGGACGGCAGCTGAGCACGGTCACCCGCCCAGTAGTCTGGAGCCTTCGTTCTGGGATGCCCCAATGGCTTTAATAGCATTCTCCAGCTCATCTGAGGTTGGGAAGATGGCGCAGAGGAGAGCTGAAGGCCCTTCTTCAGATGTGTCTATCCGAATCGGGCGCCAGATGCGTGGGGAACTGAAGAGAACCTGCAAGTCTGGGGTTGCCAGCAGGGCCTCTGAAAAGGCTGAGAGATTTTGAGGGTGGTGCCTGGAGAGGATGGAAAATATGTAAATACCATAGAGACATGTGGAGATTCCTAGAGCATTGCTGTAGCTGAGGCCGTTCTCCAGCCATTTTTATCTCCCATTCCATAATTTCTTGAGGGGGGAGACTGGGATTGAGGGGGGGTTTCACCTACTGTGGCTGGGCAAATAGCAAAAAGGGAGAATACAATGCTGAGATAAACCGTCACAAACTATAATGAATTAAATAAAATACTTATAGCCTAACATTGTCACCTTTTACACCTATAAACATACGTAAATGTAACATCCAAATGTCGGCGGTAACAGCTAAGACATCTTAGCCGATGTGCATCTTAGCTGTTACTGCCAGAGTCTGGATGTTACATTTAGGTTGCGGTCACACGCGTGAGATAAAGTGGGGTGGTAGGTGGGAGAGTGGCTATTTCCTCCAGTGGAAGTTGACCCTCAGTTGCTCTATCACAGTCTTCTGAAGCTGTGGGCACAGCCCTCCATTGTGTGATCAGACGCAACTGCATGTGAGTCTGGAGGGGGGTTGCCGTTTGTTTCCAATGCACTTAAATGAGGGATCGATGATTCGCACCGCAGCCCTGAGGGCTCCTGATGAAGTGTGCAATGATCAGACCATCCTGATGCCATGAAAGTGTGCTGGAGTGATCAGATGGGGGAAAGTCCGCCCGTGGCCTGTAGCGCAACCCATTTGCTACCGGACTTTCCCCAGTGCCTGTTTACTCTGCTTCTGTGGCAGAGTAACATGGGTTACTGCGAGATGCTTCCCAGATGTTCGTGTCTGATCGTGCACTTTAAATCCACCCAGCATTCGCGCCTGTGTCAGGGCTAATTGTGCGTATGATTGCAGCCTGATGTATGTTTATAGGTGTAAAATATAAGTCTTTTATTTAATTTATTTAATTTATTATAGTTTGGGACAGTTTATCTTCACATTCTATCCTCCCCTTTTGCATATTATACACTGGGAGTCTTTCCTTTCTTGTTTGCTCTGTTTTGTGGGTTGGCAAATGGCAAGCCTAAACAACTCACATCTGACTGTCACACAGCGTGGAGACCCCAGACCCAGCCTGTATAATCTGTACCATATGAATCGTCCCATATGAATTAGGCTGACTGTCCTAATTTGATTTATGTATTAACTAGGGGCAAGGCCTGTTGCAGGCAACAATGCAACAGGCGCTAGCAAGAGACCGGGTTGGCTTGGCAGCGCCCCTCTCCAGGAGCTTCCAGGGTGTAGAGAGGATCGTCACCCTCCCAATGCCGCCATGGCCGCAGGCAGCCCCAGGCCAGCTCCATGGCTACAGAGAGGGCTCCCGGCACACCTTCACCTTCCCAGACCCCACTGTCACCCAGCACCTCTGTGGTGCAGCTCTCCCACGTGGCACACCCCACCTCCTCCGCCAGGCTCCCGGGAGGGCCATGGGCCAGCGGATGGCGCAAGACCCCAGCTCGTCTGGCACAGTCCCAGGTGGCGCGACAGCATGACACCCCAGCTTATACTGCCCGGCATTCGCCCCACCGGTCATCTCCTCCAGTGCCGTCCTGGGCTCATCGACAATGCATCTCATCCGGCGGGCTGGCAGGTGCGTCCTCAGGCCACCTCCTCCCTCAGGCTCAGCCTCCTAGTACTTGGTGGCGGTTCTCTGGGCAGGTGGGTGGGACTGCAGGATGGCATGGGCAAATCATGGGGCACGTTCAAGACGGCGCTGCGTCGTCCAGTAGCGCTGCATTGTCCTGGGACTGAGTGGCGGCTCCTTCAGCCTACGGCTAAGGGAGTGCATTTTACATGGGCCATTCCAAATTCGCTTTATAATATAGCGAGATCCCTGAAATTAAACTGCAGAGCCTCAACAAGGGTTCTTTTCCCTCTCTCTGCCCCCGCCCCCATTACACACACACATACCAAGAGAAAATCTTATTCAACGTCTATTCTAAGGAGACAAAGCGATGGGAAGATACTGCTCTGCCCCAAGCTGAGCATAAGGGCGGCGATTGTCCGGGAACCGCCACACATCTCTGCAAGCCCAGGAGACGCGGTGACCTCCCCAGAAACCAAATTGCCACTTGGCGACCTTGCCCCCAAACAGCGATTGTCTATGAGGAATCGTTCTCCCGCATCTCATAATCTTTGACACAAATCTACAGTGTTACATTCTGTGCCACATTTTCTGCTTAGCTACCCTTAACGAGAGTATACAGACTGAGGAGTTCAAAGGCCCGGCAGGACCATAAAATGTAGTTTCTGAATGGCGCTTTTCTGCATTTTTCAGTAGATGCCCAGAGCATACTAAGCTCCAGGAGGTATCTGTAGAGGTACTTTTGAGAAGTCACTGCCCATTTGTTTCCCATTTGCACCATACGCTCCGCCTCAGTTTCCCCCAGGCAGCATGTTCGTTGCAGCGATACTGTTGTTAAATAGTGTGGATGAACAGACCCCAAGTCTAGTGATTAGCTCTACTCAGGGGTCCGTTGGAGCGGGAGCGCACAGGAGTGCAGCTCCGGGAGTGAGGAGCCCAGGGGGTGGGCACATGACCAAGCCCCGCCCCCTCCTCGGCTTCCCCAAGCAGTGCAGAGGCGCAGCGCCCCGGGGAAAGCCCGGCTAGGGTCTTTATTGTTTTTAATGTTTTGTTTTAATATTGATGATTTTATCATTGTTCCTTTGATGACTGTGTGCTGCTTTTCCAGAGACTTGCTCAAGGTGGCATCTAAATTTTTTAAGTATACCATTTTTTATCTGGGCACATGGCACATAAGTACTGGAGAAATTTCACCAACCCTTCAGCAGCTTCCACCCCATCAGTTTGGTGTAGTGGTCAGGAGTTGGACTCTAATCTGGGAGAACCGGGTTTGATTCCCCACTCCTCCACATGCAGCTGCTGGTGTGACCTTGGGCCAGTCACAAGTTCTCTCAGAGCTGTTCTCTCATGAGCAGTTCTCAAAAGACCTCTCTCAGCCCCACCTACCTTACAGGGTGTCTTTTTGTGGGGAGGGGAAGGGGAAGGGATGAGTGGTGCACATGTCCTGGGTATCTCAAGTCTACTTGAAACCTGGTGCAGGTTTCAAGGGAGCAGGAAGAGAATGAGGGTGTGTTCTTTACGCTTATTTTTATTGCACCAAGTATTGGATGGGGAAGGGAACGGAGGAAGAGCAGGTCAGTTTCACTGGGTGTTGCCTTCTGACACACTTTTTCACTGGGTGTTGCCTTCTGACACACTTTTGGTATGTTAGGGGGTGTGGCATATGCAAATGAGTTATGCAAATGAGTTATGCTAATGAGTGCCTGCACCTCTTTTTTTTACAAAATGACCCCTGGCTCTACTATATTAGTGATTTCAGCAAGGCGAAGAAAGACTAAAATCCCAAGCAGCAGCCTGGTTTTTATGCATGCAAACACCACTCCCTGAACACACCCCACTCCCAATGATAGGCTATTTTCATAACACTGTTTCTCTATTGGTCTATTCTAGGATCCTGTTGGATCTCTATTGGTCTTTTCTAGGATCCTAGCCAGCTATTGTTTGTGGACACAAGCTCACTCCCATCCCAGGGCTGTCTTTTCCAAATTGCTGTGTTTTGTACCTGGGAGTATATGTTGCCTAGGTATTGCACAGGCGGGGTCTTTTCCTTGGAAGGGGAGGGCCTTGTGGAGACCTGAATCACAGGGGTCGGGACCTTTTCCCCAAAGCTCCTATGAGGGTATCCAACCCCCGGGATGGGCCTGGAGTCTTCCTGAAACAGCAGTTGATCTCCAGACTGCAGAGATCAATTTCCGCTGGAGGAAATGGCAGCTTTGGTGGGTCTCGGTGGCCCTAGACTGACATGACATCCACACTGAGCTTCCTTCCCACTCGCCAGAATCCACCCACCCACACAACACCCAGTCTCAGATCTCCAGGACTTTCTCAAGAGCCAGTTTGGTGTAGTGGTTAAGTGCGCGGACTCTAATCTGGGAGAACCGGGTTTGATTCCCCACTCCTCCACTTGCACCTGGCTGGATGACCTTGGGCAAGCCATAGCTCTGTACCAGCTGTTGTCTCAGAGCTCTCTCAGCCCCACCTGCCTCACAGGGTGTCTGCTGTGGGGAGGGGAAGGGAAAGGAGTTTGTAAGCCGCTCTGAGACTCCACGTGAGTGAAGGGCGGGGTATAAATCCAATCTCTTTTCTTCTTCTTCTTCTCTTCAATCCCAGTTTAACAAGGAGCCAAATATGCTTCTAACTCAGAAGGCTTGGTGAGAGCTTCTTACCATAGATGGTGAGTTGGCAAGTTTGTTCCAAGGGCATACAGTTGGCCACTGGGTCAGTTAAATGGACCACTGTGTTTTTCCCAAAAGGGCTGTTTTTCTAATTTTTTTTTTAAAGATCTCATTGCGTGGATCATCTTAAAATTAGACTACCAGTTCGGTTCATATGCCTACAATGACTGTAGTAGGCTCTGCTCCAATTCTTCAGTTTCCTGTGAGTCTCCCAGCATGCAAACTGCTGTAGAGTGACATGGACACGCATGGAGAAAGTCCCTAAGTCCTTTGTGGCACGTAAATCCTAGTTCAGTGCCAGGCTGGGAAACGGAGCCCGAAGTTGTATAGCCCCATGAACCAACATCAACACAAATACGCTGATAAGGAGGAAAGAGTATGCCTTTTTCTTTCTTTTTTTGCTCTTAAAGGTTTTCCCTGCCAGAAAGAAAACCATTCAAGCAGAGCTCGGTAAAGGTGAGACGGCCCAAAACAAGAGACAGGTGCAGCCGACACAAATCAAGCATGGGGATCAGGCTGCCCGCAAACCCAACGAATGGGGTCACTGGGTGGTGATTAAACCACTGGCACATTTGCCAGCAGCAGGTTATGTGCAGGTGCAACTACAACAGCCATGCTTAGTTCTTCCAACACACCTGTGCCTATATTTGTTCAGTGTTTTTGCGAAGGCTTATGGGGAAGTTGGGGGATGTGTTTTCAAACCCTGTTCTCAATTGCCCTGGCTTTTGAGGTCCTGCAGGCTTCTATGCGTACTTCTCAGTATGTGCACTGTGAGCACTGCGTGTTCTATAGCCTTCAAGAAAGGTTTGAGTGTTCTGAGCCTGGCACTTCTATATGATGCCCACATAGGCTCTATGGGGCTAAATCAGGAATCAGACTTGAAGGACAAATGAATTTAAAATAGATTTGCTGTAATTCAAATATCTTCATCATACTGTACACCTCGGAGAGGGACATATACGATGGGGTTGAAGTTCCCTTAAAGCAGGGGTGGGCAAACTGTGGCTCGGGAGCCGCATGCGGCTCTTTCACATATATTATGTGGCTCCCGGCAGGGCGGCTGGGGAAGCTAAATATCATTAGCAAACAGATAACATTGGACAAATTAATATCATTATCAATATCTGCTTTTACCCCTTTTGTTATTATTTTTGGCAGTCCCATTTAATGTTAATAAAAAGCAAATTTGCTTATTTTCCAATGAAAGCAGGTAATATTTGCTCATGTCTTGTGGCTCTCAAACATCTGATGTTTATTCTATGCAGCTCTTACATTAAGCAAGTTTGCCCACCCCTGCCTTAAAGGAATAGGTCCATTGTCAGGAGGTTGCTCTTAGAACCAAACCTACTGCTGGTAAGTAGGTGGCAGCTATGGCCAGAAGTGCCTTTTACAGCTTCAACAGAAGAGGAGGAGGAGGAAGAGGAGATTGGATTTATACCCCACCCTTCACTTGGAGTCTCAGAGCAGTTTACAATCTCCTTTCCTTCCTCTCCCCACCACAGACACCCTGTGAGGTAGGCAGGCCTGAGAGAGCTCTGAGAGAACTGTGACTGACTCAAGGTCACCCAGCTGGCTGCATGTGGAAGCATGGGGAATCAAACCCGGTTCTCCAGATTAAAGTCTGCTGCACTTAACCACTACACCAAACTAGCTCTCCACACCAAACTGGTTAACTAGCTGGGAAGAAAAGGTCTGGACATTGTGGATTACTGCAATGAGGTCTTTGTGGGACTGTCCTTGAAAAGCATTCAGACCGCTGCAGCCGGGATGGTGTCAGGAGTTGGTTGTAGGGCTAATCCTAGCACACATAATCCGGAAAATTCACCATATAGTCGCCGATTTCATCTTGTCCTTCTGTTTTACTGGGAATAGTCCCTATTTTCTGGCACCTCTTACTGATAAATTGCTGTCCCTGTTCAGTTCTGATTTTACTCAAGGGGAAGAATAAAGGTAATGTATTAAAAAAAAAAAAAACGTTCCCAGGGACCTATCCAAATAACAAACACTGCTGGATGTATTTCAGTTGCATCTTTTCTGTGATAAATATGACCAGAACCCATTGTGAGATGCAAACCTCACTTCGGGGAAACGCTGAAAGCTGAAATGAGATTAGGCTGCAACTGACAGGAGAGGCAGAGAAAGGAGTCACAAGTATCGTCCGGAGGCCAAGTAAAATGTAAACGCAAAGGCTTGTAATACCTCTTATTAGGCTCAACCAAAGTACCACAAACAGTGAGGAAACTTTCAAGTTCTCTGGAACTCTTAATCAGGCAGGATTTTTTTTTAAAAGGGCCAGGGAGTCATCTCAGGCCATTATCTTAAGGTAGAGATCTCCAGCATGGCAACTGTGGAAACCACGGCACCCGCAGACACCTTTCTTGGTGCCCGTCAAGTCTTCTAGAAAGTGGGTGTGGCCATGTGGTGGTTTTGCCCACCAGGCTCCTGAATGGCTATTGGAGATTTGATTGGCTGTGCTGATATTATTTTTTTTTATTTGCTTTGGCCGCCGCCGCCGCCACAACACGAGGATCTGCACCGTGTCATTGGAGTTAAACTGTGGCAATCATTTTGTGGCTGGCTCTGCCTCTTACAGCAGCCATTTTGTGGCTGCGCCTGCCCTGCTGCATCAAAATCCCAAAGGTGCCAGCAGGCTCAGAAAGGTTGGAGACCCCCAGCTTAAAGCCTTGCCCTGTAGTCATCCCATGTGAACAGCCAATCCGATTTAAAAGGATGCTGGGGTCAGGGTGCACCCTCAGTCTTCCAGGAGGAGGAAGCAAATAAATAAATAAATAAATAAATAAATAAATAAATAAAAATCATCTAGTTGAAAGCACAAAAACAGCAGATGATGATTGGGGAGAACCACGTTCAAAAACCCCCACTCCAATGAAATTTAACCAAAATCTATTGACCACAGTCTAGGGTTGCCAGGTACTCACCGGGTGCTGGAGGCGGGGAGTCCTCCCCGGTCCAGGAGCTTTCAGGCACGCACGTGAAGCGTATGTGCTGCGATGATGTCACCAGAAGTGACATCATCACATTAGGGACGTTGCCAGGGCGATGCTCTGGCAAGCACCCAAAAACTCTATGGTGCCATAGAGTTTTGGGGGTGATTGCTAGAGTGTCGTCCCAGCAACGTCCCCAACGTGATGACATCATTTCCAGTGACATAATCACACTGGGGCAGTCGTCCTGACCGGATGATTTCGAGGGTGGGGTTCCCCCGCCGGCTGAATCTGGGCCGGCAGATTGGGGACCCTTATAGCGGGGGATCCCCCACCCTTTGGGCAGACTTGGTAGCCCCACCAGAGACATGTGGGACACTAACTCCGGGGTAAGATGAACATGTAAACAGTGCAAATGTATGGTGAGATACTCCAGTCTAAGGCTTTGATCACACACACTACATAAGCCACTTTCAATGCACTTTCCAACTGGGGCCCATTCTGCATCAAGCATTTGCTCCGTTGTTTCACCAAACCTACACTGGAACAGAAAAAGATGCGGCTCAAAACCACATTCAGATACCCCAAGCCAGTGCCATACTGACTGGAGAGTCACCCCTGAATGGCCATAAAACAGCCATAAATGCAGACAGCTACCATAAAACCGAGAGATCAAATGAAGTGAAAGCAGCATGCAGTCTGGACACTGCCATAATATCCGACAGTCAATCAAAGTGACAGTGGCATAGAATGTAGGGGGGGACTTCTGTTCCAGTGTGGATTTGGTAAAACAGTGGAGTGAATGCTAGATGCAGAATGGGTCTGGTTTTTACTGTGTGAACTGGCAAAATCCAGTTGGAAAGTGCCCTGAAAGTGGATTAAAAGTGGATTATTTGCTGTGCGTGATTGCAGCCTAAACTGACTGAAATCAATGGGCATAGACTGAGAATTATAAATAATCTCCAGACTGGAGACACCAGTCAGCTCCCCTGGAGGAAATGGCAGCTTTGGAGATGGGCAATGGGGCATTCTTCACAGTTGCGCACGAAAGCATTGTGCTCGGGCAGCCGAAACACAGTGAGTAAAACTGAGGCTTCTGCTTTTGCGTACAGGATCAGACCCTCCTCCTCCTCCTCCTCTTTTTGAGTCCTGTATCTCACCGCACCTTCCTGGGCAGAAGAAGACACACAAGTACAGACCCCGACGGAGTCGGGCCAAAAATAAACACATGCATATCATTCAAGTCCCTCGACATTAGTTCTTTGCATGCCACAGATTCTTTTTCCAAGCCAAGTGGCGCTTGCAGACTTTAATCTGCATGCCAGGTACAGCGTGATACAACCTGCCTTGCACAACCAGGCTCACTGTTCGCAGGTTACAATTCTTCTCTTCTGATTCTCCTTTGGGAGGAGTAGAAATTGACCGGTGCTGCCTGCTTCTCAAGCATCCAGAACTGGGCCAGAATCTCGTAGGCAATCTCTGCAGGCTCTTGAATGTAGGTCAGATGAAAACCTTGACTAATTCCCCGCCACCTTCCTCCAAATCCCCTCCCTGCTCTTTAAAAAAACCCTCATTTCTCTCTGTTTCATACTGTGCTTTCGCCAAGAGCACCCTAATTAAGCCATTTCCTTAAAGGACTTGAATTTCCCATGGCGTAGAATAGAGGATTAGCAGAAATGGCTTGGGGAAACCCCAAGAATTAGACAAATTCATGAAATTCCCTAGGTCTATCAACAGCTGTTAGGTATGTTAGAGGAAGAGCTCCTCCATGGTGAGAGGGAGTGTGACTGTAAATATTAGTTGCTCAGGGGCAAATTGTGGTTAGTATCCCATCTGGCTTTTGAATAGCTTGCCCCTTTTTTCATTTCTTTTTTGTGTTCATACATTGTCCTTTTGACCTTTTCATAGAATCATAGAATCACAGAGTTGGAAGGGGCCATACAGGCCATCTAGTCCAACCCGCTACTCAATGCAGAATCAGCTAGAGCAGGGGTGGGCAAACTTGCTCAGCGTAAGAGCCACCTAGAACAGGGATGGCCAAACTTGCTTATCGTAAGAGCCGCATAGAATAAACATCAGATGTTTGAGAGCCACAAAACATGAACAAATATTACCTGCTTTTATTGGAAAATAAGCAAATTTGCTTTTTATTAACATTAAATGAGACTGCCAAAAATAATAACAAAAGGGGTAAAAGCAGATATTGATAATGATATTGATTTGTCCAATGATATTTGTTGCTAATGATATTTAGCTTCCCCAGCCGTCCTGCCGGGAGCCACATGATATATGTGAAAGAGCCGCATGCGGCTCCCGAGCCACAGTTTGCCCACCCCTGTCCTAGAGCATCCCTGACAAGTGTTTGTCCAGCTGCTGCTTAAAGACTGCCAATGCGGGGGAACTCACCACCTCCCCAGGCAGCTGATTCCACTATTGCACAACTCTTACTGTAAAGAAGTGTTTCCTGATATCCAGCTGGTACCTTCCCAGCCTTAATTTAAACAGACTAAACATTCCCAAGTCCCTCAACCTCCCTTGTAGGGCTTGGTCTCCAGGCCCCTGATGAACCTGGTCGCTCTCCTCTGCACCCGCTCCATTCTGTCCACATCCTTTTTGAAGTGAGGCCTCCAGAACTGCACAGAATACTCCAGGTGCAGCCTGACCAGTGCAGTGTACAGCGGGACTATGACGTCTTGCAATTTGGATGTTATGCCGGGATTGCATTATCCTTTTTTATCACTGCATCTAGCTGCACATATTTAACTTACAGTCCAATTTAACCTACAGTTCAATTTCATCCATTTTCACTGCTGGGATTCCCAATCTGACGCCATTTTTACAATAACAAGTATGATCATTTCTTCAGCAGTGACTCGCAAAAGCTCATCCCCTGCCACAAATTTTGTTAAGTCTTTAAGGTGATACTGGACTTGTGTTCTTTTCTACTGCTATGGATAGACTAACACAGCTACCCATCTCACCTGCAGTTGCATCTAATCACACACTGACGGGCTGCACCCGCAGCTTCAAAGGGAGGTGTGATCTTGCAACTACAGGTCAAATACCTCTGGAGGAAATAGCCTTGTTTCCCCCCCCCCCCCCCCCGGCTTTATCTGGCATGTGTGACCGCAACCTTAAGGATCTTTTCTAGCTCTGTCATCCCAGTCTCAATCTCCTTCTGCTTTCTTGAATGCAGTCCCCCTTTCAGTTGATGACTGAGAAATTTGCTGCCTCTAAATCTGGAAATTCTCTTAACCTTAGCATGGATCATAGCAATTGATGGACTTCTTCTCCATGGATCTATCGAACCCTCTTTTAAAGTCATTTGTGGAACATCCAGCTGACATCTGCATCAAGTTGCCAGAACGTTTACTTGAAACATGAATGAAAGTGACTGGCTGAACTGGAGTTCAAAATCTGTTGTGCTAATGTCCTCATTTCAGAAGGTCAGTTGTTTTTCTTTAACTAAAATATAAAATTTCAAAAACAGTATTTCTAAATTATATCATAAAGTATCAGAGAAGAAGAAGAGACTGGATTTATACCCCGCCCTTCACTACCCAAAGGAGCCTCAGAGTGGCTTACAAACTCCTTTCCCTTCCCCTCCCCATAACAGACGCCCTTTGAGGTAGGTGGGGCTGAGAGAGCTCTGACAGAAACTGCTCTTTTTCAAGAACAGCTGTGCCAGAACAGCCTGCTTGCCCACGGTCGTCCAGTATGTGCAAGCAGAGGAGTGGGGGATCAAACCCGGTTCTCCCAGATTAGAGTCCGCACACTTATCCACTACACCACTACAAGGGGATGAACCCCATTCTTTTCCATTCCAAGTCATTATAAACCATTATCATTTCTCAACAAATATATCTGGCTGTGCGTTAATATTTCTGACCTACTCAGATAAATTCATTTGCACATAAGAGCCACTTTCCAAATTCTCAAGATCCAGTTATTTGTAGAATGAGTTTTGTCATGATTTCCACAAAGACAGAAAGAAGTTCAGTTTCTGTGGGTAGAAAAATATCACATACTTTCTATCCCTGGTCAGTTTTGATGCGGCAGAATGCTGTCCAGTTCCTGGGAGGGCTGCAACATAAGCTGGGTGGGCGGGACAGAACAAATCTAGCCACCTGAGATCCGCCTGCTTGGCCCCACCTCCAGAGACAGCCTGGGCAGCTACCTGATTGGCCAGCTGAGAGGGAGAGCTGCAGGGTCCCACACAAGCCATGTGAAACCTGGAAACATCGGTGAAGATGGCCCCTGGCCCCAGCAAACCACCCACCCCTGTGGGGCACACATGGGGGTCCCTTGTAAGTCAGGGACCCATTCCTCTCTGCGGATCTCCCTGGGGAGAAATTCAGACCAAGAGGACCGTCAGAAACATCTCTGCTAGTTTATCTATTTATTGTATTCTGTGTATGCATTTGTTTCAGATAGTTATATATTGTCTGGCCATAAGTATTGTCCAAGAAGGTATACAACACGCCACAATAAAAAAACTATAACAAAACATCTGACTCCAGATAAAAAAATGCATCAGCACTAATAAAGCATTAAAATTAACGATGAATAAAGCTCAGATGACCATACAAACCATAAAGCAGCTGATAAAAACTGAGCAAAACCAAGTTAATCAAAAGCCCCTGGAAACAAAAGAAGTTACATTTACTTAAAGCTACGTTTACCCCCCAAAAGAAAAGATATATGGTATATTTATTTTTAAAAATAATACAAATAAACTTTTACATCACATGAGCAGCAATCTTTTTTTAAAAAAATTGTTTTACTTTCCTGAATCCAGTTCCTGGTTGGGCATCTATTTTAACAAGCCGATACCCTGATATTTGTTTTAAACTGCTCCCATACAAACAAAGTGGATTTGTGAAAGGAAAATATTAGTACTGCCACTGTCACAAGCAATCATAATCAGTTCATTGTCTGAGTGTTCATTAATTAGTCAAGCAAATCGACATATATTTGCATAGGTATAAAACAATAACTCGGGGAAGGGGGAGGATTCTTTCCATGGTTTTCAGACAATGCCTAGCAGGCTCTGTCTTAGAAGAACACACATGAATATATGAAGCTGCCTTATACTGAACCATGCTCTTGGGCTGCGATCATATGACTTAGCTGCGAATGCCTGATGGATCTAAAGAGCACGACTGGACTGCAACAGCTGGGAAACATCTTGTAGTTGTTGGCAACCCATGCTGCTCTGCCACAGAAGCAGAGTTAAAAGAAACCAGGGAAAGTCCGGCTCTAACTGGTTCTAATGGGCCACAGACGGACATTCCCATGTCTGATCACGCAAGTATGCTCTTATGCCATCAGAATGGTCTGATCATTCCATCCCGACTTGGTGCCGTCCCCCCCTTTCACAGTATAGGCATAATCACATACTCCATGGGGAGCCCTCAGTGCAGAGGTGCAAGTCCTCGTTTATGCGAATGGGAAACAAACGGTGAAAAAAAGACTCACCCGCAGTTGCGTCTGATCACACAATGACAGGCTGAGCCTGCAGCACAAAGGGATGTGTGGTCTTGCAACTGCGTGTCAAATTCCTCCAGAGGAAATAGCCTCACTTCCCCTCCGCTCCAACTGGTGCGTGTGACCACAGCCTTGGTCCACCAAAGTCAGCATCATCTACTCGGACTGGCAACAGCTCTCCAGGGCCTCAGGCAGAGGTCTTTCTGATCACCTACTCCCTGATCCTTTAACTGAGGATGCCATGCCAGGAATTGAACCTGGGACCTTCTGTATGCCAAGCAGATGCTCTGCCACCTGAGTGATGGCCTCCCCCTTTAAGAGCCAGTTTGGTGTAGTGGTTAAGAGTGGCAGACTCTAATCTGGAGAACCGGGTTTGATTCCTCACTTCTCCACATGCAGCCAGCTGGGTGATCTTGTGTCAGACACAGCTCAGAGCTCTCTCAGGCCCACCTACCTCACAGGGTGTCTGTTATGTGGAGGGGAAGGGAAAGGAGATTGTAAGCTGCTCCAAAACTCCTTCCAGTAATGAAGAGCAGGGTATAAAACCAAACCTCCTTCTACCTTCTTCTTTCCTGCATCTTTTTCTGATCTTGCATGCTTTCATAAAACACTGTAAATGACCAGATATAAGAGAAACACAGCTGATAACCAAGATATAAAGGCATAAGACATAAGCTTAATTTCTGTCCTTATATCTTAATAAAACACTGTGGAATCCTCATCTATATGGTAAAGACCACAGAGACATTGGGAGGCATTAAAGCTCTGTATGGTTTGTGATCAGCATACCTTATGGACAGCCCTGACCTGGATAGCCCAGGCAAGCCGAATCTTGTCAGATCTCGAAAGCTAAGCAGGGCCGACCCTGGCAAGTACTTGGATGGGAGACCTCCAAGGAATACCAGGGCTAGGAGGCAGAAGCAGGCAATAGCAAGTCACCTCTCTGAAACATCCAAGCCCCACAAGAGGTTGCCAGAAGTCAACCATCACTTCCAGGTGCGCGCGCGCACACACACACACACACACACACAATATCATTCAAAACAAACAAACAAAAAGCATACCTTGTGGAGACCTACTCCCGTACAAACCTACTGAACTGCTATTATCATCGTGCTTTTGGTGCCCCAGCCTTCTGAAGATAGATGGGTGACATCCCAGGAAAGGGCCTTCTTGGATGTGACACCAGAAGAGTGGAACTCCCTCCCAGAATCTTCTGTCTGTCCCCATTAGTTGCAATCTTCTGCCAGTGGGTAAAAACTTTTCATGTTGTTTGGCATTCCCCCAGTGACCTTCCTGCCCTGTGTTCCAATTGATGATTTATTTATTTTTTGCTTTGAGAGATGTATTTTGCTTTTGCTTTTATTATATGTTTTGATACTCTGTTTTCAATGGTTAGCTACTTTAGTGGCCCTGACGGGGCAGAAAGACAGGATATAAATGTTGCCATTAAGTTAAAAGTTTCCTAGCACCTTCTGGAGATGCTACTGATTATACCGGGGACCTTCTGCGTGCAAATCTTGCGCTATACTCTTTCAAACCCTTTTATATATGAAGTTGCCTAGTATTGTACTAGACCAGGGGTGGCCAACCTGTGGCTCGGGAGCCACATGCGGCTCTTTCACACATATTGTGCGGCTCCTGGCAGGGCGGCTGGGGAAGCAAAGGGGAAACATGCTTTTTCTCTCTTTCTCCCTTCCTTCCTTCCCTCCTCCCTCCCATCTATTTGCTTTCCTAGTTTCTCTCTCTCTCTTTCTTATAACTGGTTTTCCTCGTTTGTTTTTATTTTTGGCAGTCCCATTTAACGTTAATAAAAAGCAAATTTGCATATTTTTAAAAATAAAAACGTGTGTGTGATATTTGTTCCTGTCTTGCGGCTCTCAGACATCTCTATGTGGCTCTTACGTTTATTCTATGTGGCTCTTACGTTAAGCAAGGTTGGCCACCCCTGTACTAGACCTTTTGGGTCCACCTAGGTCAGTGCTTAGGGTTGCCAACTCCAGGTTCGGAAATACCTGGGGATTTGATGGAGGAGTCTGGGAGACTGGAGTTTATGGAGGGAAGGGACCTTCGTAGTGTACAATTGGAGTTGCTAACTTGCCAACCTCCCGGTGGTAGAAAGGAAACAAACAACCGTGAGATATTGTGCCACAAAAAGTTGCTCACAAACTTGTAAATCCTTAATCCAATACTGGAAGCAATTCAAACGCCGTCAACACCAACGAACCGTGCACATCCCATCTCGTTTCGTGTAAAACTTTATCGAAGTGGGTGGGGTTGGAATACCTATACCTAATTACAAAAATCAATAAATGTTAATTCATTTGGCAAACACACTAGTCATATCCCATAGTCACATTCCTCAAATCCAAAGCAGCCATTTTCTCCAGGAGAAGTGGAATAGATGTTTTAAAGAAAGAAAGAATAAACAAACAATTCGTGCCGTCTGGAGATCAGCTGTAATTCTGGGAGATCTCCAGGCCCGGATTTTGCATCGTTTGATTGGCAAGAGCTTCCCGTGGCCCTGGGCTGTCTTTTTTCACTGGATGGGCTAGAGATTTGTAACTGGGAACTTCTACCGTTGGAGCCAATAGCAAGCTTTGCTCCTGAATGCATTTAACATAAAAATCTCTCTCTCTCTCTCTTTCTGTCCATATCCTAGAGTTTTGCACTTTAGATTCTGAAACCTCCCTTCAAGGTTACTTGGAGCTGATTCATAAACTCTTATCTCATAAAGCTAAAAGAGGTTTGCCAGCCTTAATCTGGCATAAGTGGGTCTTCCAACTGTCTGGGGAGTTCTTGAGCATTCCAGTACCGCGTGGACAGAACGTTCAGGACCACACCCAAAGATATAATGAGGTGAGGACAACTCAAAACAACCAAAAAAAAGCACAGGCTTGATTATTTGCCGGGCCTCCTCTGCTTTCACGGCTCAGTGTGAGTCCAGCCACCTGTCTTCATTGAGCAGCTTCTGTTGTACATCAGATGCACATATAAAGATGACATAGATCATGCAACAGAGGAAACACAGGCCGGGGGCCTGTGGCTAAGTGAAAGAGCCTCAGCTTGACATGCAGAAGGTCCCAGGTGCAACTCCTTGGCATCTCCAGTAACAAGGACCAGCCAGTGGGTCATGTGAAAGACCTCAGCCTGAGATCCTGGTAGGCTTGCCAACCTCCATGTGGGGCCCGGAGATCCTCTGATATTACAAGTGAACTTCCAGCAATAGAGATCAGGTCCTCTGGAGACCTCAGTGGGGGGATAATACCGTAGAGTCCTTCCTCCAAAGCAGCCACTTGCTCTAGGGGAACAGATTTCTGGAATCTGGCAGATCATTTGTAATGTCAGGAGATATCCAGGCCCCTCCTGGAGGTTGGCAACTCTACAAAGTGGGGACTTTCACCTTAACCGGTGAATAGAGTTGCCTGCTCTGGGTTGAAAAATACCTGAAGATTTGGGAGGTGGAACCTTGGGAGGGCGGGGTTTGGGAAGGGGAGGGACCTCAACAGGGCAGAATGCCATGGGGTCGACCCTCCAAAGCAGCCATTTCCTCCAAGAGAACTGACCTTTGTCATCTGGAGACCAGTTGTAATACCAGGAGATCTCCAGTCCCCATGTGGAGGTTGGCACCCCTGCCTGGAAATCTCATCCCAGCCGTGCATGCTTTGCATGTTCTCCTCCCTTCCTGTGTCTACTGTCTCTAGGCTCGGGAAGGAGTCATTTGGCCCACTTAGGGTTGCCAAGTGTATTAAACTTACCAGTGGGGGGGGGGAGCTCTGCTGGCCAGGAGCTTTCCACGCGCACCAGGTGGCATCACCGGAAGGGATGTCAGCACGTTGGGGGTGTGGCCAGAGCATCACCCTGGCAACGCCCCCAACGTGATGACGTCACTTCCGGGTGACATCATTATGTGAGGGAGGTCATCCAGGCTGGACAACCTCGGGGGTGGGGTTTCCCCCGCCGGCCGAATGCTGGCCGGAGGATCAGGAACCCCTGTAGTGGGGGATCCCCCGCCCCCCAGGCTGACTTGGCAGCCCTAGGCCCACTGGGGAAGACCACCTGAGTGGCTGCCCTGTGAACTCCACTTCATGAAACCTAGGGTTGCCAAGTCCAGGTTGGAAAATACCTGGAGACTTTGGGGGTGGAGCCAGGAGAGGGTGGGGTTTGGGGAGGGGAGGGGCCTCAGCATGGTACAATGCCATAGAGTGAGAGTCCACCCTTCAAAGCAGCCATTTTCTCCAGGGGAGCTGATCTCTGTCAGCTGGAGATCAGTTGTAAAAGCAGGAGATCCCCAGGCCCCACCTGGAGGCTGGTAACCCTAATGAAACCCCATGATGTCCATCCCTAACACCCAAAGAAACGAGGCTGTCAAACCACAACACACCAGAGCCAGCCTAGCTAGGTGTGATTGTTTCCATTTGTTTGGAAAATTAGTCACACTGTCAACAACCGTTTGAGTGCTTGGCTTTGGTTCAGGTTGGGAGGAATCTCTGCTGAGAAATTTCCTCTTGTACAGTTGAGGGAGAGAGGGAGGCAGCCCTTTAGAGTTGCACACGGACACACACATACACACACATACACACACACAAAGACAATTTCTGAACGTCCTGCAGTTATCAGAATGTGGATTCAGGGACCCTGGAACCACGGCCTTCCTTGTTTAGTCTCAGCAAATGCACTCCAGGAAAGCTTCTCCATCCTGTTTTGGAGGTGGCAGGAGGCGCACAAGAATGAAGGAAAATATCACAGCCTCCTGACAGGCTGTGATTAACTTCCATTGTGTCTGACTTTTTTTTTTTTTTGGAGGCTAAGTTACTGTTAGAATAATAGAGGCCTCCTCCAGGAGTCCTTCGAATGAACTGCGCTTCAGACATGGAACTTAACCATGGCTACAGCCATTTATATTTCTCGTATACAAGGGGAGGCAAGTTCCACCTTGCCAAGCATAGATTAGAGATCACTGCTGCCAAAAGATACCATCAAATCGCAGCTGACTTGTGGTGACCTCATAAGGTATTCGATGCAAGAGACGTTCAGACGTGGGTTGCAATTGCCTGCCTCTGTGTAGTAACCCTGGACTTCCTTGGTGGTCTTCCATTCAAATACTGACCTGGGCTGACCCTGCTTTGCTTCCAAGCTCTGACAAGATCAGCTTAGCCTGGGCCATCCTGGTCAGAACCCAGTTGCAAAGAGCACTACAGAAACATTGAAATAAAGTATTCTTGGGAACAATGCTTTAGATCCTACCACTAACCTACCATGGCTCTCCTGACCTGGATAGCCCAGGCTAGCCAGACCTCATCAGTTCTCAGAAGCTAAGCAGGGTCGGCCCTGACTAGCTTTTAGAAGGACAACCTCCAAAGAATACCAGGGGTGTGATGCAGAGGCAGGCAATGGCAAACCACCTCTGAAACGTCTCTTGCCTTAAAAACAAGTCTAGCTTGCCACCTAATGGTACCTCACGCTAAAAGAGCTAGAACTTCTGGCTGCCAGACAATCTTAGGATCTCCTGGCTCTACTACACCCACTGCAATACAATAATTGTTATTTTTACCATGCCACCGAACAAAATTGGAAGCCTTCCACTGGCTCTTTCACCTAACAAGGAGCTACTGATGTTGGAGGAAGTCTCCAAAGGCTTCCACATGGGGCTATCCTCAGTGGAGCTCATGGAAGTCAGCCTTTAAAATAATAGTTACGATCCTTAGTACTGTTATACCAGTAGGCCTTCAGGGACTGAATTCATCTCAGGACTGGCCTGGTTGAGAGGAATATTCCGTATATGTCTAGCAAATAACTTCCCACTGGTGCCATTTTGTCTTGCCTGGCCCAAATGATGTCCCTTGCCGGCTTTAAATATGACATTCCCCTCTGCTGCTGTGTGGCTGCAGGGAAAGTGAGTCGAGCCCGGAACCGACTAAATAAAAAATGTCTAGTTTGCCCCTCACTGTGAACTCTGGGAACCAAACTCTCTGGAATGTGATGGGAAGTACACAGTCCCTTCCATTTAGGGGAAGTTTGGTCTGGATTCAGCCCAATATTTGCTGTTGTTACTAATTGTTCGAAATTGGTTTTAAAGTGAACTCAGGGTTTTCACTCTTTCTGCACCTCATATTTGTCTACCGTGTTGTGAACCACCTTAGACGTGAATGTGGACAGGGAAGGGGACCAGGAGAGGAGGGGGCAGGGCACATTTCGGAGGGGTCATCACCCCAAAGGGCCTCGTGGTTATGGGCCTGTGCAAAGCAGAGGCTCTACCACTGAGACACAACTCCTCACCCAAATGTAGCTGCTGTATGCCAGCAGATGGACTTTGGTTCATCCAGCTCTTTACTGTCTGCTCTAAAACAGCTTCTCTAGAAGTGCATTTTCCAGTCCTTAAGGTCTTTTAACTGGAGGTGCAATGGATAAGAGCATAAGAAGAGTCCTGCTGGACCAGACCAGTGGTCCATCTAGCCCAGTGTCCTGTCTCACACAGCAGCCAACCAGTCCCTCTGGAGGTCCAACAACTGGCCGCAGAGGCCAAGGCCTTCCCCTAATGTTGCCTCACAGCACCAGCATTCAGAGGTAGACAAGTCCCCATGGCCAGCAGCTGCCAATAGATCCACTCTACATGAACCTGTCCAACCCCCCTGTCCACTTCATTTTAACATCTCCAGAGTGCTTTCTGTGACTGGACCCGGACCTGGACAGCCCAGGTGAGCCTGGCCTTATAAAAACACAGAAGGTGTAATGTAGTATGCTCTGTGTAGCAACCAGCCTGCCATGTGCTCCCAGGTAATGGCGCCCGCCGCATGGCCAGAGCACATGGTCAGGCAGAGAGGGGAGCTTGAATCTGGAGGAACAATAGACGTCCGGATTCAAAGCCTCCACCAATGTGGGACCTAGGTTCTCCCTGGGGAGCCAACACAATCAAAGGCTCCTCCAGGGAACCTATGACAAACATGCACATATGCTAAGCCCCTATCAGGTCTTTTGGGTGCGTCCGGAGGTGTGGCTCCGGCCAGCATGTAATGAGGGCCCTGGAGCCCTGGAAGCAGGCTAGTTCTGACCATCTACTGGGCATGCTGAATCACTCAATAAAGGCTTCATGATTTCACCGTTCCCGGTCTCACGAGTCCAGTACACTTCAGAAGGTAAGCATGGTCTTCTTGGCCCGCTGACCCAGTTCCTCGCGCGGATTGCGTCAGTCGAGCAGGTGTTCAGAACAACGGGTTCCATACCGCAGGGATACAATCGCAGAAGGCGATTGCCTGTTGCTATTGTTAGCCAATCAGCTGTGAGCGATACAAACACAGAAGCCCATGTGGCTCAAAGTCCAGTGCTCCAGTACATCTCCACCCTGGAATTGCCAAGGAACACCTCACCCTGCAGCTTGCATCCCGCTCCTTCTACCAAACTACGTCACTGTCTTTCACCGGGCGGGGCGGGGGGGGGGGGAATCAAACAGCTCACCAGCCAGAGAGGCAGCTGCTTCTCTGAAAAGCTAGCAGGGCCAAAACAGAACGAAGAGGCGTGCACCCCCAAAATGCCCATCGGAGCACAGCAGACTCTCAGCGTGGAGATTTATCCCTCCTGAAGGAGACTAACCAAACAGTAGCTCTTCCTGCTAGAGTTTGTTCACCAGGAACTTCCCACCAAGCAAACCTGACGTCTGCACTTCTATCTCCAGCGGTGGTTATGCTCTCTGTAGGATTTACGACTTCTCAAGAAATGCTCTCTGTGACTGATAGCCCAATTATTTATTGCAAGGTCATCAAACCCAGTTAGGAAGCAATTTGTTTATTTTACAGCCAGGGCTTAATTTCAAAGATCCAACTGTCTGTTTTTTTCCTTCAAGCCCCGAAACACTCATTCGCTCAAGTCCCTTGCACAGTTGTAACTCCCGGGTTGCTCAGTTTCACAATGTCCCTTTTCAGATATTGCAGTCATGAGGACTGGTAGCCTACCAAGAAGATTGCCAGCTCCGGGTTAGGAAATACCTGGACATTTCAGAGGTGGATCCTGAAGAAGGCAGGGTTTGGGGAGGGGAGGGGAAGGGCTTCAACGGGGTGGACTAAGCCATACAATCCACCTTCCAAAGCAGCCATTTTCTCCAAGGGAACTTCTCCAAGTGAAGTGATCAGTTCTAACCCCAGGAGATCTCCAGCCACTGCCTGGAGATTGGCAGCCTTACCTACCAATTACATGTGACAGGAGCATGTGCTACCCATGAAGCTCCCAATATGGGCAGTTATCATGTTGTGTGAGCAGGGAAAATGCACATATTTACCATGCGTGAACAGCTTCACTACGTTTGAACTATTGGATTTTTCAGAGTTCATGTCCGTCCATACCAAGGTTATATGTGCAGGTATATTCACGACATGGCGACAGCACATATTGGAGAACTGCAGGTGTGTGCTTCCATTACGAACATCAGGGGTCATTTCGAGCAGGAGCTTGGGGGAGCGCAGCTCCGGGAGTTGGTGCCAGCCTCCCCTCGGGGGAATGCCTGCTTGTGTCGTGGCTGCAGCAAAATGACCCCGTCCCCTGGAAAGGTCCTTGTTCCTCCAACCAGCCTTCTGAAGGCTTCAGCCACCACTGAAGCTATCCTCCCAGAATAGTGGTATTTCTGAGGCTTGGATTAGTAGCTGTCCCCTCTCTGCCAGCTTTCTTTCTTTCTTTCTTTCTCTCTCTCTCTCTCTCTTTCTCTCTCTCTTTCTCTCTTGCCTTCTGACATACTCCTGGTGATGTCAAGTGGTGTAGTATATGCAAATAAGTTATGTTAATGAGTTATGTTAATGAGTTATGCTAATGAGCTCCTGCACCTCTTTTTCTACAAAATGACCCCTGATGAACACAATATCTGAAAGTGGCTTTTATGTCACCTGTATCAATCTGTGTCTTCCTTTGCTTTCAAACAATAAGGAGAGGACAGAGTGGCAGCGTCAGTCAATTGAGTAAGCCATCCTGAGCTTCGTGGAGGAAGGGCAGGATAAAAAAAGTACTAGATAGACAGAAGCAAGATGAAGAGAGGAGGGGCTGTGGCTCAGTGGAAGAGCCTCTGCTTTGCATGTCGAAGGTCCCGGCTTCCATCTTCGTCAATTCCCATTAAAAGCATCAGACGTGAAAGACCTCTTCCTGAGACCCCGGAGAGCGGCTGCCAGTCTGAGTAGGCAATACCGACCTTGATGGACCAAGGGTCTAAATCAGTATAAGGCAGCTTCATAAGTGAGAGGCTGGAAAGACTTATTTCTCCCATCATGACATGCTTTTAAAAGAAATCAAAGCTGAGGTTCTCAGAAGGCTGAATTCTGAACCCACGGCCAGTCACCACAGGCTGGAGCCAGGCTCACTTTTCTGTTAACAGAAGGCACTTCCATCAGCAGAACAGAACCTTCCTGCCTCTCCACCTCCCATTGCAGTCCGCTTCAAGGGGCCAGCATACTTCAGGGACCGCCTTTCCTTACATGTTCCCCAGAGAGTACTGTGCTCAGGGACAGAAAACCTCTTGGCTCTCCCTGGCCCTAAAGAGGCCAGGCTGGCCTATACTGGGGTTAGGGCCTTTTCTGTGGTGGCTCCACGCTAGTGGAATGAGCTCACCGAGAATGTCAGGGCCCTGCGGAATTTATTACAATTCCACAGGGCCTGCAAGTTGGAGCTCTTCCACCAGGCATTCAAGTGAGAAGCCACACATAACATCTGATTATAAAATTAGAGCCTACCCTGGAATTCCACCATCGGCTATTGCTGTTACTGACTGATACCTGTTATGGATAATACTTGAAAATCAGTTTGGTGTAGTGGTTAAGTGTGCGGACTCTAATCTGGGAGAACTGGGTTTGATTCCCCATTCCTCCACCTGGCTGGATGACCTTGGGCAAGCCATAGTTCTGGCACAGCTGTTCTTGAAAAAGAGCAGTTTCTGTCGGAGCTCTCTCAGCCCCACCTACCTCACAGGTGCCTGTTGTGGGGAGGGGAAGGGAAAGGAGTTTGTGAGCCGCTCTGAGACTCCTTTGGGTAGTGAAGGGCGGGGTATAAACCCAATCTCTTCTTCTTCACATTTCATCATCTTACACGTAATATCTATTACATGTAATATGTATAGCACCTTAGAACTGTTTTATGTTTTTAAATCTGTTTTTAAATTTTTATGTAAGCCACCCTGAACCTGCCTCGGTGGGGTATAAATCTAATAAATAATATAAAAGAATTAAATAAAATGAAATAAATAAAATGAAATGCCGATGTCTCTCCATTGCTGCTCCCGGGAGACAGGGAACCCCCAAGAATGGCAGGAGGGGCCAATCCTGCTTCTGCAGCAGGAAGGGGAAGTTGGCAGAAATGACACCTCACCTTCCATTAGCAGAAAATCTAGCGTGGACCCAACCTCAAGTGTTGGCTGCACTTGCCTGGGAGGATGAAATACGCAGCGCTCTGAGCATCCCCTTCGTAACAGCCTCCCTCTGGGGCTGGGGAGGGGGAGCGTTCCAGGTAAGGCCAAGTCAGGCTTTTTAAGCTGATGAGAGCTGAAAACATAATTACCCCAGTTCCACGGCCCGCTGCCAAAACGTCGCCCAAGTTTCAGAAGCGGCCCAGTTGCCTGGGCATGCCTTCCCCATTGCAGGCAAGATGAGCGGCTTCACTTGCAGTGAGGGGAAAGGCCAAAGCGATGTGAATCTTCCAGCTCCCTGGGAAGCCAAGGGGCTCTGCAAAAAGGAAAGCATTTCCTGGAAGCGAGTACACCTCTCCCCTGTTTTCATGCATGCCCAAGAAACGTAACCTCTTGTCCTATGAGAAACCCTCCACTTGAACCTCAGCGGAGGAAGGGCTGGTTGCTCATGCAAAGGAGAACAAGAGGGGTCCATTTCCTTTGCTGTCAAGTCACAGCTGACTTATGGCGACCCCTGGTGGGGTTTTCAAGGCGAGAGAGGTTCTGAGGTGGGTTTGCCATTGCCTGCCTCTGCGTGGCAACCCTGGTATTCCTCGGTGGGCTCCCATCCAAATACCAAGGGCAACCCTGCTTAGCTTCTGAGGTCTGGAGAGATCAGGCTCGCCTTGGCCATCCAGGTCAGGGCATGGCCTATGAGCCCATGAGAAAATCCTGGTATTCATTGAGGAACATGAGCACTTTGTGTCACATGGATGATGGGAGTTCTGAGCCTCCCTGAAGCATACCTGTTTGTGATCACAGGCCGCAGAGAAGAAGAAGAAGAGATTGGATTTATACCCCGCCCTTCACTCACTTGGAGTCTCAGAGCGGCTCACAAACTCCTTTTCCCTTCCCCTCCCCACAACAGACACCCTGTGAGGTAGGTGGGGCTGAGAGAGCTCTTTCCCAAGCTGTCCTTGAGGGAACAGCTGGTACAGAGCTATGGCTTGCCCAAGGTCATCCAGCCAGGTGCAAGTGGAGGAGTGGGGAATCAAACCCGGTTCTCCCAGATTAGAGTCCGCGCACTTAACCACTACACCAGACTGGCAGGCAGAAGGGGCTGTAGCCTCCCTCACCATTGGCTGTTTTCACATCCACAAACCACCCCACGGAGCAAGTATCGGCATATGCAGCCACATTAAATGATACACTTTTTACAGCAGAGCCCATAGTGGCTCCATGGAGTGGTTTGAAGACATGGGGGGGGGGGGGGGAACCATGATTGGGAAGAATAAAGCATTTCTCCTGGTGTACTTCGACTGCAAACAGAAAAGAGCTGGTGTGCTTGTGGAAGGCACAAAAAACACCCATCGCACATGCGATATAAAGTCCTCATGTTGTTCCCCAGCAGACACGAGGACTTTGTAATATGTATCTGCCCCACTGGCTGATATTAGAAGAAGAAGAGGAGATTGGATTTATACCCTGCCCTTCACTACCTGAAGAAGTCTCAGGCTGCTGTCACACACACTAAATGATCCACTTTCAACACACTTTCCAACTAGATTTTGCCGGTTCACACAGTAAAATCCAGTTGGAAAGGGCACTGAAAGTGGATTGAAAGTGGATTATTTAGTTTATGTGACCACAGCCTCAGAGCGGCTTACAATCTCCTTTCCCTTCTCCCCCCCATAACAAACACCCTGTGAGGTAGGTGAGGCTGAGAGAGCTTTTTCGAGAAATGCTCCTGAGAAAACAGCTCTGAAAGAACTTGTAATTGACCCAAGGTCACCCAGCTGGCTGCATGTGGCGGAGTGGGGAACCAAACCCGGTTCTCCCAGATTACACTCCGTGCTCATAACCACTACACCAAACTGGCTCTCATTAGCCATTAATCTTCTGTATGGATAAGAAAAACTAGCAGATGAGCAAAATTCCTCGGAAGGATTCATTTAGCAAAATGGGTGATATACTGACCAGTGAAGAACCCCCAATCCTGCCATTTCAGAGCGTCGACAGAAAATACTCAGCAGTGGGAGGGGGAGATGACTGAGCTGTGATCATTCCTGTCCCCTTTCCCTTTCATCTCACTGCCCTGCCTGCTGGCAATTGGATGCGTAGTAGCTGGATTTCTCACACTCTGAGAGCAGAGAGGATGAAGCCAGATGTATCTGCTGTGCCTCTGCTGAGATGGTGAGTTGCAACTGGTTGGGTGGTCACCTGTCCATCAGCATGTGTCTTGCTCCCTTGGCCCAGGACTGCAGGACTGCATTGCCCCCAGTGCAAATGCTCTAGGACAGGGGTGGGCAAACTGTGGCTCGGGAGCCGCATGCGGCTCTTTCACATATATCATGTGGCTCCCGGCAGGGCGGCTAGGGAAGCTAAATATCATTAGTAAACAAATATCATTGGACAAATTAATAGCATTATCCATATCTGCTTTTACCCCTTTTGTTATTATTTTTGGCAGTCTCATTTAATGTTAATAAAAAGCAAATTTGCTTATTTTCCCATAAAAGCAGGTAATATTTGTTCATGTCTTGTGGCTCTCAAACATCTGATGTTTATTCTATGCGACTCTTACGTTAAGCAAGTTTGGCCACCCCTGTTCTAGGTGGCTCTTATGCTGAGCAAGTTTGCCCACCCCTGCTCTAGGAAGTTCAGCACAAACATGGGAAGCAACTGTTGCACAAAAGCAGCCGTGGTACTTCCACTCCCTAATGAGAAGCTGTTCTTCTATGGGATACTTGAACACATTAAAGTGCTTTATAGCAAGTTGGACACTTGGTCCGTCAAGGTGTGCATCGTCCACTCCCTGGGCCTCCAAGGGTTAGCTCATAGCTTTCTGGAGTCTCTCCAGGATGGGTTTCACATCACCTAGAACCTGATCCCTTTAACTGGACTTTCCAAGGACTGAACGAGGCACCTTCTGCATGCAAAGCAGAATACCCTACCACTAAGCCATGCCCCTGCCCGCTAACAGACCACATGAAGCTGCCTTGCACTGAGTCCAGTCCTTATCATCATTCATCAAGGTAAGTATCATCCATCCAGGCCCATAGTTAGCCCATGGCTTTCTGGTGTCTCAGGTGGAGATTTTCACATCACCTAGAACCTGAAACTTTTAACCATTGATTTCAGGCTGATAGAGACAGGGGTGTCGAGTTTGGAAAATCCCAGGGGTGGGGGGGCTCTTCTGTGTGCGCGCGCAAAGCACGCTCACCCGCCGGGACCATGTCCCCGCCGCCACTGCCCCCCCCCCGCACGACCACTCCTGCTTCCGTCCCTCCCTCCGTCCGCCAGGGTGACCCCTGGACGGACGGAGGGAGGACACAGTGGCCAGACCGGGGGGGGGGGAGAGAGAGGCAGCAGCGGTGGCCCTAGGTAGGGCCCGGGGAGGCGCGGCGGAGAGCGCTCCGTTTTCCCGGGGGGGCTCAGTCTCCCCCGGGGAAATTTCGGGGGTGGCTCAAGCCCTCGAGCCCCCCCGTGGTTGACGCCTATGGATGGAGATACTTACCATTGAGCCATGGCCTCTTCCTGTGGCTGTACCATTGTACCTTCCTGTGTCTGTACCACTATAGCTCAGTGGTAGAGCATCTGCTTGGCATGCAAAAGGTCCCAGGTTCAATCCTGGCCTCTCCAATGAAAGAAGGACAGGCAGCAGGTGATGAGAAGGATCTCTTCCTGAGAACCTGGAGAGCCACTGCCGGTCTGAATAGACAATACCGACTTCGATGGACCGATGGGAGAAAAGCCAGATCCCTCAAAGTCTGCAGCAGGGGACTCTGGGAGGGCATTACTAAAGGGAGTGGGGATGTCCCCGATGTTATGACGTCGCACAGAAGTGATGTCATCATGTTGGGAAGCGGCAGCCCCGGCCTCTCCCCAGCAGCATTTAAAGGGTCTCAACACTGCTGGGAAGAGGTGGGGGGAGGCCGGGTGGTTCCTCTTGAGGGTGGAGTCTCAGGAAGGAGCCCCGCCCCCCCCCCAATTGGGAAACCGCCACAGAACAGTGGGGGGTCTGACCACCCTAACTGATCGTCTGCTTCAGTATTAAGGCAGCTTCATGTTTTGCTTCCAAGTTTGGAACTACCACTGATTTAAAGAAAACTCTGACATCTGTAAGCTCCCCAGGTAGGGAGACCTTTAGCAGGAGCCCTTGTGCTTCCTTGGTTGAATGTCTGTTCCTTAAAAGTCACAACGCAGCAGCCAAACACAAACAGGTCATCTTTCACCTCTTGCCGTTGATTCCTCAAAGGACACAGCAGCTTTCCCCTTTGGAACCCCCACATTACATATTGCTTTCTCCCCCCCCCCCCCAAGTGAATCATGAGCTGCTTAAAGTCACCACCATAAATCACCCAGCACGGTAGCCAAAACCCTTCCACTGATCTCATTTCAACAATGCACAGCCCCGCAAATTAGCTATCCATCTAACCCAAGAAAGACAGTTCATGGTACAGTTCCCTGGGCACCCAGCGGAGACTAGGCCAGGGGGCCAAGAAGGTTGCGTAACAGTTTGTTTTCAATCAGGGCAGTGGCATTTCCCTGCAGAAAGGCTCTTGACTCAGGCGCCAGGATCTTGGCTGCAAAGGAAAGGTGCGCTTCTAGGCTTGCCAGCCTCCAGGTGATGCCTGGAGTTTTCCTGGGATTATGGCTGATATTCAGATGACAGTAACCAGTTCCTCTGGAGAAAATGGCTGCTTTGGAGGGTGGACTGTATGGCATTCTACCTTGCTGAGGTCCCTCTCTTCCCCAAACCTCACCCTCCCGTTACAGCCCCAAATCTTCAGGCATTTCTCAAGCCTGAGTTGAGGAGGAGGAAGAGGAGGTTGGATTTATACTCCGCCCTTCACTACCCGGAGGAGTCTCAGAGCAGCTCACAATCCCCTTCCCTTCCCCTCCCCACAAGAGACACCCTGTGAAGTAGGTGGGGCTGAGAGAGCTCTGAGAGAACTGTGACTGGCCCAAGATCACCCAGCTGGAGGAGTGGGAAATCAAACCCAACCGGATTAGACTCCAGATTAGAGTCTGCCCCTCTTAACCACTACCCTCCCAAGAACCACATCACTGAAATTCTCCCATGTTCAAATTTCTACCAGGATTTGGGAGTTCCAGATGATGCAGTTCTGTTCGCAAAGGAGAACCTAAGGATTGCAGATTATTTGCTGTTGCATTTTGTGATTTCCGCATTTTGTCTAAAGCTCTATGCAGGACGGCTTTGGGGTCCTTCTGTTCACCTGCACCGTTGTTCATCTCTACAGCTTGGATCCCCCAAAGGATTTCTGTGAGCAGAAGGGGGCGGGGGGGGGGGGGTTGCTGATTCCCTACTTCTGTTATCAGACCTCTGACTCTCCCCAAGCTGTTCCCATGGGTCCCCTGCCCCCAAGAGGAGTATTTCAGGGGCATTTGGGAAGTTGAAAGATGACAGTCATGCTGAATGGATAGAAATTCCTTCCACCTGTAGAAATAGGGGGCATGGCTTGGGGGCAGAGCATTTCCTTGGCATACAAAAGGTCCCAGTTTCACTCCCTGGAATCTCCAGTTGAAAGGATCTGGCAGTCAGTGATGGGAAAGACCTCTGCCTGAAGATCCCGGAGAGCTGCTGCCAGTCTGAGTAGACAATACCCATCTTGATGGACCAGTGCTCTGATTCAGCACAAGGCAGCTTCCTGTGTTTAGATTCTCTGTGGGATTCAGCCTTATGACACCCTCTTCTGTTCTCTGTACTCTCCTATCCTTCCTTCCCCACCCGCAGGGGCGTAGAGTTTTGTACATTCCGGGGGGGGGGGACCTCCACGCCTCCCCAGACCCTTCCGAGGCCCACCAGCCGCTGCTGCTGGAGTCTCTCTCCCTTCCCCCACTCCTTCCCTCTCCCTTCACCAGGAAAAGAGGGAGGGAGAGGGAAGGATGGAAGAGTGGCCAGGCGGGGCGGTGGGAGAGGCACTGGCGGCAGCAGCAGCTGCCGCCGGCCTTGGAAGGCACGGTGCTACGTTTGCCGGCCTCGGAAGGTGCGGCAGGCGCTACGTTTTCCCGGGGGGGGGGGCTCAGTCCCCCCCCAGAAAATTTCGGGGGAGGCTCAAGCCCTCGAGCCCCCCCATGGTCTACACCTATGCCCACCCATGGCAGTCTGAAGGCAGTCTGAAACTGGAAATAATTGGAAAACGCCATCTGAATCTTTTAGAATGTTGTTGTACTGTTATTTAAATATTTTATTGTATGTTTGATGTTTTATTATGACTGTACATCACCCAGAGCCCCATAACAGCAGGGAGAGGAAGGGGAGGGGGAGGAGGGGAGGGGGAGAGGGAGGAGCAGCTAATCAAGGGATTAGCCCTGTCTCCAGTCTCTGGGTAGAGATACCTACTACAGAGCCCCTGATCATGACCTCACTGGATGGGCAAGTTCTTCCAGCAAGATTGTTCCATTGTTAAAAACCTGATTCTGTATTCCCAGAGATGTTATGGGTTTTCACTTGATACATCGCTGTGTTGGAAGGTTCAAGGGGACAGTACATCCGTCCAAGCATGTCCAAGTGGACTCTCCCCTTTGGAGGTGCCACGTAACTTTTGTTGTGCTTTGAGAAGTATCCTCTGCCCATGGGCCACGTAACAGTTTCAGAGCGCTGCATTCCTTTCACCCAAATTCTGCAGAAAGTCAAATCTGCAGAGCAGAACAATGTAGCAAGGATTTCCCTCGTTACCAACATACCTCTTTTTACAGGTCCTGAAGTAACACTTCCGTGTCATTATTCAATGCGGCAGGACGCTCACCGTCCCAGGGGGCCAAAGTGAAAACACCATTAAAATCACTAAAACACTGAGCATCGACATTGTTGAAATGTACAGCCATGGGGATAGCTCATATAAAGCCACTGGGGCTCTTCTAGTTGCTGGGAAAGAGCCACAGACAGATGTTCCGCCTTCCCCCCTCTCCCAGCACCAATCACTTTTTGATGGGAATGCTGAGGGTGGGATCAGTAATCTGATTGGTGGAGGAAGATATATACAGAGGGACGCTGGATTGAAGCCTGTAATGGATTCCTTGGCTGCATTTCCAAGACCCGCCTTTTCCTCATTGTACCTAAGTGCCCGAGCAGACATGGCAAATCAGATCCCCATCAGAATATAACAAATAAATTGCAGGCATGCATAGCTGCAGTGCAGATCAGGGCCGCACATGGGAAAAGAAGAAACAATTTAACCCTTCAAGACTTGGTTCCTTTCGCTCCAAAGGTGCAAGAAGAGACTGTTAAGACAAGAAGAGGACGAAAGAAGAAATAAGGGCTGAATTGTTTTTATTGAAAATTGCACTTATATATTTTATATAATTTGTATAATTAAGCATTCCTCCAAAAGAGCATGTCTGTCAAACAGCTTTTTTATTTTTATTTTTCTTATATCATCAGTAACAATGTTAATTGAAAATCAACCAAGGTTTAAAATGCTTCATATGTATTTGTGGTAAGGTAATATTAAGCAAATGCTAAAGCACACTCTGTATAAGGTAAATGTAGCTTAGAAAGTAGCGATGTAGAAGAAGTAGTTATAGAAAAAATCAATAAAAATCTTAAAAAAAAAAAAGACTTGGTTCCTTTTGCTAATTGAGTCAGGGCTCCTTCCGCAGTTTTAAAGGGGGGGGGGGGGAGACATTTATCCTCAATAAATTTCAAAAATGTGTTTGTTTATATCCTGCTGTTCTCCCCAAAATGGGGACTGAAAGCAGCTTACAACATTGTTCTCTCCCCCCCCCCCATTTTATCTGCACAACAACACCCCTCTGAGGTACTCAGGCTGAAAAAGAGGGAGTGGCACATGGCCTTCTGGTGAATTTCACGGTACAGAGTGGGGGATTCAGACTCGGGTCTCCAAGATCCTACTCCAACATGCTAACCCTTTAAAGCCTGTTCCCCCCTCTAAATGCCTATCTGTTCTGACCCTGATGGTAGGGTTAATGAAGCCTTCTCTTGCATTCCCCCCCCCCCGCATATGTCGGCTTCTCTTTGAATAATGCAAAGTGGTAAAAAGTGCTCTCAAGTCGCAACTGACTTATGGCGACATGCCTGCCTCCATGTCACAACCCTGGACTTCCTTGGTGGTTTCCCATCCAAATATGAACCAGGACCAGCCCTGCTTAGCTTCTGGGATCTTATAAGACCAGGCTAGCCTGGGCTACCCAGCTCAGGGCTAATGCAATGTAAAGGTTTCCCTTGCTCGAAAGCCAGTTGAATCCGACTCCAGGGGACGGTGCTCATCTCTGTCTCCAAGCCAAAGAACCAGCGCTGTCTGAATACTTTTCCGTGGTCATGTGGTCAGCATGACTAAATGCCAAGGCACACAGAATGCTGTTACCTTCCTACCAAAGAGGTTCCTATTTATCTACTTGCAATTTCTTGCTTTCGAACTGCTAGGTTGGCAGGAGCTGGGGCCAGAGATTGGAGCTCACTCCGTCATGCAGCACTCGGGTCTCGAACTGCTGAACTACTGGCCTTCCGGTCTGCAGCTCAGCTTCTTAACTTTTAAACCACCGCGGCCCCTGTCTAAAGCAAAGTAGGGAAGAGCAAATGAATAAGATCCTTTCGAGCAGGGACAGTGTGTGCATTTCTGCTTCCTTTGTGTGTGCGTCTGAAGTAACAGCGCAAGCAAACCACACACTGTGCTGAGGATCTGTAATATAATTATTCTGTATAATCTAATTTCGTCTGAAGAAGCAGTCGTACTGACAGGAAGAGGGAAATACAGATCTGAGCTGCAGAGCTGGGTAGCTCTTTCCACTTGTACCATGTTCCATTTAGAACCATCTGCTGCGCTGCTTTCATTTCTAATGTGAGAAAAAATGCAGCCCAAGACAAGATGTCCCAGTGTATCATTTCCTACTAGAGCTTAAAGCAGATTGGGCGCATGGGGCTAGTTTTGATCACCTCTTCACCAGCACCATGCTCCCTAGTCCTTACTGGGTCCTTCTGTGACTGCTTTTGAAGGTTAAACTACGCAAGGAGGGAGATACTCATGGATTCCTCCAGTGTAACATGCAGCTTGGCCCAGATCTGGCAGTGGTTATAAATTTAGCACACAATCACACACACACACAAGCTTCATTGGTTTCAGCGAATGGTAGGTGTGCCATAATGTTCACTGGACTCTGCCTGGCAGTAGTCTTGAGAAGCTGGAGGACACAAAGAAACCACTGGTGATAGAAAGCGTTGTCAAGTCGTAGCCAAGTTATGGCGACCCTGTGGGGTATTCATCATGACAAGAGACGAAGAGAGGTGGTTTGCCATTGCCTGTGGTTAGCAGCCACAGACTTCCTTGGTGGTCTCCCATCCAAGTATTAACTGGCAATCCTGGACTTCCTAGGTAGTCTTCCATCCAAGTAATAACCAGTGACTCTGGACTTCCTTGGCGGTCACCCATCCAAGTATAACTGGTGACTCTAGACTTCCTTTGTGGTCCCCCATGCAAGTACTAATTTGGCCGACCCTGCTTAGCTTCCAAGATCTGATGAGTTCAGGCTAGCCTGGCCCACCCAGATCAGGGCAACAAACTACTACCTCATCCTGTCCAAAGGATGCATAAAAATATTCTCTGAAGAAACGGATCAACTTCTACACTGATCTGAAGAAACTGATCAACTTGTTGATGTCAGACCAGGTTTTAGCTTTGGATAAGATCTTCAGGCATTTTTTTTTTAATGCTGCTGTTCAAATTCTGTTTCAAAGACAACAGTGGCGGGCAAGAGAGAATCCCACAGGGGTGTTTATGTTTCGTGGCACATCCTGAAATGTAGCCTACATCCCCCAAATTAGCAAATGGTGGCAACATGTATTATAAGCTGAAGGCCAGTATCGATAAACTCTTACCTTAGACAGTACTGGAACATTTTCTTAGAAATTCCAAGTGGTACCAAAGTGATATTTGACAACAGAAGGAGCCTCAGAAGAGAGCTCTTGAGGAAGACTCAGCATGGGTTCTGTAAGGGGAGATCTTGTCTCACTAACCTGTTAGTGTTCTTTGAGGGGGTGAACAAACATGTGGACAAGGGGGAACCCAATAGATGTTGTTTACCTTGACTTCGAGAAAGCTTTTGATAAAGTTCCTCATCAAAGGCTCCTAAATAAGCTCAATAGTCATGGGATAAGAGGACAAGTCCTTTTGTGGATCAAAAACTGCCTAACTAAAAGGAAACAGAAGGAGGAGGAGGAGGAGGAGGAGGATTTATACCCCGCCCTTCACTTGGGAGTCTCAGAGCGGCTTACAAACTCCTTTCCCTTTCCCTCCCCACAACAGACACCCTGTGAGGCAGGTGGGGCTGAGAGAGCTCTGAGACAACTGTTCTTGAGAGAATAGCTGGTACAGAGCTATGGCTTGCCCAAGGTCATCTAGCAGGTGCAAGTGGAGGAGTGGGGAATCAAACCCGGTTCTCCCAGATTAGAGTCCGCACACTTAACCGCTACACCAAACTGGCTCTCATACAGAGAGTGAGTATAAATGGGCAATTTTTTCAGTGGACAGAGGTGAGCAGTGGGGTACCGCAGGGATCAGTACTCGGTCCGATGCTTTTTAACTTGTTTATACATGATTTGGAGTTGGGAGTAAGCAGTGAAGTGGCTAAATTTGCAGATGACACAAAGTTGTTCAGGGTGGTGAGAACCAGGGAGGATTGTGAGGCACTCCAAAGGGATCTGTTGAGGATGGGCGAGTGGGCATCAACGTGGCAAATGGGGTTCAGTGTGGCCAAGTGCAAAGTGATGCATATTGGAGCCAAAAATCCTAATTATAAATACACACTGATGGGGTCCAAACTGGCGGAGACTGACCAAGAGAGAGATCTTGGAGTGGTAGTAGATAACTCAATGAAAATGTCAAGACAGTGTGCGACTGCAATGAAAAAGGCCAACGCTATACTGGGGGTTATGAGGAAGGGAATTGAAAACAAATCAGCCAGTATCATAATGTCCCTGTATAAATCAATGGTGCATCCTCATTTGGAGTACTGTGTACAGTTCTGGTCACCACACATCAAAAAAGATACTATAGCATTGGGAAAAGTGCAGAAAGGGGCAATTAGAATGATAAAGAGGTTGGGACACTTTCCCTATGAAGAAAGGTTGAAGTGCTTGGGGCTCTTTAGTTTGGAGAAACGATGGCTGAGGGGAGACATGATCGAGGTTTATAAGATTATGCATGGGATAGAGCAGGTAGAGAAAGAAGTCCTTTTCTCCCTTTCTCACAATACAAGAACTCACAAGCGCTCCATGAAATTGCTGAGCAGTCAAGTTAGAACAGATAAAAGGAAGCACTTCTTCACCCAAAGAGTGATTAACACATGGAATTCACTGCCACAGGAGGTGGTGGCGGCTATAAACATGGGCAACTTCAAGAGGGAATTAGATAAACATATGGAGCAGAGGCCTATCCATGGCTATTAGCCAGAAGGTATAGATAGGAACTCTCAGGGCCTTTTCTCACTAGCTTTCCCCCGCGGTTTACACCGAAGCTAGCACCGGAGCTTCTGGTCAGTTTCCCACCATTTGCTCCGTGCTCACAATTTCCTCCAGAGTATCACTGCACTGCTCCGGAGCTTCCCTGGAGCAAGAAAATCCTGTTCTAGCAGTGCAGAAGCTCCGGAGCAGTGCAGTGATACTCTGGAGGAAATTGTGAGCACGGAGCAAATGGTGGGAAACTGACCAGAAGCTCCGGTGCTAGCTTCGGTGTAAACCGCGGGGGAAAGCTAGTGAGAAAACGCCCTCAGTCTGGGGCAAGTGATGCAGTGTATTCTTGGTGCTTGGGGGGGAGGGCAACAGTGGGAGGGCTTCTAGTGTCCTGGCCCCACTGCTGGACCTTCTGAGGGCACCTGGTGTTTTTGGCCACTGTGTAACAGAGTGTCAGACTGGATGGGCCATCGACCTGATCCAAAATTGGCTTCTCTTATGTTCTTATGTTCCTAGCTAACTGCATAAACAATCTTCCCTTGTCTGCCAAAGGTCAAAAATCACTTCAAGAGTTTTTTTTCAAATACTGAAAAGAGCATGTCAGTCATAAAAGTTGCAAAATTTCCCTGTCCGCAGGTGAAGCAGGGATTTCTACTTACCAAGGGAACTAGCATGAGATTTTGAAAAATATAGCTTTATAAATTAAACAAAGGGGGGGAAAGACTTTAAAATACATTGCCTGGTGAGGCTTGAGCATGGTCCAGGAAGGAGAAAGCAGGTGAGAATCCACTAAAGCAAGAAAAAAACTGTGGTCCTGCAGCTGAAAATGTCCTTACCCAAGCTGATGTAGAGTGCCCCAGTTTGAGAGAGAGTACTGGTCCAGGCTGCCCTGACCTGGAGAACCCAAGCTAGCCCAACCTCATTAGATTTTGGAAAGTATGGGAGACCTCCAGGTATGGGAGACCTCCAAGGAATACCAGGGTCATAATACGGAGGCAGGCAATGGAAAACCACCTCTGAACATCTCTTGCCTTGAAAACCCTGCGGGGTTGCCATAAGTCAGCTGTGACTTGACCGGGGAAAACAACCCTGGCTCCGGCTAGCCCGGATATGATCTTGTCACATCTCAGAAACTAACTGGGTTGGTGCTCATTAGTGCTTGGATGGGAGACCACCAAGGAAGCCCAGGGTTGCTTCACAGAGGCAGGCAGTGACAAACCACCTCCGTTCATCTCTTGTCTTGAAAACCCCATGAGGGGTCACCAAAACTCGGCTGCAATTTGACGACACTGTCCGTTGCCACCGCCAGAAAGGGGAAGGCCATCTAAGGTGCCCATTTGCCACAGGACAGTATGTGAAGAGATGTGGTTCATTCGGTACGAGGGTTTGAGGCCATCAAAGGCTTTCAAGGTAAAATCCAGCACCTTGAACTGAGCCCAGAAGCACATTAGGTAAGCAGCTGACCCCAAACAAAAGCTTGGCTGCCATGTTTTGTACCAGTTGATGCTTCCAGGATATCTTGAAGGACAGCCCTCATATACAGTAGTCCATTCTAAAAGTTACAGTGCCCTGGAGCAGCATGAGTAAGATGGCGGAGACCAGGTAAGTGGACAATAGGTGAACTAGGTAGAACTTTATTTTTAAAAGTATCCCTAGCAACAAAGCTTACCTGTCATTCCATCAACTAGGCGAGCCCAAGAACACCCTTAAGCTCTTTACTCGGTCTGTTACAAACAACTCGACCCTTTCTAAAGCTGGCCAATCAGTCCCGGCCAAAGTCTCTGCCTTCCCACCATCACCCTGCTTTTATCTGTCTTCAGTTTATCTCAGGACTCAACAGGAATCATGAAGATCCCACATCTCAATCAGTGTGTAACGTGCAATCTGCAGGCTTATACAGCCACCATTTGCCTCAAGGCTGTGTGGTGAGGAAAGAGATTTAGCTCTTTAATCTCTGCTCCGTTTCAGTAACGGAAACCAGCTTCTTTGCTATTTGAATAGAAGACAGACATGTCCTTTAAAAATATCTCTTTCTTTCCTTTTAAAGTTATAATAACAAAGTAAGATGTTAAAAGCATACCCCTTCTCTCTCTGTCCTGCACAAAGAGTCTCAGTGATTCTGGGACCCCTACTTCTCCCCTGCAGCAGTGGGAGACCACCCCTGCATAGCCCCAGGGCAAATTGGGGCTGCATGAGTCTGCAATTGGCTAGAATGACTGGCTCTGATTTGAGCTAAAAGCAACTTTGTGTCAGAATCTGCTGATTCAGACAAAGTATTTCTATTGCTTACAGCTATGCCTTCTGTTTTATTGCTATGCTTCTCATATATGTATGCCATGCTATATTCCTATTGCCATGTATGTCTTATAGAGGCTTCCTTAACACCTGCCAGGTAATTGCCCCTTCCCTTGGGTAAACCCTCACTTTGGCCAGTATGTATGTAGAATATGTGACCCCAGGTTTATGACCCTGACCAGGCCTGGTTTGTATAACTGTCAGAATGGGCGGATGACAACTTCAAAGTATGGGAACAATGGGCCTCTCACACTCCTGCCTCCGCATTCCAACCATCCCGGCTGGGACTCCAAGGGAGGACGAGTTCCATCTCTTATCAACGTGCGAAAGCCTCGAGGCCATCGATTGTTATGTGAAATGGTAACCTCTAAGGGGTCTGGTTTGGGAAGGGAAATTTACAGCTTGACACTTCACTTTCTTTCCTGTGGGAAGCAAACGGCCAGAGCCCCTTTTTGCCCGCCGTTTTTCCCCTTGAGTGATTGGCTACCTATGGGTAATTCAAACTGTCTAGAAAGGTATAATAGACCTGCTTCTGTCATATGCGTTATCTCTGACAATAATTCGAGAAGCTGTACCAATGTAGAGATTGGAAATAAAGAACTGTGTTTCATCAACAAAGATCTGATCCTTGACTACTTTGAGCAGAAACCTCACAGATTGTCAGAGATCTGTGACTGGGACTTGGCCGTTCCTGACCATGTCGGACGACGGTACTCTTCCCATCCCTACTACTCCCGAGGACACACCGGCCACCCCTGGGGACCAGGGGGCCGGTGGTGGAGGCGGCGGAGGGGAGCCCGAAGTACCAGTGACTACGATTCAAGGGGCTCACTACATCCCACGCCCACCTCCTCTTCAGAGCGTGACCCCGAGGTACTCATGGAGCAATTTCGGTCGCGGGACCGTAGACTCCTGGGTGCACGATCGGAAAGGGGCACGGGTTTCGTTCCAGGGGGATCACCTCGACCGCGGGAAGCCGAGTTTCCTGGGAGACGAACGCGAAACGACCTACGTAGGAGATTCATGTCTCCAGACCCTGGAAGGAGAGAGAACGGGACCGTACGGGCCCGATCCCTACCGAGAAGACCAGACTCAAGCCCTCGACCGGATGATGGGAGATTTGCGGTTCCAGCTTACTACCGAGTTGCGAGAGCTGGCCCTCGATCTCCAGTACCAGTTCCGGGACGCCCTCACGGCTATGCAAGCGGCTCAGCCAGCACCAGCCATGGGAGGACCTCCCACGTTCGGAGTCCAGCAGCCGGTGGTGCCTCCCAGAGGAGTCCCCGCCCCGGTGCCGCCGCAAGTGCCGCCGCAAGTGCCGCAGCAGGTCCCTCCTGCCGTTCCCCGCCAGGTGCCCGCACCCATACCTGCGCCGGCCCCCGTGCCGGCAGGGCCGGTGGTTCGCCCGGCCCCCGCCGATCCGTTGACGGCTACTTTCGATGGGGACCCCGAGAAGTTGCGGTTCTTCCTGCTAGAGATCGAGCGGTTCCTAGACACTTGGGGACATCTCTACCCCACTGAGAGGGACCGGATTGGCTACATCGGGTCCAAGCTGAAGGACACCGCCAGCGATTGGTACGTGAGCCTGCACAACGCCCCCGGGCCTGAGCTGCGGTCGCTGAACAACTTCATGTGGGCCCTCCGACACCACTACGAGGACCCCTTGGGAGAAGAAAAAGCCCGGAACCAACTGCGGAGGTTGACCCAAGGGCGGTCCTCGGTGAGGGACTACACCGATAAGTTCCGGCGCATCTCAGCCAAGATTCGCGGCTGGACGCAGGACCTGCTCATGGAAAAGTATTGAGAGGGCTTAAGTTATGAGGTGTACGAGGCAGTATTGCGGGCGGGAAGACCAGGGTCGTTGGCCGCTTGGATGAGGGCGGCCGCGGACGTGGAAGAGCGCTTCACCCTCATCAAGATGGGAGCTTCATCGGCGGCCCCAAGCAAAGCAACGCAGAAGGCAAAACCCAAGCCCAACATGCAAGAGATTCGAGATGCCCGTTTCAAACAGGGGCTCTGCATGAGATGCGGGGAGAGCAGTCACTTCACCTCGGCGTGCCCTAGAGGAGGGGGAAAAGTTCCGAAGACCTCCACCCCAGTGGCCGGGAGCACCCCCAGCAGAGGAAAGACCTCGTTCAAACCCCGGGCTCTACAGCTGGAAGGGGCAGTGAGCAAGCAGGGAGAGCTGGAGCTGACAGAGGCGCAGATGTCGGGAAACTCCAACGGCCTGCAGTGAGCGGCGCAGAACTGCAGGTCCCCAGCCACGACGCGCCATCTCCGGTGAGCATCCCTGGCCCCCTGTTGTATATGGTAGTGACTGTAATGACCCCTGGGACTGGGACCCATGTCCGAGTCCGAGCCCTAATTGACTCCGGGTGTGCTCAGGACTTAATTAGCCCTTTAGTGGTAGAAGGGCTGGGACCTAAGGTCACCCCGTTGGGGGAGCCACTCAAGTTCACGCAAATGGACGGTTCGGAAATGAAGGAAGCGTGTGTGGCAGAGACCGAGGGACTAATTGTGGGAACGGGGGAACATTGGGAGAAGAGAGCCTTTGTCATCACCCCAAACACCCAATTCCCCATGGTATTGGGGAGCCCCTGGTTAAGCTCCCATGATCCTTATATCAAATGGAGCGAGGGGAAGATCTCCTGGGTGGACGATAAGTGCCAGGGTCACAAATGGGACACAGGGTGGGGACCGGGACCTCCAGTGCCCCTCCGAGTGGCGGCCCTCACCCTGGTGCCCTCGGCTGTCCCCCAGGAGTATCGAGACTTAATGGGAGTGTTCAGTGAGACCGAGGCGGACGAGCTACCCCCCCACAGGCTATCGGATTGTGCCATAGAACTGATCCCGGGCGAGAAACTTCCAAAGGGAAAGCTCTACTCAATGAGTCCCCCGGAGCGGGAAGAGCTGAGAAAGTTCCTAGACAAGAACTTGGAGCGCGGTTTCATCCGCCCTGCTAAATCCCCCTTCGCGGCCCCCGTTCTGTTTCGGAAAAAGAAAGACGGGGGGTTGCGGTTGTGCACGGACTACAGAGGACTAAATGCAGTGTCTGCTTCTAATGCATACCCCCTCCCCCTTATTAAAGACTTGCTAACGGAGGCGGCCAAGGGAAAAGTGTTCACTAAGTTGGATCTCCGAGATGCTTATTTCCGGGTGCGCATCAGGGAGGGGGATGAGTTCAAGACTGCCTTTAATACACCGTTGGGACAGTTCGAATACCTGGTGATGCCGTTCGGTTTGAGTGGTGCGCCAGGGGTCTTTATGAGCTTAATAAATGAAGTGTTGCACAAGCATTTATTCAAGGGGGTGTTATGTTACTTAGATGATATCTTGATCTACTCCGCTGATAAGAAAGAACACGTGAAATTGGTCCGAGAAGTCCTCTCCACCCTGTTGAAAAACCAGTTATATGCAAAACTGTCTAAATGTGAGTTCCATCGAGAGTCCGTAGATTTCCTCGGGTACTGCATTTCTCAGAAGGGACTGGAGATGGACCCTGCCAAGGTAGAGGCAGTGGTCCAGTGGGAAACCCCCCGAACGAGAAAGCAACTCCAAAGTCTATTAGGATTTTGTAACTTTTACCGCACCTTCATAAAAGACTTTGCCACGGTCACCCTCCCATTGACTGAGTTGCTAAAAACCAAAGGGAGGGGCCTGGAAGCAGGGAAGCCCGGGGAGAAAATTGCCTGGACTGAAGAATGCCAGAAGGCGTTCGAGACTCTTAAGACTCTTTTCACCTCAGAGCCCATTTTGGCTCACCCCGATGAGACCAAGGAATTTGTAATCCATGTAGACGCTTCAGATGTGGCCATGGGGGGGCCATTCTACAGCAGGGGCCAGATGGGAAGCTGCACCCCCTCGCCTACATTTCAAAAAAATTTAACGAAACAGAAAGAAACTGGTCAGTTTGGGATAAAGAAGCCGCAGCTATCCGACGCCCTCACTACGTGGCGGCATTGGCTGGAGGGAGCGCAAACCCCTTTTGAAATATGGACAGACCACAAAAATCTAGAAGCGCTGCGCACCCAGAGGTCCCTAAATGCGAAGCAGCTCTGCTGGGCAGATTTTTTCTCAAAATTCAATTTTGTGCTTAAGCACTTACCTGGGAAAGCCAACTCGTTAGCCGACGCGCTCTCCCGATTGCCCCAGCATGAGAGCTTAAAAGAGGAGGTGTTCGACTCCATGTTCTCCCCCCAGCAACTGGGAGGCGCAGTGACCACCCGGAGTCAAAGTAAGCAGACGGCAGTAGAGTCGGAGAAGAGTGACTGGGGGGGGGGGGGATTATTCACCTGAAGAAGTCGAGGAGTTAGAGGCGTTGGCCGACTGCTCCCTCCGGGAGAATAAATGCTGGTACCATGGAGATAAACTGGTGGTGCCCCGAAGCAAAAGGAAAGACATATTACTGGCTTGCCACTCCTCTAAACTGGCAGGGCACTTTGGATTTCTAAAGACGCTCAACTTGATTCAGAGGCAGTTCTGGTGGCCGTGCATGCACAGGGATGTCTCTGACTTTGTTTCTGCTTGCCAGACCTGCTTGATGTGCAAAAGAAGGGGGGGGGGGGGGAAAGTCCGGGACTACTGCACCCCCTTCCCACGCCCTCTCGCCCTTGGGAGGCGATAGCTATGGACTTCATTACAAACCTACCACCCTCAAAGGGAAAGACTGTAATTTGGGTGGTGGTAGACATGTTTTCTAAGCAAGCCCACTTCACTCCGTTCAAGCAGCTGCCTACAACAAAGGGGATGGCCAAGGCTTTCTTCAACCACGTGATTAAACTACACGCTTTCCCCAAACGTGTTGTATCCGATAGGGGCAGTCAGTTCGTTGCCAACTTCTGGCGGGAGCTCCTGAAGTTTATGGACATAGAGACCGCTCTGAGTTCGGGTTACCATCCACAGACCGATGGACAGTCCGAACGAACTAATCAAATTTTGGAGCAATTTCTAAGGTGTTATACTAACTATCACCAGGACAACTGGGTGGAGTTGTTGCCATTCGCTGAATATAGTTATAACAATGCAGTGCATTCCTCTACTGGCGTTTCCCCCTTTATGGCAGTAGGAGGCTTTGAAGGGAAACCCCTGCCCACAATTGAAAACGCCTCAGATGCTCCCCCCACAGACTTTAAACAATGGTGGGCAACCCTGCAAGAGTCATGGCCCCTGATAGCAAAAACCCTGGACCAAGCGAAAGAGGACTACAAGAAGTATGCAGATCGTAGCCGAGCTGAGGGCTGGGACCTTCAGCCTGGGGACTCTGTTTACCTTTCCACAAAAAATATACACGGATTGCAACCCAGTAGGAAATTGGGGTGGAAATTTGTGGGCCCTTACAAGGTGTTGCGCAAGATCTCTGATGTGTCTTTTGAACTAGAATTGCCCAAGTCACTGAGTTCTGTGCATCCTGTTTTTCATTTCAGCTTGCTGAAGAAGAATCCTGGGCCGAATGCATGGCATCCAGTTCCTCCGACACCTCCTCCACTGATGAAGGGGGCGGCACCCCATTTTGAAATAACAGAAATTCTTGATTCTAAACTGCATAGGGGCCACTTATATTATTTAGTTAGATGGCTTGACTTTGGCCCAGAGCAAAACGAGTGGGTTCGTTCTGAACATGTGCATGCTCCTAAATTAGTTAAAGCTTTTCATAAAAGATTCCCGGACAAGCCCGGGTAGGTTTATTTTCGGGGTGCCAGTGTGTCAGAATCTGCTGATTCAAAGTATTTCTATTGCTTACAGCTATGCCTTCTGTTTTATTGCTATGCTTCTCATATATGTATGCCATGCTATATTCCTATTGCCATGTATGTCTTATAGAGGCTTCCTTAACACCTGCCAGGTAATTGCCCCTTCCCTTGGGTAAACCCTCACTTTGGCCAGTATGTATGTAGAATATGTGACCCCAGGTTTATGACCCTGACCAGGCCTGGTTTGTATAACTGTCAGAACGGGCGGATGACAACTTCAAAGCATGGGAACAATGGGCCTCTCACACTCCTGCCTCCGCATTCCAACCGTCCCGGCTGGGACTCCAAGGGAGGATGAGTTCCATCTCTTATCAACGTGCGAAAGCCTCGAGGCCATCGATTGTTATGTGAAATGGCAGCATCTAAGGGGTCTGGTTTGGGAAGGGAAATTTACAGCTTGACACTTCACTTTCTTTCCTGTGGGAAGCAAACGGCCAGAGCCCCTTTTTGCCCGCCGTTTTTCCCCTTGAGTGATTGGCTACCTATGGGTAATTCAAACTGTCTAGAAAGGTATAATAGACCTGCTTCTGTCATATGCGTTATCTCTGACAATAATTCGAGAAGCTGTACCAATGTAGAGATTGGAAATAAAGAACTGTGTTTCATCAACGAAGATCTGATCCTTGACTACTTTGAGCAGAAACCTCACACTTTGCATAAGGAAAGAATGTGTTGGTGAAAGTTTTCCTTTTGGAGCAGAAGACTTGGAGTTCCATCTTTGTGAAGAGGCCATGGGCGAAACGCAGCATGGTATAAACTAGCTCACGTGTACAGAAGAAAATTGGAGGAACCTACATATAGTTTGTCTACCAGACTCCTGTGAATTCTTAAACCCTCCTTTGGGACTATTTAAAGTTTGAAGACTGTGTTCTATGCTATTAGGTGTATGAGTTGGTAAGAAAGTGGGCATCGTCTTGGATTTCTTAAAAATATCAATGTCTTTCGGATGTACAACATGGCTTTGGCTGCGATCACATGCGCCAGAAGATCTGACATAGGCGCAAATGCCCAACAGATCAAAAGGGCGTGATCAGACAGCAACATCTGGGAAGCATCCTGCAGCTGTCAGCAACCTGCACTGCTCCGCTGTAGAAGCGGAGTTAAAAGACACTGGGGAAAATCCAGGCCACAGATGGACTTTCCCCTGTCTGATCACACAAGCACACTTCTGAACTGCTGGGATGGTCTGATCAGGCCATCCTGGCTTGGTGCTGTTCCTCCCCACCTCCGCAGTATGCACATCATCGCATGCCCATAGGGTCCCTCAGTACAGAGGTGTGATTCCTCATTTATGCACATGGGAAACAAACGGCAAAGAAAAACGACTCACCCGCAGTTGCGTCTGATCACACAGTGATGGGCTGGGCCCGCAGCAACAAAGGACTGTGTGATCGCACAACTGTGGGTCTAATTCCTCTGGAGGGAATAGCCTTGCTTCCCCTCCGCTTCAACTGGCACGTGTGACTGCAACCTTTCTATACCTAATTTCATCACAGTATTTGAATTGCATTGGACTGTGTCCTCTGTATTATATTTTGATACATTTGCCTAAGGTTTGAGTTGGGGGGGGGGTTATTTGAGCACAGTTTATTGTTCTTTGAAACAAGTGCAAAGGGCAACAAACTACAGGCAGAGCACACCAAGCGGCACCAGTTCTGCAGCACTGTGTGTGTGTGTATGGGGGTTCCTCTATCCCACCCCATTCCTACTTCTCCCCTGCAGCAGTAGGAGCCCTGTACTTAAGACCATCCCTGCATGGTCCCAGGGCAAACTGGGGCTGCATGAGTCTGCAATTGGCATTTTATAAACAGAGGTGCAGGATCACTCTGTTTATGCCCTCATTAAGGGAGATGGCAGGTTTCTGCACAAAAGTACATTGTGCCTCGATTTGCGTAGGTCTCCCTTCCATACAGTCAAGAAGCTGGCCGCAGCTGTAGCTCACAGACTTCTATTCTCTGGAAAGATCCCAAATGTTCTTGGATGCCCTTTCCACAATGCCCGACCTTTCTTGCCAGCTTTCTGCCCAGTTTAATCGGTAACCAGCAATCTTCAGCGACCCCACCCCTGAAGCTAAGGGAACAATAACTGGATCTCCCAGGTTGCAAAAGCTTTCGACTTGTTTTCCTTTTCTCCCTTTCGTTCTGAGAGTGAAACTGATTCTCAGTCAAGGTTTGTTTTGCATTTATTTCTTAACTCAGCAAACTACTGGCCTCTCTGCGAACCCAATTGCCATGTCCAACCATAATAAGTTGAGATATACCTGGACAGATAAGGGATGCAACCAATAACAGGGATACAGACAGATATCTTATCTTGAATAATTTCCTGTCCCATCAGTACTTAAAAGCACTCATCAGATTCTTTGGGTTGCTGCCAGTTTCTCTTCAACAAGGTCAAGGTATTTCTTCTAGCCCTCTGCAGGAGAATAAGCCCTCCTTTCTCTTATCAGCATAAGGGTTTAGAAGAAAAATGGCACTGGAATCATCTCTGGCGGTGGTGAAAAGTGCTGTCAAGTTGCAGCTGACTTATGGCAACCCCATAGGGTCTTCAAGGCAACTGACACTCAGAACCACAAACCCAAATGAACCGGAAGGTTGGTTCATGAACCGACCCAGTTCATATTGGTTTGTGAGCCCTAATTTCTGCTCCCTGTGGCTTTTCGTGGGGAGCAGAAAGCAGGGGTTTCCAAAAAGCTCAGTGGCGGAGACCGCCACTCAGCTGTTTGGTTTAAATGTCTCAAAGCCAGTTTGGTGTAGTGGTTAAGTGCGCGGACTCTAATCTGGGAGAGCCGGGTTTGATTCCCCACTCCTCCCCTTGCACCTGGCTGGATGACCTTGGGCAAGGCATAGCTCTGTACCAGCTGTTCCCTCAAGGACAGCTTGGGAAAGAGCTCTCTCAGCCCCACCTACCTCCCAGGGTGTCTGTTGCGGGGAGGGGAAGGGAAAGGAGTTTGGAAGCCGCTCTGAGACTCCAAGTGAGGGAAGGGCGGGGTATAAATCCAATCTCTTCTTCTTCTCTTCTCTTCTCTCTTCTTCTTCTTCTAAACCAAACAGCTGAGCTGTTTTTCGTGAGGAGCAGTAAGCAGGGGGAAACCACCACGAACTACCCAAAAATTCATGAAAATTCATGATGGTTCTTCAATTTGCAAACATCACGAACCATGAACCGGTAAAAATTCAAGATGAACTTTAGTTTCCCAGCTGGTTCATACCCATCCCTCGTTAACACCCTTCTAAGCCCATTGAAATCAATGGGCTTAGAAGGGTGTAACTCATCTTAGGCTAACCCTCACAAGATCCAACCCGCAGCCTCCAGGACTTAGAGGGAAACCCAAATAGTGTTGTGTGATGATCTACTGTATGGAACAATCCCTCCTGCTGCTGGAGAAGGAATTCCTTTATGATCAGCACCAGGGATGCCTGCTGAGCATTTCTTGTCCCAACAGTTCAGTTCAGACAGTGAGATGAATCATCCGGCATGTATTCAAAGCATTACAGAACCTGTGCCTGAAGGCAAGGTGGTGCATCCCACTCATACCAACCTAAATGCCCAAGACGAAATAAGATCTGGGATTGGAACATTCTTCCTCAGTGCCATTTTGGTCGAGTGACAGTTCCACCTTTGAGGCTATTTTTGCAGCTTCTGGGCTTTCCCGTGTCTTCGTGTTTCCCAGTGGCTGCTGCAGAAATGAATTATGGGTACCTGCCGTTTTCTTGATTGTTTAATACTCTGTGCTGGGAGAGGGATAGCGACAGAACCCGAAGAGCTATTTTTTGGTGTGCCTCAAAGCCAGATCTTGCCCACTGGCAGGGGTCCGTTGGAGCAGGAGTGCACAGGAGCGCAGCTCCGGGAGTGAGGAGCCCAGGGGGCGGGCACATGACCAAGCCCCGCCCCCTCCTCGGCTTCCCCGAGCAGTGCAGAGGCGCAGCGCCCCGGGGAAAGCCCTGCTAGGGTCTTTATTGTTTTGAATGTTTTGTTTTAATATTGATGATTTTATCATTGTTCCTTTTATGACTGTGTGCTGCTTTTCCAGAGACTTGCTCAAGGTGGCATATAAATTTTCTAAGTATAACATTTTTTATCTAGGCACATGGCACATAAGTACTGGAGAAATTTCACCAACCCTTCAGCAGCTTCCACCCCATCAGTTTGGTGTAGTGGTCAGGAGTTGGACTCTAATCTGGGAGAACCGGGTTTGATTCCCCACTCCTCCACATGCAGCTGCTGGTGTGACCTTGGGCCAGTCACAAGTTCTCTCAGAGCTGTTCTCTCATGAGCAGATCTCAAAAGACCTCTCTCAGCCCCACCTACCTCACAGGGTGTCTTGTTGTGGGGAGGGGAAGGGGAAGGGATGGGTGGTGCCCATGTCCTGGGTATCTCAAGTCTACTTGAAACCTGGTGGTTTCAAGGAAGCAGGAAGAGAATGAGGGTGTGTTCTTGACGCTTATTTTTATTGCACAAAGTATTGGATGGGGAAGGGAATGGAGGAAGAGCAGGTCAGTTTCCCTCCCCTGTGGAGTGGAGCCTGAGGGGTGGGTGTTGCCTTCTGACACACTTCCGGCATGTTAGGGGGTGTGGCATATGCAAATGAGTTATGCTAATGAGCTCCTGCACCTCTTTTTCTACGAAATGACCCCTGCCCACTGGGGTTTCATTTTTGTTCTGTTGTTTTGTTTCCCACTCAACAACACGTCCACAAAACAACAGATTTTGTGATATGTTTCTAGAAAGTTTTGCTATGTCTCTTGGAAAGCTACTGAGTCTGAGCATGTGGAATCCATCCATCATCTGTCTGTCTGTCTGTCTATCTAGCTATCTCATCTATTTTTCCATCATCACAAGGCAGGCCACATAGAATATGAAATACCAGCTATAAAATTACAGTACTTTCCTTTTTAATGAACAATTTCATCACAGTGCATTTTCCATTCCAACTTAATGGACATTCACGTTGCAGAAGGTAGGAAGACAGAGAGAAAAAGGTTTCCCTCAAGAGCTTTCCTGGCTCGAGTATCATCTGCCTCCTTTCTCTCAGATGCCACCAGTGGTCAGACATTCTGCAAACCGGGTGGGAACAAGAGGAGTGGGAGAAAAAAAAACACCCCCGATACTGATGTTCTAGGAATTTACCCATGTCTCTGTGGTCTTCGCCACAGAGAATCTGGGGGATTCCTGGAGTGTCGCCCAGAAGTGATTGTCATGTCATCCTCAAACTCTACCCTTCTCAGCATTGCCCTCAGAACCTCACATCATTTGCCGAGGCAACGCTGGCAATCCTGCTCCAAATCGGTGCTCCCTGGAGACACATGGGTGATGCCTCCTGGGCAATTCCAAAGCACCTTCTGCTGTAATGAAGTGGAGCATTGAACCGTGGCTTTAGCAAAGTGAGGATTATTCAGACCTGGATGTCCCAGTTCCTAATTTCTCCACGACACCGATTCTGTCTTCAAAAGAAGGGGCATCAAATGCTGCTGAGTTTGTCTTCCCGCTACAGATCCCTGTTTCACTCCCAGTGCTATTCCTAAATGTCTGCTGACCCCCCAGGAACAAAAGAGGGAGGAGCTCAATGGATCGGGAGGGAGGCACAGAAAAGTCCTACTTTTCGACATCTGTGGACAGATGGGTACCCCCCACTACCCATGGCCAGTTCCAGGTTTTGGGGGGACCTGGGCAAGGAATGCCCTGGGATCCCTCCTCTCCTGTTCTCTCCCCCACTCATGTCTTATTTCAAGCCCATCCACATCCCCTCCTACCTGTGTGTCCTTCCTCCTCCTGCCTGTCTATGAGTCCTGCCACTGGCCCCATTGGCAGTTTGCTGATAGTACTGGATAGTGTGTGTAGATAGGAACTAGAGTTGCCAGGTCATACCTGGCTGCTGGTGGGGGGTGGTCCAGTCTTGCTCCAGGAGTGTTCTGGAGCACACACTTTGCGTGTGCGCTGCAACGATGTCATGAAGCTCTATGGTCACCATAGATTTTTTGCCCAAATGCTAGAGCATCCCCGCGCAACATGCCAGGTGCAATGACACCACTTCTGGGTGAGGTCGTCACACCGGACACATTGGGCAGGAAGGGGCTCTTCAGGGGTAAGCCTCCCCCACCAGCCAGCTGGCCAGTGGTGGATGGGGGCCCCCAAAATCAGGAGAAACCCTGCCCCCATCAGGGGGATGGAAACTCTAATAGGAATACCCCCACTGTGCCCACCAGAAGTTCCACCATTTTATACCACCTGCAGGTCCTTTCCTGGCAGCATATGGTTGTGGGGCTTTGTGGCAGAGGGCCCCACCAAAACCCCTGGCAGCTGCCATGCCTTAGGGTCAATTAATTATCCTATGGCAATGTGTGTAGTATGGCCAGGAGATCTGAGGATTGTCTGGCAGCCTTAAGTTCTATCCCTTTAGCATTATGCACCACTAGGTGGCGAGCTATACTTATTTTGGGGGCTGAGGGAGCTCTGAAAAAGCTGTTCCAGTGTTCCCGCTAAGCTGAGTTAGTGTGAGCTAGCTCACAGTTTTTTAGCCTCTGGCTCACACAGTTTTGTCTTAGCTCAGAAAGGACGGCTCCAGAGCAAACTAATTCGTGCAGCAGCCAAATCACCTGCTCACAGCTTTAATGCCAGTAGCTCGCAAAGGTAGAATTTTTGCTCACAAGACTCCACAGCTTAGAGGGAGCATTGGCTGTGACTGACCCAAGGTCACCCAGCTGGCTGCACGTGGAGGAGTGGGGAACCCAACCTGGTTCTCCAGACTAGAGTCCATTGCTCTTCTTAACCATAACACCACACTGGCTCTCTGCCTTCGGGTATGCTGATGCCAGCCCTGCCACTACCAAGTCACAACCGAGCGGCCAAAAGCAATACCTGGCCGACATTAAATGGCAGTCTCAAGGTTAATTGGCAACCATCTGAAAACGATGTGAAACAATACAACAACACAGGCACGGCAGACTTCATTGGGCCTAGTGAGGGTGTGTTTCAGCATGCCTGCCCTTCCTTTCTTCTCCGCCAGCCCTAATTCTGGAATGGCAGATCAGTCACGGTTTCAGTACGAATGTGTCAGGTTTCTAGAGTGAGATAAGTAGACTGAAGGGCCATATAGGGGGGGAAGCTAATCCCCACCATTGCTGGAGAATGCATAACCACATACAGTTTCCTGCAAGCCAATGATGGCCAACTTTTAGCTTAACCCCAGCTGTTATGTCTTGACCATGCGGTCGCCATGTGCTCCAGTAATGGCGACCGCCGTGTGGCCAGAGCACATGGCCAAGAAACGACCTGAGCTTCAGCCAGGTAGAACAAAGGCCAGGTGGATTCAAACCGGCCACCAATCATGTACCTAGGTTTCTCCCAGGGAACCTATGAGATGTAAATAGACTGATAATAGCCTATCAGGCCAGTTGGGCCAGCATAAAAGGAGGGCTCGGAGCCCTGGGTTGTATGCTTCATCCGGACCAGCAATAAAGATCTAGCTGTTTCACTGTTCCATGGACTCCTGACCCCAATACTTCTCACCAGCCATTTTGCTTCTCTAGGTATTTGGTGGTGGCCTACAGTGCATCAGCTAGGGCTGCCAAGTCCCCCGGTAGAGCGGGGGAAACACCGATTTTTAAAGCTTTCCCCCGTTTTTCCAAAATTGGCCACCGGGGGGACAAAATGGCTGCCAGCAGGGGAACCTCGGAGCCTGCCCTGGCCAGCCTCTTGAACTTCTTAAAAGGGAAATTTCCCCTTTAAGAGCTGAGCCAGCAAGAGAGCCCCGCCCAGAGATTAAGGAGGGACTAAGCTCTTTCTACTGCGTGCAAGGTTGCTGCTGAGCAAACTGCTGGGGTAAACTGGGGTCTGCGAGCTCTTTTCCTTCTCTGTCTCTCCCCCTCCCCCTCTTTCTTTTTTCTGTCTGTCTGTCCACTGTGGTTTTGTCAAAGGAATAAACTGTCACTTCCAAAGAGGTAAACATCACAAGGAGAGGTTGCCTGTAGAAGGTCTGGGAGTGGGATTGTTTAAAATGTCTTGTCGTGGCTGTTTGGGTCCCCCCAATCCTCATTTCCCTTCTGCAAATAAAAGTTGGGATTCCTCATTTTTATGCCAATTTTCTGTTTCTTTCAACCGTGTCCCCCCCTCCGGCAGTAAAAATCTGCATTTTTAAAAGCATTTGTACATCAAGTAACCGGTATTTTAAATTAGGGATGGATCCAACTAGCTTTTCTGCTGGCGAAAAGGGGAGGACAAAGGTCCTCTTTAGCCACCAAAAAGCCTATGCTGGGGGAGGGGGAGAAGTTATGGGACTTACATGGCCAACAGCTGGGTGAAACAAGGGCCAGAAATAAAGCCTGGGAATTGGGCAAGAGTAAGTGAAAAAGCTGGCTGTCTCTCTCTCTCTCTCTGTCCCCATCCAGCAGAGGTCTATCAGTGGCTATTATTAGCCACAAGGTCTAAATGGAACCCTTTGTCTGGCGCAATGATGCTCTGCATTCTTGGTGCTTGGGGGGCAACAGTGGGAGGGCTTCTGGAGTTCTGGCCCTGCTGCTGGACCTCCTGAGGGCACCTGGTATTTTTGGCCACTGTTGTGACACAGAGTGTTGTACTGGATGGGCTGTACTGGATGGGCCGATCCACTGTGGCTTCTCTCTTGTTCTTATGATATGAAAATCATATTTAGCACTTGTGTAGCACTTAGGGCTTCATATTCTGCCGAGATGAGGAAGGATTTAGTAGGGCCATTGCTCAGTGATAGAGCATCTGCTTGACATGCAGGAGGTATCAGCCTCTTCAGCTAAAAAAGGATCAGGTAATAGGTGACATTAAAGATCTCAGCCTGAGACCCTGGAGAGCCACTACCAGTCTGAGTAGTCAATACTGACCTTGATGGACCAATGGCCTGATTCAGTATTAGGAAACTTCATGAGTTCATGTGGAAGCATGTGGAAGCAACATCACAGGATGTGACATCACAAAATGATGTCACTTCCTTTCTCCTGGCTCCACCCCCAAAGTCTCCTGGCTCCACCCCCAAAGTCCCCAGATATTTCCCAAGTTGGACTTGGCAGCCCTAGCATCAGCCCATCCTTTGCTGAGGATCATAGTCTATGTTACTGAGAGGAACAGATTTCCACTGTTTTGGTCTTTTATTGTTTGAGGATTTTGCTCTGCACTGCATTCCAGTCCTCCTTCATTCTGGTTCCAGGAGGAGAATTCCCAACACGGAACTATGACCCCGCCCAGGTCTCAGCAGTGTCTGGCTCCATAACCTCGTTTGCTTCTCGCCATCGTGTTTATGTTACCAAAGCACCAAAACACATTAATAAAACAGGGCTGAAAAGGGATTAAGATGTGATTGTCGGTATGATTGCAGCAAAGATTGCATGGTGTTTTACTGATGCGCTTGTTCCCTCTTACACGTGATACCAGCGAAGCTGCCTTATATTGAAACAGACCATTGGCCCATCAAGATCTGTATTGTCTACTCGGACTGGCAGCAGCTCTCGAGGGTCTTGGTTAGAGAGAGATTACGATTTCCCTTACTCAAAAGCCAGTCGAATCTGACTTTAGGGGGCGGTGCTCATCTCCGTTTCCCAGCTGAAGAGCCAGCGCTGCCTGAAGATGTTTCCATGGTCATGTGGCCAGCGTGACTAAACACCAAGGTGCATGGAACACTGTTACCTTCCCACCAAAGCGGTACCTATGTATCTATTTGCAATTTCTTGCTTTCGAACTGCTAGGTTGGCAGGAGCTGGGACCAGAGACGGGGGCTCACTCCATCATGCAGCACTCAGGTCTCGAACTGCCGAACTACCGACCTTCCAGTCTGCAGCTCAGCATTTTAACCTCTAAGCCTCTGTGGCCCACATCACTTACTACCACATGATTCTTTTAGCTGGAGATGCCAGGGATTGAACCTGGGACCTTCTGCACACAAAGCAGACACCCTTCCAGTGAGCCACAGCCCCTCCCCAAAGCACTCTTGGGCTTTGGTAAAACACCACATGAACACAACTGTCCGCCCATCTGTCTATCTGATTATTTATTTCCTCCCACTCCCATCTAGCCTTCCAACCGTCCACCCACACAGCTATGAAATATTATCTATAAAATCATACATATGTATATCTACCTGCCCACTTATCCATCTACCCACCTATCAGTTCATATCTCCTCCTTCCATCCACCCAACTACCCACCTGCCTTCCATCCATCAATCTGCCCATCCAAGTGTCCACCCCCACATTCATCTTGCTATCCATCTGTCCCATCTTTATCCTACCCTTTCTTTGAGGGATTCAGGGCATCGCATGCGGCTCTTCGTTCTTCCAACAGCACTTAAAATGGCATCTATTTTGCTCTTCCGAGCAGGTAGACAAAGAAATACTTTTCTCCCTTTCTGACCATAGAAGAACTAAGTGGACACTCAGTGAAACTGCTGAGCAGTCAGGTTAGAACAGATAAAAGGAAGTACTTCTTCACCCAAAGAGTGATTAACATGTGGAATTCACTGCCACAGGAGGTGGCGGCGGCTACAAGCATGGACGGCTTCAAGAGGGAATTAGATAAACATATGGAGCAGAGGTCCATCGGTGGCTATTTGCCGCGAAGTATAGATAGGAACTCTCAGTCTGGGGCAAGTGATGCTCTGTATTCTTGGTGCTGGGGGGGGGGGGGGGGGACAACCGTGGGAGGGCTTCTAGTGTCCTGGCCCCACTGGTCAACCTCATAAGAACATAAGAACATAAGAGAAGCCAATGTTGGATCAGGCCAGTGGCCCATCCAGTCCAACACTCTGTCACACAGTGGCCAAAAACACCAGGTGCCCTCAGAAGGTCCAGCAGTGGGGGCAAGAAGCCCTCCCACTGTTCCCCCCCCCCCAAGCAGCAAGAATACAGAGTGTCATGGGCTGGGTGTCAGGAGGTCAGAAGCCAAGCTGAAGTCCGAGCCAGTTCAAGGTCAAGCCAAATCAGGAACGAATTACCAAGTCCAAAACACAAGCCAAATGCAGAGTCAGTCCAAGCCAAGGTCAGAGAGGGAAACTCACCAGCAAACCAGTCCAAGGAGTCAACCAAAAGCCGAAGTCAGACAGAGCCGGAGTCACGAGCCAGAAGGTCCAGGATCAGGTTTAGCTGATACGAGCCGAACGGGTGCAGAGCTTAGCCAGAATGACTCGTTGCTAGCACAAGTTGTTGGTCTTTGTGCTGTGCCTAATATAGCCAGCCACTTCCTGTGCTTGTTAGCAGCTGGCAGTGAGGTCCCGGCTCCCTCTAAAACTCAGGGCTGAGTGATCTGTGATTACGCATGCGTGCCTCTTTTCTCCTAGCAGCTAAGTCTTGTCTGGATTGTGACCTTAGCCGGTCCACCCGAGGAGGTGAATCAGGTGGGCTTGAGCTTGGCTGTGGCTCAGCTGCTGCTGGTGCTGGGGTGATGCCCTGAGAGGTGCTTGCTTGAGCCTCCTCTGGTTCAGTTGGAGGCTCCTCTGGAGCTGGGGACTGATCCTCCACCGCACTTAGGTCTGCAGGAGGCAGGTCTTCAGAGGCACTCCTGACACAGAGCATCACTTGCCCCAGACTGAGAGTTCCTATCTGTACCTTGCGGCTAATAGCCACCGATGGACTTCTGCTCCATATGTTTACCTAATTCCCTCTTGAAGCTGTCCATGCTTGCAGCCGCCACCACCTCCTATGGCAGTGAATTCCACATGTTAATCACTCTTTGGGTGAAGAAGTACTTCCTTTTATCTGTTCTAACCCTGAGGGCACCTGATATTTTCGGCCAAACCTCTTCAACTAATTTTGTCTCCCAGTTCTCAACTATTTTTGGTTCCCAGTTCTCAACTATCTGGTAAAACAAGCTGGAATATCTAATGTGACAGATGATCTGTGTCTATGGTAATTGCATATTGTACTGGTACTTGTCTGTGTTAGAAGTGGAAGACTTGGTGCTGTCTCCTGTCTCAGATTTGAGAGATGGCACCAAAGAGTTTAGACAGCTAGAGAGGTCAGGACACACAGAGCCTCCTTTCCTTCCTGCTATCTGATCCGTTCCTTTGAAGTAAGATGCTACTCTTAAGGGCAATTCCCTCTGCTTCCGCTCTCTCCCTCTCTTCTTTCTTGCACGCACACAAAAGAAGGTGCATGATCTCTCCATCTTACACCATGGAGGCTGGACATGCGTCCAGCATCCAACACCATCTAGTTAGTTAGAATAGGCAATCTATCGCTATCTCTTATCTCCACTCTCCAGCATCTATTTCCTTTAATAAAAGTTGCTTATTAGTTCTAGAACTGACTGCTGACTCTGTGTAACTTTGTAAGTCTGTTGCCACATTAAAGCCTTGAGCGCTCTGCTACTTTCTGTGGTTTCCTGGCAGTACCAAGTCCGGAGAATCTAACAGTCTGTTCCTAAATGATATTGTTTCTTGATTAGACTTCTATGGTTTATGCATTGCTGACTGACACTATTTATGTACTTCTAATTGTTCACTGCTTTCTTAACCTGCACTGACTTGTTAAAAATTACAATAAAATGTTATTTTTAAAAACATAGCTTCGGCAGCCACTGCCACCACAGCACTAGTGTCTTCTGTGTGTGATTGAAGGTCAGCTGCGGCAGCCATTTTGTCCCTGGCTCTGCCTTTTGCAGTAGCCATTTTGTGGCTGCATCTACCACACCGTGTCAGAATTCTGCAGGTGCCCGCAGGCGCAGAAATATCAGGGACTCCCCGGCATAAGATATGACCAAATGTGCAATTCATTTTAAATTCAGCATGTCCTTTCTTATTATTGCATTTCTATATCCAACCCTTCTGCCATTGTGGGACCTAAGACAACATCTGTAGGGGTGCCAAGAGACTTCCCAGAAGTTGCTCAGGGCTAGACTGGTTTAGCGTCTGTAAACTTGTGGCATCTTTGCTGTTCCCACCATACACATCCATGAAAAGGCCGGAAAAAAGGGAAGATCCATACAGGTACACAGCAGAACGTCAGCAAGAAGAGACATTAGTTGGCAACATGGTAATTAGACCGGGAAGAGAGAAAGGAGGCTGGCAGTGGAGGAAAGGGGACTTTGAATGAGAAAAGCTGAAATTAGATGAATTTCACATGGTTAGTTGTGTTTATCTGGCTGCAACCGAAAACGGATGTTGTTGGGGAAAGAGGGAAGGAAAGAGGGCTGTGGGAGGAGAGGCTGGGGATGACTTAATGTTTCTCTCATAAAGTATAATTGCATACAGTGTCATTTCAGCGCTAGTCTTTACAACTGTTGCTAACACAAGCTGGGAGAAGGGGATTACAAAAGAAGTATTGTGATATTGACATGAGACTCAGAGATGGGGCAGTTTGGGATCACACCCCACAAAATTATCTCCCTCCAGGATTCCACCCCCACACACTTAAAGATAAAAGGACCAATAAGGACTAAATGTGTCCCAGAAGTGATGGAATATTGAGAGCCACTGTTAAGGCAATCTTGCAGCTGCTGGATGACCTTGGGCAAGCCATAGTTCTGGTCGAGCTGTACTGGAAAGTACTGGAAAGAGCTCTCTCAGCCCTGCTTACCTCACAGGGTGTCTGTTGTGCGGAGGGGAAGGGAAAGGAGTTTGTAAGCCGCTCGGAGACTCCAAGTGAAGGATGGGGTATAAATCCAATCTCTCCTCCTCCTTCTTCTAAACACTATACAAATGCAAGGTTTTTGTTGGTGGAAGCTATGCTGGGGTCTTGTTTGATGGAAAAGGCAGAATATAATATATCTTTTTAAATGAATAAAATTAGGAAGCAGAACTCAGCATGCTTTGGAGGCAGGTCAAACTGGGTGGAAGTAAAAACCTTGCAGAGAAGCCCAAAGCAGGTTAATATCCTTCTGCACTGCTGGTCATCCATATCACTGAGGGTATCTCCGGCTTCATCTTCATTTATATCTTCAGCATGAACGGTATGAACAAACCATGTGTTATGGTCAAAGACCATCACAATAGTCAGGGGTCCTTTCGTAGAAAAAGAGGCGCAGGAGCTCATTAGCATAACTTATTAGCATAACTTATTTGCATATGCCACACTCCCTGACATCACCAGAAGTATGTCAGAAGGCAAGAAAGAAAGAAGAGAGACAGAGAGAAAGAGAGAGAGAGAGAGAAAGAGAAAGAGAGAGAGAAAAAGAAAGAGAGAAGGAAGGAAGGAAGGAAGGAAGGAAGGAAGGAGAGAGAGAGAGAGAAAGAAAGAAAGAACAAAAGAAAGAAAGAAAGAAAGAAAGAACGAAAGAAAGAAAGAAAGAGCTGGCAGAGAGGGGACAGCTACTAATCCAAGCCTCAGAAATATCACAGAAATACCACTATCCTGGGAGGATAGCTTCAGTGGTGGCTGAAGCCTTCAGAAGGCTGGTCGGAGGAACAAGGACCTTTCCAGGGGACGGGGTCATTTTGCTGCAGCCAGGACACAAGCAGGCATTCACCTGTGGGGGGGGGGGGGCTGGCACCAACTCCCGGAGCTGCGCTCCCCCGAGCTCCTGCTCGAAAGGACCCCTGACAATAGTAAATACATTACCAGTGTCCCATAAGAAAACCCTTACAAAAGTGATGTGAAAACAAGCAAATGTGATCCATTAAATCAACACAGAACTACAATAGACTCTAGCAGCGACACAAAATCTGGCCACGAAAGTGGTGACAGTCATCCAGGGCTCATGGTCCAAAACAAGAAAGGGAACTCATGATTCCTCTGATCTATCTGGAATTTTTGGGGAAAACAGGAGCAAAGAAATCGTGAATATATAAGAATACCTGAAGCTGCCTTCTACTGAGTCAGGCAATTGGTCCGTCACAGTCAGTGTCATCTACTCAGACTGGCAGTGGTTCTCCAGGGTCTCAAGTTAAGGTCTTCTACACCACCTACTGCCCAATCCTTTCAACTGGAGATGCCGGGGATTGAACTTGGGACCTTCTGCATGCCAAGCAGATGCTCCACCATTGATCCACGGCCCCTCTCTCATGTTTGGAATTGCCATCTTCAACAACAAAAGTTCTCTTCCTGCAACTGGGCAAGAGAGTAAGGACAGCACCCCCCCCCCTAAAGACTTAAGCCCCACTGAGCATCTTTGATTGATGGGGCAGGAAGGCAGGCCTCTCCATGGGACCTTAATCGCCAGGCAGGAGCATAACGGGTTCGTGGTTCTATTGTGTCCTGACCTGGGTATCCCAGGCTAGCCCGATCTCGTCAGATCTCGTAAAGCTAAGCAGGGTCAGACCTGGCTAGTGGTTGGATGGGAGACTTCCAAGGCATACCAGGACCGCGATGCAGAGGCAGGCAATGGCAAACCACCTCTGAGGCCGTGGTCACATGGTTGTTTAAATCCGGGAGCCCTCCGGGTTGGGATGATTACACATCCCAACCCCTGTGGAGAAGGAGGCGGCGTGCAGTGGCGGCAGCCAGGGGAGGCACCTTTCCCTGAGCCCCAGTGGCGGTGGGAGGCAGCAGCGTGTGGCGGAGGCATGCGGTGGAGGCAGCGGTAGGCGGGCGGCGGAAGGCGGTGGTGTGTCGCGGCGACAGCAGCTGGTGGCAGCAGCGGCTGGGGAAGGCACCCTTCCTCGAGCCCGCTGGCCACCTAGTAAGTTTGGGGGAAGGCAGTGGTGGCCGCCCGGGTGCGGAGCGGACTAGGGGTTCCCCCCCTTTGCACTTGGGCGCTTGAGTGTCCAAGCGCCCAAGTGCAAAAGGGGGGGGGGAATGGGAGAGACGATCTGAAAGGCCCTCTCTCGCAATCATTGCAAGAGAGGGCTGTCCAGATCGGCCCATTGCGGGTTCAAAGCACGACTCCCAGGAAAATAGTTGATTTTCCCAGAGTCGGAAAAAGCACCATGAACCCGCGCTGGAGCCCGCTTCGCTGTGGGAGTAGCTGCGGCCGGTCTGATTGGGCCCTTTAAATGTGGGAGGAAACAGCAGTTTCTCCCACTTTAAAGGGCTGTCTGACCGCAGCCTGAATGTCTCTTGCCTTGAAAACGCTACCAGGGGTCACCATAAGCCAAAAAAGAAGAAGTCCTACTTCATTGTTTATTAGATCTCTCCTGCTATTTCATTACGTTGTTTTACACCATCTGATCTGCCTTCAATCTCAGGAAGGACAGCAGATTATAAATGTAAGTAAACGAAAATTTCAGTACTGCAGGGCTGGAAAACAAGCGACACTTACTGAGACTCCACCCTACCTGTTTTCTCAACGGACAACCTCTGTTGCCTCCGGCCATCTTCCCTTCTTTGGCAAGGCTTCACTGGAAGTGATGGTTGTCTTATTCATCGTTTGTGAATCTTGGTTTTAAATAGCCTGGTATTCCAAGGAGGAGATCAGGCAGGCTTGCTCGGTGTGATACACGCGCTTGGCACTCCAGGCCGGCAGTGATCACCGCATCTCCCAGTCCCGGCCTGGTTTTTATGAGACTCATTACTGAGTCAAATATTACTTTGGGGTTGACTCACTTGATGAGTTGATCAGCGCTTTTATTGCTGCCTCCGGTGAGAGCGATCTTTTTATGGCATCCAGAAGAACTTAACCATTAACACACTATTAGGAAGGCACAGCCTAGCAACTGATTGCATCGCTTGAAGGTCAAAGACGATTCTCTAAATTGCTTTCTCTCTCCCACCCAACCCCTTTCCTCTTCATCCTAACTGGATTTGGGGGGGGATCATTCCGCTTTAATAAAGAAGCCCCAGAAGATACTGCGGGAGGGGACTGCTGTCCATTTTTAGATTGCATTTAAATAGTTATGACGTAATGCGACCAGCCAATTCTCAGTAGTTTTTTCTTTTAAAGAAGTCCACCATCACAGTGGGCCCACCCTCTGAAGCAGCCAGAAAGTGATCTTGGACATCTGGAGGAGAGTTGTAACAACAGGAGATCTCCAAAGGCCACCCAAAGGTTGGCGGCCCTCAGGGGTCATTTCGTAGAAAAAGAGGTGCAGGAGCTCATTAGCATAACTCATTTGCATATGCCACACCCCCTAACCTACCGGAAGTGTGTCAGAAGGCAACACCCACCCCTCAGGCTCCACTCCACAGGTGAGTGAAACTGACCTGCTCTTCCTCCATTCCCTTCCCCATCCAATACTTTGGGCAATAAAAAGAAGCGTCAAGAACACACCCTCATTCTCTTCCTGCTCCCTTGAAACCACCAGGTTTCAAGTAGACTTGAGATACCCAGGACATGTGCACCACCCATCCCTTCCCCTTCCCCTCCCCACAACAAGACACCCTGTGAGGTAGGTGGGGCTGAGAGAGGTCTTTTGAGAACTGCTCATGAGAGAACAGCTCTGAGAGAACTTGTGACTGGCCCAAGGTCACACCAGCAGCTGCATGTGGAGGAGTGGGGAATCAAACCCAGTTCTCCCGGATTAGAGTCCAACTCCTGACCACTACACCAAACTGATTGGGTGGAAGCTGCTGAAGGGTTGGTGAAATTTCTCCAGTACTTATGTGCCATGTGCCCAGATAAAAAATGGTATACTTAGAAAATTTAGATGCCACCTTGAGCAAGTCTCTGGAAAAGCAGCACACAGTCATAAAAGGAACAATTATAAAATTATCAATATTAAAACAAAACATTAAAAACAATAAAGACCCTAGCAGGGCTTTCCCCTGGGCGCTGCAGCTCTGCACTGCTCGGGGATGCCGAGGAGAGGGTGGGGCTTGGTCATGTGCCCGCCCCCTAGGGACCCCTACTTTAGAAAGAAGGGTGGGAGAAAAGGCACAAAAAAATGACAAAATAGCGGTGTCCACCTGCCACTGGTCTGGCACTCAAGCCCAAACTTGTCCCATGCAGTTTGGCTGCTCTGATCACGGACCATCACAACACTTCCTGTGTCCCCATCTTTGAAACGAAGAGTTGAGCTGAATCCCAGCCTCCCACATCCTCAAGCCAGGAAGAAAAGAAAGAGAAGCCATCACCTTTTCCCCCCTTTTTGTGGTTTATTACATATAAAAGTTTGTCTTTTTACAGTAAAAAAAAGGTAAAAAAATAAATATATGCATATATTTACATACAAACATTGAGATGCTACAGACTGGAACATGTCCAGAGGAGAAATGCAAGTCTAAGAGAACTTTCCAAAGGATACTCTAGGGGGGACATGGCAGATCTCCACTTGCAGAAGGGAGAGGACCCTATGGGGGCCAAATGAGCTTTTTTTCCCCCTCAAGTGCAAAAAACCCAACCCAAATCATCTTCCGTTTCAAGCACTTTTGACGCTGTGGCGTAAGGCTATGTCTGCAAAACATGGGCCAACCTTTCTCCTCTTCTCTACAACAGCGGAAGCACGTTTTGAAAAGAATGTTCTTCCCATGTGCAGATTGTATTACACCCATCTCAACATTTAACAGGCAACCTTTGCCAATCATAAGGGGATCAGAAACACAGCACCCAGAATGCAGAGTCCGATGTGTAGGCATCGGGAGCGCTGGTGTTATTTGTTGTCAACTGCATTTTTGCCACACTTTTGCAGCAGAAGTTACTGCCAGTGACATAATTAAAGTGCCCTGTGTTTAGCCATGGAGGGGAACCTGTCGAGCCATGCGCTAAGCTTCTTCCCATAGGAAAGTCTGTTATGTGAGTCAGGAAGGCCACACTGTCCCCGAGGGCTTTGGCTAACAACATTCTTCCCGGTCCATCCATTGCCTGGAAATATCTAGCATTTGCTCCTAAACTTTCACTAAACTGTCAGTGCAAACCAAACATGATGGACATTCAAAAGCAACCTTCCCGTACGGAGTACAATGGGGTTAATTCGCAGACCGGTGGAGGCAGCATTGCACCCTGAGCCTGAGAACAGAGCTATGTGTTCAGGAAAATCACAAGGGTTGCAGTTCTGCATGCTTCCTCACGTGCAATAGCCCCCCCGCATGTAGAAAGTTAGCGCCTCAGGGAGAAAGGTGCCAACCTAGCCCTAGATTTCTATGTGCAAGTAAGGGAGCCAGGAAAAAAAATAGTTGCCTGGAGTTTGCACTGTACATTCAGACACAACTTGCTCTGTGATATTGCTGAACACATAAATTAAGTTTCCATTCATAAAGTTAACTTCCTTCTCCCTCTTCTCATTTCCTTCCCACTATCGCACTTCCTGCATTTCCAAAATGCTAAAAGGGGTTTCATATATACGGTTCCTGTCAGTGAAATCCTAGGCAGAATTGCCCCAGTCTAAACCCACTGATTCCAATAGACAGGATCAACTCTGCATAGGTTGGCACTGTCAAACGCTTAGTCTGGGATGATGCCACCCAGTGGGACACCACGTCTGTCCTCCGACCACAGGACAAGTTGACAGTCACTGCACCCACCACTCCCCGTATTCCAGAGCAGCTGTAAGAATGCAAACCCCATTGCCTGGTGGCCAAATCATTTAAAACGTCCATACGATCCCTCTTCAGGGAGGAAGGTGACTTCTTCGGAAGTGTTCTAATTCATTAACTGTCTGTCTGGGGCTATGAGACATTACACCACCATCAAAGGTGACCTGGTGGCCCACACGACGATGCCGTGGTGTCTCTCACTTCCTCCAGTGTGCGTGTCAAGTGTCAGGAAGTTGCAACGGGGCATTCGAGGCAAGAGACAAACAGAGGTGGTTTGCCGTTGCCTGCCTCTGCGCAGTGACCGTGGTCTTCTTTGGTGGTCCCCCATCCAAGTAGTAACCATGGCCAACCCTGTGTAGCTTCCAAGCTAGTCTGGGCCATTGAGTCCAGGGCCCCTTCCTTCTGCACTCAAGGCAGTTACACAACCCTAGCAGCCATGGAGGGGGGGAATTCAGATCCAGTGCACAAGATCGGACTGGCTATGGCTATTCCTTGTCTGAATCTATGTACAGTCTGAGCCATGTGCCTGCCTCGTAAATCCAACCCCCACTGCAGAGCCCATGAGCATGAGATGAGCAAGGAGGCGGGAGCCCCTGGCGCTCAAGCAAGGATGCCTCCACTTCAGCCCAAACCAATCATTCAGTGGACCCACCCAAGCCTTTCCCACAAGGCGCCCATCTGGCTGAATGATCAGCCTTTGCCACGGAGATGTCTCCACTACACACTGAAACCAGTCTCAGCCCAGTCTAGTTGGCAAAGTCGCCAAAGGAGGAATCTTCAGAATGGTACGTGAAGAAAACCCCAAATTAGGGACATGTGGAATGCATTGCTTTATTTCCATCATCCCACTCCGTTCCATAGAGTTTCCAATGGTCCGTACATCCAGTGATGACACCCAAAAAGCTGAGCTCCAGTTTTGCATTTTCTGGTCTCTGCACCCAGGGAACAAGAGAAGTGGAGAAACTGACAGAAGTTTCTTCCCAACACTGAAGCCTGTCCTAAGAAGTTCCCTTTATTACAGAGGGTGAAATGGCCAAAGGAGGGTTGAAACCTGTACAGTTTCCCCTCTGCAAGGCAAGGGCTTCCTCAGACTCAAGCGTGTCAATTCCACCACCATTGCTGGAAAAATTGACAAGCTTTTTCCTGGGGCAGAGATGAAATTGACACCAAACTGGATGAAGCTCAGTAATGGAGCACATACTTTTGTATGCAGAAGGGCCTTGATTCAGTCTGTAGCATTCCCAGCTAAGGGGGCTAAGATAATTTTGCATGCAGCGGATTCTAGGTTTAGCCTGCAAGATCTCCAGGTGAGGGATCCAAGATATATTTTGCATGTAGTGGGTTCTAGGTTTAGCCTGCAAGATCTCCAGGTGAGGGATCCACGAGATATTTGGCATGCAGTGGGTTCTAGGTTTAGCCTGCAAGGTCTCTAGTTGGAAGACTGAAGATACATTTTGCATGCAGCATGCAGCACATTCTAGCTTGCATCTCCACTTAAATGACTGGGAAAGACTAGGAGGGATCTTGCGACACTGCAGAGCCTTGACCAATTGGAGTCAACAACGGTGTCAGGAATGTAAAAGCAGCTTCAAATATAGTTTTGTGAAACTAGGAAACTTTACTCGTTCCAGTACCAGTCTTGCAGCTACAATCCCTAGGGTTCCCTTAGGAGGAGCCACACCACGTAAACTGGTTTTAATGTGTAGCGAAGACGATCCCCACCCTAAAGCACTCTTGATTCTTTCATGGCCTGTACCATTTCCCATCAACACTGGAATCACCCCAGAAAAAGAGAGAGAGAACATGAATTTGGGTTAAAGAAGTCGAGCCAGGGCTGCTGTAAAAATACTTTTTTGCCTTAAAAAAACACACACACAGAAAAGAGATAGATTTGTCCTGTACCTATTACCCAAACGTCTTGTTCAGTGTACATCTGATCCTCTTTTACTGGGCAGCTGGGGGAGAGGTTTGCGAGAACAAGAAGTATCTGGATTCAAGGAGAAGGACGTGCAAAGAGTCGGGGGTAGTTGGCCAGTGTTTCACAGCAAATGTCCACAATTGATGTCTGAGAGCCAAAGGAGGCAAGTACCTGAGGTAAGGGTGCTTGGTATTGCCATGGCCTCTGCGCTTAAAAGTTGCCCCCCCCTCATACCAGCTGTTTACACTCAGATCTGATACAGATACAGAGTCCTGTTGGTATCCGAGAGAAAAGTCCTCGTTTCGATCCAACAATGTGGACACATCAAAACATAGAGGCTGTTACCCCTTTAAGATCGTCTCCGGAGTACTCAAGGAGCTGTGCTATCATCTCTGTTCGATCCGTACACCTTCCACCACCAACAGCTTTTTTCCCATCTGGCTTTCCTCTTTTGGTGGTCTCGCTTCCCACTTCGAAGTACCCACTTAGTACAAGCTTCCGGCAACCACAGGTCTCCGTGCTGTCGAAGTGAAGAGCAACCCGTAAGCCCTTCCTTATCCTTCTGGTTGGCTCGTTTTCTTCCAGACGTTCTTCTCAGGCGGGCAAAGCGCTGGCTGGAGTTTCTTGGAGAAGCGTGCTACTTTCTGGCGAGCAGGGAGTTGGAAAGAGCAAGATTCCTACGAACAGAAGAGGCAAAATTCTCAGCACCTCAGCCAATGCACAAAGGTCCCACAAAGGTGCCTGTCAAAACCTTTCTGGGTGACCACCAAGTGCTTTTAGAAAATAGGTGGAGCCAAGTGGGGCTTTTCCCAACAAGGCTTCTGATTGGCTTTGCAGATTTTTTTTTAAAATGTTGCTTTGGCAGCAGCTGCCACCACAGCACAAGGATCTTCACTGAGTGACTGAAGTTAAGCGGTGGCAACCATTTTGTGGCTGGCTCCCCCACCTGTAGCAGCTGTTTTGTGGCAGCCATTTTGTGGCTGGGCTCACTGTACTATGTCAGAATTCCAAAGGTGCCTGCAGGCTTAACAAGAGTGGGGACCCCTGCCCTACAAACTCTAGTGAAGTTTTAGGATTGTCAGGTCCAGACCTGAAGAGGTGGCCTTACGGATCTGCAACAGGTGCCCACAGAAGGACATTCTTGGTTGATGTTTCCCAGCACTGAAGCCCTGCTGCTCCTTGTTAAACTGAGCCTGCTAATAAATTCTTCATTTCAGATAGTAGCCATGTTGGTCTGCACTAGAAGATCTAAATTCAGGAGCACCTTAAAGACCAACACGGTTTGGGGGGTTTAAGCTTTCGAGACTCAAAGCTCCCTTGGGCAGATATCTGATGAAGTGAGCTTTAACTCTCATAATCTTGTTGGTCTCTAAGGTTCTAGGGGGCTCAAGTCTAGTTTCAATAAAATTTTAAGGCACATAAAATCCTTTTCAGGTCTGGTCTTAGAACCCCAAAGTCTAGATTTACTAAGCCCTTAAGTTGAGGTTTCCACATGTTTTGTGGAATCACATATGGAAGTTCAATAAGACCTGGACTTCAAAGACAGGTTCTTTGTCGAACAGATCTATGGAATCTGGATGAACTGCTAAATGACTTTGGGACAGTAAGTTTCCTCTCGGCCTCACCTACCCCACAGCGATAGATCCAGGTGGGTAGCTGTGTTGGTCTGAAGCAACAGAACAAAGTTTGAGTCCAGTGGCAACTATAAGACCAACAAATTTTAACCTGATGCAATTCCACAGGGTCTGCAAGGCAGAGACGTTTCAACCGGCCTTTGGTTGAGGATAGTGACAGTTCCATCTTGGCTGGCACCTTTCTCTATTATTTGCACCTACCTCACCCTCTTCCCCCCCTACCTCACCCTCTTCCCCCCCTACCTCACTCTCTTCCCCCCCTACCTCACCCTCTTCCCCCCTGCAAAGTAGCTGGCAGTTGGAATTGGGACTGTTTATCTGCCATCTGTTGGAATGTTTTATTAATATTTTAATTAGTTTTACTTTGTTCCTGTTTTATGGATACTGTACATCGCTCAGAACCCTGCGGTGGCAGGGACTGGGCAATTCATAAATAGTATTATTATTATTATTCTGGGTATAAACTTTCATGTGCATGCATAAAAGACCGAAGATACACGCTCATGAAAGCTTATACCCAGTGCATGCACACGAAAGCTGATACCCAGAATTAAACTTTGTTGGTCTGAAAGGTGCCGCTGGACTCAAACTTTGTTCTACCCCACAGTATTATGGTGAGGAGGGAGGGAGAACTATTTGCACCCTTTTGCACTCTATGGCGGGAGAGTGGGGTGAACATGAAAGTATGCAGTCCTACCTGTAAATTATCAGAATGTTTGTCAGAGTTACAGTTCCCAGAACTTTTTTGGAGCGGGAGACAGAGCCACGCGAAAAGCCGGCTGCAAAGCAGTCTAAGGTCCTAATGTGTATCAAGCGTCACAGGAAGCTCGGTTAGAAATGTCCTATGGGAAACTATTTCAGTTGATCCTTACCTGAGAACTTTCAAAAGTTCAGCTTGCTGTGTTTTGTAAGACCGCCATGGAGAATCTTTTCCAGCGTGCCTTTGTTCTTGGGCAAACGAGGACCCCTGGGAGCCAAGAAGACACAAAATCTCATCAGACAGCCATATTAAAAAACCATCATGAGTAATGTAAGGAATACTAAAAAACAAACAATAAATTGAGACAGAGTCTCCAGCTGGTTCCAGAGGGCAGCTATATTCGTCTGCAGTAGATTAGCTAGCCTCCAGTCCAGCAGGACCTTAAGACATCAGCCCTGAAAATCTTGTTTGGTTTCTAATGTGCTACTGGACTTGAATCAAGCTAGTCTCCAGATAGAAAACACCAGCACTAGAAAACACCAGCACTTGTTATTTCTCATAACTTAGAGGCACTTCTTTTTTAAAAAAAAACTTGGGTACTATCCAGTTCTTGGAAATATTTACAGTCAAGTTCACTCCTCTGTGCTTTTCTAAGATGACAGGTAAAAGCCGGCCAACCCACATTCGCTCCCTGTGACCTTAGCACATCCTAAGATTATATAACTGTCCCACTTATGGGCCCCAAAGGCATGCCTTCTGCCATTTGGGATGCAGAGCTTAGAGGCCTCACAATGGCCGGGTGCCAGCCCTGGCTTTTATGGCCACATAAGTCAATGATGATGCTGGATAATTCAAGAACAGTGTCAATGCAGAGCAGTGGTTAAGCCCATAAACGGTTACTCCAGGTCAAATGTCCTCCGACTAAATGAACACTCAAAGCTGCCTTCTACTGAACCAGACCACTAGTCTGTTGAGATCGGTACCACCTACTCTGGCCGGCAGGGTCTCAGACAAGGGTCTTTCTTGCAGCCAGCCTGGTACAGCTTTGAGTGTGCTGGATTAGGACCTGGGAGATCCAGATTCGAATCTCCACTCTGCCATGGAAGCTTGGTGGGTGAACTTGGGGCAGTCACAAACTCTCAGCCTAACCTACCCTCACATGGTCGTGGTGAGGATAAAATGGAGGAGAGGAAGGTAACTGGAAATGAGAAAAAAGCAGAAACGACACAAATCCTCCCTTGCTTCTCCAAGGTTCTTTACAGCTCTCCATGCCTTTGCCCTGGCTGTTATTTCTTATCCTGTAATACAACCAAATGCTTTCCCTCCACCACTGTGCTTTCCTACTACAACAAATCGCGACAAAAATTTGGTTCTCTCTGATCTGAGATAAAAAGCTGGCACCTCCTGAACGTCAGGGAGAAATTATTTTATTATAGTCATTATTAATGTATATTACGTATATTATTCCTTTTTGATACTCACTATACATAATATATCTATTTTACTAAAAGGACCTAAAATGATAGTATGCAAGCAATATGTGAGGTTTTTATTTCTAGGAAAAAGAGTTACAAATGCTACTTTAAATTTACCATATCAATGTGCCTAAATTGCACTGTTTTAAAATTGGTGTACTTTTTAAAAAATAGTATAATTGATAGTTCGAGGAAATTTATGTGAGTTAGGATGATATTCTGCTCTGGATCTATGTAACCTATTGCACTTATTCCATATATTAGAATCCTGCCCTCAGTAAATAGAAAATGTAAAAACTTGTGGTGTGTGTGTGTGTGTGTGTGTGTGTGTGTGTGTGTGTGTGTGTGTATGTGTGTGTAAATTGGTTCTTTGAAGCAGTCAGCTGTGGCTCAATGGCAGAGTGTCTGCTTTGCAGGCAGACGGTCCCAGGTTCAATCCCTGTTATCTCCGGCTGGATTCTTCTCCAGGGCCAGGTCTCAGAGAGACCCTGGAGAGTCACCGCCAATCAGACATGGAACTAAATGGACCAGTCGCCTGACACAGGAGGAGGACGCTTTATGAGGTGCCGCGAGGTCAAACTGGAACTCTACCCCCTGTCCTCTGCCCCTCTCCACAGGCAACATGTTAAAACTTCAACCAATATATTCCAAGTTGTTGTAAAAGCACCAGCAGGCAAGATCTTTATGGTGTGGAGGTACTGATACGGTTCCAAGAATAGCACAGAGCACCTTGTGCCAGGGCTATGGCAGAGCAGTTGGGGAAAACCCGCACCTAAGAACATACGAAGATAAGAAGAGCCCTGCCGGATCAGACCAAGGCTGCAGTCACACACACTAAATAATCCACTTTCAATCTACTTCCAGTGCACTTTCCAACTGGATTTTGCCAATTCACACAGTAAAAATCCAGTTAGAAAAGGCACTGAAAGTGGATTATTTAGCGTGTGTGACCGCAGCCCCTTACTCCGGCATTCTGCCTCACCCAGTGGCCAGCCAGTTCCTCAGAAGGCCAACAACAGGGCATTGCGGTCGAAGCATTCCCCTGATGTTTCCTCCTGGCTCTGGGATTCAGAGGATTAGTGCCTCTGAATGGGAAGGTCCCCCTCAGCCACCATGGCGAGAGCCTCTCACAGGCTTATCCTCCATGCATCTATCTAAATCCCCTTTTCAAGCTGTTTATTCCTCTGGCCATCACTACATCCTCTGGCAACAAATTCCACATTTTAATCACTCTCTGTGCAAAGTAGTATTTCCTTTTGTCCGTCCTGAACCCACTGCCCCATCAGCTTCATTGGATGCCCTCGAGTTCTAGTACTTTGGGAGAGGGAGAAAAATGTCTCTTTGTCAACTCTCTCTACCCCATGTATAAACCTCTCTCATGCCCCCCCTCCCCTGTCATCTCTTATCTAAACTGAAACGTCTCAGACTCATCAGCCTTTCCTCATAGGGAAGGTACCCGTGCCCTTCAGCATGCCAGAAGGGCACTGCCTGGTGTAAGTCTGAGCACAGAAAGATGCTTTACCCCACGTGGGACTGTTGGTCCCTCTAGTCCAAGGACATTGAACTATTTATTGGGGGGGGGGGGGGCGGATTTGAAATAAATTGTGATTTCTTTTCAATTTTGTTTTAATTTCCTTCTTGCAAAAGAAAAAAAAAACAAGAAGGGGGAAACCTCAAAATACAGCAACAAAATTAAAAGGGGGGGGGAGTATATATACTATAGGGACAAAGATATAGCAACAGTAGAAGAAGGATTGGAGTTATACCCCACCCGTCGCTCGGAGTCTCAGAACGGCTTTCAAACTCCTCTTCCTTCCCCTCCCCACAACAGACACCCTGTTTGAGGTAGGTGGGGCCGAGAGAGCTCTTTCCAGAACTATCCTTGAGAGAACAGCTCTATCAGAACTATGGCTTGCCCAAGGCCATCCAGCAGCTCCAAATGGAGGAGTGGGGAATCAAACCTGGTTCTCCTGGATTAGAGAGTGGCAGATCTACACCTCAGCCTCTATAAACAGTTTCCGAATATCGAAAAATAAGTCCGTATGCAATTACCATCTATCTGCTATCCTATACATCCAAATATTGATATTCTAAGGTCCTCAATCTATTTGGGGAGACAGGGTTGTATTTTTCATATGTGAGTGTGTGTATGTGCACCTGGAAGTTATGGTGACCTCTGATGACTGACCCCTACTGGGGGCCTGGAGGATATTCAGAGAGGTGGCTGAATAAAGCCTGCCCCCACCTCCTGCCTGCTGGTATTCCAAGGAGGTCTCCCATCCAAGTACTTGCCAGAGTCGACCCAGGATCTGACGAGATCCCGGGCTATCCAGGTCAGGGTGGTCCTCAGTCTATTGACTGATTGATTGATCGTAATACAAGTACTAAGGCTTGAAATGGGTTGTAATTTGGTCAGGCCATGTATACTGTAAGAGAGCCAGCATGGAGTCATGGTCAGAGAGTCGGACTAGGATCTAGCAGAGCCAGGTTCGAATCCCCACTCTGCCATGGAAGCTGATTAGGTGACTTTGGGGCAGACACTCTGTGCCCCTGCCTAGCCCACCTCACAGGGTTGCTGTTGCAAGAATAAAATGGAGGAGGGCGGGAGAATGATGTTAAAAGCCATTTTGGATTCCCCAATCGAGAAGTGATAATTCCATTGATGCTATTTGAGTCTGACATAATCTATTTTGTGGTGTGTTGGATGAGAGGCTCACTAACTAGGAGGCATTCCTGATGAGGGCTGCTTCACGGGCCACATGAAGGCCCTTTGTGAGCTGGTTGTGGCCCATGGGCTACATACTGGACACTCTTGCTTTTTTGGGTTTGCCAGCACTGGGTGGGGAAACAAGTGGAGACTTGGGGGGGTGGAGCCTCGGATAGGGCTGCCAAGTCGTACTCACGCATTGGCAAAGCGCGCGCGCCCGGTGACGTCACCCAGAAGTGACGTCACCACGTTGGGGGCGTCGCCCTGGCAACGTCACCAACGTGGTGACGTCACTTCCGGGTGACATCACTACGCTGGGGAAGTCGTCCAGCTTGGACGACTTCGGGGGTGGGGTTTCCCCCGCCGGCCGGCAGATTAGGAACCCCTATAGAGGGGATCCCCGCCCCCCAGGCTGACTTGGCAGCCCTAGCCTCGGAAGGGCAGGGTTTGGGGAGGGGCCTCAGTAGGGTACAATGCCATAGAGTCCACCCTCCAGAGCAGCCATTTTCTCCAGGGGCACTGATCTCTTGCCATCTGGAGATCCACTGTAATAGTCAGAGATCTCCAGGCCTCGCCTGAAGGCTGGGAACCCTACTTGCTGCAGTGTGCTCTCATGGACGGATCTCCAGCAGACCTTTTTGAGGGAAGATGCCAGTGTCTGGACACGGGACCTCCCTGCCTGCCAAACACGCACCACCTCACGGCTTCAAAAAGGCCCACATTATGGAGGGAATTGTATTCTCTCTCTTTCTCCCACACATACACACACACACACCCCCCAATTCTCACCAATGGCACCAGAAGCCTATCGCAGTGAGTAAGGCAGCAGCCATATCCTAACACTTACCAAGGCCTTTTGTGGCAAAAAGTGGCGCAGATGCTGTCCTTGGAGTATGCGCATTGGCACCTGTCGAGAGCTCTCTTTGGGCGCCTCGGCAGGTTTCCCAGGCCGTAGGGAGTGGCGTGACTGTTGAAACAACAACAACAAGCCAGTTAACATCCATTATCAGAAATGAGGTTCATAGTGAAGCCTTGATCAGCAGCCAAGCAGGCCAGGCCAGGCCACAACAATTTCTGTTTGTAGTCGAGAGATAAAAGAACTATTTACGATCTCGAGGGGAGGGGGAGATGGATGAGGTTACCTCCCTTCTTCCACCTTAACTCCTGCACACCCATCCCCATGCTTCAGCACACAGGTCATGGGCGGCCCGAGGACCCCCTTTGCTCTTTCTTAATGGCAAGAGCCTGGAAATAATGTTGTGGGCTTGAGCAATAAAGAGCTTCTGTGTGACAGGGAAAAATGTCCCGAGAACCCTGGCAGGAAAGGACCTCCACCATCAAATTTCTGAAGCTTGCTGGATAACAGGAGACCAAGTAGGGAGGGACACCTCTGTCCCAGAAACACAGCATGCAGATTTCACATGCTCTCCATGTTTTGAATAGGAGAACATCAGAAGAGTTCTGCTGGATCAGACCGGTGGCCCATATAGTCCTGCATTCTGTCTCACACACCCAGCTGCTCTGCAGGGCCAACAAACAGGGAATAGAGGCCAAGGCCTTCTCCTGATGTGGCCTCCTGGCACTGATACTCCGAGGTTTACTGGAGGCTCTCTTTAGTCCCAGTGACTAGCAGGGCCAGTGATAGACCTGTACTCCTGAATCTAATCCCTCAAGAATACATTAAGATATGAGTTCCGGTTTGTGACCCGCCATCTTCGGAGGGGATCCCAGGAGCTCCCAAGGACCCACTGAACCTCCTGGTCCTAGCAGGAGATCCAGAGCGATTCGGACTCCCATAAGCCCTCTCAGAGAGAGGCTTGAGCAGGGGGCTTGACTTGGGGACTCTTGCACATGGCGGTGCACGAGTAGACCCCTCATTGCCCCAACGCAGGGAGCAGGAAGGGAATCCCCTCATGGATAGCCACTGAGCGCGGAGGCGAGATCAATCAATTCTGGAGCTATACTTCGATTAGAGAATCGCAACTATGAACTCCTTTTTCTTAACGCACCGTAACTGGATTCAAGCCTGTTGAATTTACAAACTGCTGGTTTTGTGGAGGAAGGAGTCCATTTAAGTATTAAAAAGCCCTGGGGGGAAGTGAAGGAAAAGATGGTAGGATCCCCACACACACACCTTGCGGCTTGGAAGTGCAATAAAAAGGACCTAAGGAAACTTGGAAAACCTTATTTCTGCTTCAACTTGAGCCTGAGGATTGTATGGAAAGATTGATCTAGCTTTCTTTCCTTTTCTTTTTTTCCTATGGAGATAGTCTCCGCTCCCCCCTTTTCCTTGAGAGGTTCCTGGTTTGCTTGCTGCTTGGGCTTGGAAGACTACATTTTGTAGACATTAGGTTGGTTTCATGAAGAGCAAGATTACTGGAATATACCTTCTCCTCCATGGGTTCTTACTTCGATTCCTTGTGGATTTATAAATAATCCCCACTGAAGGCTTTCCTGCCTTTTGGATATAAGGGATTATCCTGGCACCTCAACTACTAGAACAAGATAAGTCAGAAGAGGTAGGAAATGAAGACCAAACAAGATTTGCATAATAAAATTCCATAATAAAATTGCAATTAGATAAAGCAGCATATGTGCTGAGATTCCAAAATATACCAGAGAAAAAAGGGGGAGAGACTAAAGGAGAAATGTCAAAAATATTAGCAGGATACTTAGAAGAGGATAACATTCAAGATATCTCTGATGAGATAGACGTGGCATATCGAATGAACTCTGCATATGCAAGAGGAAACAAGCTACCCAGGGAGATCCATGTAAGATTTTACAAGAAAACCATGAGAGATGCCTTTTTAAAAAACGCCAGCAAGAAGCCTCTGCTGGTACAGGAGACCAAAATCAAAATTTTAAAAGAGATTCCTTGGAGAGTAAGAGACAAAAGGAGTTACACACAGCTTACAAAATTACTAAGAGAAAATGGAATAATGTACAGGTGGACAGTCCCTGAAGGAGTAATCTTCACCCATGAAGAGAGGAGTTAAGATAAAAAGTCTTCTATTTTAAATATTGAGTTTAAGAAAATATGGAGAAGAACTGGGAGCTCAGGTAGAAGAAAAAGAAGGAGGAGGAAAAAGAAGACCAAGAGCTACAAGGAGCCACATGACCTAAAACAGGAACTACCAAAAAACAACCTAAGATACTACCACACCACATGACAACAAAATATCAAGACAAGAAAAAAAATGGAACCAAAAAAGATACTAAAGATTGACAGGAAGAAGCTAAAAATAATTTCCATTAATGTTAACCGATCGAATGGACCGCAAAAAAGGAAACAAGTTTTTCAACAAATTAAAAAGATGCAAGTATACGTGATTTGTTTACAAGAAACCCATACCAAATATTCAGATAAAAAATTCCTGGAATTTAAAAAAAAACTGGGAAATGTTTTGTGTCTGCGGACAAATAAAAGGAGAAGAAAGGAGCTGTGAGATATGCAAAAGAACACTTACATCCCAAAATGATTTACGATTCAGAAGATGGAAGATAATAAAAATACAAATACAGGCCAAAACTTCACTAATAGTCAATATCTATGCACCAAATCAACAAGAAAATTTTTATGAAGCCTTAGAAGAGACTTTATCATCACAAAAATATGAAGAAATCTGCATAACTGGAGACTATAATATGGTGTTTGACTGATCTCTTGAGAGGAAGAGTCAGTCAGGAAAACTGAAAAAAGGTAATGAGTTACCAAACTCTTTTTAAAAATTGGTAGAAGAATTTACTTTAGCGGATTTATGGAGACTCAGAAATATTAACAAAAAAGATTATACTTTTTTTTCCAGCAAGGCACAAATCTTGGTCAAGACTGGATATGGCCTGGATTTCAACAACTATGATTAGCGACTTTATAGAGGCAGAGATTCTCCCTTCAACATTTGCAGATCACAACCCGTTACTCCTGACTTTACAAGATACCCCGAAGAAGAATAGATGGTCCCATGAATTTGTGGCTTTTAAAAAATTCAGACTTTGTAAACAATTCGAAAAAAGAATTTCAGGAGTTCTTTAAACTGAATTTAAGTAGATCTAACGGGCACATGCTCCATTATTGTTGTTTGTCTTTTTTCTTTATATCATTCTTTAGCCCTGTTCTGGAAAATATTAAAAATTATCTTTAAAAAAAAAGAATTCATTAAGCTACCTTCTACCATCAAAGTCCATCTTGGTTACTCTGACTGGAGGCAGCTCCCGAGGATCTTGAGTTGAAGTATTTTGTATCACCTACTACCCGGTCCTTTTTAACTTGAGATGCCAGGAATTGAACCTGGGACCTTCTGCATGCCAAGCAAGTGCTCTACCACTGAGCCATGGACCATTCTGGCCCAGGAAGTACACCATGACTCTACAAAAGCTGCCAAAAAGGCCAACCAAAATGACCATTAAAGCACTTCCAGGGAAAAACCAGAGCGTGGAGATTTTTAGGTAAAACAAACTAAGGAGGAGGGCAAGAGAAAAAAACATGATCTAGGTTTGTAAAAGTATGAATAGTGTGGGGAAAGGGCCCAGAAAGAGTTTGATGGGCAGTAGATTTGAGGGGGGGGGGACCTTCTTCCCCAAAAATGTATCGATGGTCTACAGAGTTTGTTGCCACAGGCTGTTACAATGGCCTCCAGCCCTTTTACAACAGGAATAGATGCTTCCACAGAGGAGATGTGGATCACCCACTAAGTGGCTGCCCCTCCATGTTCAGGGGTGCCGTTGGGTAACATTAGACTCTTATCCCCACCCCTTTAGATAGCAACATTTATTTCAAACACCCAGCCATGGCTAGTCTCGCTCCCAGCCCCACTGAGCCCGTGAGCACCTGGACTTCTGCCCCAAAGCTGAGTCCTAACAGTCTCACCATCCCTGTGCCAAGGCAGAGAGCCACTATATATTGGTGGCTATAAGGTGGCAGTGCCAACCTATTAGCCCAGACCAGCCTGATCTCGTCAGATCGTGGAAGCTAAGCAGGATGGGCCTTGGTTAGTGCTGGGATGGCAGACCGCCAAGGAAGTCCAGGGTTCCTATGCAGAGGCAGGCAATGGCGAAAACACCTCTGTTCGTCTCTTGCCTTGAAAACCCAATTAAGGGTCGCCAGAAGTCAGTTTTAACTTGCTGGCACACACAAGTAGCGGGGAAGCCCTTGCCTTCACATGCCACTAAGGGGCTTCTGGAAGTATCTGATTCCCTGCAGAGGGGGACCTCTTGGCCTCTCTAGGAGAGTTCCAATGCTCTTTCTATCAAGAGCGTCTCAAAAGCACACCCACTCAAGTCCTCGGTTACCCCACTGCGGTTTCCATCGTGGACCCCAGCCCTCCCCCCTTCCTGGAACACTCAAGAACAGCGTGCTATTTTCAGAGTCACTCCAGACTGCACGTTAGCAGGCATAATTAAAGCCACACCTGGGTAAGAGAGGCCGTTGAGCTCGGATCCACGAGCTGCCTGTGCAGGAACGGAACGCGATATCTGCTCTGCCATATCACGCGACGCTCCCATCCACCAGATCTGAAGACCACCCTGCCTCAGTGCAGGAAACTCATAAACTGGAGGCTGACCCCCACCGCCCCCGGAAAACATTTATGGTGAAGAAGAAGAAGAAGAGATTGGATTTATACCCCGCCCTCCACTCCCCAAGGGAGTCTCAGAGCGGCTTACAAACTCCTTTTCCCTTCCCCTCCCCACAACAGACACCCTGTGAGGTAGGTGGGGCTGAGAGAGCTCTTTCCCAAGCTGTCCTTGAGGGAACAGCTGGTACAGAGCTATGGCTTGCCCAAGGTCATCCAGCCAGGTGCAAGTGGAGGAGTGGGGAATCAAACCCGGTTCTCCCAGACTAGAGTCCGCGCACTTAACCACTACACCAAACTGGCTCTGAGAGAAAGCCTTGAGCTCTTGTGATTTAAAAACAGACGGGCGTCCCTTTCCCATCACTGTTTCAGGTGGACGTCTAGCTTGGTCTGCAGGAGAAGAGCGAGATTCGAATCCAGGAGCCCCTCAGAAGACTAACAAGATTTCCAGGGCAGCAGCTTTCAAGAGCCAGCTCCAAGCAGCCAAGCTTTTCTCCCCTGCTTTAATCAAGAGGATTATATTGTGCGTTCTGCCTTTGCATTGTGGCTCCCTTCTCTGCAACACCCCTCCCGCCTTCTGACTGGGAGACAAGGGCTCAGGGATCTCCAGTCCTAATTGTATCTGACAAAGAGAGCCTTGACTCTTGCAAGTTTATGCCCTGGAAACCTGGTTGGACTTGAAGGTGCCACTCGACTGGAATCTTGCACTGTCACATCACCACTCCATGAGTCTATTCCGTCTCAACGCACTGCTTACCCAGTGTGGGCATCACAGCAGAGGAAAACTGAAGTTTAAATTAAAAGTTGGGGGGGGGGGGGGGTTTTGGCAGAAAATGACTTCTCCACCAGCCGACATCAGAAATCCCATGCAAAACAGCATCTTGCCGCACATTAAAGACGAACAGGTTTATTATCGCGTAATGCCAACAGACTGAGACGTTTCCCCTAATAAATGGGTTAATAGCTAACGCGCCACCCGACTGCGGTTTTGTTTTCCCGGCCAGGACGCACGTGACCCTGCAAACTAGCCGCTCCGTGCCGCATTTGTAACTTTTGCACATGGCCCACACGGAGGAACGCGACCGGATCCATACGTCACTGGCCAAGTCGCACTAGCTCCTGGGGTTTCCAAGGTGGACAAGAAAACCCAGCAGGTGAGCGATGACGCTGGTGTGATTTCCGACCATGTGCGGCTCCAGGCTCAGGACACCGACCGGCCTGTGCAAATGCCCCTGTGCACATGCAAACGCCCTTCCCATCACTCCCCCCTTCCCACCCACTGCCTGCCCGCCGCTCCCCCCAAACCTATGGCCACGGACCTTTCGGAGAATGCCAGCGAGCATCGCTTGGACTCACCCCGAAGTGTTGATCCAGATAATGTCCAGGTGGCAGAAGTAGATGCATTCCTTGTCCATCCAGTTACTGCAAGAGCATCGCTTTGTCCTCAGATGCCTGCTGCTCGCCGCCGCCGCCGCTTGGTGGGACGCCGTTGGGGGGCGGCCCAGACCTGCCCGAGAGAAAATGACAGCTCAAGGGATCAGCCGTGGCTCCGGATGGGAAGCGTCAGGAATGCGCCAGGGCAGGGACATCAACAGGGCAATGAGCCCCGCCACCTAACCTGCCGGAGGGGGCGCCATCTCTCCGGGGGGCACCCTTGCCACAACAGTGCATTTGCCCCATCGCAGGGCAGAACGAAGACCCTGGCGCTGCAAGCCTGCAGCGGGCCAGAAAAGAGGGGCAGCCAGCCAGCCAGGCGAAGGGCCAAGGCTGAGCCCTCTGGCGGGCGGCGAGAGGTGTTCCGAGGAGCAGCATCCACCCTGCCCAGCGGCCGCTTATCGCTCGGTTCGTGCCCGCGGCGCGTGGCCCCAAAGGCGAGCGGGATTCTTCTCGCTGCTGCGCCTCAGCGCCTTATCGAGACCCTGTGGAAAGCCATGCTCCTCCTCCGCACAGCCATCCGAGGGGGGGGGGGGCGGGAGAGGGAATCGCCTTCTTTCGGCGCCGTCTCGAAGGCTCGATTCTCTCTGACAGACAGACGTCGAGAGGCGATCCCCCTGCGAGACGTGCACGCGGGGGGGGGGGTCCCCGTCTTAAGTTTTCCCCCTCCCCCTCCCCAAGCCAGTTTGCACAGCTGACTGGGAAAGGAAGGGAACCAGGCTGCGCTCCTAAAGCGCACTTTCCCGGGAGGAAGCTCTCTTGGCTAACGTGCGGACTTACTCCTGAGTAGACCTAAAAAAGCACAAGAGTCCCGGGGCCAAAGGGCCGGGCGGAGGGAATAAATAGGATCGTGCATTCGCTTCCATGCAATAACAGTAATAATACTAATCGTCACCGGGAGGGGATTTTTTTTTTTTTGCAAAGTTGCAGAAAAGTTTATGCATTTTTAAAAACAAAACTCCCCAGCGGAACCTCACCTTCTTCCAGCAGGACGCAAAGAGAGAGAAGAAGGGGGAACAACCTGGCCGGGTTGCTTGGCATTGTGGTTTGAGCGTAATCCTTTAATGGGCAGGAAGCTCCGAGCTCGCCTCTTGCTCTCTCCCGCTCTCTCCCCCTCTGCGGAGCTGTGAGAGGCGCTGGTGGAGCTTTGGCGGCGCTCCGGCAGGTGCTTTATAGCGGCGGAGCCAAAGCTTGGCGCGTCACCGCCTGCGGGCCACGCCTCCGCCGCCCCCGCGCGGTGAAACCCTGCTCAGGTTGTGATCGCGGCTGGAACTGACATCCTGGCCCCGCCCCCTTTGGCTCTCGCCCTGCAGCGCCCTGCCAGCCCGGTCTGGCCGCCTGCCCTGCCTGTGGGGCGCAAGGCCTCCAGAAGGTTTGGGATATGGGGGGGGGGGGGGGTCTCCGCCCCGCAACCCAGCGCTGAGGGCGCAGGCAAGGGGCAGCTGGTCCCTCTTGGTCCTGATCAGGGCCCTGGAGATGCTGAAAAGCACCAGGTGATTTGGGGGGGGGGGGGGGGAGTATTATTTACTTACCTTGTTTCTCTGCTGCTGGCGGCTGTTCTCTCCAGTGGAGACCCAAAGTGGCAGCCGTGGTTCTCCTCGCCTCCATTTTATCCTCACAGCAGCCCTGCAGGGTAGGTTAGGCCAGGGGTGGGCAAACTTGCTCAGCGTAAGAGCCACCTAGAACAAAGGTGGCCAGACTTGCTTACCGTAAGCGCCGCATACAATAAACATCAGATGTTTGAGAGCCACAAGACACGAACAAATATTACCTGCTTTCATTGGAGAATAAGCAAATTTGCTTTTTATTAACGTTAAATGGGACTGCCAAAAATAATAACAAAAGGGGTAAAAGCAGATATTGATAATGATATTAATTTGTCCAATTGTATTTGTTTGCTAATGATATTTAGCTTCCCCAGCCGCCCTGCCGGGAGCCACATAATATATGTGAAAGAGCTGCATGCGGCTCCCGAGCCACAGTTTGCCCATCCCTGGGTTAGGCTGAGAGCATGTGTGACTGGCCCAGTTTGACCCAGCAGGCCTCCAGGACAGAGTGGGTCTCTGAAACCTGGGTCTCATGGATCCTAGCCCGACATTTTAGAAGGAGAAGAGTTGGTTTTATACCCCGCCTTTCACCACCCGAAGGAGTCTCGGAGTAGCTCACAACCTCCTTCCCTTTCTCTCCCCACAATAGGCACCCTGTGAGGGAGTTGGGGTTGAGAGAGCTCTGAGAGAACTGTGGCTGACCCAAGGTCAGCCAGCTGGCTGTGTGTGGAGGAGCGGGGAATCAAACCCAGTTCTCCAGATTAGAGTCCGCCGCTCTTAGTCATGACACCAAACCACTAGTATCTGAAGAAGTGAGCAGTGACTCACAAAAGCACATCCCCTGCCACAAATGTTATTAGTCTTGAAGGCACTACTGGTCTCTTGCTCTATTTAACCACTACAACATGCTGGGTGTCCACACGCACTATGATAGTTATATCTCACTTCCCTGTCATTATGGGCATCAGCTTGGCATCCATAGGATCTCCAAAAGATCTCTTATCGAGGTACTGAATAGCCTGTTTGCCTTCAGCATCAAGCACCTTCAGACCACAACCAAGGATGTTTCAGAATGCTCTTGGCGCCGAGCCGGAATCCAAAACCCGGTCTCCCCAGCCTTATTTACTGCCCCACTCCTATTTGACAGTACTATTTATTACATTTTTAATTCAAAGGGCTTCAAGGGACATCTGTGGGCCTCCCTAATTCTTTTACCCTACAACAACCCTGTGAGGTAGACCGGAGTGAGACTTCGCAAATGGCCCCAAGTCACCCAGTAAGGCTGTGCGGGGGTTTGAACTCAGGTCTCCCAGCTCCTGACACTCTGTTGTCTCTCCATTTGACCCGTGCTTATTCAGCCAGCGCCACTCGCTGAATGCAGCCAGGAGAAGCAAATATACCCAGCGTGTGAGAGCCCCTGTCCTGTCTGAATCTTTGCAATTAGGAGCTGAAATGAAGGTCAGTGCCTAATATAAAGCCCCCCCCCCCAAAAAAGAGGGGGGTTCTGGGGCTCAGGTTCGAAGCCACATCCTCAGACTTGGAAACCCAGCTCCTTGGTCCTAGATGGTTTAGCTGTAGTCACTGGTATCAGCTATGCACTCTGAATATGCATATGCATGACTATGGGTGGAAGGGTCTTCTTTGCATGAATCTGTGCTGCAGTGTACCATGCTTTCGGGTCATGGTCTATGAGACAGCATCTGGAAAAACAGGAATGCTCTCCCCCCCCCCACCCCCCCCCCGGACATCTTACCTACGGTTCAGGGGGAAGAGTGTGGAGGATACCTGAAGATGCCTAATGGCAAACCAGTGCTACATATTAAACTATTTAACATATTTATTGTGTCAATATTGCGTGCACAGAAATTCTGTTATCTACTGACAACATTGTCGGGGGAAGTGCAGGTGGAGAGCCTGAGACTGGCTTTTGCCCTGATCCTTAGGGGTTGCCCTGTCCTTTGGAATCATTACGCGCACACGTCTTACTGCAGATCCTCAGATGAGTAAGCCCTCGGATGCTGGCATTGCAAACTGTGGTTGTTGGCAACTCTGTGTGTGTGTGTGTGTGTAGACTTAATTGTAATCCTATCAGAATGTGTGGGCAAGGCGGGGGGCGTGGTTTAGATGCACATATAAGCAGACCCCCGAGCCCAGCTCAGACATATGTTCCAGAACCTCCTAACAAACCATGAGCTGATTTCACTTGAACGCGTCTCTGGACTGAGTACTTTATACTGGTGACAAAGGTGGGATCCTGCTGAGCGACACCAGCGCCAACTCCAGGGCAGCATTGAGCTCCGATCCGATGGCAACTGGCACTGCTAGGCTCCACCACCTCCCGCACCACTGACCGCCCCAGAGGACATTGCTCAGCGCTCCTGCGAGGATGGCAGTCACTCTGGGACAGCTCTCCGCATTTGACCCCGCTCACCCCGAGCTTTGGGAAGCTTGGGTGCAAACCCTGAAGTACTTCTTCCTAGTCCAGGAGACCGACGATGCTGAGAAGAAGAAGGCTTGGCTGATCAGCTCTTGCGGCGTCTCCACAGTCCACCTGGTCCAGAGCTTAATTGCTCCCAGGACGCTGGACGACGCCAGCTATGAGGAACTCATCACAGCGCTGACCACCTACTTTGCGCCAAAACCGTCTAAGATGGCGCTGCGGATGGACTTCTGCTCCCGCACACAGAAGACTGGTGAGTCAGCTGCTGACTACATGGCAGACCTTCGGCGGCTAGCCGTTGGGTGCAAATTCCCCTCGGTTGAGGACACACTTTTAACCCAGTTTGTCTGGGGGGTCCGGGAGCCAAAGCTCCGGTGGAAGCTCGTGGCCACCAACGAACTGCGGCTGGATGTGGTGTGCAAAACTGCAGCTGCGTTTGAAAAGGCGCAACAGGACTGCCAGGGGTCCACCACACACTGTCTGGCGACTACCCACGGCCCTGCTGCAACATCTGATGAGGAGGAGGACATCCTGCAGCTCCGAAGGCCAGACCAAAGGGGACAACCAAAACCCACTGCCGCTGCACCACAGGTCACCCCGAAGACCTCCGCATCCCCAAGGATGATGTGTGCCAGCTGTGGCGATCTCCATGACTGCCGGACCTGCCGTTTTTGCGATGCGGCATGCCGTTCTTGTGGCAAGATGGGCCACATCGCCCATATATACTTTATAGCGCGCCTGTGCAAAGTCAGCTGCAACTCCACCATGCTTTGCATAGGGCTACAGTTTGTATGGGGGAGGAGCCTCTGGTGGAAGCTTTGGTGCTACTAAACTGAAAAAAAAATGGGGGGGGAGGTATTTTCGCCGATGCCCTCGTGCAGCTGCAGAGTAACACTGATTTCCTGCCCTTCCTTACAAATCTGTGTGGTTTTCTCTCTGTGATTCTCTAATTTGATCTTGCACACTGGTCGTGATCTTGACAGTTTTTTTAGAGCCTGGCCTGTGTGGATTGCACTCTGTTCTTCAAATGGATTGATCGCAAGCGATTCCTAAGTTTGTCAGTTTAAAGTTTGCTGCCATTTTAACGTTAGGCTTCTGGAGACTTCCCAACTCCCCCCCCTTCACTAAAGCATTAAAGGGAAAAATGCTTCACATCCCAGTGCGTGTGTGTCTCTTTCTTTATATCTCATGTTAATTTAATTTCTCGCTGATGATCCCCCTCCTTCATTTTGTTTGCATACAGCACTAAAATCCTTTTTTTTTCTTTTCTTTTTTGCACTGGGGACACTGCTGTTTGCCTCCTCTCCAATCCCCCTTTCAAGTCAATAATAGCAGGGAACTAAATCTTGTACAGCTCCTTTTAAACTCTTCCTCCCCCGTCTTTTTCATTTTTTTATTCAGTGAATCAAGACTAGCGATAGTCTCATATCACTAGACTCATGCCACTTATGGAAAAAAAAATTTAAAATTAAAACAAGGGGGAAATGGAGCTTGTACGCCAATGAAGGGGGGGAGGATGGTGGAAGGTGCAGAGTGGGTGGAATGACTTCTATACGGAGGGAGGAGTAACTTTTGAGGGGCAGCAAAAGGGCAGTGGTGGGTAATCTGAGGGAGTCTGTATGCTTTGGGATTACCTTTGTCTTGGAAGCGAAACAAGGGGGAAATCGGCACAAAAGCACTCTCAGAAATCCCGGGGAACCAGTGGCCAGAAAATGAACTGAGCACTGAAGGGAAGAAAATCTGACAGACAAGCACAGTGAAAGTGAGGGGAAACACCCATGCATAATAGGCCAAAGCAAATGGATTTGAGAGATGCGGTGCCCTGATGGAACAGGGCCAAAGGGCTCAGTGTGTAGGTATACCAGCAGGTGATGCAGGAGAAGAAATTATTATTATTAATAATGATGATGATAATGTGATCCACAAATAAGTTATAATAACCACTGACATCCTTGATATTTATTCATTAATCTACAGCCTGCAAAATATTCATCAGCTTTAAGCTGTTCAGGTTTTGAGCTGATTCTGAACTAGTGCATGCGTCAGACATGAACTCCTTCTAGGTGGGAGATGGTCACGCCAATAGATGGATGGATTTGAGATACTTAATACCAGCCAGTATCAGTTTAAAATGTTTGGGGGAAGAAAGAGTGGGATCATACACATAGAATCGCCAAAAGAAATAAAAAAAACAGCCTTGAAAAGCGAAAACTAGGTAAGAGCAGGTTGTCAGACAAAGTTGCTGTTAAACCAGCAGATATGAACGGTCTTGGTGATTGCAGAAAACAGAAATGGAAACTATTTTGTAAGCAATAGTATAGCAGCAGTCGGATGATGGCAGCAGTGTGCACTGAGAGGGGGGAAAGGGGACAAACACACTGACTAGCTTAAAAAAATGTAATATTTTCAGTTGGCCTGTAAAGCACAATGGTTTTGGCATCAGGTCAATATCTGTGGGAAGGGAATTCCAGAGTCAAGGGGCCATGACAGAGAAGGCCCTGTCTCTGTTCACCACCTACCTTACTCCTGATGGTGGAGGCATGCAGAGTAGGGCCTCTGTGGAAGATTTTAACTTAGGAGCAGGTTCACACAGGAGTAAACAACCCTCCAAATTCCTGGGCCTCGCACCGTTCAGGGCTTTCAAGGATAAGAATCAGCACTTTAAATTATGCATGGGAAGAAAATTGGTAGCTGATGCAATTATTTTAAGACCAGCAGGATATCCTTTCTTCAGCCACCATCAGTCCCATGGCTGTGTTTGCAGCAGTCTACAAGGGCAACCCCACAAAGGGTGAATTGTGGTAGGTAGCCAGGATGTGCTCAGAACGACCATATTTCCAGGGAAGGCTGCAGCTGGCAGCACCAGTCAAACCTTTAGGATGAGCTGGCAACAGACGATAATTGTTTTTCAGGTGTTGTTGATACCAAAGAAGAGACTCCCGTTCTCCAGCTTGCCAACAACAATAACAACAACCCATCCAGATGTAATGGGCTGGTTTCTTTTAGCAAAATATTGTTGCTCTTCATTGTAAGGACGGAAGGGACAGCCAGCGCTTCCAGTGGGAGGATTTTGTACTAGATCAGATATTGGCACGCTCAGGCTGTTAAATGACCGGCCCCTGATTGATCATTAAGCAAAGAGAAATCCGTGCTTTTCTTTCTTTTTCTTTTTAGCACTGCGCAGGATCCGTGCTTATCTACAAGCGATAAATGCAGCCTTCAGCCTGCCTTTGTTGATTTCCAAGAAAGCGGTAGGTGAAAGTAGATGAATTGGTAGATCTGCTAAAGTGACATATCACAGCAGACTTTGTATTGACGTGAGGGTAAGAATGTGAACTGTTGTGATGCAGATAGCGTGGAATGGTTTACCCTCTCACAGTCATTGTTTGAGAACCACAGGACTCGGTCAAGACCATTCGTACCTTCAAGGTTCGGTCTACACATACGGCAGAAGGAGGGGACAGGTTCCAGCAGTAGCAGAGTGGATGGTACCCCTTCAGGTTGTGAGTCAGTGCTGCAGGGGGGTCACTCAGCTTAGACCCTGCCAACAATGGGCAGCAGCTCACCCATTGCTATCTCCCACACTGCTACCAGTTGGTATGGGGTGAGGCCACCTGAGCAGACACTGTGGGCCAGTGGTAGAACATCTACTTGGCATGCAGGAGGTCCCAGGTTCAAATCCCAGCATCTCCCATTAAAAGGATCAGGGAGGAGGTGAGATGAAAGAGCACAGCCTGAGACCACACAGAACCATTGCTAGTCCAAATGGTCAATACACCCCCACACACACACACAGACCAATGGTCTAATTCAGTATAAGGCAGCTCCATGTATCCATGCAGTGATGATTGGTGCTGAAGGGCTGAGCCATGTGGAAACTTGCAGAACTGGCAGAGTTGCTGGAGACTGGATCTTCCCTGGCTGCCCAGGGAACAGGAAGAGGGAAAAGAGGAGGAGGAGGAGGAAGAAGAGATTGGATTTACACCCCACCCTTCATGACCCGAAGGAGTCTCAGAGCAGCTTACAATCTTCTTTCCCTTCCCCTCCCCGCAACAGACACCCTGTGAGGTAGGTGGGGCTGAGAGAGAGCTCTTCTGAGAGCTGCTCTTGAGAGAACAGCTCTGAGAGTAGCCCACCAAGAACTTTTCCAGGCAGTGAAACAGCCAGCCTGCCTCTGCACAGCACAGTTTCAAAGCAGACCCTAGAACTAAAGGCTGAGAGATCCTTCAAGAAATTGGCCAGAAACATCTCTCGCACCTGCTGCACTGAAGTAATTTGCAGGAAGGGATTTTTTTTAAAGCTTAGCCTGGCATTTTGTATCTGTTTGCTCTGAGCTGTTTGGTTTTGATTACATCGTTGTCATGGACCAAGTGCGAATTGCTTTCGAGATAGGAAAGTGACCAGCCCTTGTGTAAAACGTAATAAGCTTGAAAATATTCTGAAGAGACCTGCAGACGCCATATGTTACACAGGATTCTGAGAAGGGACCCAGCACTCCCTGTGGCAGAGGAGAAAATGGACTTGCGAGCAAGTTTCTCACCCGAGGGGGCAATCCGACTACACCAGAATGTTTTGCAAAATCCAGCTGTCCTAGAGTTTTAGATCGGGAAATACCCACTGATTTCATTTAATTGCTTTTTTTAAGCATTTTTTTCTAAAATGTTCTTTTGGGTTTTCTGATATGATCTATGCTTCTTTAGACATAAAATCCCATTTTCATAACTCATGAAAATTGTATATATGGGATAAGACGGAGCAGATGGGCATTTGGTACTGGTAAGAATAGTTCGGCAGAGGAATCAACTGCCTAGGGACGTGGTGAGCTCCGCCTCCCTGGCAGCCTTGAAGCAACGGCTGGACAAACACTTGTCAGGGATGCTCTAGGACAGGGGTGGGCAAACTGTGGCTTGGGAGCCGCATGCGGCTCTTTCACATATATTATGTGGCTCCCGGCAGGGCGGCTGGGGAAGCTAAATATCATTAGCAAACAAATATCATTGGACAAATTAATATCATTATCAATATCTGCTTTTACCCCTTTTGTTATTATTTTTGGCAGTCCCATTTAATGTTAATAAAAAGCAAATTTGCTTATTTTCCAATAAAAGCAGGTAATATTTGTTCATGTCTTGTGGCTCTCAAACATCTGATGTTTATTCTATGCGGCTCTTACGTTAAGCAAGTTTGGCCACCCCTGTTCTAGGTGGCTCTCACGCTGCGCAAGTTTGCCCACCCCTGCTCTAGGCTGATCCTGCATTGAGCAGGGGGTTGGACTAGATGGCCTGTTTGGCCCCTTGCAACTCTGTCATTCTACCGGGGGGGGGGGGAGAGAAGAAGAAGAGGAGGAGGAAGAAGCCGTATCTCAATGGCAGAGCATCTGATTGGCATGCAGAAGGTCCCAAATTCAATCCCCGGCACCTCCAGTTAAGGGGACTGTGTAGTAGGTGATGTGAAAGACCTTTACCTGGGTTCCTGGAGATCATCTGCTGCTCATCACAGTAGACAATATTGACCTCAATAGATCAAGGGCCTGACTCACTATAAGGCAGCTTTTTGTGATCATCCCAGACTGGCGCTGGGAAAGACCTTTCCTGGCTTAAGAGCCTGGAGAGTCACTGCTAATAAGAAGATACAGCACTGAATTAAATGTCCCATGACAGCTTTATATGATCATGGATGTAAACATTTGACATCACATCAAGCCAGGGGGAAGAAAGTCACGTGGAATAAGTCTTGATACATTTTTGGGGATCAGGAGTCAGGGAACCCCTATAAACCTTATGGACTGAGCCCCAAAAGGAAAATGTAAGCCACGAGCAGCCTCAGGTCTGTTGGTGGGACCATCTCCATGGACACCAAAGCAAAACATGTTCTTGAATGAACATGGCAAGAAGAGATGGCAAACATGAGGATGTCTGAGATTAAGAACATAAGAAGAGCCAGTGATCCATCTAGTCCAGCCTTCTGTCTCACACAGTGACCAACCAGTTCCTCTGGATGGCCAAGAACAGGGCATAGAGGCCAAGGCCTTCCCCTGATGTTGCTTCCTGACTCTGAGATTCAGAGGTTTAGTGCCTCTGAACATGGAGGTTCCCTTCAGTCACCATGGCTAGCAGCCACTGATAGATTTACCCTCCATGAATCTGTCTAATCCCCTTTTAAAACTGCCTGTGCCTGTGGCCATCACTACATCCTCTGGCACTCGCTGTGTGAAGAAGTATTTCCTTTCTTCCTGAATCTACTGTCCGACAGCTTCATTGGGTGCAGCTGAGATCGTGGCTAATGTTTAAGGTCATGTCCTGGCTTCGAGTTTGGTCTGTATGATGGCCACCTCATGACTATGACTTGCATTCCAGCACGTTGGCCTAAGGTTTGAGAGTCCTCCCCCCCATAAACCCCCTTTTTCAAATGATGGGAAGGCCAAGTGCCTTACTTTAGTGGGACATCCTGTGTCAGCTTTGTGGAATGTGGACTTTGGAGACAGGGGCGAACAAACAGGAAGCTGGGCTCACCATCAAAAAGATGCCAACGTGTTTGTTTATGATGCCGGGAACAATGGATTGGTGTGTTTCTGCTGAATTTCTGTAGACAGGTGGACTTGGAATGCAGAGCTGAAATCCTGGCTTGAACGCAGGGCAGCCACGTGCGCTCTTGTAATGAGTTTCTCCTCTCAGACACATTTAGGAAAGGCAGGAAACAGGCCTTGTTAAGATAAGGTTTCCTAAGGAAAAAGCCCCCCAAATCATGACCTGCAGTGCCCTATGAAAACACTGCCTGTTTGGCTTCCAAGGAGCAATGCATACTTCTGCCAGCAGGGGGCGCGAGGTTGTTCGCATTTCAGGCGGCAACTTGGATTCCTAGGGACGAAATCTACAGGGGATCAGCGGCTGGGCTAGCGAGGTTCCCTCTAAGCTGAGTTAGTGTGAGCTAGCTCACAGTTTTTTAGCCTCCGGCTCACACCTTTTTGTCTCGGCTCGGGAAGGATGGCTCCAGAGCAGACTAATGCAGTGTATTTCAACCTTTTTTGAGCTAAGGCACATTTCTTTCATTGAAAAAATCCCGCGGCACACCTGACAATATCTCACGGCACAGTGGTTGAAATACAAGATAAATGGGTCATTAGTTGCCTCAGCTCAAGTATTAACTATGAGAGTATTACAAATACACCTAATAGCCACTCAACTTGCAATCGTAAGTTACAGATCCAAAGTGTAATGGCTCCTTCCCATAACATTGACCTGAGTTTCAGAAGAAATATAATGTGGATGTATTTTAATACTGCGATTCTGCTAAAGTTTTTCAAATAGAGAGTTTAAACTCTTACTCTTATGTGAACGGCATTCCGCTGACCAGAAGTGATTTGAAGAGAAACACAGTACACCCATTCTTCGCTAAGGGACAGTTACTGATTTGAACCCCACCCTGACAGAAACAGCTAGCTGTTACCATCAAACATATTCATGTTTACTGGAATGTCTTGGTGCAAATCACCCCCCCACACACACACACACACACTGGAAGAAACCAGCTTACTCTGCTGGAGGAGTGAATGCCCTTGGTACCGAATGTTCCTGTCCTCTGTATTAACATCCACAGGTCTAGCATGACTCTGATTCAGCACACGAGTCCTCCTCATTCATTTAAAACCATCTCGCAAGGCCAAGGGGAGCTGCGCCTCAACGGCGGCTCCCTCCTACCTCAGGCCGGCCACAAAGCGTGCGAGCGGAATCAGCGAGAGAGCGCCACTGTTCTTTCTCGCATGTACAAACGCGTCCCGGAAGGTCAGCCCAGAAGGCACATTTCTTTCATTGAAAAAATCCCGCGGCACACCTGACAGTATCTCGCGGCACACCAGTGTGCCACGGCACAGTGGTTGAAAAACACTGGACTAATGTATGCAGTAGCCAAATTGCTTGCTCACAGCTTTAATGCCAGTAGCTCACAAAGTAGAATTTTTGCTCACAAGACTCCACAGCTTAGAGGGAGCATTGCACTTTATTTAGGAATGAATGCGAGATGGGGGTCTTAGCCTTTTGAGGGACTAAAAGATACATTAATTAAACCAGAACTGACAGGTGATAAAAGGTTAATAATAATAATAATAATAATTTTTTTAAAAGATTGCAATCCTAGACACAGCTACATGGAATTAAATTTTTAAAAAAATCACAGAGAATGAAGATCATGAGTCTGTTTTTATTTTTTAAATAAGGGGAAGGGAGAGAAGTTTGTAAGCTGCTCTGAGACTCCCTTGGGGAGTGAAGGGCAGGGTATAAATCCAATCTCTTCTTTTTCTTCTAAAATGCCACCTGCAGGCTTGTGCAGTCCTGGTTTCCTCTTCCACAGGGAGAGGATTTAGCCCTTCCGTCTCCACTAAGTTTTGCGCATCAAAGGCTGTGATCACACACACGAAATAATCTACTTTCAGTCCACTCTCAATGCAATCGCCAACTGGCTTTTACTGTGTGAACTGGCAAGATCCAGTTGGAAAGTGCACGGAAAGTGAACTGAAAGTGGATTGTTTAATGTGTGTGATCACAGCCAAAATCAAGCTTTTTTGCTTTGTTAGTACCGTTAACATGAATGGCAGTGAGAGCCAGTATGGTGTAGTGGTTATAATGTTGGATTAAGATCTTGGAGACCCCGGTTTTGTTGGAAGTTCCAGGTGCAATGTCCCTGTGTCTCAGACCTCCAGACTTTGAGGCAAGAGAGACTAGATAGCTAGATGGGCACACTGGCCTTTCTTCCTGCATTTATTCTTCTGCCACTGCCCCCTTTGAAATGCAGATTATGTTCTCAGGGACCATTTCCTCTTCCTTCTTCTCTCTCATTCAGATGAAGAAAAATCTCTTCCTGCACGCACCAAGAGGGAGACCTCTCTTGGCGCCATGAGGCAGATGGGCCTCTTCCCGTCTTTAGCTAGTTAGTTAGTACTCTATCCTGTCCCTACTCTTTCCTATCCTAAGTGTACTTTTCAAATAAAGAGAAGTATTTCTCTTCTGTATATATAAATTATTCTATAGATGGCACTGGTCACCCAACAAGCTACATAGATGTTTTAAATCAGTTTCGAGTCTTTGTTGGATGTGTGGAAAAAATATTGGCACTTTGTACCACATGTGGTGGTCGTGCAAAGTTGTTAGAAAGTATTGGGAGATGATTAACAATATGATTTTTGAAATTACGGATTATGTTATGGAACTAAACCCAGAGACTTTTCTGTTGAATAGATTTCCGAACGAGGTATCGACTTTGGACACAAAGCTTCTATCACTCATCGTGACTGCAGCACGTATTCAACGGGCAAGATTGTGGAAAAATGTTGATCTACCGAAAAAAGAGGACATCATTACCAAACTAAGGGAATGGGCAGAGCTTGATAGACTTAGTTATTTGACAAACCCGGATAAAAAGCAAGACTCTTTACATGTATGGTCGAAATTTATGAATTGGTTAGGAGAACATTAGTGCTCATATATTCTATGATATGTTGGACATAATAAGGTTTGTACAACGTGGTACAACTTTAAAAATGTTAATAAAATATGTTAAAAAAAAAAGAGAGAGAAGTATTTCTCTTCTGAACTTGCAGTGCGGCCCTGTGTAGCTTTGTAAGCTGAGTGATGCTGCCGCGTTTGTCGCTTTATTTAAGCAATCTCCTAACTAGTGGGAACTGGACAGACCACACCAGTTAACCCCAATAGGTTTGAACCCCCCACTCTGCAACGGTAGTTTGCTGTGCGTCCATAGGCCAGCCGCCCAGTCTTAGCCTTACCTATCTCAAAGGTTTGTTGTGAGAATAAAATGCAGGAGAGGGGAACAAAAACTGTTTTGGGGAGAGAGGCAGGGTGATAAATGAAGTGCAAAAATACTAAAGGGGGGGAAGCTGCGCTCAACCCATTTTCCAGATAAAGTTAAAGGTCTTGAAATACTGTCTCTTATGGCTGTGGCCCTGATGGCTGTCGTCAGATCTCAGAAGCTAAGCAGGGTCGGCCCTGGTCAGTACTTGGATGGGAGACCAGCCGGGAAGCCCCAGGTCTCTATGCAGAGGAAAGTAATGGCAAACCACCTCTGTTTGTCTCTTGCCTTGGAAACCACTAAATTGGCTGTGAGTTGATGGCATTTGACACACACCTAAGATTGTGCCAGACTTGTTCCTGTATTTCTGCTGCATTTCCTTCTCTTCTTCCCCATGGTCTGGCATGCTTGTGGGAACCTGACGAAGTGCCCCGGATAGGCTTCTTTCTGTGACCTGCAATTCATCAGTGGGATATGGTCCCACACACAGTTGCTGTCTACCGCTTTGAACAAGATGCGCAACTGACTGCGCATCCGGATGTGCCTCTAAATGCAGATCCTTGGCTTTTGGTGGAATGTGCATCTCCACTCTTGGTCTCCAAGCTGGTCTGTGCAAGAACTTGCACACAGATCTCCAGATTATGATTTCTCCCCCCCTAACCAAATAAGAATCAGACCAAAAATGCATTTAGGATAATTGTCTGCCGCGACAGAACAACAATGCCTGTTGCTGCAAAGCGGGGTGAGCCGTGAATTTTCCTTGTTTCTTTTGTACGTTTGTCGTGAGTGCTTTCAATTCTCCCCCTTGTAGATGCATTCACATTGCACGTGCATATGATGCCATTTCTTTACACAAGTTATCATGTAACACACATCCTGTATGCGTTATCATGCACATGCCATATACCATGCTGCTTAATTGACACACAAGCACCATTGGAAAATATATTACATTTTAGGGACAAAATTTGGTGCTAGGAAGAAATCAAGTTTCTTGGTGGCAGAAAGTGCTGTCAGTTTATGGTGATTCCTATATGGAATTTTCAAGGCAAGAGACAAGCAGAGGTTGCCTCTCTCAGAACTCTCTCAGCCCCACCTGCCTCACAAGGACAGAGATGGAGATTGTAAACTGCTTTGAGACTCCATAAGGCAGAGAAAAGCGGTGTATAGAAACCTACTCTTCTTCATCTACTCTTCTTCAAATTTTGGAAAGATGAGGCAGAAGTCTTCTAAATAAACATGAGCTGAACCATAGCAATCTGAATGCGGACCCCAAGGTTTGGCTTCCCGGGTGCCTAGGATCTATTTCTGCGATCCAAATGCGTTGTCTTTTTCAGCGGACGGATTGGAGAAGCAACCGATTCGAGCAAACTGGCAAGGCAGAGGAAAGCACCCAGCAATTTCGCCTTGCGTGCCATCCCTTCTCTGAGTGCTAAAGATGCCATGTGGCAGAGCATCTGGGCCGTTCCTTCCGGGCTACGTGCCTGGTGAACTCACACTCGCCATTTCCTCATGCTTGGAGAAGCAAAGCCTTTGGGGAGCCTGTGTAAGCAAGGAGTAAAGTGTTTAATGTGGTGTAATAGAACGTTAGTGACAAATCTCTCCCATATGCTTGCCTGTTTGCGTAAGGTTGGTTGATAGTATCCGGGGGGGCCAGACAGAAGTTGTCTCTGTGTGTGTTCCGACAGACCCATGAAGACAGAGCCAGTTATGAGCGGGGGCATTCACTTCGATCCAGATGCCAGGAAATGCACGTTATCCTTGTTGCAGAGTTTTCCTGCTTGAGGCTTGGAAAACAGGGATGCCGTGGATTTTGCATCAGATACGTTTGGCCATTGTACTGGCCTTGTTTGAGGGTACATGTGAGCTGACCCCCAGGTCTGTTCGGTTCACACAGAAGGACTCCGATGCCTGCCAAATCTGTTTGCAGCAGGGGTTTTCAAAGCAATGCTTGTGCCGAAACCCTGCCGAGCCAAAGAGATCAGCAGCTGTTAACATCGCAAAGGACTACTTAGCAGCTGTAAACATTGCAAAGGACTGCTTAGACTGACACCAATTTGTGTGGTTTTTCTTTTTAAAATACAGCATTTTTAATTACTGCTTTATATGATTTTTGACTGATTTAACTATGCATCCAGCGTAGTAAGCCGCTAACTCCCCGGCACAGTCACTCTGCCATCAAAAACAGGTAACAGTTATTGTGAATGTCTGCACTAGTCTAGTGCCGCAACCTCTAAATACTCAGCTTCCACTAAAAAAAAAACGTCTTGCCATTTTCATTGCAGAGTTATAAGAGGAAATATGCTCTACACCTTCCCCCTTATAACTATCAGCTGCTGGGTTTATGGTTAAACAAGCATATTGCAGCAGAAGTCTCAGCCAAGCTAATATTTATTCGGATAAATTTGTAGAAGAAGAGGAGGAGGAGGAGATTGGATTTATATCCTGCCCTTCACTACCCGAAGGAGTCTCAGAGCAGTTTACAGTCCCTTGCCCTTGCCCTCCCCCCAACAGACACCCTGCTGTGAGATAGGTGGGGCTGAGAGAGCTCTTTCAAGAACTACCCTTGAGAGAACAGCTCTGAGAGAACTTGTAACTGCCCCGAGGTCACACCAGCAGCTGCATGTGGAGGAGTGGGGAATCAAACCCGGTTCTCCCAGATTAGAGTCCACACTCCTAACCGCTATGCCGAATTTATCCTTTACGGTGGCCTGGAACGATAAACTTAGAGACGGCATCTGACACTATGTATTTTTTAAATTCCTTGTAACGTTGTGAAATTTTTTGGTTTATAATATTTATGAAAACAGCAGGGGTGAGCAATTTCATCCCAATTCAGGATTCTAACAGCCGTTTAGCATCGTTCAAAGTCAGAGCCTTGGCTGTGGACCAAAAATGCATGGGCCTCGGGCCCCATGGCAACGAACGGAACACCCCTAAATTTGGGTTTCTCGCACACTGAACGGTGAGTCAGTGACACATTACACATTTTTGCGGTCTTGCAAAGGCAGCTTCCCCATTCTTCTGCCAACACGTAGCCGGCTCTTCCACAAAGCCATTAGAGAAATGCTGTATCCCAAATTGGCTTGGCTCGGCCTTGACATAACAGTGGCATGAAGGTACAAGCTCTCAAGAGGCTGGGGCAGCCGAGTAGATTATCTCTCCCGTTGTTTTGGGAAGGACTCCGACTTTGCAAAGATTTGCTCACTGAAAGGAACAACAACAAAGAACGTGGCTTTTGTGCAGACTTCTCTTTCCTCTAAGCTCCTCCCGCCTTGTCGCTTTTTCCCTCTCTGCCAGCAAGCTGATCCGCAAGCCCCGCCGGTGCCCAGAGCCAGCTGGGTGGTTTGCGGTTGGCGACGCTCCGGCACCAGTTTTGGTAATGGCATTCTTCTACGTGACTCGGGGGTTGAGTAAGCCAAGAGGAATGTGCGGAGACTCTTTGTTCTGTGCAGTCGGAGCTGAAATATGAACGTGCCGGGCTGAGCAAAGAGGCCTCTTTGCATAAAGGAACCCGGGGAAGGCTGGGGGGGTGTGACATCATCAGGCGGAAAGAGGAAGATGGCGCTCCGCTGAGGCAAGGGACGCGGAGCCAAAGGGCTGCCCCGACGGGCCACCAAAAGGGCTAACCGAGGGCAGTGAGCACTTCAGTCCTTCTCAATCAAGCCTCCAAAAAGCCACCCTGACCTGGATAGCCCACTCAAGCCCCATCTCGTCAAATGTTGGAAGCTAAGCAGGGTCGACTCTGGCAAGTCCTTGGATGGGAGACCTCCTTGGAATACCAGCAGTCGGGAGGCAGGGGCAGGCTTTATTCAGCTACCTCTCTGAATATCCTCCAGGCCCCCAGTAGGGGTCAGTCACCAGAGGTCGCCTTGACTTCCAGGTGTACACACATGCACATATGAAAAATACAAAAGAAACAAACAAGCAAAAAAGACTCAGCAAAGCCTTGGTGTAAGAACCTGAGGTGAGCCCTGTTGGAGGGTCAGGTTTGGTGTAGTGGTTAAGTGCGCGGACTCTAATCTGGGAGAACCGGGTTTGATTCCCCAGTCCTCCACTTGCACCTGCTGGATGACCTTGGGCAAGCCATAGCTCTGTACCAGCTGTTCTCTCAAGGACAGTTGTCTCAGAGCTCTCTCAGCCCCACCTACCTCACAGGGTGTCTGTTGTGGGGAGGGGAAGGGAAAGGAGTTTGTAAGCCGCTCTGAGACTCCCTTGGGTAGTGAAGGGCGGGGTATAAATCCAATCTCTTCTTCTTCTTCTTCTTCTTCTTCTTCTTCTTCATGAGACATGCCTGGAGCCAGTGTGGCGCAGAGCCAGAACTGTGTAATGGTTAGAGTGTGAGACCAGGATCTGGTAGACCCAAGTTTGAACCCCCACTCTGCTTTATATCAAGTCAGACACTTGGCCTACCAAGGTCAGCGTTGTCTACTCTGACTGGCAGCAGCTGTCCCGGGACTAAGATTGCATCGTCTCCTACCTAATCCTTCTAATCAGGGATGCCAGGGGTCGAACCCGGGTCCTTCTGCATGCGAAGCAGATGCTGTCCTACTGAGCCATGGTTCTTTTCCAATGCCATGACCCCAGTGGCATCGTCAAAACAACATGGTCCATTGCTAAAGACTAGACACCGTGGGAAACTACATTTCCATGGGAGGTGGGTGAAGGAGAGGCTGAAGGGGAACCTTGGCACTCGATGCGTAATGCACCTGAGCACTGCAAAGCTGGGCAAATTCACGTTCCAAAACCAGGTGACCATGAACTTCATCAACACCGCTGCTACAGATGTCAAGGCTGAAATGAGCAAGTGATGTTTCCCCATGTCTTTTAATGCATTGTTGGTTTCAGACACCAGATCCCTTCACTCGGTCCAGTGTTGCTTCCTGCATGGATCACCTCATGGTCTGGATCTCTGAAAAGGGGGGGAAAACATTGGATGACGAGGTTTTGGAAGGATGATCTCTTCTAACGGGAAGGGTCTAGGTCAGTGGTGGCAAACCCATGGCACGCGTGCCAGAGGTGGCACTCAGAGCCCTCTCTGTGGGCACGCACGCAGTTTGGGCACTCAGGCTCTAAAAGGAAAAAGACGACACAGACTCGAGGCTGGGCTGCTCTCAAACTTACAAAGTATGAGCCAAGGTTAGACAAATTATCAGCATGCATACAGCAGCAAAAATCACGTTAATTGTTCAAAAGCATGCCAAATGCAAACTTTTACCTTTCAATAAAAAGTTGTTTGTATAATAGAAAGCTCTGTTATTGTGTTTTTCTTTTAAGACAAAAGATGCTAATGTATGAGTTCTTTTTTCTAAACTAAAACCTCAGTATTCAGGTTAAATTGTCATGCTGGCACTTTGCGATAAATAAGGGGGTTTTGGGTTGCAGTTTGGGCACCTGGTCTCTAAAAGGTTCGCCATCACTGGTCTAGGTTTTGTATCTGCTGTCAAGTTGCGGTTGACATACAGCAACCCCAGCAAGGGGCGTTCAAAGCAACTGAGAAGCAGAGAAACTGGTGTGCCGTTGCCTTCCTCTGCAGTGTCTTCCTTGGTGGTCTCCCATCCAGTACCGACTGCTTAGCTTCTGAGATCTGATGAGATCAGGCTAGACCCGGGGTGGCCAAACTTGCTTAACGTTAGTGCCACATAGAATAAATGTCAGATGATCGAGATGTTTGCATATTAAACTAAAGAGACAAATGCCTTCTCCCAAGCTGGCCAGTGGGGAGGTGAGCTTTGAGAACACATTTAAAGTTAAAGTTGCTTTCTTTCTTTGCTCTCCCCCACCTGAAGCCTACCCAGGGAGGGGGACACTGGCTGGGTAAGGGAAGACCGATTGGGGAGGCATGCCTCCCCTTTGCTTCCCCAGCTGCCCAGCTGTGAACTGCACAATATGCATAAAAGAGCCGTATAAGGCTCCCGAGCCACAGTTTGGCCACCCCTGGGCTAGACCACGGACTTATGCTGACCCCAGGAAGGGTCTCCAAGGCAAGTGAGAAGCAGAGATGGTTTGCCGTTGCCTTTCTCTGCAGAGTCTTCCTTGGGGGTCCCCCATCCAGTACTGACTCCTGAACTTCTGAGATGTGATGAGATCAGGTTAGACCACGGACTTATGCTGACCCCAGGAAGGGTCTCCATGCCAAGTGAGAGGCAGAGATGGTTTGCTGTTGCCTTCCTCTGCAGAGTCTTCCTTGGTGGTCCCCCAGCCAATTACTGATTCTGCTTATCTTAGTTTCTAAGATCTTATGAAATTGGGCGGTCTCATACCATTCCACATCCCCAGGGTCTAGATTTTACAGTCTTTAATAACTTTGCGCCCTGTGATCGTATGACTCATATCTCAAGCAGCCGGCAGTTTCTCCCCACAATTGAAATGCAAGGTTGGTCCTGTCCTGGTGCAGTTGTTACCGACTACTGCTGCATCCGCTTTTGAACCTGTTGCCTCTCCATGGCCATTGGTAGTTGAATCCTCTTTCATGATCAGTAGCCAGCAATACGATATGATGATGCAGAACACCCTGCCTACCTGTTCTTGCCTTTTTGTAGCAGGGTGGGAAGGAATGCCAGGTAGGTTGAGGGGCCGCTAAAGGAAAGGGTGTCCACCTGGCTCCTCCTCATCGTCTCCTGGACTGTGCTCACGCGCCGTTCCTCCCACAAGCTGTTTTTTGTGTGTGTCGATACCAATCAGTACATCACGCACCGTTCGCTCGCCAGCCAGGTGCAGAAATGCAGGTGGCCGAGAAGATCGCAAATGGGCTAACTCCAGAAGAGGACCTAAAATATTTGGACAGAAATGCATTTATGCCGCCCTGGATGTATTTTTGTTAAGAGTGTGGGGGGCACAAATATTTGAAATAAATCAGGGATGGGCAGAGGTCGACCAGGTTGCAGGCTTCATCAAAGAAGAGTCCTGTCCTCCAACGCTTTTGATCTCTTGCTGATCCAGTGTTTCAGTCAACTCGGGAGAAGGCCGGCTGTAGCGTTTGCTCAGCTGCACCTAATGTTGACTTGGAAGTCAGCTTGGTGTAGTGGTTAAGTGCACGGACTCTAATCTGAGAGAACCAGGTTTGATGCCCCACTCCCAAGCAAGGAGCCACAGCCCCTCCCAAGCAAGGATACTGGCCAAGGTGGTCTCCAAATCAGGAGGAGTCATTGGGTCCTTTCCACACTAGAACTTTAATCCTGGTTCAGAGCTGTCTCCTACACTACACTACACACTACACTGTTCCGCACTACAGTCAAGTTCACCCCTCTTTTTAGCCTGTTCTTTTTGTCAATTCTGTATTACATTGTGGTCACCCAGGTTCGGACCACTGTTGCCCCCAGGATATCGGGATCCTGTTTTGCTGCGGGCTTTCCCTCGATCCAGAGTAGCCCCAGTGCAGATTTAAGTGTAGAATTTTTAACTTGGTTCCAATCCTCCCCACCCCTTTCCCGCCATACCTAGGACAAACACCCCTGTTCGCAATGGAGAATTTATAACCCAGGACAGACAAGCAAACTGGGGCGGGACAAAATTAGTACAGAAAACAACAGGTGAACAGGGATAACTGCAAAGTAAATGGCCCCGAGCTGAACACAGAGGAAACCCAGGGTGAGGTCCAAGTGCAGAGAGGGCCTCCAATTCTGATATCGTTGATGTCAGGGGGGTATGGAATGTCCTCAGAATATGTTTCAAACCATTCAAGATACAGAGTTCAAAAATGTCCTCGACACAGCTGTTCGATGTCCAAATGTGTGCTGTGGGTGTCTTTCTGGCACAAGTTAAGTTTTTGGGATTTTTTTTACAAGTAGAGGGTGTTCTTGTTTAAAATCCTTAAAAATATTTCATCTAGCTGTTGGAAGCGACGTGGGGCGGTAGGTACATACAAACATTGCTGGTGGGAATGTGTTGTTATCCAAACATTTTGGCAAACAGTGATCCAGAAGATTAGACATCTGACAGGATACGACATTCCCTGTACAGTGGAAGTTATATTACTTAATTGTTGGCAGAATATATTGATACCACAAGCCCATAAAGAGTTAATAATGATTCTTTTGACTGCAGCTAAAACCACCATAGCAGAAAGCTGGAAAGATCATAAACCTCCATCTATCAGAAAATGGTTATTTAGAATTTGGGACTATTTGCTTATGGATAGAATATCGGATTCTCTATCATTACAGGACCCTTCTTTAGGTCCTTCAAATTATAATGCTAGGTGGTGTTCAATTCTAGGAAATCTAGATAAGATATTAAAAAGGCAGAGAAATTTACAAGGATATAGATTTCAGAACTTTTTGAAGACTAGTTGGTTACTTTAATACCCTGCCGTGGGTTTTTTTTTTTTAGGGTAGTTGTAATAGTATTTGTCTATGAATTTATTTGAAAGTTAGACATTTGGTAATGTATCTTGTATGTTTGTATGTATGTATGTTTAAATAATAAAGGAAAATTATTGCTAGGGGGAAAAAAAGAGAAAGGGTAAAATCCTTCACAAGCATTTTTTTGGCGTGCGCCAGAACAGAAGCAGGTTGTAAAAACAGTTAAGCTGCTGTAGTGGGAGGCCTCTGAAATCTTGCCCCTGGCCCTCCACTGCTGCCTGGTGCAGCAGCAGGAGAAATTTTGGTGAGAAAGTGCCTGTGTTCCCTCTAAGCTGAGTTAATGTGAGCTAGCTCACAGTTTTTTAGCCTCCAGCTCCCAATTTTTTGTCTTAGCTCAGGAAGGATGACTCCACGGCAAATTAATTGGGGCAGCGGCCAAATCGCTCGCTCACAGCTTTCATGCCATTGGCTCGCAAAGTGAAATTTTTGCTCCTAAGACACCACAGCTTAGAGGGAGCATTGGCATGGCGATGCCATGACATCACTTGCAGTCGCATAACCAGAAGAGACAACAGGTGTTGCTGGGACACTCTAACAACCCACAAAAACTCTATGGTAAAACCATTGTGGTTTTGGGGGGGGAGGTTACTAGAGTGTAACAGAAATGTGTGATGCCACTTTCAGTTGCACAGCTGGAAATGACATCATGGCATTGTGTGGAATCCCGTGGGGCTGTATGGCATCTAGCCTCGTCCCCAGGAGCAGGGCTGGGGAAGGACATTCCAGAGGTAAGGGGCCACCACTGATGAAGCCCTTTCTGTAATCACCACTCATCTCACCTCTGCAGAAAGAGAGCAAAATCAGTTAAAACATTAGTACAACATTAAAGACAATCAGATGGTGCATAAGCAGGGCTATTTTGGGGCAGGAACGCATAGGAACGGAGTTCCGGCTGGCTCCTGAGTTGGCCACACCCAGCAGGAACTCATTAGCATAATAGGCCACACCCAACAGCAGAAACTCATTGGGATTGGCTACATTAGGGGCATGTGGCCTAACATGCAAATTAATTCCTGCTCCAAAAAAAGCCCTGGGTTTTGACAGCAAACAAGGTAAACAGAATAAGAAGCAAAAGGTGGGTGTGGCTGGATGACCACTCTTCTGGTAACACGGGGGTGAGGCCTACTATGCTAATAAGCTGTGCTGTCAGGGGTGTGGCCTAATATGCTAATGAGTTTCTGCTGTTGGGTGTGGCCTATTATGCTAATGAGTTTCTACTGGGCTTTTTCTACAAAAAAGCCCTGTGAATAACCAATCTCCATTCCGACTCCCACTGCCAGCTACTTCATGGACAGGGGGGAAGAGGGCAAAACAGATATAAACAACAGAGAACACCTTCCAAAGCAACCATTTTCTCCAGGTGAACGAATCCCTATTGTCTGGAGCTCAGTTGTAACAGTGGGATATCTCCAGCCGTTACCTGGAGGCTGGCAGTAGGTAGTTGTTTGGGTAGATGATTGGTCTTGCTTATTTTCATGTTCCCTCTATATCAAAACTCAATAAATAATTATTATCTGAGGGGAGAGTTTTGTCTGCTGATTTCTTTTGATTGAACTATGGCTGAAGTCCCCTTCCCCCGCCCGGTTCCGGTTAGTAGGGAATGACAGAGACCGCTTCCTCTCTTTGGTGATTTAGAAGCCCTAATCCATATATAGCCTGTTTAATTGACCTTGATTGGGCAAACAGAATGGAATCTGAGCTGTCCACACTCCCGCCTTTGGATTAGGCATGCTGGAAAATATTTGTTTGCTGGTTTGAATAGCAGGATGTATTTCAGGCTGGTCGAAGGCAGGGAGTCAAGGTGTTTTCAGATGAGCTTCTAATCTGACGTTGTGTGATTGTAAAATCTGCACTGGCCAGAATGTTCAGTTGCATTACAAATGCCTTGTTTGCCACATTGATGCCCACTCGCTATGCCGAGGCAGGCAATGGCAAACTACCTCTGAATGTCCCTTGCCTTGAAAGCCCTCCAAGGACTGCACAACTTGAGGGCATTTCATACACACGTGCATTCATCAAAATTTGCTCTGAAGAGAAGTATCCTATGTAAAGCCCCAGAAGAAATCCGTCCTTCTCTGTTCATTGCAATGCCCCGCGGACCAATCGGAAGAAAGTTTTGGCATTCACTCCATGCGGCGAACCCGCTGTTGAAGAAAAGAAATGGAGAACAACATCCGAGGAGAAAGAAAACAGGGCCGCCAAGGTGGTAGCAAACCGATAACAATGAAGACATGGAATGGCTCACTGTGTTTCAGGTTAAACAGCAATATATTCTGCCACAGAAGAGGGTTGTCTAGGAGATGGCAAAAAACCCCACCAACACTGTGCTGTGATAGAATTACTTCCCTTCCCTTTGGGTGGGGCTGCCATATTTGTAGCTGGGCGTCAAAGAAACGACTGCAAAAATCAGTGGCACCAGCTCAGGGTTGCTAAGTCCTATCTGTTTAGTAGAGGGGGGGGGGGAGTCCGTTCCCTCCTGGGAGTCTTCTGGTGCGAAGTGCGCACACTGCAATGACATCACCCGGAAGTGACATCATCGTGTCGGGCACGTTGGGGGCGGGACCTCAGTAATTCGAGGGAAAACCATAGAGTTTTCCCTTGAATTACAGAGCATCCCCCGCCCGAAACATGCCCGACGCGATGACATCACCTCTGGGTGACGTCTTTGCACTGGGCACATCTCCTCAGCCCAACAATTTGGGGGTGGGAAACTGGGAGAACCAAGTTCAAATCCCCTTCTCTGCCATGGAAGTATGTTGGGCGACCTTGGGCTTGTCACTCTTTTTCAGCTTCACCCACCTCACGGGGCTCTTGTTGCAAAGATAAAAATGGAGGAGGGGAGAATTACGTAAGCTGCTTCTGGAAAGAAAAGTGGGGTATGAATATCTAAATAAATAAATATTCCCATCACTTCTCTTCCTAGAGTGACCTCTGCCAATGATGGCATTGGCACCTCCCTAAATGACTTTGGCGGCACGCGGCCGTGAATGTCTGGGTACGCCGACTCAATGCAAGAGCCTTTTAAGGAATTGTTGACAAGACTGAAAGGAAGAATCTGACTGGCTGGCAATGAGTCACGTCTACGATATGGGTTTCAGCGTTCTCCTCACCTCAACGGCCAGGCGCTATCGCTATCAACAGCTCCATTGAGAAGAGGAACTGAGGTGGAATAAGCCGAAGACTGGATGCCGCGCCACTCTTTTCATGCCCTAAAAGGTAACGGAGAGCCAGACCGCAGATCACCTGCACAACGCGAAGGGCTGCTGATGAAAGCAAAGAGTGACACGCAACAGAAGGATTTCCCAGAGGTAATGCTCCACAGGCAGATGAATTTCAGCCAAGTGTACAATCAGAGGTCAGTGTGGGGTGAGCGCTTCCATTCAGGGGTGACCTCATGAGGGGATTGTCATCTGGCATCCATACAGACTCAAGGGTTTTAGTTACTATCTATGGGCATCTCTGCACTGGCTTGTTCGTCGTTGCCCAGCTATAAGCCAACTTCTTTCATTAATAACAGTGACGTGGTGCATGCGTTGCCTACTTGTTGAGCATGGGGTATCTGCAGAATCCAGCAGTGCTTGCTGAACTAGTGCCTCCAGCAAGCAGGAATCCACACGTGGCCTTGGTGCACATGCTCAGTAGAGTGCCATGCAGTCTGGAAGAGGGGAGCTGTGGATCTAACCCTACGGGTGCAAGTTGTGTGTGACCCAGGGTGCCCAGCAAGGCTGCCCTCCCAGATTGTGCGTTGGCAGATGTGCAGCTGGCAGGAACAGAATCAGGGATGCCAAACAGACAAACATGCACACATCTACAGGGCCCAAAAACCCATTTTGCTTAACAGAGAACCTGTTTGCCTGTGCGGAAGGCCTATTTAAAAAAGCTGAAGTGTGAGACTCTCCAAATGGGGGGTGTCAAACATATGGCCCGTGGGCCAGAACTGGCCCGCCCCAGGCTTTAATCCAGCCCATGGCTCTCTTCTCCCCACTTCACCTCAGCCTTCCCCTGCCCTGCCTCAACCTTCTGAGCTGCCACAGAGGGTGGAGCTGCTGCGCTTCCCAGTTCCCAGGCACACCTAGAGCTGTTTATTGAAAGGGGAGAGAGCTTGATCATCAAGGCTGCTGTGCTTTCAGGTGGTTTTCTGTTGAATTGATTGAGCTGGAGGCTGCAGCAGCCAGAGTGTGTGAGAGCTGCTTATTTATTTAAGTCTGCTGTGGTGGTGGGGAGCTTGGTCATTAACATTCTTGGGCTTCCAGGTGGACTTTTCTGTGGAACGGATTGAGCTTGAGGCTGCAGCAACGTGAGTGTGTGAGAGGGGCTTATTTCTTTCAGTTTGCTATGGTGTGGGGAAGTTTGGTAGCAAACGTTGTTATGTGTCTTGACGGAGGCTTTTCTCTTGTGTTTATTGAGCTTGGTACTGCAGCCACCTGGGTTTGCTAGAGCTCTGGGTTATCAATAACCCCTGTCCCTCCATTCTTCTTGGGGGTAGTGTTTGTTTAGTTAGCATTAGGTTTTTTGTCTAGGCTGTCCAGGCCATGGTTCAGTTGAAGAGCCTCTCCCTGGCACCTTTGGTTAAAAGAACCAGGCCGTGGCTTATTATGAGAAAGACTTCAGCCTGAGACCCTGGAGAGCCACTGCCAACTCAGAGTAGTCCTGGAAGGGGAGAGAAGCTTACAATGTCCAGCCATTTCACGTTTTCCCTTGGATCCTAGGCTGAGAGTACTGACCATAAGAGCAGGCTGGGGAAAGTAGAGTAGCATTCTCTGCCCAAGCTGAGACATGGCCGCTGCCAAGCTTCAAGGTCAGCGGTTAGGCTGGGGAAGGTTCAGCAATGAGAGAGGATATGGGATTCCCCCCTCCTGCGAGTTTTGTAGGTCCCCACTTCTATAACGGCACTTTTACCCTCACTGAATAATGCACTTTCAATACACTTTGCAACTGGATGAAAACTGGATGAACGGTGTGAAATGGCAAAATCTGCTTGCAAATGGTAGCTGAAGAGGGCTGAAGCTGCATTCTAGCATGTGTGAAAGCTCCCTTATTTGCCAAGTCCAGGATGGGAAATACCAGGAGATTTGGGGTGTAGGGCCTGGGGATGGCACAATTAGAGGAGGGGGTGGGAAGTTAACAAGGTCCAACTCCATGCACCCCATCCTCCGAAGCAGCCATTTTCTCAAGGGGAGCTGAACTCTGGAGGACAGTTGTAATTCCAGGAGATCCCCAGGTCCCACCTGGAGGTTAAACATAATAAGATAACCAAAAGCTGTGTAGTGCACATAAATATATTAAGGAAAATGCATAAGTGATACAACTTTACAAAATACACAACCATAAAATACACAAGTCCTCATAGAATATTCCTAATTGCTGCTGATGAAATTCTCCGGAATAAACTTCCGTTTCAGCGTTCTTCTTTTGAACTGGACCATGCACTATTATGGAATATTAACAAAATACTAATTACAGTATCAGAAAAATGGGGAAATACCTTATAAAACTTATGCAGTGTAAAATTCTTATACACACAGTGTTTGACGACTTGAATCAGAATATAGAATCTCAAAGATACGTGGCGAGTGTACAAAGCGCCATCCAGGCTAATAAAGTTTCTTAATGATTAATCTACAGAACATACACAATATAAATTATTATCTCAAAGTTATCCTCTGTATTTTCATAAGCATTCAGTGACTCACCGTGTTGAATTATTGAACCTTTTCTAGAATAATGGAGGCTAAAACACCATTTTGGGAAAAACTCAAGAAGCCTCACCCTTTCTGAAAAGCTAGATGCTTATATAGTCAATTCCCACTCCTAAAGTTACACTACTTAAAGTTGTATAAATTACAAATATATATAGAAAGGCTACTAAAGTTTATTACAATGTTAAAAAGAGTCAAACTTTATTTAAAAAAAAAACATGAATAATCTATAGATGCAGGGGTCCGTTGGCGTGGGAGCGCAGAGGAGTGCAGCTCCGGGAGTGAGGAGCCCAGGGGACGGGCACATGACCAAGCCCCACCCCCTCCTCAGCTTCCCCGAGCAGTGCAGAGGCGCAGTGCCCTGGGAAAAACCCTGCTAGGGTCTTTATTGTTTTTAATGTTTTGTTTTAATATTGATAATTTTATCATTGTTCCTTTCATGACTGTGTGCTGCTTTTCCAGAGACTTGCTCAAGGTGGCATATACATTTTCTAAGTATACCATTTTTATCTGGGCACATGGCACATAAGTACTGGAGAAATTTCACCAACCCTTCAGCAGCTTCCACCCCATCAGTTTGGTGTAGTGGTCAGGAGTTGGACTCTAATCTGGGAGAATCGGGTTTGATTCCCCACTCCTCCACATGCAGCTGCTGGTGTAACCTTGGGCCAGTCACAAGTTCTCTCAGAGCTGTTCTCTCATGAGCAGTTCTCCAAAGACCTCTCTCAGCCCCACCTACCTCACAGGGTGTCTTGTTGTGGGGAGGGGAAGGGAAAGGGACGGGTGGTACACATGTCCTGGGTATCTCAAGTCTACTTGAAACCTGGTGGTTTCAAGGGAGCAGGAAGAGAATGAGGGTGTGTTCTTTACGCTTCTTTTTATTGCACAAAGTATTGGATGGGGAAGGGAATGGAGGAAGAGCAGGTCAGTTTCACTCACCTGTGGAGTGGAGCCTGAGGGGTGGGTGTTGCCTTCTGACACACTTCCGGTATGTTAGGGGGTGTGGCATATGCAAATGAGTTATGCTAATGAGTTCCTGCACCTCTTTTTTTACAAAATGACCCCTGTATAGATGAATTTAATCCCCAGGGTTGACAAGTATTTAAACAGAACATCCAAAATGCTTCACGCTGCAAGAGTAATTTGTGTATACCTGCCTTATGTTCCCCTATATTATTTCTAGTACTACAAAGTGAAACTCCTCATGGGAATGATCCATGTCTACATAGTGTTGTAAATATCCGTGTTTAACGCAGGACTTGTGTTCACAGATACCATGGTACTGCTGAAGCAGTAATCCGGTCCACTGTTACCCCCACCATGAAGATAAAATCGAGCGTGCGTCCAGCCCGGTGAGTGGGGGTCATTACTAGTTGAGAGAGTCCTAGCGCCACCATGGACGACACCAGGTCCATCGCCTGTGTGGAGGTCACATCATCAGCATGGACACTGAAGTCACCCCAGACAATCCACCTAGGGTGCTCCAGTGCCAGCCTGATACGGCCTCCATCAAGGGCCGGTAGGCTATTGGCTGGTGCGTTAGGCGGTCGATACACCAGCCAAATTGCCACACTCTCCCCAGCCTCCAGTACCAGGCCTACACACTCAAGGCCCGTGATCTCCAGTGGCTGGAGCGCCCTGAAGGAGTAAGCCTCCCAAATGAACATGGCCACTCCCTCCCCCCGCCCCCTGGTCCGTGATTGGTGAAGGACCGAGAACCCAGGTGGAGCCAGCTGGGAGAGAGCTACCATCTCCCCTTCCTGCACCCAGGTCTCAGTCACACAAGCCAGATCTACCTGCTGTTCCAACAGGAAGTCCTGGAGGACCATGGTCTTATTATTTATAGATCTGGCATTGCACAACGCCAGTGTCAGAGGGGGTTAACCATCCTAACCCCACTGCCGCCAACCTTCGGGGTGGGTCGCAGGCTGGAAGGGTGCTGAGCGATCCTATTTCTCCGCACCCTTCCCTTTATTTCCTGCCTGGACCCACTGCTATACTTCTCCCTCCCCAGGAGCACTGGAATTTGTGGCCCCGGCATCGCTACACCACCGTTCTTTGTGTAAGCCTCAGAGCACCAGTAGAACTAACCAGGGGTCATTTCGGGCAGGAGCTCGGGGGAGCTCAGCTCCGGGAGTTGGTGCCAGCCCCCCCCCCCCCCCGGCAGGGGAATGCCTGCTTGTGTCATGGCTGCAGCAAAATGACCCCGTCCCCTGGAAAGGTCCTTGTTCCTCCGACCAGCCTTCTGAAGGCTTCAGCCACCACTGAAGCTATCCTCCCGGAATAGTGGTATTTCTGAGGCCTGGATTGGTAGCGGTCCCCTCTCTGCCAGCTCTTCCTGTCTTCCTGTCTTCCTGTCTTCCTTCCTTCCTTCCTTCCTCCCTCTCTCTTCTTCCTTCCTTCCTTCCTCTCTCTCTCTTCTTTCTTTCTTTCTTTCTTTCTTTCTCTCTCTCTCTCTCTTTCTTTCTTGTCTTCTGACATACTTCCGGTGACGTCAGGTGGTTTAGCATATGCAAATAAGTTATGCTAATGAGTTATGCTAATGAGCTCCTGCCCTTCTTTTTCTACAAAATGACCCCTGGAACTAACTGTGCCCCCCCCCCCAGATATGCTGGCCGGTATCAGCGGCTTGATCCTGATGCTGATAAATCCTGGTCTCACACCTATCCCACTAATTAAACAATCCTATAGGATCACTATTCGCTTCACTCAGGGCCCATCTGTTAACCAGTGGGCCAACAACATTCACCAATAATTAATTGAGCCAGTAACCCTAATATCAGTTCCTTGCAATACATATTCACTATGGTAGGCAATCAAGTATCTAAAAATGTACAACAATATAAAATTTAGCACCAGCAACTAGCTCTCAATCCCTGTCTATCTCCTACTTAAGCCAACATTAATTGCTCAGTGTAATTAGGCTATCCCCTACACTTGAACATGCACAGACTCATGCATATACAATGTGAGATGCTGGCAAACGGAGAATTCCAGAATTGTGATATTATTTATTTAGTGGGGAGGGAATAGGGGAAAAATCCTAGGATCTCATCGCTAAGCATTCCCGGATGGTGTTCTCCCAGAGAAGAAGTTGGAAGATTACTAGGGCAATTCTAAACAAAGTTGCACCCACTTCTAAACCTATTGATTTCAATGGGATTAGAAGGGTATAACTCTGTTTAGGATGGCTCTGTAATTATCCTCACTTTTTGGAAGTGGGATTGGAAGTGTGACTTTTCAGGCCCTAACGGAGAACAGGCGTCTGTGAGACTTCGCATTAACAGGGCTCTTGTGCAATGAAGGGATACAAACCACAGCTAGACAGAGCCCTCTTGAGGTTAAGGAATGAACACTTGAAGCTGCCTTCTACAGAAGTAGGCTTTGGTCTATCAAGGTCAGCACTGTCTACTCAGACTGGCAGCTCAGGGTCCCGGGTGGAGGTCTTTCAGCTCACCTGCTGACTGGGCCTTTCAATTGGAGGTGCCAGGGATTGAACCTGGAACCTTCTGCATGCCGAACAGATCCTTTGCCACTGAGCCACAGCCTTTTCCCCTCAAAGAATCACCAGAGAGGCCAGAAATGGCCAAGTAGGCTGGCTGGTCAACTTCAGCAGGGATTCAGGATTAGGGATGGGCACGGACTGGACCAAGGACCTAATTTTTCCACACACCGGGGCCCAGTTTGTTAACCTGGTCCATGCTATCCTGCCAACACAGACCTCCCATGACCTTCCCAGGAGGTTCATACGGTCTGTGTTGGTGGGGCTTGCAAAAGCCATTTAAAGGAACGCATTCCCTTTAAACGGCTTTTGCAAAGCTGTATGGCATGCGAGTGAAGACTGAGTGGTGACTTCACCCACCTGGAAGCATTCCCTTTAAATGGCTTTGTAAGCCGTGTGGTGTCATGGACCTAATGGTCTGTTAAATGCGGAGATTTGTGGTCCAGGAGTCCATAAACCCCATGGACCACCGAACCTCAATGACCCACCATTTTTCTGGGCCATTCCTATCCCTACTCAGGATCCAAGCTGAACTGGAAAATGGAGGCCAAGTTTTATGAACAATTTTGGGTGCCATACGAGCCATACATACACACACCCTTGTGCTCAGTGGGAGGTGGCTGTCTTCGAAGGATGTGGAAATATCTATCAAGGGAAGGTGGGGTTCTTTTCTTCAGGTCAGCTGAGCCAACAGCCCCTTGCTGTGTCCCAGCTCTGCCTGTACCAAATGACAAGTTGGGTCAAAGTTAGGAATGATGCCATTTTTACCAGAAATACGTTTGACCGACAAACTTGCTGTGGTTGAAGGTGTTGATCGAACATGAGCCCTTCACCCAGCCAATCTGGTTCATGCCAAACAGCCACAAATGCCTGCCAAACTGGTTTGCGTTGGGTTTTTGCAAAACTGCACACACAAATATACGACTGGTTCAAATTGATCAGCAGCCATTAGCCTCACTAAGGACTTCTCTGGCAAACCTCACAGGGTAGGTAGATTCTGGTGGGTAGCTGAGTTGGCCTGAAGCAGCAGAACAAAGCTTGGGTCCAGTGGTACCTTTAAGACCAACGAAGTTTTATTCTGAGTATAAGCTTCCGTGTGCATGCACACTTCTTCAGACACATTGAAACATACTTCCTCAAGCCTTGCACATAAGTGTGTGTGTGTGCGGAGGGGGGTGGGTAGTTGCCAGGAAGGGCTAATTAGAGACAAGACGCATAAGTAACTGAGCGATAAGTATAGCTAAGACTGGATTAAAGCAGTTGGTAAGACAGATGAATAGCAGCAAAAAGATGTGAGAACTAAATTTGAGTCCAGTGGACTCAAACTTAGTGCTCACATCCATTTAACTCTGTTATTCGTATGCAAATTGACTGCTATTCACAGGTCTTACCACCTGCTTTAGTTCAGCTTTAGCTATACTTATCGCTCAGTTACTTTCAGGTGGGTAACCGTGTTGGTCTGAAGCAACAGAACAGGCACACGAAAGCTTGTACCCAGAATTAAACTTTGTTGGTCTTAAAGGTGCTTCTGGTCTCAAACTTTGCTCAGTTTCTTATGCATCTTAATTCTAACTAGCCCTTCCTGGCAACCAGGGGTCCATTGGAGCGGGAGCGCACAGGAGCGCAGCTCTGGGAGTGAGGAGCCCAGGGGGCAGGCACATGACCAAGCCCCGCCCCCTCCTCGGATTCCCCAAGCAGTGCAGAGGTGCAGCGCCCCAGGGAAAGCCTGGCTAGGGTCTTTATTGATTTTAATGTTTTGTTTTAATATTGATAATTTTATCATTGTTCCTTTTATGACTGTGTGCTGCTTTTCCAGAGACTTGCTCAAGGTGGCATATAAATTTTCTAAGTGTGCCATTTTTTATCTGGGCACATGGCACATAAGTACTGGAGAAATTTCACCAACCCGCAGCTTCCACCTTATCAGTCTGGTGTAGTGGTCAGGAGTTGGACTCTAATCTGGGAGAACCGGGTTTGATTCCCCACTCCTCCACATGCAGCTGCTGGTGTGACCTTGGGCCAGTCACAAGTTCTCTCAGAGCTGTTCTCTCATGAGCAGTTCTCAAAAGACCTCTCTCAGCCTCACCTACCTCACAGGGTGTTTTGTTGTGGGAAGGGGAAGGGATGGGTGGTGCCCATGTCCTGGGTATCTCAAGTCTACTTGAAACCTGGTGGTTGCAATAAAAATAAGCATAAAGAACACACCCTCATTCTCTTCCTGCTCCCTTGAAACCTGGTGGTTTCAAGGGAGCAGGAAGAGAATGAGGGTGTGTTCTTTATGCTTATTTTTATTGCACAAAGTATTGCATAGGGAAGGGAAGGGAGGAAGAGCAGATCAGTTTCACTCCCCCGTGGAGTGGAGCCTGAGGGGTGGGTGTTGCCTTCTGACACACTTGTGGTATGTTAGGGGGTGTGGCATATGCACATGAGTTATGCTAATGAGTTATGCTAATTAGCTCCTGCACCTCTTTTTCTACGAAATGACCCCTGCTGGCAACTAACCCCTCCCCACTTATATGTAAGGCTTGAGGAAGTCTGTTTCAATGTATCTGAAGAAGTGTTCATGCACACAAAAGCTTATACCTAGAATTAAACTTTGCTGGTCTTAAAAGTGGCACTGGACTCAAACTTTGTTATATCACAGAGTAGGGTTTTATGAAAACACATCATTTATTTATGACTGACTGATATGCTTTATGATTGCTTTAACTGTTTCCTTGAACAATAGTCCGCTGAGTGGAACGGTTACACAGCGAGTTCAGGATGGCTAGCAGAGCTCAGTTGGGTTGTGTGAGAACCGTCTGAGGGCCAATGGCACAGAAACAGCACAGTTAGGAGGGAATGCAGTGATTCAACCTGCCGAACCGCCACAAACAGATCGACGAACAGTCGAACCAGTTATCAAATCACTGGCTCTGTTTGCGATCGGTGAACAGGATGCTGGTCGAACTGGTGAGTTTTCGATCATTCCAATTCAGAAAGTGGATATGGATGCACGTTCAGCTGTGCCTCCCAAACCACACTGTGTTAAAAAGTAATGGAGCGCAGACAGATCACTAACCATACTCAAACATGTTTTTTGGATCTTGCTGCACTGAGGTGCGATAACTTTGTGGGCATGGCAAGGTAAGCCGACTGCCCCCACTGGAGAGGCTGCATCGCTCTTGCAACTACAGAGGAGTTCCCTGTCCTGCTCATGTACATTTAAACAGAGGGCACAGCATTGAGACATAACCAGATCTTATTGGCTACTTGGCTCTGCATCATCATTATCATCGTCATCACATTCTCTGTGTGATCCCTGATTGGTGCGAGATTGTCCCAACAGATATAGTCCACAACAGGTCTCCTTAAGCAGAAAGTCCTTTATTTGTAGAAGAGATCATGTTGGTCAAACACTTTTCCTGTTAGTAATGCTCAAGCTTGGAATTGCAATCACAATTATACTTGGTATGAAATACGGTCTAACTACCCTCTACCAATCAATAGGGAGAATTCTTGGCGCCCAAATATACTGGCCCAATATTCCCATGGAAAGCGTGGCAAAATGAGTTCTCAGGGAGAAATACTGTTGAATATTTTTTGGGGGGGGGGGGGAGTTCCCAGCGAAACTAAGCAAAAGGAATACATAACACCTGTGATTCTTGTAACACGTAACAGGACGCACTTTCGTTCAAGGTAGTTAGCTAATGAGGCTAGAGATAAAAGGGGAAAGAAAGCAAATGAGTAATGAGCATGTGCCAAGCCAAGCCAAGCGAGCGAGGCGTGCATTCCAAAGGTGGGAGTCGGGTTCCCGATGCTATCTCCCGGGTGGGACCTATAGAGGTTGCATGAAACCTTGGAACACAAAGCGTTGTGAATTAAGCAGTAAACGTCAATGCAACTCAGGAAGTATTGCAACAGGTAACACAGCAACTTCATTGATCATGGCAAGACAGCCACCCAGGCTTATGGCAGTTAGCCTATGCTCAACTGACAATTGGCTGGGATATATGGGGAATACTACTGGAGCATCAAGGGTGGTGAGGGAAGCTGGGAATACCAGACATTTTGGCTGAGCTTGCAAACCTCCTCCCCCCCCCCTTTTTAAACTACCTTCTGCCTTGATATTTTTGAGAGCAAAATTTTAGGCCCATTCTGAACAGGATATAAGTGCAACGGACTGTTTCGCAGGAGGCCATCAAATCAACAGGATCTGTCCCTAGTACGTCTCTGCCCCACCGAGCAAGACACATGGCTCTCCCGTAGAATTCTGTCCAAATGCTAGGGTGTCATCCAGCATGATGATGTCATGGCTGGGTTGTGCCCGAAGCAATGTCATCATCCGGGAGATGCCGGAGATTGGGGCCATGGCTCAGTGGTAGAGCATCTGCTTGGCATGTGAAAGGTCCCAGGTTCGATCCCCGGCATCTCCTTTAGATCTGGCAGTAGGTGATGAGAAAGACTGAGTCAGTAGAAGGCAGCTTCATGTGTTCATACCAATTTTGTCCCCTTATCTGACCCAGACATTCCCTCCCACTGCAAAGCTAAGCAAGCAACGGGCAACTGGAGATGGGGGCAGGGATTCCCTCGGCCCCAGTTGGAAGCTGGCAACCCTGCTTTTGAAAATGATTGGTAGAGTTCTCTGCGGGGCGGGGGCAGGGGTGGAATAAGATTTCCATTGCAACTTTATTCGTCTTGAGGATTATAACTGATTTCTGATGCCTTCATTTGTGTTGTTTTGAATGCTTAATTCCCACTTGTCAGCCCTAGATGTGTAATGAGAGAACCTGCAGACATTGCCTTCTTGTTAACAGTGTCAGGGAAGTGGGAATGTGATCAATTGCCCTAAGAGCATGTTACAGTAGTTCTAGAACAGTGGTTCTTAACCTTGTTGGAGGTACCGAACCCCACCAGTTTCATATGCGCATTCACCGAACACGTCTTTAGTGAAAAATAATTCTTAGTACTTAGTAATAGTACTAAGTTGGAGGCCCCACCGAACCCCTGAGACTGACTCGCCGAACCCCTAGGGTTCGATCGAACCCAGGTTAAGAACCACTGTTCTAGAACAAGGCTTAGAGACAGCTGTAGAAGATGTTTCTATTCAAGCCATTCCTAATTCTTTATCTTTGGACTCAGGAAGTATAAGTCTTTTAAAGTAACATTTCACATATAAAATAAGAGAAAAACAAGAGAACGGGGCTTAAAAGCGGTATCCTAAGGGGAGTTACACCTTTCGAAGTTCATTGAAGTCAATGGGCTTAGAAGCGGGTAAGAAGAAGAAGAGAAGAGATTGGATTTATATCCCGCCCTCCACTCCCCAAGGGAGTCTCAGAGCGGCTTACAAACTCCTTTCCCTTCCCCTCCCCACAACAGACACCCTGTGAGGTAGGTGGGGCTGAGAGAGCTCTTTCCCAAGCTGTCCTTGAGGGAACAGCTGGTCCAGAGCTATGGCTTGCCCAAGGTCATCCAGCCAGGTGCAAGTGGAGGAGTGGGGAATCAAACTCGGTTCTCCCAGATTAGAGTCCGCGCACTTAACCACTACACCAAACTGGCTCTCTGCATGGGATGACAGTGCTGATTGCAACTCAGTTTGTTGGATTGCATCCAAGCTTATTAGTATCTGCAGCTCATGGCTGTTTTAGGTAGACACTGAACTCGTACACATGGGAGAAAACGTACAGTTCCCGAATTAGGCATCCCCCGGGTCACCAGCTGGAAATCACACTTTCAGACTGTCAAGGGTAGCTTTTTCCCCCTTCAGAAAAGATAAGCGATTGCAAGAGGGAAATGCAAATGACCAGCGCAGCTTCCACCAAGATTGCAGGCTGCTCCAGGATAATACCACCTTGTCGAATGGGTGGCGTTGAGGCTTCACTGCTGAACATGCCCTTGCTGTGATCAGAAGAAGCCAGGAGATGGCGCCAAGTGACAGAGCCACACGCTTAAGGCCAGGCCTGCGTGTTAAACTTTCAAATTTCAAGACTGCCAGAGCTGTAGTTGAAGGTTACCTGCTTAATGCTTGTCTTACTGGGAGAGAGGATTTGCAAATTGCCGTCAACCGGCCCCCGAGCACAAGTACCTGGAAGTCTAAATTTGTTTCCAAGTAGCAGCAAGGGCTCCTCTTATGCTCCTTAATTAAGGTGATCAAGTGGCCAGCAGGGCCTGTTCACAGCACAAGCGGCTGCCCTGGGTACCATGGCAACGGGGTTGTTTGAGCCAGGCAAAGCCGTCCTTCGGATCAATGCTCCTGCCGCCTTCCTCTCCTGGGACCTGCCCACAACCTCCAGGTGGGGCCTGGAGTTCTCCTGGTATAACGACTGATTTCCAGACTACAGAGCTCACTTCCCCTTGAGGAAGCAGCAGTTTCAAAGAATGGACTCTAGGGCATCACATCGCAGGTGAGCTCTCCCCCTCAAATGGGATTGCCAACTCTGAGTAGGGAAATTCCTGGAGATTTGGGGGAGGGGGGGAAGGGACTTCAGCAGGGTACAATGCCGTAGAAGCCACCCTCCAAAGCAGCCATTTTCTCCAGGGGAACTGATCTCTATTGCCTGGAGATGTTGTAATACTGGGAGGGGGGGTCTCCAGGCCCCACCTGGAGGCTGGTAACCCTAAGCCTTAAACCCATCAGAACAGTCCTGACGCTACCATTTCCCCATTGACGTAGGAGCTGCCACTGGGTTTGAGCAGGGATCCCTAACCTCTTTGAGCCTGTGGGCACCTTTGAAATTTTGAGGTGGCGAGCATCATCCCAAAATGGCAGCCACAGGTGGCAAACCATGGCTACTACAGGGGGTGGACCCAAAGATGATACCCCCCCCATCATTTGGCATGAAAACCTGAAGGCTAAATGGACCCACTCATTGACTAAGGAAAACCTAGCTAGCTAAGGTTGCCAGGTTTCCCCTGGCCAACTGGGGGGATGGGGGTAAGGGTTGCCAGATCCAGGTTGGGAAATTCCTGGAGATTCGGTGGTGGAACCTGGGGAGGGCAGGGACCTCAGTGGGGTAGACAGTGCCACAGTCCACGTTGTAAAGCATCCTCTGGGGGAACTGATCTCTGTTGTTTGGAGATGACCCATAATTCCAGGGGATCCCCAGGACCCACCTGGAGGCTGGCATCCTTACTAGGTACTCATCAGTCCTGTGGCTTCAGCTATCACAGGCATAGAAAAACCTTTCATTTGGGCGAGGGAAGATAATGAGCCCTGCCTCACAACAGCTCTGTCCACTCCCTGGGTAAGAACCAAACATACCCCCTTCTCAAGTAGGGATGCCAGCCTCCAGGCGGGACAGCTCATCTCCAGACTACAGAGATCAGTTCCCCTGGAGAAAATGGATGCTTTGGTGTGTGGACTATGTGGCATTGTATTCCACTGAGGTCCCTGTCCTCCCAAGGCTCAACCTCCAAATCTCCAGTTCCCCAACTTGCATCTGACAACACTACCCCCCATCCCCCCCAGTGGCCAGGGACCCATGGCAACCCTAAGAGAGCCAGTTTGGTGAGAGCCAGTTTGGTGTAGTGGTTAAGTGCGCGGACTCTAATCTGGGAGAACTGGGTTTGATTCCCCAACTCCTCCACTTGCACCTGGCTGGATGACCTTGGGCAAGCCATAGCTCTGGACCAGCTGTTCCCTCAAGGACAGCTTGGGAAAGAGCTCTCTCAGCCCCACCTACCTCACAGGGTGTCTGTTGTGGGGAGGGGAAGGGAAAGGAGTTTGTAAGCCACTCTGAGACTCCCTTGGGGAGTGGAGGGCGGGGTATAAATCCAATCTCTTCTTCTTTTTCTTCTAAGTCATGAGGCTGAGAGGCAAAGATATCTGGAGGCCTCAAGAAAGCCTTTCCCTCACACACACTAGTCTTACTACCAATTTTCTTGCAGGCCGACATAGGGTTGCCAAGTCTAGGTTGGAAAATACTTGGGGACTTTGGGGGTGGAGCCAGGAGAAGGCGGGGTTTGGGGAGGGGAGGGGCCTCAGCATGGTACAATGCCATAGAGTCCACCCTTCAAAGCAGCCATTTTCTCCAGGGGAGCTGATCTCTGTCAGCTGGAGATCAGTTGTAAAAGCGGGAGATCCCCAGGCCCCACCTGGAAGCTGGCAACCCTAGGCTGACATTTCCCAGGCACCCTCCAAGCCTCAGGATTGGGCCTGAAAAAATGGGAGCCAATTGCTGTTAAGGAGGCAACGGTTTGAGAGGAAGCATACAAGAGCATTCGCTTCCTGAAGCTGGGTGGCAGTGAAGCTGCTTTTGGAGAAACTGAGACTTCCATCTCAAAGTGGGGTTAGTTTGACCTAAAGGGGACCATCAGGCATTAATAAAGAGGTAGGAAAACAGTGCATTGCATTCAGAAATTTTATTGTTTTCCTGACGGTTTCTTTTCCACGGGAGTTTTGCTCTGTGTGGTTGTAGCATACCTGCATTTTCTGCTCCATTTTTATAACTGTGCTCTTACTTAACCGTTACAGTATTTGTACAGTTCATGTTCCAATTCACTCTAGGGTTGTCAACTCTGGTTTGGGAAGTTCCTGGAGATTTGGGGGCAAAGCAGGGATTTCAGCAGGGATGGGATGCTTTAGAGTTAGGCTTGCCATTCCCGTTGGGGGTGGCAGATCCCCTGGTTTTTGCAGTCTCTTGCCCACCACCAGCCAGGACCTCTGCCCAACCGCAATGTCACCTGAAGTGCCCACGTCACCCAAAAGTGGTGATGTGGGCATGGCAGGGGCGATGCTATGGTTTTGGGGCAAAACTCTATGGTTTGAGGGTGATTTTACCATAGAGTTTTGCCCCCAAACCCAGAGTGTCATCCCTGATGTGTCCACGCCACTTCTGGGTGATGTAGGTATGGCACGTGATGCCACTTCTGGTGATGTTGGCACATTGGGGGCAATGCTTCCGGCTCCTGGAATGTCCCCCCTACCTCCACCCCCAGCATCTCAAACAGACCTGGCAACCTTACTTAGAGCCCACCCTCCAAAGATGCTGTTTTCTCCAGGAGAACTGATTTCTGTAGTCTGGGAACCAGTTGTTTCTGGGAGAACTCCAGGCCCCGCATGGAAGTTGACAACTCTAGTTGCAAGCCTGAAGGTGGCAGCTGGTAGGAGACTCACCTGTGAAGGGGGCTTTGCCTGCATGGTGACATCCCTTCTGGTACAACCTGGAAGTGACAGTGTGCTCTAGCATTTGCTCCAAACTCTATGGTTTAACCATAGATCTTGAGGTGAATGCTAGAGTGTTGCCTGATACAATGATACCATGCCCAGATCAACCAGAAGTGACATCATGGTTAAAGCCAATCCTACCCCCATTTCCCCCCCACCATACAGTTGAGTGGCAGCTGGCAAAGGGGGTGAGAGATGGCTTCCCTGGCTTATTCTGCCCGGGTGCTTCATGCCTCATTTGGCCATACAGGGCACACCCTGACAGAAGGAGGAGTTGCCAGGGGAGGTCAGGAAGGGTACTTTGAGCCCTGCCCAGTCAAGCCCCCAAACCAGAGTGGTGCCCTTGCCTACTCCAGGGCTGAAGGGGGCAAGAGAGAAGGGGTAGAAATGGCCCCTGCCCACAGCAAGATCCTACAAGGCCATTACCCTTCCTGTCACTCCCTCCTAGAAGAAAGGGCAGTTTCACACCTTGTATGTTCTATAGTTTCACACCTTGTATGTTCTATAGCCAGGAGGCAAGAAATTCCTTGAAAACGAGGGCCGGGATTTTGTGCATCCCTCAATCAACAAACAATTCCCGAACAGGCCATATATGATTGGTTGGGACTTGAAAATTTATTCCAACGTGCTGCTGCTTTTCTTTTTTAAAAAAACAAACTTGGCTCAGGCTGAGTAGTACAGACTGAAGTGTAGTAAAACCAATATACTCGTAAAAACTTTTTCATTCACAGTACAGATGTCATTTACAAGAAGAGTCACAAACATCAAATGCTGAGATTTTTTTTTCTTTTCTCTCTTTTTTTTAACATTATATTCTGTGCTTTTGACCTCCAATTTTTTTTTTGCACTCTTATAACCATTACAGACATTGTAAGATGCAAATGTAAAAACTGAACTGGAAATAAAATTACAGGCAAAACAACCAAATTACACTGTACTCTGTACATATTTACAGTACCTTTTTTTTTTGGAATGTATTGCCATTTTAAGAACATATAGAAACTTTCTAAAGGACTATTCCACTTACAGAATACATACACCTTTTATAAAAAAAGGCAAATATTTATCTTACATGAGACCATGTATATTAAATTTTGCGTACACATTATAATATTTTTTTTTTACATTACATTTACTAAAGTGAGCGTAAGTGCCGTAACATTTCAATAACGTAAAACGTGTTAGGACCCAATTTTGGTATTTACTCTTTTTAAAAAAATATTTTACCTTTTAAAATTCACGAACACTGTGCAAGAACTGGACAAAGTAAATCTTAAGATAACGCACACCCGCATACACACACACACACACTCTCGCACACAGTCAAATCAAGTGGGAGATAAAATGCAGGGAAAAGTTATTGTAGAGATGCAATGGAAGGGCTAGATCAAAACACGTCATTCTCGACTCCAAAAATGGTTTGTCTTAAGAACAGGAGATATTGCTTGCCTGAATACTTTTCAAAAGCCAATTGTAATAAAATGTAGCAAAAGAAATTTCCTCAAGGTTTGCTATTTTGAGGAGCATCAATCGCCTTAACTGTAAAGGCCAGATCATTTTTTTTTTGTTAAAAAAATTCTCATTGAGCCTTAAACCCGTCAGAACCCAGCAGTTACGGTTTTCCCATGGAGTCATATGAAGAGCTACCAATTGGGTTAGCTCCAAAGATGTCCCTTCCTCATGTTTGAAAAGTTGGTTCACATGTCACACTACAGCTGTGCACCAGAAAAAGTGCCAATAAACCCAACAGTGCGCTGTTTGCACAACCTTTTGTGCAGGCACACAAATGGCTCTACAACCTACCTATTGGAACACTTATGTATGTATGTACATATGAAGCTGCCTTATTGTAAATCAGACTGTTGGTCTCTCAAGGTCAGTACTGCCTACTCAAAGGAGCAGCAACTCTCCAGGGTCTCAGGTAGAAGCGTTTCACATCACCTATTATCTGATTCTTTTAACTGGAGATGTGAGAGATTGAACCTGGGGCCTTTTGCGTGCCAGGCAGATGCTTTACCACTGAGCCACAGCCCTCTCCCAGCTCTTGCACAAAACAGTGGCAGTGTGAGTGGTCCTTTTCTGCCCACTCCTGGTTCTGTAGCTTCAACTCATATTCATTCCAAGTGTGAGGAGCATTTGCCAGTGAGGCAGTCCTGCTCAGATGGAAGTCCAAGTGCAGACCCCTGGGATTCTGTGTCAGAGTCAATTTGGCTCACAGCCAAGTATTCGCACTTCACTGGGTTGTGGACTACAGTGTATATTCATTCAACACTGTTAGTTAGGAGTCAGATCTTTAATGCCCTGGTTATCCTTATTACATGTTACCTTCAGAGAAAGTTATTAGATGAATTCACATTCCTGGGGTTAGACAACCAACTGGTTTGAAATGCTGACCTTTAATGAACTGTTAAAATGTGCCCTGTCGTAGTTACTGGGCTATCACAAACATTCAGAAACCACATAGCATATTGCGATGCTTTAATGAGAACTCCTTTATGAATCTACAATAAAGCACTTCGTAGATTAAAACCAAGATAGACTGTTTGTTTCATCACTTTCTTTACTGTTGTCTTTGGCCTTACTTAGGGATAAAGCTTAGCAAGGGACTTTGCAACAGTCACGGGAATGTCTGGGAATCAAAATACAGAGGGCCCTGCCCCTGGAAATTTTCACATTTTCTGGCTAAGTTTAAGAATTACCAGCTTTGCAAGATATCACTTTGCAAGATATCTTCATGGAAAATTCCCTGAAAAGAATGCTTTTAACTTCTCAAAAACTGACCTCCATGCAGAAAACATTAAAAAGGAAACCTATAGAATTCAGGATATTGAAGGGGGGAAAAAAGGACAATAGTACTTCGTGGCCTAGACGATTAAAATCTGAAACAATTTTAAACAATAATGGTGGGTTCTATCAGCTCTCTTTCATCCGAGGACATGATAAGGGAACCCTTTGTCACATGGCTCTCTCCTTCGGCATTCCCTATAGCACCACACTGTGGGGACTACACAGCAACTGCTGATGATGGGTCTTAGCCCCTGTGGTTGACCCGGAGCTCCTCCTTTGGGGCAATTTAAGTGCTTCCGGTTAAGCACATTCTTAAGGCATTGTTAGGTCTGCCTCAAGTGCTCAGCACCTTGCAGTTTGAGCCCTTAGTGTGTTATGGTTGCTGGCCATAAGGAGAACCAGCTCCAGGTAGCCGGTCAGTGCACGCAGCAGGCTGCCGAGAATTGCCCCGAAGACAACAGGAGGCCAGTTGGTTAGGACAGATGGATGGAAGGGTATAGCTACAACCTGTTATTTGCGTATATTGCAAACTATCTCAGAGCTGCTCCAACAAGAGGATTTCACATGTGACGCTTAAGCCAGCTTTGCCTTCAACCTGTCTCCCATGAGTCTATCAAAACGGCTTTTCTTCGCCATTTGCAAGTTACGGAAGCAGCACAAGTGAGACACGTTTAAGCCTCACATGTGGAAACCAAGACTGGCTGGGCCTTTGCAGTAGGGCTAAGCCATGTGGAGGTAACATCAGGGATCATGCTGTCATACTAGCATCAAAGGAGATTGAAAGCTATCATTTGCAGATACACCGATGCAAATGTTTAGGACCTGGACTTCCATTGGATCCCAGATTGGGGGGAGGGGTGTCCTCTACAGTTGGGGAAAGCAGGCAGTATCGTCTACCAAAGCTAGAGACAAGCTGCCCTGCAGCGTGTCTTCCATGCTCTGCTTGTGCAGTCCAGTGCCAACTGTCCCCGTATCCTAGCGTTTCTCCCGAAACATATACGCGTTTGATAGTATAATATGTACAAGATGCTCTTTACAACAATCAGTTGCCTGTTTATGCCGGCAAGTGGAGAAAACATTCCTCTGCTGAAACCTAAACAAGAGCGAAAGGTAACCAGACCCAGACAGTTATTTTTTTTAAAAAACCCAAAACCAAACGCATGTGCCGGATTGTTAACAGACTCCATTGGAGCTGAAAGAAAATGTAACTTTCCATGCACCAAAAGGAGAAAAAATTCAAAGGCTGAAAAACCGAGTGTCCTGTGCCATTTGATCTAGCCCCACCAAAACACAACATCGAATACACATAATATGAATGGATAATAAATGTGCAGGTGTCCCCATAACGGCTCAGGGACAATTTCAGTACCTAGAACCATTTGGTACAAATAGAACTGCATGGAAATTAAGGTAGTGAAGGGGAGGGGGGGAGCAGAAATTAACTTGCCAAAATGGCAGCCAACACCATAACAGAGACAGAATGCTTTCCAGTAATGCCCACAGAGGTTTTGATCCAGGGCTTTCTCTCGCTCACTGAAGCGGATGGGTAACATTCTAGATCTTTCAAAATCATTGAAAATGCGGTGGAAATTTCACTGGAGCTGGAATTTTAATCCATATGGTAAATGTTCATACCCATAACCTGTTGAAGAGTGGGATGTACTAATCCTTTCAATAAGGTCTGCGGGTTAGGTCCAGGGTGGACTTGCTACCAAGATCGTTGTGGTTTTCTGCAACAAGAGAGACTTCGGAAGTGGAAGTAAACAGAGGAAAAACAGTATTAGACCATGAATGGCATTTTCCAGTGAATTCTGAAATTCCAGTCAGTTTGGTCACCTTCACAATCTTAATGTTATGTAAAAAAAATTACATCCTGTTGTCCGTAATTTCATATACAAACACAAACATGAAACGATACATTGTGGATTATTCCTTTAACCCGCCCCTCCTCCCCCAAGCCATCCCATGTCATTCACTCGTGCAACAATTCCTGATTTATTTTAAGGTGGCTCAAAATGATCTAATTCACCATTTCATTTGCCCTTTTTTTTTTTGTAGTACGTACATAATAATTCAGAACATCTCGGAAAGAACATCTCGGGTCTACGGGCTAATTACTGGTGGAACAGTTTTTGCCAAGAGTTTTTATGTCCCTCGTACATAGGGAGGGACCCTCCGAATATGCAACGAGATTGTTCTTTCTCAGAGCAGTTATTTACCAGCGGCTGTATTAAAGCTATATCAGCAGGGCAGAGTTGCATGCCTCTGACGTAACCTCGCTATGTGGTGTCATGTGGTTGAGAGGTGGGGGACGACTACTTTTTCGAGATCATCACTCTTCCCTTCTAATAGAAAACTTTTGTGATGGAATTGGGCAGTGAAACGAGGCTACCTACCAGGAATGCAGGGCTTTCTACGTACATGGTGGCCGGTGAATGGGGTAGAGAGACACACACTCTCCAGGTATGCTGAAAGACTTTGGAAATGAAAAAGACGAAGAAAAACCCCATAAAAATTAGTTGGACAAGGACTAGGCATGCTCATTACACTCTAGGAGGCATGGAATGTTGAAGGCAGTTTGAGAGAGTAAGGAGAAATGGATCTGCTCTGAGAGGATATGAAGTGTGTCTAATAGTCTCTGAGAGGATATGAAGTGTGTACCCCCTCACCCATTCCCCCGAAAAACCCTATTCTATACAGCAGAGGGAAGGAGAGGTAGGAATATACTTCTCAATACATTGTAACACTCAGGTTTGTGGATGTATGAGCAGAATTTCCCAGGAAGTTATCACAATGGGGGCAAGCATGCTATGCTTTCAGATGGCTGAGAATTAGCATTAGGTGAGCAAACTTTTTTAAAAATTTATTACTACTGTACAAAACTGTAACGTATATGCAAGATCGCTAGTCTTCCTTTCTGGTAAATAAGATATCTAAAAGTGCAGCAGTCTTATGCGATTGCACTGTCGGCGATGGAGGGAAGAAAACTCCCAATTCTTTATCTCCTCGGGTTTCCTTGAGGGCCTCCATCTTGTGGTACTTGCCAAAACAAGCTGATTGGGTAATCATGACCCACGGCAGTTTGAAATGCTCAGAGGCTCACTATACAAATACGGATTTATCTTCTGCAGTTCACGTTTTTTAAAAAAATTCCGAAAGGGACAAAAAGGGTGGGGGAAACAATTTCCCTACCCGGGACAATCGGGTTGGATTCCCCCCCCCCCTCCCCGAAAATTGGGATTGTTGGAAAATTATTTTAAAAATGACTTGCAAAGCTGAGATTTTATTTCTCTAACTGGGGAGTGAATTTTTGAGGGCAGCATTTTTTAAGGAAACAAGGGGCTGGGTTTTACAGCCAAGTCTCTGCCTTCCAGAGGCCGGTGAAAGGCACCCTAAATGGGTTGTGTGCGTGTGTTAAAGCAGCAGCCCGTCCTGGAATTTAAAGCAAGGAAAATGCTTGGGGGAACCTAGAATGGGACACTGTTAATGGAAAGACTTTTTACATTCAATATATTTCTGTTTTCTTTACATGCTATTTTTTGGGGGGGGGGGGGGCCTTTTTTATGGGTCCCTTCTTTTAAAAAGTGCTTTGGAGGGGACTGTGTGCAAATCAGGCACATCATAGATCCTTTTTCCGGGGGGAGGGGAATATCCATTCATGGCCCTTGGGGCCTCCCCCTACAAAATAAGTGCTAGTTTCAGTTAAAATTCAAGGGTAAACACTCCCCCCGCAAATTAAAGCTATCACAGCTGTCCTTAAAGCACATTTATAGGCAACGAGAGTAATGCAAATCATAATTATAATATAAGCACTTGGGCACATATTAAATAAAACACCTAATAAATAGGGGTCATTGCTGTCTGTACAAGGGGCACAGGGTCATTTTGCCTAATAACTCAACTCAATATATTTTAAGAGGTGTTTCGGTTTTCCCCCTAAACGTTTTTTTTTTTCAGTGCATCTCTCCAAAACGCTTCTCGACCCCTTTCTCGTTCTGCAAACTACACGAACCGACGTTTAAATGGTGAAGGAGATGCAAACTAATAAACCTCTTTCCAAAACTCTCTTTAAAAAAACAATTCACACCCTCAGCATCTGTATATTTCAAGCAACAGAATGGTCTAGAAAAAGGCACAGGTACATGTGGAAATAAGACCAGACGGAAACAAAAGAGAACCAGCAACATGTCTGTGAGTTTGGTCACACTCCGAAGTCCTTCTTTTACCAATAAGTGCTGACCAAGGTGTGTCAATTTACATGGGAAACCAGTGACAAAAGATGGAAGGTGGGCTCAAGTACTTCCTGTATCGTCATCCACTCGCCTCTGCGGTAGGCTGAAGCCTGCTTGTTCCAGGGGTGGGCTATTCCTCCGACGTGCCCCCACTTGGGAGGCTAGCTCTCCTGAGAAGTTCCTTCTCCTAACAGAGAGTGGGCAAGAGGTTGATTGGCCTGTCAGGGACTCTGCCAAACAGCCAGTGCTGCTGCTCCGGTCCAAAGTCTGGGCTGGAAAGTCTGAGATGAAAGTGCGGATGGGTTCCAAGGAAGTGCTTGGGCAGCTTGGCTTTTCCTTCCCTGACTTTGCCAAGGGTTCTTTCCCACTCCTCAAAGATCCTGGAGAGCGCTCACCCTTTGGGCCGGAACTCTCGCTGGGAGTCGAACAGCCTTCCTGCTCTCTGCCGCTGAGTTCGGCGCACGTTTTAACCCTGTATTCCTCCTTAGCTACCTTCCGCTGAAGCCTACTGGTCCTTATCATCCCTTCTAAGTAGCTGCTGCTTTGAAGCGGTGGAGTTGCTGATGATGACGCCATTTCTTGTGGATCCTGGGCCTCTTGGCTCCTTTCTTTCGCTGGGCCAAATTCAGATAAGGTGCTGCCAGGTGCAAAATGGCTGGCATGCAGTGACATTACGGAGCCACGGCCCAAAGTAGGGTGGCTGCTGGGCCTTGTTTGGACCATCTGGATGCCCCCTATTGGAATCATAGGACATGGACTCCTGGGGAGCTGCTGGGAATGCAATGGAAGATGGCTGAAGACATAGTCTTCCACTCGGCTTGGTGGGTGGATGTGTATTTCATGAGGTGATTGCCAAGATCTTAAGCAGAGGTGCTGAGCGGTGCCTGGTGAACTTGTCGGGCTCCTTGACGCCGTCTTCTGCAATGACTGGAAGTGTAACAATAAAATGTACCAATCAGCATATTTATTTTTTTATACTTTGTGCCCTCAAACAATGAATTACTAAGGCTGCTACTCATTTACCTAGAGCATTTTAAGCCTCCCCTTTCTCCAAAACTGGAATCATGGATGAGTTTCAGTGACCATTAAAAAAAAATTACAAGCATGCAACAAATGCTTGTTATTAAAAATTAGCTGTCAAAACTGTCAAAAGCCCTTCTTCCACCTTGCAGGATCTCAACAAAGTGGAAGACAGTTTTTGCTAACAACTTCAGGGACGCTATTCCATCAAATCGGAACACCCACTGGAAAAAAATCCTAGATCTAGCAGTGACTGTCCTAACTACCTTAACAGGAAGTAATAACCAATAGGTATTGATCACGTGAAAACACTGGGAATTAAACAGTAAGTCAGATCGGCATTTATGAGGAAGACATTGTATGTCTTCTTCTCGGTCATTGTTTCCACTACAAAACTCATAAACAGCAAGCCATCACATGCTAAACGGGAAGCCAAAGTTTACCACCTGAGTTACAATGTGATTTTACGACAGCTGCCAAAAATTTAGCCACACGTGATGTTACTTGTTTGCCTTCATCTCTCAGTAACCAAGGAGACTTAGCTTCCAGAGAGAGAGAGTCCTGCTTAAGCAAATGAAAAATCAGTTCAGCTCTCAAGTCTGAAAATTCAGGGCAATCCAAAATAACACGATCTATAGAGTCAATTCGGTTAGTACCACATCCGCAGAATCTATGAATGTGGAAAACCATTGAACGGTCTTAGTGACGCCCCTGAGAAGAAGAGATTGGATTTATACCCCACCCTTCACTCACTTGGAGTCTCAGAGGGGCTTACAGTCTCCTTTCCCTTCCCCTCCCCACAACAGACCCCCTGTGAGGTAGGTGGGGCTGAGAGAGCTCTGAGACAACTGTCCTTGAGAGAACAGCTGGTACAGAGCTATGGCTTGCCCAAGGGTCATCCAGCCAGGTGCAAGTGGAGGAGTGGGGAATCAAACCCGGTTCTCCCAGATTATAGTCCGCGCACTTAACCACTACACCAAACTGGTTCTCATGAGGGCAACACGTTCAAATGTGCAGCATAAATGTCCTTCTATATCTTGGAAGGGATAATTCAAACAAGTAGTATGGCCCTTTTATCAGGGGAAGACTACCAACTGAAAAGGATGAACATACTCTATGAGCTCTAACCAGCATATTCTTATAATCAAGGACCTTCAGGCATCTTTTAATTAACTGACTCAATTCACAGCTACTTGTAGTTTCTATCATATCACAGGTGATGCCCAAACATAGTAATCTGAATTCCAATAATTCGTATGACGACCCACCACAACTAATCCAAAAAAACCTGATTAAGTTCAATTTCACCATCTTAATTTTCAGATTAAACACTCTCCACCAAGCCTTTGCTTCAAAAGACATCTCCCTAATCTCGGATCACAAAGTTATTCCTGCCACACATCTTGGAGTTCCCAGGATATTGTCCGAAAATTGTAGTAATGGTCCATCAATGCTATCTGTTGCACTGATCCAGACCCCTTTACCACACAACAATGGCCAAGGAACTTTAGCATGAAATGCTTTAACTGATGCAGGGACATATTGTATGTATCAAAAATAACTTAAATTAGGCACACTTGAACTAGTGGAGAAGAGTATGTGAACTTTCAGTTGTTTTCTCAAAACTAAATGAAGGCTGCATAATACTGGGTTAGATCAGATGAACATATCCAAGCTCAGGTTTTTAATATCTTGTTGTCTGATGGCATTTTATTTATTTTTTCAAAATATTTATACGTCCACCTTTCTCCTGAACATCTTAGGACCTGAGATGGGTAAAAACAGTATAATTTTTTTTTTTCTAAAACAAGCATTAGAATTAAAAATACACATTAAACTAACCTAAAACCTATTCTGCCCTCCCACCAGCGAGTATAATTATGAACATGTTTGACATCTTTATATTGATTATGCCATCTGCACGTGGTCTATGTAGTTCAGGCAGAGAACCCCATTCCCACTATCTGTCACCCAAGGTACTTTCAACTGGAGATATCAGGAAATACACCTGGGACCTGCATCTGCCACCGGGTAATGACTTCCATCACTTACAAACATAAGAAGGTGCTTTTATACTGCATCAGATCATTGGTCCACTTTGCCCAGTGCTGTTTGTTTTGACTGACAACAGCTCTCCAGGATCTCACAGAAGGTTTCCCCTGCCCCAACACCTGCTACTTAAGATTATTTACTCGGAGATGCCAGGGATTGAACCTGGGACCTTCTGCATGAGAAACATGTGGCCAGTCTCTAAGTTTATGCTTGTTTATGTGACCACTCCCTAATTTAAAAGAAAATATTTTTGACGGAAGAAATCCAAAAATGAAAATTTTGGATAGAGGAAGTGGAGCTTACCCATTTAGGTTCTTCACACAGCTCTGTATTTTTGCCAAGCGACTTGTGAGGTAGAGGCATTGAAGATGATATCCCATGCTGATTTTTACCCATACTGTGGATTTTTTCGTCTGGTGCTGAATGACTACTAGAAGGCAAATCTTCTCTTCCTGGGGATGGGTAGCGTGAAGGTGGCTCTGAATAGCTGTGGGGAAACATCTTCTTCATGGATAAGTATCTGCCTGAAGACACTTCTCTACTTGGAGACACTTGCCTTACGGGAGAGACTCCTCTCTCTGGTGGAGGGCAGGTCCGTGATGACAGCTCTCTTCTTGGCGAAAGGTACCTGCTTGGTGAGAGCTCCAGTCTTGGGGACAAACTCCGTAGAGGAAACGTCTCCCTCCTTGGGGACATACGGTGACAGGGGGAAATCCCTACTCCTGGTGAGAGGCTCCTCAGAGAAGCCGTTTCTCCAGTTGGTGAAAACCTTTTAGGCGAAGTTTCGTTTTTGGTTAACAAATGCTTTCGAGCCAACGTGGATCGATTACTGCCAGCACCGCCCGTGTCCTTGCTTGGGGACCACTTCCTTCGAGGGGAGGCATCTTTGGGGATCGACAAGTCCATTGCTAAGAACATCTGTGGCCTAGTTACTGATTCCCTCTCAGCAGAAGCTAAGTGCTCGCTGGAGGTCAGAACGGGCCGATGGTGTCTTAAGTAGCTGTGGCAGACGGCAACTTCACTACAGTCTGCCGACCATTTCATTTCTAACCCTGAGGAGGTGGCCCGGTGTCTTTGATCAGCACGCTTGCTGCTCGAGAGCTCTTCTGATATGGACAACGCTGTCTTGGTGCCTTTTTCGAGGGTAGAAGAAGGACTTCTAGGAGACTGTCCTGGGCAGAGGGAGGTAGTCTTATTTTCGGAGAGCTTTTCCGATGGCTCCTCTTGGCTTTCCTCCTCCTCTTCTTCCTCCTCCTCTTCCTCATCCTCTTCATTGTCATCAGACTCCTCCAAGTCTGAAAACTGGTGCTCTTCAAGTGGGTCAGATCCCTCATGCCCTTCCGAATCTTGAAAGACGTCTTCACTGGTTCCTAAGAGGGGAACAAATGATCAGTGATGAAAGAAAGTTACCCAAGTATTAGAACAGTCATCTGTCTTGTGATACCATAGAAGGCAACCTCTGTTGAACTCAGGACTAGTGGCCAAGCTGACACTGCTAGGTACTTTGACTACTGTGCAAGCCAGTATTGAGAGCCAGTTTGGTGTAGTGGTTAAGTGCACGGACTCTAATCTGGGAGAACCGGGTTTGATTCCCCACTCCTCCACTTGCACCTGGCTGGATTACCTTGGGCAAGCCATAGCTCTGTACCAGCTGTTCCCTCAAGGACAGCTTGGGAAAGAGTTCTCTCAGCCCCACCTACCTCACAGGGTGTCTTTTGTGGGGAGGGGAAGGGAAAAGGAGTTTGTAAGCCGCTCTGAGACTCTTAAGTGAGTGAAGGGCGGGATATAAATCCAATCTCTTCTCTTCTTCTCTCTTCTTCTAGTTCATCTAGCCCAGCGCCCTCTCTCACACTGTGGCCAAACGTTCTTGGCAAAGTCCCATTTGTTGTTGATGGGCTCTTGCAGGAGAACTCCCTGATGATTTATGCTCCCATATTACTTTGTTATTGACTCATTTTCACCAACTGTCAAGGTATTTTGGTATGAATGCTTATCCATCTGGATGACAGATACATGATTTATGTTAACTTTGGCGTTCTAGGCATAATTTTCCAGTACGAGTTATTCATAAGTGTGAGCAAAAGGTAGGGAATATGAATAGTTGTTGGGTGAGAAATGGTTTCAGATTCAGAGGCATCATATGATACGGACACATGGGAATACAAAATAGTTTTCATGAGTTAACTGATGTGTCAGTTATTATAAATAAGCTTCTGTATTTAACTTTCTACAGTAGACATCAGGATTTTCCATACAATCTTTTCTCCCCAATGCACAAAAAAAACCAGATCCCCACTTCTTTCCCAACACTGGAACATTTTCTAATCAAAAGAGAAGGAAAGAAAAAAACACAGAAAAGGGGGAGAAAAGAAGACAGGCACAGGAGGAAAAAATAAAGAGAAGAAGAGATTGGATTTATTCCCCGCCCATCACTACTCGAAGGAGTCTCAGAACAGTTTACAATCTCCTTTCCTTTCCCTTCCCCACAACAGACACCCTGTGAGGTAGATGGGGCTGAGAGAGCTCTTTCGAGGACTGTTCGTGAGAGAACAGCTCTGAGAGAACTTGTGAGTGATTCAAGATCACACCAGCAGCTGCATGTGGAGGAGTGGGAAATCAAACCCAGTTCTGCCAGATTAGGACCAGGGCTGGGATACAGAGGCAGGCAATAACAAGCCCCCTCTCTGAAATGTCCAAGCCTCACTAGGGATCGCCAGAAGTCCACCATGACTTCCAGGCAGACACAAATACATACAGAAAAAAGAATGAAATGGAGGAGGGCAGAACTATTTTAAGATGCACTTTGGGTCCCGGTTAGGGCGGTAAGCGGGATTATAAATATCAAAATATTGTAAATCTAAAGCTCTGCATCGTGTCAGCATGATACAAGGAAGCCCATACAGCTAAACAGATTCTGGTGGAGTGCGACACAGCCACCAAGAAACGGAGAACAAGTCCCGTCAGAATACCAGTGGCTCCTGGTTCAAAACTATTACCTCTTGCTAGGATACTCTGTGGGGAGGCTCAGGGTTTGAGTAGGGGCTTTTCCACATGGGTTTTTTCCACCAGTGCTGGCCCTATAGTGCTTTGGTTTATCCCAGTTTCCACATACATTTTCGTGCCTCTAGTTTTCACCTTTTTTTTTTGGTTCTTCCTCATTTTTTCCTGGTTCTTTTGAGGCCATTTTTACCCAGATGATTTTCTGGAAGCCAATTCTGAGTCGCTATTTACCTCGTGTGCAATGTTCCTGTTGGTTTTCTTTGTCCCACCCACCTTCAGGTCAAACATCTCCCCCTCTCCCCCCATGACAAATGGTTTTGTTTTCTTTTTCCAAATAAATGGCATTAAAATATTGATATATTGCTACACTGTAACAATAGGCCTAAGCAGTTTCTCTGAATTCCCAGTTCTCATTTTTTAAAAGTCTCCAGCCCCATCCTGTGTGGAGATACACTTTCCCGCCCTTAAATCTCTGTGAGAGGGAAGCGGTTAGAGATTCGCTAGCATTTAGGAAATTCGGTGATCCATTTAAAATATTAAGATCGTGAGCTATACAGAATTCCATAAGTTGGAAACTAGCCTTATTAAATCGGGTATCCTTAGAGATACGTTCGCTGGCAAGAGGTAAGGGTAGGGGATCAATCCCTTCAAAACCCAAAAAGGAAATAAGATTATGATTACTCGAACCAATACGCGCATTCATATCACCTATAATAAGAAGTGGAGTGAGTGGAAAGTGTTTGAGTAAAGAGGTAGTAAAATTAGACAGTTTGCCCCAATAATTTCAAAAGTGTTAACTCATCCTTGGAAGGAGGGAGATAAACATTAATTAAAATCAGCAAAAGATTAGTCAAACACATCAACAAAGCTTGAGCCAAGGGGAGAGAGGAATCAAGAAAGGTTATTTCAGCGCATATATTGGTTTTGGTCAAAACTGTTAACCCAGCTTTAAATCTTCCTTGAGGGACATCCCTATGAACAGCAAGATCATACAAACGGAATCCTGGAACATTAATTTTTGGTTTCGTCCAGGTTTCTTGAAGTAAGATACAACCAAAATGGGTAATAAATATCGATAAAATCGAAGTCACTGATGTGGGAATTCAGAGCACCTGCGAAGCCTATTGTTACCACGCTCTGGTGATATAGCGATATTTTAATGGCATTTTTAAACAAAGGGGGTTGCTGTGACACTACCGATGACTCCACCAATGACAACAGCACCTTCCTTTGAAAATCCTCCTTACTTGAAGGCATGGGGAAAAAAATAAACTGACTCTACAACTGTGAAAATGCAGGGGGAGGGAAGATGTACAGAAAGAACTGTGCCTAAACTGATTCCAATGCTTGTGCATCAACCACCAAGAATATTCAGGCGTAAGTAGAGTGCGTGGGGAAAAACCTAGGTGTAAAGAAAAATATCTGGACCGGTGCTTTAATAAGAGTAGAGAAGATTTCTGCCTGGGCCTTCCATGAATTCACCCAGTGCAAAAATACCATTGTGTGAAGATTCTGGTAAATACAAAAAGGAGAAGGCCTTCACATTCAGTAGAGCACCTCCCCCCTCCCCATTTTAACTAGACCAACCCTCCCAGTCAGCTTGAGATTCTGAATCCCAGCCAAGGAGCCGAGATGCTACCCTTCTCACAATGAGTCATCGTTAAACTCAGCAGGGAAGTGGGAAATGATTGACAGCCTGATGCAATTAACAACAAGGTTCCTTTGACAGACCTCACAGAGTCCTCCTGGCTGCTGCGGCCCTGACATCTCGCAGCTATCCGCGGCACAGACCGGAGCGGCAGCTCGCAGGGTTTTTTTGACGCACAGGGAATAACAACCAATTTAGTCTAATTTCCTTTCATTAAGAGGCTGACAATGAAACCGTGCTGGTAGCACAGTCGTTTGTCTTGTGCCACCCAAACTTCCCTGAGTCCCAGAAGGAAATGCCTCCACTTAGCCCCTTCCAAGAGCAGGGAACGGGTTTTGAGAGCTCAATTCCCCATCAGTAAAAGGGACTCCCTGAGCCCTCCAGCAATCGGACACTGGAGCAGATGTCCGCTGGCTGACGCCTAAAGTGACCGCATCTCCCCCGTGGCTGACATGATGCTGGATTCCTTTTTTGCGTGTTTTTTTTTGTTTTTGTTTTGCACATTCTTCCCTCCCCAGGGAAAAACTCTGGCAAAGCACCAGCCCTTCCAAAGAAAAGTACTTTTTTTCTGCATGAGAGAAAATAGCAGCCAAAAAGATTGTGGCGGTTTCCGATTTGAAAGGGAAAGAGCCCTTTAGGCAAAGCAATTTGTAATGGCACCATGGAGAGGGGGGGAAGGCCGCAATGCTTTCTCACTCAAGACCACCTGGGTACCAAGAGAGCAACCAATGTCTAGCTTCATGAAACCAATAGACCCAAATCTTTCTAAGGGATCCAAGTTCTATCGCATGCCCGGCTGGGGGAACCTCACCTAGGTAACAGAGTGCTGTTTCTTCGTTCTTCTGGCTTAGGCAAGCACGATTCCTTTTTCTGAAGCTATTAAGGGCTCTGCAAATCCAGAAGGGGTCTGCATATGTATAGGCACAGTCACACATTGCAAAGGATGCCGTTTGTGTCTGGGGTCCCTATCCAGTGCAACACACATGAGTTGCAGCTTCTCAGTCAGTGCATGTGCAGTGCCAAATTAGGAAAAAGGCACTGGGGGGGGAGAGAGATTGAAGCCCTTCATCTACACACTGCAGACCTGATGTTAATTGGGCATTGTACTTGAAGGAACTGAGGAGACCTCACAACTCACATCACAACCTGGTCTTCTATAAGAACAAAGGGAGATCTACCTGTTCAGAAGAAGAAAAAATCCAACCTGGAGCATCTAACATTAGAATGAGGAGCTCACCCAGCTGACCACCAAATATTAAAAACCTCCCGCCTTTACAAACTTGATTGGAAGCTGGTTCACTTCACGCAGGGAATGGTAAGCATTTGGTTCTACGATCCTCATGTTCTGATGCACTACCATAAGCTAGATTCTAATTAAGATCGCTAACTGGTGAGAGGAATAAGGTACATTTACTCATTAATTTAGCATTTTGCTTACACCCTGCTTGTTCTCCCCAATGGAGACCCAAAGAGGCTTACATTGTTCTCCTTTCTTCTGTCTGACCCTCACAACAACCCTGTAAGGTAGGTGAGGCTGAGAGAGAGCAATCGGCCCACGGTCCTCCAGCGAGCTTCCACGACAGAGCTGGGATTAGCGCCTGGGTCTCCCAGATCCTAGTCGGACACTGCAACCACTAAACCATGCAGGGTCTAGATTAGGAGTGTCAAACATACAGCCTGGGGGCTGGGACAAGCCCATCCAGGGCACTTATCTGGCTGGCAAGCGAGGGAGAGGAGGGTGGCGGAGACAGTGGCAAGAGCAGCCAAAAGACCCGTGTCAGGTCAGCTGGCTGGAGATTCCGTCCCTCCCTTCCACTCTCTCTCTTGGTTGGGCCAGGCTATGCCCAACTGTCACCCTCTCTCCTCCTCATGTCAGAGGTGTGGGGGGTCACCGCTTTTGGATGGAGGGAAGGGGCTGTGTGTGTTTTTTTTGGGCGGTGGCCTATGCAAGCACAGGGGTGTAGTTGGAGGCTAAGATAAAACAGGAGTCTTGAGCCGCCTTAAAGACTTAAAGAGATTTTGTTGCCTCATTTTTATTTCCTAGGCATCTGTATCTTGCTTTTCCCCCCAAATTGGGACCCAAAGGAATGTGCAAGCACCATTCTCCTCCGTCTTATGTTTTTGTCTGCACAACAGCTGTGCAGGGTATGTTAGGCTGAGAGAGCAAATGGCTTGAAGTCACATAGTAGCTTCTGTGTCAGAGTGGAGCTTCTGAACCCGGGCCTCCCAGCTCTTTGTCCCCAGGCTTGAATCTCAGCACCATGAGATGGATGTGTGCGTTTGTGGAAGGTCTCTAAGTAGGACTGAAGGGCATGGAAAGGAGTGGTCGGTGGAAGCAGACCTGAGATTTGGAGGAGAGTGGATTGGTGTGGATGAACCACACAGAGGTGCTGGGAGGAAAGGGCTGATTCAGGAGCTCTGGTCACCGAGAGGCGGCTGGTGAAATCTGTGGAGGGTTTGTGATTTTTTTGTGGTGGACTGAGCAAGTATTGAGGGGGGTGGTTCCAGTTCCTTGGAGAGTTTAGATTATTATATGTCCACTCCAGATTCTGAAGCGATAATCAGAGAAAGAGGTATCAGCTATCAAAGACTGTTATGCAGGGGTCCATTGGAGTGGGAGCGCACAGGAGCGCCGCTCCGGGAGTGAGGAGCCCAGGGGGTGGGCACAGTACCAAGCCCCGCCCCCTCCTCGGCTTCCCCGAGCAGTGCAGAGGCGCAGCGCCCCGGGGAAAGCCCTGCTAGGGTCTTTATTGTTTTTAATGTTTTGTTTGAATATTGATAATTTTTTCATTGTTCCTTTTATGACTGTGTGCTGCTTTTCCAGAGACTTGCTCAAGGTGGCATATACATTTTCTAAGTATACCATTTTTTATCTGGGCACATGGCACATAAGCACTGGAGAAATTTCACCAACCCTTCAGCAGCTTCCACCCCATCAGTTTGGTGTAGTGGTCAGGAGTTGGACTCTAATCTGGGAGAACCGGGTTAGATTCCCCACTCCTCCACATACAGCTGCTGATGTGACCTTGGGCCAGTCAGAAGGTCTCTCAGAGCTGTTCTCTCATGAGCAGTTCTCAAAAGACCTCTCTCAGCCCCACCTACCTCACAGGGTGTCTTGTTGTGGGGAGGGGAAGGGGAAGGGATGGGTGGTGCACATGTCCTGGGTATCTCAAGTCTACTTGAAACATGGTGGTTTCAAGGGAGCAGGAAGAGAATGAGGGTGTGTTGTTTACGCTTATTTTTATTGCACAAAGTATTGGATGGGGAAGGGAACGGAGGAAGAGCAGGTCAGTTTCACTCCCCTGTGGAGTGGAGCCTGAGGGGTTGTGTGTTGCCTTCACACACACGTCCGGTATGTTAGGGGGTGTGGCATATGCAAATGAGTTATGCAAAAGAGTTATGCTAATGAGCTCCTGCACCTCTTTTTTTACAAAATGACCCCTGCTGTTACGTAAAGGAAACACTGGAAGAGTGTTAATTTTTTAAGCATGTTTGTATTTTGGGAGGAGGGGGGGATATCATAAAGAGGGTTTGTCTGTATCCTTTGTAAAGTTTATATCTCCGGTACCTGGTATTACATTTTATGGCACACATGGCCTGGCCCGAACAAAGTGGCATTTATGTCAAATCTGGCCCTCGTAACGAATGAGTTCAACACTTGTGCTCTAGATAGTACAGTACTACAGTGCATAATATAGCATGCCATACAGCTTTTACCTTCTTCTTCTGGCTCGACCAGTGAAGACACTAACACCCCCATTTCCTGACATTTTTTGCTGTGGGCTTTTGACTTCATGTGTTTAGTCAGATTCCCTGAAAGAAAACACACACACACACAGACACATTTGTCAAATCACAGTTTTGATTTCTGCATACAGTGACCAGTTAAAACATTCTGTGCAAGCCAACATTCTCCGTCACAGCCTGAGCTGGTTTCCTTTGAACACTTCTCTATCGTTCTTCCAGGCAGCCTGTCTTTGCGTCCCAGCTCACGTTTCGCTTGTTGGCTTTTCCGGGTGCAGCCTCTCACAATAACTCGCTCTCATGCAAAGCAGAAAAGCAAGCCAGGCACAGGCTTTGCAGGATGGGGGAAGGCACCATCCAAAAAGGCTCTTTGCCGGGGCACACACAGAACAAGCAGGAAGGGGGGAAGAAACGGGGAAGTGGGAGACGGCTACTTATCAGGAAGGGAAGGCCCATGTTTCTCTCCCGGCTTGTCAGAGCACATCAGGCAGTATCAAACACAAGGCAAAATCCAGAAGCAAAAAGTTCTGCCTATCAGGGAAAACAGCAGAAAAGAAGACACCAGAAGAAGTAGAAACAAAATAAAGAATGAGATCCTCTGTTCTCATTTTAGTGTCGCCAAGGAAAGGCTGACTCAATAGGAGACGAAGAAGAAGAAGGATGCACCGTCGAATTGCAACAGATTCACGGTGATCCCAATCCATGGGGCATTCCAAGCAAGAGACAATCAGACTGATTTCCCACGAGGCTCTGCTCTGGTGTTGTCCTTCCCTTCGCCCCGACTGCATGCTTGAATTTCCCACTATTTGCCCCGCGCCACATTCTGACCCGCGGCTTCACCCGAATTCCCCTGCGGCGTCAGTGATCCTGGTTTTTTTGAGGATCACTGAAGCTGCGGGGGAATTTGGGTGAAGCCGCGGGTCAAAATGTGGCACGGGGCAAATAGTGGGAAATTCAAGCACGCAATCAGGGTGAAGGGAAGAGCAATGCTGGAGCAGTGCCTCATGGGAAATCAGTCTCAGAGGTGGCTTCCCATTGCCTTCCACCCACGTACCAACCACAGTCTTCCTCAGGGGGCTCCTGTCCAAGTATTAACTGTGGTCGACCCTGCTTAGCTTGCAGGTTCTGACAAGCCTGGGCTAAGCTGGGTTACTGATTCAGGCTGAACCCCTATGCAGTTAAATAAAGAGCGGAGGAGGAGAACTATCCAGAAACTATTTGGATGTCAGGGTCCGGAAACGAGAACAGATCACTCAACTCCCTCATCCCTACCAGGCAGCTGGCTTTTTGTTAGATCTCAGCACCTTAGGTTCCATCACAGCACTATGAAAGGACACACGTGGTGTGTCCCGGACTCCCACCCTTGCTGCCACATCCATGGCCTCAGACGGGGTGGAAAGGGGTAACTAATTAGTGCAGTGTCATCAATCAGATATGAACCCTTAGGGATGAAGGAACTCCTACTGGTAGCTCGACGGTACATTGGGGTCTGACTGTGGGCCGGCTAAATTTAGCAGAACCCTAACTGTGTGCTGAGCCGGCCAAAGAACCACCAAAGCAGATAATTGCTTGGTGTCCCACTGCTGAGGTGGTTTGACTTCACAGCGAGTATAGGGGAAAGCCCGGGCAAAAAGACCGCCTCCAACTTCTCAAAGGAGTTTCTCAAAGAGCTGGGTTGGAGAAGAGTTTTGGCTCGAAGCTGCTCTGTGTGGGTGGGTGGGGAGAGCAAGCTGGGCTCCCCCCCAGCAGTGTCCCGGCCCTACTTCCAAACATCCATCAAGGGGCTCCACAGCCACATACGGTGTCCAGTTTTCAAAGTCAGTTCCTGATGTTTTTGTTAACTAGCAAATTGGTGCCCTGAAGCGGTTGGCTCAGGCTGGACTAATCTTGTCAGAAGTCAGAAGCTGAGCAGGGTTGGCCCTGGCTAGTATTTGGATGGGAGACCACCAGGGAAGTCCAGGGTTGCCACACAGAGGGAGGCAATGGCAAACGACCTCTATTCATTCCTTGCTTAGAATATTCTATGGGGTCACCATGACTTGGCTGCCACTTAATGGCGCTTTCCACGTCCGTAAGTCGCCCCCTCCACCTGTATGCATGCAACCCGATTTGGGCTTGAAAAGCACAGTCCCAGGAACACTTCTGTGGGGTACACACCTGCTTAGGATTGCTCTCTAAGCCTTCATGCCAGTAATCAGGATGGACAACGCAACAGCAAACACAACCACTGAAATACAGTGCTATTACAATAAAGGCGAAAGTAAAAAGTGATATATATACTCAAAGTGTTATTATAATGTATTGATTGTTTCCAGTATTCCATATAAGACATTCAATACAAAAATATATAGTTATTCCCATCTGGTATCAAAGTGGCATACAAAAAACCCTCAGAAAGGAAATGTCCAAGGAAAATTTATGAATAGAATTAATCAAAATCTGTACAGTGTCCAAAGCGCAAACAGGACGGGGCTTCCGGTATACTCCCATGTTTCGGCAATCCAGTCCCTTCTTCAGTAAAGGAAACTGGCAGAGTATCCAACAAACAGGTCAAGGTCAAGGATTTTCTACAACCTGTAATTCTCCGTGTTGACATGTGCATGCCACTTTGATAGTGTATGGGAATGACTATATTTTTGCATTGAATGTCTCATATGGAATACTGGCAATAATTAATACATTCTAATAACACTTTGAGTATATTATTGTAATAGGACTGTATTTCACAGTGGTTGTTTTGCTTTTGAAGTGTCCTCACCATAAACTACGGACAGGGGACCTACTGGCAAATTGTCTTCTCCAATCCATCCCTTAATGCATGGGAAGGTGCCACCAAAAACCCTGGCTGGCTGGTCTGGTCTCCATGAAGCTCCAGAAACATCTGGATTTCACTTTCTCTGGGGGACCAGCCAAATATGCATGCAGGTGCCATTCCTGGCAATACTGGCATGAATTTGGGGTCCACAAATTGTCGGTGGGCGTGGAAGCCAACCCTTATTTTCTATTGGCCAGCTACGAAGCTGAACCCAACAGAACACTACCTGGAACAATCCTATCTGGACTAGTCGGACTTTTGAGTGACTGTATTTATAAAAGGAAAACCAACTGGTTAAATTTCACTTAAAAATAAACAAACAAGTGTCTGGATTCATTGAGAGGACAAACTATTCCAAAGGAATCAGGATTTTTTGTAAAAAAAAAAAAGAATTCTCACCACTGGCACGTAGTACGCAAGTGGTTTGCGGAAGATTGTTTACTGCACGGTTTGTGGAAGCAACGATGCTGGTGGTGCAAATGATATTTGAAAGGGGCCCCTGGGAGCCCCAAGAGGAAAGAAACATTGGCTGACACACTGGAAGGAAGAGCGTAATACAGAGGAATCTCGACCCAACAAACCACTGGGAGTCCAGTGGATATCCTCACGTGGGACTGTGCCAGAATCATGGTGATCTTCAGACCTTGTTCAATCCACCCACTCCTTTTTGCTGCACTTCTCTTGTGATGGTACTGAAACAAGTACTGGCATCGCTGCGAAGCACAACTGTCCAAAAATGTTTGGGGGGATTTTTTAATATCCCAAAAGGGAGGAAAAAACCCTTTTGCATTTGTGTCTAGCTCTTGAGTGTACAAAGAACTACTCTGTAAAGGCTGAAAATGAAACTAAAAAACAGCAGACAGATACTTATCTTCTTTGCATGGCAATCTGTACTTGGAAGAGATACGATGGCCTTGGCGGGCATAATGTATATCCCCAGCTGCAGTGATTCCTTGAAATCACATCTAGGATGACGAATAAGAGTCCTTCCTTTTTGAAATAGGAGATGGGTGGTGGCGGCTGGGTTTGAACGTAAGAGGAATGAAAGGGGAAGAACTGTTGGGGAGGAGGAAGGAAGGTTTCTCTTCCTTATCCGGACGCCTTCGCCTTGCTCTGACAGGTCCATCAATGGCTACTAGCCATGAGTGAAGGGAACCCCTAGATTCAGGCGCAGTAAACCAAGTGACACCCAGTTCTAGGAGGAGACATCAAGGGACAGCCTTGGGCTCTTCATCCCGTTTGATGGCCCTTCCAAGGCAACTCCTTGGCCACTGTGTGCAATAAGATGCTGGACGCGTCTGGTCCAGCAGGGCTCCTCTAAAGTTCATGGACTGACTGATACGTATATCCTTGAGGGCAAGTTTTCAAAAGTCGGAATAGTTACCCAGCATGTTGCACTGTCAGTCTAGATTCTTCAAATACGCATTAACAAAACGGCATGGCGAAGTAGTTAGACTGTCGACAGCAACAGCTGTCTGCAACCTCGCCAAGCGGGTGGTTAGATTACATGGGGGGAACAGGACACTCTACCACTCTGCAGTTGATTACAGCAGATTATCAAGAGGGATCCCACCTCCCAACAAGGTGCTGGTGGCTCCAATCACAACACTGAATGGTATCACCAGAGAATCTGATCATTCCTACTGACAGTAAAGTGGCTGGTTACAACCACAAAAGCAGCGCACCCAGGGTCAGCCGGAGACGAGGCTGGGGTTCCAGCACACGAGGGGGCGGGGATGTGTGTGTAGGAAAATATTACTTTAAAAAACCCTCACCAATGGCCTGAAGCAGACTACATATTCTCCAGGTGGCAGCTGAGAATGTTGAAGGGAAGAAGAAGAGGAGGAGGAGGAGGAGGAGGAGATTGGAGTTATACCCCGCCCTTTACTCAGAGTCTCAGAGGGACTTTCAAACTCCTTTCCCTTCCCCTCCCCTCCCCACAACAGACACCCTGTGAGGTAGGTGGGGCTGAGACAGCTCTGGTAGAAACTGCTCTTGATGGGAAACAGCTTCTTAAGACAATTCTGGAGGGGGACTTTCCAAATCCCACTTCCCAGCCAGTGGCTCCTAAGGGACTTAAGCTTGTTAGAAATAGCAACAGTGAGAACCTTGTGTAGAAGTGCGAATCTCAGCTTGTATCCTGCAAGAGTTTGGAGGCTTCTTTCTCACTAAACTGCCCCCGATCTGTGTTTTCCAGGATCTAATCATAGCTAAATAAATCATGGCTTTGTGTAATGTCTGAACTTTGCCTCTTTTTGTACAGGAAGGAAAAGGCAATTTCCCCATAAGCATACCCATCTAGTGGAGAGACTGTGACCGAATTTTCACTGTCATTGATCTGGGTCTTGGGTATAAAGTCTTCAGACTACAGCTCTCATTTGATCTTCAATTTTCACACGATTGCCATTCTATCTGTTTTGGCCCTACAGGAACCCATAGTTACTTACCAATTCCTGGACACAATGAAAAACAAAGCCAAAAATAAGAGCCCGAGCTAGCCTCTTTCGACATGACCAACCCCAAAGGGAGAGTTAAGGACCCACTTCACTCTCTCCTACTGGCACCAAAGAAATTTCAAAATAACTCGATGGATTCCGTCATGAATGCAAAAAAAACAAGAACTAGAAGGTGGTGCTAGCAATTTAGATTACTGATGTTCCACTTGGTGATCTGACATCAGTATAAGCCTTGCCGAAAAGGATCTCCAGTTGTACTATAAATTGACTGACAAACAGATTGAAGTGGGGGGGGGGGGAGCAGTCGCATGCACAGGGGAGACACACAAAAGCATGCACACGCAGACCCATATCAACCACTGCCTGCTAGTGAATGAGCTTTCTTATCTGCTTAAACTCTTCATTTGGCTTCTGCCGGACTCCTTTCATTTTGCCTCTGGGAAAGGTTAACAGTCTTCGGCGCTGCCGAAACCTCGAAGCCCTGTTCCTCTTCAAGCTGAATCAGGAGAAGGGAATCTGACCAGCGTCGTGGCTGCCGAGTTTACAAGGCCCAGTGGGCAAGTCCAGGATTCCATAAATATAACCAAAGCGTGTGTCATCGGCCGCTTTTTTTCAGCACATTGAACATGAACGAGAAGCTAAACTCACCACACTGCATGATGCTTACGCTGCACCCCACCCACCCTGTTTCCCCAGCAATGACAACACAAAATATTAACTGCTCCTCTGGGATTTCTATAGAAGAGGCATCATAGTACAACGGAACCAGACTGGAACTGGGGATATGCATGGGAGGGGGGGGGGGATCATGATACTCTAGTTAACTGAGTCTTACGTCGCTCCAGAATCTAGAGGTCGGGGCTGAATTGCATTTCTTTCCATTATGGGCGTTTGTTCCTTCAAATACAGCTGAAAATTAAGTCTGTGAAAGACCTCGAATCAATGTTCTATTTAATAGCATCCTTTGAACTGCTGATAGCATTAGGCAGGCGTTAGCATCGGACAAACGGTGACCGACCACTAAATCCAGGAGGCGCCTGTATTCTTGAGCTGGGGACAGATAGGATCTTCCACCTGCATCTTAGAACTCAGCATGGCATCGAGGGTATCTCAGATGTTTTCAACCTTGCACGGCACACGGATCACACATATGAGGTGCCCAGCTGAATGCAGAGTTCCTTCCAGCAGTTCTCTTGCCATTTTTCATACACCCTCCCTCAGGGGTCATTTTGAGTAAAAGCTCGGGGGAGCTCAGCTCCAGGAGTTGGTGCCAGCCCCCGCCCCCTGCAGGTGAATGCCTGCTTGTGTCATGGCTGCAGCAAAATGACCCCGTCCCCTGGAAAGGTCCTTGTTCCTCCAACCAGCCTTCTGAAGGCTTTCAGCCACCACTGAAGCTATCCTCCCAAAATAGTGCTATTTCTGAGGCTTGGATTAGTAGCTGTCCCCTCTCTGCCAGCTCCTTCCTTCCTTCCTTCCTCCCTCCCTCCCTCCCTTTTCTCTGTCTCTCTCTCTCCTTCTTTCTTTCTTTCTCTCTCTCTCTCTCTTTCTTTCTTTCTTTCTCTCTCTCTCTCTTTCTTTCTTTCTCTGTCTCTCTTCTTTCTTTCTTGCCTTCTGACATACTTCTGGTGTTGTCAGGGGGTGTGGCATATGCAAATAAGGTATGCTAACGAGCTCCTGCACCTTTTTCTACAAAATGACCCCTGCCTTTCCTCTATTTTTATATAATTTCAGCTGCAATTCTGATCCTGCCCGTTCTGTGGCTAAATTACTAGTGTGATGTGCAATGCTCCCTCTTAAGCTGTGGAGTCTTGTGAGCGAAAATTCTACTTTGTGAGCCACTGGGATTAAAGTTGTGAGCGGGCGATTTGGCTGCTGCATACATTAGTTTGCTCTGGAGCCGTCCTTCCTGAACTAAGACAAAAATGTGTGAGCTGGAGGCTAAAAAACTGTGAGCTAGCTCACACTAACTCACCTTAGAAGGGAACACTGGAGGTGTAGGGAAGGAATCTCTGAGAGCAGATATTAAATCATGGTTTCCACTGTTCCTGTTCCACTGTTCCACTGTCTCCAAAATCAGTTTTCCAAATCTTGGGAACGTAGGCTATTGGTACTGTTTGCATGACCTGGCAGGAGTTATCCAAAGACACAGAAAGGGCCTTCTCACTACCTAAGATTCTTTAACTGGATATACTGAACCTGGGACCTTCTGCATCCCACTGTACTACTGAGCGTCCTTCCCAAGGTTAAGGTCAGGAAAGAAAACTGAGATCTTTTGTAATGCTTTGTGTCAGCATGTTGGCTTAGTTCAGACGTTACACGAAGCCATAGTTCAAGACTGTCTGAATGTGGGTAACTCAGGCAGCTATGCTTAGCTGGGATCCATCAACCCAGGTTCTAAGGCTGTTTTATTTAACCACAGACTGGATCAGTTCAGCCAACACATGAAACCATGGTCTGTAAAGACAGGATTCAGTTCACAGATGATCACACATATCCAGGTTGCCACAACAAACACTAGTGCCATGGCCTTCTTCCTTCAGCCGAGGAAAGAGCCAGCATTAAACCATGATTAAGCCAGGATGTCCATAGATTGTGCAAAATCATAGTTTGGGTGGTTAATAAACCAACTGCAAACGACGGTTTCAGATCCTGGTTTGATGGGTCCCGAAATAACTATGCACTAATGCATTCAAAAAGAAATCACGCCAGCCACCATAACGAAACCTTGGCTTTGTACAGTAGTCTGAACTGAGTCGTAACCTTATGGTTCTGCATGATGCGTAATCGGGTTTCAATTTGGTTTAATCCCAGTTTTGTTCCGGCTGATGCCCTGCTAGACTGAAGAGGGAAGGCAACTGAACCCATCACCTCTCAGGGCACACCAGGATTTGAGTGATCATCTGAGAGCTGAATCCTGGGTTCACCAACAAGCCATGGTTTTACGTTATGTATGAACTGAGCCACTGTGTCCTTGTCTCCCTCTGAATAATTCATTACTGTTTCTCCTTGGCGTCGCCATCTAGTGAAATGCCTATAACGTTGACGATTTGATTATTATGACAGTTTTAACTCAGCCTTTCTCCAAAGAACTCCGAGTGGTATATACGGTCCTCCACCTATCCCTCCTGACCTTAGAAGGTATGCAAGGTTAAGAAACAAAACACTCTAAATTACATAGCGAGCTTCATGACTAAATGGAGAGCTGAACACCAGTCTAGGCCAATGCTTTGTTCCACCATGCATCCTTTGGCTGCATGAAGTATGACGCATTGGAAAACAGGCTACCAAATACTGAGTGTGTGACAGCTGTCAGGAATCCAGGGCATCACAGGATTAAACTGAAATGTCTCAGGAAAGCCAAGAAGACCGTGAAGATTTCAGACCCTCTCTAAGCTCAAAGGACTGAACTTAGCCTAACTGGAAAAAGAGGAGAGAATGGCAATTCGATACCATAACGAATCAGGGAAGAAAGAGCAGTTGACCAAGGTGGTAGGCATGGCTGCAGGAGTTTTACTTGACGGAAAGCTTTATGGTGGTATGGTGGATGAAGGAGAATTGCCATTCCCTTAGACCTGGAAGAGCTTAGTGTTAGTTGGGTTGTGCCCCAATACTTTTGTGGCTTTGGATAAGCTTTCGGACAGTTCTTGAAACTCAGCAATTTTGAAACATGATCTTCAATGCGGCCCAAGCCTCTAAAAACAAAATCAGGTTTCAACATTGTTCCAGTTCACCTGAAGGGCTTCGCTCTTTAAATACACACAAATGAGTTGCACAGAACTCCAAAGGCTAGGATTTGGGGGGTTTACAAGGATAGCCAGTTCTGAAGGGCAATTTGGAAAGGGAAGGAGACCCTTCCCCCTTCTTCAAATCACCTCTTCCAGAAATTGCTTTCCATACTTCTTTAAAAAAAGAAGAGTGAGCCATTAGAGTTCTGTTACATGCATTTACACAGAGGCTGCGAGTGTTTAAAGCATTATATTGTGCTGGAGAGACTGAAGTTAGCGCAACGGGGAGCTAGTTTCCAGGACTAACAGCCTAGGCAGACATGACTGGGACCCTGTTCCTAAAGGGGTGGAAATCAGCCTGTTTCTTTAAAGTGCAGTCTTTTGCCACACTGAACTGACCCACAGCATGGAGACCAATGGTGAAATCCGATAGCACAATAGACAAAGGTCCTAGCTACTAAATTCTGCAAGCAACCTTATCCCCTCATCAAACAGGGCTATGCCTGCCATGTCTGATCTCCTCCTTTGCCACTAAAAGACCTGCACGCCAAAATTTAGCGAGGAATTTAAACCACCCTGCAAATCCATTCAATAGCAATCACAGGAATCTGATTTTGTCAACCATTCCCAGCAGTCTCACAAAACTACAATTCCCAGGGTTCTCAGGGGAAAACCACGAGAATCCAACGACTTCCCAGTTCTGTAGCAAAGGTACTCCTGGGAGGAACCTAGCACACAATTTGCTAGCACAGTTCAAAGTACTGCAAAACCAACAGGAGCATAACAGTACTGAATTTTGTGTAGTATTGCCACTTGCAACCATTTGTCACAGTTGTGAGTCATTCCACAGATACCAATGTGACCTCCTCAAACAAGACCAGCATCATGGTGAGAATTACAGGTCTACATGTTGTTTTAATCACAGCTCAAGAGAAACTTTGGAAATTAAGGTAAATCTGAAGGAAAGGGAAAGAATAAACCGAGAATGAAGAGAAGAACCACAAGATACATTGTGGGGTTATGGGGTAGGGGGATGTGTAAGTTTTGTCTTTCTTTGTCTCTTTTCTTATTTTCTCACTTTTAAAAGTCATTTTGCCCTGTTTTTGTTGTTGTTGTTGTTGGCGTTCCCTCTTTTTTCGGCTCTTTGTTTTGGTGGCATTTTAATGCCTGTGGACACCATTTTATGGTCTTTATAAGCAACTGATGCAAAAATAATGGTTAAAAATGGCACATACTTGGGTTTCGTTCTATTTTTACTTTACCTCTTCAAAAGTCACCTGATACTAATGGCACGTATTTAACGGAGGGGAACACAGTGCGAGGAAATGGAAAATGGCACGAAATTTAAAAGTTACCAATTTAATGCAATGCGATAGACTTTTTTAAAAAAAGGAGGAGGAGGAGGGGGAACAGCAGAGCAGAGCTGCAAAACTTGGGAGTGTCCCTAGATGGGCCCAGCAGGTGGATAATGAAGAATGAAATAGAGAATGGAACCCACCTAAGACATCATGATTGCAGGCTGCAGGGCCACTGCTGGGAACCCAAGCGTGAGGGTACCTCTCAGGGCCAGACAAACCTGGGTGATTGCCTAGGGCACCAGAACTGAGGGAGGCAGGGCAGGTACTAACAGAGTTAAATGGCCATAGGGGTCTCTTTTCAATTCCACATATAAATCGGTATGCTCGTACTTCCCCTCCTGGAGCTGCATTATACCCAAACTGAGGCCTATTTACTGGAATCTGAAAGTCTTTCTGATATGCTGACCAAAAGGCTTGGATATCTGAAGCGGGCCCTATACCACGTCAAACCTGGCTCAGTATTGGCTATTCTCACAGGCAGCAGCACTCCGCCTTCTTCAGACCGAGCATATGACTTGCCACATGGGGTGGGAAGCATGTGATCAACCCCTGAGCCGCACCCCCTCTTGATATTGGTTCCTACTGGCAACTAGACTTTTCTGCAAAGCCCAGCTGGAGAAAAACCTGCCAGTACCCACTGCTGGCTCTCCCACTTTACCTGAAACCCATTCCAATTCCACTTAAGGGGCAATGTCAAAAATCTGGCCCAGTTCCACCTTGGTGACAACATTCCTCCACTACCCACTTACGGATAACTCCATTCAAAACCCTTAGCGTATTACTGAGAAATTCTCTTGCACAGACTTCCACAGAAAGGAAGCAAATGTGGGGCTCTCAAGCACTTCAGTAAAGCCCACACAGAAGTCTCACCATGGACTGAATATAAGCAGCGTAAGTTGATTGGCATTGTTGTTGTTGTTGTTTTAAAAAAACCATTAGATGGACTGCAAAATCCTGACTTTTCCTTTTAAAACTCAAGATTTTGGCTTGGTCAGATTTTGAAATCTCTTTGCAAATCTCGGGGTTACAGTCTAGTCATATCGTTCAAGGCTTCCTTAGCCAGGAAGACAGGGAACCTCCCTTGACTAAAAAGTCAATGAACACAAAAAATAGGAATATCATAATTCTCAAAAGAAAATGCTTAAAGGGAAGATAAAAGGGGACAAAACTGTCATTCCCAAGAGCAGGCAATCCTGCAAGCTTTGGATTGCAAAAGCAGATCCTGGCGGGGAAAGGGCTCTTGGAATGACACATGACCTTCGCAGGCAAGGAAATAAAGGGTGGTAACAAAACAGCATATATATATATCGGCTTTGAGAGCACTAGCACGGAAGGCCCTGGACCCCTCTGACAGGCCTGTGACGCCTTCTTTGGGAATTTCAAATTAAAGGTCTTTGGCCAATGACCAGGTGGTGTTTGACTGTTTGTCCAATTGCTGAGAGTCAGGTGTTGATTATTTTCTAGCTGCAATGACCGAAGTCAAACATCATGCAAAACAGTGGTTTATTTTAACACCGGATAGGTCGTGAAACCAGATTTCAGCTCGCAGATGATCGCGCCGATCCTGGTTTGCCTCAGAAAATCTTGGATTCATTGCCTTTGCCCTGCCCTGAAGTATGTGTAAAAGCAGCACAACTGTGGTTAATAGACCGACTATGATTAATAGACCAGCTGTGGTTAATCGAGTGACTTCCACTCATTATTTTATTTATCTATTGTGTTTGTGTGTGTGTGTGTGTGTGTGTGTGTGTGTGTGTGTGTGCACGCGCGCTGATGTGACTGGAATCCATGGGGACTTCTGGTGACCCCTAATGGGGTTTGGACATTTTTCAGAGAGGTGGCTTGATATTGCCTGCCTCTGTGTCCCGGCCCTGGTATTCCTTGGAGGTCGCCCTTCCAAGTACTTGCCAGGGTCGGCCCTGCTTAGCTTCCAAGATCTGATGAGATCGGGCTTGCCTGGGCTTATCCAGGTCAGGCCCCAAACATGATTTTAGATCCTTGTTTGATGGACCCAATTTAACGACAATTAAATGGTTAAAAGATCCGGCTCACCATAGCCAGCTTAATCAAACCACAGTTTTTCATGACGTCTGGGCTGAGCCAATGAAAACGATCCTTCGGAATCCTCCTTTCAATCAAAGGCCAGTGGACAATGCAGGAGGCAAACTCTTGGAGAAGTCTGTCCCTCCCTCTCACTGGTGGACCAGCGCTTGCTTTCACATGACTCGGCCAATTTGGAGGTGGGTCAGCAGATTTCAATCTAGCTTTTGCAATGACCGGACCAATTTGGAGGCGAGTCAGCAGACTGCGGTCTTGCTTCAGCATGACTCAGCCAATTTAGAAATTCAGCGACCCACCCGCCGTTGCTCAAGGTCATCCATTCTTCCCTGCTTCCCTAGTGCCCCCATGCGAGCTCAACTAAGCAAGCCAATGCGCTAGCACAGGTGCCTTGCAGCCGACCGTTGCTTACCTTTGGTTTTAAAAGCAAAGTTACAGTACTTGCAGACATATGGCCTGGCGTCTGTGTGCGTGCGAATGTGTTTCTTCAGCATGCTGGGTTTCTTGCAGCGAATTCCACACTCCTCACATACATACTTCCCTCGTCCGCGGCCTCGCACATACACATACTCTTCATTTGATTTGTACCTATGAGCAACAGGGTGTCATGGTAACAAAAACAAAAGATTTCCCACCTCAAAAGGAGCAACGCATCCTTATAAAATAGAACAAAAAACACACACACACGCACAATCCATTGCATTATTCATTGCTGAAGACAAAAACCCACATGACTAGAAAGGTTATTAATTGTCGTTGAGGGATAATTAAGCTGGGGGAAGAGAAGAAGCCTGCGAGATGTGCACGTGGAGCTTCTGTATACATCCTCTGGCTCCTCTGTCCATTTCAACAGAGAGACCCAATCTTCATGTATACTTCTTATTGTATGTGGCTTCATGGCTACCTCGAATGAATAAGGGAACTCCATACAAATACAGGATCGAAGTGCCCATTAAAGCATGCACAGATCTCCTGATCGGGGGCACTGTTCTATCACCGCTCATCTTCCCATCGAGGATGTGAACTTCAGCTATTTCCAGTTTGACCTAGCCAATGCCTACTACAACAAGCAAAGACCTCGTCCCCACGGTTAGTGTTCAGAATGCTACCTAAATGTTACAGAGACAGTGTTCTGGAACCTGTGGTCAAAAATTCAAATGAAAGGGAAGACAGACACATGCATATTCTAGACAGGATCCTACGCCCCACCCACCCTTGAGATCCTAGAACAGCTTCCTGGTAAACCTTCCTCTACTGGGAAAAGAAAATTCTCAACCAAAGGAAGCCTATTTCCATCAAAGGAAGACTTTGTGGAAAGGAATGGAAGGATCCAAGCCTCTCAGTGCAATCCTAAACAGAGTTATACCCTTCCCGGTACACTTAGGTCACTGGGCTTCAAAAGGTTTAACTCTGCCTAGGATGGCATTCATGGCTTTTGCCGAAGCCACATAGCTTGAACTTTCGTTTCCCTTGGTACTGAGACCAAAGCTCCATCCATTCAAACGTCTTATTTCTTTCTGCCAGTTGCTCATGAGTGCTGCTAGCAAAAAAAAAATAACGTTAACCAACTGCTGCCTAAAACGTTCCTCTGTTCACAACATACTGTTCTTACTGATTTTAAAATACGTTCATCTTACAACGACATTAGGCCAAGGTTTTGAAATGGAAGGGGGGAAGTGGCTGGCCTGTGAAAGAGGACATATATCCTCAAGAAGATGTTTAAATAGTTTTTAACACAAACAAGGGGGGTGGAAGGAGGGGGAATCCCCAACAATAAAACTAAACCATTCAGAATTATTGGATGAGAAGTACCAGCTAATAAATTTAATAAACTAAGTCGCCTTCAACCCCCCTCTCCCACCATGTCTTAACTTCAAGACATCCTGGGGTGGTGGTGGAGAACCTTACACATATTGCGTTCGCAGTATATTTCTACCTCCAAACCAAATCTCCCATGTACCCAGGGGTAAAAATGTCCTACAAACTTTTTGTTTATTGATCTGTTCATGGTTGTCATGAAAGGCTGTACCTCTTCAGAGCATTTAAAAATGGCTCCATAGACCACTGTTTTCTTAATGAACTCATGGGGTGGGAAATGACCCCCATGATGAAAATCCATAGCTTGGGATCTATTTTCTACCCAAGCCCTTTTAAAAAAGAAAAGAATCTGAATTCAGTAGCCCCTTAGAACAGGGGTGTCAAACATACAGCTCGGGGGCCAGAACTGCCCCTTCCAGGGCTTTTATGCAGCTTGCAAGCAACTAGTTCAAGGGAGGGAACAGGAGACTGCTTGGGGGTGGGGGGCAGAGCAACTTCAGGTGTGGCTTCAGCATGGCGGAGCAACCTCATCTGCAGCAGTCAAGCAGTGTGGGAGCCTCTGCCCAGCGCTGCACCGCTGGCGCTCCAGTCCACCCACATGGGTTTTCCTTTGCACCCCCCTCCCAACCCATGGAGACTTGCAGTGAGGATACAACAACTTGGAGCTTACCAGCTGCTGTCCTTTAGACAGTGTCTAACTCCGATACCTGGCATTACATTTTATGGCACACATGGTCCGGCCTAATAAAGTGAGATTTATGTCAGATCCGGCCCTCGTAACAAATGAGTTTGACCCCCCTGCCTTAGAGACAAACAAGGTTATCCGAACAAATTTAGAGTCCAGTGGCCTCTTTCCGACCAACAAAGATTTATTCAAGGTATTGAAAAAGTGTGCATGCATATGAAAGCTCATACCTTGAATAAACCTTTGTTGGCCTTAAAGGTGCCCAATGGACTCTAAATTTGTTCTGCTGCTTCAGACCAACACGGCCGCCCACCTGGAACCAGGCCTCATTTCGTAGCAGGGGCTCCTTTGCATATTAGGCCACGCCCCCTAATGTAGCCAATCCTCCAAGAGCTTACAGAGCTCTTCTTACAGGGGCTACTGTAAGCACTTGGAGGATTGGCTACATCAGGGGTGTGTGGCCTAATATGCAAAGGAGCTTCTGCTACACGATGAGCCCTGCCTGGAACTAAGATGATCAGAGTCTGAGTTTTTGAGAGTTCCCTTTGGCAGACACCAAATGTCTATAGCTGGGAGCTTCGACTCTTGAAAACTTACTCCCGGAAAATCTTATAGGTCTCTAAGGTGCTACTGGACTCGGATCTAACTGTTCTACTCCAGACCAACACAGCTACCCTCTAAAACTATCTGTGTGGGTTAAGTGCCTGTACTCTGGCGGCACTGTTTACCACTGCACAGCGTCTTCAGAGGAAAAGGTGCTAGAGCCACTTCTGTCTGAATGCAACCAAAAATTACAAACAGGGTAGCTCATTCATTCCAATAAGGTTTTCAGGGTTAAAGCCTATCCAGATCAGGTTTGGAGAGACCCATAACCAAATCTTCCAAGAATTTTAAAAAGGCAACTAATTCCACATTGCATTTCCATTTCGGGAAATGGTTTTACCGATCAAAACCATCACAAATATGCTGTGTTCCTCGCACTGCTATTAGCTGTTGAAAAGGTGGAGGGAGACAAAGGATGGTGGGAACTGTAGCTTCAACTTACCTTGGAAAAAAACACTGGGCTGGTCCAATCCCATCTACTTAGACTTTCATGTCTATATGAGTTTTACGTTAGAAGGGATTCATTTATAAGAGGGTAGGAAAACGAACAACCACAATAACAACGTGTTCAGCATGATATACCCCCCGGTTGGAAATTCATGTCACATCTGAAGTACCAAATCCCTGCAAAGCGTCAAAAGCTCCTTGGTAAAACCAACTAAGTGAATTAATTTAGCGCCAGCCTGTATCCTACCGCCCCATACCCCACTGCACCGGAATCATAACAATATGCTGTAAAAATGCGTGCCAGTGCTAAAAGCAAGATGAAATTACTTCATGTATCTTCCAACTAATACATGCTGGCACGGACAAGATAAAGCATACACTCGAGCCGCTGAATATAGAAGCCCAATTTACACCCATTAAAAGTTCCTCTAAATCACTCCACGGGGGGGCTATCACCACACGGGGAGCTGTTAGCAAGAGGAAGCTTGCCATTAGAGATGGGCACATATTCTTACTGCATCACTCTGTCTCATAGAGACACACACATGAGCACACAGCATCTCCTCATGTGGCGAAAATGGCTGCAGTTAACATCATGTATGTACAGAAATTTAAGGTGGGTCTCCCCACGTGGGCAGAAAAATCTTAAAAGTAAAAAAAAACAACTTGGGGGGGGGATATTTAAATCCCCCCCCCCAAAGTTAAAGAGCGTTCCCTGTCTGAGAACTGCAGCGGCCTGGAGGCTCAGAGGCGCACAGACCTCGCTGTTGGAACTGGGGTCAGAGGGGGGAGATCAGTGGGCCCAGCGGCTCTGAGCCACGTGGGCCTCGCCATTGGAACCGGGGGCGGAGGGGGGAGATTGGTGGGCTCGGCAGCTCTGAGCTGCGCAGGCCTCACCGTTGGAACTGGAGATGGAGGGGGAAGATTGGCGGGCCCAGCGGTTCGCCATTGTTGCTCAGGGGCGGGGAGGAAGGCTTACCTGTGGCTGCTTCTCCACTTGGAGCTCCTTCTCCCCCCCCCCATGAGTACCGCGGGTCCCGCCTCTCGTAGACATATAAAACCATCATCTACGGCACTGGGAAGCTATAGTGAAATTAACAGCTACCTTCAAGTCCTTGGCACCAAACGCGACCATGACTTCATTCTTCACAGTGAAACGGAATCAGAGTGGTGTGTTGTTGTGTTTTTTTTAAATGCAGAAGGTCAAATCGCAATTTTGAATCTCTACAAAATGGCATTCTAAGCCCTCCAGGGTACAAAGCCTTCTGGCACCAGCCTCCCTGGGTGAGCCCGTGTTCCCTTCCTGAAGCAGAAGCAATGCCAAAGACAGCGTAGAAAGCCGCTCACATCCTCGCCAGCTGATCACTCGCTGGAATAAACAGGAACAGATTTTAAGACACAACAAAGAAACCTCTTCCCATAAGGGCCGCTTGGAAACGAAGACGTCTTAAGCTGACAGCGTTGATCAGACTCCCCCCCCCCCCCCTCCCCAAGACAGAAGGTGACTAGCGTCCTCCTTCATCTTGCAGGTTTGCTCCGTCAAGGCAGAGAACCAGCCTCTTTTGTGCCCTTTCCTGCACCAACAAAGATTTCTGCCAGAAAGAGTTGGCACAGCTGGGATTGACTGGGCGTGCGCCAGCAACACTTGGAACAATCGACAGACAGACATGACATGGAGGAAGGAGAGCCGTTTGGAAGCAAACCGATCCTTTATCATTCCAGCAACTCTGTTATAACTGGAGACATGGGGCGCATTCGCAACACCACTGGGGGCAGTGCGGTATTGCGTGTCGTAGGCTAAGACAGTACACAGATACAGGATGTTGTGTAGTCACAGTGAAGAACTTCTGGGGTTTCGAGAAGAGGCAGGCCTGGGAAAAGTCAAATAAGTCTTTTATCCATCCTGGAAGTCAAAGCATGTGGTTCGCAAGCAGAAGTGGTCTTAGTGGTTTGGGGTGCCTAGGCAATCACGGCCAGCCCCGCTAAACCCCTGCTGGGGCCAAGGCAGGTGGCCCATGTGAGGAGGGAGGGAGCCATCATTGCCACTGGAAGCCAGCTATTTGAGCCCCCAGATGGGGCAGATGCAATGGCTGTCCTTGGGGTGAACAGCCCCCCCCCCCAGCATGGAGCCCAAGGCAGCTGTTCCTGTAGCCCATTGGCTAAGATCATCCCTCTTCACAAGAGACCTCTCAACCAAATACTGGCCACCAGCCCAGATCTGTTGAGCTACATCAAGCTCACTGCTGTGGTAGAGAGTTACAAAGGATGATGAAGTTACAAAACAGTTAATTTTTCAAGCAGGGGCCAATTGCCTCCTGGTGGTGTCTGGGAAGAAGTCGTTGTGGTTGTTGCTAAGATGGTTGCCAGAGTTGCTGCAGTCAGGGCCTCTAGGCCCAAGTCATATTCTCGTAATTAAAACCTGATGAGTTCCTTCCCAAGCAGCTGGGATCAATTCTTTGTGGGACCTGGAAGGAGCTTCCAAAGGTCCCATTGCAACAGCCGGGTCATGCGCTTTCCAGCCGTACCCTTGGACATGCTTGGTCCCGTTGTTCGTGAAATGGGCGCACATGAAGAATGATGGGCACGTTTTGTCCAGGTATGGGGAGAGCCTTCATCTCTTCCTGATGGCTGCAGCAGGGGGTGGGGTGGGGACATTGCCAGTTTGAGGCCGGTTTGAGCAGCTGCCGCGGAGGAGCCCCCCCATACACGCAAAGAGCCACAGCGCCTACTTGGCAACGTCTTGGGGCAACTCACAGAGAGGGCAAAGTCACAGTGACAGCAGACGGTCCCTCTCCTAACCTCTTCCAAGAAGACACACGCTCACTTGAAATGGGGGCAACCGGAGAGTACACACGGCTTGCCACACTGTCTTCAAAAGTCCGAGGGGGGCTGAAAAGGCTGTTCCTGGCTACTCACTGTGAAGGAGGGCAGCTGATACAAGGGGGGGGGGCTTTGTGACCCTCTTACCTCTTAAACTGAGACTATGGATGCTGGTTCAAGGACACGGGGCTGGGATGCCAACTCTGTCTCCCAAGTTTCTTTAAATAACTTGGAGGAGGCCGCTGGGTGGAGACTTTATTCTTACTTAGGCAGCTGCAGGCACGGACAGAAGACAACACGACACAGCATGGACTGCTGCAAAGAGGAGGTTTTACTTGGGTCGACTGCTTTAATTGTTTTATCGTTTTATGTTATAAGCAACCACGAGCTGTTTCCGGAGAGGCGAGGGATACATTTTCTAAATAAATAAAAAGAAATTGGCTCTCAGCCTTGACACTCATCGGTTGGTCCAGGTTAAATCATTGACCCTCTGGCTAAGGGAAGCCCTGAACTCCTGAAGCTAACAGAAAGAGCGGGTATGATCAGGAAATCTATTGAGTGTGGATTTTGTATTCAAAATCACTTCTTCAGACGGCTGATCAGATTAAATCACATAGCAGGAGATTTCCAGTGTGAGAGCCAGTTTGGTGTAGTGGTTAAGAGCGTGGCCTCTAATCTGGGTTTGATCCTCTGTTCCTCCACATGCAGCTGCTGGTGACCTTGAGTCAGTTACAAGTTCTTTCAGAGCTGTTCTCTCAAGAGCAGTTCCCGAAAGAGCTCTCTCAGCCCCTGTTGTGGGGAGGGGGAGGGAAAGGAGATATGTGAGCTGCTCTGAGACTCCTTCCGGTAGTGAAGGGCGGGGAATAAATCCAGTCTCTAATTCTTCTTCTTTATTCTTTGTTTGACCGAATCTGAATCTAAGGACTCCGTGGGCCAGGAGGGCTTCTCTGAGCCTGAGGTCTCCAAATCAAGCCCGGAACCTAGAGCCTAGACAAGTGTCCTTAGAGAATCTCACAGCACGAGCTATAGAAGAAATAGGGTGGCTTTATACCCGGGACAGTGCAGCGGGGATTTTATTTGTTCCAATCAAATAAAACCGAATAAAAATTGGAAGTCATCAGATAAATAGGAACTAATGCAGAGAATTCGATCTCAGCACAGGAAAAAAAAATATTAAAACGAATATGAATACAGAGTAGGGACCCCAGGCTCTAGCTGGAGACTTCCTGGCATTGCCTTTAAGGCCAGCTTGTGCCTCAAGCAATATTTATACCCTGGTTTTTTCCCCCAATAGAGATCCAAAGAAGCTTCAAACAGTGGTCTCCCCATCTCCATGTTACTCTCATAGCAGGTCATTTTGTAGAAATGCAGGGGTCATTTCATAGAAAAAGAGGCGTAGGAGCTCATTAGCATGACTCATTTGCATAACTCATTTGCATATGCCACACCCCCTAACATGCCGGAAGTGTGTCAGAAGGCAACACCCACCCCTCAGGCTCCACTCCACAGGGGAGTGAAACTGACCTGCTCTTCCTCCATTCCCTTCCCCATCCAATACTTTGGGCAATAAAAATAAGTGTAAAGAACACACCCGCATTCTCTTCCTGCTCCCTTGAAACCACCAGGTTTCAAGTAGACTTGAGATACCCAGGACATGGGCACCACCCATCCCTTCCCCTTCCCCTCCCCACAACAAGACACCCTGTGAGGTAGGTGGGGCTGAGAGAGGTCTTTTGAGAACTACTCAGGAGAGAACAGCTCTGAGAGAACTTGGGACTGGCCCAAGGTCACACCAGCAGCTGCATGTGGAGGAGTGGGGAATCAAACCCGGTTCTCCCAGATTAGAGTCCAACTTCTGACCACTACACCAAACTGATGGGGTGGAAGCTGCTGAAGGGTTGGTGAAATTTCTCCAGTACTTATGTGCCATGCGCCCAGATAAAAAATGGTATACTTAGAAAATTTATATGCCACCTTGAGCAAGTCTCTGGAAAAGCAGCACAGTCATCAAAGGAACAATGATAAAATTATCAATATTAAAACAAAACATTAAAAACAATAAAGACCCTAGCAGGGCTTTCCCCGGGGCGCTGCGCCTCTGCACTGCGCGGGGAAGCCAAGGAGGGGGCGGGGCTTGGTCATGTGCCCGCCCCCTGGGCTCCTCACTCCCGGAGCTGCGCTCCTGTGCGCTCCCGCTCCCACGGACCCCTGGCAAGAACCCTATAAAGTAGCTTAGGCTAACAGACAGTGACTCACCCAGCAAGCTTCCATGGCAGAGAGGGGATTCAAACCTGGGTCTCCCAGCTTCTAGTCCCAGCACTCTAACCCTTACACATGCTGGGCCTCGGTACCAGGCTGTCTTTCGTGTTGATTACCCCGCGTCACCTCTCTTTCTATCTGCTGATCTTATCTCTAGAAGGATGAAACCATGTCGCTTCCATTGGGGAGGGGAATACAACTGGGAAAGCTGGAAATGTGTGCAGCCCATAACGATAAAATTTAACAGACCTTTAACATTATAGACAGTACATGATCCACTGCTGTGCCAAATGTCTTGCCACCTCATTTCCCATTGGAGGAAGTCCTTTCCCCCATCTCCTGCCAGCCTTCCTCTGTTTGCAGCCAATGACACGTTTTCAGGTCACCACAAAGCATGCCCACTGTGATTGGGTTTTTAACTTCTTGATTTTACTGCTGCAGAATTTCTTTTAAAGGAACTAAAATAGAGCCCCATAAAAAAAACATTTGCCACCTACTGCGTAACGGGGGGAAAAATACAATCAAAAAGACCATGGAATATTAAACACAGGTAGAGAAATTTAAGTGTCCCGTTCTCTCTTCATACCACCCTTCCTTCAAGGTGGTGCACCTCATTCTCTCCCTCCTCCATTTTATCTTCACAACAACCTTGAGAGGTAGGCTGGGCTGTGAGAAAGTGACCAGACCGAAGTCTCACAGGGGGTTTCATGGTCCAGCAGAAATTTCACCTGGGGTCTAGTCTCCGTTTTCCCATAAGTGGAAAATCACATGCAATAAATTTCACACCAACCCTGACAGAAAGAGACAGAAATGGAACTGGGGGTGGGGGTGGGACTGGCTTCTTGTTTCCTACTGCCAGGCGGGATCAGTCTAGCATTTCAGTTCACTTATTCCAGCAGTTCACTCAAAAGCTAATGGATTGTAAATTATGCCCTCTTGCCTTTTTCTTAATGAGAAACAGGTGGATTTTCAGACACCGAAAAGGCAAACCTAACTTTCCCAGCAGAATCCGCAATCCTCAAAAGGTTGCTCTCCAGCCCAGATTGGAGCAGGTTGTCTTCATGTGGCTGGAGACAGACCTCTGGGACAACGGAATTTTGTCAGGCTCCAAGATGCCACGCCACCCCCCACATGAGATCAGAGCCGCGAGCTGCAGGGAAACTGACAAAAGGGGAATGAAATCCCTCGCAGAACTTTCGCACATGAACGCTGAGTGAGCATGGAAAAACAAAAACAAAAAAAAAAACGATTCCCAGGTCAGCAATGGAAAATGCCTTTGGGCCTGCACCACTTCCTCCCTTGAGGTTTGTGTTGGGACCGTGAAACTTGCACTTGGAAGTCTTCCCAGTGAGCCATGGGGGAGGGGGGGGGGAGAATAATTTCCAAACCATCACAAAAGAAGCAATGGCTCCCCACGGGGGATATCCAGCACAGGATCACAGTTGCCTACACAAGTACTAGGAAACAGGCTGATGACGCTGCCTCCTCTCCTTAGGGGCTGGGCTCAAAGAGAGAAATCCAAAGAACTGTGAGCAAAGATCCTCCTACACAAGTGGGTTTCCTCAGCCCCTTGGCACTGATGGAAAAGCGTCTTCTGAGGGTTGAACATAAAAACATAAGAGAAGCCAACATTGGATCAGGCCAGTGGCCCATCCAGTCCAACACTCTGTCACACAGTGGCCAAAAATACCAGGTGCCATCAGGAGGTCCACCAGTGGGGCCAGGACACTAGAAGCCCTCCCACTGTTGCTCCCCCCACCAAGCACCAAGAATACAGTGCATCACTTGCCCCAGACTGAGAGTTCCTATCTATACCTTGTGGCTAATAGCCACTGATGGACCTCTGCTCCATATCTATATACTAATTCCAAGAGGTTTTTTTTCTGTGTGGATACTTATATTTGCCAAAAGAGAGCTCACTCTCCCTCAGCAGCTTTTCCTACATAGTCAGGGACCTTCCTCAAACTGCAGAAAAACCCAAAAAGTTTTTTAAAAACCTTCAGGGACCATTGAATTCCCCCCAACACCTTTTGAAATAGCATCAACTCCAGGCATCAGTTGTGAGAGATTAGAATGTTCGGGGGAGGCTTCTAGCGGTTTCTGTCAGTAAAAGGCAGGGTTTTTACTGGCAGCAGTCTAGGGTTGCCAAGTACCCCCCTGACCACCGGCAGAAGATCCAGATCCAGGCTGGGAAACTCCTGGAGATTTGGGGGTGGAGCCTAGGGAGTACAGGGACCTCAGTGAGCTACAATGCCATAAACTCCACCCTCCAAAGCATCCATTTTCTCCATGGAAAGTTATCTCTGTAGTCTGGAGATGAGCAGTAATTCCAGGAGATCCTCATGTTCTACCTGGAGGCTGGCATCCCTAGGCAGCACCCTCTGTGTGACTTGGTAACACCTGATTTGCATGACTTAATTAGGCCCAGCTGCTTTGCTACTGTTCATCAGCAGCCACCCTATGAAAGCCATTGTGATGTAACAGTTAAGAGCTTCAGATTGGGATCTGTGAGACCCAGGTTCAGATCCCCATCTTGCGGTGGAAGCTGACTGGGAGATTTTGGACCAGTCACATACTTTCAGCCTAACCAACCTCACAGGGTTGTTGTGCAGATAACAAGGAAATAATAATGTAAGCTGCTTTAATCCCCACTGTGGAGAAAGACTGTAATTTTCCTAGGTAGAGGCTGCAGGGGAGAGGGGTGGAGTTGGAAAGCTGAAGACAGATAAAGGTAGGTTGGCTGTTGGGTGGGAAGGAAACAGGGTTGCCAACTCCAGGTTAAGAAATTCCTGGACATTTGAGAGGTGGAGCCAGGGGAGGGTGGGATTTGAGGAGGAACTACAGACCAGCATAATGCCATATACTCCACCCTCCAAACCAGCCATTTCCTTCATTTAAACTACCATTGCCAGCCTCCAGACAAGGGCTGGAGAGCACCCAGAATTATAACTGTTGTCCAGGTGACAGAGATCAGTTCCCCTGGATAAAATGTCTGCTTTGGAGGGTTGCTGAGGCTGCTTGCCTCCCCAAGCCTCACTGTCCCAAGGCTCCACCCACAACCTGGAATTGGCAGCAGATCCAATGTGATTCCCAGAGTACCACCACAGCTGCTCTTGGGGGAGAGGAAGCAGGCAGGAAGCTGGGAGAGTGATGGGGGCAGAAAGAGAGAGTGATAGAGTGGGGGGGGCAGAAAGAGAGAGAAAGAGTGACGAGGTGGGGAGGCAGAAAAACAAAGAGAATGATGACGGGTCAGAAAGAGAGAGGAAGTAACATACATGGTGGAGAGAGAGAGAAGAGAGGGCAGAAGGGAGAAAGAGTGTGAGAGAGGCGGGGAGGAAGCAAAGATGTGAGGAATGGGATAACCATCCTGCAAGTTTCTTGCGGGTCTCCACTTGTGTTTATCTAATTCCCTCTTGAAGCCGTCCATGCTTGTAGCCGCCGCCACCTCCTGTGGCAGTGAATTCCACGTGTTAATCACTCTTTGGGTGAAGAAGTACTTCCTTTTATCTGTTCTAACCCGACTGCGCAGCAATTTCATGGAGTGGCCAAGAGCTCTTGTATTGTAAGAAAGGGAGAAAAGGACTTCTTTCTCTACCTGCTCTATCCCATGCATAATCTTATAAACCTCGATCATGTCACCCCTCAGCCGTCGTTTCTCCAAGCTAAAGAGCCCCAAGCGCTTTAACCTTTCTTCATAGGGAAAGTGTCCCAACCCTTTTATCATTCTAGTTGCCCTTTTCTGCACTTTTTCCAATGCTATAATATCTTTTTTGAGGTGTGGCAACCAGAACTGTACACAGTACTCCAAATGAGGCACTGGAGCCCTGCACGTGACCGGAGAGAGGGCGTGAAAATCCCTTTTGCTTTAGAAGATATCAATCGGGATCAGCGCAGGCACACTGTATCACAGATGTGTGATATACAGAGACCATGAAGAAGATCAAAGGTTGAGTCCAGTGGCACTTTTAAGACCAACAGAGTTTTATTCAGTGTATGAGCTTTCATGTGCATGCACGCTCCCTCAGATGAAATACAATGCAAGTCGCTCTGCCAATTGGTTTATCAGCAACAGATATTGTAGGATGGGTGAAGACAGCTTGCTCCAAGCCATTGTAGTTTTAGCGACTACACTGACGATGGGGATAAACTGGAAGAAGCTCTTTGGTTGTGCAGCCAGAAGTGCCTTCTGCACGCAGCAGGGGCTTTTTGGATCCAAGTCTGCCATTGTAACACGTATTACCTTCCAAATACTTCATGCACAACTGTCCCGCAAATACTGCGACGGCTGCTATCAATCCTTTTTCTCAGTGGGGTCAAGGGGAAGCAAACACCATAGAGAGATGCAGAGATAAGAGCAGAGTTTTGTACACCGATTGACAAAAAGGGGGTTGTCACTTTGCTTCCCCACTGAACAGACACGAAGGGAAGAAGCCCACCAAAAATGGAGGTGTGAAACGGCACACAATATCTCAGCCAGTAGCCTATTGGTGCGGTGCAAACTGGTAAAGAATCACCAAATGTGGGGCGTGGAAGTATGAGAAGAGCACATTCGCATTTGTAAAGCTGTCCTATCCAGCTGTGAATACCTCCATAGCGAAAGAGCATGCAGTTTGTCTATGGAGATCCCTTCTGCCTCACACCGAGTCAGACCCCTGGTCTATCAAGGGCGGTATCATCTACTCTGCTGGGCAGCACCTCTTCCGGGTCTCAGGCTGAGGTCTTTCCCATCACTTACGACCCAATCATATATCCGGAGATGCCAGGGACTTCCTCTAAATACACGTATGAGCCTGCCTTACACCGAGTCAGACCATTGGTCAACACAGCCTACACTAACTGGCAGGGAGCTCTCCGGGATCTCTGGCAGATGTCTTTCACCTCACCCGCTACCTGATCTTTTCAACTGAGACGCCAGGGATTGAACCTGGGACCTCCTGCGTGCAAGGCAGATGCTCTTCCTCTGAGCCACAGCTCCTTCCTGCTTCACTAACAGCAGTCTCGGCGGTTTGTCACGTTCTCTGGAGGGGATTTGCCTCGACAGAGCCATCTGGAGTCTACGCAGAAGCCATATGAAGGCAGCCGCTAGATCTGCGGTTCCAGATGTGACCCAACACTTCCCCCCTGTTTCTCCAGTGACATAGGTCCACAGAGGCTATTTATGCAGGCCCAACGAGCGGCTATTTGCTTGCGACGTATCACAGAATCACGACTTTCTGTGTCTACCAGGGGGAAGTAGACATCTGCGGACAGGCAGTAATGCCTTATCGTTTCAGCAAGGCTAACAGGCTGAGGTTTCCACAGCTGATGTATTTTCCCCCAGACATATCTGAGCCCTTGGCCTTAATATAAAATGAGCTAATGGCTCCGAGAACTTATAAAAGACAAAATTGATGTTTCAAGTGAACATCCTTTGTGCATTCTTGGCCGGGCAGCGGCACTGGAAGCCACGCTAACACTGTCTCCCCATGCAACTTAATACGACCTCCTTGGCGCGTTAATACTAAATCTGTCCTATTTCAGGAAAAGAAACCTTTCCCCATTATGCAGGTTAGCCCGTCCTATCGTAACCCCTCAGAGCCACAGAGATAAAATTCCAGCCAAAGCCCTACAAAGTGGGAGGGGAGGATTAAAGATCGGCCGAGCCCTTCCTTCCTGATCACCTCCCCCCACCTATTTTTGTCTTGGTGGGACTGCAAAACCAGAAGCAACACAGACCAAGAAGGGGGGGGGGGGATTAATGTGGGTTTGGGTGTGTGTTTGTGAAACTGAGCTGATGCTGCACTGAAAATCCCCATACCCCCGCCTGAAGTGAATGAGGCATGCCCTTAACCTGATACCTCTGGTGTTGTGGGGGCATTCTGGGTGATTCCCGGCACAATGCTGGATGGGGCTCCAAGGCTAGGCGTTCCCCCCTCCCAGTTCATGTAACTGCGTTACCTGAGCCAGATGCCATCTCTGGTCAGCAAGAGTTATTAGCTTACTATGTATGTAAGTGCTGCCAAGTCACAACTGACTCACAGTGACCCCAGCAAGGGGATTTCAAGGAGGAGGAGACTGGACTTACACCATGCCCTTCACTTGGAGTCTAAGAGCAGCTTACAATCTCCTTCCCTTCCTCCCCCCACAACAGGTGGGGCTGAGAGAGCTCTGAGAGAACTGCTCTTGAGAGAACAGCTCTGAGAGAACTGGGACTGACCCAAGGTCACTCCATCAGCTGCATGCAGAGGAGGGGGGAATCAAACCCGGTTCTCCAGATTAGAATCTGTCGCTCTTAACCACTACACCACTGGCTCTCGAAGCAAGTGAGAAGCAGAGGTGGCTTGCTACTGCCTTCCTCCATGGTCTTCCATCGGGATACCTCTTGCAGCTACCTGGACCTAAATCGAGCCTCAAAAGTCAAGGTGGATTACATATGTAAGTGCCATCAAGTCACAACCGACTTATGGCAACCCCTGCAAGGGGCTTTCAAGGCAAGTGAGAAGCAGAGGTGATCTGCCATTGCCTTTCCCTGCACTGTCTTCCTTGGTGGTCTCCTATCCAAGTATATCGACCTTGCTTAGCTTCCAAGATCTGACAGGATCAAGCTCTACGATGCCAGCTTCCTGCTCACTAATCCACCTGTTTTCCAGAGAGGAATCCCTTGATCCAAGATCTGGTTCACAGACCCACTGAGAAACATCAACAGTCCCAGCATACATTTCCACGTGACCCCTCTAAAAAGCCAATTGGCGAGTACAAATTGTTACAAAAGAAGCAGCTCGTGGAAGCTGGAAAGCCATCGCTTGACTCCTACAAGAGAAGAATGTGAAACGGATAGACGAAAGGGCGAGCGCGCTCAGCTCCCCACAAACCCGAAAAGGACATCGTTCCAGTCACCGGTCTGTTTATTTCAATAAGGCAGTCAAGGAATCCACAAACCTTGAGAACCACCCCCACCCCCGCTGGTTTCATGAGCTGATGGACAACATCTGCAAACTTTGGACGGCCGGCTACTGCTTTGCTAACCAGAGAGATAGCGACATGCAAACCAGTTCACTCATATGAAAGCCAGAGGGAGAGAAAGACAGCCAAGGGACACCCACACACACCAATCTTCTTAACAAATGGGGTCATGCATGGGCCATTTAACTCAAAAGGTTCCAAATATTTACCTAGGCAACAGGAAGACTGGCTGGTAAAAGCAGAGTCTTCACGGGGGGTTATCCCCACCAGGCTGAAGACAGGGCTCCAATCAGGATGGAGCCAGAGGTTGCATGGGAATACTCTTTCACCCCACATGGGACTTTCTACCCCCCACCCCAAGACTTTAATTTGTGACATTTTCCATGTAGAGAACAGAACCTAAATGAGGAAAATGGGTGACTGGGCCAGGACCTGCCATGGCCGAGCCTCGACTTGGGAGGAAAACTCCCTGGAGGAGGAAGAAGACTTCTCAACGCCGCCCCCCCCCCATTTACCCCACTGCCTCCAGGGCAAGACTCCTCTCTTCTTTCTCACAGTAGGCTCCTGTTCAAATGCCAGTAGACCTGTATGCTCCGGCACCCACAGAGTCTCCCCCAAGGTCAATGAAGGCGGAGAGCAAGAACTGGAGGCTGGGCCAGGTTGCATACCTGGTAGGGCTGCCAAGTCAGCCCGGGGGGGCGGGGGATCCCCCACTATAGGGGTTCCCGATCCACCGGCCGGCATTCGGCCGGTGGGGGGAACCCCGCCCCCGAAGTCATCCAGCGTGGACGACTTCCCCAGCGTAGTGATGTCACCTGGAGGTGATGTCACCACGTTGGAGACGTTGCCAGGGCGATGCTCTGGCAACGCCCCCAATGTGGTGACGTCATTTCCGGGTGACATCACCGGGCGCGCGCGCTTTGCACGCGTGCCAGGGAGACTCCCAGGCAGCTCCCGGGCGAAGGAGGACTCCCCCCCACCGATCGGTAAGTTTGACTTGGCAGCCCTAACACCTGGTGATTTGAGGCATCCCACACTCCAGTCTCATGCCAGAAGACAACACTGATTTTTGCAGGATACTGGACCCAGTTCTGGCCACAGAAGAAGATGGGGTTACCAGCTCCCCATAGCCTTCGGCTGAGCTCTAGCCTTTGTTGGTTCAGCTATTCTCCAGCCCAGCCTGTGCTAGTTGTCAACAGTTCCCTTCAGCAAAGGCATTTGCCTGCCGCACCAAGGACCTGCTCTTACTTGGCTCTGGAGACGGTGGCCCTTTCTGCAGCCGTGTTTTGCCTCAGTTTCTGAGCGCATCCTGTTCTTCCATTCTGCATTCTCTCCTGCTTTCACTTTCAGTTTGTGTCGGGGCTTTTTCTTGTTTCTGCATTTGTTTTACAGCATTCAGACTGCTTCTAGCACACTGTTGCCCTGTGCCCTGTGTTACCAAAACTCTTTTTGCTGCGATTCTTTATTCTCATCCGTGTTTGAATCGCTAATCCTTTTTAAAGTGGAATTGTTTCTGCAGGTATTTAAGTGCTGCCCACTGTCCCCCCGTTTCCACCTCTCTCTCTTTAGGTTGACACTCCCTCCCTGTTCTGTTTTCTTTCCTTCCTTCTCCAAAAACAAAAGAGGACATATCGTCCTTATCAGGCAAACTTTTAAAAAACCAGAGAAAGCATAAGAAGGAATCAGTAAATATAAAGGACTAGGGGATTCTCTGCTCTCAAATGTGTCAGTGGATTTCCCCTCCCTTCCCTTTCTTGTAGATGCAGAATGCATACAGAATACACAAATAAATAAACTGGATGGGGGAAAACCAGTGTAGAGGGAATGTGTGAGACTGTGAAATCAACCCTGCTTTTCAGGGAGGGTGGGGTATAAATACAATAATAAATAAATAAACCCCTAAGGCTTGACTCCTCGGATTCTCCGGAGCAAGCTGTCAGTGCTGAAAGGGCCTGTGTGTTTTTTTCCCCATGGCTGGCCAGGAAGAAATGGGCCACGCTAATAAAACAAAATAACCTTCTCTTTAGCTATTAATGCTTGCAAGCTTGTGAGCATGACAAGGCTAATCAAAGCATGGGGGGCTAACTCCTCCTTGAAAACCATTCCCCATCATCCACATGCCAGGGAAAGTTCTGACCAATGCTCCCTCTAAGCTGTGGAGTCTTGTGAGCAAAAATTCTACTTTGTGAGCGACTGGCGTTAAAGTTGTGAGTGAGCGATTTGGCTGCTGCATAAATTAGTTTGCTCTGGAGCCATCCTTCCTGAGGCAAGACAAAAATGTGTGAGCCGGAAGCTAAAAAACTGTGAGCTAGCCCACACTAACTCAGCTTAGAGGGAACTCTGGTTCTGACCCCACATTCAAATGTCGCCATCAGGTACAGAGGGCAGCCTTGAAAGTGGAATTTATCTCCCTTTCAAATGGGAGAATGCCTTCTTAATGAAGCAGTGACCCCAGAGTGTCAAGAGAACCCCAGATAACTCTCACCCCCAATGGCTCTCTGTGCTTTTAGGCAGTTACTACGCAGCTCCTAGTTAGCTGTTTCCACCCTAAGAGATTGGCCAATCCCACACCTCATTTTAGGGTCCATCTCCTCCCTTATGGACACATTTGTTTCAGAGGGACAAAGCCCTGTTCTTTCTGCTTAGGTACCAAGAGATGGAGCCAGGCTTTCCTGGTGGTCTCCCATCCAGGCGTAGAGCACAGCTAGGTGGCACACACCGTGGGTCACCTGGCTTGAGCTGATAAGCAGATATGAGCCTGAGCCACGGTCACCCCGAGAGCCCTAAGCGTTTGGGAGAGGTGCTATAGGTCAGGGAAGCTTCTTTGCATGCAGAAGGTCCCAGCTTCAACCTGGCATCTCCAGGAAGAAGGACGCAGTAGGAGGCGTTGTGAAAAGTCCTCAGCCTCAGACCTTGGGGAGCCGCTCTCAATCATAACAGACTATGGCTAAAAGGACCGAAAGAGGACAGCTTCCTGCATTCATACTATCTCTTTGCAGCACTTAACTCCAGGATCAAATGGGGGTGGAGGCTCACGAGCCTCGAAGATTGCTCACATCTAATTGGTCCGTGCGGCGCTCGACAGATTCATATTATCCATTCACGAATGTCAAGGGCAATCGAAACCTTCTACAACAAAAAGGACATACTTGAGCAGGCCGCCGCTTCCAATTCCACGGAGTCTCCTCCACGTCCCTCTTTTCTCGCATCACGAACAAGAACTCCTTTCTAATGGACTTAAAAACCAAGAGAGCTTGATTGTATGAGGTCAGATTCTTCCTGACCTCATACACCAAAAAAAAACACCCAATGGGTCAGTGACAGGGGAATCAAAAATTGCACAGGGTAGTAGGACAGCAACTTAAAAAAAAAAATCTAACTACTCTCAATCAATTTTATAGCTCTCTCCCCCGCATTCGGGCTATGCATTGGTGGGGAGGGAATCAGCAGTTTTGAAAACTGCCCTGCTGCCCTTCAGCATCTTCCCCCGAACAATATTGGAAGGAAATCGATATCACATCCACGTGACTAAACGCTTTCAAATCCTGCCGTTCAAGAACCAGTAATCACAGTGTTGGTCCAAGATCTAGGACACCCACACTTGCTCCCCTGCATCGTTCTGATTGGAAGACATGGTTTGCACTGAAATTCCCAAGGCACAAACCATCATGTGCCAGTTCAGGTATTTGGTTGGTGCTAATTCGGACACTGGGAAAGGGAACTGAAAGTAGGGACATAAGAGCCAGAGAATTGGGATTTGGAATTGCCCAAACGCGGGCTACTCTGCTAACTTAGGGTCATTTTACACCTCCCCTCTAAAGTAGTTTGACTGCTGTCTTTTCCTGTGCTGATTTCACAGTGGTGTGAAATTTCACTCCAGGGGGTCTAAGTGCACTAATCAACAGCAATTGTTTAAAGCAGAATAAAGCCAGTTGAATACTAGCTTGACCACAGGAGGGCAATTAGTAGATGTGGACATTTCAGTAGCAGCACGGTTTCACACCGCACAGAGGTGTGGGCAGGTTTTTTTGGAACTAGAATGATTCCAGCGGGAAAGTCAGATGTAAAAACGGCCTTAGTTTCAGTCTATCAAAGCAAGATGGGAAACCAGGGTTTGAAGACTAACCTGTCAGACTAACCAGACTTTGAAGAATAACCACCGTCATTCTTAATTATAATTCATGTCTCATTTGGATGTGGACATCTGGCTTACATCTTGGCTTGTTTCCCGGCACTCCCCTCACTGCAATGCGTGATGGGATGCCACTTGGGCTTCCACCGGGGAAAGAGGGAAGGAGACGACAACCAGCATTTGTCAAGGCAAACCAGGTTTTGGAGGATCATCTGAGAGCCGAATCTCGAAATCACAGACTGACCACACTAAACCATGGTTTCGTATTATGCCTGAATCAAGCCACAATATGTCTCTCACTTTTATCCACTCACTATACTAGAACCTGCTCTCTCATATACATTTCTCTTCTGTGTAGATCCGTTAAAGCCATAGTGCAAATACTGGGAATGAAACAAAGATCTATAGAGTGCGTGTTACTGTAAATCAGAAGAAGAGGAGGAGGAGGAAGAGGTTTTGTACCCTGCCCTTCACTGCCTGAAGGTGTCTCAGAGTAGCTTACAATCACCTTCCCTTCCTCTCCCCACAACGGACATAGGTATCATAGGCATGTTGGTGACACTTCAGGCCAGACCTCCTGATGACCTCTTCCAGTGGCTTCATATAGATATTAAATAGCATGAGAGAGAAGATTAAACCCTGCAGGACCCCACAGGCCAATATGCATGGGGCAGTGTCAGAATCCCCCAACAACACATTCTGACAGGGGTCCGTTGGAGCGGGAGCGCACAGGAGCGCAGCTCCGGGAGTGAGGAGCCCAGGGGGCGGGCACATGACCAAGCCCCACCCCCTCCTCCGCTTCCCCAAGCAGTGCAGAGGCGCAGCGCCCCGGGGAAAGCCCTGCTAGGGTCTTTATTGTTTTTAATGTTTTGTTTGAATATTGATAATTTTATAATTGTTCCTTTTATGACTGTGTGCTGCTTTTCCAGAGACTTGCTCAAGGTGGCATATAAATTTTCTAAGTATACCATTTTTTATCTGGGCACATGGCACATAAGTACTGGAGAAATTTCACCAACCCTTCAGCAGCTTCCACCCCATCAGTTTAGTGTAGTGGTCAGGAGTTGTACTCTAATCTGGGAGAACTGGGTTTGATTCCCCACTCCTCCACATGCAGCTGCTGGTGTGACCTTGGGCCAGTAACAAGTTCTCTCAGAGCTGTTCTCTCATGAGCAGTACTCAAAAGACCTCTCTCAGCCCCACCTACCTCACAAGGGTGTCTTGTTGTGGGAGGGGAAGGGAAAGGGATGGGTGGTGCACGTGTCCTGGGTATCTCAAGTCTGCTTGAAACATGGTGGTTTCAAGGGAGCAGGAAGAGAATGAGGGTGTGTTCTTTACGCTTATTTTTATTGCACAAAGTATTGGATGGGGAAGGGAATGGAGGAAGAGCAGGTCAGTTTCACTCATCTGTGGAGTGGAGCCTGAGGGGTGGGTGTTGCCTTCTGACACACTTCCGGAATGTTAGGGGGTGTGGCATATGCAAATGAGTTATGCAAATGAGTTATGCTAATGACTCCTGCGCCTCTTTTTCTACGAAATGACCCCTGCATTCTGAGATAGACCTTCCAGGTAGGATTTGGACTGCCATAACCCTCAGTCCCAGCACTGAGAGGTGACTCAATAGAATATTATGACTGATAGTATCGAAGGCTGGCTGAGAGATCCAGCAGAACTAGCAGGGTCACATTTCCTGTTTAGTTCTCAGTAGAGGTCACCAGCCAAGTCTCCGTACCAAATCCCGGCCTGAAGCCGAATGGAAAGGGGTCCGGAAAAATCAGTCCCTCCCATAGGGAAACCTGGGAAGATACAGTGAAGGAGTTCCCTCCTGCGAGACCCTTTCAAACCTGGGATTCAGTTCCTCGCTGCAACCAGCCAAAGAACAAAGAGCAGATGGGCCAGGCAGGACTACACAAGAGGGACAGTTGAGCACCTATCGGAACAGATTTAAATGAGGGGAAATTCTAACACACAAGCACCAAGAAGATCTCTCTCATCTTAAACCACGACAGCATTGTCAGCCTACGCAGCTTCAGAGCGGAGCGACATCCGTGGTTGGAGGTAGATTTTCAGAAAGGTCTGGTATTGCTGACGGCACGAAGCCACAGAGCCACAGGAAAAAGTGAATCGACACCTCACGTAGAAAAGTGGGTCTGCTGCTTCCAAAGTGCAGATTAATCATCTACGGCAGGTGCAGCAACCTCCGGCACAGGCGCACCAGGCCAGTGTATCTGGCACGCAATCAAGCAACGAGGAGATTCCGGTAGCGCTGCTGGAGACAAGTCTCTGGACAAAGGTGATGGGACATACCTCACGCCTGTCATCCGTCCCAAGACCTGTGCAACTGCCAGCCAGGTTCAAGACAAGCCGCTACTGAAATGCTGGCAGTGCTGTGCCACCTTTGCTCAGTTTGTTCCCAGTGGGTCTACTGAAGTAAAACCCTCACCTTGCCACCCCCTTTCGTTCGCCGGCATGCCACATTTTTCACAGAGTGATGCTGAATTTGGGGGACACTCAGACCACAAAGGTTGAGGATACCTGATATTACTGCACTCATCATTTGGGGGGGGGGGGGAGGTACCAATGTGAATGGCAGAAGTAGACCACACACTGAACATGAGTCAGCAGTGTGATGCGGCAGCTAAAAAGGCAAATGTTATTTTGGGCTGTTATCAATGGAAATATAGTGTCCAGATCACACGAAGTGACGCTATCGTTTTACTCTGCTCTGGTTAGACCTCCCCTAGAGTATTGTGTTCTGTTTTGGGCAGTTCTGTTTTGGGCACAATTTAAGAAGGATATAGACAAGCTGGAATGTGTCCAGAGGAGGGCAGTGAGGACGGTGAGGGGTGTGGCGATCCGGTCCTTTAAGGAAAGGTTGAAGGAGCTGGGTATGTTTAGCCTGCAGAGGAAACGACTGAGAAGTGATATGATAACCGTCTTCAGGTACTTGAAGGGCTGTCATATAGAGGATGGTACAGAGTTGTTTTCTGTTGCCCCAGAAGGTTGGACCAGAACCAACGGGTTGAAATTAAATCAAAAGAGTTTTCGGCTAAACATTAGGAAGAACTTCCTGACCGTTGGAGTGGTTCCTCAGTGGAACAGGCTTCCTCAGGAGGTGGCGGGCTCTCCTTCTTTGGAGGCTTTCAAACACAGGCTAGAAGGCCATCTGACAGCAGTGCTGATTCTGGGAACTTAGGCAGATCATGAGAGGGAAGGCAGGAAGGGTTGCATCAGTACTTAGTTCTTGTGGCCCTATCTTACACGCCCAGGGAAATGCTGATTGCTGCTTTGGGGTCAGGAAGCAATTCTTCTCCAGGCCAGTTCAGCCAGGGATCCTGGAAGGTTTTATGCCATCTTCTGGGCATGGAACAGGGGTTACAAGGGGTGTGGGGGATATTTGTGAATTTCCTGCATTATGGACTAGATGACTGTGGAGGTCCCTTCCAACTCTATGATTCTAAGTAAACTTCTAATACTTCCTGATATGAAATAGGGTCACAGGATGGCTATCTTCAAGGTTGGTCATTATGCAAGGTTTATCCAGGTTGCATTAAAAAAAAATACATGTAGAGGGCCAATGCGCTGTAGTGATTACAGACTGGGAGTCCTGAATTCAAACTCCTGTTTAGCCCTAAAGCTCGCTGGGTTGCTTTTGCACCTATCAGTCCCTCTTGGTGTAATCTACCTGACAGGGTTGTTGTGGAGGGGGGGATAAAAGTGGATGTCCATGTATGTTTCCATTAACCCCTTGGATGAAGTGGGGGGGGGGGGTTAAAAGATGGTTGATTAGTAAGTAAGCCAAGAATTGCCAAATACCAACCCTCCCATTTCACCAAATGGCTGCACTTAATGTGCTGTATGGCTCTACAAACAGAGATCGTTTTTAGCCATGCCAATCCATCTCCCCCTTTAGAAGCAAATGCTGCAGTAATCACTCTCCCAGCCTGAGTTACCTCACAGGGTGGTTGTGAGGACAAACTAGAGGAGGGGAGACTGAGGTTGAAAGATGCTCCGAGTCCCCCCTTCAAGTGAAAGTGGGGTATAAAATATAAAAATAAATAAAGGGCAGCCTGTCCAAAGGCAACTGGAAAACGGAGGGCGAAAAACAGCTTCACGCTTGCTCCTGCGGGCCACACCTTTCCTCTGCTTATTGAGGTAGATTTCATTCGCTGCAGAAACAGAAACACTTCCTTTCCGATAAGGGCCACCAACAGTGCGCTGAGCGAAGCAATCTAAATACACGAGCCAAGTCACATCTTCAGCCCCAAATGTCTCCAATTTGCAAAGTTTCACGTTTACCAGAACTCTTCAATAAGCAGCATGTTCAACAAACATTAACGAAAAGAGGAGGGGAAAAGCAGGCGAGAAAAAGGGGGGGGAGAAGTCTTCAGATCCAGGCATCTTCAGAGGAAACACAGGAAGGGTTAGGCTGATTTAACAGAGTTAAGCCGTTCAAGGCGCAAAGAAAAAAGAAACATCTCAGATACTTCTCAGATAATGCCGTGGCTGCTTTCACTTTTAAAAAACGTCAAAGCCTTCTGAGCTTTTTCAAGCACCGATGAAATGAAAACTAATGGGCTTAGGGTTACAAACAACTGGGGGGGAGAGATAAATCTCCTACCCTTTCACAGAAGCACAGTGCCATGTTATTTACCAGGTAGGGTTACCAAGTCATGTGTCCGAGCAGGGGAGTCCCGCTCCCGGTCCGGGACCCTCGCGAATGGCGTGATGACATTGCTCGGAAGTGATGTCATCATGCTGGGCACATCACTGGGTGACCCTCTGGTAATCACCCTAAAAATGCTATGGTACCATAGAGTTTTCAGGTTGATTGCTAGAACGTCACCCTGCGACGTGCCCAGCGTGATGACATCACTTCCAGGCAAAGTCATAGCTCCGAACATGTCGGCCTGATGTGGCCATTTCGGGGGTGGGATTCCCCCCGTCAGCCAAATCCGGACTGGCGGATTGGGGACCCATTTAGCTGGGGAATCCCCGCCCCCCCCCCCCCGGGGGAACTTGGCAGTCCTATTACCAGGTGATGTAATTTACCTCCTTACCAGGAGAGCCAGTTTGGTGTAGTGGTTAAGTGCGCAGACTCTAATCTGGGAGAACCGGGTTTGATTCCCCACTCCTCCACTTGCACCTGCTGGATGACCTCGGGCAAGCCATAGCTCTGTACCAGCCGTTCTCTCAAGGACAGTTGTCTCAGAGCTCTCTCAGCCCCACCTACCTCACAGGGTGTCTATTGTGGGGAGGGGAAGGGGAAGGAGTTTGTAAGTTCGGAGACTCCAAGTGAGTGAAGGGCGGGATATAAATCCAATCTCTTCTCTTCTCTTCTACCTGAAAATCTTCAGCTGCCCAATTTCAGACCTGAATCCTCCATTAAAGGAGCCGGATATTTTCTTCTCTAGGTTGTCTGCACGCTTATGTGGGCTCCTTGTCAGGAGCAGGAACATCATGTAGCTAGGATTTTGTGGCTTGTGGGGCAATTTTTTTTTCTGGTGGGGCTGAAGTTCTCAGTGAAGAAAGAAAAGCCATTTAACCAATAGAAAGCTGTTACTATAGGCTGGCCATTCCCCAGCTGGGGGTGGGGGGTTGCCCGCTTTAGGGGGCCCGGATTTGCTGGCTCACATATGGCCGGCGGGGAGAACCTCGGCCCCAAAGTGCTGGAATTGCACCAACATGCCCGGTGTGATGACGTCACATCACGCCGGGCACGTCGCCAGGGGAATGCTCTAGCACTCAGCCAAAAAATTCTATGCTACCATAGAGTTTCTGGCCAAATGCCAGAGCGTCCCCCTGGCAACATGCCTAGCGTGATGACATCACTTCCGGGTGATGTCATTGTGGCACATGCCTGAGAAGATTCCCTGAAGGGAAGCTCCGTCCTCCTGCTGGCAGAAGGTAGAGACCTGGCAACCTTTTGTTACCAGGATAGATCTCTAAATTGCAAGCTGTCAACCACTTTAGATGACAGTTCTCAGCTGCTGCAAGTTAATCCCTTCTGCCAGCCGAAGCAACAGTTCTGATAACAAGCTGGCAGGTCGGTCGGGGTTATGACTTCTATAGTCAAGAAAGCTAACACTTAGGCAGAAAAACTCGCTTAAAGGAGACCAATTTCTTGATACAGAGTTAGAAGGGATCCTAGAGGTAACCTACTCCCGCCCCCTTGCTCAGTGTGGGAAATAGTCAACTACAGCACCCCACTCTGCTTGGAGGAGCGCATGCCTTTAAAAAAAATGTTTTAAAATGATTGAAAAAAAATTATAGGATAAATTCTGGTGGGGCTGTGTCTTTAAGAAAGGAGGCGGGGCACAAAAAAGCCCCACCTTAGTTACAGGCCTGGCCAGAATTGGGTGTCTCCCCCCCCCCCGGGTGTGTGTGTGTGTGTGTGAGTGAGTGAGAAGTGCCGTCAAGTCGCAGCTGACTTATGGTGACCTTACAGCATTTTCAAGGCACCAGAGAGGTGGTTTGCCATTGTCTTCCTCTGCATAACGACCCTGGACTTCCTTGGAGGTCTCCCATCCAAATACTAACCAGGGCTGACCCTGCTTAGCTTCTGAGATGATGAGATCAGGGTAGCCTAGATCATCCTTTGGGGAAGAAGAAATGGATGGGAAACACATCAGCAGACACCACACACTGGGGATCTTTGCTCTGCCTGGTTTAATCTTGAATTGCCCTGTTCCTTATTCTAGTTTGTGCAAAACGATTTGATAAGCCCGCTAACGAAGGGCAACAGGCTCAGGTGTACAAAAGTTAAAAAAGAAAAGGTTCTGCATACTGGGAGGAACCCCCCCCCCATATACAGAAAGATCCACTATTATATTAATTGATGCTGTGATTTTATATGCATTGTTGGAATTTTATTCAGCTTTGTAAGCTGCCCCGAGCCGGCCTTGGCCAGGAGGGGGGGATAAAAATCAAATAATAATAATAATATCTCAAATTATGTCCCCAAAGCCTAAAGAAACACCAACAGACATCTGGTCAACGGAATCCCATGAGGCCACTTCTGAAGAGTTTTGCCACCGGTTTTTGTTGCCAAGGTAACAGTTTAGAACAACAAGCCATCATGAGTCCCCCAGAAACGTAAAATAAAATCTGTTGGCTTCAATTAATGGGGTTAAATCAAACTTAAATTCAAGAGCGCTGGGTATACGGGGATGCTAGAAGGAGAGTCGGTTTCTACAAGACCACTTATGTAGGTTGGTATGCTTCTTGCTCCCCCATCCCCTGAACTGCGGGACCTTTTTCAGTTCTGGGGTCAAGACGGAGGAGCCAGCTGACTCTACTGGGGTGAACGCTGTCCCTTGGATGGTGATGCAACATAATCCACAGCCCAAAACTTCATACCAAGACCCATAGGAGTGAAATGCTTTCCCCCAAAGACCAGTGTGTAAAACTTGGCCCTTCTGTGGGTGATGTTTGTATATCTTCTAGGGTGAAAGACTTACTTCTACCTTCTGGTCCTGTGTTAGGGTGGGGCCTGGGGATCTCCCACTTTTACAACTGATCTCCAGCTGACAGAGATCAGCTCCCCTTGAGAAAATGGCTGCTCTGAAGGGTGGACTCTATGGCATTGTACTATGCGGAGGCCCCTCCCCTCCCCTCTCCAAACCCCGCCCTCTCCCAGATCCACCCCCAAAGTCTCCAGGTATTTTCCAACCCAGACTTGGCAACCCTATCCTGTGTTGCAGTTCGGGCCTGACCTTTTGGCACCAGGAAGTAGCACGGCATAGGGTTGTCAGCGCCAGGTCTGGAAATACCTGGAGATTTTGCAGATGGACCCTGAGGAGGGTGTGGTTTGGAGAGGGGAGGGACCTCAGCAGTGTATAATGCCATAGAGCCCACCTCTCAAAGTGTCCATTTTCTCCAGGGAAACTGATCTCTGTTGCCTGGAGACCAGTTGTAATCCCAGGAGATCTCAAGCCACCATGTGGAGGTTGGCAACCCTAGATGAGACCCTCCCACAAGGGCGGGCACGTCCAGCTCTGCAACCATTGAATGAGGCAGTGAATTTAGCAGGACATTTTGGGTTCAGTGCTAAACACAGTGGGGGTGGGGTAACACCTTGCCGATAAACCGAACGCCCAGTGGGCCCTTGCGTTTTGAAGGGCAGCTGTGTTTTCCTTGCCACTATTTTAACACCTCCTAGCAACAGGAAGAAGTGCCTGAAAACTCTTTTCACGGCCTCCATCCGTCATGCATCGTGGCTCAATGCGTGCAATACAAACTGTTTTTTGCATGACCAAACACTTACATCTGTTTAAGAAGTCTGAAAGTAAACTCCTCAAGATTACAGGGCGGAGGCAAGCGCAGTTTCTAAGGAATTGAATATCAAAAGCACAAAGGGGGGATCAGCAAAGACTTGTCCAACAACAACAAACAAAAAAGGAAATACCATCAAACAAAAGGACATGAGACAGGCTGCAAAGCTGAAAACAGTTTTCCTTGCTTCCTTCATAATAAACGTGAAGGCCTGCCTCTACCCCCCTCATGCTTAACTTCCTGTGGAAATCAGTGTCACTCTGCATTTATTTTATTTTTATTAATTAAATCCTCTTTCCCTGCTGCCAGAGAGGGCCCAGCTCGGTCTGCGCAAAACCAATTAAAAAACAAAAATAGTTAAAAAGATATTGTAGAAAAATAACAAACCATGTCATCAAGAAGCAAAATGAACATGAAACCTACTCTGGCCTCGGTTCACTTTCTTCAAATGTACCACTTTGTGAGCTTTCTAAAAGGTGGAGAGAGTCAAGACCTCCCAGTTGGGTTGCCAGTCTCCAGGTGGGGCTTGGAGATCTGGAATTACAACTGGTCTCCAGATTATGAAGAGCAGTCTTCCTGGAGAAAATGGCGGCTTTGGAGGGTGGACTCTATGGTGTCACATCCCTGCTGAGATCCTTTCCCTCCCCCAACTCCATCCTCTGCAGGCTCCACCTCCAAATCTCCAGGAATTTCCCAACCCAGAGTAGGCAGCCCTACCTCCAAGGGGGAGCTTGTTCCACAAGACAGGAACTGCTGCAGGAAAAACTACAAGATCTCACTGCCCTGGGAAGCGGCACAGGAAATCAAGGCATAGTTGGCACTGAGTTCGTACAGGGTTTGCACAACTGTGTTTTCGATTCTACCAAGTGTTAGCATCAGAAACACAGAAGGTGAAAAAGAACAGTAAAGTTCCACGGTTGACACACGTACAAGGAACGTATTTCCTAAATAATAACTCCTTAATTATTTGGTTATCCTTCCCCTTGAACAACATTGTGATGATTAGTGATAGTCATTAAAGAGGGATTTTTTAAACATTATTTGAGCACAACAGGGATCTTGGGGGGATGACGGCCAAGGGAAACTTGAATGGGCAAAGCTAGTCCAATCAGGCAAGTGGAATTAGAAAACTTTTGAGTGGAATCAGCCACACTTTCAGATGTGAAGTGTTTGTTTTCTGGAAATCTTCCCATTTTTAAAAGATGATTGGGGGGGGGGACACTTCAATGGGACAAATCCTGGCTCTAAGTATCTGAAGAAGTGAGCAGTGCCTCATGAAAGCACATACATCCTCTACCACAAATTTTGTTAGTCTTTTAAGATGCTTCTGGACTCTCACTCTTTTCTGCTGCTACAGGCAGACTAAGGGTCATTTTACACCTCCCCTCTAAAGTAGTTTGACTGCTGTCTTTTCCTGTGCTGAATTCACAGTGGTGTGAAATTTCACTCCAGGGGGTCTAAGTGCTCTAATCAACAGCAATTGTTTAAAGCAGAATCAAGCTGGTTGAATACTAGTTTGACCACAGGAGGGCAATTAGTAGATGTGGACATTTCAGTAGCAGCACGGTTTCACACCGCACAGAAGTGTGGGCAGGTTTTTTTGGAACTAGAATGATTCCAGCGGGAAAGTCAGATGTAAAAACAGCCTAACATGGCTACCCATATTGACCTGGCTCTAATTGTGTGCGGGGGGGGGGGGGGAGAGATGAACCTTGGAGACAGCCTTGGTTTGACCTAAAAGACCTGAAGTGAGTGCAAAGGAACAGTCATGCACTGACCTAGAGAAAAGGCTTAGTCCCTGAATTTATCTCAAATCAGGCAACCTCCCCTTTGGTTACCTCGGGTACTTCACCCAGCCCAGATGACCATGGTGAATCTCCGATGCTGAGATACTAACAGTGACACGATCTGGGATTTTGTCTAAATACCTGGGCTGTGCCTGTGCAGGGTACACACACATACGCAATATTATGCAGGATGCATGTGTGTTTCCCATTTCGTCTCATGTATATCTGTTTGTATTTCTCTCCCTGATTTTGGTTCTCTGTTTTTTGCTCTTGGTTTTGTAGACTTGCCTATGTAACGCAGTTTTTCTACATTATCTATACAGTATGCGTACATACAACAGGTATCGTTCATATGTAAAAAACTGCCAAGCCAATTTAGTTGATGCACAGTGTAACAAAAATGCGTACGTATTACAGAAATACTTCAGTGCCGGGAAACAAAACAGTGCAAAACAAATAGAGGATTGTAGGTTCACTTTACAGGAGGAAGAAGGGAAATCAAAATAGGAATTCTCAAGTTGAAAGGCCAGAGATGAGCCATTTTAAAAAAACCAAAAAACCTTCCCACGTTCCCAATATTTATAGATTGCCTTTCAAAGGAAAAACCGGTCGCAGTGAGGTTTACAGCCATTTAAAAATGCAAATGAAAACTATTCACATAATAGAAGAATCGAGTCAGCTAAACTAATCAATGTGATTTAAATAAAATACCAAGCTGCTATCTCAACACATTCCCAGTGGAATGTAATGTTTTCACTGGTCTATGAGAAGAAACTAGGAAAGAACACACAATGGAGATGCTAAAATCTCTCTCTTGCTTTCTCTCTCTCACATTTCCCCCCCCCCCATACATATCCAAGTGAAGCCAAAAGAGAAGGGCAGTACAGTGGCTTAGTCAGATCAAGCAGAGCCTATTCAGGCAATGATAGCTTTAGGCCTGGATTCTGAGGATGAAGTCTGAGGCCATAACTTACAGGGGAGGTCCTGAAGCAAGCTGTAGTTTCACAATTGGCATCTACATTACCATCTAAAGGGGGGCTAAGACCATTGGTGTGGATCCAAGCACCTTTTCTGCTGATGAAAAGGGGAGGAAGGTTCCCCTTTGACCACCCCAAAAAGATTACATGCACGGGGGTGGGGGTGGTCATGGGCCCTGCATGGACATAAACCATATAAGACACGAGCTGTAGTAACGAGGGGGAATTAAGCAAGACTGTGTAGAAAAGCTGGCTAGATCCACCCTATAGTCCACAGTCTATTATTACTGAACCGCTCCACTGATTTCAGGCTATCTCAGGGACAGCACGACTCCTTTCCAAAGCTGAGCTGTTGCCCGAGGCATGTCCCTTTCAGGCTTCCATAGGGACAACCTGCTTCTGAAGATGTCACGATGCCTTTCAAATCAGCCCTGGAAAATTCAGTTTGTACAATACTTGTCTGATTCTTCTCCGATATAAAATTTTTAAAAAGTTCTACTTTGTGCAAAGGGCAAGTCTGGATACGGAAAAATGGAAAGCCATAAAAATAAATAAACAAAGTACTTGTGACAGGCAGACCTGGTTTTGTATGGGGTGGTTGAAAATTAAATAGAAGGCTAAATGTTAGTTCCCCAGTCCGTGTGCAGAAATAAAGAAGTCAATTGGAGGGGAGAAAAAACCTGGTGGTTTGTTATGCACACGTGGGAGTATCATATTAAAAATCGACATACGCAACTGCCATACACAGAGTCAGATCATAAGTCCATCTAACAGTCTGCTCTGAGTGGCAGTGGCTTTCCATGGCCACAAAGTGAAAAGAATCTTCCACTGTTTTCTGCTACCCAAGATGCTTTAATTGCAGATTCCTGGGACTGGACCAGGAACCTAACATATGCAAAGAAACCACGCTACAACTGAATCATACAAATCCTGCCCCTAGGCTGCAGTATGCATAACCACACCCAAATCCAACAGGGACACAAGTGTGTGCGCAAGGAAGAGGTTATTCCTATGACTAGGCAGCCATGTTCTGAAGCTGGATTGCTGCCTACATGTGTGCAAATGGCATTTGCCCCAGGATCAACCAAGAAGATGGCCCTCACTTCCACTAAGATGCTTAAATGAGCTCAATCCAAACTGAAGGCTCCAGGGAAAGTTGGCTGATACAGTGCACTTTCACATCACAATATTCCTTCCGTCTGCAAACCTCTGCAAGATGAAATTCCTGTTTCCCACCCAGCACTTTTGAATCACTCACTAGAGCCAGGAAATGGGGCATACGGACCTCTAGAGGGAAGATAATGGACAGGCACAGAAAAAGGAAATAACTGGAGTCCATACCTGGTTTACCCCTTTACTGATTTCAATGTGGCATCTTTTACTGACATAGCGTTGCTTTGAAAAGGACAACTTTCCCATCAAATAGACACTACCATAGGTGGAACTTCCAGACAGCACTCACCCTCCTTCAAAGATCTTGATCCTGGCAGGTTCCCCTCTTTTGGATACGGGAACGTCATCTTCTGATTTCCCTCTTTTCTCCTCTTCTTTGTCTGTTCTTGCTATGTCTTTTCGATCTTCATTGGGAAGGAGTGAAGGCAGATGAACCTACCTCCCCAAAAGATCAAAGCAGTTATTTATTATGGTTCAAAGGGCTACACTGAACGCAGAAACCTCAAACAAGGATCTTCTGCAGGAGGAAGGAGGGGAAAGTCCAAGAGCCACACGCAGACTAAACTTAAGCCTTCCTATTGGCAGGGCTATTTTTGGGCAGGAACGCATAGGAATGGAGTTCCGGCTGGCTCCCGAGTTGGCCACACCCAGCAGGAACTCATTAGCATAATAGGCCACACCCAACAGCAGGAACTCATTAGGATTGGCTACATTACGGGTATGTGGCCTAACATGCAAATTATTTCCTGCTACAAAAAAAGCCCTGGGTTTTGACAACAAACAAGGTAAACAGAATAAGAAGCAAAAGGTGGGTGTGGCTGGATGATCACTCTTCTGGTAACATGGGGGTGTGGCCTAATACGCTAATAAGCTGAGCTGTCAGGGGTGTGGCCTTATATGCTAATGAGTTTCTGCTGTTGGGTGTGGCCTATTGGGATTTGTTGTCAAGTTTGCCCCATTAAATGATGCAGGGGGATAGGCAGAGGCTCAGTGCTAACCGGGCGATGTGGTACTTGGTAAAGAAACTAGCATTACTAGATAGGGAGGCACAATCGTTGTATATGTAAGGAAATAAAAAAATTAAGACTGAGTCCACTGACTGGACTTGATGGCCCTAGCTCAGGGGTCCCCACCCTTTTTGAGCCTGTGGGCACATTTGGAATTCTGAGACAGCATGGTGGGCACAGCAACAAAATGGCTGCCACAGGAGATGGAGCCAGCCATAAAATGATTGCCAAAGCTTAACTTCAGAACAAAGTGTAGATCCTTGAGCTGTGCTGACAGCTTCTGCCAAAGCATTTAAAAAACAACTGCACAGCCAATTAAATCTCCAGTAATTCAGAAGACTTGCAGGGCAAAAAACATACCTGGCCCCACCCCCTCCTAAAAACAGTGGGCACCAGAAAAGGTGTCGGAGGGTGCCATGGCACCCATGGGTACCAAGTTGGGGACCCCTGCCCTAGGTGTTCTTGTGGTCTTTTTTAGGGTTGCCAACCTCCAAGTGGTGGCTGGAGATCTCCCGCTATTACAACTGATCTCCAGGCGACAGAGATCAGTTCACCTGGAGAAAATGGCTGCTTTGGAACATGGACTCTATGACATTATAGCCCACTGAAGTCCCTCCCCAGGCTCCACCCCCAAAATCTCCAGGTATTTCCCAACCTGGAGCTGGCAACCCTATCATGCTATTTTATGATCAGTTACAGCTTAAGTATTTGTTATTTAGCAAGTCTCCAGGGAAATTCAAGCAAGATTTTTATCAAAAGTCCAAGCCACTTGTATAGTAAGACTGTTGAATCAGGCTGCTCCCTGTTTACCTGGGACCCAGTCTGTTTTTTTCGAGCACTACCTGTTTACCTAACCTCCTTCCTGTCCTGTAGAATTTGAACCAACCGGCTATATATATGTCTGGAACGCCAGTCTTGGCTTGTTTTCATGGGTTCCCCAAGATACTTTCTCTGCAAACTGTTGTCTGCATTTGGAGACCCTCCAGTAACTGGATTACCTATTCCTTGAACTTACTCTGACCTACAGTCTGGGGAGTGAATCCCAAAAGGATGTTCCTAGCCCATGTAACTGAAACAGTGTGCCTAGCCAATGCTAAAGATGGATCAAATAAACAGAGTCCTTGTTCTTAGTCAATTATAAGAGGACTAGGGAGGGAGGGAGGGAGGGAGCTGGTAAAAATGTTGGTAACATACCCCAAAACAGACTTAACTTGATCTGAACTTTCTCTGAAGCAGTATTGTTAATGCACAATTAAACTAGTCCTGTACGCAATGCCCCCATATATCATGCAACACCCCCTCCCCAGTGATCTTCATCTCAACACACCATAAAACATGCCCAGTGATAAAACACTGCAAAAAAGCAATCTTGATCTGAGCATTCTTTTTTAAAACTTGTGGTGTTTCGCCAAGATGTACACGCACTCATGCTCTTGTTAGAATGCTGATTCATATCCAGCAACAGAGCTAGTGCTTTGGAAAGCCTTTTGGATAAAGTGCTTGCCAACAGAAGCAAGCTTTGCTAAACCAGTTCTTGAAACACATTACAAACACTCCCTTCTCCCCACAATTCTTACCCGCAAACAGGCAAGGCCAAAAGGAACGGTTTCCTTACCTCTGACATTTTGGGGTTTCTGGAGCTCGAGGGTACAAGCCTCCCGGCCTCTGGACGTGGAGCGGTAGCCATGGTGTATGTTTCTTTGCTCACTTTCTGCTTGGAGCACAGGAGCGAGAGCGCCACCTTGGTGGGTATACCAGGGAGGTTGGGATTATACAAACTAACGCACCAGCTGGCGTACACTGAGGACCGTCGGTCAACTTGCTGGATGTGATTTGGCTTAATGTAATTTAAATAGCACCAACTGACATTAGTAGTTGTATGGAGACTGGGGAACTGGAGTGCCTTCTTGACATCTGTACCTTCTTGAGACGTCTTTGAACTTTGAGCAGCCTCAGAGGGGAGAGCTGGGCTTGGAGGATTGGCTGCAGGCAGTTCCACTGGATCTTTGGGATCTTCCTTCTTCACCGTCTGTGGAGAGTCCTTGTTTCTAAATGGTTTGCCAGCCTGGTGGTCATAGTCCTCTTGGGCCTCAGGCTGTGGCAATCCCACCCGTAAAGTCCTCTGGGCTTCCTGTGGTTTTGATGGTTCAGGGGACATGTTTTGTGGTGTCTCAACCTTGGCTCTCCTTTGGTCTTGTTTCTTCTCTTCCTCTATTGCACTAGGGGCCTTCACCACTTCCAGCTTCTCCTCTGACTCAGAGAATTCTTCTTCCTTCACCCTTTTTTGCTGCTGCGTTTCCATGGTAAGCTCCAAGCTCCCAGCTGGTGACAGCATCCGTTTGCTTCCTCCAACAGTTGATGTGCTCACCTCTAGACCCAAGATGCTTTCTGCTGTGGAACTGAGGGGAATGTAACCTTTCCTTTCGGACAGGGACAATGGCAGTCTCAAATATGGAGTCTGGAACAAAGCCCTCTGCTCATCTGTGATCATCTGCGCCAAATCGAGACCTATCCCGTGAACGTTAGCAGTGCAGACCAAGGTCCCCTTTGTTTGATAATCATCAAATTTTGGCAAAATGATAGAAGAGGCGCTACAGTGGGATTGAGTGACCAGGATCTGAGAAAGGGTTGTGTACATGGCGCTCCCGTAGGATGGCATGTTGGTCTGAATGCGAACTGGGACCACAAGGGACACGACGGGCTCAGAACGAGCAGGTACAACCAACTGAGATATGCAGACGGATGCCGAGGGACTAGCTGGGCGAGTCAAAATATGTAGCCTGCTTTCAGAGCTGTAGTTTGCAGGCGGGGAAAAACTGGACCTTCCAATTGGCGGAGATAAGCCAGATTTGATCTGGGGTAAATGGGCTCCAATGTCACTTGGCAACTGGAGAGCCAGCTGGGACTGGAGGGGAAGAAAAAAGGCAGATGGGAGTGGTGGGGAGCCTGGGTAGTGTACGGGGACGAGGGACGGGCTTTGCTGGAGTTGCACATCAGCAGGGTGTGGCATTAGTGGGGGAGTAATGTGTAGCTGGCCCGGGTGCAGCAAAGCTTCTTGCAGAGGAAGGGGAGGGCTCTGAAATATGGAATGAGGTATCTGCGGAATGGAGTAGGGGCCAGAGAAGATGTCCGTCATGACCTGACTGGAGAAGAGTTCTACAGACGGTCCTCCTGAGTGGGGCAAAAGGTGCTGGAATGGCAAGATGGAGATCTGGGGGCCCACATATTGCTTTTCATGAAGAGTGAACTGTGGGGTCGGGTGATGGAACACTTGCAGAGCTTCAGTGTAGGGATGGGGATAAGGGGCCTCAGAGCCGTCTTTTGGCTGGCCCTTCTGACTCGTGTAGCCTCCATGAGAGGAAGAGGAAGACGAAGAAGGGTGCTGGAGGGGCAGCCCCGCAACTGAAGACTTGCTTGAAGGCTGCAAGACATCCTCTGTCTCTGTCCCTCCTTTGGGGGCGGAGTCCGGCTCGTGCTCTGGATGCCTAGTGAGAGATGCCTGTCGAACCAGAAAGCATCTCCGCCTCTCCGGTGCCGCTGTGGTTGTTGTTGGGGTGCGGGATGCAGAGGCAGAAGAGGAGGACAGGCTTCCGTAGTCGAACGATTTGCTGCGGGTCTCCGATATAGTGGAGGAGTGGGAGATGTTGGGCGTCTGCTCAGAAGCTGATCTCCGCATTTCTCGAGAATGGTGGGGGTGCTGGGGGTGGCCTGGCACCATTAACGTATGTGGCCCGATGCCAAGAGGTTTCGTGTGGGATTCAAAGGCCTGGGAACCAGCTTCCTCTCGCTCAAAGGAAGTTGAGCGGCTGGAGCCATGGGAGATGCTACTTTCCAGGCTCGGGCTTCTCACAGACTCGAAACTGGACTCGCCAGAAGACTGAGCCATTTCCGCTAGTCGAAGTCTCTTTTTCTTGGGTGGTAGTTTCTCCGCGGGAAGTTGGGAGAGAGACTGGCTTCTTTGTGGCCACTGAAATTCCTCTGTTTTTTCTGGCTCTTTAGGTGGAGGTTCAGGTTCAGTCTCCGGTCTGTCTGGCTCTTCTGTTACTAGGATCTCAGGGACTTGGATGTTGGGTTGACGGACAAGCTTTGGCTGCAGGGAATGAGACGGCCGGCCATGTGGGACCGCAGGCTGAGATGAATACTGCAAATGAAGCTTCTCTTCTCCTTCTAAGCCGCTTAGCTGTTCTATTGAGTCAGACTTCTCAAAGGAGCTTGTGTGTTGGATAACCGAGATCTCTTTCGAGGTGGTTCTCCTCTCCTTGATTTCCATGCTATAAGCATGTTTTCCACTCCGAGAGTGAAAGCTTACACTAACGTCAGACACTGGCATAGATGTGCTGGGTTCTGCTGGTGACTTAATGGACTCAGAAGTCAGGGTCAAGGCCACATCAGTGGATTTCCGGCTAATATACTGACTGGCTGGCCTGGTGCTGGATGAGGAAGTTTCAGTCAACTCAAAAGAAGGAGGATCTTCATCATCGCCGAGACTCTTTTCTTTACGCCTTTTCCTCAGCGGCATAAGCTCTAAACTGCTTCCCAGCTTATAATGCATCACCTGCGGCCAAGGATCAGATTCCGCAAACACTTTCTCAGATTCCGATGAGGTATGAGAGCTGGAAGAACGAGGCTTGGAGATCTGGAGTTCGGAACAATAATATTTTTTGTGCGCTTCATAATTATCCCTTTTCTTGTACCGAGCACCACAAATGTTACATTCATACATGAACCCTTTCCCTTTGGGGCCCTTTCTAGACTTTTTGGTCTGCTCGCTCTCCTTGGTGTCTTGTTCTTCCACGGGTTTAGAAACAGTTTCTTTGCTGGCCATGCTCCCCTCTTCTGTACTGTATTCCACTCCCAAAGGTAGCTCAATGGCAGGCTGCCGTTTTAGCATCCGAGGGTGGGATGAAGATACCTGACCGCGGCTCGAGACCTCCGATTCTGTGACACGGTCATCAAAAGAATAGCTACCTCGGAAGGGATGAGTGGATCTCATAGTGCATGCAGCAGAAGGCATCGAGTGGCTTCTTAGGAGAGGCACTGTCTCTGTGGCACTGTGGGATTGCTGGAGTGATAGCAGTGATTGTTCAGGCTTCATTTTTTCCATGTGGGCGGTCAACGACTTGGACGAGTCGAGCTGACTACCAGATCTGACTTCCAACTGAAACGGTTCTCGGTACACACCAGGTTTTGGCGACTCAATGCTGCTCCGTCTGGACAACGAACTGCGTCTCGGCTTCACACTGTCTATTTCGCTGGTATCCACCACGGCTTCATTAATGGTAATCAGCTTGGTGATATGCTCAATAACCTGGGTTCTAGGCACAGACAAGGGGACTGCGCTTACTTTATCTTCTGCCGAAACCTGTGGGAATTCCTGGGCAGTGGTGGCAGACAGCATGGCGGTCCGTTGGCCGATCCTCCCGCATTTGCCAAAAATAATTTCTGCATAAGATTTTGCATTGGTGTTGGGTGGGCTGACCTGTTGTTCTGCACTTTCAGACCTGGAAAAATAGCCCGATTCAGTGCTCCCTTTGCTACCAGGGCTGAGGAAAGCCTGTTCTTCAATTACCTTTTTCCTTTCACTCAGCCGGAGAGCAAGCTTCTGCTTGATAGTATGAGTTTCCTCTGATTTATGACTCTGGGCGTGCTCGGAGACCGGCTCCACGAACTGGCTGCTGTCTTCAAAGGACACGGACATACTGGAATGGGAAAAGGAGCTGCTCTCTTGGCTAGACCCTTGGCTCCCTGCCGCATACAGCATTGTTTGCTTCTGCTGGGGGGTCAGTTCTATCAACCGGCTTGACGTGGCCCGGGTCTCCTCCTCTGAGTCTGTGCTCTCTCCTTCAGTAGGCTCTTCAAATTCCTCCGCAACCATCCTCTCCATTTCCAAGCCAGAAGGATACAACTCTGATCCAGTTCCTGAAGCCAGCCCGGCTTTGATCCTGTGAGCATGAGACTTCCTGTGTTTATACAAATTGCTCTTGGTTTTGAAGGAAAAACCACACGGGACGCACGGATATGGTCGTTCCCCTGTGTGCGACCGGATGTGTTTTTGGAGCACGCTTGGTTTGGCGCAAGGCCGGCTACAGTACTGGCAGATGTATTTGCCTGGTTTCTGGGGCTTCTTCTCCTTCTTGGGGACTTCTTCTGACTGCTTCGTGGACACCTGCGAAGCACGGGGGATGCAGACCTTTTGAACGGGTGGCATCTCTTCTCCGGGAACAACGGAGGCGTGAGAAGGTAGGAGCTGGCCACGACTGGAATGAAGCCCAGCTGATGGAAATGAACTGGAGGGACCTGCTCTCGCTGGGTCAACTAACTGCCACGTGGACCCTTCCAGGATGTGCTCCTGTTTCCTGGGAGGCATGAATGCAGGTGACAGGGAGTGTGGTGGAAGCTGGGTGATGTGGGACGGGGGCTCGAAAGAGGAGTGCTTGACGTGCGCTTGAGCTCCTTGCTCCTGGGTCTCTTCCCTTGGAAAATGCTGCTGCAATGCAATATCCTGGAGGGGAGACCCTTTCAAAGGAATGGAGCTGCCTGGGTATGTTGCAGCAGCAGAAGAAACAGTGCCTTGGAAAGCCTCCCCTTTGATCAGCCTTTTCCTTGGACCTTCCTCGCCCTTCTTTGTGCTCTTCTGGCTTTGTTCAGGATCCATGACCTTTTTGCAAGGGAGTTGGAAAATGCTATTTCGGGAAGGTCTGGGCAGGCTTCATTTACAAACAAGAAAGGTCTCCTCCATCGATCCCCCACCTTGCCTGCGTTTGCTACAAAGCCAGAGCTGCCAAGAAAGGGTTGTTGATTCGAGATTTCAAGTGTCACTAGTTGCTATTTGATACCAGAGGGGGGGAAAGGGGGGAGGGTTGTGGTTCAATAAAGTTCACATTGGTAACGCACAACACACTACTTCAAAGAGGGAAACATTTCCAAAACTTTGAGTCCAAATATTTGCCTTGCAAACTCGGTCGGGGCTTTAAGCTGTGCCATTTTAGTGCAGTTGACAGTGGCAAGTCTTCAAAGATGAGAAGCCATCCACAGTGTCTCTTTTGTTCTTCTTGCATGCAAACCTTTGTAAACTTGAGTCTCTAATGCTTATCTCATAACCATGGCTCTCCTTGGCTTGGGAAAACAGCACTCAGCAGCGCGTGTGTATGTTTCTCCCTTTGTCTTCCTGTCCTTCCGACTTCTGTGCTCGGAGACCTTGGGAAACTTACTGCTCACATTTCTGTAATGACAGCAGTCAAGAGAAGAAAGAAGAAGAAGAAGAAGAAACAAAAAAAGGATTTGCTTTTGTAAGATCTCAAACGTCATTCAAAGAACTTTACTCCACCTCCCAATGGCCACTGTTTTGACCATCAGAGGTAGGGGAGGCAGCATACAGGCCACCGTGCTTAGACCCTAATCCAACAGAGCATCTCATCCCTCCTCTTTCCAACTACTATGGATGAAGGGGAAGGGGGGCAGCAGATAGACACTACCCCAGCGTGCCCAGATCCTGCATCACTCCAACATGCCTCACCTTTTTTCTGCGCATCCCCTCCCTCCAGCTTTCAACTGCTATGGATGGAGTCAGAAGGGGAAGGGAGGCGGCAGCCAGGCACCCCTCCAACATGCCACATCTCTTAGCTGAACATCCCAACCCTCTAGCATCCAACCACTATCAATGAGGCCTGGCTGCTCCTTCCTTCCCCTCTAATGACCTCCTCGCAAGCAGGTGGAAACCTAAGACTCTGCTGAAGCAGGGTCTAGGCATGATGGAATGTGCTTTGCCTGCGGCCTCTCTTCCCTCTGATGATCTCAGCAGGGACACTTTCCAACCGCTATTGATGAGGCCATTGCTGGAAAAGAAAGCCCACAGCTAGGCACTTCTGTATCAGGGCCTAGAATTAGCTCCAGCTGAGGATCTCTTTCCACGGTGGCTGTCAAGACATTTTCCCATCAAGCCTGGCCTCCTACATTTAGCCACGATCCGCCTTTGTGTTTTACGATGCCTTCGTTGTTTACATAGAGAGGGAAAATGGCATGGCACAGCCCAATCTCACCAGAAGTCAAAAGCTAAGCAGGGTCAGTACGTGGGAGGGAGACCACCAAGGAAGGTTCTTCAGAAGCAGGCAATGACAACCCACCTCTGCTTCTCACATGCCTTGAAAGCACCTAGCTGGGGTCACCGAAATTCGATTGCAACTCAACAGCTGGTACGTATTTAACTATTAACACAAACCGCTTTGAGAACACTGGTGCTGAAAGCGTCATATGCATGTGCCAAATAAATAGCAAAAGAAAAGTACGCTGGAATCTAAGGTTTAGATTGGAACACTGAGGTCCATCAGTGGCTATTAGCCTCAAGGTATAGATAGGGTCTCTCAGTCTGGGGCAAGTGATGCACTGTATTCTTGGTGCTTGGGGGGGAACAACAGTGGGAGGTCTTCTAGTGTCCTGGCCCCACTGGTGGACCTCCTGAGGGCACCTGGTGTTTTTGGCCACTGTGAGACAGCGTGTTGGACTGGATGGACCACCGGCCTGACCCAACATTGGCTTCTCTTACGTTCTTAACACAGCCATTTAAAAACAATGGTAAGAACAACCTTATTTCTTTTTGCCCATCACAAATGTAACTGAAGTTCAGGCTACCACTGCAATCCTGTGCGCATTTATGTGAATATCAGTCTCACTGGACACAGAGTGGGTCTTTTCACTGTACCCGGGACCGGGCTTCATTGGTTTAATTTCAAGTAGCAGGGATGGGGTGAGTCATAAATTTAATAAATAACAAAAACATAAAAGCAGTGCTGTTACTTGTTTTAATTCAGGGTTCTTTAAAAACAAAACAAAAACCAGAACCCCTCCCTGACATGATTTGCAAATGTCCCCTATCATGAAAGACTCTGCTCATGTAGAGACAGAAAGCCAGAAGCAGTAGCCCATATTTTGCTCTATTGTCATTTCTATGTTAAAATGCGGGATTTTTTAATTAGTCCCCTCTTGCATAATTCCCATGGCTGTTCTGACGAGCGGCTTGTTTTCCTTCTCTTGTCGGACCAGCGCCCCTATATTACCCATTCAGTAGCAAGGTATCTTCTAATTGTTATGAGGATGAGAGAGCATAAGGTTAAATCTTTTGATGGATGATTCCTTTTTATGTATGTGAAAAACTGCTTTCCCCCCCCATTGTTTATGCTTATAACCTACACCAATAAAGGTACCGACCGACTAGCACATATCAGTACAGCAGCAGAAGTATGATCCCCGTAATGCCTATGACCAAGGTGATCTAAATCTGTAAATGGTCACCATAACAACCTACTTGCATTTGATTTAATGAAATTAACTCTGATTTTTGTTCTGCAGCTGCAGCACCAATTTGGGTGGTTTTATGGGTTACACGTTCCCGTTTCTCATTCAGAGAAAAATCAAGACACCACCCTTTCTTTGTCGCTGCTTGTGTAGCCTGCTCTGATTGGCATCTGCTCTCAAGTGGAGAGAGATCTGTCCCAGCATCAGTACCCAAGACCCTTTAAGGATGACGGTACCATGAGGTTCTTTTGGATGTGCCAATCAAAAGAACTAAAATACATCACAAATATCCACTGCCCTTGAGAGTGACTTATCCAAGATCATCCACTGAGCTATGGAAGTCCATGGAACTGGGCCCCAAGTCTCCCTGGACTGGTGTTCTGTGCATGACTGTAGCACACTAAATAGTGTGATGGTTTGAGGTAGGGCCAGGGCTCAGAGGCAAAGTATCTGTAGAACATCCCAAATTCAACCCCCAACATCCCCAGTCAAAGCTCCAGGAAATATGCAGGGGTCCGTTGGGGCCAGAGCGAGGCGGAGCAAAGCTCCGCCAGCTCAGGAGTGGCCACTAGGGCAGCCATGGGCTGAATCAGATTCTCTGATCTGATTCAGCCTGCTGCCGAATTGCCACCACTTTAAAAGCAACTGGAGGTAAGGGGGTTTGAGGGAGAGGCTCCAAACTTGCAGGGTAGCTGCTGGGACCTCTCCCCCAAATACCCACCAAGTTTCAAGAAGATTGGACCAGGGGGTCCAAGTCTAAGGGCCCCCAAACAGGTTGCCCCCATTCCCTCCATTGTTCTCTATGGTAGGAAAAAAGGTAACATTTTTTCCCACCATAGAGAACAATGGAGGGGATGGGACAACCTGTTTGGGGGCCCATAGAATTGGACCCCGTGGTCCAATCTTCTTGAAACTTGGTGGGTATTTCAAGGAGAGGCCCCAGCAGCTACCCTGCAAGGTTGGAGCCTCTCCCTCAAACCCCGTTTCCTCCAGCCCCTCCTATACCCTATGAGTTTTTGCCATTGATTTCAATGGCCCATAGGGTATAATGGGGCTGAAACTGACATTCCCTTTCTGACACACTTCCAGTGATGTCAAGGGATGTGACATATGCTAATGAGTTATGCTAATGAGTTATGCTAATAAGTTATGCTAATGAGCTCCTGCAGCTCTTTTTCTACGAAAGGACCCCTGGGAATATGTAATGTGAAAGATCTCCCCGGAGAGCCACTGCCAGTCAGAGTAGACAATACTGATCTTGACAGACTAAAGGTTTGTCGCAGCAGCCTCTTTCACAAGTTTGCCAATGAACACACGTACAATCAGTGTACAGTTGGCTTTCTCTTTATACAGGCAATGAGTAACTCTCATTGTTAAGTCCAAAGCATGCACAGTCCAACATGTGATTTAAGGCCCTCATTTATCCTGGTACTGGCCCCCAGTTTCATTTGTAAAATGCATGCACGCTGGTGCACACAGATGTACATAATGCACATGCAGGATGTACATGCGTTGACCATAACATGTGAACAGGGCTATAATTATGGTCAAAGTGGAGAAACTGATAGTCCCAAGTAAGAGGGTGGCAAGTTTAACCCAGTTGCCAGCAAATGCAAAAAGATGATTTCCAACCATTTCTGTGACCAGCAACTAACCTTCGTCCAGCTTGTTGGGACCTGGCTCTGACCGTTAGTCCACCGGGATGTCTCCAAGCCCATCAGTTCTGCAGAAAGAGAAGACCCAGATGGGCCAAGGACTCAGCAGAGTGCAAACTGCTTTCAAATGGGCCAGGCTGCCATGATCCCATGAGTCATTCTAAAAAGAACAGGAGCAAGTCTGTGTCTAAGAATCTAGTATGCTGAATTCGCCCGTTATTCTTCCTAGCATAATACTGGAGGAAGGGAGAAGGAATCTCTTAAGGATCCACATATCAGCTTGGTTGCTTAGGTGTCTCCTGCTTGTGCTCACCATAGACACTCATTCCTTTCCCTGCCAAGTCATTTGTTGTGCCCAGATTTTGGGGGGGGGGGGGAGTCCTCTCCCATTTGCATTGCAGGATCAAGGAAGCAAGACCTGGAATACTAAAGTTGCTGGACTCATATGGTTGCCATCTCCAAATCGGGAAATACGTGGAGGGGGGGGGGACCTAGGGAGGGAACTCAACAGGGCATAATGCCATAGAATCCACCTTCCAGAGCAGCCATTTCTCCAAGGGAACTGATCTATGTTATCTGGAGATCAGTTGTAATTCCAGGCGCTCTCAAAGCCCCACCTGGAAGTTGGGAACCCTATGATGGAGCAGTTTCCTAGTCCCAAAAAAAGTTTTTTTGAACGTTGAGGAAAACAGGCGCAGGAAGAAGTGAGGAGGGGATTGTTGCCCGTCATATATTGGCATCTATTGAAAACTGCCTCACTCAGGCAGAGAATTACCAGATGCCTGTGCCAATTTTGCTGGCGAGAAATTGAGGAGTAGGGGGAAATGGCTGGTATATAGTGACACTCTAGGAGTTTCATCACTCTCTCTGCTTCTGCGAAAGACCACAGAGACTAGGGGAGGCAGCCTAGAGTGTGACCTGGAAGTGACATCACATCTTCCCCAAGCTTCACCTGACACCCCGGCCCTGCATGTGCTGAGGCAGTGTTGGGAACCCTGATCAAAAAGATGCCATCTACGAATCCAGAATCCATAAGGCAATTGTTGAGAGGTTAAGCCATGAGCTGCCAAGAGAATCTTCTTAAGGACTCAGGCAATGTCATGTCCCAGCAAATAAAGCCATTTTCTAGAGAAAGGGTCCACAGTAAGAGGTACAATGACTTCCCAGTCTTAGCGCACACACCCCTGCATGTAAGTTCATATGAAAAAGCCACAAGAAAAGGATCATCACAACTAGGGTTGCCAGCCTCCAGGTGGAGCCCAGAGATCTCCTGGAATTACAGCCGATCTCCAGACAACAGAGATCAGTTCCACTGCAGTAGGATGGCTGCTTTGGAGGGTGGACTCTGTGGCATTATACTTGGCTGAGGTTCCTTTCCGGCCAAAACCCTGCCCTCCCCAGGCTCCACCCCCAAAATCTCCAGGAATTTCCCAGTCGGGAGTCTTTACAACTTTTCAAAACATTTGTGGAAGAGATGTTGTTGTTGTTATATTTTAAACCGCTGTTCCCCGGAAAAAACTCGGTTCAGGGCAGTATACAACAAGATAACAACTACAACATCAGTAAACAAATTAAAACAGATAAGAACCACGGCGTTCAAAGTTTTACCAATGAAGCCACACTGGCCTCATGCAGAGGCAGGGGGTGGGAGTGCCAGACAGATGAAACCGTGGCTGTCCTCACCCTCAGAGAAACATCTCTTGCCTTGCAGGCCCTTTTGAAGGGAAATTACATTCTTGGTAAGATTTTTCAGGCATAGAGCAGGGAATACTTACAATAATGCTGATTTCCTGTGGCTCCGGCAGTGTTCGTTCTTGTTATTTATTTTTTTTGCCTGGGGCTTAGTTCAACCTAAACAAGAACAACAACACGGTGACATCAGCATCCGAGAAACACGTTTTTAAAAGCTCACAACTTCTCCAACTGTGTGGGCAGGCACGGATGCCCCAGTCAAGCACCTCGCCTGGTAACAGAAGCCGTGCACAGACTTGGTCCCAACAGCTGGCTCATTCCTTGGAGAGACATTTAACCCCAACATGAGGAGTTTGCTGAGGAGGAAGGCCAGCTCTTCCTGTCCACAGAAGATTGTGGTAGCGGTGGGGAAATCACATCGCAGGATTGCCACAGAGAGCCAGCGTGGTGTGGCGGTTAAGAGAGGCGGACTCTAATCTGGAGAATGGTGTTCGATTCTCCACTCCTGCGCAGGAAGCCTGCTGGGTCCCACCACTTTGGGCCAGTCACTGACCTCTCACAAGGTACTTGTTGCGTGGAGGGGAAGGGAATGAGATTGTAAGCTGCTTTGTGACTCCTTAAAAGGTAGAGAAAAGACGGGTATAGGAACCAACTCTTCTTCTTTGACAATCGCTGGCATTATCTATCCTAGACGGTGACGTTAGCTGCAGTTATACAGAACGTCAGGGCTTCTGTAGGCTAAAGTTACCACATTTTTGAGGTAGGGGATCCAAACCTTTAGGAGCGACATAGAAACGTAGAAAGGGAAGGGACCCCCAAAGGTCATCTAGACCAACCCCCTGCACAGTGTAGGACATTCACAGCTCCCCACTCCGCTAGTGACCCTTACACTGTGTCCATAGAGATGCAAGGCAGAACAATACAGGGTGCCCGATTCAGATGACTGAACTACACATTGCACTGGAAATCCATTACAGGATATCCATGCATGCTTTGGGGGGTTTTAATGTCAAAAAGCAACCCTGGGAGGGGAAGGCAGAAAGGTAGATTGGAGCCACAATGTGGGCTCGCACACACGCCCCATTTTTCTGAGAGAGAAGAAGGCCTGTTCATTTGCTAGAGTGAATACATGTACATCTTACGTTAGGGGTGTCAACTCTGACCTGGGAAATTCCTTGAGATTTGGGGGCTGTGCCTGTGGAAGGTGGAGTCTAGGGAGGGATTTCACCCAGAATCTACGGTATACCATAGAGTTTGCCTTCTGAAACTGCTATTTTCTCTGAGGGAAACTGATCCCTGTTGTTTGAAGACCAGTTGTGATTCTGGGAAATCTTTCGGCCCCACCTGGAAGTTGGCAACCCTACTGTCATGTACGTGCATACATCTGTTTGCATGAAAGCGCCAACACAAGTTCACTTAACAAATGAAACTGGGGACCAGTACTGGGACAAATGTGGGTGTTTAAATCACATGTTCAGCTATACAGGCATTAAATATAATTTGAGAATTCCTCAATACACGTATAAAGAAAAATCAAGTGCGCACAGATTGCACATGCGTTCATTGTAACTTCTGAACAGGGCTAGTGGGCATGAAAGGGTGGAAGGTTTGTTTTTGCAACCTTCATGCAAAACACCTTGGAGAATTAAAAAAATTAAATAAAAAGGGAACTGCCGGGTGTTGCGATGATAAAAGGAAGACAGCAAACCCATTTAAATTCAGATTCCATCTCCAAAACCCATCGCCTTTTGTCACATTAAGAAATAAAGTGGAATCAATTAAGAAAGTGGCAATAAAAACCCGAGGAAAATAAAATGGGAACAGCCACCAAATTTCTTTTATGGCCTCGCTAAAATGACAGTGTGGTCTTTTAAGCTGAGGAAGTCTCCTCTCATTTGCCGGGAACAAAGAAACGAGAGGGGAGGATGAAAACCAAAGGCTTCTGCATAAATAATGGGACACATTTTGGGTCCGATCATCTGACCTTGACACACGTCCTCGAATTAGATTGGTTAAAACAGTATCCTTATTGCAACCAAGGCCTTGACAAAACCATGGTCTGACCACTGCCTACTTAAAGCCAAGGTGAATGTGGCTCCAACACCCCACATAAGAGGGAACCCATTAAAATGGTCCACCCATGGAGGTTCATGAACCCTACGAGATGCCAGTACGCTCTGAGGGATTTTTAAGATTCCAGACAAGTGTTCTGTTGAGGCAGCGATGAAGCATAGAACATGAAGCTCCCTGAAGCAATCTTCAAGGTTGCCCCTCTTCGACCTCTCCCACCCCTGGGACAAAATCTAGTCCCCTGCATGTGTTGGGTTACCTGAAGAGGGTTCAGAGATGTCTAGAACAGCACAAGTGGAGAAATCATATTGAATCTGACAGACCGTGCTATAGACTTCATTGTAAGGCCTATGAAGTGGTGGTGATGGTGGCCAAAAAAAATACTACTTCTCTACTATTATAGTATCAGCTACTTTGTATTCATCTCAATTGTTCAAAGTAATCTGCATCTACTGATGCCTAAATCTGAGTCTTTACTGTTCAGGTTACAGACAATTAGTTGGGATAATTCTGCCACTCTCTTTTGCTGATAAAATAGCAAGAATACACTCTGATCCGGATGTTAGTTGTAACATAGGTACACCAGAAGAAAGCCCTAATACACCACCCTGACCTGGATAGCCCAGGCAAGCCCGATCTCGTCACATCTCAGAACCTACGCAGGGCGGACCCTGGCAAGTGTTTGGAGGGGAGACCTCCAGAGAATACCAGGGCTGGGAGGCCAGAGGCAGGCTATCAAGCCACCTCTCCGAATGTCCTCTGTGCCCCAGTAGGAGTTGCCAGAGGTTGTCATGACTTCCAGGCACAAGCACACACACACACACACACACACAAAAATGCAAAAATAACCATACATACAAAAAGCCCCAATACACCATCTGGTCTATTTATGGACCATTTTGACCCAGTTTCTGTGATCGACAAGGTCCTGGGACTGGGGAAGGCCACTCCTTGTACTCTGGAGCCTCACCAATCCTGCCTGCTAAAATCATGTAAAAAGACCACATGGACAAATCCTTAGCATCTACTATAGATCAGTCAATAATTCAGGACCCCTTCCCTCAGCCGCTCAAAGAGGTTCTACTAAAAAAAGCCAAAACCATCCTTACATAAAAATGATGTGGCCAATTATCACCTGGTCTGCAATCTACTGTTTCTGGGCAAAGTGACCGAGAGAGCACCAGCAGACCAACTCTAGGAATTCTTGGATAACTTGTCTGCTCTACACACTTTTCCGTTTGGCTTCAGACCAGGCTATGGGATACAGACAGCTCTGCTAGTTTTAGTTGAGGCCATCTTGTTGAGGCACCTGGAGGCAGCAGTAGGGGTCAGGGGATGCGGGCTGAACTGGTTCAAATCATTCCTCATGGATTGGTCTCAAAGGGTTGCTGTTGGAAACCACTTGTCATCAGTGGGAGACCTATCTTGTGGGATCCACAGGGCACAATTCTATCCCCCCATGCTTTTCAATCTCTATGGTAAAGCCCTCAAGACAAATCATCTGCAGCTTTGGGGTTGGTTGTCATCAATATGCGGATGACACCCAGCTCTAGATATCCTTACCCAAATCTCCTGGTGATGCGGGGGAGGCCCTGAATCACTGGCTGGCTGCTGGGGTTAATTGGCCAAGACTGAACAAATTGAAACTAAACCCTGACAAGAATGCTGGCTGGGAAAGCGGAAATAGTGACGGGCATTGTTCTCCCTGCTTTTGATGGAGTTCAGCTGACCCTCACTGACTCTGTTAAAAGCCTGAGGATTATAGCGGATCAAACTTTATTACTGGAGAAGCAAGCTAATGCAGTTGCAAAAAAGGTTTTCTACCAACTCTACCTAGCCCATAAGCTGGCTCCGTACCTTGATACAGCTGATCTGGCCATCAGGATCAGGCTGCCAGCCTTCAGGTGGGGCCTGGAAACTGGGCCGGCACTCAGCTGTTTAAAGGGGCTTTCTTGGGTTCAGCTCTGAGCCATTCAAATCATTGCTTTCTGCTCTCTTTATCTTTCCACAGGGAGCAGAAAGCAGTGATTTAAATGGCGCAGAGCTATTTAAACCCCTGCTTTCTGCTCCCCATGAAAAGGTGCGGGGAGCAGAGAGCAGGGGGCACGATCCCATATAACTGCTTCGATATGCAGACCAACTTCCCGGTTTGTATAGGTTCATGGTTCGATTTGTGCCCATCCCTAACAGCTACCCAACACAAAAGAAGGAGTGAAGTTCTCCCAGAGAACTGGGAGAGAAACATCTGTTAATAATGGGACGGAGACAGCGCTGGTCGCCCTCACAGATGATCTCCGGCGGCATCTGGATCGGGGCGGCACGGCGGTGCTGGTGTTATTATTGTAATTTTAATGGCTAATTGAATTTTGTATGTGGTTTTAATGTTGTGAGCCACCTAGAGCCGCTTTGTGCTGGCTAAGCGGGATGTAAATCTAAATAAATAAATAAATAAGAGGTGGTAAAAAAAAAGAGGTGGTCGCTTCCCTTGCCAGAACCAGTAAGGGTAGAGGGCTGGAAAGCCAGTGGAAAATCCACTGAAGGACAGCAGCTACATACCTGTTCTAATCAAATATTATGTGTGCATTCTTCTGAAGGTGAGGAGGGGCCCATAAATGAAGCCTGGGAGGGGGCAGAGGACATCCATGGGCCCAAGGTGGTCATCAGGAGCCTTGTATCACACTACCATCATAGGGAAGACTTCTACCCAGGACATGATGCATGCTGAAATAAACATATCCAGAAGGGGAGCGCTGGTCTCACCATCCACCCAGGTGCAAGTGCTGGCTCATGAACACGGAGTCTACACATGCAGGAAGTATACATACATAGATTCCCTCTCTGCGATCAGGAACATCTGAAGAAGCTGCAGGGAAGAAGAAACCTATGGACCTAGATTCAGTTCTCAGGAGACAACCGCCATAGGTGCACTTGTGCCTGCTCCCCCTCCACAACACGTTGATTTCAACGCGCCTAACATCATGTGTACAGGACTTGAGTGAAGCAGTAAACACTGGCTGCATTGCTGCAGGGATGCTCCATAGGTAGCAGAGTACAGCCTTGTCATGCCGACAGCATTCACTGTGCCAAGACCGGCGGTGGTGAAGGAGCACCGACCCGTCGGCAGGATAACTAGCTGAGGTGTGGGGCACGTAAGCCATATCACGGATACTGGATAAAACTATAAATTGCTAAGGGGGAGGGAAAGAGCCACAATGCCTGCGTCTCTCCGTTCCAGCAAATCAAATTACAGCCGCAGTTAAACAATTGCATTATTCCTCATTTAAGAGCTAGATTTGATTCCTGCAAGAGTCAAAAGGTCAGCTTTTCCCGTCCGTGTTCTGAGTTATTCACCGGCATCTCCTTCCTCAGAACTAACGTCTGCTTCTCCACGCCTGCAACCGATCACCAGGTCTCGACTATTTGCAAACATCACTATGTTACGATTAGGGGTGCCTCCAAATTGCTACGATCAGCAACCGCCCGCTTCCATGTTCTTCAGGACAATGAATGGCTGCTTGAAAAATCTCCCAGCTTCTTATGCCGGTTTTACCTTCGAAGGAGCTGGCACATTTCACGGGAAGGGTTGCCTTAAAATAATCTCTCACGCTCTGTGTCCTTGGCTGGACGCAGTGGCAGTTTTCCAGTGGTGTTCTGAGGCATTTGCCAGGTTTCACCTTTTATATTCTGGCCAGTGCAAGAGGCTGGCAGATGGTGGCACCTTCTTCTGTTGATGGAGCAATGAAGGCCACAATAAGGCCATGGCAAAGTGGGTCAGCTCCTCCTACCAGTTATTCTGCTCGGTCTCACCAAATTCCCCCACTCCCTACAGCCCCTCAGCCCACGTGGCTTTTGTTCCCATGGTTCCCATGATCCAGTTAGGGAATTCTAGGGCCTAGACTTCACGGTCTTAAGGGGGCCGCCGCCCCCCGGGTGGTAGCGTCTACTTGAACAGTGAAGCACAAAAGCACCCATCCAGCAGTTTTGTCACCCCACAAATAAATGTGCTGTAACCCAAGTCATAATTGCTCAGAAGCGAGGAACTACTGGTCAATGATATATGAGGAAAGGCAAAAAATTGTGAAATGTACTTTCAAAAAAACACCAGAATTGGTTTTGCTAGGTCTTAAGTTGGAAGATATAGATGTCAGTAAACGGACAATGATATGGTATATGGTGACAACCGCAAGAATGGTTTATGCACAAAACTGGAAGAATGAAAGAACTCCAGAGCTTTGGGAATGGCTCAGTAAACTAGTATTTTTGGCTGAAATGGACAAATGGACTAAGAAACTGAACAATCAAGATTCTATGACATTTTTAGAAGAATGGAAGGATTTGCAAGAATATACAGAACAGTGTACAGAATTAAAAGGAAACATATTTACATTTTCTAACTATTGAAAAATCTGTAGTAACTGTATATTTATCTAACATTTTTAAGAATGGAATAATAGATAAAAACATTAGAGGTACATATGTTATAGAAAAAGAGCTAAATACTTAATTTTTATTTTTATTTTAATTAGTAATTTACCTATTAATTTAAGTTTAAGTACAGGTGTGGGGTCTGCTGGAAGCCAAAAAGGGGGGGAGGAGGAAGAAAATAAAAAGAGGTCGGTAAAACATAGGACGAATGTATTATTTAATGAAAAAATTGTGACTTCAATAAAAAAAATTTCAAAAAAAAAAATTGCTCAGAAGCAAATCCCAATGTCAAAGTTATGAAGCCCCAGGTGAGGCCTGGAGTTTGAGAGCCAGTTTGGTGTAGGGGTTAAGCGTGCGGACTCTAATCTGAAAGAACCGGGGGTTTGATTCCCCACTCCTCCACTTGCACCTGCTGGATGACCTCAAGGACAGCTTGGGAAAAAGTTCTCTCAGCCCCACCTACCTCACAGGGTGTCTGTTGTGGGGAGGGGAAGGGAAAAGGAGTTTGTAAGCCGCTCTGAGACTCCGAGTGAGTGAAGGGCAGGGTATAAATCCAATCTCTTCTTCTTCTTCTTCTTCTCCTGGAATTTCAACTAATCTCTAGACTACAGAGATGAAGGTATGGGGGGGGGGGGGGCTAACATAAACTTCAGGAAGCGGATGTGGGAGCATCACATAGCTGAGCTCCCTCCTTTCCCCAGCCTCTGCTCTCTGCCCCCAAATCTCCAGGAGTTCCCTCATCTGGAGTTTGCAATCCTACTGTGCTGAATGGCGCTTGGAAATAACAGTCTGCATTTGGGACCAGTGATCCCTCTAAGCTGAGTTAGTGTGAGCTATTTCACAGTTTTTTAGCCTCCGGCTCACACGTTTTTGCCTTAGCTCAGGAAGGGTGGCTTTAGAGCAAACTGATTTGTGCCATAGCCAAATGGCTCGCTCGCAACTTTAATGCCGGTAGCTCCCAAAGTAGGATTTTTGCTCACAAGACTCCACAGCTTACCGGGAGCATTGTTTGGGACCACCTCGTTGAGCTAGGTCCTGGACTCCTGCCCCTAACTCTGGCCCGAAGCACTCCGCTGCCACCCTCCCTTGCACCCTGTTCAGTGGTCAGGAAGGGCCCCACACTAGGGGTGTGCAAAAAAAATTGTTTTTTTCGGATTCAGGATTCCTGAAAAAAACCCAAATATCTATACTGGTATAGGGTCAATATCCAAAAAATTTCGGGATTCCCGAAAAATTCGGGTCCATTATACCCTATGGGGCCATAGTAATCAATGGCAAAAAAACTTCTAAAAAGTTTCCAGGGGGCTGGGGGGGAGGGGGTTTGAGGTAGAGGCTCCAAATTTGGACTGTAGCTGCTGAAGCCTCTTTTTAAAGGACCCCCGAAGTTTTGAAAAGATTGGACCAGAGGGTCCAATTCCAGGGGCATCCAAACAGGGTGCCCCCATTCTCCATTGTTTTCTATGGGGAAAACTAAAGGCAGGCAGGCAGCAGACAGTGTCTCCCCAAGAGTCTGTCTAAGAAAGTAAGTGAGGAGGTGAGGGAGATGTTTGCCAGGCAGAACCTGTGCTATCTACCCCCCAGAAACAGTGCCACTGTGCCAGTCAGTGCCCAAACCCAACAGGACTCACTCAGGTCAAACCAGAGAATTTTTGCAGCATGACCAACTGAGGGAGCATGTTTGCCAGCCAGGCCAGCAGCAGAAACTATGCAATCTTTCCCCCAGAAGAACCTCTGCCACTGTGCCAGTCAGTGCCCGCCCCAAACCCAACAGGACTCACTCAGGTCAAACCAGAGAATCCCTGCAGCATAACTGGACGGAGGGAGCATGTTTGCCAGCCAGGCCAGCAGCAGAACCTGTGCAATCTGCCTCCCAGAAGAACCCATGCCACTGTGCCAGTCAGTGCCAAACCCCACAGGACTCACTCAGGTCAAACCAGAGAATCCCTGCAGCATAACCGGACGGAGGGAGCATGTTTGCCAGCCAGGCCAGCAATCTTCCCCCCAGAAGAACCTCTGCCACTGTGCCAGGCCATGCCCAAACCCAACTCACTCAGGTCAAACCAGAGAATCCCTGCAGCATAACCGGACGGAGGGAGCATGTTTGCCAGCCAGGCCAGCAATCTTCCCTCCAGAAGATCCACAAAAAGCTGGGGAAAAAACGATTTTTTCCGGGGGGGTGTTCGGAAAGCCGAAAATGATCTATGGAGCCTTCCTGGTATCCCAAAACCCGAAAATACTTTTTCGGGGTTTTTTCCGATTTGGCCATCCCGAATGCACACCCCTACCCCACACTTCCTGTTGCCTGCCAAAAAATCTGGTGCAACCTAACAAACCAGAACTAGACACAACGGGTGTTTGAAACTGCTGATGAGGGGTGGAGGAGAATATGCGTGCCTGGGAATGAGTGAGTTTTAAAAACATGACCGATTCAAACTAGTTCTATGTGTTGGGGGGAAAACCCTTTGTTATTTCCACATCACTCAGCTCAAACACAGAACACAAGACACCACGGCAGTCCAATGGTTTGTTTTAAACAAGGAGTAAACAGAGGTCACCTCACAGCCAAACTACACGTTACGGTTGTTGACGAGTTAGATCTGGACCTGACTCGATTCCCCCACAGTCACACAGCAGTTGAGGGGAATGGCATTTTTAAAGTCCCTCAGAGCCTGACTGGCCTTGGGATGATGGTGCAGGGGAAAATGGGACTCCAGCCTTCCCCTCCCCCCATGCCATTTCCTTGAGCCAAAATGGCTGGGGAGGGAGTAATGGCGTATAAAAAGCCCAAAGAAACTGTATACCAAGATGCTAAAAACACAGTTTACTACAACATATATACAATATACAATAACTGAATAAGCAGTGTATACAAAGCCACAAGGAAACATACAAAAACTACTAAGTATCAATGTTGTAGAGCAATCCAACAAGTAAGTATATATTAACAGGTGAGTATCCAGTGCAATATCATTTCCAATATGTGAATTAACTGAGACCAAGAGGTCTACAACAGACACTAATGCTTACAAAAAGTATTACAAGTAACCAATTAGGTCTACACAAGCAATGTGTCTAAGATAAATCGGGTAAGTCCAGATGAATAAATCAGGTAAGTCCAGATGAGACCAAGACTCCGGATATTAGGACTTTGTTTCGGTCAATCTTGGAATGGCTGAAAAGGGCTAATATGCAAAATGCTTGGAGCTCTCTATAGCTAAATAAGATTATGGAAAGAAGAATATGATACTGGATTTATATCTTCACTACCTGAAGGAGTCTCAGTGAGGTTTACAATCCCATCCCATCCCCACAACAGACACCCTGTGAGGTAAGCAGGGCTGAGAGAGCTCTTCCAAGAACTGCCCTTGAGAGAACAGCTCTGAGAGAACTTGTGACTGACCCAAGGTCACACCAGCAGCTGCATGTGGAGGAATGGGGAATCAAACCCACTTCTCCCAGATTAGAGTCCGCGCTTTTAACCACTCCACCATACTGGTATCAGACTTTGGGAGATCCGGGTTCACACTCCTACTTGGCCACGGAAGGTCTCTTGGACAAGGGGAGGCACCATGGCTCAGTGGAAGGAGTGTCTGCTTTGTGTGCAGAAAGTCCTGGGTTCAATCCCTGATCTCCCCAGCTAAAAGGATCCAGTGGCAGGTGATGTGAAAGACCTTGACCTGGGACTCTGGAGAGCCAATGCCAGTCTGAGTAGCCATGACTGACCCTTGATAGACCAATGATCTGATTCAGCAGAAGGCAGCTTCGTGTCTTCAGATTCTGTCAGTCTCACCTACTTCACAGGGTTGTTGTGAAGCTAAAATAGGGGAGGATTCATGGACACCAACGAGCTCCTTGGAGCAAGAGGAGGGATAAAAAGTATAATGGACAGCGTCCTTTGGAAAAGCTGAGGGTATTGTACGTGGGCTCAGCCCTGCCCCACAACAACCCTGAACAGGTTGTCTGATTTTTCAGAATCTCTTACAAATATCACTATTTTGTCCCTAGTTCCCCCCGTCTCCCGGTTGTGTCTGTTGCTTGAGTTACTGTAATCTTCCCTCAGGTCTCAGAAAGTTAATTAAAGTTAGTTAATCTCTGACTGAAGAGAGCACCAGTCTTGCTTGGAAGGCAGCATCCCTCTTGGCCTTCAGGACTGAAGTATTTCTGTGAGCTTTTGAGGGAGGATAGCGGCAACATCTGCACTTCAGTTCCATGTCCGGCTTTTATTCTAGTTTTTGTTTTACTTTGAGGGTGGTGATGTGGCAAATGGTATTTTTGAACCTTTTTTTTTGGTATTACCTATAACGGTCACTTTAAACTTTTTGTGAGGCTGTGCAGTGTAAAGCTTAGCGAGAGCAAAATCAGAATTTTGCTTAAATATTTTTCTCCCCTAAGAGGATTACCACGCTATCCTCCACTCCTCCATTTTATCCTCACTGTGTCCACCCTGTGAGACAGGTTAGGCTGAGAAAGAACAACTCCGCCCCCCCCGCCCCCCCGCCCGGGGTCACCCAGAGAGCTTCCCTGTCATGAATGGAGATCGATAACTGAGTCTCTCAGGTCCTAGCCCAAATACACTACACCATGCTGGGAGAGCCAGGTTTGAATTCACAGTCTGCCATGGAAGTTCTCTGGGTGACCTTGGGGCAGTCACTCTCTCTCCCTCAGACTGACTAACCTTCCAGAACTGTTGCATCATGAATGCCACCACCCTGAATGCTTTGGAGAAGTAGGATAAGAATGTGGTCAACCAAAAAAGCTGTGTTGTGTGGCCCCCGCTAATGGTCAGCAAATAAAACTGAACCAATTTAGCTGCAAGCTCGGGTCACTTGCTTTGGGGGGAAATCGGCCGCACTGGAAGCTTAAATTAAAACAGAAGACGCTCCTCCGATTAAGCGCTCGGCCACTTGTGCAAGCCGTTTTCTAAATAGTAATAAGGAAAAGGGGGGGGAGGGAAAAAACACCCCTACCCATATCTACCACGACAGAAGAAAACCGGCACAGCGATTTATTTGTGGCAACGGCTTTAAATAGTGAGCCCGCTACCTTGTTATAACCTCGCTTCTCTATTTTTGTATGCGGTGACTCAAGAAAAACAACACTCTGCATTCTTGGGCGGCAAATCAGGAGGGCTACAATCCCGCACTTCGGGAGGCTGCCTTGAATCCCTGCGGTGACCTGACGTGCCCTGATGCCAGAATCCAAACACATCCTATGTGCTTACATTCCATGTATCGCTTCTTTGGGGCTTTCGTTGCCAATCTCTGGCACCTCTGTGAATTTCGACATGCACAAAGACACAAAAGGCACAGGGAAAGATGAGAGGTTTGCCTGTCTCGACTCCCACCCTTTGGACGTTTAAACGTGGTGCGGAATAAATCATAATCTTCTCCCACGTACCAACAAAAGACCAACCAGACACGAGTCCCCGCCCCTGCAGACCAAGTCCCATGAGGACAGGCTGAGGGACTTGGGAATGTTTAGTCTGTTCAGTCTGGAGAAGAGGAGGTTGAGGGGGGATATGATTGCTCTCTTTAAGTATATGAAGGGCTGTCACTTAGAGGAGGGCATAGGCGTAAACTATGGGGGGAGCTCGAGGGCTCGAGCCACCCCCGAAATTTCCCGGGGGAGGGGGGGCTCAGCCACCCCCAGGAAAATGGAGCGCTCAGGCCAACTGGCTGGCCAGCTGCTGCCGCCACCGCCTCTCCCCCTGCTCCATTCCTCCCTCCCTCCGTCCAGGAACCAGCTGGGCAAATGCCCAGCTTGCTGGACAGAGGAACGGAGGCAGGAGCAGGTGGGGGGGAGGCGGCAGGGATATCGAACTTGTGCCAACAGGTGCGGGCTGCCGCCTTGTTTGCCCGCCCGCTGGCTGCTGCCGCCGCCGCCTCCCCCCCCCCCCCCGGGACTGACCTGGCATGCTGGGCAGTTGCCCAGCTGGCCCCACGGAGGCAGAAGTGGCCAGGCTAGGCCAGTCTGGGGGGGGGGAGGCGGCAGGGACATGGTCCCAGCATGCGTGCGCACAAGAGCCCCTGCCCTCCCCAGGGATTTTAAAAGTCAACGCCTCTGGAGGAGGGCAGGGAACTGCTCCTGTTGGCAGCAGAGGACAGGACTCGCAAGAAGGGGTTTAAATTAAGGGCGGAAAGGTACCGGCTGGATCTTAGGGAAAAAATTTCTTACGGTAAGAGTTGTGCAACAGTGGAATCAGCTGCCTCGGGAGGTGGTGAGCTCCCCCTCACTGGCAACCTTTAAGCAGCGGCTGGACAAACACTTGCTCTCTAGGCCAGTCAGGGATGCTCTCTAGGCCAAGGGTGTCAAACATGTGGCCCGGGGGCCAGATCAGGCCCCCAGAGGGCTTCTATCAGGCCCACAAGGGACTGGCTGTCTCCTGCCTCTTCCTCCCGTTCTGCTGCTGCTGCTGCTGCTGCATCATAGCTTGCTTTCCCAGACTCTCTCAGTTGCTCAGATAGGCAAGCTTCTGCTTCCTGCACTGGGCTGAGGCTCCTCCCCCTCCCAGATTGCTACAGCACAGACATTTTGATGCAATAACTCAGAGCAAGAAGTGTCAGTTATCAGAGACTGTTAAACAAAATATTGCAAGAATGCTAATATTACAAGCACATTTTTATTTTAAGTTCAAAAAAAAACCCCTTCGTGTTTGTGTTCTTTATAAAGTTTTTATCTCCGCTACCTGGCATGACATTTTATGACACACGTGGCCTGGCCCGACAAAGTCCAATTTGTGTCAAATCCGGCCCTCCATAACAAATGAGTTTGACACCCCTGCTCTAGGCTGATCCTGCACTGAGCAGAAGGTTGGACTGGGCGGCCCCTTCCAGCTCTGCGATTCTATGATTCTATGATATGAGTCCAGCAGCACCTTAGAGACCAACAAGATTTCCAGGGTAGAAGCTTTTCCGAGTCAACGCTCCCTTCCTCAGATCTAACAAAGGGAGTGTTGACTCTCGAACCCTTATACCCCTCCAAATCTTCTTGGTCTCTAAGGTGCTGCTGGACGCATATCTAGTGGTTCTACTGCAGAACAACACGGCTATTCTCTGAAAACACCCTAAAAAAACCCCAAACCCTTCACTGATAACCTCCAAGGCTCCTCTCTTGCTGGAAAGAGAAAACAGGGACGCTGGCATATTTCCCCCCTTCCTCCCAGATTGATGAGAGGGTGGGAATGATGTCACAACATCATGCAGCTGTGGTCTGCCCAGTCCTTTTGGCATCCACTGCCCATTGAGGTGGTAGCAGACAGCCTGGGAGCCCTCTACCCCCATGTGGATGATGTAAGAGGAAAGGCAGTATCCAGGGGCCACATCCAGATGTCACTGGATTATTGTGCTGCAGCAATTAGTTGCAAGCAGGTATTCTTTTAGTTGCATATGATTGCTAGAGAGCAACTAGTTGCATATGATTGCTAGAGAGCAACAATGACGTGCATGTTCAATGAGGTGTGGGTACAGCCCCGTCATCCGTTCTCCTCTGTGAGCTCCATGGAAAAGAACTGGAGGGACCTGCTTGCTCCTGATCATTCTGATAGGACTTACAATGGAGAATTTCCTGCTGGCCTACAGCCAAAGGCCCTCCAGCATGTTAGGTAGGGTTGCCAAGTCTTCCTTACTTACCAGCGGGGGGGAGTCCTCCGTCATCCGGGAGCTTCCCGGGCGTGCGGAAGTGACGTTAGCATGTTGGGGCATTGCCAGGGCAACGCTCTGGCAATCGCCCCAAAACTCTATGGTATCATAGAGTTTTGGGGCGATTGCCAGAGCATTGCCCTGGCAACGCCCCCAATGTGATGACGTCACTTCCAGGTGACGTCCTTACGTTGGGGAAGGGGGGTGGGGTTCCCACCGCCGGCCGAATGCTGGCCGGCGGATTGGGAACCCCTGTAGTGGGGGATCCCCCGCCCCCCGGGCTGACTTGGTAGCCATAATGTTAGGGGTTCAGAAGATAGCAAAGGAAACACCAAATGTTACATCCATCACCCATTATGCATTTACTTAAAAGATTTCCATCACTTTTTGGATGCATATGATGGGTTACTTAAAACTATACAATATACAGCCAACCTCCCCCCCCCCAAGGCCCCTCCACCAATGGTGGTCAAATGGATCAAAAACAAGATCTAATGCCGAGCAGCCAAAATAAAGAAAAGATTAGCTGACAAGTGCCAACGGAAACAAGGAATTGTTAAAGAGCTCCTCGGAAGCTACTCTGTGTAATTTTGCATCAAGAATTCGATTTCTTAGATTTTTATTCATCAAGCAGCCAAGGGTCTCCCCCACCTGTCCCTTTAATCCTCACAACAAACCTGTGAGGTAGGTTAAGATGAGAAAGAGAGAGAGGATGTGTTTGTGTGTTGTGTGAGAGACTGGTCACCAGTGTGTTTCAAGACAGAGGTCTCAAACAGGCAAAACTAAAATCCCACCTATCTGACCATCCATAAAATATATATTATAGACCCACATGGGCTGAATGTTCTGCAGAGCCATGCAGATAAGGGAGAAGGGGTTACCCCTTCAACATTTTCTTTGTTTTGCCAATCAAACCCAGTCTTCCTGGTTTATTACCATTTTAAATTTAAATGCTATGCATCCTGGAAAAAACATGTAGCATCGTCTCTAAAAGGCTAGTAGCAGACAGGGAGAGGAGTGCAGGATTCAAAATGGAGCAAAACGGAGCGGTGGTTGAAGGGTTAAGCCCTCCCTCCCTTTCCTACACAGCCCTGAGGCAAACCGAGGCCACATGAGCTTGCAAATTGCATTTTATTTATTTATACCTCACTTGGAGATCCATAACAGGTCACAACATTATTCTCTCCTCCATTTTATATAAAAACCGCCCTATGAGGTATGTGACACTGAGAGACTAACCAACCCACGGTTGCCCAGCAAACTTCCATGGCAAACAAGGTTATGAACAGACTTGAAGAAAAGAGTCCTGTTCCTTTAAATAGAAGTGCCATGTGCAGAAATGGGCAGCTGAAGCTTTTCATGACAAGAAGGTCAATAACAGCCCATTAAAGGGACTTTTAAAGGGACAGGAGGGTTATTTCCCCCCTCCATGCAGTTGGCAACCTTAATGGCAAAGTGAGTATTCAAACTTGGGCCTCCCAGATCCTAGTCTGGATCAAGACTAGGCTTGCCAGGCCCCAGGATCAGATAGGGGATCCCCCGGTTTCAGTGGCTTCTTTCTGCTGTGGACCAGCTGGCTGGCGGGGGAAACCCTGCCCCTAACCATGGACATTGCCGCACAACATCCCCGATGTAATGACAGGCCTCAAAAGTGATGTCATCACGCCAGGAATGACATGCAGGGATGCGCTGGTATTTGGGCAAACTCTATGGTTTGAGGGTAAAAAAAACATAGAGTTTCACCCAAATACCAGAGTGTCCCGGTGCAATGACGTCACTTCCGGGGGATGTATTTATTTATTTATTTATTTATTAGTTTCATTTATATCCCGCCTTGTCAGTTATACAACCGACTCAAGGCGGCTAACAACATATAAAATCATAAAAACAGAGTTACAATTTAAAACACTGACATTTAAAAACTCTAAATAAATACCACAAGATGGCGGCTTCTTAGGGCTCCGGTGAGTAGCTGCAATGGGGTGCGATCAACAGGGCCAGGGAGATGGTAGAATCAGCTTTCTCCCCAGCGGATGTAATCACACCGGGGACATCACACAATATCCCAGCCCACCCTTGGAAACCCCCCCCCCCAATTCCTCCCAGCCAGAGCGATGAGGGGACCTGTCAACCCTAATCAAGACATGGGATCTTTGTCTCATCTATCTGAGCCTAGGAGATATTTATAATTCATCTGTACCCCATCTTTCTCCTCAATGGGGACCCAAAGCAGTTTACATAGTTCTCCTCTCCTCCACTGTATCCTCACAACAGCCCTGTGAGGAAGGTTAGGCTGAGAGCATGTGACTGGTCCAAGGTCACCCAGCAAGCTTCCAGAGCACAAGTGGGAATCTGAACTTGGGTCACCCAGATACTAGTCGGACACTCTTAACCACTACACCACACTGGATTTGAACTCAGGTCTCTTCAATGATAATCTGACCGCTACACCACATCAGCTAGCATCTATCTATGGGTCTGGTCAGTAGGTCTAAGAGTTTGAAATTTTCTGTTTCACATCTACAAGACGTGAATTACAATGTATCGGGGACCTTGACAAACAGACACAAACAAAAACTATTTTACAGCCGAGATGGCCACAGTAAATGGGGTCTTTTGAAGGTGACGGCTGCCCTCAGCCAAGTTCAGCTCCCACCCCCCCACTCCCCGTACTTCAGTCTACACAGCAGGTCGCTGGACAGACACCAGAGGATTTGTAATACTATCCTAACGGAGAACATATACAATGGAGACACCCGAGTAATTTTATTACAGCTGCAAAGGAATTTCAAGTGGACTCACACCTCCCTGCCTTCAATCGCTTTGAAGCAGCGTAATGAACAAATAAATTAAAATAATTTATACTCTCTGTGGGGAAAGCAGAGACCATCCCTTCCACGGTCTATTCCAGAGTTGCGTGTAGATGGGTTCACAAAGAACTGCTGAGTAATTTGAGCCATCTGGAGACTGATTATATGTTAAACACACATCGGAGACCTCTGTGGGGGTTTGCTGAAAAAGGGAAGAACAGCTGGGGGAGGTGGGACTGTGAAGAAAAAAACCATGGCTAAGAAATGTCTCCATTCCAGTCCTCCCGAATGGCTTTTACTTCACGGGGTTAAACACATGGATCTTTTGAACCCTTTAGAGGACCCTCCGCTAGGCAATCTGAGGCAGATACATGGAGGGCAGCGGAAAAGTCTAGCATCTCGTCTCTCCTATCCACCACTCTACTGTCCAAAATCCAACTCCCGCAAGTTATTTTTCTTTTAAAATGGCACCAGGTCTCCATTCCATAAATTTGGCTTGTTAGCAAATAAAATACCAAGGGCCATCGAACCATGTCAGTCCTACATCCTCTGTCCCAAGACACAAATTTCATTACTTATATTATCTTGCTGATTTGGAAAACCCTTTACAAACTTTATTGCGGTACCCGTGCAAAACAAGCCATGGATATCCCTGTTTTGCATTTGGAGAATTCAGGCAGAGAGACAGGGGCTTGCCCAAGCCTTTTAATGAGTTGAAGGTAGAAAACCTGAACCAGAATCTGTTCTGGGATCCAAGTTCCTGCCCTACTTTTGGACCATGAATACAATCTTACAATCAATTTTACGATACAATCTGACCAACAGTTGACAGCCAACCCCTTATCCTTGAAAAGATTCACTGTAAAACTGGAGGTAATTTGGAAATATCATTTCTTTGGGATTCGAAATCCTTCTGGAATCAACAGAGCTGATGTCTTCTAGGGGATGCACTAAGTACCAAATTTTATGTTTGTTAAAAAGTCGGGCCCAGGATTCACTTTCCCCACAGCCTGGGGGGTAGAGTTTTGTAAATTCCGGGGGGGGGGGGGCGGGGGCTCCCCCCCGGGGAAACCGCCGCGCCTCCCCAGGCCCTTCCGAGGCCTACCAGCTGCTGCTGCCAGTGCCTCTCTCCCCGCCCCCCTGGCCACTCCTTCCCTCTCCCTCCCTCTTTTCTGGGTGAAATGCCCAGCTTGGTGACGTCACCCGGAAGTGATGCCATCACGTTGGCCACATTGCCAGGGCGACGCTCTGGCAATAGTCCTGAAACTCTATGGTGCCATAGAGTTTCAGGGTAATTGCTAGAGCGTCGCCTTGCAATATGCCCAGCGTGATGGCGTCACTTCCGGGTGACGCTACCACACTGGGCATTTTGCCCGGAAAAGAGGGAGGGAGAGGAAGAGGGAAGGACAGATGAGTGGGCAGGCCGGGGGGGGGGGGGGGAGAGGCACCTGCAGCAGTGGCTGCCGGGCCTCGGAAGGGCCCAGGGAGGCGTGGTGGCGAGGGGCGGCAGCAGGTGCTACGTTTTCCCGGGGGGGGCTCAGTCTCCCCCGGGGAAATTTCGGAGGTGGCTCGAGCCCTCAAGCCCCCCCATAGTCTATGCCTATGCCCACAGCTACACAACTAGGGATGCCAAAAATAAGATGATTTTTAAATGTGTAACCTTAAGCATGATTTTTGTAAATGTGTTTAAGTTTTATAAATGCTTTGTCAATGCATATTTCAATTCACAAGGCTAGCAGGAAGGAGGGACACGCCCTAAAACACGTCCTAGCTTGAGTGACATATGACTTAACAAGCAAATCTTTAAAATGGGCTTAATAATCAAGGATATTGACAATTCATGTTTTATCAAAGTTTGAAAGACATTTCTAGTTTAAAATCTCAGTCAAAGTCCTTATGAGAAATGTAGAAACCTTTTGAGTTTCTCATGTATACGGCTTTGAAGAGAATTTCAAAAATATAAACAAGTAACAGTTTTTGTTATATATTTCATGGTTGTGTTTTGTTTTATCTTATCAAGCCTCTCATTATAGCAGGCCTCCCAGAAATTCTCTCAGCGGCACTGGCAGGAGAAATTGGGGGGCGGGGGAGAGAGCCTGACACATCAGCATACCGACATCACTTCCAGTTTAAACTGGAAGTGACCCAAGGACGCTCTAGCATTCCGCAAAAAAACCAACATACAGTTTCTGCAAAATTCTAGAGTGTCCTCCTGTGTGATTTCCAGGTTTTGTTTTGCTTTCTTTTTGCAGAATACTAGAGTGTCTTTGTGTCACTTCTGGGATGCCATAGTCTAGAGCTGAATCAGGCCCCTCCAATTATTTAAAAAGTGGATCCCTGCAGCTGCTGTGTTTCGTGTTATTATGAGGTGATGTAGATATCCTGACCCTCAATTGTTCCCAGGGGCTGCAGGCTGCGGTTTGATAATCCTACACACAGCAGCTGTGGGGAACGGCCTTTTAAAGCCCTGCAGTTGCCTGATTTGGCTCAGGGCTACAAGAGTGGGGAGGAAAGGCACATGAACATAACATAAGAACATAAGAGAGGCCAATGTTGGATCAGGCCAGTGGCCCATCCAGTCCAACACTTTGTTACACCATGGCAAAAAACATCAGGTGCCCTCAGGAGGTCCACCAGTGGGGCCAGGGGTGTCAAGTTTTCAAAATCCCAGGGGGGGGAGCTCTTCCATGGGCGCGCCCACCCGCCGGGACCATGTTCCCGCCGCCACCGCCTTCCCCCCGGCCTGACCTCTCCTGCTTCCGTCCCTCCCTCCGTCTGTCCAGGGGCCAGCTGGGCGCTTAGATGGCCCCTGGACGGACGGAGGGAGGGACGAAGTGGCCAGGCCGAGGGGGGAGAGAGAGACGGCGGTGGCGGAGGCCCTAGGAAGGGCCCGGGGAGGCGCGGCGGAGGGCACACCGTTTTCCCGGGGGGGGGGCTCAGTCCCCCCTGGGAAATTTCGGGGGGGGCTCAAGCCCTCGAGTCCCCCCGTAGTTGACGCCTATGAGTGGGGCCAAGAATACAGAGCATCACTTGCCCCAGACTGAGAGTTCCTAGCTATACCTTGTGGCTAATAGCCACTGATGGACCTCTGCTCCATATGTTTATCTAATTCCCTCTTGAAGCTGTCCATGCTTGTAGCTGCCACCACCTCCCGTGGCAGTGAATTCCATGTGTTAATCACTCTTTGGGTGAAGAAGTACTTCCTTTTATCTGTTCTAACTGACTGCTCAGAAACTTCATGGAGTGCCCACGAGTTCTTGTATTGGGAGAAAGAGAGAAAAGGACCTCTTTCTCTACCTGCTCTACCCCATGCGTAATCTTGTAAACCTCGATCATGTCACCCCTCAGCCGTCATTTCTCCAAGCTAAAGAGCCCCAAGCGCTTCAGCCTTTCTTCATAGGGAAAGTGTTCCAACCCTTTTATCATTCTAGTTGCCCTTTTCTGCAATGCTATAATATCCTTTTTGCAATGCTTTTTCCAATGCTATAATATCCTTTTTGAGGTGTGGTGACCAGAACTGTACACAGTACTCCAAATGAGGTTGCACCATAGATTTATATACCTGCCTTTCCCTTGTGCCATTTTCCTGAGTAGAAGTAACCCCAGGGAGTATTATTTACCCTGTATTAAAGCTGCCCATTACACAGCACACTACATATGCAGTGCTTTTGAAGCAGAGATGTCGGGGATTGAACCTAGGGCTTTCTGTACGCAAAGCAGGTGCTCTGCCACCGAGCCACGGCCCCTCCAGGATGCCAATAATGAGAGCTCTGTTGCAGTGAGCAGATCTGACTCCAAAGCCCTGTAGCTCGATGACTAATCCCAATACCTACGCCAGTTAGAGACCCACAGCGGTCGAACCTGAAAGTAGCTTTTCCCCTGCCCCCAAGTCCTTCCGTCGGTAAGATTTAGTGCCTCCCTTTAAACACAAATAAAGGGTTAAACTGCCCCAAAGGCTTCTGGGTTCCTGTGACTCATCCTCCGCAGGAAGGAGAGCAACGAGGCATGGCTATAAAATATTAACGATAATCGGTCTCTCTGCCCCAAGACTGAAAGCAATACCCAATGTGCTAATCGGCCCCAGATTCCTCCCTCGATTCTGAAACTTACTAATGGCCTTCGGGGTCCAGAAGGAGATCTCAGTGCTGTAACGCAGGTACCGCATTTTATTTGCTGGAAATTGCTCCTTTACTCTTTTTTTTTTTTTGGGGGGGGGGGGGGTTAATGATGACAACATGGACCTCCTCCCCACTACCCCAGCCTGGCCCCTGCAGTAGAAGCCAATCGGTTTGGCCAAGAAACGATCCCAATGGAACCCACCCAGGCCAAGAAGAACAATGCAAGGACCAAGTCACTGGATGAGAGGTCTTCTCCTTGAAGGTCAAGTTAAAAACAAGCCAACAAACAAAAAAGGGGATCAGCTGCCAAACAGGACACTGGAGCGCCACTTTTGCCTACAGTATACAGAACAGGAGAGACTGCCCTTTGCATTCTGGGAAACTATGATGCCAGAATTAAGGGACGAGCTCCCTCGGAAACAAGGGTGTGTGTGTGTGTGGCCCTGAACGGCTCCTTCAATATTATTGGCACACATCAGTTGACTGTTCCACAGAAAGAACACTAAAACCTTTCTTCAGGGGAAAACACAAAGAAACCAGACTTCTTCTTTTTTTTTTAATTACTACAATATTTACATATTCCAAAATATCCCATATCAGCCCCAGAACTGACTAATTCAAACCAATTAGGGATGTAGCATTCCTCTATTGAACCAACCATTTAAACTATCAAAAAACCCATTATCACTGAAACATCAACACGCTTGGAATATATTTATTTACTTACGTATTTAATTCATTTATACCCCACCTTTCTGCCCAATGGGGAATGAAGGCAGTTTACAACATTCTCCTCTCTCTGTTTTATCCACACCACAACCCTGCGAGGTAGGCTAGGCTGAGAGGGTGTGACTGGCCCAAGGCCACCCAGCGAGCTTCCGTCACACAAGTGGTGATTTCGAACCTGGGTCTCCCAGATACTGGCCCGACACTCTTTTTTTTTTTTTTTGAATATTTATTTCAGTTTCTTACATTTCTAAAAATCCAACATAAACCAGAGTTTCATCACATTACAAAGGAAAATTAACCGATTTCTTAACATAGATATCTATCTTGCCTTATGGTTTTACCAAACTTTTTAAGTATAAAGTCTCATACCAATAATAAAATTTGTCCCATACTGTAGTTGACCTTTTCCTGTGAAGAAAATTAAGTTTTGGGGTAAGGTTGTCCATTTCTGCAATTTCAAAAAGTTTTCCCACATACTCCTCAATTCTCGGGGTTTTTTCCGTCTTCCAACCCTTGGCATATAATATTCTCGCTGCTGTGAGACCGTATAAAATAAATTTGCTCTCGTCTTTCCCCCAATCAAGAGGGATTATATTCAGTAAAAACAATTCTGGTTTCCATGGAATAGAAATTTGTACTATTTCTTGAAGAGTTCTGTGGATAAGTTGCCAGTACTTAACTGCCTTTATACATAACCGGCACTCTTAACCACTACACCACACTGACCCTCATCAATCTAGCCTGCAGACATATTTTTACACACTAGCGGCTCTGCTACTGATTTTTGGTAAGAAAAACCAACACGTTGAGACGCTTCAGCGTCAGTCTCATGCCCAGCCAAGTCAACTTCACATGCCTGTGTATAAAATGCCATCAAGTCACAGCCGACTTACGGCGACCCCATAGGGTTTACAAGGCAAGGCAAGGTTTGCCACCATCTTCCTCTGCACAGCCGCCCTGGAATTCCTTGGCCATCTCCCATCCAAGTCCTAACCAAGGCCAGCCCTGCTTAGCTCCTGAGATCTGAGAAGACTGAGCTAGCCTGACCCATCCAGGTCAGGGCAAAAACATGTCCAAGGTTTATTGCGATGTCCGAATGTGGCTTTTAAACCAAAGATTTGCACCCATGCTAGGATGCTACTCCCAACCACCGTTCAGGGAAATCACTCTATGCATGCTCCTTAGAACTGTCTTTCTTTGGGTGGGGTGCTCGTATTTTAAATGTTTCTATACACCCCTCCCCAACTTCTAACTGCAAGTAGCACTGTGAGAACAACAATCTCCCTGATGTGTTCACTTTCTACCTGCAGGGGATTTTTTTGTGGGGAAGCATCCGAACATGTGCTTCCCCCACCTAGGATCTACAAGGCTGGCGACTAGAGTAAGCAACGTATCTCCCGTGAGGTCATATACTGAGCTCTGTGACCTCATTTGCAAACACAAAAGCAGAGGAGTCTCTCAAGTACCTTCAAGGATAACCACAAGAGGGAGCCACGTTATTGCAAAGCGGCCAATCCTCAGCTCGGCACCCAGGAGACCCCTTCTGTGGCGCTAGAAAAGGAGAAATGGCTACCCGGTTTATAAGCCAAGCCGGCCAGTGGGGCGGCAATATCACTGATAAATATCTAGTCCAGACAATTCCTGCCGAAAAACCCTGGATTACCAAATGCCAGTGAACCGCAGGTACTAGTACTTCGTTTACCTTGCAGCGCCCATTGGCAGTGCGGATTCTAAAAGCTCCTTCAAAGATCTGCGCATGAAATGCGCTCACAGGAATTCAGTATGCCAACACACTGGCTTACTTTTTACCGAGAGAGCAACCTTGCAATAGAGCTTGAGAAACTTCCGATTGCAGCGCGCAATACTAATAAATCCCTCCCCACATACAGAAAATGAGAATGTCCAGAACTATTCTAGTTCACCCTCCTCCCTGACACACTAGTTTTCTCTATGCAGAGAATTTTAAAATGTGTATGGAGGGACATTTAAGTCCCCACTCGCAGTCTGAAACGTAATATCCTGGGAACTGGCTTACCACCACTCTGAGAATAAGGCCTATGCAACACAGAGCTGGCCGCTGCAGCTTGGGAAAGTCTTGAAAATTAGGGGGTAGGGTTTGCAGTGGGCGGAGTTTGGGAGGGGGCTCACAGGGATGTGATGACACTCTAGGATGTCTGTTTCTCCTAGACTCTGTGAGATACCACAGAGTTCACCTCCCAAAGCTGCCATTTGTAACCTGAGGATCAGTTGTAATTCCAGAATAGGGCTGGGGGGGCGGGGGATCCCCCACTACAGGGGTTCCCAATCTGCCGGCCAGCATTCGGCCGGCGGGGGAAACCCCACCCCTGAGGTCGTCCAGCCTGGACGACCTCCCTCACGTAATGACGTCACCCGGAAGTGACGCCATCACGTTGGGGGCGTTGCCAGGGCGACGCTCTGGCAATCGCCCCAAAACTCTATGATACCATAGAGTTTTGGGGTGATTGCCAGAGCGTCGCCATGGCAGCGCCCCCAACGTGCTGACGTCACTTCCGGTGACGCTTCACGCACGCACCAGGGAAGCTCCCGGCCAGCGGAGCTTCCCCCGCCGGTAAATTAAATACACTTGGCAACCCTATTTCAGAAGAACGTCAGGCCCATACCCAAAGGTTAGTAACCCACCTAAAGAGATAGCCTGTTCTTTACATATTTTTTTTTACATATATGTAGTCAGCTCAAATGTGGACACAAAGCGTATGACAAGAGTTTCCTTCAACTGGAGCACAGCAGAACACAGGCAGGGAACTACATGGTTTGGATGCCCCCACAAAAAAACCTCCATGGACCTGGAGAATTAATAAATTACAGAGAACTGAGGCTAAAACTCTTTCTCTTACCTATCTGCTTTCTACGTACAGGAAACTTCTGGCATGGCATTGGGAATGTAGATGGATTAGGGATTATGGAATGCATTTAGGCTGTATTGTGCCAAACACTAGATCAAGTGCCAAGTAGCTTTCCATCAGTTTCTCTTCAGGTTGGTCCTTAAAAGAATCCCTTCTCATCGGTTTTACATGGGGGAGAATTTAAATGTGGTCCCGTCCAGTGTTCCCTCTAAGCTGAGTTAGTGTGAGCTAGCTCACAGTTTTTTAGCCTCCGGCTCACACATTTTTGTCTTCGCTCAGGAAGGATGGCTCCAGAGCAAAGTAATCTATGCAGTAGCCAAATTGCTTGCTCAGTACTTTAATGCCAGTAGCTCACAAAGTAGAATGGTTGCTCACAAGACTCCGCAGTTTAGAGGGAACATTGGACCCCCCATCATCCAAAATGGCAAGGCCTTGAGCTGGGTGTGTAAAGCGCCATTGAGCATCAGCTAACTTATGGCAACCCCATCGGGTTTTCAAGGCGAGAGATGTTCAGAGGTGGTCTGCCATGGCCTGCCTCTTTGTGGCAACCCTAGACTTCTTCAGTGGTCTCCCATCCAAGTACTGACCAGGGGCGATCCCACTTAGCCATTTCAAGGCCTTGACCGGCCTATACAACGTCATTCCTTCACCTTTCTAAACTTCACTGTCACACTTGTAGGCAGCTGCTCTATGGAAGACACAACCAAAGCGAAGGACCTCACAATGAAAAGAGAAAGCGGAATGTCAGTAATTAATCAAACCAACTTGCCAGTCTTTCTCCCGGTACCCCGACCAGGAGTGGCTCCATTTCCAAAGCGGAGAGCGCGTTTCTATAAAAACTGCCCTAATGTTCCTGCTGGGTGCCGCAGAAATCAATAGCAATCAATCATTCAGAGAGCTGATCTGGAAGTCATCGCATGTGTGGGAGCTCTCTGCTTCCTTCCTGTATCAGCATCTCCAGAACAGCACTTTAGAAGCATTTTTTAAAAAAATATATATCTGAAATTTAAAACAAAAACAAGCCGAGAGCCCTCCTTAGGAACACAGTCTCTTCTGCTTTATTCACTTCCCATGGATTTTTGTCTCCTGTTACAAACTTTGGGACCAAAACCATTTGTTTTATGTAGCCAGCTCTCTGTGATGTAACTGAACTTATGAAGATCCAATGGCATCTTACTGGAAGAAACTTGTGATTGCGTGCGATTCCCCAAAACCAAACCAAAAATACCCTCAGAAGACCGGAAATCTGGTAATGACCTTTTCAGATGCTACATTTGGGGAAGCCAACTGTGTTTACCGGGAGCATGTTTTACCCACAATGCTCTTGATATGCACAGGAACCATTTTGGTTGAACAGAGAAATGTATATTTTCAAGCTTCAGTAAGTGTGAATGGAACATGATGCTTTTCAGGGTTATGGGATGATGCGCACCTATCCTAGAAAACACACGTGTTTCCTTATTCAGACAAAATGGTAACCATATATATCAGGAGCATCTCAGGCAATGCTGCCTCTAAGCTGTGGAGTCTTGTGAGCAAAAACCTTACTTTGTGAGCTACTGGCATTAAAGTTGTGAGCAAGCGATTTGGCTGCTGCATAAATTTAGTTTGCTCTGGAGCCATCCTTCCTGAGCTACGACAAAAATCTGTGAGCCGGAGGCTGAAAAATGGTGAGCTAGTTCACACTAACTCGGCTTAGAGGGAGCACTGATCTCCGGTGGCACGCACTCTCAGTACACCTGGTTGGATTAGGATTGCCAACAACCTGGGAAAGCATCCTGTCCCTTTAACAGAGGCTTCATGGGGGGGGGGGGCTGTTTGCCAGGTGATGTTATTTACCTCTGAGCCAAGAAAAACTTCAGCTGTCCCTCATCGTGCATTAAGGTCCTGTTAAAGGTGAAAGGCATTTTTCACTCCAGGTTGTTGGCAGCCCTAGGTTGGATGCCCCCCCCCCCCAAACGCAACACCTGAGAAAGGTCTAATCTAAAAGGTTGTTCAGAGCCACTATAAAGCCGGAAACGAATAGCGGTGAAATTTTGGCAATCTGCAAAAGTCACTGTTCCAGCTGCACTAGCCGACATCTCGTTCTGAACTGGCGTCCAGCATCCACCATCACCGCTCAGGTTTTGTGGTTCAGCATTAGACTGAGTCAGACCACTGATCCATGTTTAGAAGTGTGAGAGAATGACAAAGGATCAGCATCCATCTTACCCATTGGCCGTGGTGGAAAGTGCCGTCAAGTCAAAACCAACTTATGGTGATCCCATAGGGCTTTCAAGGCAAGAATGGTTCAGACATGGTTTGCCATTGCCTGCCTCTGCATAGCAACCCTGGACTTCCTCAGTGGTCTCCCATCCAAGTACTGACCAGGGCCAACCCTGCTTAACTTCCGAGATCTGGTGAGATCAAGCTAGCCTGGGGCATCCAGGTCAGAAACAAAACATTAGCGTTCATTTAATAAAAGAGAGGAGGAAAGAATACCAGTTGCAAATGACATTTGCTTCAAGTACCAATAGAGCAACCACCCTTTGCAGACCCTGTAGAAGAAGGGTTCGGAATCAGGTTTCCCATGCTTAGCAAGTTTTAAGGACAAGCTTCTCATCCTATCAAAGACGTAAGAAGAGCCCTGCTGGGTCAGGCCACTGGTCCATCCAATCCAGCATCCTGTTTCATACAGTGTCCAACCTGTTGCCTTGGAGGCCCAACAAACAGGGGTATAAATGGATTTCTTTAAAAGCATGCAATCAATCGATTAGTTTGAAATAAATTAATATGTTATCCAATCTTTGCTACAACTGCCTTTGGGGAGGATACTGAAACAATTCACGAGGTAACACTCAATTTAATAAATCCAAATACTTGCTCACTGCTACAAAGCCTTCTTTAATATATTCTGCTTTCATCCCCCTATTAGAACAAGTCACTGGGACCAAAAACAGACTCTGCAAGGTAAACATGCTTTTTAAACACAGCCCCATCAATTAAAGCTGGCTCTCCGTTGATTAGTCAACTCAAACATTTGTTGATTAATCTACCAACTATGGGTCATATCTAGGGTTGCCAGCTATGGGTTGGGAAATACCTGGAGATTTGGGGGTGGAACCTGAGGAGGGCAGGGTTTGGGGAGGGGAGAGACCTCAGTAGGGTATAATGCCACAGAGTCCATCCTCCAACGCAGCCATTTTCTCCATCTCGGTCGGCTGGAGATCAGTTGTAATAGTGGGAGATCTCCAGGCACCACCTGAAGGTTGGCAATGCTAGTCATATCTCTTTTACTGTGGATCTGTTCTTCAACAGGAAATTCATGATCAAACCCTCGGGGAAGCAAACATGCTGTCCTCTTGGGCAACTCAACCGAGCCCAACCTGTGATTCGTGTGTTCGGCGAGTATTTCATTGTCTATTGATTCCAAGTAACTGGTCAGGACTTTGATATTCTGCTACACCGGACATAAAGAGTCCTTAAAATTTCTAACAGCACTCTCCCACAGTTAGAAACCCACACAGGATACTCTTCCACTCGGAGAGCTACCCAAGGCTCGGTAGTTAACCAAGGATCAATACGCCACAGCAATCATACATCACAAGCAGACCCTTGAAAACAGGATACATATTGTGGTTATTCTGCATTAAGAAGAGGAGGGATGGGGGTACCCAGAAAACATTCCACTTATGCCTGAATCCTACATCATGATGCTTTGGTCCAGAACATCTGGACAGCAGGAGTGGCCCACCCAGTGAGCTTCATGATCAACTGGGTATTCAGACCTTTGTCTCCCAAGTCATCATTGGACACTCTAGTCACTATACAGCTTTCTCTCCCCACATTTTTTTGCTGTGAAGTCACAGCTGACATGGTGGCCTGGTAGGGTTTTCAAGGCAAGAGATGTCCAGAGTTGGTTTGCCATTGCCTGCCTCTGTGTCGCGACCCTGGACTTCCTTAGTGGTCGCCCATCCAAGTGCTAACCAGGGCCGACCCTGCTTAGCTTCTGAGATCTGACAAAATCAGGCAAACCTGGGCCATCCCGATTAGGGCCATTTCACAATACCTGCAGTTAAAAAACCCTTGCCCCACTAGAGCTAACCTTGCAAAAATGCAAACAGATTCTCACCTAATTTATGATAAGCATCTGGCTCCAAACGCACTCACAGTCCCCTTGATTTAAAATAACTCTTTCTTCTATAAAAATAAAATATCATCTGGCTAATAAACCGTCTGTTCACTCCTCAAACGTGATGTGAATAGACCCGGGTACTTCTGGGATACAGGCGAGATTAAGTAGGGGCTGCGGAGAAGGGAGAACAAAACACCTGTCTTATCTAGTCCGCTGCCTTTCAACACCATTTCCAAGCTGCACGGCCTCCAAATCCAAGCCGCTATCATCGCTTGTGACTAAAACAAACCTGGATGAAACTCGCACACCATCTTGCTTCCTATAAGGCTCTTGAGAAAACGGACTGTAGCACTGTGCCTATTTAGACCGAAGGCATCATTTGCAGCGCATGTTCCATGGCGATAAAGGCCCAGAGGCAAGTCGTTGAAGCCATCGTGGAGAAGAGGTTGGCAAAATCAGATTGGCAATGGGGAAGGTAAAGGTCAAGGTTTCCCTTGCTTGAAAGCCAGTTGAAGCCGACTCCAGGGATGTGGTGCTCATCTCCGTTTCCAAGCCGAAGAGCCAGCACTGTCCAAAGACATTTCCATGGTCATGTGGCCGGCATGACTAGACGCTGAGGCGCACGGAACGCTGTCACCTTCCCACTGGAGCGATACTTATCTACTTGCAATTTCTTGCTTTCGAACTGCTAGGTTGGCAGGAGCTGGGACCAGAGATGGGAGCTCACTCTGTCATGCGGCACTCGGGTCTGCAGCTCAGTGTCTTAACCACTTAAGGCACTGCAGCCCGGCAACAGAGAAACGGGGGTCCAAATCCCCACTCTGTCAGAAAGCGGACACGGGTCAGTCCACCCTTTCTCACATGGGCATGGGCAAATACAGTGTGGGGACGGAGAAGCGTTGACTTGAGAGCCAGCGTGATATAATAATGATTCGAACGTCAGACTGGGACCTGGAAGTCCTGAGTTCAAATCCCTGCTCTGCCGTGGAAGCCTTCTGCATGACCTTGGGCCGATCACTTCCTCCCAGCCTAACCTCACTTCACAGAGTTGTCGCGGGGATAAATGCCGGATGGGAGAACAACGTTGTATGCCGCTTCCAGTCCCCATCAGGGAGAAGACGCAGGATACAAATATCCAAAGAAACAAGATGCACCGAGCGTCTGGGAGAAAGGGCAGGATAAAAATGAAATGTAGTGGCATAATGGAGAAACAGAGCAATAATGCTACCACTTGTATTAGAAATGAGCCAATATCCCTCATTTCATTTATTTTAATATTCATCCGTTTTGGTTCTCTGCCTTTTCAGGTTGGGTTTGTAGAGTTGTTTGTATGGAGCATGGACGTTCTAGGGTTTTCATACATCATTCTATGTACAATGAATATTGTTTATGCACCCAGCGTTCAAGGAAGAGATTTAACACTGCTGAAAAAACAAATGCAAAGGAAGCAAAGTGGTGGTGGAAGAAGGAGAAGAAGAGTTGGATTTATACCCTACCCTTTAAGTGGAGATTGTAAGCCGCTCTGAGACTCCAAGTGAAGGGTGTGGTATAAATCCAATCTCCTCTTCTTCTTCTTTAATCACAGACCTTTCGTGAGCTATGAGGCACATTGTCGTAGAAGAGAAAATCGGCGCAAAGAATGGAGAAGCAAATATTTAGGGTCCTATAAAAAGCCTTCCCCACAAGCTCTTTGGTTGTCAAGCATATAGGATGTTTCTGTTCTACAATGAAGCACACCTAGTACAAAAACACTTCTGTTTGGAACAGGATTCCTGCCTCCCTTGAAAGCACACACACACACACCCCCCCCGCCGCAGCCGCCTGTTGCCTCAGTCCCAGCTTCCACAATGCAACATGGCCATAGAGTGAGGACTGAAATGCTAATTCTTGCATGGGGGGATTTTTACTCCATGCAAAGAAGAACGATCCCACCCACATGGAATCACGGGCCAGTGCTCGGAGGAGTGATCCCCACTGGGTTCACTGATAGTCAATATGGACTTGAGGGAATGGCACACAAATGGCAAAACAAAGTGTGTGTGTGTGTGTAGTGTAGTGTATGGTGACCCCCTAAGGTTTTCAAGGCAAGAGATGTTCAGCGGTGGTTTGCCATTGCCAGACTCTGTGCAGCAACCATGGACTTCTTTGGTGGGCGCCCATCCAGATACCAACCAGGGCAGGCCCTGCTTAACTTCTGAGATCTGTTAAGATCAGGCTAGCCTGGGCCACCTAGGGCAGGAGACAAAGAGGATGTGCTAAATAATCAGGGGTCCGTTGGAGCGGGAGCACACAGGAGCGCAGCTCCCGGAGTGAGGAGTGCAGGGGGCGGGCACATGACCAAGCCCCGCCCCCTCCTCGGCTTCCCCGAGCAGTGCAGAGGCGCAGCGCCCCGGGGAAAGCCCTGCTAGGGTCTTTATTGTTTTTAATGTTTTGTTTTAATATTGATAATTTTATCATTGTTCCTTTGATGACTGTGTGCTGCTTTTCCAGAGACTTGCTCAAGGTGGCATATACATTTTCTAAGTATACCATTTTTTATCTGGGCACATGGCACATAAGTACTGGAGAAATTTCACCAACCCTTCAGCAGCTTCCACCCCATCAGTCTGGTGTAGTGGTCAGGAGTTGGACTCTAATCTGGGAGAACCGGGTTTGATTCCCCGCTCCTCCACATGCAGCTACTGGTGTGACCTTGGGCCAGTCCCAAGTTCTCTCAGAGCTGTTCTCTCATGAGCAGTTCTCAAAAGACCTCTCTCAGCCCCACCTGCCTCACAGGGTGTCTTGTCGTGGGGAGGGGAAGGGGAAGGGATGGGTGGTGCACATGTCCTGGGTATCTCAAGTCTACTTGAAACCTGGTGGTTTCAAGGGAGCAGGAAGAGAATGAGGGTGTGTTCTTGACGCTTATTTTTATTGCACAAAGTATCGGATGGGGAAGGGAATGGAGGAAGAGCAGGTCAGTTTCACTCACCTGTGGAGTGGAGCCTGAGGGGTGGGTGTTGCCTTCTGACACACTTCCGGAATGTTAGGGGGTGTGGTATATGCAAATGAGTTATGCTAATGAGTTATGCTAATGATCTGCTGCACCTCTTTTTTTACAAAATGACCCTTGGCTAAATTTCTCATTAGGGAATCTCTCTTTCATAAAACAACAACTACCCAAACGCTACGGTTGCTGGTCAGAGTGCTATCGGACAATGCCCCAAATTCAGTCTCACACGGGCACGGCACAGCTGAGAAATGAGACGGCACTGCGCTATCTTTGATACTTAAGGAAGACATCAAAATGCTCTCTATACATGTGTGTAAAAATAAAATAACCACGGCACTCTATACAAATGTACAAGATGCTTTGATGCCTACATCTCGAACAGTTCTATTGTGGGGAGGGGAAAGGAGACTGTAAGCTCTGACACTCCTTTGGGTAATGACGGGTGGGGTATAAATCCAATCTCCTCCTCTTCCTCATCCTCCCTGGGTGACCTTGGGCCAGTTGCTCTCTCTGAATCTAGCCTACCTCAAAGGGTTGTTGCAAGGATGAAGCAAAGAGGGGAGAACCACACATAGCACCCTGAATCCATCAGAGAAAGGGCAGAAGGAAAATACAATAGCTCAAAGCTACAGGACAGCAAAGTACAACGTAGGCAACCAGTCCTAGCAGCAACAAAACGCAGACAGGATGAGGCTCACAGCGTCCTCCGTTCTGCAAGCGGCAACTGTTGTGAAGGGAGTCACCCTCCCTCCCCCAGAAAACTGTCCGGAAACTGTTGGCAAGCCTGCTTATCTCATGGGGTGAGCAATGCAGACCCACAGGTAGGTATCAGTTGCAAGCACTGAAGCAGAGATCCAGCGGAATGAAAATCCACTGCCTATCTGATTTATATAACCTCTCCTGAGTTCCTGTCTATCACTACACAGTTACGCAGAGACCCCGTTTTTTACCTCTCTTTCCTCTTTTTTGCATTACCATCCTGTCTCTCCTGGAATAGAATCGGGCTCTCATTAAGACAAGTTCTCCAGCAATTTCCATCTCCGTGGCAAATTCCTGCAGGCAGCCGGCAAATGAAAACCCACAAGCTGCAAACCAGGTATGCAAGCGATGAATGACTGGCCGACTCAAAGTAGAACCACATTCCCTATAGAGAATATGGCAAGGGACACCCCTTTCCCTTGAACTGGCTCTTCAAAGAGCCAAGCCGTGAATTAAAGCCACACAACGACAAATAATTGCACAGTCCACACACATCTCTTCCTCCAGGCAAATGCAAGGGGGGCGGGGGAGAGAAGCTTTGGATTTGCAAGAGTTTGAGGTGGTCTCACACACGACGGAGAAGCAAACCCAGGTTTGCCACTGGGTGCACACCGTGACAACAGACTGCAGCCAATCACAGCTCCTGCCCCATGCATTTGTGTGCATGTTTCCGAGCACATTTTAATTAAATTTACACTACGTTTTCAAAACTGATAATTATGCTGAGACTTTAGAGAGAGCTTGCAGTGTTCCGAGTGTTATTCGTACACTGGGTGGTGGAAAGTGCCATCGAGTCATACCCAACTTATGGTGAGCCCGTACGATTTTCAAGGCAAGAGAATCACACATCTGGCAGAATTCAGCAGTGGCATTTACTGAGCTGTACCACTTCAGGAGGCAGGGCTGGGGGATATAATATTACATATTTAAATGATTCCATGGTGGGGGGAAATCCCCCTGAACATTGGGGGGGGGCATGCCTTGGAGGAGCCAAGGCTAAATTTGATCTCTCGCACATGAGTGCGCATAGAAGTGTTGTTGCTTATTTTATTATTTTAACTGCTGCGTCAACTTTCTGCCAGGCAACATAATTTGAGGTGGCTTTATTGCCTTCACTCTTCAGTTCCTAAAGGCCAATAAAATCACCCTTAAAAATTCAACAACTGAAAGACCATCGATAGGAGGACCCATGCGCCCCAAACACAAGTAACTCAAAAGAAGTGTGGGTTCAAGAACAGAAGCCCTATCTTGATCACTGAATTTGTATAACCAGACAATACCAGAAAGACGGTGCTCCTCCAGTTTTTTAAAAAAAACAGTCCCCAAACTAGGATTCAGAAATATCTGGAGATCTGAGGGGCGGCGCCTGGAAGGGAAGGCTTTAAGGAGGGGAGGGATCTCAGAAGGGTATAATGTCCACCTTCCAAAGCAGCCATTTTCTCCAGGAGAAGTGGAATAAGTGTTTTAAATAAATCAGCTATCTATGTGGCCTGGAGAACAGTTGTAATTCTGGGGGATCTTCAGGCCCTACCTGAAGTTTGGCCACCCTACATTCCAGGGGGAAAAAATAACTTGCTCTTTGATTTTGGCAGAACATATGAACCAGGGGTACCCGACTTTTTTGAGCCTGTGGGCACATTTGGAACTCTGACACAGTGTGGTGGGTGCAGCCACAAAATGGCTGCCACAAGAGGCGAAGCCAACCACAAAATGGCTGCTGCAGCTGACCATCCATCACACACCTTTGAGCTTTGATGGCAGCTGCTGGGGAAGCAACGTTTCTAAAAATCTGTACAGCTAATCAGAAGCCTTGCTGGGCAAAAGCCCCCAGCTGGCTCCATCCACTTAAAAACACTTGATGGGCAGCAGGAAAGGTGTTGAAGGGAGCCATGGCACCCATGCGCACCACACTGAAGACTAGGGCTGCCAAGTCAGCCCGGAGGGCGGGGGATCCCCCACTACAGGGGTTCCTGATCCGCCGGCCAGCATTTGGCCGGCGGGGGGAACCCCACCCTCCTTCCCCAACATAATGACATCACCCGGAGGTGACGTCATCACGTTGGGGGCGTTGCCAGAGCGTCGCCCTGGCAACGCCCCCAACGTGATGACGTCACTTCCGGGCGACGTCGCCGGGCACGCACGCCCGGGAAACTCCCGGACGATGGAGGACTCCCCCCCGCCGGTAAGTAAGGGACACTTGGCAACCCTACTGAAGACCCCTAGTATAAACTGGACCCAAGGCCTATTTCAGAAGTCCACATGACTGGACATCAGCCAAAGCCCAAAGCAGAAGTCCCACCCCTGACTGGAGACACCGGGTCAGTTTCCTAAAGGGAGAAGAGGCTGGAATCAAGAGTGGGAGAAAACTGTGTTGAAGACCGTTCTTTCAGGTAGCTCTCTTGACTGGCACAGAGGATCCATCGATACATTACAGAGCCTTTTGGTTTGCTGGGAAAAGAAAGAAGCTCCTGTACCACTGGCTCCATTGTGAGACTTAAGTGTAGACAAGTAAGTGATGTGTTTCTTACAAGTGAGCCAAGAGGAGCGCCACTGGGCGGTTTGCAGACCTAAAGGCAGCACAGGGGGAGGGGAGGCTAAAAGCTGTTGTGGTCGCAAACAGAAAGGGGATTAGAGTGTGGCCAGGAGGTGGGAGACTCCCAGCATATCTGTGATATGAAGTCCTTGTGCTGTGCCCCAACAAACACAAGGATTTTGCCATATGTTGATGACGCAAGAGTCATCTATCAGATGTAGGACTGCCAAGCTCCCAGTTGGAGTGGGGGGCTCCCCCCTCCGAGCTCACATTCCCCACCACTGCTTGGAGTGGCGGTGGAGGGGGGGGGTTAAAATAAATAAAAATACAAACTCACCAGCTTCACCCATATGATGATGTCACATCTGGGGGATGACCAGAAGTGTCTCTGGCAACTCAAGAGATCACCAGACACTCTAGGGTTTTAACCATAGAGTTTCTGGTGATTCCCAAAGCTACCCAGTATTCTCCAGAAGTGATGCCATCATGTGGACAACGCCCCCACCCTTCTGCTCGCGGCCAGGCTCAGCCGGAAAACCCTATAGCCACAGAGCAAGGAACCCACCTCCATCTTTAACAGCTTCCCAAAGCCAGTGAAGCAAAATGAACTGTGAGGAACTAACACTCAAGCTTAAGATTCAGTTGAGACAGGGGAAGAAATGGGGGGGGGCACAACTGGGGGGAACATGGCCACAACTGACCGATGGCTAAGATCGAGGGGCCCATGGACACGCAGTGCCCAGGAAAAGCACTGAGCAATCTGATTTGCCCTCAGTGGTTAGAGCACCAGCTACTGGAGCCCCAGGTTGAAACCCCTACATACAGGGAGCTCATTCAGTAGTCTGGCACCAGCCACAAAGTCTCAAGTTCACCTGCCTCACAAGGTCGTTGTGACAACAGAGAACAATGGTGCCTGCTTCCCTGATTCCCTTAGAAGAAAGGCAGGGTAATAAAACGAGACACTGTGAAAGGAACACAAAGGTCGAACAACAAGCCGCGAAAAGAGGAAGCTGTAAAGGAGGAGTGAGTGAATCATCGGAAACAGGGCATAAAGTTTATCTTAGTTCGTATCTGCTTGAACTGCCTTAGAAGATTCCATTCATTCTCTGCCAGGGATCTCCTACAGAATCATGCTGCTCACGTCTGTCCAATACGGAATTTTTAAAAAGCTTTCATATAGCCCCCCCCCCCCATTGAAAATAGTTGAACATCCACAGAATGGGGTTTGCCCCACTTCCAAATGCAAACTGGAGCCAGTTCCCTTAGGTACTTTAATTTATTTAATGCATTTCTATTGCACTCTCCCAAGAAGAAGCCCCTGGCAGTATACATTCCTCCATTTCACCCCGTACAACAACCCTGCAAGGCCAGCTTGCCAACCTCAAGGTGGAACGTGGAGTTCTCTTAGAATGACAAGTGATCTCCAAACTACCGTGACTGGTTCCCCTGGAGGAAATGGTGGCTTAGGAGTGTGGATTCTATGGTAACACATCCTCGCTGCCCCCCCCCACAGGCACCACCCCTAAAATCTCCAGGAATCTGTCAAGCCAGAGTTAGCAACTCTACTGTGAGGGAGGCTAGGTTGAGAGAAAGTGACTGGCCCAAGGTCACCAGAAAGCTTCTGTGGCAGAGTGTCACAAATCTGTTTGAAATTTTGTCTCCCAGATCTCCCAGTCTGCCACTCTAACCACTACACCACATTTGCATACAAATTAGTCATGTATGGTAGGTAAAGGTTTCCCTTGCTCAAAAGCCAGTCGAATCCGACTCTAGGGGGGCGGTGCTCATCTCCATTTCCGAGCCGAAGAGCCAGCGCTGTTCGAAGACATTTCAGTGGTCATGTGGCTGGCGTGACTAGACGCCGAGGCGCACCAAACGCTTCCCACTGAAGTGGCACCTATTTAGCTACTTGCAGCTTCTTGCTTTCGAACTGCTAGGTTGGCAGGAGCTCACTCCGTCACGTGGCACTCGGGTCTCGAACTGCCGAACTACCGATCTTCTGGTCTGCAGTTCAGCATCTTAGCCACTGAGCCACCATGGCCCCTATGTACGGTAACCCCCCCCCCCCCCCCGGCAAAAAAAAGAACCCTTTTTGTGCGTAACATTTTTTAGATAGACTGTCTTAAATTCGGGGTCATCTTTGGGGGTAAATGTGCAAATTACATCACATCTCTCGTGCAATCACTTCTCTGAAGTGGGGGAAATGGTCAGCCACAGCATCCTCCCCAGCACAAACTGCACTGCCTCTCTTTCCCCTCGCCCGGAACTGTGGCTTGAACTGCCAGCAAGAATGAACACACACACACCCCTGCCCAATCTTCATATGGGTGCTTCATCTGGCTCCAAATTCACTTCTTCCAAGGACTGTTGGTCACACCATCCCACGGTGAACAGCTTGTTCCATCTCGAGAGGAGCTGTGGCTTATTAATAGCATCTGCTTTGCATGCAGAAGGTGCCAGGTTCAATCCCCAGCATCTCCAGCTAAAGGGATCAGGTGGTAGGTGATGTAAAAGACCTCTGCCTGAGACCCTGGAGAACCTTCACCAGTCTGAGCGGAAGAAGAGTTGGATTTATACCCCGCCCATCCCTCGACGTCTGAGAGCAGCTTACAGTCTCCTTCCCTTCCTCTCCCCACAACAGACACCCTGTGAGGTAGGTGGGGCTGAGAGAGCACTGAGAGAACTGCTCTTGAGAGAACAGCTCTGAGAGAACTGGGACTGACCCAAGGTCACCCAGCTGGCTGCATGTGGAGGAGTGAGGAATCAAACCCGGCTCTCCAGATTAGAGTCCACCGCTCTTAAACACGACACCAAACTGACAATACTGACCTTGCTGGACTGATGGTCTGATACAGCAGAAAGTAGTTTCGTGTGTCCCCGTGAGTATGTGAGATCAGTGATGTGGGATGGAAAATTGCCCCCGTGGAAATGGTAATCCTAAATTCTGGCTCATTGTCAGTAGTTAGCAGACGAAGTCAGTTTTCTTGAAGCAAAATTCATCCTTTTCTCCCACTCCTACAGAAAACTGTCCCATTTCTAAAGAGTCATTGCTGGACAAAATCAATAACAACGAATGGATGCTACTGATAATGCAAGACAAGGCAAGCCTGGTGATTTTGAAGTTGTAATTCATGTTTTCCAGCTGATTATCCCCAGGAATTGTATGAGAAAGCACCTCTGCATTCTATTGATTTGTGAATAGGGTTGCCATCCTCCAGGTGGGGCCTGGGGATCTCCTGCTTTTACAACTGATCTCCAGCTGACAGAGATCAGCTCCCCTGGAGAAAATGGCTGCTTTGGAGGGCGGACTCGATGGCATTGTACCATGCTGAGGCCCCTCCCCTCCCCAAAACCCTGGCTCCACCCCCAAAGTCCCCAGGTATTTTCCAACCTGGACTTGGCAACCCTACTTGTGAACTGGGGGTTAGGGGAATGAAAATACAAAAGAATAAAATCACCATTTTAAAAAAAAAATCAAGTTATGCATTCAATTGACAGGCGGTGTAGGTCAAATCCAAGCCGACACTATTTTTTTACTTGTACATCTCTTCTCAAATGGCAAAAAGAGATATTGTAATCACCAGCCTGATATTTAAGTCAACCCCATTGTCCTTTATCGTTTCTCTTTCCCCCCATTAAATTGGAGCCAGGTGGTATACCAGATAGAGTATCAGGCTGAGAGATCAGAGATCAAATCCCCACCACGCTATTAAACTCAATGGGTGACCTTGGGCAGGTCTCTCAGCTTAGTCTGCCCTACAGGACCACTGTGAGGATCAAATGGGAAAAAGGAAACCATGTACGCCATCCAGAGTTCTTTGAGAAAGAGTGGCGTAAAGTAGACGTCTACACATTTCCCCCGAATGATTTAAGGCAGGGGTGGGCAATTGTTTTGGCTCGGGGGCCACTTTGTGGGAGCGGAGGTTAGCGGAGGGCCGCACCTTTTAAAATGATTGCATTCATTAGTTAACTTTGCATTCCAGAAAAGGTATAAATTGTATCATAAAAATCAATAAATGTAAATTAAATAAAACAGCGGTAGTTTTATTCAATTTATTTATTGTGCTAATTTAATATCATCTATAGCTGCAAGCACACTTAATTTTAGAATCAGTTTAATGAGACAAATGTACCCTATCACACTTTTCTACAATTTTTTTGAAAGCAGGAGTGAGATTGCTTGTTGAGATTCTCATCACAGCCTGCAAGTTAATGTCTGTCAAAGAGCACCTATATTTACTCTTGTTGACCTCCATGCAAGAAAAACTTTGCTCACAAATATATGTAGACTTTATAGAGAACATTTATAGAGAACATTTTCCCAGCAAATTTCTTCATACATGGAAATTTTTTCAGCAGACAAAGAATTGTAAAAGTCAACTAATGTCACAGCATCAAACATTTCTTTCACAGTGTGATCTGACTGCATGTCAATAAGTTCAAGCTGCAGCTCCTCAGGTGCTGTATTAATATCAGCAGTGATGGGATAAGAGAGCAAATTGAATTTAGGCTCAATTTTCTTGAAGTCCTGAAATCTTCTTGGCGGGCCGCAAAAAACTCTGTGGCGGGCCACATGTGGCCCCCGGGCCGCAATTTGCCCACCCCTGATTTAAGGGATACTAAATCAGCATTATCCATCTATTTATTACCCCCCCCACACACACACAAATAAATTGAGGTCCACTATATTAACAAATGCCTATATTACATACAAAAATCATACAACATGCAAATACACTACAATCAAATCCCCAAGACCAAAAGCCCAGGATCAAAAGAGTCAGCAAAGTTATCAATTAATATAAAGAAAATTAATGAAATCAGGAACATTTAGCCATCTCTATTTCCATATTGCCCTGACCTGGATAGCCCAGGCCAGCCTGATGTTTTCAGACCTCAGAAGCTAAGCGGGGCCGGTTCTGGTTAGTATATGGAAGGGGGACAACCAAGGAATATCAGAGTCACTACAGAAAAGGCAGGGAATGGCAAGCCACCGTGGGACATCTCTTGCCTTGAAAACCCCATGGGGTTGCCATAAATCAGCTGTGACTAGACAGCAAAAAAAAAAAAAAGACAAAATTTTCTATAGTAAAATGGAAGCCAAACTCGATGGTCTCTCTTCCCCAGATCTTCCTATTGAGAAGTTCATTTCCACTCCTGAAAGAGTCCCTGTCTGTTTACTAATAACCTTGCTTTGGAAATTAGGCCCAATACCCCTGGGGGGGGCCTTGCCCAAACAACTCTCAGCCTCGAACTCATGATGTTCAGTTGCCTGATCATTTCCTCTCTCTTTTTTCAAATGCAAAACAGCCTGGAGGTTGAAATCAAGAGAGGAAAGATCAGCAGTCTGTGTGTGGAGGGGGAGGTTTGGTTCACCCTCCTCCCCTCCCTTCAAAAAGAAGCTCACCCTCTCTTCTGCTTTGCCACCCCCAGGGAAAAAGATGGGGTCGCTTTTCTCCCAGGGATGAGAAAGCAGTTCCGAGGGCTTTTTTTTAAGTACGAGGCCGATTTTAAGTGCACAGAGGGGAACCAGTGACACAGACGCTCCCTTCTACCCCTCTCCCCTACAAAGTGGTTTTGCATTCTGTACCTTTTTTAAAAAAAGAAGAAATAGCAGCAGGGGAAAGAATCACCCCACAGCCATGCCAGCACCAAGAAGATGCCACATGCCCGGTTGTTCCCTATCGTTGTAATCCACCTAGAGCAGTGATGGCGAACCTTTTAGAGACCAAGTGCCCAAACTGCAACCCAAAACCCACTTATTTTATCGCAAAGTGCCAGCACGACAATTTAACCTGAATACTGAGGTTTTAGTTTAGAAAAAAGAACTCATACATTAACATCTTTTGTCTTAAAAGAAAAACACAGTAACAGAGCTTTCAATGATACAAACAACTTTTTATTGAAAGGTAAAAGTTTGCATTTGGCATGCTTTTGAACAATTAATGTGAGTTTTGCTGTTGTATGCATGCTGATAATTTGTCTAACCTTGGCTCATACTTTGTAAGTTTGAGAGCAGCCCAGCCTCGAGTCTGTGTCGTCTTTTTCCTTTTAGAGACGGAGTGCCCAAAATGCGTGCGTGCCCACAGAGAGGGCTCTGAGTGCCGCCTCTGGCACGCGTGCCATAGGTTTGCCACCACTGACCTAGAGGGTTAGCAAGAAAGGAACTCGAAACTTCGTGCGCTATTCGGTTGGTCCTAATAAAGGTATTTTGCGGATTCCATTCTTGGCATTTTTGGATATTACTTTTGGCCCTCTGTGGCCATAAACGACTCATCTACTTGTCCGACGCTTGAATTCAGCCAATTAAGAGAGGTACATGAAATCTGAAGGCCAACAAAATTAGCAAGAGCGGGTGAATATGAAAAGCCAATATAACTACCCAATTTGGCTTCAATTGACTACATATAACCATGATGCCATAAATTCACCTCCTGAACACAATGACTTTCAAGTGATTTCTATTATTTTTCCTTCTGAAAAGGGTCTCAAGTCTCTCTAGTTAAGGGTGAGATTAAAGAATGAGTGCGTGTGTGTGTGGGGGGGGGAACTGTTGATTCAGAGTTTTATTACCTCTTCTTTTTATGGCCCCTGGCCCACAACAAATTGAAAACTGATTCCTCCTTGCATAGTGGCATCTTAAAAAAATAACATTTATCTGCTCTGCCTCTCAGCAGATGCCTTGTACACTGGCTTGCGGAAGGGTTCTTAACACCGTGCCCCCCGCCCCAACTCTGCTTCAAATCTGATTTCCCCCTTTCTTTCATTTTGTAACATTTATTTAACTACATTTCTAGTCCACCTTTTTAAAAGAAAGATTCAAGGCAGATTACACCACATAAATCAATCTGGTGTGATTGAAGGATTTTTCAGGGCAGGAGTTGTGCACAAAGGTGGTTTGCCATTGCCTGCCTCAGCATAGCAACTCTGGATTTCCTTGGTGGTCTCCCATCCAAGTACTAACCAAGGCTGACCCTGCTTAGCTTCCCAGATCTGATGAAATCAGGCCAGCCTGGGCCATCCAGGTCACGGCTATATCCTTCTGTCCCTCTGGAAGTTGGTCTGCTTAGAAGGGTGGAGCTCTACTTAGAATGGCACAGAGAATTCATGTAAGTTTTTTGTTGCTGTTCTTACTGGGGAGGAAGGAGGGGTGTCCTCAGGTCTAATTGAGAGGTTACGGGTCCAGGAGAGAAGATTGCTTCAGTATAGCAGTACTTCACTTGACAGAGCATAACATTTCTACCGAGCTCAGGGCCTGAGTCAGACTGGTGACCCCACTTTAACCTCCTGGAAAGATGGGAGAAGACACCCACTTGAAGAAAGCAGTGCCTACCAAGTTGCTCCTCTCAAACATTAACAGACACAACCATCAGAAACCCAACACCTTCAAGGAAACACGGACACATCATTCGCACACACATTTAAATCTCACCCTTTCGCCAAGAAGCTTGGGGCAACGTACATGGTTCTCCTTCCCCTTGTCTCTATCCTTGCACAACCCCTACAAGAAGATGTAGCTTGGTATATTGTAGCCCGATCTCATCATATCTCAGAAGCTAGCAGGGTTAGAAGAAGAAGAGGAGGAGGAGGAGATTGGATTTATACCCCGCCGGTCAATTGTAGTCTCAGAGCGGCTTACAAACTCCTTTCCCCTCCCCTCCCCACAACAGACACCCTGTGAGGCAGGTGGGGCTGAGAGAGCTCTGAGACAACTGTCCTTGAGAGAACAGCTGGTACAGAGCTATGGCTTGCCCAAGGTCATCCAGCAGGTGCAAGTGGAGGAGTGGGGAATCAAACCCGGTTCTCCCAGATTAGAGTCCGCGCACTTAACCACTACATCAAACTGGCAAGATGGCAGTAGTCTGCCAAGGAATGCTCTGCAGAGGAAGGCAACGGAAAACCACCTCTGCTTCTCCCTTGCCTTGAAAGCCCCTCACTGAGGTCACCATAAATCGACTGCAACTTGATGGCACTTCTCTCTCTCACACACACACACAACCCACCTACAAGGGAAGTTAGGCTGAGAGAAGGGGATTGGCCCCAAATCACCTTCGAGGCCGAGGACGGATCTGAACCCAGGCCTCAGCTCTAACCACTTTGATGCAGGGGGTCTCAGCTGTACATTGGATGCTGCCCTTGCTATGTCACCACCAACCCATCCAGGGCCTCCAGTCTCAGTAAAGTTGTGGGCACTTCTGGAAATTTTGAGCATGTACAGTAGTCATCACTGCCCTGACCTAGATAACCCAGGCTAGCCCGGTCTCATCAGATCTCGGAAGTTAAGCAGGGTCGGCCCAGGCTACTATTTGGACAGGAGACCTCCAAGGAATACCAAGTTTGTGATGCGGAGGCAGGCAATGGCAAACTACATCTGAACACCTCGAGCGGTGACTTAACGGCAATAACAACAACAAAATAGGCGTCACCACAGAAATGGGCGTCAACAGTGGCAGCCATCACAAAATGGCTGTTATGGGGACACCGGGGCCATCACAACCTGTTGCGGGGCTGCAAACCAAGCTTCCTCCTGCAATGGAGGCAGTTCTGTCTGAACGGGTATTTCACTGCAGACATAAAGATGCTGCTTCCCCGGCGTTTCCAAAGCACTTTCCACTCTAGTTAAGTAGAGGAAACTCAGGACCGGCTCTTTGCTTTGGAGTAGAAAGAAGTGGGCACCAGGAAGTCCCCCGGCAGGTGCCACATCAGGAATCACTGAGTGGGCTCCACTGCAGAAGAGAAAAGTATCCCCTCATTAAGGCACATATGCTGAAAACAAAAATCTTAAATATCCCTACAGTTTTTTTAACCTGGCACCGCCTTTCTCCAGGAGATTGGTTTTGATCTATGGTATTTGGGGGGAGGCGGCAGGGTACAGCCCTATCTCATCAGAACTCAGAAGCTGAGCAGAGTCGGTACTTGGAAGGGAGATCATCAAGGAAGGCTCTGCAGAGGAAGGCAACGGCAAGCCACCAATGCTTCTCACCTGCCTTGCAAGCCCCTTTGCTGGGGTCTTGCAAAACTTGATGGCACTGATGCACACACATGCAGAGGGCAAGGGGAGGTGAGGGGTCTCACTTTTATACACACACCTTCGTAATCATAGCTGGGACACAAACGGCACTTTGGCGTGTCCTTCCTTCCTTCCCTACAAGAGCTGGGTTCTCAAACGTTCTGCCACCTAAAGGGACATAAATAATTGAGATGGCATAAAAAATAGCAGGATAAAATGACACTACCTAATGAACGGCAACAGGTCCTTCCTACATCCAACTGGATGGGGGTTCCTGACTTCCAATAACAGGAGTGAGAAGACATAAACAAAGGCCATCAGTCAAGCAGTGCTTCCTTTAAGCCACAGGAACCTTTCCTTTTCACAAGATATCCAGACTGGCAGTGTTCTCCACACTCAAGTTGGCTCCTGGGCAAATCCTGAATTCAGATCGCAGCGCAAGCTAACATTTCTTCTAAGGAAATCAACTCGAGTCACGGCCATGTATAAGGCTTCAAAATGAACGCACCACCTTCTCCCACCCACCCCCCCAAAAGCCTGGGCATGAAGTTCCCCACAATTCGACTCCATTTGGGAAGAAGCCTTGCTTTTTGGCCATAAATCTGGTGCACCGCTGGTGATATTAATTTCCACTGAGCAGGATTAAGGCGCTTAAGTCATTACTGCTCATTTAGTAAAGGATTAAGCCAAATAAACGGGGCCTGATTCTCAGCTGGTTTCTCGACCGTAATCTGCAACAAAATGCAGAAAGCCTGGTCCAAAGCGTATATATTTTTAAACACTGTTGGATTTTTTTTCCCCCAGCCGAAAAAACAGGCACACACAAGAGTTACACACAGCCAACAAAACTTATTTATCCGAAAGCGTGTCCCATCAATTTCACCCAGAGTTGCTTCCAAGTAAACACAGCTTAAGATCAAAACTCAAACCAAAGAAGAATATACAAGTTAGAATGAAAGGAGGCCCTGACACAGCCGTGGTGTTTCCACTCCGCTCGGAAACAGGAACAAATATCACTCTGTGCAAGGGGTGAACAATAGCTACATACTGCGATCCTAGGCAAAGTCAACCCACTCTCAGGCCACAGAAATCAACGGGCTCACCCCGGAATAACTCTGCACAGGATTGTGTTTGACACAAACGACACCTTCATTCGCTATCGCATTGCACAAATACACACTTTATAAAGCCCCCCCCCATCACGCTTTAAAAAGCTCTCCCCCATCACCCCCAACTCCATCAAAGAAGGGATTCTTACGCATCCATTCTGACTGTACCTAAGCAGTTTAAGACACATTTTTTTTTTAGAAAATCAAAGTCCACAACCTTAGGGAGTGAGTTATGTGGAAGTGACTCTGAACAACTATTGCAGAGGGTTTAAACTCGAGTCCAGAAGCATCTTATAAACCAGCAATATTTCGGGGCAGGGGAATACGCTTTCGAGAGTCAAAGCTCCCACTGTCAGCTCTCTTGAAAGCTTGTGTGTGAAAAGTGCCCCCAAGCCACAGCGGACTTAGGGTGATCCCTGCAGGGGTTTTCAAGGCAAGAGACGGACAGCGACGGTTTGCCATTGCCTGCCTCTGCATATAGCAGTCCTGAACTTGGTGGTCTCCCATCCGAGTACCAACCAGGGTCGACCCTGCTTCGCTTCTGGTCAAGGCTCCCCCCCCCAAAACCCATCTTGCTGGTGTCCAAGGAGCCTCCTGCACTTGAATCTAGGTCTTCTCCCGAATCCAGCAACCTCCCCAAAACTATTCCTGCGGAGTCACCACATCAGCGTGTTGCAGTCAAAATAAACCGGAGCCTAGCAGTCAACTCCACGTTTTTTTGGGAAGGGGGGGAAGTATTGCTAGAGCCCACTCCATCAGGCGCAGGGTGTATCCTCAGTTTTACTTCTGAGTTGCCCGCCTCCCCTCCCAACCCTCCTTTCAGAGGAACTGTGTGCTCAGCAGCTGGGCACATGCCCCGCACGCAGAGGGTGCCAAGTGCAATCCCGGGCATCCTCCGGGAAAGAGTATCAGGTTTCGGAAGAGCCCCCGCCCCCCGCCTAGAAAGCGGCTGCCTGGCACAGCACCGACTGCCGACACCACGGAAGGGCAGCAGGTTCGTTTTAAGCGAGCGCCGTACACTAGACCCAAACTCCAGTGGCACCCAAAGGAACTCATTCCCTGGAGGACCGGGGCGGGGGCAAACAGCGCCCCCTTACCCAAAGCGACTCCGCACTCCAATAGCACACACACACACACACCCTCCCCGAGGCACCCCCTCTGGTGGTCTCGACCCGAGCCCCCCCGGCCCATGATCCGTCAGCGCCGCTCCTGGCGCCGGGCCGGCTCAAGAGCAACCAGCCCGCCGGTGAATCCGGACACCCCGATGCAGCCGGCCGAGCTCCGGAGTCCGCCGGTGACCTCATCCGGGAGCCGCTCCGGAGTGGGACAACAAGCGGCACCCGGGCTTGCTCCGGATCCGGGGGAAAAGGGGCTGCCTTGTTTGGGTGCCCCCCCCTCGGTCCCTTTCCCGGCTGCTGACCCTTCCCCACCGCCGTGCCCCCCCCCCCGCGCCGCTCAACCTACCGAGCCTCCGCGCCCTTGGCCCCGCCGCCTTGCCCGTCCCATGCCTCGACCGACGGAGGAAGCCCGGCAGACGCTGGGGGGGGTGGGGGGTGTTCTGCCGAGCCGCGGCAGAAAAGGGTTATTTTAAGCTCCTTATTTGGGCAGTGATGTCAAGGGAAGTCGTTGAGGCAAGCCCCGCCCCCGGGGTAGCTTTGCTCCCTCGCTCCCCCCCCCCCCCGGCTTGCTTTCCATTCACGGCACATTGTTTCCTGTTGTCCGGCAGCTGCTGCGGCTTTCGCGGCGGCAGACAAGGGACTCCTTCAGGCCCGGGGCCGCCCCGCCAGCGATTGCGCAAGGCGCCCCCCGCCAGTTCGTCAACACAGCGCCCGCCCTCCCCTTCGCCCAGCCTGCAGACGCCACGCGGGTGTGAAGCAAGCGCGGCGAGCGAGGAATGCCCAGGCTTTTTGCTGGGGGGGGGGGGGGGGGGTGAATCCTAAGCGGGCTTCCTCGTGAGTAAATCCCGCAGGGGTTCCGGGGCGCTTCCAAGTCGGCGTGCAAAGGGGAGGGCAGCTCTCCCGCCCCCGCGGCAAGATCCCCGGCAGGTTTACCGGAGAGTCAGTTTCCAAAGCGAGATTCAGTCTCTCTTCCACGCGACCTCCCGAACCCAGGCGGGCTTGCTCGGAAGCAAGCGCCCCTTTCGGCCCCCACGGTAGAGGGGTGCCAGTCCCCAAATCAGTGAGCAAACGTTGTAACTCGAGCCCAGGCCTCTTTTCTCGGGAGTAAAGGCCGCTGTTTCCGATGGGGAAAGGGGAAGAGCACCAAGGTTTATAGAGATCACCCCCCCCCAAAAAAAATAAAACCGCGTCCGCACTTTTGGAAGCCCCCCCCCCCCCCCGGCTATCTGGCAGCGCCCTAAAACACTTGCGCCAGCGAGAAGCGGGAAAACACTCTGCGTATGCTCAGAGACAGAGGCTGTTAGGGCCACCCGGGTATAGAAACCAGAGCTGATCTTCACACCAACGCGCAACTCGCCCGCACCTTGACCTAAAGGGAAGAAGCGATGAGCGATCCGACTGCCCAGTCCCTGGTATCGGTTTGTCGTGGCTACAGTGGAGAGGAAACAAACACTCTGCACACGCTCGGGGGAGGAGAGCAAGCCAGGGCAGGGACGGGAAAGAGCACCCTCGCCGGTGCCCAAGCCAGTCTGCCCTCACTCTGGACTCTGATCCCGCTTGGCTCAGCGGCTTCCTGGACTACCGCCTCCGGAAGGCCTCCCTCGGGGCTCCGCGCCTCGCTTTGAGTCACCCCGGACCTCTCGCTCCGCCCCCTGCCCGCCTGCCGCCGGCTGCGCATTGCACATGTCCCAGCCATCCCCCGGGGCTCTCCAACCGCGCCTGGAGTCCCTTTTTTTATTCTTTTCCAGAAGTTCAACGTTCTGGCCCGCCTTGAGTAAGCGCATCCCACGGCCTCCGCCCATTTGGGGGGTGGGGGGGCAGAGTGTCTACAATCTTGAGTCACTCATTTTTCTCCTCCCCTCCCCACCCCAATGACTAACAGCAGGGAGGAAGGAGTTAGAATGTAAAGCAGAAACACTTTAAATAGGCTGTTACCAACTTCTAGGTACAAGTGATCTCTGGACTGCAAAGATCAGGTCAGCTCAGGCTTACTTTGGATCTCGATTTATTTCAGTGATCCAGCACACACACAAGGATCAAAACAAATCGGTTCGTCTTGACTTAACACATCGCAGTGGCCAGTAAAGAATCAGTTGGTCAAATGCCACCTCACATTGGAGGGGACGCGGGTTCCACAACTGAAAGGAAGTGCGGAAAGCAAGCGGCGGTTTTGAGGTGCCCAGGAACTGGATGGTCGTACAATTCTACCGTCCTCTTGAGACATCATAATCCCCAAAACTGAGAACCTACCGTGTGCCAATGGCAATGTGTGCCACAGTCCAATATATACAGTTGCCCTGTGCAAATGCGTGTATTTCATAGGCACATACAACTGGTAGACATGAACACCTACCCTTAACCAGAGAGCCAGTTTGGTGTAGTGGTTAAGGGCGCGGACTCTAATCTGGGAGAACCGGGTTTGATTCCCCACTCCTCCACTTGCACCTGCTGGATGACCTTGGGCAAGCCATAGTTCTGGCACAGCTGTTCTTGAAAAAGAGCAGTTTCTGTTAAAGCTCTCTCAGCCCCACCAACTCCACAGGGTGTCTGTTGTGGGGAGAGGAAGGGAAAGGAGTTTGTAAGTCGCTCTGAGACTCCTTTGGGTAGTGAAGGGCAGGGTATAAACCCAATCTCCTCTTCTTCTTAACAATCCAACAGTCCCATTGCACGCACATGAAGGTGTACATGCATAGTTCTCTAATCTGGGAGAACCGGGTTTGATTCCCCACTCCTCCACTTGCACCTGGCTGGATGACCTTGGGCAAGCCATAGCTCTGTACCAGCTGTTCCCTCAAGGACAGCTTGGGAAAGAGCTCTCTCAGCCCCACCTGCCTCACAGGGTGTCTGTTGTGGGGAGGGGAAGGGAAAAGGAGTTTGTAAGCTGCTCTGAGACTCCCTTGGGAAGTGGAGGGCGGGGTATAAACCCAAGCTCTTCTTCTTCTTAACAATCCAACAGTCCCATTGCCCGCACATGAAGGTGTACATGCGTAGTAAATACATGCATTGCCCTTGTTCAGACAACATGGCAACTGGGAACAGTCATGAGCATTGTGGGTATCTGCATACTCATGTGGTGCGTGGCTGGTAAGCACCGGGTCTGTGCAAGTGTAACATCTGAAATGGACTTATCTGGCGGGGAAATGCATAATGCGACTCGTAGCACCTTCAAGTGGCAAGGAAGGGGCTGTGGTATACCAGCACAGTATGCTGTCAGCCCCCAAATTTAATCCCTGAAACCTCCAGCTTCGAGCATTTCAGGCAGCTTCTCTGCCTGCGAGACCCTGTTGAGAATCATGCTATCTGTGTACGCAACTAGATTCATCCGTCTGACTCAGCGTACATGCTAAACACAATTTACTGTGTGACATAAGATCCTGTAGATTACACCCCACTCCATCAGAAGCAATTAAAAATATGGTCAAAAGACCCCACTGGGGTAGAAGGAGACTGGTGTAGCTGTCTTTGCTAGGGTAAGACTGTCTTCTTGGAATATTTATGGAACAGCAATACAGGTGGGGGAATCATAACCACTGCCAAAATACAAACATTTACTCCTCCCTGATAATAATTTTAAAAACCCATTTACTCTTCCCTAATAACCACAAAGAGCAGTGCCTTGTTTGTGGTGGCAACTTTGCCATGGAATTTCCTTCCTAATAAAGGTAAATATTTGGGGACTGGTTTCAGAACGCTTGCAGATCCCTTCTCTTGGGCCCTTGGGGGCTGGGTGGAGTAGTTTTATCATGGCGTCTCGGGTTTTCAGACTCTTGTTTCTAATTTGGCCTTCATAGGTATACCAGTTGGGTGGTTTTATGTGGTCTGAAAGGTGGACTGTTGATCAATGCGAAACAGAAAAAGAGGACTCCGGTTTCAAGATTAGAAAAGCATGAGGTCTAGGTCTGGATTGGAAAGCAAAGATCCTTCAGTAAAAAGAGTTTGGTCCGAGGCACTACAGGAGCCTAGCCTCATACCTTTTAATCTGTGTTCTGCCCCCAGGACACAGTTGCTTGCCACAAACTTGGAACACACATTTGCTTTGTCATACCAAGTTGCTTGACCCTGGAAACAATCGGTTGCTTTGGGGAGCCACTGCATGCCCACCCAGCCCACACTACAAACCAAACCGACACTCACTTCTTTAATGACTTGGCCAGGTAGCATTTGGAAGGGGGGGGGGGGAGTCTGCTATTAGCTACTTGCTTTGTAAACTTTGGCTGCAGGGAAGAAAAACCACAGTCTTGCAGTAACCTTGCGTAAATTTTTATACCATATGGGGGAAGAACAGGAATTCTTCTGGTTACTATTGCTGGGATATAGCGTTGCCTGGTCCCCTTGGCCACCAGCATGGGATGGGGGGTTAGGGTTGCCAGATCCAGGTTTTCCTACAGATTTGGGGATGGAGCCTGGGGAGGACAGGGACCTAAGCGGGGTACAGTGCCCATAGAGTCCCCCTTCCAAAGCTGATCTCTGTCGTCTGGAGATGAGCTTTAATTCTGGGGGATTCCCGGGTCCCCCACCTGGAGGCTGGCATCCCTACTGGGACCGCACTGTCACAAGGATAACGCAATGTTCTTCTCTCCCCCTCAATTTCAAAAGAAAGAAAGAAAGAAAGAAAGAAAGAAAGAAAGCAAGAAAGAAAGAAAGAAAGAAAGAAGGGGACTTCAGCGGTGGGACTGCAGCAGGTGACCTTGGGTCAGTCACAGTTCTCTCAGAGCTGTTCTCTCGAGGAGCCCTCAAAAGAGTTCTCTCAGCCCCACCTCCCTCACAGGGTGTCTGTTGTGGGGACAGGAAGGGAAGGCGATTGTAAGCCGCTCTGAGACGATTGTAAGCCGCTCTAGTGAAGGGCGGGGTATAAAATCAGCTCTTCTTCATCATCATCATTCTTATGTGGAAAGTAGGGTTCCAAAATGAGGAATCTCTCTTGTGGACTCTGGAATGTCTGGCAGCCCGACAGCAGGAGAAAGGAAAGAGAGGGCCTCAGGAATTATTCACACCCAACCGCATCGCGGGACTCCGGCCAGCCGAAAGACACTGTTACCGTTTCGAAGCCCGGACAGGCCAATCCCGCTGGGGCCCTCTCGATGCCTGCTAGGGAGTGCTGTTCCCGGGCACACAGCTGAACTCTGAGAAAGATTTCCCCTATTGTGCTGGAAGGCTATTTGGGCAGCAGGCAGACCCTCTCTCTGTGTAATATCTGAGTGCCCGAAGGGGGGGGGGGGGGACAGGGAAGCTGCTGGTTCTCATGAATGCTGGGAGATACTAGATGGTGTGGCTGGATCCGAGAGATCAGTTTCGCGACCACTGCTGCTTTCTTCCACTGCAAAGCGTCTTCCTCTGGCGAAAGAGACTGTTTTCGTGCTGGGAGAAAGCACAACTGTTTGCGGAACAGATCCCATGATATGGGCAGTGGTCCCTCTAAGCTGAGTTAGTGTGAGCTAGCTCACAGTTTTTTAGCCTCCGGCTCACACATTTTTTTGTCTTAGCTCAGGGAGGATGGGCTCCAGAGCAAACTCATTTATGCAGTAGCCAAATGGCTCGCACACAACTTTAACGCTGGTAGCTCACAAAGCAGAATTTTTGCACACAAGACTCCACGGCTTAGAGGGAGCATTGGATATGGGTGAGGTGGTTGGGTTTTTTTACTTTTACTTTTGTAAGCAACCTTGAGTACTCTTTAAATGGTGAGAAAGCACATATTCCACATAAGAATGATGATGATGATGAAGAAGAAGAGCTGATTTTATACCCCGCCCTTCACTACCCGAAGGAGTCTCAGAGCGGCTTACAAGCACCGCTATTGCCGCCGATTTCAGGGAGGGAGGGGGAGAGGCTCGGCGCGTGGCAGGGCTCGCTGCTGCCGTTGCTGCTGATTTCAGGGAGGGAGAGGCTCGGTGCGCGGCAGGGACGGCAGGGGGAGGGAGGGGAGAGAGGCTCACCTGCCCCCCCCCGCGAGTATTGTGGGTCCACCTGCTTGTGTTTATCTAATTCCCTCTTGAAGCCATCCATGCTTGTAGCCGCCACCACCTCCAGTGGCAGTGAGTTCCACGTGTTAATCACTCTTTGGGTAAAGAAGTACTTCCTTTTATCTGTTCTAACCCGACTGCTCAGCAATTTCATGGAGTGCCCACGAGTTCTTGTATTGTGAGAAAGGGAGAAAAGGACTTCTTTCTCTACCTGCTCTATCTCATGCGTAATCTTATAAACCTTGATCATGTCACCCCTCAGCCGTCGTTTCTCCAAGCTAAAGAGCCCCCAGCGCTTCAACCTTTCTTCATAGGGAAAGTGTTCCAACCCTTTTATCATTCTAGTTGCCCTTTTCTGCACTTTTTCCAATGCTATAATATCTTTTTTGAGGTGTGGCAACCAGAACTGTACACAGTACTCCAAATGAGGTCACACCATCGATTTATACAGGGGCATTATGATACTGGCTGATTTGCTTTCAATTCCCTTCCTAATAACCCCCGGTTCTAATCAGGTTGAGTACATTCTGCATTGTACCTTTGCATCCTGGCTCCTTTCTTTGCAACATCCCTCCCACCTTCTCGCTGGGATATAAGGACTCGGGGATCTCCATTCCTACTTGTATCTAATGAAGGTAGCTTTAACTTTAGACCCTGGAAACCTGCTTGGGTTTCTATGGTGCTTCTGGACTCTGTATCTAGCTGGTCTGAGAACCTACATTTCAGCTTTGAACTAAAGGGCATGTTTGTTTGGCCAGACTCAAGAACAAGTGCAACATGTAGTGAGACCCCTGACTCTGACACTATCGTCCAGGGGTCCGTTGGAGCGGGAGCGCACAGGAGCGCAGCTCTGGGAGTGAGGAGCCCAGGGGGCGGCACATGACCAAGCCCCGCCCCCTCCTTGGCTTCCCCGCGCAGTGCAGAGGCGCAGCGCCCCAGGGAAAGCCCTGCTAGGGTCTTTATTGTTTTTAATGTTTTGTTTTAATATTGATAATTTTATCATTGTTCCTTTTATGACTGTGTGCTGCTTTTCCAGAGACTTGCTCAAGGTGGCATCTAAATTTTCTAAGTATACCACCATGGCACATAAGTACTGGAGAAATTTCACCAACCCTTCAGCAGCTTCCACCTTATCAGTTTGGTGTACTGGGCAGGAGTTGGACTCTAATCTGGGAGAACCGGGTTTGATTCCCCACTCCTCCACATGCAGCTGCTGGTGCGACCTTGGGCCAGTCACAAGTTCTCTCAGAGCTGTTCTCTCATGAGCAGTTCTCGAAAGACCTCTCAGCCCCACCTACCTCACAGGGTGTCTTGTGGTGGGGAGGGGAAGGGGAAGGGATGGGTGGTGCACATGTCCTGGGTATCTCAAGTCTACTTGAAACCTGGTGGTTTCAAGGGAGCAGGAAGAGAATGAGGGTGTGTTCTTGACGCTTATTTTTCTTGCACAAAGTATTGGATGGGGAAGGGAATGGAGGAAGAGCAGGTCAGTTTCACTCACCTGTGGAGTGGAGCCTGAGGGGTGGGTGTTGCCTTCTGACACACTTCCGGTATGTTAGGGGGTGTGGCATATGCAAATGAGTTATGCAAATGAGTTATGGTAATGAGCTCCTGCACCTCTTTTTCTACAAAATGACCCCTGCTATCGTCTGATGCTTATGGAACATTTCATCATAAGCAGACCCCACATTGATGCAGCACCATAGGCAAGCATGTGGGACTCCAAGATTCAGAGGGACTGGTATGCAGCACCCCTACCCTTTGGTCTCCGCTCCTTTACAGCCATGTCATCGTCGTCGTCCCCCCCCCCCCATCTAAACATTTTTGCAAAGATCCCAGGGAATCCATTTGTCTGGAGAACCAACACGCATTGCCATGGATACCTGCAGCCATTCTGGGGCAACGCTAGGAACCATCCATTCTTTAAAAGTTTATCCTAAAAATTGGTAGTGGGAGTGGGCCTCTCCTTAGGAAGTGTGGTGTGAAGATAAAATGTGATTCTGCTGCGTTGGGAAGAAACAGGGAGGGGGGAAGCAGGAAGACCGCATGAAGCAGGAAGCGTTTCTTGGATATGTATCCCTTGCAGCCAGCTCGGCCCTGCTTTGCACTGTCTGTATTGCCATCAATGAGAGCTCTGTGCTGCCGAGGGAAGCGAAGGCACCCCACCCGTTTGTGGTCTTACAGGAACATTTCGATCACACACCACCAGCCACCGAGGACACAGGCCTGGCCCAGGTTCTGGCTGCATTGTTTCTGCGTGGCTTAGAGGTAGGGCTGACAACCTCCAGGAGTGGCCTGGAGATCTCCCAGACTTACAGCAGCTGCCTTGGAGGGCAGCCTCTATGGCAGTATACAGTGCTGAGGTCCCTCCCCAGGTTCCACCCCAAAACCTCCAGGGAGAGGGGCTGGCCCAAGGTCACCCAGCAAGATTCCATGGTGGAGGGAAGATTCGAACCTGGGTCCTTCAGATCTTAATTTGACACTAGAGTTGCCAGCTCTGGGTTGGGAAATATCTGGAGATTTTGGGGGGGGGGGTGGATCCAGGAGAGGGTGGGGTTTGAGGAGGGGAGGGAGCTCAGCAGGATACAAGAATCCACCCTCCAAAGTAGCCGTTATCTCCAGGGGAACTGATCTTGATCATCTGGAGTTCAGTTGTAATAGCGAGAGATCTCCAGGTGGATCCTCAGTGGCTCAGGAGCCACATGTGGCTCTTCGACCTGCAACCAGTGGCTCTTCTGAGGACCGTTCCCCAAGTTTGCAATCTTGATTTGTGGGGAAAACCCAAGCCATGGTTTGGGCATGATGGATTTGTTTGCTTCAAATCTGGCATTCTCTGATAAGCAGGTCCTCATGCACTCTGGAGGAGGAACGAAAGGCCACGGATCCTCCCAGCTTGTTTACTCCGTGGGCAAACCGTGGTTTGCTGTGATGCTTGAGCCACCGAGGGAGTGGGAAAGCCAATCTTTTGGAGCTCACATCTTAAGCCGAGCAGAATTTTCACTGGAGACCATGCCACCAGCCCCCTGAGCTTTGGCCTAATTAGAAAGACCAACTTAATTAGTGCAGTTTTGTACTTAATTAGAAATACAGCAGAACAATCCATCTTAAGTGTGGTGCTGAAATTCCAGTGGAATAGAAGCAAGGGGCATGCTCAGGGTTGATCTAAACATCAGAGACAACAGAAGAAGAAGAAGAAGAAGAAGAGATTGGATTTATATCCCGCCCTTTACTCACTTGGAGTCTCAGCGCAGCTTACAAACTCTTTTCCCTTCCCCTCCCCACAACAGACACCCTGTGAGGTAGGTGGGGCTGAGAGAGCTCTGACAGAAACTGCTCTTTTTCAAGAACAGTTGTGCCAGAACTATGGCTTGCCCAAGGTCATCCAGCAGGTGCAAGTGGAGGAGTGGGGAATCAAACCCGGTTCTTCCAGATTAGAGTCCGCACACTTAACCACTACACCAAACTGGCTACACCAAACAGCCCAAATTGTTTGGGGTGATCAGTCTCTTTCCAGTGGCACCCTCCACAGTGGTCATATTATCAAGAGGTCCATCAGAGGGAGGGCAGGAAGCATTTGCATTTATTTACAGCTATCCTGCTTCTCTCCCCACTGGGACTCAAAGCAGCTTTTAGGACATCATTCTCCTCCTCCTCCTCCTCCTCTCTCTCTCAACAATAGCCCTGTGAGGTAGGCCAGGCTGTGACTGACCCAAGGCCACCCAGCAAGCTTCCATAGTAGAAGTGGGGATTTGAACCTGGGTCGCCCAGGATCCTAGATCATCACTCTACCCACTGCACCACACCGGCTCTCAGTGCAGGATGCAAGTCAAACGCCCCTCTACCGTGCCTGGACACAACTCCAGCAGAGAATCCTCCCCCCCCCCCGAGGAACCTGTACTTGTGCATAACTCCAGTCATCTTTTTATTAGGCTCTGATTCATGCAAGTCGCTGTGGAAGCCAGTCGGTGGTTGGAAAGCAAGGCTTTAAAGATGCAGTGAATAAATAAGTTATAAACATTGGAGAGATCAGCAATTGTTATTAGATAACAAGCAACTGGGGCCCTGCATGAGGAAATGAAGAGAAGATCATTTGGCAATCCCACCTTGCCCTCCAGCCTTCTTTAAAGTGAAACTAATTTCTCATCCCCCATTTCCCTTTAACTGACTCTCAGGCACTCTCAACATTCTGTCCCTTCTGAGGCATATTTAGGCCTCATCAGGCCTTTCCCCCCGCCCCTCCTCTTAAAATTAATTTACAAGTTTGTATTTTTCTGTCTACCTGAGGAATCACCTGCGCAGACAGAGACCCTCACCTTGTCTGTGCATAGCCTGATTTTGCCACTCTGGTCATCCATATAGAAGCCAAACACCACTATTACTATGGAGCAAATATGTAGCTGATTGCTGCATAGGCTAAAGGTTGAAGCACTGGGAAAATCGCGTCTCAGACTTGGAGACAAACTGGTTTATCGTTGACCTCTTTTCTCCTCCCACACATGTTTATTCCCAAGATGCACACTTCCACTGGGAAAGTCTATGGATGGTTGACATTACAGAGTCTGAGAAAAATAACATTCCAACAACATGGAAATGCATAGAGATCGGTAGGGATGTCTCGGGAAACCCAGCATGACCTTCCAATTGCAGATCAGTCTTCCAAATGAAAAGCAGATGTTTTCCCTTGGAAATCAGCATTGGTGTGAGTAAAGAAAGTGCCACAGCAGAAGCCGAGCATGTCCTAGAGTGAGTAGATCTGAATTGTCCACATGGATCAAAATCTGGGAAAGCAACCAAGTCCCTTCCTTCTCTATTACCCTGCAAACTTTAAAAAAAACCTCCCCAAATTAGGGTTGCAGCCAAAAATGCTGATTGATTAAACAGGTCCCTCCCCAATTAATCAGACAGCAGTCTCAAAGTAATGACTTTCAAACCAAATCCTTGCAACCAAATCCAGTATGGAGTAGTGGGGTTAAAAGCATCGGACTAGGATCTGGGAGTCCTGGGTTCAAATCCCCGCTCTGCTGCAGATCCTTGCAGGGTGACTTTGGGCCAGTCACACACATTTTTGCCTCGCCTACCTCACAGGGTTGTTGTGAAGATAAAAAGGGTGAGACAGAGAATGATGCAGGCCAGTTGGGTCATCATAGGACAAAGGTAGCTGATGGAGGGAGGGAGGGATAAAAGCTGAAGGGGGCAGCTACATCTTTAAAAGTGCATCCTCTCTTCTTGCTCATGCCTCTTCGGAACTGCCCAGGATCGTGACAGAGATCCATGCTTCAGATACGGAAGATCTCAGGTTCAGTCCCCAGCATTTCTAGTTAAAAGATTCCAAGTAACTTCAGAATGTAAGCAGGTTCCTGCTGGATCAGATCAATGGTCCATCTAATTCATCATCCTGTCTCCAGCAATGGCTGGTCAGAAGCTACAGATAAGCCCTTAAGCAGGGTCCACGGGCAGCAGCCTCCCCCTCCCTCAACTACTCGCCACTATCTGACAACCCAGAGTTCCCATCTGGTTATCATGACTAATACCCAGCGACAGACTTATCCTCCATAAATCTGTACAGTCCCCCCTTTAAACCCATCGAAGCCAGAGGCCATCACCAGATCTTGTGGCAAGTGAGTTCCACAAGACGGCAACTCACTGTGTAAAGCCACACTTTCTTTCCTCTGTCTTGAAACTACCACCCATCCATTTCTTACGGGGAAAGACTGAGATACAGTTGTACGACCGCCTTCCTGCATGGATCGCGATCGGTTCCCAACCCGATCCAAACACTCTAACTGCTACACATGCATGCCAACAGTGGGAGAGGTCTGAAAAGGGGCTTTCAGCTTGCATGTCTGACTAGGGCCTAAAATCTAGAAGCACCACCTACAAATATAGTGTTGTTATTGCAAGACTTCCTCTCCCCACCCCCCACCCCCAAAGCAGTCAGTTTTGTTTTGTTTCAAAAAAAATCAAGCCGGCCTTATGTTTTACATTTTTGCCTCAGTGATCTCTTTTATTTTTTACATTTTGGCCAAGTCAGCTCCTGATGTTTTTCTGGGAAAGACAAAAGATAGATAGTTTAGAATACAATCTCCTTATGCACACAAGCGCAGCTGCCTTCTTGAGTTATCTTCTGTGTTCCTAAAAGTATCAAGAGCCAACTTGGAAACTGGATGCTGCTTTCTTCTTGAACCCTTTCAGGACATCAAAAAAAGGTTCAAAAGGGTACGGCAGAAACTACAGAGCACTTCTAGAAGAGCGTGGACTTCAGTCTTTCCAGACCTAGGACCCACATTTAACTCCTAGGAAGCTACAGGGGGACTAGGCGTGCCATTTGCCCACCCTCAACCCCGGTACCCCCCCATTCTTGATGACTGGAGGATTAGGAGAAAAGGGAGAGAGGGGACAGTGACACTCTAGTCCAGAGGTGTCAAACTCATTTGTTACGAGGGCTGGATCTGACATAAATGTCACTTCGTCAGGGCTGAGGCTGGGGTTCAGAGTTACAAACGGTCTACAGCCTGGCTAACAGAACTTGTTCTCCCTTAAACTTAGGGATTGTTCTAAATGCAAACCTTCCAACTGTATACCTCTATCAACTCATTTGAGCCAGTTTGGTGTAGTGGTGTAGAGCCAGTTTGGTGTAGCGGTTAAGTGCGCGGACTCTAATCTGGGAGAACCGGGTTTGATTCCCCACTCCTCCACTTGCACCTGGCTGGATGACCGTGGGCAAGCCATAGCTCTGTACCAGCTTGTTCTCTCAAGGACAGCTTGGGAAAGAGCTCTCTCAGCCCCACCTACCTCACAGAGTGTCTGTTGTGGGGAGGGGAAGGGAAAGGAGTTTGTAAGCCGCTCTGAGACTCCAAGTGAGTGAAGGGCGGGGTATAAATCCAATCTCTTCTTCTCTTCTTCTCCTTCATAGCTCCAAATTTGCATAGAGCCATCTCCTCGGCTAGATTTAATGCTCTTCCTTCAGCTATCTTATCTGGCAAATTCCAAGGGATTCCCTATCCTAGCAGGTGCTGTCCTTGAACGAAGGACTGCATCGAAACCGTCTCCCATGTTCTCCTCCAGTGCCCTCTCTATCTGGTGTCCTGTCGGGGTCTGTTATATCCCGTAGTAGCTCAAATTTTAGAGGCCTCTGATGATTTTAAGGTCCTTTTCTCGCCTGATAATCCAAGTACAGAAATAACTGAAATAGTAGCAAAGTTTCTTTGCAGAGCTATGGTTACACGTCCTGATAAGTAATACTGTGAATTAGGTTTTATTATGCTGTGACTGTTTTTTTTTAAATCCTGTAATTCCAATTTTACTCTGCATGGATTTTGTGTTTCCCTAATCTGTAATCAGGTCGACTTTCTATTGTATCTATGTGTATATGCCAATAAAGGCTTGTCTGAGAAGGAGAAGTAATACCAGGTGCCGGAGATATAAACCGCATGAAGGACAGCAGCTGGTAAGGTCTGAGTCCATAGGTGGACTGGAGAGGCAGCAGTGCAGCACTGGGCAGACACTCCCACGCTGCTTGACTGCTGCAGAGAAGGCTGTTCTACCATGCTGAAGCCATAATCGGAGTGGCTTCCCACGCACCCCCCAGCAGCCTCCTGTTCCCTCCTTTGCACTAGTTGCTTGCGGGCTGCATAAAAGCCCTGGATGGGCCCTTATGTTTGACACCCTGCTCTAGGTATTTCCCCAGTCTCTATGGTAAAGACCATAGTGATTTCTAGACTGTCACTCAGAAGTATTGTCACTTCCAGATGGAGGGCTGGAGCATAGGCGTCAACTACGGGGGGGCTCGAGGGCTCGAGCCACCCCCGAAATTTCCCAGGGGGGGGACTGAGCCCCCCCGGAAAACGGTGCGCCCTCCACTGCACCTCCCTCGGCCATTCCTAGGGCCGCTGCCACCTCTCCCCCCCCCCCCCCACCTGGCCACTCCAACCCTCCCTCCCTCCATCCAGGGGCCAGCTAAGCAAATGCCCAGCTGGCCCCTGGACAGACGGAGGGACGGAAGCAGGAGTGGTCAGGCGGGGGGGAGTGGCGGCAGCGAGGACATGGTCCTGGCGGGCGCGCGTGCAAAGCGTGTGCACGCAGAAGAGCCCCCACCCCCCTCAGGAGTTTTTAAACTCTACGCCCCTGGGCTGGAGAATGTAATGTAACTTGCCCCTGATGCTCTAGGAATCCCTACCATCTCTATGCTTGTTATCATCAGAGATAGTGGAAATTCCTATTGCGTCACAGAGGACATGACATCATATCCCCGGAAATTCCACCCTCCCCAAGAACTGCCCCCCTCCAATTCTCCTGGCATTTGCCCACGGAGGGCTGACAACCCTTCAGGGGACCTACTAAGCTTAAACCCTGTGTCAGGAAGTCATACAGCCTCAATCGCCGCTATCTGTTAGATTCTTGTATCTGTATGTTTTTATGACTTGTGGTTTATGTAGACGAAGTTTAACAAATTTTAACTGTTTTGTGATTGTTGATTTTATCGATTGTTAGCCGCCTAGAGCCGGCCTTGCTGGCTAGACGGGGTATAAATCCAAATAAATAAATAACATGGCCAGGAGGAGGAGGAGCTGGAATTTTGCCCTCCCTGAGGAGGGCAGTTTGATGTAGTGGTTAAGTGCGCAGACTCTAATCTGGGAGAACCGGGTTTGATTCCCCACTCCTCCACTTGCACCTGGCTGGATGACCTTGGGCAAGCCATAGCTCTGTACCAGCTGTTCCCTCAAGGACAGCTTGGGAAAGAGCTCTCTCAGCCCCACCTACCTCACAGGGTGTCTGTTGTGGGGAGGGGAAGGGGAAAGGAGTTTGTAAGCCGCTCTGAGACTCCCTTGGGGAGTGGAGGGCGGGGTATAAATCCAATCTCTTCTTCTTCTTCTTCTTCTTTGTATCACAAGCTCATTCAGAGCATTGGAGGACCAGATGAGGAGAGATGACCGTCATTGGGTGGGAAGAACATGGACTGCAAGGGAGAGCGTTTGTGGGAAGGGAGGTCTCTGAACCTGGCGAGGCTAACAAGGAACTCGCTCCATTCCTGAACGACCTTGTCTCACCTTCCTGCTGCTCGGCTGGAGGGGCCATGGCTCAGTGGTAGAGCATCTGATTGACATGCAGGAAGTCCCTGGTTCAATCCCTGGCATCTCCAGTTAACAGGGCCAGGCAGCTAGGAGATGGGAAAGATCTCAGCCTGAGACCACGGAGAGCTGCTGCCAGTCTGAATAGATAATACTGACTTTGATGGACGGACGGCCTGACTCAGTATAAGGCAGCTTCGTGTGTTCACGTGCGTTCTATCTCAGGGTGCATGCAAAGCGAGGCAGGAGGCACAGTGTCCTTGTTTTCTACACTAGCAGCAGCCCTTTCCAAAAAGAGTCGCTACTCTACTTAGGGCCTTACAATGCAGGAAGTGGGGCTTTGTGTTGATAACCACTGAGTTAGGGGCTGTGGCTCAGTGGTAGAGCATCGGCTTGGCATGCCATGCAGAAGGTCCCAGTTTCAACCCCTGGCATCTCCAGTTAAAAGGGCAAGACAATAGGCATGAGACCCTGGCGATCCACTGCCAGTCGGAGTAGCCAGGGTCTCCCAGCCTGTGGGCAGGTAACCACCGGGTTGCAGACCAGCACTCCCTAATAGCCACCCCCACCCTTTCCATTGCTCTCTTTTGTATTCTGGAAACCAAGATCTGATCTTGGAAACAGTATCTTCCGTGCCATACATCAGGTGGTATTCTGTCTTCTCTGCTTATGCGTGTTGAGCAATTAAAATGTGTCCTGATGGTTACGAGGAGTGAGTGTCTTAGAATCTTAGGGGGGATTAGAGGGGGTAATAGGGGGTGGTCAAAGGCTGCAACGTAACCTCCACATGCAAAGGCTGAGCGTGTTGGAATGCCACATCTGGCTAGCCACTGTAGAAAGCTGCATGCTGAACCAGACAGGGTCCAAGGCCATAGTTTGCCTAGGGCTTAAAAAACAAACAAACCTCGAGCCACCCCTGGATGGGTCACCATGCCAAGTAAATCTGGAGATGTGGGTGACCATATCAAAAAGGTTGGGAACCACTGGGGCAGAGAGCAGTGACATGGATGGACCAATGGTCTGATTCAGTATAAGGCAGCTTTGTGTGTGCTCAAGATATTTTGGGATTGTATCAGCACTGGCGGAAAGTTGCCCAAGGACAATAAAAAGGACAAGGGTATGAGATTTGCTTTAAAAACTCTGCAGAGCTATGGACCAATATGTTTATAAGCTTTTTAAATCAAATTAATAGGGCCCTTTGTTATCCAGGATTCATATTGATGCGCCGATCCCTCATTACCAACTCATGAGCACGCATACGCTTCCATGCAATGGCTGGCTGGGGAGGACGAGGCTTCTCAAAACCCCATGAATGATGGGGACATAATTCTGCCCCATAATAACAACACTAAAAGACAAGGTTGTTCAGGTTTGAAATTAAAATGCTGCCATGTTCCCACCGACGACGACGACGACCACAAAAAAAAAAGTACACCCAGTTGGGAGAGATTACAAAGTCAAATGAGTCAAATGCAAAACAGCCAAAGTCCGGGCTCCCCACAGGCCTAACAGAAGCAGCAGCACATTGCTGCTGTCAGAAAAGGCACATTTGATCTGTCAGACATATATAATGACCAAAGCCAAGGGTATGTTCCCGAAGCGAATGTCTCATTTTCTTCTAGACAAGAGAAACAGGACATGCATGCAGGATTCCAAAGCTGCGAAGCAGAATTCTCACCCCACTCTACAAGAATGCTAAGATACGTATACCAGTCCTTCCATTTTCCCACGTTATTCCGATTCCTCCTGCACTGACAATTTATCAACAGTGAGGGAGTGTTCCAGATGACTGTGGCTCAGTGTTAGAGTTCACGGATGACATACCCCATCCACCTCCCTCCTTCAGAGGCAAGATTTTACCTCCGTTCCTATTTCCCTCCACTGACTAAGCAGCCCTAGTAAGGTGTTTATTCTTCCCTTGAAGAAACCTTGCCTGTCCCACCCTATCGGTAGGGTACATTTTGGCTATTTGCTCAGTCCAGGAACTTGAGGGAAGGGATTGGCTCACTCTTTAACTTAAACCCTTGAAAACAGCACTTGACACGCTTTTAAAATCCAAAAATAACAAGAGGTTTTATTTTAACATCAAAGGGAAAGGTCAGGTGAAATCAGGGGTTGAAATTACGGAGGTAAAAATATTACAAGCGCAGACTTTTGTTCTTATATATCAGGCTAATGAGAGGTTCTTAAATTATTCACAGTTGCTTAGATCTTTATGCTGAGGGGCTTTTGTTCCAATGTTTTCCTAAGCACTCTGATACACTTTATTTGTATAATCACTGAGTCTTTTTTGTTGCCCAGAAGGCTGGTGCCCTCTTCGCAATACTCAAACCTCATTCGAAACACCAGTACAGTTCTTGAGTGTTTGACTGATTTTTAAGGTCTTTACAGGAAGTTTCTAATTATACCAGACCAGGGAACTCTGTACTCTTCAGAGATAACTCTCCCTGTTTGACTGGGTAGAGAATCTTCTCTCTCTCTCTAGAAGATCTATCCCCTTTCCTTTGGCCTGAATGGGAGTCTTCTCTACTACCCACTTCCTTGCCAAACTCTCCCCCCCCCCCCAATACTCCTGTCTGTGTCCAAACTGCTCTCAGCTAATGCTGGATTCACACTGCAAAACAAGCAACATGGATCGCACAGTGAAAAACGGGAACATGCAATGAGAAGCTGTGTGACAAAAAACGCTACTATACCCTCTCAAACGGGGAGATCGAGGCACATCCAGCAGTTTACTATTGTGGAGTTAGTTCTCCTGTTGAAATACAAGAATGGTGACCCGTTAAGAAACTGGAATTGTTGGAAACATTGTTCCTGTGAATGTGCATGGACCTTGTTTCTGTCAGAAGCATGTTTCGCACTTAGAAGAAATTGTGTTAGTCACTTCTGAAGAAGGACCCCGAAACGAAGTGTATGTCTGGATTCTTCGTTCCTTGCCTTGTGACTCCAGTGTATTGGTCTTCTATGTATTGTTATTCTACTGGTTACATTGTATTACTCCGTTTGAGAATTCAGACTGCATTCAGTCAAGGTAAACATCTGACTCTGTCAGCACTAAACCCTTTTTCAACAGGGCTATTCGTAGACAGTCTCGGTATAAGTCTCTTCACAGTAAAGACAGGAATCTGACTGACTGTTCCTCAGCATCCAACCCCCTCAAGAATTTTTTTGCTCAGCTGATGCCAACCGATCAAATTGCTTGTCACTCAAGGCTCTCTGGTTCTGTGAAGAATTAATTCTTCACAGTCCTTTAGTTGATGGTACAGCACTTCTAAGCCTCCGTCACAACAGGCTTCGCATGCAGAAGATCCGCAGGGTTCAATCCCCAGCACCTCCAGTTAGAAGGATGAGGTTGGAGGTGATGTGAAAGGCCTTTACCTAGAGAGCTGCTTCCAATCAGAGCACACAATACTGGACTTCAGAGGCCAGTAGTCTGACTCAGTAAAAAGCACCTTCGTGTGTGTACACCTACTCTGAGCAGATCATTTATTCTTTTGACTAAATCTTGTTTTCAGCTGTGCTTCTATAATATAATGTAACACGTCTAGTCTTGGGAAACTGGGACTTCTGCCTTCTCTTTGTAATAGATCTGTCTAGCCCTTGATAAATCTCTCTGCCCTAGCCTGCACGGCTCAACCTAGCTTGCTCTACTCAGATCTCAGAAGCCAGATGGAATCAGCCCTGGTTAGTACTTGGATGGGAGACCACCAAGGAAGCCCAGGGTTACAGTGCAGAAGCAGGCAATGGTGAAGCCAACGCTGAACGTCTCTTGCACTGAAAACCCTATGAGGTCACTATAAGTTGGTTACAACTCAACAGTACTTTCCACTACCACAGATCTCTCTGCTGACATAATGGGATGCCTCATTCATCTGACAGGGTCCAGCTTGTGGAAACTTATGCCGTAACAAACATGTTAGTCTTGAAGAATCCACAAAACTCTTTTGTTATCTTGTCTCATACGTTGTTTTGGTGATCGCATGCTCAACGGCTGATCCACTAGCAGATTTCAAACCATTTAAAAGTGATAACCTATCCTAGTTTCAGCTACTATCTTTTTCACCAAAATCATCATTTGTGGATAGGACTACCAAATATGCTAAACAAACCCAGAAATTGACACCGACTCAAGTCACATCTCCATCATTTTCCAGTTGTGTCTTATATTTTCCTGTCAAGGCTAAGATGGGAGTTTGTGATCATTTTTGGCTAGGGTAATTAACTTTTAGCCAGCTTAACCAATCGGAACAGCAGAAGTATCCTTCCAGGATTCAGGCAAACCCATGAGCCTATAAGCCACTCACTCACAGTGGATAGGCGCGCAATTGTTAATGCCTTTTTGGCGCTCAATGGCCATACTTTTTAAAGAGGCCAGACATTCCTGCAGAGAAAGAAGTACAGCCCAAAGCTTCTTTCTGTCCTGCCGAGTTTTTAATTAAAATGTAAATGGGATGTCATCTGGGTGAGGTGCGGTTAACCCAGTACCCACACCCGCTGCTGCGAATGATGCCCAGAACTCTGACGGGCCGACCCCATTGGGAGTGTGGAAGCTCAATCAACTCACCCTGGTGGGCAGGGGTGGTATCAGGAGATTGGAGAGATGCTCCACCTCTGAGGCATGACCCCTATACCACAAGAGCCAGTCTGCACTTGGTCTAGAGATGGTGTGTTCCACCTCGGAATGACACCAACAGAAAGGTACCCATCAGAATTTAAGAAGAGCCCTGCTGTATCAGACCAGTGGTCCATCCAGTCCAGCAACCTGTCTCACACAGTGGCCAAACAGTTCCTCTGAAGGTCCAAGAACAGGGCATAGAGGCTGAGGCCTTCCCCTGATGCTGTCTCCTGCCTCTGGGATTCAATGGCTGACAGCCCCCTGAATGTTGAGATTCCCTTCAATCACCATGGTGAGAAGGAGGGATCCGTTGGAGCAGGAGCGCACAGGAGCGCAGCTCCAGGAGTGAGGAGCCCAGGGGGCGGGCACATGACCAAGCCCCGCCCCCTCCTCGGCTTCCCCGAGCAGTGCAGAGGCGCAGCGCCCCGGGGAAAGTCCTGCTAGGGTCTTTATTGTTTTTAATGTTTTGTTTTAATATTGATAATTTTATCATTGTTCCTTTTATGACTGTGTGCTGCTTTTCCAGAGACTTGCTCAAGGTGGCATATACATTTTCTAAGTATACCATTTTTTATCTGGGCACATGGCACATAAGTACGGGAGAAATTTCACCAACCCTTCAGCAGCTTCCACCCCATCAGTTTGGTGTAGTGGTCAGGAGTTGTACTCTAATCTGGGAGAAACGGGTTTGATTCCCCACTCCTCCACATGCAGCTGCTAGTGTGACCTTGGGCCAGTCACAAGTTCTCTCAGAGCTGTTCTCTCATGAGCAGTTCTCAAAAGACCTCTCTCAGCCCCACCTACCTCACAGGGTGTCTTGTTGTGGGGAGGGAAAGGGATGGGTGGTGCCCATGTCCTGGGTATCTCAAGTCTACTTGAAACCTGGTGGTTTCAAGGGAGCAGGAAGAGGATGAGGGTGTGTTCTTGACGCTTATTTTTATTGCACAAAGTATTGGATGGGGAAGGGAAGGGAGGAAGAGCAGGTCAGTTTCACTCACCTGTGGAGTGGAGCCTGAGGGGTGGGTGTTGCCTTCTGACACACTTCCGGTATGTTAGGGGGTGTGGCATATGCAAATGAGTTATGCAAATGAGTTATGCAAATGAATTATGCTAATGCGCTCCTGCACCTCTTTTTCTACGAAATGACCCCTGGTGAGAAGCCACTGATAGACCTCTCCTCCATTCACCGGTCTAATCCCCTTTAAAAGCTGTCCATGTCTTGTAGCCATCACTACCTCCTCTGGCAGCGAATTCCCCAATTCAATCACTTGCTGCGTGAGGTATTTCTTTTGGTCCGTCCTGAACCGACTGCCCACCAGCTTCATTGGTTGCCCTCAAGTTCTAGCATTTGAAGAGAGGGAGAAAAAGTTCTCTTTGTCAGCTCTCCCCCCCCCCCCCCCGCTCAATATACCTTTTCACAGGGGTCATTTTGTAGAAAAAGAGGTGCAGGAGCTCATTAGCATAACTCATTAGCATAACTTATGTGCATATGCCACACCCCCTGACATCACCGGAAGTATGTCAGAAGGCAAGAAAGAAAGAAGAGTGAGAGAGAGACAGAGAAAGAAAGAGAGAGAGAAAGAGAGGAAGGAAGGAAGGAAGGAAGGAAGGAGCTGGCAGAGAGGGGACAGCTACTAATCCAAGCCTCAGAAATACCGCTATTCTGGGAGGATAGCTTCAGTGGTGGCTGAAGCCTTCAGAAGGCTGGTCAGAGGAACAAGGACCTTTCCAGGGGACGGGGTCATTTTGCTGCAGCCATGACACAAGCAGGCATTCCTAGGGCTGCCAAGTCAGCCGGGGGGGGCGGGGGATCCCCCACTAAAGGGGTTCTCGATCCGCCGGCCGGCATTCGGCCGGCAGGGGGAACCCCGCCCCAGAAGTCGTTCGGTGAGGACGACTTCCCCCGTGTAATGACGTCACCTCCAGGTGACACAGCACGTCGCCATGGCGCGCGCACAAAGCGCACGTGCCAAAAGAGCTCCCGGGGGGAGAACAACTCCCCCCCCCGCCGGTAAGTCCATCCTACTTGGCAGCCCTAGGCATTCCCCCATGGGGGGGGGGCTGGCAGCATCTCCTGGACCTGAGTTCCCCTGAGCTCCTGCTCGAAATGACCCCTGCCTTTTCAACCAACTGATGGTACTGGTAGCCACGAACTCCAAGGCACTGTTTTGCTTGCCTGTTCACTGTCCTTGGCTCTCAGTGATCCTTAAAGATTTATCGAGCTAAAACAAAAAGGTTTGGGGGCACCCGTTTCAATGCGTGAGGATGCATATGATTCGCTCTGAATTCCAAAAAGGCATAAATCACCCACCCACTGTTTGTTTGCTTCTCAGTCTCTCTGCACATCGTTCAGCCGAGAAAAAGAAAATGTTTTATAGCACATACGTGGCCTGTAATGTACCAGAGAAATTTAAGATGTAACCTGATATCACTATGTGCAGGAACCACTGCATTAGTGACTTGTCAGGTAGCATGGTTTACTTTTTCGACATCACGCTGAGCATGCTTCCACCCCCTCAACCTCAGTTCCCCAAGTAACTATTGCCTATTTAGCCTCGCATCAGCACAGTTCACAATTAAAATGGATGTTCTACATTATTGATTGTCTACAGGAGTCTCAGATGCGACTGCATGCCTTAGGATTCTTACCAAGCAAATTAAATATGAAAGGGCATCAGGCAATTATGTCCGACGGTCTGTAGTCTACACTGAAGCAGAATTCCTTCCTGGGCCCTTATGTCAGAGCTATTCTGAACCAGTTTACTACCTCAGATGGACCTGTTGTGCTGCCATTTCAATCAAACCCTTTTGGCACTCCCATAACTCCAGTAATATATAAACTGAAGCTTCTCCAGACCGCACATTACACATCTCTCTATTGTGGGGATGGTCAGGTCCCAAAGGTGTCTAGAGCAGTGAAAAGGCCTCCCCTAAAGCTGTCTAAAGGCCCAGTTTAAACACAGTGTTGGCAAGCAAAAAGAGATTGCGCACACGGATGTTGCGTGCCGTCAGCATTCTGTTTACACCGGGCCCTCCGTGTACACTAAGCACACGTAATGTGATGGGGTGAAACTCTTCCTGCATGCCAACATTATATATAAATTGGGACAAACTGGTCGCCAGTAGGAGTGGGAAAAAATAGATCTAGCACACCAAGGAGAGACGATCTAGCACACACCCCTCTCTCTTTGATCTGTCAGTTTTCTACTCGTAGAGAGATTTAAAACCACAGTGGAACGTGCTGCCAAATCACAGCTGAATTATGCTGATAGTGTAAGGTTTTCAGAGCAAGAGACGAACAGAGGTGGTTGGCCACCGTCGACCTCTGCGTAGCAACCCTAGCCTTCCTTAGTTCCCAAGGCCAACCCTGCTTAGCTTCCAAGATTTGACGAGATCAGACTAGCCTGGGCCATCCACGTCAGGGAAACACACACAGAGAAAAACGCAAAGATGTGGTTCCCCGTATCCGTAGCACTGCCTCAGGTCTCCATTGTCTCATTTTGCTGCACGATCAGCATTCTCCTGAAATGACTCGTGCATTACATCCCATTTCCAATGCATCTACTGCTAAAAAGTCGGAAACCATGAAGAAAGAACATGCAGTGCTCAATCCCGTGCATATTGGCTTAAGAAGTGTGCCCCACTCGGTTGGGGAAGGGGCGGGAAGGAGAAGCCTTGTCCTTGGGTGTTCCCCTGTGCCGCTGAGGAGGGGAGACGACACCGAGAAAAAAAAACGCAGCGTTCGAAGACAGCTCAGATTCTAACAGTCAAAATCAGGCAATGGGAAGAAGCTGTCTGGACTGGAGGTTCTGGAAGGCCTGATCCGAGCTCATTACAGGTCAACCCCACTGGTGTTTGCTTGGGAAACACACTGCATGACCTTGGACACAGTGGATGAGGAGTTTCAGGAACTCTTCACAAGCTCCATTCCCCAATAAATAGTGGCTCCACTGCTCATGGGACCACTTCAGACCACCTTCCCCACCCCATGAAGATGGACGGTGTAAAAACATGGTTGTTCCATCCACTCCACCCACAAAAAAAGAAGTGTGTCCCAGTTTGTTTATTGGGGTTCCTCCCTGATGAACATGCAGAGCACGGCAGTTTTATTCTGCTTGTTGGGAATTAACCCAGGAACTGTACGATGTGCTGACGCTCTACTCTTCCACCATTCATTCAGAACATTTGCAGACCTTCCCATTCTTGGAATGCTCAAGGTGCCTAAACAATCTATATACCATCGATATATCTAATTCTCAACATGGCTAAATATGTGGATACTTCAGAGACTAAAGCCATGAACAGACAAGACAGATCTTTCTACAAACAAGAGAAATGTCCCAGCTTGGAAGAAAAATCTGAAATCTAAAAAATAACCCACTTGGGGGGGAGAGGTTAAAACCCCCAAAATAACAGAAACAGTGCCTCTAGCTTTAAGAAACAAACGTCCTTGGTGGCCATTGCTAGGCAACCACGACAGTATTGCCAGTTGAAGCCTTGGTTTCTGTCAGTAAAAGGCAGTGGGGTGGGGCATGGCCCTTTCCAGGGTTGTTGGCCTTTGCAGGAGGACTGATTAGGGCCAGGCGTAGCAGCAACCACTGGGTGACTTGATACCGTGTGAACTGAATGATTGACCCAGGCCAGACGCTTTGCTACACACAGACACAGACTGTATTACAGTAGTCTTATTTGGACATTACCATGGCATGTATGACCGTGGCCGGTGTTCTCAACAGAAACCACTGTTCAAATCCTCCCTCCCTGAGATTTCACTCGGCACCGTGAGCATACTTTCAAACCGACGATCAGTCAACGTTTGTTTTTAGAACCATCCCATATTCATTAAATCATGACTACCGCTACTCTGCTTTCAAAGAGCATGAAGCAGGCTCCTTAGGGCTCCCAGGTGACCTCCCATCCACGCAACAGCCAGGGACACCCCTAAGGATGGAGGTTCTCTAGATGCTAGATTTTTTGCATCCAGTACCAAAATTATATGCAACTGAGACCCTTGTGGGAAATGGTGTGATCGCACCCACAAGCCTCCCCTGTCTGCTTATCTAATCGTTGCCGCTAGGGTGGCCAGTTTTTCTTCCCAGGAAACAGTTCTGGCACCTTAAAACACCTGTGTGACGCATAACAATTCAGCACGTGAAGGTTTTTCTCTCTGCCTCTGTGCCTCCATAATGTAAAACCTTTTTGTGCACAGAACTGGTACACAAGAGCCCCGCAAAAGGGAGACAGGGGAATTAGTACTTCCAATTCTGGCAGCCCTAGGGCAGTCCTACAGATTAAAAAAAAAACTTGGACTGCTCCTTATGGAACCTTCCCCAATCCCCCTGTGGGGAGAGGAAGGCGTCCAAATTAAACAGGCTGCTTTCAACCTCAGCCGAAGGCTTGCCTAGGTGGGAGATGAAATTGAACACGCTCCAGAAACCGCCATAAATCTCTCCCCTCCCGTCTAGCGCTCTTCCCCCAAAATAACTCCAACGGCAACAGTTACTCTCTCACTTACAAGAGATGGGAAGGGCCAGGAAAAACACAGCCTCGTCCTAGTAGGAAATCACGGATGCATGTTAATGGGCCACCTGCTTATACAGCTCACATCTACCCAACCTTCTGTATAAACAGATACCCTCTTCCTGGCTGGTAGACGGAACACTGCCCAAGCTTGTTCGAGGAACATGCCAAAATTACTGTTCTTTGGCAAACAGGAATATTTTAGGATTGGATGCATTTACTGCGCACCCCCCCCCCCAGTCTTTTTTTTTTTTTAATTCGATCAACGGGGTATTCATTGACCTCAAAATGTTTTGTTATGTTTTACCCTAAAATCCATGTTAAATTGCCTTTATTTAGAACTCACTGCCACAGGAGGTGGCGGCGGCTACAAGCATGGACGGCTTCAAGAGGGAATTGGATAAACACATGGAGCAGAGGTCCATCAGTGGCTTTTAGCCACAAGATATAGATAGGAACTCTGAGTCTGGGGCAAGTGATGCACTCTATTCTTGGTGCTTGACGGGGGGCAACAGTGGGAGGGCTTCTAGTGTCCTGGCCCCACTGCTGGACCTCCTGAGGACACCTGGTATTTGTGGCCACTGTGTGATAGAGTGTTAGACTGGATGGGCCACTGGCCTGATCCAATGTTGGCTTCTCTTATGTTCTGTTCTTTGGCAAACCAGTTTGGTGTAGTGGTTAAGTGCGCGGACTCTAATCTGGGAGAACCGGGTTTGATTCCCCACTCCTCCACTTGCACTTGGCTGGGTGACCTTGGGCAAGCCATAGCTCTGTGCCAGCTGTTCCCTCAAGGACAGCTTGGGAAAGAGCTCTCTCAGCCCCACCTACCTCACAGGGTGTCTGTTGTGGGGAGGGGAAGGGAAAGGAGTTTGTAAGCCGCTCTGAGACTCCAAGTGAGTGAAGGGTGGGATATAAATCCAATCTCTTCTTCTTCCTCCACTTGGAGCTGCTGGATGACCTTGGGCAAGCCATAGTTCCATCAGAGCTGCTCTTGAAAGAGCAGTTGTCTCAGAGCTCTCTCAGCCCCACCTGCCTCACAGGGTGTCTGTTGTGGGGAGGGGAAGGGAAAAGGAGTTTGTAAGCCGCTCTGAGACTCCCTTGGGGAGTGGAGGGCGGGGTATAAATCCAATCTCTTCTTCTTCTTCTTCTTCTTCTTCTGTTCTTATGATTATTCCAGGTTAGAGGCCAAGATCCATGTCACCCAGGAGACCTGCGGTTGGATCTCCCAACATATTTTTTGAACTTTAGTCAGCACTTGGGGAGTAGGTTTAGATAGGGCCATTGTACAGCGGGAGGAGTAACCCTTTCCCCCCTATCTGCAGTTTTTCCCCAAAAGAACCTTGCTGTCCCCACCCCGAGCTATTATTAGTCTTGGAAGAAGATAAAAAGACAGGCACAACACAAATGCCTGTCCTTTTCCCCTTCCCTCTGAGCTACTCGAAAGGGGACAATTTCTACCATGAAAACGGCATGGGAGAGCCAGTGTTGCGTACTGTGGATAGAGTGACTAAAATCTGGGGGATATTTTAAACTTTGCTCAGCCATGAAGCTCATGGGGGGAAACTGGGGCCAAACGGTCTCCCAGCCTAGGATCTGAGAGACCCTGGTTTGAATTCTTACTCTGTCATGGAAACTGGCCGGGGGACCTTGGACTAGTCATAGACTCTCAGCCTAAACTTCCTCAGTGGGTTGTTGTGAGGGGGAAAACTGAGGAGGGGAGAGCTGTGAGCTCTTTGGAGGAAAGTGAGATAAAAATGAGGTATTGGATATGAGGTAGGGGATTAGGTACCATAGCCTTGATTTTAATCCCTGCTCCCCTCCCCTTATCCCATAGCTGCTTTTTAAGGGTAAGAACTGTGACAGGAGATCTGGCCATAATAGGGTTGCCAAGTCCGGGTTGGAAAATACCTGGGGACTTTGGGGATGGAGCCAGGAGAAGGTGGGGTTTGGGGAGGGGAGGGCCCTCAGCATGGTTCAATGCCATAGAGTCCACCCTTCAGAGCAGCCATTTTCTCCAGGGGACCTGATCTCTGTCAGCTGGGGAGCCATTATAAAAGCGGGAGATCCCCAGGCCCCACCTGGAGGCTGGCAACCCTGGGCCATGAATCTCCCATATAACACCTAGCTTGACATGAAATCAGGTCACAAACTTCCCACACGCCCCCAGCCACACTTTCTTCTTGTTTTACTTCACTGGTCCTTTTGACTCAAAGGTTTTGAACAGACCAAGATCTAAAACTATTACAGGCAATCACCCCAGCTAGATATTTTAGCGACTGCTGAGGTTGTTTTCCAATCCTCCATCTACCAGGAAAAACTGGACCATTTTTTGAGATGGTAGATTCATGTAACCTATTGAGAGGGAGGATAAATACCTTTCTCTCAAACCAGATTTCACACTCCAATAAAATGTGTCTTAATGACTCAAGCTGACCAGATCTGTATTTACACATTCTGTCCAAATACGGTATGCTTGCGAATCGGCCTTCCACTATGGCCGAGGGAATCAGCCACAGCACAACAACTCAACCCTCCAAGACTTTTCCAAGTGGCCAGAAGTCCCAAGTGCCCCTCAAAAAGACATATGAGACACAAAGGCATGTGGATTGAGGCAGTAGGGACATCAGTCGTCTTCCAAATGAGGCTCTGCCAAGGCCTGTTCCAGAAGAATTATCCAAATCAGAAACCCTAGATATCTAATACATATTATACTAGAGCTGAAACGCATTTGCAAGAAAGCCCAACATGTTCTGCAATGTCTCCTAACTAGAAGAAGAAGAAGAAAACAAAATCCGAATTTGATTTTCAGGTGCAGAAAGTTATGAAAACTATTATTTCATTGTTGACCTGTTTATACCTCTCTTCTCTGGCTTTGAACCACTGTTTTGTGAGCATCAGATCAGACCAACTCAATCTTACCATTCCCTATTGATTTACCCACCACTTTGGATATTATGAGATACTGTGAACATGGGGGGGGGGGGAGGTGTCCCACTTATCTTCAACAACTGATAGGGGCTTGGACCAACCTCAGCGCTTGACATTCTTAACCCCCTGATTGCAGCACCCAGGGACCAACTTCATTCTTTTGCCTTACAGACTGGGCCATCACACTCTCTGTACTAAAGGTCACCAAGCAATGAGCAATAAAAGCCTGCAGAAGATGGACTTGCCTGCTAATGAAACTTGTCCGGGCCGTATGCTGCTGCCGCCAGACAGCTGCTACTTTTAAGGTGGAAGGGCAGAGAATGCATCTCCTTCTATTAATGTTCCCTGAAACAAACAAGCACACATACAAAGGGCTCAGCCGCGGTTTCTTCCAGTGTTTATCTGAAATTTACTTTTACTTTTGCAAATGCAGCCTCTGGGACTGCTTTCGAAAGGAGGAGGATGACGTGGGGGTGAGAGGGAGACTAAGGCTGATTTTACACCTGACTTTCCTGCTGGAATCATTCTAGTTCCAAAAAAACCTACCCACACCTCTGTGCGGTGTGAAACCGTGCTGCTACTGAAATGTCCATATCTACTAATTGCCCTCCTGTGGTCAAGCTAGTATTATACCGCTTTATTCTGCTTTAAACAATTGTGGTTTCTTAGTGCACTTAGACCCCCTGGAGTGAAATTTCACACCACTGTGAAATCAGCACAGGAAAAGACAGCAGTCAAACTACTTTAAAGGGGAGGTGTAAAATCAGCCTAACTCTTTCTCCCCCTGCTGTTTTCTCACCATCCCTCAAGCTGCTTCTACCTCTGCAGGGGGAAAACTACAGCTACTTAGAAGTTTTCTCAAACAGGAGTACACGTCACTTGGGGAGGCGGGGTGAAGTTTTCCCAGGGAGAAAAGTATGAACACTTCCCTCTCTGCCCGTGCCCTTCTCTTCTTTGACAAAGCCACCCCAGCAGTTCCATTTGCAAACTAAATCTTTTTCCAAAAGTGAAGTATACTGGGTTCAAACGTGTTTCGTGATCAGCTCATAGTTTATTAGTGACTTCAGCCATGAGGACAAAGACAAAAACTGCTCGGCGGAAGCCGGGTATTTGTGTCCTAAAGGTCCCGCCCCCCCCACACACACTCCACTCCCAGTGATAGGCTATTTACAGTACATTGTTTCTCAGTTGGTTATTTCCAGGATCCCCGCTTCCCTACTGGTCCCTTTTTGGATCCTAGCCAGCTTTTGTTACGCATCTCAAGCTCAGGCTCTTTTCAGCCCTCTCCGTGGAATGCAACTCACTCAGTACATTACAAAAAGAAACTCAGAAGAAATTACAAAGTGCTGTTAAGCCCAAAGGGCTTTATCATACTGCCTGCACCAGTGCAGCACACTGTCCGAAGGTCAATGCTCCCAAGAGTGGTAGTTTTTCTTTATGTCAACACAGAGGGAAGGGGCTGTGGATGAGTGGTAGAGCCTATGCTCTGCATGCAGAAGGCCCTAGGTTCAGTCCCCGCCATCTCCAGCGAAAAGATCAGGCAGGAGGTGATGTGAAAGACCTCAGCCTGAGTCCTCGGAGAGCTGCTGCCAGTCTGGGTAGACGATTCTCACTATGCTGGCCTAGCGGTCTGATTCAGATGTGTTCATCTGTTCACGTAGTGCTGGATCCCATACATCTGTTCCACCAGAAGAGACCCTTCCCTATAGCACAAGGAGGCTTTCTCTGATGTAGGGCACTTTTCTGGAGCGTTCCGCATCAGAGGAAAGCTCATGCTGCCAGAAGAAGATTTGCTACCAGAACGAATCTGCGTTTCTTCTAGCCCAACGCAACCTCTTCACGGGAGAACTGCATCGGCTTCCTCATCTTCTCCCACATGCACGGACTGGCAAGCCCGCCGTCGTCCCCTAGCTTGACTTTCTCATCAACGTGTGGACTGACCCATCAAACAGCTTTCAGAGCATGCCCAGTTGCTGTCCTGCAAACTAAAATCATTACGCACCTACGGGCTGGTTTCCCCACATCCGCAGATGCTCTGAAATGGTGAACACCTCAGTTATTGTGGTGCTGTGAGCCAAAGGAGCCAAAGGCATCTGCTCTCCCCTGATTTACAACTGGGTCTAAACAACTGACTGCAACTAACTTCCTTCTTCCTCCTCTTATGCTTGGATTGTAAGAACAGAAGAAGAGCCCTGCTGGATCAGACCAGTGGTCCATCCAGCCCCACATCCTGTCTCACACAGTGGCCAACCAGTTCCTCTGGGGAGCCAACCACGGGGCATAGAGGCCAAAGCCTTCCTCTGATGTTGCCTCCTGACACTGGTGTTCAGAAGTTTACTGCCTCTGAATCTGAAGGTTCTTTCAGTCACCATGGCTAGTAGACACTGAAAGACCTCCATGAATCTGTCGAATCCCCCTTTGAAGCCATCTATGCCTGGGGGCCATCCCTACATCCTCTTGGCAAAGGAATTCCACATTCTCATCACTCAGTGAACAACAGAGCATTTCTGCCCATGGGATCAATGCTCCCTCTAAGCTGCGGAGTCTCGTGAGCAGATATTCTACTTTGTGAGCTACCGGCATTAAAGTTGTGAGCAGGGGTCATTTCGTAGAAAAAGAGGTGCAGGAGCTCATTAGCATAACTCATTTACATATGCCACACCCCCTAACATACCGGAAGTGTGTCAGAAGGCAACACCCACCCCTCAGGCTCCACTCCACAGGTGAGTGAAACTGACCTGCTCTTCCTCCATTCCCTTCCCCAGCCAATACTTTGTGCAATAAAAATAAGTGTAAAGAACACACCCTCATTCTCTTCCTGCTCCCTTGAAACCACCAGGTTTCAAGTAGACTTGAGATACCCAGGACATGTGCACCACCCATCCCTTCCCCTTCCCCTCCCCACAACAAGACACCCTGTGAGGTAGGTGGGGCTGAGAGAGGTCTTTTGAGAACTGCTCATGAGAGAACAGCTCTGAGAGAACTTGTGACTGGCCCAAGGTCACACCAGCAGCTGCATGTGGAGGCGTGGGGAATCAAACTCAGTTCTCCCAGATTAGTATCCAACTCCTGACCACTACACCAAACTGATGGGGTGGAAGCTGCTGAAGGGTTGGTGAAATTTCTCCAGTACTTATGTGCCATGTGCCCAGATAAAAAATGGTATACTTAGAAAATTTATATGCCACCTTGAGCAAGTCTCTGGAAAAGCAGCACACAGTCATAAAAGGAACAACGATAAAATTATCAATATTAAAACAAAACATTAAAAACAATAAAGACCCTAGCAGGGCTTTCCCCGGGGCGCTGCGCCTCTGCACTGCTGGGGGAAGCCGAGGAGGGGGCGGGGCTTAGTCATGTGCCCGCCCCCTGGGCTTCTCACTCCTGGAGCTGCGCTCCTGTGCGCTCCCGCTCCAACGGACCCCTGGTTGTGAGCGAGCGATTGGACTACTGCATAAATTAGTTTGCTCTAGAGCCATCCTTCCGGTGCAAAGGCAAAAATGGGTGAGCCAGAGGCTAAAAAACCACTGAGCTAGCTCACACTCAGCTGAGAGGGAACACTGCATGGAATATGACTTTTTTGCCCTTCCCCTCCCACTGATAACCAAAACGCCCCCCCCCCCCCGCCACCGCTGCTGTTTCTGGAATTCCCCTGTTCCCCAAAAGCATCATTTCCGGGGACCGTTGGGGTTGAAGCTGGGAAGAAAGGAGGGAGCAAGAAACTCAGATTCCACAGGCAGTACTCTCTTAGATCAGAGCAGTGTTTTCTCTATTGCCTATTTTCAATTATAAGATCCTTGGAGGGGAGAGACCCATCTATGTTGCCGTACTCTGCCAGGCACTCGCTTGCTGACTTTGCCTGTTTATAATAACGATGATGACTCAAAACAGCAGTATTAATGTCGGAGCACGAAAGGTCAGATTATTCACTTAGTTATTACTAATGACTGCTGTTTTACGAGACATCTTCAGAAGAGGAATTAATGCTCCTAAGTCCTTTCCTTTTAAAAAAAGATAAGGCACCCAAGGGCTTTCCCACTGCAGACAGCAAAGACACAGCCCACAACATGATTTACTTTACAGCACGGCGGTGGACAGAATGGAAACCTCAGAAAATGTACGATCCCTTTGCCCTTGGCTTGGAGAAGTCCCTAGTAACGTTCTTCCGAAACTCTTGAACGAAGGACGGCCTTGGCAGGTTGGAGACACCAGGGCTATTTTGGGGCAGGAACAGAATTCCAGCTGGCTTCTGAGTTGGCCACTCCTACAGCCTCCCTCCCCAAAGGTTCCCCAGGTGCCTCGCAAGCCATGGGGCGCCTGGGGAAGCCAAGCCGATCCAGAGAGGGAAGGCAGTTTAAAGTGCCTCCCCTCCTTGGGTTCCCCAAGCACATAGGCGTCAACTACGGGGGGGCTCAAGGGCTCGAGCCACCCCCGAAATTTCCCAGGGGGGACTGAGCCCCCCCTGGGAAAACAGAGCGCCCTCCGCCGTGCCTCCCAGGGCCCTTCCTAGGGCTGCCGCCACCATCTCTCTCTCCCCCCCCCCTGGCCTGGCCACTCCGTCCCTCCCTCCATCCGTCCAGGGGCCAGCTAAGCAAATGACCAGCTGGCCCCTGGATGGACGGAGGGAGGGACGGAAGCAGGGGGGAGGCGGGGGGAGGCGGCGGCAGGGGGGACATGGTCCCGGTAGGTGCACACGCAAAGCGCGCATGCACAGAAGAGCCCCCGCCCCCCCCCCCCCGGATTTTAAAAACTCGACACCCCTGCCCAGGCACCCCACAAGCCGTGAGGCATCTGGGGAAGCCAATCCTTGGAGGGAGCTGCGCTGTCAGGGGTGTGGCCTAATATGCTAATGAGTCCCTGCTGCTGGGTGTGGCCTATTATGCTACTGAGTTCCTACACTCTAACCGCTACACCACACTGCACATAAAAATGTATGTATACACATGCATGCAATTTAAAGTCAAGAACGGATCAAAGATTCAAGACAACAGAAGAATCAGTAATTAAATTGGGGGAACATGGAGGCAAGGAACCAGGCGCGGTGTCTACAAACTTCTTACAGGAATCTGAAGCCTAAATCAGTCAACATACATTTTAGCCTCTCTATGAGGCTTCCCTACTTTGGTAAGAGTTTGAAATTCCCATATAAACCAATCAGGGTGCTTAGGAGATACCATCCTCTGTTTGCTCACCTTTTCAGGGCTCATTCCATAGCAGGAGCTCCTCTGCATATTAGGCCACACACCTCTGATGTAGCCAATCCTCCAAGAGCTTACAGTAGCCCCTGTAAGAAGAGCCCTGCATCTTTTTATATATAAATTGATTGCAGCGCCCTACAGGAGCACAGATGAAATCTTGAACCTTCAACGAATTAAAAACAAAACTCTCTCATAAAATGGCAGACTAGGGGAGCACAGCGCCAGGAAACCAAGGCGCAAGTGAGAGAATCTGATACTGGGATTAAAATTGTGTGTGTAAAGTGTCATCAAGTCGCTTCCAACTTATGGCGACCCTATGAATGCACGTCCTCCAAACATCCCTATCTTTAACAGCCTTGCTCAGGCCTTGCAAAATGAGGGCCGTGGCTTCCTTGATTGAGTCAATCCACCTCATGTTGGGTCTTCTTCCTCTTTTCCTCTCTTTGACTTTTCCTAGCATGATCGTCTTCTCCAGGGGCTCTTGTCTTCTCGTAATGTGACCCAAGTACAACAGCCTCAGTTTAGTCATTTTAGCTTCTAGGGAGACTCCAGCCTTGATTTGATCGAGAACCTGCCTGTTTGTCTTTTTGGCAGTCCGCAGTCTCCATAAAACTCTCTTCCAACACCACATTTCAAACGAATCAACTTTCTTCCTGTTGGCTTTCTTCCTTGTCCAACTTTCACACCCATACATAGTACTGGGGAATACGATGGCATGAATCATCTTGATCTTGGTTGCCAGCAACACATCCTTACACTTTAGAATCTTTCCTGACTCCAAAATTCCCTGCTAACAGAAGGCACTTCCATCAGCGAAACAGGACTTCTCCTGCTGCAGCTCCCCCAAACGCTGCCTGCTTCTGGGGGCCAGGGGATCCTCAAGAATGGCACAAGGGGCAATTTGGGGGTCTGCAGAAGGAAGGGGAAACTGATGGAAATCACCCCCATCCCTTCTGTTACTGGACAATGTAGTCTGGATCCAATCTCCTGTTTAGGCTGGAGAAGTTGTGTCATAGAAGAAAGAGGTGGAGGAGGAAAAGGAGGAGGAGATTGGATTTATACCCCGCCCTTCACAACCCAAGGGAGTCTCAGAGCGGCTTACAAACTCCTTCCCCTTCCCCTCCCCACAACAGACACCCTGTGAGGTAGGTGGGGCTGAGAGAGCTCTGACAGAAGCTGCCCTTTTTCAAGAACAGCTGGTACAGAGCTATGGCTTGCCCAAGGTCATCCAGCCAGGTGCAAGTGGAGGGGTGGGGAATCAAACCCGGTTCTCCCAGATTAGAGTCCGCGCACTTAACCACTACACCACGCTGTCTCTCACAGGAATTAATCTGACATTCCAAGTTGTGCAAACATTAAAATCTCTGTGTCTCACCATTCTCTTCCTCTGTAAGTGTAAAAGGAGTACTTTGAAATATTCATGCCAATTCAGACCATTCGGGTGACTTTAAAATATCACACATGCTTAGCCTGAAAATTGCATGGCTGAAGAACAATGGTTGACTGTGCACCCACTACTGTACACATGGATGAGCTCTGGCGATCTTCATTTAGATTGCGATTATCGTGACCGGATTATGCGGAGATGCTTTCCGGAAATTCAGGTGGTTATCCGAGCACTTGAAAGGAGCTTAAAGATATTTAAAGCTGTGTCCGTGTTACTGACATGCTTGGGGAAAGGGCAAATGCCCAATCAAGTATACAGAGATCCAGAAAGCCACCATAAGAAGGAGGCCCTGTGGCTCAGTGGTAGAGCATTTACTTGGCATGCAGAAGGTCCCAGGTTCAGTCCCCAGCACCCCCAGTTAACAGGATCACGAAGCAGATGATAATGAGATCCTGGAAGAGTTACTGCCAGTCAAACTAGACAATAATGACTTTGATAGGTCAAGGGTCTGACTCAGGTGAAAGCAGTTTCCTGTATTTGTCACCTTCACACCTGGGACTGAGCACCGATCTCCACTTGACTCATCCCACTCTACAATCTGACAAACAATTTAGTTATTTAAGGTATGAGCCCTTTGGGGACAGCAGTGCATTTGGAAAAAAGAAAAGGGGGTGGGAAACCTGCCATGGGTTGCTCTGAGCTTATGTGATAACTCAGGACCAATGTTCCCTCTAAGCTGTGGAGTCTTGTAAGCAAAAAATTGTACTTTGTGAGCTACTGGCATTAAAGTTGTGAGCGAGCAGGTTGGCTACTGCATGAATTAGTCTGCTCTGGAGCCATCCTTACTAAACTAAGACAAAAATCTGTGAGCTAGCTCACTCTGCTTAGAGGGAACATTGCTCAGGAGGACCCATTCTATCACGGTGTTACCGTCTGACCACATCTACAGCATGATGTGGGCTAAATGGAAAAGAGCTTAGCATCTGAGACCCTGTGAGCCTTTTATAACCAGTTGGATTTATTATATATGAAAGGAGGAGAATCTCATTCAAATAGGGTTGTTAGAAACTGGATATTTGTTTTATACAAACATCAGAATACCAACTTTACTAATTCTGTGAGACTGTAAATACTGTTTTCTCTGATCTAATTTGAATTACATTTGACTGAAAGAAGAAGACAGCGCATCCTTCTTAACTGTTCCCCCTTTCACCACCAGTTTGGTGTAGTGGCTAAGTGCGCAGACTCTAATCTGGGAGAACCGGGTTTGATTCCCCAATCTTCCACTTGCAGCTGCTGGATGACCTTGGGCAAGCCATAGCTCTGTACCAGCTGTTCTCTCAAGGACAGCTCTGGAAAGAGCTCTCTCAGCCCCACCTACCTCACAGGGTGTCTGTTGGGAGGGGAAGGGAAAGGAGTTTGTAAACCGCTCTGAGACTCCAAGTGAGTGAAGGGCGGGATATAAATCCAGTCTCCTCCTCCTCCTCCTCCTCCTCCTCCTCCTCCTCCTCCTCAATACTTTAATATATCTTTACCAATACTTTAATACTTCAATATATATATATCTTAATATATCTTTACCAATACTTTAATACTTCAATATATCTGGGATATAAAGGAGATTATACACACACACACACACACACACACACACACACACATCCCTGGGATATAAGGACTCAAGTATCTCCATTCGTATCTGTATCTAACGGAAGCTTTGACTCTCTTTGGCTGTGATCACACACACTAAATAATCCACTTTCAATGCACTTTCCAACTGGATTTTGCCAGTTCACACAGTAAAATCTAGTTGTAAAGTGCATTGAAAGTGGATTATTTAGTGTGCACGATCGCTTTTTTTGTTGTTTTGTTGTGTTTTTATATGTGCATATATGTGTGTGCGCATTTATGAGTGCATGCGCACTTGGAAATCATGGCAACCTTTGATGAGTGACCCTTACTGGGGGCCCGGAGGATATTCAGAGAGGTGGCTGATTAAAGCCTGCCCCCACCTCCTGGTTGCTGGTATTCCAAGGAGGTCTCCCATCCAAGTACTTGCCAGAGTCGACCCTGCTTAGTTTCTGAGATCTTGCCTGGGCTATTCAGGTCAGGGCAAGGAGGCTTTGACTCTTGAAAGCTCATGCCCCCAAAATCTTGCTGGCCTCCAAGGTGCTACTGGACTCAAATTGAACTCTTCTACTGCAGACCAATCTAGCTGGCTTCTGTAATTATCCTAAATATTCAATAGTTTGGCATTACACCATTTCAGGATCATAAAACTATACATCAGAGGAGAGAATGTGAGTACAACGAAGAAAACATCCAAAACAAAGACTTCCATTCCTTCCACAGTATTTGGTCTTGCAAACAGGCAGGTAAAGGCCCAGAACCCACTGGGTGACTTTCTGGTTAATACTTAGAGAGGCTGTGATTGCCACGCGAAGATCAGCATCAGTCGCCAACGGCAGTAACCTAGCTCCTTCACTTTTGACCAGCTTCTCTCCGAGAAAGCACCAGCCAACACTGAGCACCCACTTTCAACCAGCCTGTGTACGTAGCAGAATGAGGTGGCAGACCCTCGAGGTGGCCAAGTGGGCTGTACCGTTTCAGATGGCATTAATTTTAAATGTTTCCTCTCTTCAAAAATCAAACAAACAAAAAACTTCTGCAGCGCCAAGGAAAAGGGATCTGGCCTGGCCCACTCCTCATTCTACTAGTTCCTCTTTCCAAGGGGGGTTCTAGGTAGGAGCACATTCAAAAAGACAACTTTTGCTATCGGCACATCTCTTCCATCTGCCACAGATCTCAACTATCACTGCAGTTGCCAATCACCAGGTTGGGCCTGGGGATCTCCCAGCAGGGGCGTAGAGTTTTGGAAATCCTGGGGGGGCGGGGGCTCCTTAGCGTGCGCGCTTCGCACACGTGCTCACTGGAGTGATGTTCTCCCCCTGCCTCCCTGGGCCCTTCTGAGGCCTGCCAGCCGCTGCTGCCGGTGCCTCTCTTCCCCCCCCCCCGCCACCCCTTCCCTCTCCCTCTCCAGCAGTGGCGCCCGGGCCTCAGAAGGACGCGAGGAGGCACGGCGGCAGGCGCTCCGTTTTCCCGGGGGTGGCTGAGCCCCCCCCCCCGGGAAATTTCAGGGGTTGCTCAAGCCCTCGAGCCCCCCCGTACTCTACGCCTATGTCTCCCAGTATTACAATGGATCTCCAGACAACAGAGATCAGTTTCCCTGGAGAAAATGGCTGCTTGGGAGGGTGGACTCTGTGGCACTGTACCTTTTTCCTTCCCAAACCCCACCCTCCCCAGCTTTTACCTCCCCAAATCTCCAGGTCTTTCCCAACGCAGAGCTGGCAACCCTAATGACCACAGACCCACCTCACACTCATTAAATAGCGGCTGATTGAGCTATTTAAAATATCGATATGCCCACATTTCACCTAAGCATTGCAGGAGCCAAGATGGGCAACCACAGTATCAAGACAGCATAAATATATAGTATTTATATTTATTTTAGGTACGTGTGTACGTGTATATAAAATATTTGTTTGGAAGCTGATTGATCTAATTGTGTGTGTGTGTGTATACACACATAACATAAAATACAATTAGATTCATCAGATTTCAAACAACACATATAAAATACAAGCACATATAAAACTTACCCGTGCATTTTCGCACATGCCCAGCATCTGAAGTAAACTGGGCCTCCATAAGTACAACACTAGGGTCAGACTCCAGCATTTCTCCGGAGTTAGGGCTGCCAAGTCAGCCCGGGGGGCGGGGGATCCTCCGCTAAAGGGGTTCCCGATCTGCCAGCCAGCATTTGGCCGGCGGGGGGAACCCCACCCCCGAAGTCGTCCGGCGAGGACGATGTAATGACGTCACCGGAAGTGACGTCGGCACGTTGGGGGCGTTGCCAGGGCGACGCTCTGGCAATTGCCCCAAAACTCTATGATACCATTTGGTCTTGCAAACAGGCAGGTAAAGGCCCAGAACCCACTGGGTGACTTTCTGGTTAATACTTAGAGAGGCTGTGATTGCCACGCGAAGATCAGCATCAGTCGCCAATGGCAATAACCTAGAAGAAACTCCCGGCCACAGGAGGACTCCCCCCCGCCGGTGAGTCCATAAGATTTGGCAACCCTATCCGAAGTCCAGGCCTGTCTCCTCTCCAGGATCCCTTTAACAGGGCTTGCCCTGGGGGAAGAACCTCAGAGAAGAGCGAGGAGGGGCGGTATATGGCACCCTCTCCCACTCCTGCCAGTAACTTCCCCCTAGTTCTCTTAGCTGAGGTCTGGCCCTTCCTCCCTGATTCCCCCGGGTGCACCTTTTAAAGGGCTGCCTGGGGGTAGGACAGTTTTGGCCTCATCCACTCCTTCTCTCCTGGGTAGGGTTGCCAAGTCCGGGTTGGAAATAGGGTTGCCAAGCTCGTTGAACTTACCGGCCGGGGGGAGTCCTCCACCGGGCGGGATCTTCACCGGAAGTGACGTCAGCACGTTGGGGGCGTTGCCAGGGCAACGCACTGGCAATCACCCCAAAACTCTATGGTATCATAGAGTTTTGGGGCGATTGCCAGAGCCTTGGCAACGCCCCCCAACGTGATGGCGTCACTTCCGGGTGACATCATTACATGGGTGAAGTCGTCCAGGCTGGATGACTTCGGGGGCAGGGTTTCCCCTGCCGGCCAAATGCTGGCCGGCAGATCGGAAACCCCTGTAGCGGGGAATCCCCTGCCCCCCGGGCTGACTTGGCAGCCCTGTTTGGAAAATACCTGGGGACTTAGGGGGTGGAGCCGGGAGAGGGCGGGGTTTGGGGAGGGGAGGGGCCTCAGCATAGTACAATGCCATAGAGTCCACCCTTCAGAGCAGCCATTTTATCCAGGGGAACTGATCTCTGTCAGCTGGGGATCAGTTGTAAAAGCAGGGGATCCCCAGGCCCCACCTGGAGGTTGGCAACCCTACTCCTGGGGCATGGGCCTATGGGAGTGGCAGGTCCTGGGCCCAATGGCTAGCTGCCTGCCTGGGATCCTGTTTCCCTGGCCTCTCCCTATGGGCAGCCTTCTAGGGCTTTTCCTCTGGCTCCTGTTGGCCTAAAGAGGCCACTGCACCCTATTTCCTGCCCCGCCCTTCCAACGAAGCCTTTCCAGCTCCCACACCAGATGAGGAGTGGGTCAGCATTTGTGGTGAGGTCTGCTGCTCTTTTGCCACCCTTGGCGCCTCATAGGGCTGCCAAGTCCAACTTGGGAAATATCTGGGGACTTTGGGGGTGGAGCCAGGAGAAAGGAAGTGACATCAGTTTGTGATGTCACATCCTGTGATGTTGCTTCCACATGCTGACACATGAACTCATGAAGTTTCCTAATACTGAATTAGGCCATTGGTCCATCAAGGTCAGTATTGACTACTCAGACTGGTAGTGGCTCTCCAGGGTCTCAGGCTGAGATCTTTAATGTCACCTATTACCTGATCCTTTTTTAGCTGAAGAGGCTGATACCTCCTGCATGTCAAGCAGATGCTCTATCACTGAGCAACGGCCCTACTGAATCCTTCCTCATCTCGGCAGAATATGAAGCACTAAGTGCTACACAAGTGCTAAATATGATTTTCATATCATAAGAACAGGAGAGAAGCCACAGTGGATCGGCCCATCCAGTACAGCCCATCCAGTACAACACTCTGTGTCACAACAGTGGCCAAAAATACCAGGTGCCCTCAGGAGGTCCAGCAGCGGGGCCAGAACTCCAGAAGCCCTCCCACTGTTGCCCCCCAAGCACCAAGAATGCAGAGCCTCACTGCCCCAGACAAAGGGTTCCATTTAGACCTTGTGGCTAATAATAGCCACTGATAGACCTCTGCTGGATGGGGACAGAAAGAGAGAGAGACAGACAGACAGAAAAAAGAAAGAGAGAGAGAGAGAAGGAAAAAAAACTGGCAAAGGCATTTACTTCCATTTAGACCTTAGAGCCACTGATAGACCTCTGCTGGATGGGGACAGAGAGACAGACAGACAGACAGACAGAAAAAAGAAAGAGGGAGAGAGAATGAAAAGAGCTGGAAGAGAAATTTACCTTGCCAGCCACATGCAAAAGCAGCTCCTTCAGTCCCTCCTTAATCTCTGGGCGGACCTCTCTTGCTGTGGAAGCTCTCTCGCTGACTTCTTAAAGGGGAAATGTCTGGTGAGGCTTTTTACTGCAGGGCAGGCTCTCTGCAGACATTTCCCTTTTAAGGCAGCCATTTTGTCCCCCCGATGGCCAACTTTGAAAACGCGGGGGGGAAGGACTAAAAATCGGTGTTTCCCCCGCCCTACCGGGGGACTTGGCAACCCTAGCGCCTCATGCCTCTGCTGCTGGCCCTCGGTGGTTGGCTGCTGGCTGGCCCCAGGCCTGCCTGGAGTCTCTGGGCATCGTGGTAAGCTGGAAATCCTGTGGCACCACACTAGGCATCTGTGGTTCTCCCTGGATGGTTCCCTTGGTATGGTCTGGAGGCCTCTGTATCCTCAGAAGTAAGTGAGGGGGGTGAGAGGTCTGTCGCTGGATAATTAGTTCGCCAGCAAAACACACGCCCAGGCTACCAGGCTACAGACTTCTGGCAAGGTAACTTTGTACCCCTAGGGCCGTGGTGGCTCAGAGGTTAAGACGCTGAGTTGCAGACCAGAAGGTCGGTAGCTCAGCGGTTTGAGACCCGAGTGCTGCGTGATAGAGTGAGCTCCCGTCTCTGGCCCCAGTTCCCACCAGCCTAGCAGTTCGAAAGCAAGGAATTGCAAGCAGATAAATAGGTACCGTTTCAGTGAGAAGGTAACAGCGTTCCGTGCACCTCGGCATTTAGTCATGCCAGCCACACGGCCACAGAAACATCTTCGGACAGCGCTGCCTCTTCGGCTTGGAAACAGAGGTGAGCACCGCCCCCTACAGTCGGATTCGACTAGCTTTTGAGCAAGGGAAACCTTTACCTTTACTAATTTGTACCCCTAGTGGCGGAGGCCCCCGTTTAAATGGGATACTGGATAAGTGAAAATCCACACCAGCAAAAGCGCTTCTGCTCGGCCAATGCCCTCTTTCAGTCCGATGTCTGTCCCACCTAGCCCCAACAGGAGAGAGGTCCCTTACCTGTGAAGATGCACCTAACAGTCGTTTTTGTTTCTTTGTTTTCAGCAGCACCCCATCAGGTGATCAGAAGATGGAAGATACACATGAGAGCCTAAGGAAGAAAAGAGAAATGACTTTGACTACGAAAAAAGCATAGACCATGGAAAGACAGACATTCACATCAAACGGTGACTAACGCGTCTCCCCATGAACCCACGCAAAGGGTTACGGAGCAACTGTAAGCAGATCTAAGAACTATGGGGAACTTGACCTTCATCGTGCTAATACCTTCATCATGCAAATGGTAATTTGAACACACACGGAGGGAACTGCCTTATACTGAATCGGACCATCAGTCCATTCAGGTCAGTATTGTCTACTCAGACTGGAAGCAGTTCTCCAGGGTCTCAGGCAGGGGTCTTTCCCATCACCTACTGCGTGGTCCTTTCGCTGGAGATGTCAGGGATTGAACCCGGGACCTTCTGCACCCCCAAGCAGATGCTTTACAGCTGAGCCACGGCCTCCCTATGGGTGGCCATAATTTGGTTGAGACTTGATGGCAGAGACACTGACAGCACAATTTCTTGAGGCAAACTATTTCTTGAGGTGAGCCTATTTATACAAATGTTGAACTCAATAACATTATAGTCACCGTTCCCAAGCGGTGCAGTCACTTTAACATCTCTCACCAGGTCTTTAATATGAATTAATATCAGGAAAAATTCATATCAATATTGACATTCAGAAAATGCTGAACAGTTTTAAGATAACTAGTAAATAAGTGTGGCCAAAGAGATAAGAATCTCATACGTGAGGATGTGTGCAGCTGGCAGTCCAGAATGATATGGAAAATTGAATCTGGGGGCAAACTGGAACATTTGCAGAGTCTTTCTTGAGGGGGGATATTGTTAAATGACACAGCCCTACCCCACCTTCCTGAGTAGATATAAATTACCTGCCTTCCATTTTTCTTCTCACATTGACACAGAGTGTACTCCATCTTTCTCTGTTAAAGTTCTAAGGATGCCAGTCTCAGCTGCTGGCGAAACGTCAGGTACTACAATGCCAAGAGCATGGTCATCCAACCCGGAAAATCTACAACAACGAATGAACTCCAGCCACGAAAGCCTTCGACAACATAATAATAATTTTCCTTCCATGAGATCCCTGAGGGCTGCCGTATCCCCTGCCATGCTACTGGAGTGCATTTTGAGGGCTTTTTTAAATAATCAGTAATAGTTATTGGACTATTATTTCAGACTCTTTAATGAAATATGGGAATTCAGAGAAACGAGATGACTGTGGCAGTCGATTGTTACAACATTATTTCACATTAGTGCAATAGCAATTACTGGTTTTATTAATTTTTTTTCAGTGCAATAGCAATTACTGATTTTAAAAAGCCTTCCGGTGACAGGGCAAAGCAAAAAAAATTAAGGAGAAATGCCAGTCAAAGGAGGGAAGTGCACACAAAACTCCCCCTTGGAAGCCTTATTGCCAGGGGTCATTTCGTAGAAAAACAGGTGCAGGAGCTCATTAGCATAACTCATTTGCATAAATCATTTGCATATACCACACCCCCTGACATACCAGAAGTGTGTCAGAAGGCAACACCCACCCCTCAGGCTCCACTCCACAGGGGAGGGAAACTGACCTGCTCTTCCTCCATTCCCTTCCCCATCCAATACTTTGTGCAATAAAAATAAGCGTAAAGAACACACCCTCATTCTCTTCTTGCTCCCTTGAAACCACCAGGTTTCCAGTAGACTTGAGATACCCAGGACATGTGCACCACCCATCCCTTTCCCTTTTCCTTCCCACAACAAGACACCCTGTGAGGTAGGTGGGGCTGAGAGAGGTCTTTTGAGAACTGCTCATGAGAGAACAGCTCAGAGAGAACTTGTGACTGGCCCAAGGTCACACCAGCAGCTGCATGTGGAGGAGTGGGGAATCAAACCCGGTTCTCCCAGATTAGAGTCCAACTCCTGACCACGACACCAAACTGACGGGGTGGAAGCTGCTGAAGTGTTGGTGAAATTTCTCCAGTACTTATGTGCCATGTGCCCAGATAAAAAATGGTATACTTAGAAAAATTATATGCCACCTTGAGAAAGTCTCTGGAAAAGCAGCTCACAGTCATAAAAGGAACAATGATAAAATTATCAATATTAAAACAAAACATTAAAATCAATAATGACCCTAGCACAGCTTTCCCCGTGGCGCTGCTCCTCTGCACTGCTCGGGGAAGCCGAGGAGGGGGTGGGGCTTGGTCATGTGCCCGCCCCCTGGGCTCCTCACTCCCGGAGCTGCGCTCCTGTGCACTCCCGCTCCAACGGACCCCTGCTTATTACCAGTGTGAACACCTCTGCATTTGTGGCAGTGATGAAATGGAAACAGAGAATCCTTGGCATTTGGACATAGCCAGAATGCGTTACAAACTTAAAACAGAATATGGTGATGTTGGGTACAGAACAAAATTTAAGATGACGGACTGAGAAGCCAAAATAAAATAGTAGCTAATTAATCATATATTTGTTGGTTCTAATAATATATTCGTTGGTTCTAAGGGTAGTTAAAGAAACAATGCTATGGATCAACATCTTTGGCAAGCTGGGCAAATTTAGGTTAAAAGCCAATTTAGGTTAAAAGCCAAATTTAGGTTAAAAGCCTTTTGATTTCTTCCAATTGATTCTCTCAAAGCATCAGAGATCCATCACCCTTCCTAGGCTTTCTCTGTTCTTGGCACATGTGGAAGATATTAGATAACCTTTTCTCGTGAGGTCTCAGATGCGAGAAGACAAGACCGTGGAATTACCCAACACAATCGATGCCATTGGACTCAAGCTTTCATCAATGCACAGGGTGATCTAGAACAGAAGTGGGGGGGGGGACATGTCTTCACACACACAGGGCACAATTCGTTGCGGCCATGAGATGTGGTGATGGTTATGGGCTTAGAGGAAATAGGTCTGTGGACAGCTATGACACCTAAGTGGAACCTCCACATTCAGAGGCAGTTTGCAAGCCACTCAGTCCAGAATCCTGATGGAGGTTTTCTCCGATCCCACAAGGCTATCAATACATTCTGTGAAATCCATCCTATCGGCAGGAAATAATGATTAGAACATCAGAAGAGCCCTGCTGGATCAGACCAGTAGTCCATCTAGTCCAGCATCCTGTCTCACACAGTGGCCGACCAGTTCCTCTGGATGGCCAACAACAGGGCATAGAGGCTGAGTCTTTCCCCTGATGTTGCCTCCTGGCTCTGGGATTCAAAGGATTAGTACCTCTGAATGTGGAGATTCCCATCAGTCGCCATGACTAGTAGCCATTGATAGACTATTATCCTCCATGAATCTATCTAATCCCCTTTTCCAGCTGTCTATCCCTGTGCATTACATAGGAATTGCTATAATTCCCTATTCAGCTGTACAGCCGTAAAGCAGAAATAAGCCCCCATTCTCCACCTTAAGCAAGGTGATAATCTCTCGACTACATTTCATCCCACCGTTCCTCAAGGAAGCATGTAGATGATTCTCCCCTCCTCCATGTTAGCCTCCCCACTGCCCTGTAAGGTTGGTTAGGCTGAAAGCGAATAGCCCGAAGTTGTCCAGCAAGGTCCGTGGCAGAGTGGAGGCTGGAACCCATATTCCACAGGTCCTAGTCCCACACTCAGGCCTGACTGGGATAGCCCAGGCTAGCCCAATCTCACCAGATTTCAGAAGCTAAGCAGGGTCGGCCCTGGTTAATATTTGGATGGGAGACCCCCAAAGGAAGTCGAGGACTACTGCACAGAGGCAGGCAATGGCAAACCACCTCTGAACATCTCTCGCCTTAAAAGCCCTATGGGGTCACCCTAAGTGAGCTGCAACTTGACAGCACTTTCCACCACCAGTCTGACACTCTAAGGCTGCAGACACACGTGGCAGAAAATGGGGGGGGGGGGGGAGCAAGACTATTTCCTCCGGACACAACTGCGGGTGAGTCGGGGTGGGGGGAGGTTGTCCCGTTTTTTCCCCATGCGCTTAAATGAGGGATCGATGAATGGCACCTCTGCACCGAGGGCTCCCTATGGAGCTTGCGATGATGCACATACTGGGGGGGGGGGGGGGATAATGGCACAGGGTCAGGATGGCCTGATCAGACCATCCCGATGCCATGAGAGTGATCAGACACGGGAAAGTCCATCCGTGGCCCGTCGCAACCCGTTTACTACCGGATATCCCCACTGTCTTTTAACTCCGCTTCTGCGGCAGAGCAAAACGGGTTGCCAACAGCTGCGGGGGCGCTTCCCAGATGTTGTTGTCTGATCGCACCCTTTAAATCTGCCCGGCATTGGCACCTATGTCGGGTCTAATTGTGCGTGTGATCACAGTCTAACCACTCCTCGACATTGGTTCCATAGATAAGTCAAGACTCATCCATGCTGTCTCAGAGGTCATTCTGCTTTCCAGTTAAGTGATCCACCACCTCTAAGCATTTTGCTGCACAGTGAGTTGGATCCCACAGAAACTACATTTAAGGGGGGACCATTTTTGCTCATGGCTGCCTTCCAAACACTCCATCATGATGCCTCTGAGGATACCCCAGGAGAGCATTGTGGGCTGCTGTGGGAGTGGAAAGAAGTAGCATGTCCATGCACAGACACACCCTTCCATGCACTGATCTTTTCCAAAGGATCCAACCGCCAGCTATTCTGGGGTAATCAAGTCCTACAGCAGAGCTGGTGCTACATGATAATATTTTACATTTCTATTGCATTTTGGACAGTTCAAAGTATATCTGTTACAAGGATCTTATAATGCTGTACAGTGGGCCAGTTTTATCCTTCCTTTGTAGCAAATAGGAGGCTAAAAGGCTGTAGCTTGCCCAAAGCTAACTCTGTGGCAAAATTAAGATTCCATCAGGGATCTCCCAAGGTCATGACAGAGGGCAAGATTTGAACCAGGGACTTCCTAACCCCCTGGCTCACTGAGCTACCTTCCACGTGAGCCATGAGGGAACTGAACCTAAGAAATATGCCACCACCACCACCCAAATCCATCAAGAGATGCACACTGGCATTGAATTCTTTATTTTCCTTGAAGAGACATAAGATTATTTCTCCAGACTGTGGTTGGAAACAGTGTTCCCTCTAAGCTGAGTTAGTGTGAGTTAGCTCACAGTTTTTGAGCCTCTGGCTCACACATTTTTGTCTTAACTCAGGAAGGATGGCGCCAGAGCAAACTAATCTATGCAGCAGCCAACTCGCTCGCTCACAACTTTAATGCCAGTAGCTCACAAAGTAGAATTTTTGCTCACAAGGCTCCACACCTTAGAGGGAGCATTGGTTGGGAAGGAGGTTACATGAAAAGCATACCAAGAGAAGGGCAAGATCAGCATCCGGAACCTCACCCACTTTCTCGGCTTTTTAAAGTGGTGAAACTGTGCTTCGTTGCAACTTGTTCAACATACAGCAGGGCCTCCGGGGCTAGAAAGCCGGGAATGGTTTTCTCCAGCAAAGGGAGATGGTGCCAAGGATTCCACAGAGACAAGCAGAGCTCTGGGAAGTATTGTCAGAACACAAGTCCGTAGCTTGGTGCTGAACCTAGAGTTTGAAGAATGTCATTGGAGGATTCAACCTGTGCACAAAATGTAAAGGAGAGGTTGGATCATGGTAACTGTATGCAGAAAGTCCCAGGTTCAATCCCCAATGTCTCCAGTTAAAAGGATCAGGTTGGAGGTGACACGAAACACCTTGACCTGAGAACTTGGAGAGCCAATGCCAGTCTGAGAAAACAATATTGATCTTGATAGACCAATGTACTGACTCAGTATGACTTCATTAAGGGGAGAGGCTATAACTCAGGGTAGAGCCTCTGCTATGCATGCAGAAGGTCCCCGTTTCAGTCCCTAGCATCTCCAGTTAAATGGTCATGTAGAACCACTGGAGAACCACTGGAGATCAGCGTAGACAAGACGGAACTCGATAGACTGACATTCTCACTCAGTAGAAAACAGCACTGGGTGTTCTCGGGGGCCGTGGTTCAGGAGTTAAGCATCTGCTTTGCAAGCAGAAGGTCCTGGATTCAATCCCTGGCATCTCGAGTTGATATTACAAAAGACCTTTCCCTCCCCAAGACCTTGCAGAGCTGCTGCCAATCAGTGTAGACAAGACTGTGCTAGATGAATCATCTGCCTGACTCAGTGTACGACAACTGGGTACAATTCAACACAAGTCTTCCTGATGGTGCCAGCCAAGAGGCTTCAGATTTTCTCTACACACACTCCAAAACTGAGAATAAGGCCCAATTATTTATTGTTGGCACGGTGATTCATGCCACCAATTCTCTCCGTTTGCATGACAAAGATTGGGAACGGTCGTTCTTTGTCCCAGACCCTGGACTCTTTTGGGCAAATCCGTGGGAACATTCACTTGCTTGCTTGTTTTGCTGGCAAAGGTGGTTAAAGTTTCGGTTCATCGGAAAACTGGATTTCTTCTAGAAGATAAATGCAGGTTTGTAACCTTAAATTTACCTACTTCACAGTAGCGGTAGCAAAAAAAAAAAAAAAAAAAACCAAACAGAGCAAATTCCATTAAATCAGAGATGCAGTATGTTGTTATGGTGACCATTTTCAGCTTTAGGTCAATTTTAGCTATGAACATTTTCATCTATTGCAGTACTATATGTTTTAGCGCACACACGCATGTTCTCTTCGGTACAAAAGGACGTGTGTCCCTTTTGGTTAACAAAACCCGGAACTCATTCATTTTAGGTAAACGGAACATAGGATCAGTGCCTTTTATTAGTCTTCCTTGCCCATGACATTCTGGACAAATTCCAGCAATTTAGCCATTTTTATTCCAGCCTTCTTCCAAGGAGCAAAGAGCATCCTGCCTTCTGTACTGGAACACCCCTGCAAGGTAGTTCGGCTAACAGTGTGTGACTGATTCAAGAACACCCGGTGAGCATCCATGAAAAAGTGAGGATTTGAACCTGGGTCTCCCAAATCATAGTCTAATTCTATAACCCCACTGTCTTTCTTTACTGCAAACATTTGAAAATATATAACCAACTGTATAACAACAAACACAAAAGATTCATCTCTCAGAATTTGGGGACTATTTGGGGTGGAATTCGCTGCCAGAGGATATAGTGATGGCCACAGGGTTGCCATACCCCCCAGTGGGGCCAGGGGATCCCCTGATTTTGGGAGCCCCAATCCACTGCCGGCCAGCTAGCCAGCGGGGAAAGACCCACCGCCAAACAGTAGCATCGCCGGTAGTAACATCATGCTGGGGCCGCCGCACAGTGAGGCTCTAGCATTTGAGGGAGGAAACTCTATGGTTACCATAGCGTTTTTTGCCCCAAATGCTAGTGTGTCACTGTGCGATGGCCCTAGCGTGATGACATCACGACTGGTGATGTAATTGCACCACACACGCAAAGTGCACATGGCGGAAGACTCCTGGTGAGGAGCCAAGAGCCCCCTGCCAGACAAAAGGTGAGACCTGGCAAGCCTAGATAGCTGCAAGCACAGACCGCTTTAAAAGGGGATTCGAGAGATTCGTGGAAGGTCTGTCTCTCAATGGCTGCTAGTGATTACAGGGAAACTCCACATTCACAGACAGGAAACCTCTGGCTTCCAGTCCCAGGGAGCAACATCAGAACTACCTCATCACAAAACCTTGCTGTTTGGGACCTGCAGAGTCCCCTAGAATCCAAACAGTCCCGACAACCCGACAGATCTGCAAGGTTATTTTTCAGATAGTGTCGGGTTGCTGTCGCTACTTCCACTGCCTGCAACAATCAATCCCTCCAGCCTCTGTTTCTCCTCCAGCAGCAGGAGTATTGCTTTGGCTTCCAGGCTGCACGGTCACAGGAGTTTCTGTGATGTATAATTGATCAGTCTCTGGCAGAATCAGAGATTCTTTTTTGTGCTGCCGCGAGTGCGAACTCTTGATTGTTCTGGGGTGCTGGGGAGAAAGGGGGGCGGGGAATCACACACACACACACACACACCCCTAGAGAAAACAGTACCTCTTCAAGGCACTGCAGAACCCCCGCTGTAAGGCAGGTTGGTCATTCTAGGCATCAAAACAACAGATGGAACCACAGGCAACACTCTGTCTGTGTGTGTGCGATTGTGTGTGTCTCACGCACACTAGCTTCGGGGAGGGGGGCGGTATCTCTAGCATGATGAACCTGGGCAGTTTTTGCCCTGCAGTGTGCAAAAGGAGTGGAAAGCAGTCATTTGTTTCTTGGAAAGCAAATGCAACTCTGACGCCTCTAAAACCCAGAGAAAAGAGCAAGCGTCCCGTAGCACCTGAAAGACTAACAAGATCTGCCACCGGGGATGCGCTTTCGTGAGTCGCCCCTCCCTTCTTCAGACACAGCTGGGACCCACAAATAGCTCCTCCCCTGACCACAAATTTTGTTAGTCTTTAAGGTGCTACCGGACTCTTGCTCTTTTCTACTGGTACAGACTAACGTGGCCACCCGTCTCGATCTCAGAACCGGAATGCTGCTTTAAAAAAAAGAGACGGTTGTTATAGCAACCAAGGTTTCTATATTTAAAACCACTGTGTGTGGGTTTTTTTGCCAAGAACCGAAGTCCATGCTATGGGGCGGGGGGGGGGGAGCTTTCCTGCTTTTGTGCCCTATCTAGGCCGCCTGAAAGCCGGAAGCCCAGGACGTGTCGTGATGCGACACCGCCGGCAGGCAGATCACAGCCGGCGGCCACGTTCCCCTGCCATGACACGAGTGATTCAGCTTCTTATGAAAGGAAGAATCACTTTGTTTTCTCCGGTCACCTCCTCCCCACAGGCTGCCACCACTGATTACCTCAGCTGGGCAAGATGGAGCCGCGGCGCCCGCCCAAAGCAGATGGCTGCACAGAAAGGCCTGGCGTCACCTCCGCCCGGCAGTCCACGCTCTTTTCAGTCAGCCTCGTAGAGCTGGCACGCTTTCCGGGTCCATGTGCCGAAACAGATGGCCGAGGTCAGCGTCTGAGACCGAATCAGGGACCAGCTGATCCAACTGGAGGCTCAGTTTCCCCCAGTGGCTGGCAGCCTGATTGGGGATGGCACCAGGACCCTTGTCAGCCTGGAGTTTGCCTCAGCTGATGGTGCCCTATCTAAAACTAAACCACCGAGCGGTGCATAGAGGAAGAGGCCAGTTCCAGCACATAGCTGGGAAAAGATCTATGGGGGAGACATGTCCACACAGGACTGCCACGATCAAGCCTGGAAAAGGAAGAGACATGGAGCCGGCATGATGCGGCTGTTAAGAGGGCCAGACTAGCATGTGAGAGGCCCAAGTTTGAATGTGACTTGGCTAAACCTACTGGGTGACCTCAGGCCAGTCTCTGTCTCAGCCGAACCGAACTCGGATCCTGACCTAGATAGCCCTGAGTGGCCCAATCTTGTCAGATCTTGGAAGCTAAGCAGCGTCAGCCTTGGCTAGTATTTGATTGGGAAACCAACAAGGACTATCAGGGCTGTGGTGCAGAGGCAGACAATGGGAAAACTACCTCCGAATGTCTTTTGCCCTGGAAAACCCTATGGGGTCCTCATAAGTCAGCTACGACTTGATGGCACTTTCCACCACCAACTTAACTCACAGGGTTTTTTCTTGTAAAGGTACATTATAAGGAGAAAGAATGATAATGCTTTGGGTCGCTGTTGGGAAGGAGAGGGAGAGAGAGAGAGAGAGATCCATCAAGTTGCAGACAACTTATGATGGCCCCGTAGGGTTTCCAAGGCAAGAGACATTCAGAGGTGGTTTGCCACTGCCTGCCTCCACGTAGCAACCCTCGACTTCCTTGGTGGTTGCCCATACAAACACTAACCAGGGCTGACTCTAGTCAGCTTCCAAGATCTGGTGGGATCAGGCTAGCTTGAAGTATCCAGGTCAAAAGGAAATAAATGTTTCAAATGTATTGTAGAAGGAGTGTCTCAGCAGAGTATTGATCGCTACCTACTCTTTTCTGGAGGGTGGCTGTCATGAGAAACAAGCCCGAGTCCCATTCCCAAAGAGAACAGAAAGGCTAAGCGGGAGGCTTCAAGGCCTGCCGTGACCCCACCACTTGCCGACTTTCCCTACAACGTTTTTTTTCTTGTCGTGAAGCCCAAATGGATTTCTGCCTACTGTCTGGCTCTCTTTGGAGGAAGGGAAGGATCAAAACATCTCAGTAAATCCAGGTGTGCCCCCTAGGGTTGCCAAGTCCGAGTTGGAAACTACCTGGGGACTTTGGGGGTGGAGCCAGGAGAAGGTGGGGTTTGGGGAGGGGAGGGGCCTCATCTTGGTACAATGCCATAGAGTCCACCCTTCAAAGCAGCCATTTTCTCCAGGGGAGCTGATCTCTGTCAGCTGGGGATCAGTTGTAAAAGCAGGAGATCCCCAGGCCCCACCTGGAGGATGGCAACCCTAGTGCCCCCTAGAATTCCCCTTAGTGTGTTTCAATGGAGGTGTTGGGCGCAAGGCCTCACATCATCACATTTGGGGTCCCGCTGGGGAGGGGCCATGGCTCAGTGGAAGAGCCTCTGCTTTGCATGCAGAAGGTTCCAGGTTCAACCCCTGGCATCTCCAGTTAAAGGCTCTGGTAGTAGATGATGGGAAAGACCTCTGCCTGAGACCTTGGAGAGCCGCTGCCAGACAGTAGACAATACAGACTCTGATGGACTCATAGTTTGATTCAGTCTGAGGCAGTTTCATGGGTTTACGCGGCGGGAAAATAATTCTCTCTCTCGAGCCAGACTGGCAGCGTGCTGGGTGTGGTTTAGTTCTTTTGCCTCTCAATCAGGTTTGCTACCCAATTCCCTTTCCACTGCGGACTTCTGCCACTGGAGCACTCCAGTCCAGCCAGTCTGTGGAAGGAATGCCCCACCTTTGTAGGGAGCAGCACTTCTCCCTCGCCTTTGTCCCAGGAGCCTAGTTCTCCCATGCGTGTAAACTAGTAATGAATCCCCCCCAACAAGATGGAAAATGGATAGCTCCATTGAATCACGAATACTGAGTGCCAGTCTCTTTGGTCCCATGGATACTAGTGGGGTTAAAAATGGACTTGAGGGACAGCTCTCTGGTTTAAACGAGTCGGAGGTGAGGCCGGCCAGCATCGCCTGACAAACCAAAACAAGCAAAGTGAAACACCCCCCACATGAGTGAGAGTACATTGATCGTGCCCTGACCTGTACGGCCCAGGCTAGCCTGGTCTTGTCAGATCTTGGAAGCTAAGCAGGGATGGTCGGGGTTAGTACTTGGATGGGCAACCACCAAGGAAGAAGAAGAAGAAGAGATTGGATTTATATCCCGCCCTTCACTCCCTAAGGGAGTCTCAGAGCGGCTTACAAACTCCTTTCCCTTCCCGTCCCCACAACAGACACCCTGTGAGGTAGGTGGGGCTGAGAGAGCGCTTTCCCAAGCTGTCCTTGAGGGAACAGCTGGTACAGAGCTATGGCTTGCCCAAGGTCATCCAGCCAGGTGCAAGTGGAGGAGTGGGGAATCAAACCCGGTTCTCCCAGATTAGAGTCCGCGCACTTAACCACTACACCAAACTGGCTCACCAAAGGAAGTCCAGAGTTGCTGTGCAGAGGCAGGCAATGGCCAACCACCGCTGAATGTCTCTTGCCCTAAAAACCCTACGGGGTCACCGTAAATCGACTGTGGCTTGACAGCACTTTCCACCGCCATACAGATCATATTTATTTCTCACTAAGTGAACCAGAAGTTCTACTTAGACTTTATTTATTTATTTATTTATTTACATCATTTGAATAATTCACATGAAGCAAGACCCTCGGAAGAGTATCTGACAGCAGGGGAAAATCATCACTGCCAACTGTACAAGACCCAGAGGCTCCAACCGCCCGGACAGCTTCTACCAGTCCCGACAGACGACAGTGAGGGCTCACTGATCTGACGCTGAAAGCCAGTTTGGTGTAGTGGTTAATCTGGGAGAACCGGGTTTGATTCCCCACTCCTCCACTTGCACCTGCTGGATGACCCTGGGCAAACCATAGCTATGTACCAGCTGTTCTCTCAAGGACAGTTGTCTCAGAGCTCTCTCAGCCTCACCTACCTCACAGAGTGTCTGTTGTGGGGAGGGGAAGGGAAAGGAGTTTGTAAGCCGCTCTGAGACTCCCAAGTGAGTGAAGGGCTGGATATAAATCCAATCTCTTCTTCTTCTTCTTCTTCTTCAAGCAGAGTCACGTCTTCATAGAAGTAAAAAATTAACAAGGGATATTGGAGAGCAGTCTGATGTAGTGGATAGCATGGCAGACTAGGACCCTGGGCAAACCCAGGTTCAAATCCCCATTCCTACCATGGAAGTTTGCTTGGGTGACCTTGGGCCTGTCACAAACTCTCACCCTGGCCTACCTCATAGGATCGTTGTTGTGGGAGAACAAAGGAGGGGAGGAAGATGTTCCAAGCCTGCTTTTGAGTCCCAACTGGGGACAAAAAGTGGGCTATACATAAACAAATGCGCGCAGGTCAATGCAAATGCAGCAGCGAGATCGACTAAAAGGAAAGGAGAGGTCCATCTGGAGGTGAGGCATCATCTCTAGCAAAGTGACCATCAAGAGTGTGATGTGGCCTTTGTGAGCCAGGAGGCGGAGAAGCCCCTTCTCTCACTTAAAATGCTCAACGCTTGGCTGGAGAAAGCACTTAGGAGAGGCAGCACAGGAAACACTCCACACTGTCTCTGGGGACAGAGGCTAGACTCGATCTGATGGCTCTGACCACCGCCCCCATAAGGTGTTCTTTTGGCAAAGCTCTCTCGTCATGCACTTTAAAACCACAGGCGGCAGAAATGCGCGTATCAAAGGCCCTCCCCCACCAAACTAACTGATCCATCATGCTTAAGGTACCCAAGCAAATTGATCTGACGCCGCTTTGTCCCGGCTGTGATTTTTGATGTAAACCCGATCTCTGCAGGCAGCCAAACGAGGGGGTAAAAACCCGAGTCGCCTGGATGGAAGGCGAGGAAGAGGGCATTGGGAGAGACCGCCCACCCGTTCCACGCCTTTGCCAAGCATGGGATTCCATTGCTCCTGGGCAGGGCTTTTTTTTGTAGAAAAAAAATCCCAGCAGGAACTCATTAGCATAATAGGCCACACCCAACAGCAGAAACTCATTGGCATATTAGGCCACACCCCTGACAGTGCAGCTCCCTCCCAGGATCGGCTTCCCCAGGTGCCCTGTGGCTTGTGGGGCGCATGGGTAACCTGAGGGAGGGAAGGCAGTTTCTGGATGTTTCCCATGTCAGCTTGGCTTCCCCAGGTGCGCCATGGCTTGCGAGGTGCCTGGGGAACCCAGGGGGGGGGGGGAGAGAGAAGGAAGGCTGTAGGCGTGGCCAACTCGGAAGCCAGCCAGAACTCCGTTCCTGTGCGTTCCTGCCCAAAAATAGCCCTGCTCCCGGGCAGCCTGCATTGCCAGCCTGTTGCTGATACTAGTGGAACACTGTCACAGCCAGTGGGTATCCTCCGCCCTCTCAGAGGAGAAAAGGCACTCGAAAGAGAAGCCCTAACATCAAGGAACTAAGAGCCTCGCAACCGCACTGAAGATCATAGCAACCACACAGGTAACGCCCACCGATCACAACAGCAGCAAGGTGACCACAGTCCCTGTGCTAGCCATTGATGGAAGCAGCCAACCAATGCATGTCAGTGCACCTTCATGAGGTCACTGCACCCCGCCCCAGCTACAGAGAGATGGTGGGGCATAAGGGTTAGGAAAGTGGACTCGGATCGAAGAGATCCAGGTTCAAAGCCCCACTTGTGCCGTGGAGTTCACCAGGCGACCTGAGGCCGGTCACTTTCTCCCAGCCCAGCCTACCTCACAGGGTTGTTGTGAGGGCAAAATGAAAGGAGGGAAGCCATGAGCTCTTGGGCGAAAGGGTGGGATTGAAAACTGGAATAGAGTGGGTGGACAGAACAGGGAAGAAACAAAATCAATACGACACCCTTCCGCTAGGCGACAGAGCAGTGTTTCTCTACGTTGCTTAGGCAGGGGGTCTTTGCTGCCATCTTGAAAGGGTCTGGAACAGTGCCCGAATCGGACCTTTAAGCCACCTGCCCCTAACGAGGGGGAGGAAAGGAGCCTTCCCTCTTCGCTGCACCCTTTGACACTCTTTAAAATGGGGCACCCTAGATAAAGCTGAGCTTCTGCAGCACCTGCTTGGGCTCCAACCTAAAGCCGCAAAAGAGAACAGCGTCACTAAGACAGAAGAGGCATGGTCGGAATGGCTGCAGGTTTATCATGGATTAAAGCGAAGTTTCCTTGATGCAGCTGTACCTGTAACATCGGTTGTTTCCTAAAGGGGAGCACCAAGGCAATTCTCACAGAGGAAACATGAGTGACCTGTCCTGGATGGCCTTGTCAGATCTCAGATGCTAAGCAGGGTTGGCCCTGGTCAGTATTTGGATAAGAGACCACCGAGGAATCCCAGGGTTGCAACGCAGAGGCAGGCAATAGCAAACCACCTCTACTCGTCTCTTGTCCTGCTCTGTTTGGTGTAGTGGTTAAGTGCGCGGACTCTAATCTGGGAGAACCGGGTTTGATTCCCCACTCCTCCACTTGCACTTGGCTGGATGACCTTGGGCAAGCCATAGCTCTGGCACAGCTGTTCCCTCAAGGATAGCTTGGGAAAGAGCTCTCTCAGCCCCACATACCTCACAGGGTGTCTGTTGTGGGGAGGGGAGGGGAAAGGAGTTTGTAAGATGCTCTGAGACTCCCTTGGGGAGTGGAGGGTGGGGTATAAATCCAGTCTCTTCTTCTTCTTCTTCTTCTCTGGATGGCCCAGGCTAGCCCAACCTTGTCAGATTCTGGAAGCAAAGCAGGGTCGGCCCTAATTAGTACTTGGATGAGAGACCACCAAGGAAGTCCAGGATGGCTATTCAGAGGCAGGCAATGGCAAACCATCTCTGAATGCCTCTTGAAAAACCTATGGGATTGTCGTAAGTCAGCTTTGACTTCATAGCACTTTACACCCACTCAGGAGATCATTTTATTTATTTTTTTAAATTTTAATTTCATTTATACCCCGTCTTTCTCCCCAACAGGGACCCAAAGTGGCGGATGTAATTCTCTCCTCCATTTTATCCTCACAACAACCCTGCGAGGTAGGTTAGGCTGAGAGGGTGTAACTGGCCCAAGGTCACCCAGCGAGCTTCCATGGCACAGTGTGGATGTAAGCCTGGATTTTACAGACCCTCGTCTGATACTCTACCACTATACCACACTGGCTCATTTGTAACCGGGGCTCATTTCGTAGCAGGAGCTCCTCTGCATATTAGGCCACACACCCCTAATGTAGCCAATCCTCCAAGAGCTTACAGAGCTCTTCTTACAGGGGCCACTGTGAGCTCTTGGAGGATTGGCTACATCAGGGGTGTGTGGCCTAATATGCAAAGGAGCTCCTGCTACGAAACGAGCCCTGTTTGTAATCCTGGGGGAACTCCAGCTGCCCACCTTGAGGCTGGTAACCCTAGAGAAGGTTGAATTTTGAGGGCAGGATACAGTGATTCACTAATCTTGGTGCCAGCAAAAAATAAACAAGAGGATATCATTGGCCTGAATGCCTCATTTGCAACGAGCGAATTTGGGGGAGCAGTTGGGGGGAGCATGTGAACCCCGACTCTGCTGATCAGATTTTGCCAGGGCTGCTGTTCAAGTCTGAGACAAGCTTGGACCTCTGCCTTGGCCGGTGACACCAGAATCGTCAATATGGTCTCTGTACATCCTGGGCTCAACCGTGCCAAACTGGTAAAGGTCAGCCATTATAGTTATTTTAGTCTGAGACCTTTTAGGGAATGTATTCTTCTCATACAATAATATGGAAAAAGGGACAGAAATGGGCAACCAAACCGATGAAGTGGGGAGAAACATCTTCCATACAAGAAAAGGCTGAAGGGGACTTTCAGGTTTGTGAAAAAGAGGACAGGGGTCCGGGAGAGAAGCACAATGAAGGATTAAAAATTATGCTCGGTGCAAAGAAAGTGAACAGAATGTTTTCTCCCTTGGACCACTGACTAGACCCTGGGGATGCCACTGAAAGTAATCAGGAGTAGATTCAGGAAAGGGGAAAAAGAAAATTACACAGTGCACAATCACTGTCATGGGACATGACCCATACCCGAGCCAAAAAGTAGTCAGGCTGACCAGATGTGGGCTAAACTTTTGTGTTCAGTCTTCAGCAACTCCACAGTTTTTGCAAGCCTCAACTGCAATGAGGGCCTTTGCCCTGGGGTGTCTCATTCCCTGATCTATTTGTCATTTTTTTGTATGTTGCATTATATACCCTGATGGCACCGGGATCATTTTGATCTACAGCAGCACTAAAAGGGGGAAACTGAAAGAAGCATGAAATTGAGACTTTTCGAAAATATCCTTCTGTTTTTTCCCTGGTGTCTTGGTGGCTGTTCAGTTCCATTCATTGCCAAATGGAAATACTAAATAAAGGGCTGGTTTAAAAAACCTTGGTGGCAGGTTCAGCATATTTTTATGAAAGGTAAGACCCTTACACCCCATACCACACTAGTAAAAGTACACTTCTTGTTTTCCAGTTTGGTGTAGTGGTTAAGAGCACGGACTCTGATCTGGGAGAACCAGGTTTGATTCTCCAGTCCTCCACATGCAGCTGCTGGTGTGACCTTGGGTCAGTCATAGGTTCTGTCAGAGCTGTTCTCTCCAGGGCAGTTCTCGAGAGAGCTCTCTCAGCCCCACCTACCTCACAGGGTGTCTGCTGTGGGGAGGGGGAAGGGAAGGGGATTGTAAACCGCTCTGAGACTCCTTCGGGTAGTGAAGGGCGGGGTATAAATCCAATCTCTTCTTCTTGATAGGGCAGGGATCCCAAACATGTTTCTCGTGGGTGCCACAGTTCTCCCTGACAACTTACTTGGTACCCACCAAGTGTTTTTAAAAACTAGGTGAGACCAAGTGGGAGGGTCCTGCCAGCAGGACTTCTGATTGGTCACTGGAGATCTCAATGGCTGTTCAGGTTAAAATAATGTTGTTTTGGAGGCAGCTGGCACCCCACTCTTGGTTCTGTTCTCTCTCTTGCTCTTCTTTCCCAGCACATTTTTTAAACTTACTCCCCTTGTCCCCTGCACTTGCTCTTCCTCTGTGTGTATGTCGCTCCACTTCCCACGGCGGCCATTTTGTGGTGGCACCCACACCCCTGTTGTAAGAATTTCAAAGGTACCAACAAGCTCAGAAACAGTGGAGCCCGTTGTCTTAGGGCCAAGACAGATACATGGCAAAGAGGTCCACTGACTGTCATCTGTCATAACAGCTAATAGGATCCTCCACGCTGAGAGGAAGTATACCTCTGAATGCCAGTTGTTGAGGGTGTCAGCAGCAGGATATTCAGGCAACCCCCCCCCCCCAATCACTGAAATCAACTACAATGGGTTGGCTACTGTGAGAAACAGAATACTGGGCTACAAAGTACCACTGCTCTGATCCAGCAGGGCATCTGTTCTGACATCTAATCTACCCTTTGGGATGTGTTAGCCCCAATTTGCCCACCCCACCCCAAGAAAGGTGCAAAAAAGAGTTTTTAATGTGCCTGAGATCATCTCACTTTACTGTGATCTGAGGTCACATTCAGAGTACTGCTTGGCCCCAAAGTAGAGATCTTTGCCAGGCTCCACTTTCCACGCATGCCAGAGTAGATATAATAACGGCAAAAATGCATTACCGCATCCCCATAAAGCAAAATCCTCTCTTTAGTCATCCTGAGTACTTAGAAGCCCCTTTGCACATAAAATGCTCCCAGAAAGCAGATATTTGTTGTGCTCAATCCCATCCCTTTAACCTCTACAGCAATGCTGCCCTAACAAACAGAATGCTCCAGTATTAAATATGTGCTACAACACCGCCTTACGCAGCAGCTATGTGATTAATTAAAATTTACAAGAGCCAACCGCGCACTCCTAAACATATTTCTTGGCGTCGGCACCCATAGCTCTGTGCCAATAACCTCTTAAAATGAACGACAACCTCAGAGCTGACCTTTGGGAGCTGTGAAGAGCCTTGCTTAAGATGCTTCATAACTCAAGAAAAGAAAGGGAAGAGAGATGGATTTGAATGAAGATGGAAACCCATCTGATACACTAATAGATGGGGGGGTTTGGACAGCCCAAGGGAAACCCAGTTTGTAAATTGCACACCAGAGATGCATGGCTACAAACACCAGGAATGCAGAGAACAGTGCATAAATGTTTTCAGTCAATGCATAATAAAATATAAATATGGAAGAAACAGCAGGTTTCACCTGATTCGGCAGGTGAACCTCAGTTGGCCATTCCCAGACCACCAGTATCACCCACACCCTTAGAGCACCACAGACAGAGGCTGAGAACAGAGCTACAGACAAGACAGCGAAGTGCACACTTCCTGGCTCAATGCCAGCTATTTGCTAATGACAAAGATGAGTAGCTGCAGGATTGCTTCTGAGCAGCTGGCGGCAAGCATGACACTTACGCTTGGGGCTATAAAAAACAGCCCAGAGAGGTTGTTATGCCTGCATGCAACAAGTACTAAAATGCTAAGCCACCAACTCTGCCCTGCCTGATTTCTGAACCCCTGACCTTGGACTGAATGGCTCTGCCTTGCCTGACTTCTGGACCCCTGCCTTGCCTGACTTCTGGCATCTGATACTTGGAGCCTACAAGCCAGTACACTGGCTCTCCTAGATTTTAGGCTGACACTCTAACCGCTAGACCATATTGCCTCCCCAGTTCATAGCTCTGCTACAAAAGGTGCAAGACTTCCTCACTGCAGTGAGCCCCCCGCCATGTTACTTTGCTCACCCTTGCCATTTGTCTCTGTTTATTATATACCAGTAAAAATGAAGAATCCCTGATACCCTCTCTGTGCACGAAGCTGAAGAGAACCTTCTGAAAAAATTCCTGTTTAACATCTCCCACAAAGGCTATCAAACCAGATCTACAGAACGATGCTCCCTGAATGTTTCAGAGTTCAGGACTGGGGGATCTGGTTGATCAACTGGCTTTGGGGAGCCAAGGAGGTGGGGCAAGCATCTAGCGCATTCAAAAGCCGGTCCCTTCTTACCCCGCGACACCTTCAGCTGTGACCAACAGAAAGGCAACACTGAACACGTGTTCAAAATCTGGACAGTGTTGTAAGTCAGCTCCCGAATGCCACCTGTCCTCTCCCGTCCTCTGTTTGCATCACTGCTCCAATTTATCATTCTGTGACTATTAAAAGGGCATTGTGTCAGAAGCACCATTGGAGTGCTGTTGTAATTCTTCTTGATCGACAGTTCAGGTTTAATGAGCGTTGTCGCCAGGGAGGGCCACGGGCAAGAAGGAAGCCCTAAATAGACCTGTCACAGAGAGGCTGAAGAGACACGCTGGAGCTCAAACACTTACAATCTTTTCTTTTTTTAAAAAAAAATCTATTCCCAATTAGACATGTTTACCAGAGCCTACAATCTATAAACGATGCCTGCTTCGTTTCTATTAATCAATTAGAGCGGTCATTCAGAATTTACGACTGGATTGCTCTGTATGGCACCGATATGCCACAGCCTTCCCAGAAGATCAGTTGTCAGCTATAGTCTGAGCTTCATTTGCAGGGGAGAGGCACAGATGTGGCTGGTGAGCCTCGGGTTGGTAGTAAGGGTGGGTAGGGCTAAGATCCCGAATTGGCACAATCAGGAGACTGCTGAGTCCTAGGGGCTCCGGGAGGGCCCACAAAGGGATCCACCATTATGACGCCCCATCCCCTCCTTCCCTTATTGTGCACCCATACATATGTTGGGACTTGGCTCCTCCTCTTCCTCTGGAAGCCCCCGCATTGTCACCGGGAATTCCGGAATGATCTCCCACTTCCTGTTGGGAGGGCTGCTGGGAAAGGTAGTGAAGCAAAGCCCTTTCATGCAAGCATTATGGAGGTGGGAAATCCCAATGTTATCTTGGATGATGTCCCTTTTCTTGATGAAAAGGGCGGTCAGGCAAGTCGGGAGAAAACTACCCTTACACGAGAGAAGTTTATTCTGCTGCCTCCCCAGAGACATCTCCAGTGGAGAAACAGAAGACACCCCAGAAACCGTCAATCTTTTAGTCCCTGGTCCAGAGAGGCACTGGAAGGAGTGAAGTAGCAACACTTGGTTCCTTTTAGCTCCACCTCACCAGCTCCAAAGAAGGGAGGGAGGGAGAACATGATGGTGTTTCACAAATCATGCTAATGCACTTAGTGGGGGGGGGGCAGTGTTCCCTCTGAGCTGAGTTTTTAGCCTCCAGCTCACACATTTGTGTCTCAGCTCAGGAAGGATGGCTCCAGAGCAAACTAATTTATGCAGAAGCCAAACTGCTGGCTCACAACTTCAATGCCAGTAGCTCACAAAGTAGTGTTTTTGCTCACAAGACTCCACAGCTGAGGGGGAGCATGGGTAGGAGGAAAGCATTTTCCTCCCATACACCCCAAATACTACCCCATACTTCACAAGATTACCCAGTCATTCCAGCTATTGTGAATGGCCCGAGCTGTCTTGCCAACGAGGGGGGAGAAATCCCAGCTCCTAAATTCCAAAGCAGAGTCTTTGCAAAACGGCCCGGCAGCAGGCTTGTCAAAATGAACCCGGCGGGTGGGCTCCTGTTCTTTCCCGTCCCCTTCTGGGTGAGTGGCACCTCCATTCTAAACTGGCATTCACACCACTGCAAGAGGGAACCTGCGTCCTTTCTTCCTCGTTCCCCACAATAGGGCCTGAGGGGCCGGTTCACCAGCGCAGAGAGTGGAAGAGGAGGATGGCTTCTGAATGGGAGAAAGGGGTTCTTTGCTTAAGCAGAGAAAGAGACAGAATATGCACCCCAGGGGTCTTCAGCACACACTTTGCATAGACTGGCTGGGGCTATTCACCAAGTCAACGCAACAGCTTCTTGGCCCAGACGGCAAGAAAGAATCTACACCCGGTTCCCTCCAAGGGGGGGACAACACCCCAAATTTAAACTTGGATAGGTTTTTGCTTTGCTTTTATTTTTTGCACTGGGAAAAAAGCGCACTTGTCTCACATTGCTCTTCTGTCTGAGTTCTAAACCCCGTTCCCCAGATTTTAATGCCAAAGACATTTGTCAATGCCATCAGAACAAGCTGTTCAGGAAGCTGGGGTTGTATCCTCGAAGGCAGCATGACATAGTGGTTAGACTAAGACCCGGGAGGCCCAGGCTCAAATGCCCTCTCTGCCAGAAAGCTCACCAGGTGAGCTTGGGCCAATCAGCCACTCTCTTTCAGCATAACCTACCTCTCAGCTGCCTAAAAATACAGAAATTCAACCAATGCAGATGTCACACAACCAGGTCTATTATGCTAATAAGTTCCTGCTGGGCTTTTTCTTCCAAAAAAGCCCAGCAGGAACTTATTAGCATAATAGACCACACCCAACAGCAGAAACTCATTAGCATATTAGGCCACACCCCTGACAGCGCAGCTCCCTCCCAGGATCGGCTTCCCCAGGTGCCTCGTGGCTTGCGGCACGCCTGGGGAACCCGAGGAGGGGAGGCAGTTTAAACTGCCTTCCCTTCCTGGATCAACTTGGCTTCCCCAGGTACCCTGGTGGCTTGTGAGGCACCTGGAGAACCCGGGGGGGAAGGGAGGCTGTAGGCCTGGCCAACTCAGAAGCCAGCCGGAACTCCGTTCCTGTGAGTTCCTGCCCCAAAACAGCCCTACCCAAAGGAGTCTCAGAGCGACTTACAAACACACAACACTTGAGCTTATCCCTGTTCGTTTGTTTCTTGTATGGCAGTAGTTAAAGACCCTGGAGCCCAAGTGGGGGTGGGGGGGCAGGAATGGTAATCTTGTTCACAGCACTTGGTTAAGACTGCTTCTCTTTTTTTAAAAAAATGATGTTTTGACGTCATGTCACAGCTGACATTAGACAACCCCATAGGGTTTTCAGGGCAAGAGAAGTTCAGAGGCAGTTTGTCATTGCCTGCCTCTGCGTAGCAACCCTAGGCTTCCTTGGTGGTCTAACTAGGAACAAAAAGGGCGGCGGGGGGAACTGAACCTAGGGCTCGGATCCAGAACCTGAAAAGGTTAGTCAAGTAGAATAGAGGACAAAGAAGAGGAGGAGGAGGAGGAGGAGGAGGAGATTGGATTTATATCCCACCCTTCACTCACTTGGAGTCTCAGAGTGGCTTACAAACTCCTTTCCCTTCCCCTCCCCACAACAGACACCTTGTGAGGTAGGTGGGGCTGAGAGAGCTCTGAGACTACTGTCCTTGAGAGAACAGCTGGTACGGAGCTATGGCTTGCCTGAGGTCATCCAGCAGGTGCAAGTGGAGGAGCGGGGAATCAAACCCGCTTCTCCCAGATTAGAGTCTGCGCACATAACCACTACACCAAACTGGCTCTCAAATATCCATTGAATATATAGTCCTCAAAAATCCATTTAGTATATATAAAAGCTTAATATATGGTGTATAAAAATACATGTATTTATTAACAAAGACTTAAAAAATATATAGGGGCCCGATCACACCTCATGTAAAAATAACTGATTCTAACACACAAGGGTGAATAGACTTGACCTGATGCATTTCGGCCTGTATAGGCCTTCTTCCGAGGTCAAACACAGTCAGGAACATATTGACTTAAATAATATTACAGTATAATCATACACTCATACAATACAGATACAAGTTGGACCAGAAAAGAATTGCTGTAAAAAACAGAAAAGGGGGGGAATGAAATACATATAATAAAATGAATAACTAAATTATAACTATATTCTACTGAAAAACATAGTGACTTACTTCCAAAGTGAAACCACTAGGCAAAGAATAGAAGTATAAACAAGGCCTCCAAAGATGCAGTCACATGCCAACTGATATTTCACTGATTTCCAAATACTAGCTGGGGTTGACCCTGCTTAGCTTCCCAGATCTGAGACAATCGGGCTAGCTGCTACAGCTGTGGGTGATAGTGTGCCTGCGTGGGAAGGGAGGAAGGGACAGTGTCTCTGTGGACAAAGACACGTTGCCCACACAAATGCTATTTATTTACTTCATTTATACCCCACATTTCTCCCCTTTGGGACCCAAGGGGGCTGTCAATATTCTCTGCTTCTTCATTTTATCCTCACAACAACCCTGGGAGGTAGGTGTGGTTGAGAATGTGTGACTGATCCAAGGTCACCCAGCGAGCTTCCATCGCAGAGTGGGGGTTCTGGACTCAGGTCCCCCAGATCATAGCCCGACACTCTTAACTGCTGCATCACATTGGCACTGTGAGCAATCCAAGGCACGTTTGCATCCATCGTCACAGCGCCCCCACCTCCACCCCCACCCCAGTATTTCCCAGTTCACGTGGGGCACTCAGCACGGGAAGGCTCAGTCCTCAAAGAACTTAGAGCACCAATGCCGGAGGGACTAACAGCTTTGATGGGCAGGCCACAGAATCGACTGTGCAGAAGAAAATCCAAAATCAGCACCTCGGTCAGCGCACTGTGGGACCCAGAGACTAGGCTGAAAGTGCAATCCTGAACAGAAACAGACTCTCAATCCATTGAAGTCAATGGGTTTAAAAAGGTAAAGGTTTCCCTTGCTCGAAAGCCAGTCGAATCCGACTCTCGGGGGTGGTGCTCATCTCCATTTCCAAGCCGAAGAGCCAGCGCTGTCCAAAGACTTTTTCCATGGTCATGTGGCCGGCATGACTTAACACCGAGGTGCATGGAAAGCTGTTACCTTCCCACTGAAGTGGTACCAATTTATCTACTTGCATTTTCTTGCTTTCAAATTGCTAGGCTGGCAGGAGCCGGGGCCAGAGATGGGAGCTCACTCTGTCACGCGGCACTCGGGTCTCAAACTGCTGAACTAATGACCTTCCGGTCTGCAGTTCAGAAGAGAAGAAGAGATTGGATTTATACCCTGCCCTTCACTACCCAAAGGAGTCTCAGAGCGACTTACAAACTCCTTTCCCTTCCTCCTCCCCACAACAGACACCCTGTGGCGTTGGTGGGGCTGAGAGAGCTCTGACAGAAACTGCTCTTTTTCAAGAACAGCTGTGCCAGAACTATGGCTTGCCCAGGGTCATCCAGCAGGTGCAAGTGGAGGAGTGGGGAATCAAACCCGGTTCTCCCAGATTAGAGTCCGCGCACTTAACCACTACACCAAACAGTGTAGAAAGCTGCAATTCTGCTTACCGTTGCACAAGAGGGCAGCAATCTTTTGCGTGTGCACTTGGGAGTAAGCGCATCCGAATCAGAGAAATTTGCTTCCGAGTAGACAAGCACAAAGCTGAGCTGCCGGTCAACCAACCTGATCTCTTTCAGGAAAAATATTAATCTGGAGTGTTGATCCAGAAGGTCTGGCACTTGCTGAGGAGCTTACTATGTGGTAAGCCCTGCATCCCTGGAGGAAATCGGTTCTCTGTTAAAGAGAGATGTGGGGATTCTTTCTGCTGTCCTTGCTTTGGGCGTGAAATGGCACGGAATAGTCAGATCTCAGAAGCAAAACTCGCTCGGTACTTGGATGGGAGACCACGAAGGAAGACTTTGCACAGGAAGGCAATGGCAAACCACCTCTGCTCGATCGCTTGCCTTGAAAACCCCCTGGGGTCGCCCATACATCAGCTGAGACTTGAAGGCACTTTACAGACATCCTTGCTTTATCGCATCCATCTGTTTGCTGCTCACTTTTGCTCCCACCCATTCATAACTAATGCCTACTCCACATGAACACATGTGAAGCTGCCTTTTATTAAATCAGACCGCTGGTCCATCAAGTTCAGTATTGTCCAGACCGGGGTGGCCAAACTGTGGCTCAGGCGCCACATGCGGCTCTTTCACACATATTGTGCAGCTCCCGGCAGGGTGGCTGGGGAAGTGAAGGGGAGGCATGCCTCCCCAGCTGGTCTTCCCTTCCCCAGCCAGCGTTCCCCTCCCTGGGGAGGCTTGAGATGGGGGGGAAGAGAAAGAAAGCAACTTTAAATGTGTTCTCAAAGCTGGGTTGGACAAAGCCCTCCCCCCAAGCTGGGCTGGACAAAGCATTTGTCTCTTCAAATATCTTTAAATATCAATATCTGCTTTTACCCCTTTTGTTTTTATGTCTGGCAGTCTTATTTAATGTTAATAAAAAAGCAAATTTGCATATTTTCCAACAAAAATGTGTGTGTGATATTTGTTCCTGTTTTGCGACTCTCGGACCTCTGATGTTTCTTCTGTGTGGCTCTTCCGTTAAGCGAGTTTGGCCACCCCTGGTCTACACAGACCGGCAGCAGCTTTTTGGGGTCTTAGGCAGAGGTCTCTCACATCATCTCTTACCTGATCCTTTTAACTGCCGGGGATTGAACCTGGGAGCCAGTGTGGTATAGTGGTTAAGAGATTAAGGTGGACTCTAATCTGGAAAACTGGGTTTGATTCCCCACTCCTCCACATGCAGCCAGCTGGGTGACCTTGGGTCAGTCACAGTTCTCTCAGAACTGTTCTCTCAAGAGCAGTTCTCTCAGAGCTCTCTCAACCCCACCTACCTCACAGGGTGTCTGTTGTGGGGAGAGGAAGGAAAGGGGATTGTAAGCCACTCTGAGACTCCTTAGAGTAAAGGAAAGTGGGGTATAAAACCCCCCCACTGCATCTCCTCGCCAGTCAAGCAGGCATCTGGGGGATTACACTTCCCCCACTACACTACACTACACAAGGTGCCACGCTTCAGACACATTCAACATGGTGTCCAAAACATCAGAGGGGAGAAATATTCTCCCACCTGCCTACCGGCTGGCTGGCTGCCTAGCCCCTGCAGAAAGGCCCAGTTCCAGGGATTTTCTAGGCCCAAGAGGACACACCACTTTCTGCTTCCACCTGCAGGAGCAAGCTGGGCCACAGTGGAGCTCGGAGCACCACGGAGGCTCCAGCTCAGACCTAGCCAATCTGCACGGGGTCAAAAGGGGGTGACATGTGTAGGTCATGGCCACCATCTCCTTCCCACGTGTCTGGCAGCCAGGTGTACGCTGAACCCCAGCGCCATGTTGCAATGGCCTCAAGCAGCCATGTGGGTGACTTACATGGACAGTCAGCCTTGGGCCACGGGCCCTGGCCTGTAGCGCGTGACGCAGGAGGGTTGGCGGGGCAAGGAAGGAATTTCCCAGCCACCTAGGAACAAACGGCATCTCTGCAGTTACTTCTTTCCCCATTCGTCTTCCAGACCTATGGAACAGATGGGACGTCTGCAATTTGTTCTTTCCCGTTTTTTTTTTAAAATGCTCATTTCAAAACAAAGGCAGGGCCTTATTAAAGAGGTCTGCACCATCCTCTGGTATCTCTGGGACCAGCCTGCCAGTGGAGGTGGGAATCCCCAGAGCGTGGGCAAGGACACCTCCTCGGGAGCAGGGGGAGGGAGGCATCACTCTCCTCTGAGGTTCTCTCACCTTCCCTCTAGCTAAGGGGTTGCCCTGGTGACTGCCTCCCGAGATGGTCCAGAGAGAGGCTGTCCCCTGTCCTCAGCATCCCAGGATTCCTCCAGGTCTGGACGGATTTAGATCCTGGGCTATGAGAATGACATCTCCCCATAGAAGTCAACTGTTATATCGGTGGGGGGAGTAGGGAGGAACCCAATGGGGTGGATAAACCTCCTTCCTTCTCCTACAGCCACAGTACATAGTCCATGTCTTGCAGGGAGCCACTTCCACAATCGCCATCAACCAAAAGAACCACGTTGGCTTCCATCCATCCCTGGCATGAGCCGGCCTACCTCTCAAAGCTCAAAGCTTGCTCGTTCCCTCCAATGGCCACTGTTTCGAGGTAGGAACGACCGGCCAGCCACAAGTCCCAGGAGGCAAAGGCCTTGTCCACTTTCCTAAAACACGGGGGAGGTACCACATTGGGGAACCGTGCTCAGAAGAGTCACCAGTGGCTCTTCAGCCAGTATGTGACTATCACTGTCCTAGAGACTCCAGCCACTGAGAATCAAGACTGTTTCCATCAGCACAGCCCTATCTGTTCATTTGTATCATTCCATTTGGGGTCCAAACCCAGAGAGCCAGTTTGGTGTAGTGGTTAAGTGCGCAGACTCTAATCTGGGAGAACCGGGTTTGATTCCCCACTCCTCCACTTGCACCTGGCTGGATGACCTTGGGCAAGCCATAGCTCTGTGCCAGCTGTTCCCTCAAGGACGGCTTGGGAAAGAGCTCTCTCAGCCCCACCTACCTCACAGGGTGTCTGTTGTGGGGAGGGGAAGGGAAAAGGAGTTTGTAAGCCGCTCTGAGACTCCCTTGGGGAGTGGAGGGCGGGGTATAAATCCAATCTCTTCTTCTTCTTCTTCTTGTTTCTGGGTCATGCTAGAGTGACAGAACACTGGCCACGAAGCTTGTGCGTGCATGCACCCAAGTATTTATAGCCCACCTTTTCAGCCAAATAGGTTCTCAAGGCCATTTGTAATGGTATCAAAATCATGCAGTAAAAGCAAGGCATCAGAAGGGGAAAACGGACAGTGTCGCAAACAACACAAAGTGTCAAAACATACCAGAGAGCCATATGTTGTAGTGGATATACCGTCGGACTAAGATTTGGGAGACCCAGGTTCGAATCCCCGCCCTTGCCTGCTGGGTGACCTTGGGCCAGTCACACGCTGTCAGCCTAACCTACGTCACACAGTTGCTGCACGAACAAAATGGAGGAGAAAAGAAAGATGTAAGCCACTCTGGATACCCACTGCGGGAAAAGGAGGGGGAAAATGACAGCCACAATGTCCCCTCTAAGCTGCGTAGTCTTGTGAGCAAAAACTCTACTTTGTGAGCTACTGGCATTAAAGTTGTGAGTGCGTGATTTGGCAACTGCATGAATTAGTTTTCTTTGGAGCCATCCTTCCTGAGCTAAGACAACAATATGTGAGCCAGAGGCTAAACATTGTGAGCTAGCTCACACTAACTCAGCTTAGAGGGAACACTGGCCACAAGTAAATGCCATAAATCCCATACTGATTCCCCGAAGACTGTAGTGGGGAGGGAACAGTCTTCCCCCTGCCCACTCAGGAGTGTCAAATAAAGACATCCTTTGGGACATTCCACAGCCTTGGTGCCACCACCTAAAAGATCTAGCTTTATGCTGCCACCACCGAACATTCAATAGATGCAACATTCTGGGAAGATGACCCTAGTGTGTGTGGACAGATAATAGCCCATAATACCTCTAAACACTACTCTTGCACAGGTTATATAAGTCCAAGTTCCAATTCATTACAAACCCTTTCCAATACTTTTTCCCCCCTCTTCCCGAAGGTGTAGTTATATAACATTTGAGTTTTACCCTTCCCCCTCTCCCAACCCCCCCCCCCCCAAATCTACTGGCAATTCAGTGTTCAGAGAATTAAGCTCTCCCCCCCCCCAAAAAAAAAACTGAAAACACAAGAAAAGCTCAGTGACAGGAGGTTGAAGGAAGTCTCTGCTTTTCACCAGCCTCCCAGCCTCCCACACGCGATCTTAATTCATCAGCAGACAAAGCCCGTCCTTTGTCTTGGCGGCTCCATCTCCGCCATTCATTTCGGGTGAGACACAGCAGCACCCAGTAATCAGATGCTGGAAGTGGAAGTGGGGGGGGGGGGACAGAGAAAAGAAGATTCAACCCACCCCCACCGCCGCCACCCCAAATTCATCCTGTTATTTTAATAAAAAGACAAGGGGAAAGGCCGAAAGGGAACCTGGTTGGATCAGCCCAAATGTCAACATAGACCAGCATCCGATCTTGCATGGTTAGTTTTGTCAGCTCTGTGTTGGGAAATACTTGGAGATTTGGGGGGCGAAGGCTGGAGCGAGCGGGGTTTGGGGACAGGGAGGATCCTCAGTGGGTTAAAATGCCACAGAGTCCACCCTACAAAGGAGCCATTTCCTCCAAAACTTGAGCATTTGGAGACCAACTGTAATAGCAGGAGATCTCCAGGTGCCACCTGGAGGTTGGCAGCACTAGACACGGTGGCCAAGTAGATGAGCCAAAAATGACCGCAAGCAGGGCAGCCGCCCTCCCCACCTGAGCATGAGACGGTGCCGTATCCTGAGCCAGTCCACCAAGGTCAACATTGTTTGCTTTGACTGACAGCAGTGCTCCAGTAGAGGTCCTTCCCGTCGCTCTCCAGGGTCTCAGGCAGAGGCGATTCACATCTGCCACTTGTTCCTTTTAACCGGAGAAGCCAGGCATTGAACCCAGTACCTTCTGCACGCCAGGCAGAGGCTCTACCACACAGCACCGTCCCCAGCCCTATCCTCTGCTGTTGCCCCTCCTCTAGCAACTGGCACATTCAATGGTTTTCATCCAATTGATCAGCTGCCTCTCTAGATTTGACAACCGGTGTAGCACGGCGTCAAGATGAGGGCCTGGAAGCCCCAGGTTTGAATCCCCCACTCATGCCAAGGATGGGTGACTTTGGGACGGTCACTGTTATCTCAGACTAACCTTCCTCCCAGGATTGCTGGGAGGACCAAAGGGGTGTGGGAAAGAGGTCCACATATACTGAGTTTCTAGGAGGAAGGAGAAGGGATACAAATGTCTAGGTAGATGGTTATTTCTTCTCCAGATCTAGGATATCTTTCGGAGGTGGGTTGACTGGAAAGGTGTGTGTGTTTATGTGTGTGTGTGTGAGAGAGAGAGAGAGAGAGAGACCATCAGGTTACAGCTGACTTACTGGGTTTTCAAGGCAAGAGAAGTTCAGAGGTGGTTTGCCAGTCCCTGCGTCATGATGACCCTGGTATTTCTTGGTGGTCTCCCATCCAAATCCTAGCCAGGGCAGACCCTACTTCGCTTCTGGTATCTGATGAGATCAGTCTACCCAGGCCAGGTTCCTTATGTATCAGGCTAGCCTGAGCTATCCAGGTCAGGGGGTAAAAGGCATACCCAGGGCTTTTTTTGTAGAAAAAGCCCAGCAGGAACTTATTAGCATAATAGGCCACACCACTGACAGCACAGCTTATTAGCACATTAGGCCACACCCCCATGTTGCCAGAAGAGTGGTCATCCAGCCACACCCACCTTTTGCTTCTTATTCTTTTTACCTTGTTTGTTGTCAAAAGCCAGGGCTTTTTTGGAGCAGGAATTAATTTGCATGTTAGGCCACATACCCCTAATGTAGCCAATCCGAATGAGTTTCTGCTGCTGGGTGTGGCCTATTATGCTAATGAGTTCCTGGTGGGTGTGGCCAACTCAGGAGCCAGCCGGAACTCCGTTCCTGTGCGTTCCTGCCCAAAAATAGCCCTGGGCATACCATATTCTAAATGTGGTCGTCATACTATAGATAACTTCACAGGGATCCACCTCACGTTATTTCCATTTCTAATCATTCTTAATATTGAGCGCGCCTTGTTTTGCTGCTGCCCAGCACTGACTTGACATTTTCAGAGTGCTTTCCATGATGACCGCAAGACCTATTTCTGAGTTGGTAACACAACCAATTTAGGTCTGACGTGGAGATGGGAGTTTAGGGAGTCATTACATTGTCCTCCCACTTTGCACTTTCACTGAATGTCCTCTGTCATTCTGTCACCCAGCTTGGAAAAGTCCTTTTTAAGGAGCTCTTCACAGTTTGCTTGGAATTTTTCACTTCTGAATAATTCAGTGCCAACTGCCTCTTGGTTTCCTTACTACTGTACTGTTTTGGACCGATTCATAAATGGTAGGAATTGAGGCTGAGAGGTTTAACTAACTAGCAAGTCAATCAAGCCTAAGACTGTCCGATTAGAATTTCCTTCCCAAATAACCTCTAGGGCAGTCTTCTACTTTTCTGCATTTGGGTACCTTTATTTATTTGCATTATTTATACCTCACCTTTCCCCCCCAGTGGAGACCCAGAATGCTTTACATCCTTCTCCTCTCATCCACTTGATCCTCGCAACAACCCTGTGAGGTAGAGAAGGCTGCATGTGTGCCTGGCTCAATGTCACCCAGCAAGCCTCCATGGCAGAGTGGGGGCGCAGACCTGGGCCTCCCAGGATCCAGGTTGAACCTCGATACCAAACTGGCTCCCTATACATTCTAATTCATTGTGCAGTTGAGAGGATTTCCTCTCAGTCACTCTGCTCTGGACGCCAGTCTCTCCTGAATCTTTGCTGCACTTTCTGAAATTAATTCCAGAGCCCCTGACCTGGAAAGCCCAGGCAAGCCCGATCTAGTCAAATCTCAGAAGCTAAGCAGGGTCGACTCTGGCAAGTACTTGGATGGGAGACCTCCTTGGAATACCTGAGGTGGGAGGCGGGGGCAGGCTTTATACAGCCACCTCTCTGAATATCCTCCAGGCCCCCAATAGGACTCAGTCACCAGAGGCCGCCATGACTTCCAGGTACTCACATACACACACGCACATATGAAAAATACAAAAAAACCCAATAAAACAAAATAAACTCCAGAACTGGAGCATACACAGTTCAGTGCAGCTTTCAGTTTGATCCCCCTCTTTCCCTCTTCCTCTGCCTTATCATTATGTATAACACATACTGATTTTAAAAAGAGCAAAAAAGTAATTTTATGCGATTGTACATACGACGACAGAAAGGTTTTTCTGCTGAATATTACCAGCCTACAAATCTCCTGCACATGTCTAAGCAATACTGCAAGAATATTTATTTTAATAAATGTTTGCCACCCGACAACTCTGTCCCAAAATTTTGCTCTTGAAGCAACTAACCTTTGCCAAGTGATTGGGCAACAACATCTATTTTAAGTGCTTTATCATGGGCAACATTTAGAGCAGGGCCCCCCATTGGTGCCACAGCGCCTACCAACACCCTTCCTGCTGCCCGCCAAGTGTTTTTAGAAAGTCGGCAGGGCCGGGTGGGGCTTTTGCTCAGCAAAGCTTCTGATTGGCCATGGCAGATTAGATTGGCCATGCAGATTTTTTTTTTTAAGTTGCTTTGGCGGCCGCTGCCACCACAGCACAAGAATTCTCATGTTGTGCCCGAAGGTAAGCTGCAGTAGCCATTTCGTGGCTGGCTCCACCTCTTGTGGCAGCTGTTTTGTGGCTTTGCCCACCATGCTGTGTCAGAATTCTAAAGGTGCCCACAAGCCTAAAAAAAAGTTGGGGAACCCTAAAGAGGAGAGAAAAATACTCAGAGAACAGAAGGAACAAAAAAGCTGTAACAGACTGCCTAAACACAGTGCTGGGGACGAAATGGGGCAAAACACCAGGACCCAAATGCGATTGTGGAGCAGCCCCACCACACGAATGTGAGTGGGGACCCAATGATCCTGCTAAGAAATACTCCCACAGCTTCTAAACAAGACCCAGTAGGCAATTTGAAGTGACAGTGTGTGTGTGTGAGAGAGAGACACAGACAGACAGACAGACAGACCGAAGGGGAGTCCCAGGTAGACCCTGGGTGATCATAAGGCATGTTCCTTTTTAGGCTGGTTGTTCATGAGGGTCTTTGCTGCCTTTCACACACACACACACACACACACACACACACACACACACAGACGTTTCTTTTGTTTCTCTGGCCAAATGGGCTTGCAGGTTTTTGACACAATACAAAACCCCATTTAACCAGAGAAGAAAATGGAATGGGCCCAAATGCGATTGTGGAGCAGCCCCACCACAGGAATGTGAGTGTCCTGCTTTCCAGGGAGATGTGACAGAGCTCGCTGAAGTCTCCCCAGCTGTGACTGAGTGGATTGAAAAATTAGTTATCAGTATTTCGGGAGACTACCCAACCAAGTCTACATACCCGTTGTATCAACTCGGTTCCATATTTTATATTATTATATGCTTCCTGTGTGTAACTCTGCCATATGTAAGAGAAATAAATGCCTGAAATTAAAATACTGAACAGTGGCTGGTTCTTAACACAACAGAGCCAATCTGGACGCACCACCCGGACATCTGACTTCCAAAAGCCACAGGGGAAAGTTGGGCAGAGAGAATTTCAGGCACATCTCTAATTCGTTTTGCACAGTGATTTTTTCTCTCTCTCCTCTTCTCCAGATGCCATTTTTAATTACAGCTTCTCTGGCTAACGTACAAGCTGTCATTTCTGCTCGGAAAACAGCTTTCTTTGAAAATCAAACTCTTGTGGTTTCCTCTTATTACCGTAGCTAATAAAAGCTAATGTCTTGCCTAGTTTTCTTCCTCCCTGAGTTCTAATGAACGCATGCAAGGCTGCGTTCAGATTTCACAACGAACTACGGTTTAGTTAAGCCGCAGTTTGCTGCAGAAGGCTAACTGACGTACATAACAGGCTGCTGTTTATTCACGGGTTCCACTTAGTCGGCTGCCTGCCTCCTTTGCCTGCCTTCAAGCAGAGTCCCTGGGGGCTATCTTGAGTCCCTCTTGCCTTGGCCAACAGCTTGCAGATCCTTCAATAGGTGTGCAGCCCACTCACTATTGGTCAGCTGCAATACATAGGGCAGGGAAAGGAACAGGGCGCTTAGGAGAAGCCAAGCCAACTGCTCCCTCTTGGCTAAGGATCCTCGATCAGCCACTCTCTAGCTGTGATCACACACACTAAATAATCCCCTTTCAATCCACTTCCGGTGCACTTTCCAGCTGGCAAAATTCAGTTGGAAAGTGCACTGAAAGTGGATTATTTGGTGTGCGTGACCACAGCCTCTTTCCCTCCTATCTGTCTAGCTACTCCAACGCATTCCTGGACTAAACTGTGTTGTAAACAGAACAGAACTTTGATAGCCCTCTCTAGCTATTTGGCCACACTTCGTATTATTTTTCCCTCCATCACAATTTATTTTTAAAAGGTCAGGAAAAACACACACACATGATAGCTGTTAGGTTAGTGTTTCTAAGGAGGAGGAAGAGGAGATTGGATTTATACCCCGCCCTTCACTACCTGAAGGAGTCTCAGAGTGGTTTACAAACTCCTTTCCTTCCCCTCCTCACAACAGACACCCTTTGAGGTAGGTGGGGCTGAGAGAGCTCTGAGAGGACTGCTCTTGAGAGAACAGCTCTGAAGGAACTTATTACTGACCCAAGGTCACACCAGCGGCTGCATGTGGAGGACTGGGGGATCAAACCTGGTTCTCGCAGTTTAGAGTCTGCACTCCTAACCACAACACCAAGCTGGTTCTCTTGTGGGAAGAAAAGTAAGCACGTGATAAGCTGCTTTTGTCAGTGACAACATTATGTGTGCGGAAACGTCTACTGCGCATGTTGTTCTTTCATCTTTCATCCTGTTCCACCAACTTGGCGCAAGCAGGAAGAGAAAGCAGAGGGGCAATAAATCCTGCGGAAACCCCACTGATAACTGAACACACCTGGAGCAGCTGGATTTTCTACCTGCTTGGTGCAACCATCTCTGTCCGTAGGCGGCTGAGAAGGACTGTTCAGCAGAAATCCCATCGTGTCAACGTTTGGCCATTACAACAAACCACAGTTAGTACTAGCCACTGTTAACAAGCCAGACACCAACTAACGTTTCAGAATCTACCAACAAACTGCAGGTCGATGGCAACCTGCCTCCAGGCTTCCCTCTAAACCGGAGTTTAACTCAGCTGTGGCTTACCACGATGTCTGAATGAAGCCTAAATCTACATCCATCAAGCTGGATGGCTACAGGCGCCATTAGAACAGTGCCAGAGGTCAGACCTATTCCACTGAAGCACCAGCTCACAGGCTAGCCCCTACCCTGACTGAAATGTGTGCTGCAGCACACAATCTCCCACCAAGGGAAGCAACTAACACGGAGTGGATAAAGAGCTGGGGAGGTAAGGAAGCCGCCTTATGCGTGCTCATGCCAGGGGTCTACCAGCGTCAGTATTTTCTCTTTTCTGCTCTGACTGACAGCAACCCTCCAGAGCCTATCACATCACCTACTTCCCGATCTTCTCAGCTTCAGATGGTGTGCCTTGAACTTGGGACCTTCAGCATGCAAAGCAGATGCCGTCCTTCTGACATACGGCCCCACACGGCCAACGTAATAATCCGGAGATCCTGTGAAGTAGAAAGGCAACCCCCACCGAAAGAGAAACCCACACAGAGGCACTATGAACCTCCTAAGAGAACAAAGTGACTTTGATTTCAAGTATGTATAATAACCCGCCTTTCAGTGTAACCAGGGCTCATTTCGTAGCAGGAGCTCCTCTGCATATTAGGCCACACACCCCTGATGTAGCCAATCCTCCAAGAGCTTACAGTAGCCCACTGTAAGAAGAGCTCTGTAAGCTCGTGGAGGATTGGCTACATCAGGGGGGTGTGGCCTAATATGCAAAGGAGCTCCTGCTACGAAATGAGCCCGGAGTGTAATTATTCTCTAGATGTGGAAACTGAAGGAAAAACCAGGGGTCATTTCATAGAAAAAGAGGTGCAGGAGCTCATTAGCATAACTCATTAGCATAACTTATTTGCATATGCTACACCACCTGACATCACCGGAAGTATGTCAGAAGACGAGAGAGAGAGAGAGAGAGGGAGGGAGGGAGGGAGGGAGGGAGGGAGGAAGGAAGGAAGGAAGGAAGGAAGGAAGGAAGGAAGGAAGGAAGGGAGGGAGGGAGGGAGGGAGGGAGGGAGGGAGGAAGGAAGGAAGGAAGGAAGGAAGGAAAAGAAGAAGAAGAAGAAGAGATTGGATTTATATCCCGCTCTTCACTCACTTAAGAGTCTCAGAGCGGCTTACAAACTCCTTTTCCCTTCCCCTCCCCACAACAGACACCCTGTGAGGTAGGTGGGGCTGAGAGAACTCTTTCCCAAGCTGTCCTTGAGGGAACAGCTGGTACAGAGCTATGGCTTGCCCAAGGTCATCCAGCCAGGTGCAAGTGGAGGAGTGGGGAATCAAACCCGGTTCTCCCAGATTAGAGTCTGCGCACTTAACTACTATACCAGATTGGGTCTCCAAAAGGAAGGAAGGAAGGAAGGAAGGAAGGGAGGGAGGAAGGGAGGAAGGGAGGGAGGGAGGGAGGGAGGGAGGGGACTGCTACTAATCCAAGCCTCAGAAATACCACTATTCTGGGAGGATAGCTTCAGTGGTGGCTGAAGCCTTCAGGAGGCTGGTCGGAGGAACAAGGACCTTTCCAGGGGACGGGGTCATTTTGCTGCAGCCAGGACACAAGCAGGCATTGCCCCATGGGGGGGGGGGCTGGCACCAAATCCCGGAGCTGCGCTCCCCTGAGCTCCTGCTCGAAAGGACCCCTGGGAAAAACTAAATACTAATAAATCACCTTTTAAGAAACGGTTAGAAAACTGTGATGTCTGGCCACCAATATTAGATTTGGAGCTGGGCGGATAAAATGGCGGAGAGGTGAACCCCACGTTCCATTCTTGGAGGAAGGGTGGGATAAAACGTGAAGACTTTCCAGGCGCCTGCCCAAAACACGTCATGCGGGAAGCAGCACTCCGATTTCCCCAGAAGCGAACGACGACAACAAAAAAATACACGAGTTGCGATGGGGTGGCTTTCCTTCACCGTTTCTGCTTAAACCTCAATCGTTCACAGCCTTGTCAAAGAACGCCCTCTCCTCCCGATGACTAATTTCGATTTAAGCAATCACCCTGTTCCAACACCTCCTCAGTGTCTGACAATGTCTCATCTCGACTGTCTACAAATAAAGCCCTGCCGTTTCAATGAGTACATTTCACTCGCTTGGCACAGCCTGGCTCTCGTCTGTCCTCACTGCAAACCTTTGGCACGCCTTCCTCTCTTTGTGGATCAGAACCGGCGCAGGCGAGAGCTCAGTGGGGCATTTTTGGCCCGAAGTGTCAAAACCCTCTCGTAAGAAATGAAGAAGAAGAAGAAGAGATTGGATTTATATCCCACCCTTCACTCACTTAAGAGTCTCAGAGCGGCTTACAAACTCCTTTCCCTTCCCCTCCCCACAACAGACACCCTGTGAGGTAGGCGGGGCTGAGAGAGCTCTGACAGAAACTGCTCTTTTTCAAGAACAGCTGTGCCAGAACTATGGCTTGCCCAAGGTCATCCAGCCAGGCACAAGTGGAGAAGTGGGGAATCAAACCCGGTTCTCCCAGATTAGAGTCCGCGCACTTAACCACTACACCAAACTGGCTCTCTGAAGATATTGTGGGAGGAGATTGCTAATATCTGCTGCCACCACGAATCCTGGTCCAGGCACTGGAACAAGGATGCGGTTCCAAGTTGCTGTTTCTAAACATCACTGCATGCCTCTGTTAATGGCCAGGCAGGAGGCCAGACGGTAGTGAGGCCAGTCAAGAGGAGACAATAAATAAGGTAGAGTGGGCTTGCCAATCTCCAGGTGGCAGCTGAAGATCTCCTGGGATTACAGCTGATCTCCAGGTGACAGAGATCAGTACACCTGAAGAAAATGGTCACTTTGGAAGATGAATTCTGTGGCAATATAATCCACTGAAGTCCCACCCCTCCCCAAACCCCACCTTCCTCAGACTCCACCCCCCAAAATCTCCAGGTATTTCCAACCTGGAGCTGGGAACCCTAAACTAAGACAAACTGTCCTATTGCAAAAGATATTCAGAAGCGCATCGGGACGCTCTACCTACTTCTTGGACTGAAATTAAAAACGCAGCCAAGCAGAGAACATACGCCTTAAAGCACCAAAAATCTTCAAATACTGAACACCAGTTCTATACATCCATAGAATACCAATGTCAATCTTTGCGTCAGAGGAACAGAATATGCCAAAATCTTGACAAGTCTTTTCCTTTGTTAAAAAAAAATTGCTTATTTAGATATTTGCACTGACCTGGATAGCCCAGGCTAGCCCAATTCAGGGGTCCATTGGAGCAGGAGCGCACAGGAGCGCACAGGAGCGCAGCTCCGGGAGTGAGGAGCCCAGGGGGCGGGCACATGACCAAGCCCCACCCCCTCCTCGGCTTCCCCAAGCAGTGCAGAGGCGCAGCGCCCCAGGGAAAGCCCTGCTAGGGTCTTTATTGATTTTAATGTTTTGTTTTAATATTGATAATTTTATCATTGTTCCTTTTATGACTGTGTGCTGCTTTTCCAGAGACTTGCTCAAGGTGGCATATACATTTTCTAAGTATACCATTTTTTATCTGGGCACATGGCACATAAGTACTGGAGAAATTTCACCAGCCCTTCAACAGCTTCCACCCCATCAGTTTGGTGTAGTGGTCAGGAGTTGGACTCTAATCTGGGAGAACCGGGTTTGATTCCCCACTCCTCCACATGCAGCTGCTGGTGTGACCTTGGGCCAGTCACAAGTTCTCTCAGAGCTGTTCTCTCCTGAGCAGTTCTCCAAAGACCTCTCTCAGTCCCACCTACCTCACAGGGTGTCTTGTTGTGGGGAAGGGAAGGGAAAGGGATGGGTGGTGCACATGTCCTGGGTATCTCAAGTCTACTTGAAACCTGGTGGTTCCAAGGGGGCAGGAAGAGAATGAGGGTGTGTTCTTGACGCTTCTTTTTATTGCACAAAGTATTGGATGGGGAAGGGAATGGAGGAAGAGCAGGTCAGTTTCACTCACCTGTGGAGGGGAGCCTGAGGGGTGGGTGTTTCCTTCTGACACACTTCCGGTATGTTAGGGGGTGTGGCATATGCAAATGAGTTGTGCAAATGAGCTCCTGCACCTCTTTTTCTACGAAATGACCCCTGCCCAATCTCATCGGATCTCGGAAGCCAAGCGAGTCAGCTCTGGTCAATATTTGAATGGGCGAGCACCAAGAAAGTCCAAGGTTGCGATGTGGAGGTAGGCGATAGCAAACCACCTCTGAGCTCACTTGCCTTGAGAACCCCACAAGGTCACCTTAAGACAACTGTGACTCCTAAAAAAAAAAAAAAACACCAACCCCCCACAAAGCAATTTACAATAATTTTTAAAAATGCAAACTAAACCAACCAGCCGAATGACACTCGGGCCCAACCCTAAGCCTGGTGCCAGCCATGTCTGAGCCAAATGTCTCCTGCTCGGAGGGGCCACTCAACCTGACTCGCACTTGGGCCTTGTTAATCTCTCAGTCTAACCCTGAACTGCCGCTCTGCATGTCTTGCACCAGAGTTTCAACCCCACACTGCTTGAGCAAACGCACTCCCATGGATGGCTCACCCAAAGTCACAGGCTGTGAGCAATACACTAAGCCAAAGGGCACAGAGCCCTTCCACATATGCCAAAGGACTCATGCCTCTGGCTGTGCCCAAGCTTTATACCTACTAATTACAGGCTGGGGGTTATTAGGAAGGGAACTGAAAACAAATCAGCCGGTATCGTAATGCCCCTGTATAAATCGATGCTGCAACCTCATTTGGAGTACTGTGTACGGTTCTGGTTGCCACACCTCCAGAAAGATATTATAGCATTGGGAAAAGTGCAGAAAAGGGCAACTAGAAAGATAAAAGGGTTGGAACACTTTCCCAATGAAGAAAGGTTGACACACTAGGGGCTCTTTAGCTTGGAGAAACGACGGCTGAGGGGTGACATGACCGAGGTTTACAAGATTAGGCATGGGATAAAGCAGGTCGAGAAAGAGGTCCTTTTCTCCCTTTCTCACAATACAAGAACTCGTGGGCACTCCATGAAATTGCTGAGCCGTCCAGTTAGAACAGATAAAACTAAGTACTTCTTCACCCAAAGAATGATTAACACGTGGAATTCACTGCCACAGGAGGTGGTGGCGGCTACAAGCATGGACGGCTTCAAGAGGGGATTGGATAAACATATGGAGCAGAAGTCCATCAGTGGCTATTATGGCGACTTATGGTGACCCGACAAATGAATGGCCCCCAGAATGTTCTATCCGTAACATCCTTGCTTGGGTCTTGCAGCCGGAGGGCCGGGGGGGCTTCCTTGATTGAGTCCATCCATCTCATGAAGCTGCCTTCTACCGAGTCAAACCACTGGTCTATCAAAGCTCCCCAGGTGTTTCGCATCGCATACCACCCAGTCCCTTAAATTGGGGAGACCAGGGACTGAGTCCTGACCCGGATAGCCCAGCCTAGCCCAATCTCGTCACATCTCAGAAGCTTAACCGGCTAGTACTTGGACGGGCAACCTCCAAAGAATACCAGGGGCGTGTCAGGCAGTGGCAAACCACCTCTAAACATCTCTTACCTTAAAAAACAAGTCTAGCTCACCACCTAGCGGTGCATAACGCTAAAACAGCTAGAACTTCTGGCTGCTAGGAAATCTTAGGGTGTGGTCACCTGGCAACCCAGGCAATGTGTATTACCCTCCAAGGGCCAATTGGGCCTTGTGTGCCCTGTGGAAACAAGTCCGGCAGGGCAGAGGTGTCGTCGGAGAGTGCATTCCACAGGGCAGGGGCCACCACTGAGAAGGCCCTCCCCCCAGTGACGGCTAAGTGAGCCATCCTGGAGCCGGGCACCTGCAAGGATGACCAAAGAGAGCGTGGGGTGGGGTTGTAACGGGGGGTGGGGTTGCTGCTGAATTTACACCACCCCTGCTGTGCCAGCCACATTACTGAGGCTTGGCTCCACGTGCCCATGACTGCCGGCCGCCTTCCACACCGGCAGCTCCCCGGAAGCCTTCCCTGCAAGTTCAGTGACTGGTCTGTCCCTCCGGGTAGCCCAATAACAGCAAGACCCACCAGTCCCCACTGCACAAACTGAGCCCATGCAGCTAACTACCGCCAAGTCACACGGGGGAAGCTGTTTGCCTCACCAGCATCGCATTTAAAATTGGGCCCAAGCATGCAAAATAATTGCGGGGGGGGGGGGGAGGGGGCTGAATCACCAACATCCCTCCACCTACAGCATCCGCTATGGTCCCTGGCAGAGCCGGTCCCTTTCCCTTTGCTCTCTCTGCTGCTGTCCAGAGATTCAGCCAGCAGGCATTCCTCACCTCTGCCCTTTCCTCTCCCACCGGGCAGCTCTTAGCAGTTGTCTCACCCGAGCCGGAGTTTTTCAAACTCCTCTCTTCTTTTCCTGGCCAAGATTCGTCACTGTTGGCAGTCGCGCCCAGCACATTCCTGTAAGAGCCACCTTGGGGGGGTTCCCAGAATCGTTTTAAAAGGAGCCCAGCCCTGGCTTTGGAAACTGTTTTGGAGAAGTGCTTGGAAAGAGCCAGCTTTGCGGTCACGGCACCATGGACATGGCAAAAACAGATCTCTGCAGGGCAAGTGGATTTCCTTTCCTCCCCGAATCCCTACAGATGCACCTCTCCACTCCTTACCCCCACCATAAATGGTAAATCTCTACTGACAAAACAGGAGATTAGGGGATTATTTAAGGGGGGAAACACACTGCAGTTCCCAGAAGAGGTCACGCAAATGAGGGAAGTTTTCCATACCAGGGCAAGTAAGACAGCCAGAGAGAGGCAGTTAAAGGGAGTAGAGGGTTAAAACCCTCTCCTGCGCTGCCCTGGATTCCTGATCTAAAAGCACACCCCACTCCCTTCAGCAGATCTAACAAGACGGGAGCCAAAAAGATTACAGCCAGGGTGGCACCATAGGGGTCATTTTTAGAACCCATTGGGCATTTTTAACTTATTGCCACTCTACTGTATAACTTAATACCTTACGTAGGAGATTTTAGGTTGTATTTCTCTTGTATTATTTTGTTGTGGTATCTGAATGCTTTGTGACTTTGTTATGGCTTACGGCTGATTCAATAAATCCTGTACTGAATACTGAACAAGATGGGAGTTCCGACCCCAGATTTTCCAACATCCCACCTCTTATATAACTGTGAACTGGAAAATGTATTTCTGTTCCTCTTCATCTGAACAGGGCCCTGACCTGGATGGCCCCGGCTAGCCCGCTCTCATCAGATCTTGGCTGCTAAGCAGGGTTGGCCCCGGTTACTGTTTGGATGGGAGACCACCAAGAAATACCAGAGTCATGACACAGGGACAGGCAGTGGCAAACTACCTCTGAAACATCTCTCACCTTGAAAACTCTATGGGGTGTCCATAAGTCAGCTGTGAACTGACGGCACTTTCCAGCACCACACATCTGAATAGGAAGGGGGGACAGGTAGGGGAGATCTGAGAGAAGTTTCTAAAAAATATGCATGGAGTGGAGAAAGCAGATAGAAGGGGGGACGTAAGAACATAAGAGAAGCCAGTGTTGGATCAGGCCAGTGGCCCATCCAGTCCAACACTGTCACACAGTGGCCAAAAATACCAGGTGCCCTCAGGAGGTCCAGCAGTGGGGCCAGGACACTAAAAGCCTTCCCACTGTTGCCCCCCCCCCATCAAGCACCAAGAATACAGAGCATCATTTGCCCCAGACTGAGAGTTCCTATCTATACCTTGTGGCTAATGGCCACTGATGGATCTCTGCTCCATATGTTTCTCCAATCCCCTCTTGAAGTCGAAGGAATGCTTTAAAAAAAACCTGCCCAGCCCATCAAATGTCTGAGAGTTGCTCAGAAGCCCTGCTGGACAAAAGCTCCACCTGCTTTCTAGAAACATGGCAGGTGCCAGGAAAGGTATTGGTGGGTACGATGGTGCCCATGCTGGGGACCCCGGTGTTAGATGGACTCATTCCAAAGTGCCATTTAACATACAGACAAATAAAACTGCTTCATATTGAATCAGTATGATACGTCTCCCATAACAGTAGAACTCGGGGGCACCCGTAGACGTTGACAAGTAATAGATTCAAGACAGAAAATTAGAAGTCCCTTTTCTATTTTTCCTTTTCTTTTTGCTGTCAAATCACAGCCAACTTATGGGGACCCCTCTTACCAGTGCCAGGAGGAAATATCAAGCTTCTCTGCCCCATTTCTCGGCCCCCCAGGGCAACTGGAGTGTGAAACAAGATGCTAGACTAGACAGGCCACTGGCCTGATCCAGCAGGGCTCTTCTTATGTTCTTAACAGACCACGAAGTTTGCAGTTGAGGAGAACTTTGCTATAAAAAAAAAAAAAAACGCAAGGAACCTTTGGTTAAGGGCCAGACAGGCTTTCTCTGAGAGCAGCACAACCATATTTAGGGCACCGGCTACACTTCCTTTCCTAAACCTTCTGTGCCTCACTGACAGATGAGAAGACCAAAAGACTCGCCGTGCTTTCAAACTGAAATCAATTGGGATTAGGCCGCTGACCTTCAAAGCAGAAAGGCAAGATCCATAAACCGCGGGCACACAACCGATCAAGACAGCTCCGTTAGATTGAAATCAATAAGGATATGCCAGGTTAGGAACCAATAGGCTGGCACCCGTGGTTGACAGACCCACAGTAAAGGTCTCCCTTCAATGATACCAAGGGGTCCTCTCGATGCCATTTAATTGGAGCCCACGCAGTCAGGTCAACTGGCACAAGGTACTTAAATGGCAGAGAAAGAAGATGTATTGGGGAAAATTAAAGAGCAACAGACACAAGCTTTGTCGCGCTGCCACGTTAGTATATATGAGATTACCCACATGATATTCTGGGGGGGGGGGGGTTAACAACAGACCATTTATCTTTGAAAGCACAATGAATGGGTCTGAGCAGAGCAAATAAGGAGGACCTGCAAGGTTTGCTGAGATAAAACGACTAGGCGTACAAGTCCATTGATTCCCCTCCTTTGTTTTTAGGGATGAATGTTTGTGGCAGATAGATGCAGAGACCCTGATATTACAGATGGATGGGGATGCATTATGTGTGAGACCTTTCGCTGCATTCCCCCCCCCTTTAAATGCTTTGCCGAAGCCCTTTCTTCTTGTTTCCTATGACCAGCAACTGGAGGCCGCTTGATTTTCTAAAGAGAGAGAAGAGATCAGAGGGGGCAACAAGTTTTAACGTACCCACACAAAGATGTAGCGAAAATTCCACATTTCCTTGTGCTTTTTTTTGGGGGGGGGGGGGGTTGCTACCAAGTTAATGTACCCAGTAAAAAGGGCAACAGCACAGAGAATCTGCTTGATGCCTGAACGGCCAGCCAGACAAGCAAAGTTCTGCTATGGCAAATTCTTACTATATCTAACAGTGCCATCTTAAGCAAGGTTTCCCTTGCTTGAAAGCCAGTCGAATCTGACTCTAGGGATGCAGTGTTCATCTCTGTTTCCAAGCCGAAGAGCCAGCGCTGTCCAAAGACATTTCCGTGGTCATGTGGCTGGCATGACTAGACGCCGAGGCTCATGGAACGCTGTTACCTTCCCTCCAAAGTGGTACCTATTTATCTACTTGCAATTTCTTGCTTTCGAACTGCTAGGCTGGCAGGAGCTGGGACCAGAGATGGGAGCTCACTCCGCCATGCAGCACTCGGGTCTCAAACTGCTGAACTACCGACCTTCAGGTCTGCAGTTCAGTGTCTTAACCACTTGAACCACTGCAGCCCCTTATACTCCCTATTACTTCTGACAAATAGGTAAGATTTTTTTAAAAAATACAGAAGGGAAATCTATTACATATCTCATGATAGAAAATATATTTCTCCCCCAAACCCACTATAGTACTTTTAACTTCTCTGACTCCAATACATGCGGATACCATGAGTGGAGCTACAAGAAACAGAAGAGCTGAAGTGGTTGGACGCAGAGTTGCCGGGACCCCGGTTCCAGCCCCAGCCCTCCCCAGGATCTGGGCTCATGTCATACGAATGGCATGGCTTGACTCCGCTTTCTGTGCGAACAGATCATCAGCCTCCACAGACAGACAAGGCAGCTGGACTGCTCTGTTGGGTTCCTTCAGGGAATGATGGCCAGGAGCCAAGACTACTTCAGAAAGGCAGAGGAGACACCCATCAATGGGTATGAGGAATGGCAAGTTAAGGAAACCTCCATAAGCAAAGGCAACAAACCTCTGAGATACCAATATCAGCAGCACAGCCCAATCTCAGAAGCTAAGCAGAGTTGGTACCTGGATGGGAGACCACCAAGGAAGACTCTGCAGAGGAAGGCCACGGCCAACCACCTCTGCTTCTCACTTGCTGGGATTGCCCCAAGTCGGCTGTGACTTGATGAAACTTTTACACAATCTGTTGAACGTGATGTGGGATGGTGCAGTATAGCCCATTTCTGTCAGATCTTGGAAGCTAAGCAGGGCCAGTTCTTGGATGCAAGCCCCCCAAGGAAGGCTCTGCAGAGGAAAACAAGGACAACCCACCCCTGCTTCTCTCCTGCCTTGAAAGCCCCTTGCTGGGGTCACCACCAGTCAGTTGCAACTTGACGACACCGATTTACTATGTATGTACATAGGAGGCAACATCAGAGGAAGACCTCTGCCTCTGTGTCCCGCTAGCTGGTCCTCCAGAGCAAGGGGTTGGTCACTGTGCACTGATCTGCTCTGATCAACAGCAGGGTGCTTCTTACGTTCTTACACCGGGCCCACGGGGTTGGTTCTCTATCCAACCAATCAGAGTGAGACCCAGAGGCATTAACAGCACTTAAAGGGCCCATGTGTGGGAGAGGAAGACAGGTGTGGTTGATGCCCGTCATCGCCTCCTGCACCCATCCAGCCATTAACAGGGTTTCCGAGTCAAAGCCTGGATGCGCTGGCAATATCTCTGGGGTCTGCCTTGCCCATCGCATGTCTGGCAAGTACACCCCCCCCTCGTCTCTCTGTCCCCCATATTGTTTTCCACCAACAGACAGACATCATGGGGTGATTTTTGTTTTTTTTCCAGGGCTCAGACCAAAGGGGGTCACCTCCCTCTTTCACTGTTCTCACCAACGCACCATGGTGTGCAGCCAGAGGAAATGACATCAGGTTTCACCTGACACTGAAGTTCAAAAAAGGAAAGCAGTCTGCCTCCGATAACAATCTGAAAAAAGCAGCGGTCTGCAGTCGGGCAATTTTATTTCCACTCTCAAGCTGTGACAGGCAGCCAGGCAAAGCCAAAAAAGTCCTATTTGGGGAACGGCAAACAGGTCGAATTAGTTTTGCTTAATGACGTGCCCGGGCGGGGTGGGGAGAAGGGGGGTTAAAAGGAAGTCGAGCTTGCTAAAATTAGAAAGCGTTTGGGCTCCCAAAGGACCTCGCACTAACCCACGCATTTCACCACAAGAAGGTGCTCAGCTATATATAACTTTGGCAAAGAAATATTTAACTCAGGGCGGGATGCAGAAACCCCCGGCAGGATGCGGTCGTAGAAAAAAAAAGTGTAGAAAATGCGATACGCCACTGACATCACCAAAGCAAATCTGACATTCAGAAAGCATTTTTTTTTTCTCTCCGAAGGTATAAGCTCTTTAAAAGGGGAGGTGGGCGAGCTGGAGAGATTGCCACGCAGGGTCCAGGCCAACACGGAAACAAGATTTTTTATCTGATCATTCATTCCGCTTGGTTTCCAGTTTCTCAAATCTTAAAGCAGCTTCACGTAGCAGCTGACCCTGAGTGAAAGTATGGGGGTTGGAGAACGGGTTATAATTTTCTAGGCTATCTGGCAGGGAAGTTCTCAGGGACAAAACTGAACCCACGGAACCATCTTATAATGAATCAGATGGTTGGTCCATCGAGTTCAGTATTGTCTACTTAGATTGGCAGTAGCTCTCCAGGGACTTGCAGGCAGGGGTCTTTCACATCCTGGACCCTGATCTTTTTAATTGCAGATGCCGGGAATTAAACCTGCGACTTTCTGCATGCCAAACAGATGCTCTGCCACTGAGCCACGGCCCCTCTCTAAACAAGCTCATTACTGGGCAGCCAGTGTGGCATAGTGGTTAACCTGCTGGAACAAGACTGTTGGAACAAGACACTGATTCAAATCTCTATTTAGCCACGAAGTAACTCTTTCCAAGCCCTTTCTCTGTGGACCTGCTACTTTTTCTGTACACTGACATATTTATTCCCTTCCCTGTTTTTGCCCCAGAATTGAACCCAAACAAATGGTTGCCCTATAGACTAAGCTTATTATTCCTGTCTGATCCTTGAATCTGTTAAACATCTTCATTATGCTGTATGTTAATTTAGTACTCGCCCTCTTCCTATATGTATGGACTGGTAATTGCCAGTTTTGTTTCTGACTCTGTCTTGACTCTAATTGGCCCTTCCTGGCAACTGCCCCCCCCTACCCTCTCTCTTCCTATATGTAATGGTTGAGGAAATTCTGTTATCGCTGTATCTGAAGAAGTGTGCTTGCACACAAAAGCTTACTCCCAGAATAAAACTCTGTTGGACTTAAAGACGCCACTGGACTCAAACTTTGTCCTGCTGCTTCAGACCAACACGGCTGCCCCACCTGGATCTATCTTAAAACAGGGGTGTCAAACATACAGCCCGTGGGCTGGGAGCAGCCTGTCCGGGGCTCTTATCGGGCCTGTGAGCGACTGGCCATTGCCTTTATTGCCAGATGACAGAAGCTGTGCAGTATCTCCCTGTCTACTGTCCCCGTACCAATATGTAATGGGCAGTGGAAGTGGGCAGGTGGGCATCAGGGAGATACTGTAAGGGAATACGGTAGAAGTGTTAATGTTTTAAGCATGTTTGTATTTTGAGTAAAAAAAATATATATATCCTTAATTGTCTTAATTGTCCTTTACAAAGTTTATGTCTCCAGACATTAGCGGGCATTACACTTTATGGCACACGTGGCCCGGCCTGACAAAGTGACATTTACGACAGAGCTGGCGCTTGTAACAAATGAGTTTGACCAGGGCTCTTTTTTTTTTTGTAGAAAAAGCCCAGCAGGAACTCATTCACATAATAGGCCACACCCAACAGCAGAAACTCATTAGCATATTAGGCCACACCCCTGACAGCACAGCTCATTAGCATATTAGGCAGGGGCTGGGAAAGCACAGGGCAGGCATGGAAGCTTGCCTCTCCCCCCACCACCACCACCAAGCTTCTCCGCCCCACTTCAGCATCGCCTTTCTAGTCTCCTACCCCCCCAGCCCCAGATGGCCAGGGAAAGGCACTGCTTTCAGATCCCAGGCACTTCAGCAATCCCTTTCTAATCTCTCCTCTCCCCCCCAGCCCTGAACCAGACAACCAAGGAAAGGCGCTATTGTGGAGAGACTTGGGGAAGTGCAAGGGGGCATGGGTAAATGCCTTCCTCTCCCTCCCCCAGATTGGGGAGGGAAAGCAAGGCATTTTCAACCTTCCTGGGTTCCCTGCCCGCCCTTTTCCAGCTGCCATGTCAGCTAGAGAAGGGAAGGCAGAGAGAGGCTTTTCCTTGTCAATTTCACTCTCAGCTGACTGGTAGGGAGTGAAATTGACAAGGAAATCCCCAGGGGCTCCCCAGAGGGAAAGAGGGCATTTTAACATGCCACCTTTCCCTCTTGCATGTAACGTGGGGAGGGCAGCGTGCTCTGTAGCCACGCATGCCAGCGGTTTTGGTTGTAGGCGTGGCCAACTCAGGAGCCAGCCCGAACTCCGTTCCTGTGCATTCCTTCCCAAAAATAGCCCTGAGTTTGACACCTCTGTGATGTGGAAGACCTCCCCCTGAGACCCTGGAAAGCCACTGCCAGCCAGAGTAGACAGTATTAACTTTGATGGACCAAAAGGTTTGACTCAATACAAGAAAGCTTCATGGGTTCATGTTCAGGGAAGGGGGCCATGGCTCAGTGGAAGAGTATCTGCATGGCATGGAGAAGGTCCCAGGGTCAATTGTCTCTAGCCTACCCAACTGGGAGACCCAAATTCAAATCCCCACCTTGCTATGGAAGCCTGCTTGGTGACCTTGGGCCAGTCGCATGCTCTCAGCCTAACCTACCTCGCAGGGCTGTTGAGAGGATAAAACGGCAAAGGGGGGAAATGACGTAAGCCGCTTTGGATTCCCATTGGAGAGACATGCAAAATGCAAATGAAGTAAATAAATGAATGAATGATCTGGTAGTGGTTGATGCAAAGCAATTAAGCCTGAGACCCCAGAGAGCCACTGCCCATCAGAGTAGACAAGACTGATCTTGTTAGATCAGAAAGGTCTGGCTCAGTATAAGGCAGTTTCATGCATTGCCCAAGCTAGTCCAATCTCGTCAGATATCGGAAGCTAAGCAGGGTCAGCCCTGGCTAGTATTTGGATGGGAGACCTCCAAGGAATACCAGGGTCATGACACAGAGGCAGGCAATAGCAAACCACCTCTGAAATGTCTCTTGCCTTAAAAAACAAGTCTACTTGCGACCTAGTAGTGTATAATGCTAAAAGAGCTAGAACTTCGGGCTGCCAGACAATCTTAGGCTCTCCTGGCTATACTATACACACTTGCCATGTGATAATTATTAATTAGTTTCATGGGTTCATCTGTTAACGCATAACCACGCATTAAGAAAACATAATGGATTGCATCCCAGTATTGCCGCTGCTGTGTAAAAAATGTACAGGGGGGAGGGGTGGGGAGGAACAGAGCAATGCGTTCCGCCACTCCTGCCTCCATTGAGAGAAACAGAGATGGGAAGAGGCAGAAAGTGAAGTGGGCATCCGCTAACTGCCCCCCACGTACTCTCCTGAAAATGGACAGGGCATAAAGGAGGCAGCCAAGGTGATCCTTCCAAGGACAGAGAAGCAGGATATAAATACTCGAAAATAAATGAATAACCTCAGGGACCCATTTCAGAAAATACATTGACATCAATTGTTGCTGTAAGCCTCCGAAACCAATAAGCAAAACATTGGAAAAAGTGAAAAGTCCCTACCTAAAGAGTTCCACTAGCATTTCAACCTCATAATCGACTTCCACTGACTGAGTCTACTGCTAAGAGTGCCCCTGCCCATGGGCGGAACATCGAGAGGTAATACTTGAACACCATCAACAGTACTTTGGATCCAACCCTGGGTAACTATTCTGTACGAATGGCACTCTCTCGCAGGAATATGGAAAGGGTTTATTCCTAGTAATGCCCTCACAGTTCATTTTCAGTGGGTTCTTCCTTTTGGCCTCACTTTGTTGTTGTTGTATTTAATCTCCCCCCTGCCTCTTCTTTGTCCTCACAGCACATACTGCTATCCTATGAACATGAAACTAGATGCAGAAGATGCACAATTAGCAATTCCTGTTGATCTTATTTTTTTTTTAAAGTAACTGATAGCTTTATGGGGCTATATTTTACCCTTTCCTCCGGGGCGGTTCCCTGAATCTAAGGCCCTTTCTGCACTGACAGCTTGCTCCAGAGAATCTAAGGACTTGAGCCTTAAGGGTTGAGCTAACTAGCTGCCAACCCCTCCCTCCCTCCCTCCCTCCATGATTCTGCAGAAAGAAAGGGAAGGGAGGGGGAAATCCAGACCCGCACATGCAAGACTGACACATTTGGGAGCAGGGAATCCCCTAGTCCTTTATACTTACTGATTCTTTCTTATGCTCTCTCTGGCTTTTTAAAAGTCTGCCTGAGCGGGACAATACGTCCTCTTTTGTCTTTGGAGAAGGAGGGAAAGAAAACAGAGTGGGGGGGGGGGAATGTCAAACTAAAGAGAGAGAGGTGGGAAAGGGTGAGGGCAGTGGGCAGCACCTAAATGCCCGCAGAAACTATTCTACTTAGGAAGGATTAGCTATTCAATAGTGGATGGGGACAAAGAATCGCAGCAAAAGCAGTTCTGGTAACTGCAGGGCAACAATGTGCTGGAAGCGGTCTGAATGCAGATTCCTGTAAAACAAGTGCAGAAACAAGGAGAAGCCCTGACTGACACAAACTGGAAGTGAAAGCAGGAGGGAAGGCAGAAAGGAAGAACAGGATGTACTCAGAAACTGAGGCAAAATACAGATGCAGAAAGGGCCAAAATCATGCTGCTCCAAGCGGTCAGTTCTGAGGGTGGAGGAAGGAGGATGACGTGCAAGTACAGATCCTATGCCTGTCTTCCCCAACACTTGGGTTGCCCACACCGCCTTAGAATGAAATGGAAGTTAAGGTACATTGGAGGGGTAAGGGGGAGATGCTAGAATAACCAATGTGTGAAGGGAATGGCAGGCAGAGACCCTTTGGGGACTCAGGGCTTCTTAGAGAAGCTTTACAGGAAGGGCCCTACTGGACTCAAATCTGGCTCTTTACCAAAGCAGAAATGACACAGATGAACCGCGACCGACAATCCCAAGTGCAACCCCCCTGAAACATGCAGATGTATGCTAATGCACTCATACAATCATGTCAGATGTCCCTGTGTATATTTACAACTTGTTGGGGGACCTCCTATGTGCCATTTCCTAATAAAGGACTCCTAATAACCAGTGTTTGCTGTTTTGCCAAAGATCTTTGCTTTCAGATTCAAATCCTTTTATCACTGTGCTTTGTGACTCGCTTGCTGATTGACTAAGCAGTTCTTATCCTATGAGCCTGCCCATTCACTCCAGTTATCATCACAGGCCCTTCTTTGGGTGCTCTTGCCATCTGGGGCTAGACAGGGGGCAACCCAAGGAAGGGCCTCATCAGCTGTGCCACCAAAACTTTGGAACTCCCTGCCCAGGGAGATTCATCATCTATCTCTCTCTAGTGGTGTCTTCCGCCAGCGGGTGAAGACTTCGTTGTTCTGTCTGGCATACCCTCCAGTGTCTGTTATTGACCCTCCACCTTGGTTTTGATGCTGTGTGTTTGTGTGCTTTTACTGAATTAGCTGCCTCCTCGGGGACCCAAACCAGATGGAAAGGAGGCATAACTTTTTTTTTTGCATAAAGAATAAATAAATCATATTTGTGATCTGCGGGGAGTCCCTACAAGAAAGAATGGTGGTAAGGGAAATGTCTGGGCAACAAAAACGTGGATTATTAACGTACGTATCAGTTATCAGTAATGTTGAATTTAGGGTTGCCAGCTGTGGGTTGGGAAATACCTGGAGATTCTGGGGGTGGAGCTTGGGAAGGCAGGGTTTGGGGAGGGGAGGGACCTCCACAGAGTACAATGCCATAAAGTCAATCCTCCAAAGCAGCCATTTTCTCCAGGGGAATTGATCTCTGTGCCTAGAGATCACTTGTAATAGCAGGAAATCTCCAGGTGCAGGAAATCTCCACCTAGAGGTCTCCAACCCTATTTGAATTGCACAGTTTTAGTTCCCCAAATGGCCTTCTTTAGATCAGGTCTTTGTCTATTTCTTGCTCAGGATTTTGAAGTAGTTTGGCTCTTTAATTAGAAACAGGTCTACCAGGACCCCATCAATACTTTCAATAGGACCTGTCTGGACTCAACAAAATTGGTGGGTGTTAAATCCGAGACAACACGCTAAGAACTCCTTTCCTGTGTCTAACACATTTCGTTTCAGAACCTCTAAATATGACTAATGCAGGAAACCACCTTCCCCCCCCCCCCCCATTCAAATGATAGCTGCAATTCAAGATTCTATTTAATCCAAAGGATCTGGTAATTGTGCAAGTCCCCCGTTCCGCTGAACAGATGGCCTCATAAGGATGAGCAATATTACTTTTAGTTCACCACTTTTTTTTTCCTTTTTCTTTTCTGCCACGGGGGAAAGCAAAAATGCAGACAACTTCCCCGCTGAGCGTGGTATTTTTGAAAGTGTTAAAAGAAAGTTAACATTTAAACTTGTTCCATAAAGACTCCCATGGGATGCCACTGCACTAGCGGGATTGGGGGGGAGGGGGGAGATACATCTCCCGTGAAAGCAGCCTTAAGCAAAAGCCGGAACTCTCCATCCCCAGTTAGTCTGCATTGCCGTGCCTTGCTCTGAGACAAGCAACCCGACTCAGATCAGAAACGCACGGCTTTATTTCAGCAACCTTTCGATGGATGTGATACGGTCTTCTAATAATTTGTCTGAAGTGCCTCAAAATATGGATGTATCAAAATACTTTAAAATACCAATAACTTAGAATCAGCACACATGCAAGGAAAATGGCTGCTTCACTCAACAGGAGTTCATCCTCCAGTTGAAAGTCTACACCAGTGAACTCCAAGATGGTTCCTGTGAGTGCCATGTAGAATCATCATCCTCAAGTCTTTCTAGGGTTGCCACCCCCCTGGTCAGGGGGGGAGAGGAAAGTCACAGTTCAATAGAAACAGAACAAAATCCCAGAGGAAAACTGCATAGAGAGCGTTAGTATGGAGTCCAATAGTGAAAAAGAAATACTAACAAGAACAATCGTACAATTTTATATCAAGTAGTGAAAAGCTAAGCCGCACAAAATGAAGTAAGTCTTCGTTTCGTGGAGAAAACTTCGTTTCGTGGAGAAAACTTCTACAAAGTTACAAACTAAGATTCTACATCACAGAGGATACAAAGATTTTGAATCCTAGTTTGTAACTTTGTAGATATAGTGTGCCTGTTCCTTTCTCTCAGAGAAGTTGAAAAAACAATTGGAAACATTGACTGAAAACCTGGTTCGGATCAAGTTTTCTCCACGAAACGAAGACTTACTCCGGAAACCTTCGTTAACCTTACCTTATCTGTATTCACTTGTTGTATAAATCTTCATTTTGTATGGCTTAGCTTTTCACTTCTTAATATAAAATTGTATTTCTTTTTCACCGCTGGACTCCATACTAGCGCTCTCTATGCAGTTTTCATTTGGGTTTTTGTACCCCCCTGGTCAGGGCAGGGGACCCCCCAATTTGGGGGTATCTAATCCACCGCCAGCCAGCTGATTGGCAGAGGAAGCCCCCCCCCAAAACAGCAGCATCCTGCGGTGACGCAGCCATCTTGATGATGTCACCAGTAGATGCTCTGGTTTTACAAAGTCGAGTCTTCCCCCCACCCCTTGTTTTGGCAGGCTTAAATATCTGCAGCAATGCTCCAAAGGGCTACCCAGCAAGCAGTATTGCACACCTGAATCTTGTTATATTTTAAAACACTCCTGTCATAGTATCCTCTGAAGTGGCTTGCTGAAAATAAAATTATCTGTTCCCTTGTAAAGAATCGTGTAACGACAAAACCAAAGAAGCTTTAAACTCCTGCCAGGCAAAAAAACAACAACAACATCTATGTAGACAGTCTAACTCAGGGCCATTTCGACTCCAGAAAATGGCATGGGAGGGAAGTCCCAAATCTCCAGGTCCCAAATCTCCCCCATGCTCTACCACAACAGCTTCACTAATCCAAGCAAGGTCTTCTGCAGGTGCCAAACTGCAAATCGGCAAAATCAACAACTGCCTGTACAGGTGCCTTCTCTGTTGTGGCCCCCCACCTTACGGAACAGCCCGCCTGAGGAGGTCTGAAAGGCTCCCACTCTCCTGGCTTTCCGCAAACTATGCAAAGCTGAATTATTCAAGAGGGCTTTTCTACCCGGGCAATAGAGTCGCCCTGTACAAAAGGGCTCACAAAGTGACTCGGAGAAACTACTAAGCACTGCAGTCTATGCCACTGTGTATAGCTTGTTGAAACTAGATTTCTGCTTTGGAATTTTGCATCATTTAATGTGCCATGCTAATACTTGTTAATACTTACGCTTTTCTTCAGTTCTCTTTTTAGACTTCTGGTTGGCTCTACAACCCTAATCTTATAGCATGGTTCACGGAATATCCCATCCTGTCAATTGCATTGATTAACTCTGAGTAATCCACCTTGAGTCCAAGTGAGAAAGGTGGACAATAAATAATGTAAATAAAAATAAAAGTCGGCTCCCCGAATAATTTTAAGATGGCATTCCCTGCAGCTGCTGTGGGGACTGAGAGTCAGGGAAACCAGACCTGATTCCTTTAGAAGCCATTGTGTGTAGTTCAGCCCCTAGATACTAAAAGCCCAAATAAATAGGATGGGCCCTGACTCTAAGCTACAACATGGTAGATGCCAGCAGGGGTCATTTCGTAGAAAAAGAGGTGCAGGAGCTCATTACCATAACTCAATTGCATAACTCATTTGCATATGCCACACCCCCTAACATGCCGGAAGTGTGTCAGAAGGCAACACCCACCCCCAAGGCTCCACTCCACAGGTGAGTGAAACTGACCTGCTCTTCCTCCATTCCCTTCCCCATCCAATACTTTGTGCAATAAAAGTAAGCGTAAAGAACACACCCTCATTCTCTTCCTGCTCCCTTGAAACCACCAGGTTTCAAGTAGACTTAAGATACCCAGGGCATGTGCACCACCCATCCCTTCCCCTTCCCCTCCCACAACAAGACACCCTGTGAGGTAGGTGGGGCTGAGAGAGGTCTTTTGAGAACTGCTCATGAGAGAACAGCTCTGAGAGAACTTGTGACTGGCCCAAGGTCACACCAGCAGCTGCATGTGGAGGAGTGGGGAATCAAACCCGGTTCTCCCAGGTTAGAGTCCAACTCCTGACCACTACACCAAACTGATGGGGTGGAAGCTGCTGAAGGGTTGGTGAAATTTCTCCAGTACTTATGTGCCATGTGCCCAGATAAAAAATGGTATACTTAGAAAATGTATATGCCACCTCGAGCAAGTCTCTGGAAAAGCAGCACACAGTCATAAAAGGAACAATGATAAAATTATCAATATTAAAACAAAACATTAAAAACAATAAAGACCCTAGCAGGGCTTTCCCCGGGGCGCTGCGCCTCTGCACTGCTCGGGGAAGCCGAGGAGGGGGCGGGGCTTGGTCATGTGCCCGCCCCCTGGGCTCCTCACTCCCGGAGCTGCGCTCCTGTGCGCTCCCGCTCCAACGGAACCCTGGATGCCAGGCAAATAAAAGGTGAGAAGGGAATCTGATAATCAGGATGCCGCCAGAGAAAAGGCCCTTTTCTCCAGTAACCTCTGACAGCAGAAGTCCCATAGAGGACCACAGCTAATGTTCTTAACTGTAGCGGCAGGTTGATATGGCCTTGATCTGGATGGCCCAGATTAGCCCCACCACATCAGATCCTGGAAGCTAAGCAGAGATGGTCGGGGACCACCACCAGAGATAGTACTTGGGTCGGGGACCACCACCAAGGAAGTCCGGAGTTGCTACACAGAGGCAAGCAATGGAAAACCACCTTTGTTCACAACCTGGAAAACCTACAGGGTTGCCATAGATCGGCCGCGACTTGATGGCACTTTCCGTCACCAAGTTCACACGGGAAGGGCCATGAGCTTCAAGCCATGAGCTTTCAGGAAGGGGACACTGTTTCTCACACTGCTGGGCAGGACAGTTGCCCCGTGAAGTCAGGGAAACACCCAGAGGCCCTTCTAACACAGCATTAGGAGCAGCTGAGAGAGAAAAATACCATGGCGGGGGGGGGGGGGAATTCTAGTGACAGATGCACACAAACCCTCGTATGGCCTTTCAAAAAGGATTCCTTGGATGTTGGCCTACGTAGACTGCAGATCACAAGCGGTGGCCCTCTGAAACAATAACAAAAAACCCCGCCTGATTTCTTGTTAGCCATGGAGCTTGACAGGGCGCTTCTCTCCCTGAAAACTCTTTTCCTAGGAATGTCTGTGACCACTACTGTTCTGGGGAAGTTTCGCTCAGCTGGCAGGAACACTGTTAAAACCTTCATAGGCAGGGGGGCCGGGAGGGGAAGCCCACAACGCCGTCCTTGTTTCAGTTTCATGTTATTTTCTTTATCCGTGTCCTAATTATAACACCAGCCATGAATGAGACAGTCAGTTCTCAGTCCCTGACCAATTACTTGGTGGTTTCCAAAGATATTTTGGGATGGGGATTTCGTTTCCAGAGACAGCAAGGGGGTCTTTGTGCCTATCTCCCAAATCGTGTTGCTTATCGAACTCCAGCGAGCTAGCAAATCGACTGAGCAATTCTTTTACATGTTTGCATCAGCTGTGGGAGATGACTATTCATTTACTTCATTTGCTCCTCGCCTTTCTACCCGAGGGGGACCCAAAGCGGCTTACACCATTCTCCTCTCCTCCATTATAGCCTCACAACAACCCTGTGAGGTAGGTTAGGCTGAGAGAGTACGATCAGCCCAGGGCACGAGTGGGGATTCAAACCCAGCTCTCCCAGATACTAGTCCAACACTCTTAACCACTACACAACACTGACTCTAAGCAGATCTGAAAGTCTATGCAAGGGACAGCTTGTAGCTCAGTGACAGAACTTATGGTTTGCAGGTAGGAGGTCCCAGGTCCAATCCCTGGCCTCTCCAGACAAAGAATCATAGACAGGAGTTGTGGACAAGGAACCCTGGAGAGACACCGCCAATCAAAGTCGACAGATACTGAGACAAAGTACACAGCACTAAGCTAGATGGCCCAATCAGGCAGCCTTATTTGAAAGGGTGGGGCCTCTGCTCAGTGACAGAGCACATTTTGCTTAAGAAGGTCACAGGTCAGTTTTATGGTTCCCAACACTGTCTTGGCAAATGCTGAGAGATGGTGGGGGGATGATGTCTGGGAAGGGCAGAGTTAATGACACTCTTGGCTACCTCCACTAATCTCTATGGTCTCTACCATACAGACTAGAGGAAATTCCAGTGCAGCCAGTTTGGTGTAGTGGTTAAGTGCGCGGACTCTAATCTGGGAGAACCGGGTTTGATTCCCCAATCCTCCACTTGCACCTGGCTGGATGACCTTGGGCAAGCCATAGCTCTGTACCAGCTGTTCCCTCAAGGACAGCTTGGGAAAGAGCTCTCTCAGCCCCACCTGCCTCACAGGGTGCCTGTTGTGGGGAGGGGAAGGGAAAAGGAGTTTGTAAGCCGCTCTGAGACTCCCTTGGGGAGTGGAGGGCGGGGTATAAATCCAATCTCTTCTTCTTCCTCTTCCTATTATATCCTTGAGTTGAAACCTTTTTTATTTTCTCTTCTCATTTCCTTGGTGCTGGGAAATTGGGGCTTGGTATGGGTTATACCCTGCCACGGGTGGGGAATGGATGGCCTGGCATCTCTAGTTAAAAGATCTCAGACAGCAGAAGTTCAGAAAGAACTCTTTTTGCCTGAGAATTGGGTCGTTGTGACCAGTGGGGTAGATAATATTGAGCCAAATGGGCCAGTGATGTGAGTGAGCAAAAGACAGCTTCAGATGACCATCTCTCGTACATTTAGTTCCAGGCAAAATGGATTCCCAGACGTGGGCACATACAGAATGCCAAACCTCTCGAATCAAGAATGGTGCCATGTATGATGAAAAGCTTCCATCACAGTGGATGGATACCAGAGCTGCTTCTAGACACCACTGGATAATGTCACTTCACTAGGGTTGGCCAGGCCCTTTGCTCTTGCTGGCAGGGGGTGGGAAGGAGCTTTCTGAGAGTGGGGGGGGGGTGGGTCAACACTGCCACGCATGACATCCCCCAAAGTAGTAACATCACATAGAAGTGACTCATATCGCACAGCGACACTCTGGTATTTTGGGCAAAACTCTATGGTAACCATAGAGTGTTGGCCAAAATACCAGAGCGTCGCCACATGATATTCCTGGCATCATGATGTCACTTCCACGTGATGTCATCATGCTGGGGACATCGTAATGGTCATGGCTGCTCAGGGCAGAGCTTCCCCCCACTGGCCAGCTGGCTGGCACCGGGCAGGAACACTTCAAAAAAATCAGGGGATCCCCACACTCCCACCAGGGGGCTAGCAACCCTACACTTCACAAATCATGCGCAAATGAGTTGTCCTGACTGACATACAGGAAAATCCCATTGTGAATTCAGGGTGTGGTACAACTGTGCTTAGAAAATAGCCCTAGTTTGCATCCTGCTCTGCTGGGGTTATCAGCGAGGCCTCTTCCTTTCTGGAAACCTCCTCCTTTCTGGAAACATCCAAGTGGACATAGGAAGCTTGTTCAACTTGAGAAGGCTTTTATCACTGGCCAGCTTCCATGTGCAAAAACCAAGAGATAACTGGCGCAGTGGGAGAATTCGTTTTTAATTCAGTTCTCTCTCTCACACACACCCCCGCCGAGGAAGCGTATGCGAAATACATGGGGATCTCAGAGTTAAATTAAAACTAATTCTCCCATTGCACCAGTCACCTCTTGTTTTTCACTCCACGTTTGGCACAGCCCTCCTTTTTCTTGCTACTGGCTTCCAGGTGCCAAGTCGAGGCTCTGGTTCAACTGATTACAACAAAAGGGGAAACTGGGGTAATTTGTACAGCTTTGATGATGTTCAGAACTAAATATGGAAGACACAATTGCATAGTACACACCCCCAATAAGATATTAGATGCCTTGGTGTGAAATTAAAGATTAGATACACAAGAATGCCCCCATATTTTCATCTCTCAGGTATTAGAGAGGATGGTGAAGTACAGGTTACAGAATTCCCTTGATTATCTCTATTCATTTTTCCTGTTTTTTACATTTAAAAATAATTGCCTTTCATTGCATCGAAACTCCACCAAGGAACAGGAAAGTACTCCCAACGAGCACTCAGCAGCATCCATGGTACCTCCCACCTTCATTTTGCCTTCATGGCCACCCTGTGAGGTAGTTTAGTTTGAGAGAAAGTGACTATCCCAAGGTTGATCTCTGAACTTTGTCACGGAGCGGGGATATGAACCTGAGTCTCCCAAGTTCAAGTCCAACACTCTAACCACCACCACATCCCATCTGATGAAGGGAGCGTTGATTCTCGAATGCTTATACCCCCCCCAAAAAAAAAATCTTGATCTCTAAGGTGCTTCTGGATTTGAATCTAGCTCACCACATCACAGTAGTTCTTATTAGAAATTATTGCTTCTAAAAGCCGTTCAGCTCCTATGCCCAGCAAACAAAACGGCACTCAATACCCGAAAAACTGTTTACTCGAAAGCCCATCAGAACAACTTGGCTTTGTATAATTTTGTAAAACCAGCCCTTCATGACAGATTCAGACGAACCATTCTTGAGAAGGAGCAGTGCAGGATTTCACCATCCTGAGCAAGGGAATTGACCAAAGAGATTGACCAGAAAAACAACAGTACCGACATCGTACTCTGGTCCCATTAGGAGAGGACAAGAGTCACTGGGGAAGACAGTCGTGCTAGGAAAACAGGATAGAGTGACTCAATAAAAGAAGTCATGGCCCTCGAGACCTGAGCAAGACCTGAGCAAAGCTGTTAACAATAGGACATTTTGGAGGACGTTAATTCATTGGGTTGCTGTAGGGCTCTTCACACACACACCGCTCACGCTGCCTCATAACAGGAAAAGTTCTTCAAGATTCCTGCAATTCTTGCCACGATATTAGTGGCTTCATTTCCAGCGCGGATTGATTTACTTCTGGTCAGACCAGCACGGCTCCTGACAGAGCTTCTCACGCATAATGCCTTCACTTTTCATTCAAATAATAAAAGTACAGATTGGCCCAAGTTCAGGATGAAGCTGTACACTGTCTCAGCCCCAAAGACCGAATTGTTATCTTTCTGCCAACTGGCAAAGCAGGAAAACAGAAAATAAAACGTTGAAAATAGAAACCAGCAGTATTGGTAATAAACAAAAAGGCCATCGACACCTTTTGGGTTTTGAAACAGTCCATGGATCGCCACCTGTTTTTAAGGGTAACAACTTGGAAATGATCAGTCCTATAATGCAGTTAACATTAACATAATTTCACTGGGGCAGGGGGCGGGGTAACAGGGTGTTCTTTTTTCCCCCTCTCCAAATTTTCTCATTTTTTTCCCATTTAGACCACAGACACAGCAGAGAGAACAGAAGCATCTCTATTTCCCATGATTTAAGGGGGTGGGGGGGAGAGAAGGCTGGAAGGACATGAGTGCTTAAGGATAGAACGACAGTCTAAAAAAGAATCGGCCACCAGCTTTCCCCCACCCCCACCCCCACTTCCCTCCGAATGGCAAGGAGAGTCTCCGGGAAACTCTGCGACTTCTAGCTAGAATGACACGCCGGATGCCAGCCGTGTAATCCAGCCGTGCCCAGGCCGAACCAGCCTCGTCTGGAAACCGTGTGCATTCCAGTAAATTCACGGCAAGGAGACATTTTGAGGAGAGATGGTAAGTCTTTATGGTGTTGTTGACACGTTGGACTGTGTGCGTACACAAATACTGCCAGTGCTATAACTCTCCAGAGGTTGGAGGGGAATGCTTGAAAGAAGAGTTGTGCAGAGTTATGGTGGGAAAAGTGGGTGGGAAAAGAATTAAAAGTGGAATTTATAGAAAGAAAATCATGGGCTAGGTTGGCTGAAGAATATCCTGTTAGGGATCTTTAATTTGGATTGGATTTTTTTAAAATTTAATTCATTTGTACCCCACCTTTTCCCCCTAAAGTGGCTTACATAATCCTCCTCTCCTCCATTTTATCCTCACAACAACCCCATGAGGTAGGTTAGGCTGACAGAGTGTGACTAGCCCAAGGTCACCCAATGAGCTTCCACGGCACAAGTGGGGATTCGAACCCAGCTCTCCCAGACACTCTTAACATTATACCACATGAGGTCCTTTTACTTTTTATTTACTTTTTGGATGCATTTCCTATTAGATGTTGTACTGCAGGCTTACATATTTTAAAATGTGCTCAGTAAAGGTAGACAGTGCTGTGTAAGTGGTTACAGAGCTGGACTAAAATCTGAGAGACCCAGGTTCAAATCCACATTCTGCCATAGAAGTTCACTAGGTGACCTCCCATAACACACAGTATGAACTATCAGCCATATCTGCATACTGATATAAGAAGAAGAAGAAGAGACTGGATTTATACCCTGCCCTTCACTCCCTGAAGGAGTCTCAGAGCAGCTGACAATCTCCTTTCCCTTCCCCTCCCCACAACAGACACCCTGTGAGGTAGGCGGGACTGAGAGAGCTCTTTGAGAACTGCTCTTGAGAGAACAGCTCTGAGAGAACTGCATGTGGAAGAGTGGGGAATCAAACCTGATTCTCCGAGATTAGAGTCCGCGCTCTTACACCAAACTGGCTCTCATAAAATAAAAGCAGTCCAGTTGGATCTCGCCAATGGTTAAGTTTGTCCAGTATCTTATCTCCCAGTCAGCTGCCCCCAGAAGTAGGGTTGCCAGTGCCAACCTCCAGGTAAGATCTGGAGGTCTCCCAGAATTACAGCTGATCTCCAGACAACAGAGATCTGTCCTCCTGACGAAAATGACTCCTTTGGAGGGCACTTTGGCATTATATCTGGCTGAGGCCCCTCCCCAAATCCCACCCTCCCCAGATTCCACCCCTAAATTTCCAGGAATTTCCCAAGCTGGAGCTGGCAACCCTGTCCAGAAGGCCTACAAGCCACAGGCGCATCCTCCCCTAGCACTAGTATCCAGAGGGCTTCTGAAACTGAACATGGAGGTTCCACTAGACTCTAGGGGTCACTGATAACCCTGCTGCTACAATTGGACTAAGTCCCTTTGAAAGCCAACCAAGTTAGCAGCCAACAATACACCCAAGCGCCTGTGAACTGCACAAGCGAATAACTTTTATGTGCAGAATATTAGTGTTATGTATTGACCATGCGGTCACCATGTGCTCCCGTAATGGTGACCGCCATGTGGCCAGAGCACATGGCCAAGAAACTACCTGAGCTTCAGCCAGGTAGAACAAAGGCCAGGTGGATTCAAACTGGCCACCAATCATGTACCTAGGTTTCTCCCAGGGAACCTATGAAATGTAAATAGACTTCTAATAGCCTATCAGGCCAGTTGGGTGTGGTCAGGGGATTGTCCCTGACCAGCATAAAAGGAGGGCTTCGAGCCCTGGGTTGTATGCTTCATCCGGACCAGCAATAAAGATCTAGCTGGTTCACTGTTCCATGGACTCCCGACTCCAATACTTATCAGTTAGACTGTGAACTGGCAACCAAAAACATATTGCATGGGGAGAAACAAAATAAAACTCATGTGCATAAAACTACCTGGTGCCCAAAAATATATTACACGGGGAGGGGAAAAAAATATAAAACACCAGGTAAACAACATGTTTGCTTAATCTCGGGGAGGAGGGAAAGAAAAACCACGTATCATCCCAAAATACATTTATTGTTAAACCACAGTGTAACAACGCCTTGCCCCCACCAGGCCAATTCAAAAGCAACCCCCAGACTCAAGAGCTGCCGGTGGCACAGTTCCCAAAAATAGAGAGACAGTCAACAAACAAGAAACCACACTGGAGAGAGAAAAGCAAGGTTTCGCCGCGGCAGAAGGGCTGTCCCCAGCACTGCAAGAGACTGCCTTTTACCCGACCGGGGAATGTTTCTGTGCGGCGTTACAGAATTGTTTTAGAACCGACAGCCGCTCTGGCTAACAGATCTCGAAAGAGGGCAGGGGGGAAGAAATGAACTCATCCTACTGGGAATGTAAATGATAATTCCTGTGGGTGTGGGTGCGTGTCTGGATTAACATCTGAGGCTCGTGTTTGTGCCATACTTATTCCAGCAGCAGAGGCGCTTGTGCACTAATGCAAAGGGAAGCCAGCCTGCCACCAAAAAAAAAAAAATAGAAAAGATCCGGTGGCCCGTGTTCCCTCTAAGCTGAGTTAGTGTGAGCTAGCTCACAGTTTTTTAGCCTCCGGCTCACACATTCTTGTCTTCGCTCAGGAAGGATGGCTCCAGAGCAAACTGATTTATGCAGCAGCCAAATTGCTGGCTCACCACTTTAATGCCAGTAGCTCACTAAGTAGAATTTTTGCCTACAAGACTCCACAGCTTAGAGGGTTGGTGGCTGGTGGCTGATGGCATACCATTCCTCACTAGTCAGCCCTGGTTTGGATGGCCCAAGCTAGCCCGATTTCGTCAGATCCCGGAAACTAAGCAGGGTCGGCCCTGGTTAGTATTTGGATGGGAGATCACCGACGAAGTCTAGAGTCACGACGCAGAGGCAGCCAATGGAAAACCACCTTTGAATGTCCTTTGCCTTGAAAACCCTATGGCAGGGGTGTCAAACATGTGGCCTGGGGGCCAGATCGGGCCCCCAGAGAGCTTCTATCAGGCCCACAGTAGAACTGGCCACCTCCATCTTCCAGTTCTGTTGCTGCTGCTGCATCATAGCTTGCTTTGCCCGACTCTCTCAGTCGCTCAGCCATTCACGTTTCCCCCCAGGTCCTAGACTCAGAACTCTGAGCAAGAGATTTCCGTGGTGAATGTCAACAAATCAAAAGTAGGTTTGCAGCGTACAGATAGGCACCTGAACAGCATACTCAAGATTGCAACAGCACAGACATTTTGATGCAACAATTCAGAGCAAGAGGTGTCCGTTATCGGGCACCGTTAACTTAACAAAATATTGCAAGAGTGCTAATGTTCTAAGTGCGTTTTGATTTTAACTTTTTAAAAAACCTTTGTGTTTGTGTCCTTTATAAAGTTTATATCTCTGCTACCTAGCGTTACATTTTATGACACACATGGCCCAGCCCAATAAGGTCTCATTTATGTCAGATCCGGCCCTCATAACAAATGAGTTCGACACCCCTGCCCTACGGGTTGCCGTAAATCGGCTGCAGTTTGACAGCCCTTTCCACCACTGCTCAGAATTAAAGGACTACCGAAGCTTCAAGATTGGTGCCAGAGTTTAGAGAATCTTGGCCACAAGCCATCTGGCAAGACCTCCCCCAAGCACAGCTGTGACAGGGACGGAGAGAGGGGAGACAAGCTATGCCAGCGTTGCATAGTGAGAACCCTAGATTAGGACACAAGCCAGCCAGGTTCTAATCCCCACTCAGCGGGATATTTAGAGGGGGCCGGGGGTCAGCTACACACTCTTGGCCCAACTCTCCTCATAAGAGTGTCAAGGGGATTAAAAATTGGGAAGGGAAAGGGTTGCCAGCCTCCAGGTGAGACCTGAAGATCTCCTGCAATTTGGACCAACGTTCCCTCTCGTTTTTCCCAGTTTGGTGTAGGGATTAAGAGCACAGACTCTAATCTGGAGAACCGGGTTCGATTTCCCCACTTCTCCACACGTAGCCAGCTGGTGTGACCTTGGGTCAGTCACAAGTTCTCTCCGAGCTGTTCTCTCAAGAGCAGTCCTCGAAAGAGCCCTCTCAGCCCCACATATCTCACAGGGTGTCTTTTATGGGGAGGGGAAGGGAAAGGAGATTGTAAACCACTCTGAGACTCTGCATGAAGGGCGGGGTATAAACCCAATCTCTTCTTCTTTTTCTTCTTCTATTGAGTGGAGCAGCTTGCATCCTGAGCAGAATATAACTGCTGTAATCTTCAAATGGCAATGGGCAGTGCAAAACCCTGTGTGGCTCCAGACTGCTGCTGAGCGGGGCTTCCTGTGTTAATTAGTGGCCGCTCACTCACACAGCATAGAGGGGACACTGCCCATGGACCACCCCCCACCCAGGCCCTCAGACCCAGTATGAGAAACTGTGCCCTAGATAAATGGCATTTTACAGCAGCTTTTTATTTAAAAAAAATATCACGAGTGATAGACAGACTTGCTATAAAGAAGCATAAATCTGAATATATATATATATTTTTTTAAAAAGCGTTTTTTGGGGGGGGGGAACTATTTTTGATATGCTTGTTCTTGGCCCTGAACTTTTATGCTTAAGAACCTTCAGGCCAGACAAAAATTGGCCAAGAAAGAGTTCAAAAGGATTTTGCTGTAAATCGGGGGGGGGGGGGGGATACATGGCTGCCCACTTGCTGACAGGTGGCCGTGTATGCAATTCACTCCAGGTGCAGTATTCAGAAACCAACCTGTTTTGCAACAAACAGGAAACCATGTAACCAGCATCAAAAATAGAAAAAGGAAGAGAGAGAAAACCTCCGCATTCATTGGCACAGATTGTTCCGGCCATTTTCCAAGAACTCTTTCTTCACTTTGGGGGGTTTTCCCTCTTCCCACACCCCAAAAGATGTGAAAGTTGGGTTTTCGGAGAGGAAAAGTAGCACCTAACATTTTTTCCTCATCACCATGGAGAATCGTCTGTTTGTTTCACAATTATCCATATCTCTGGCTTCTCTCCTTTCCTTCCACTCATCACAAATGTTCGTAACCGACGTAAAACTGCAAGGATCCATATTGGTCCATTAGAATTTTTTAAAGAAAATACATGAACACATCTTATAATGAACCAGACTACAAAAGGTAAAGGTTTCCCTTGCTCAAAAGCCAGCTGAATACGACTCTAGGGATGCGGTGCTCATCTCCCTTTCCAAGCCGAAGAGCCAGCGCTGTCCGAAGATGTTTCCGTGGTCATGTGGCCGGCATGACTAGACGCCGAGGCGCACGGAACGCTGTTGCCTTCCCACCGAAGCGGTACCTATTTATCTACTTGCAATTTCTTGCTTTCGAACTGCTAGGTTGGCAGGACCTGGGGCCAGAGACGGGAGCTCACTCCGTCATGCGGCACTCAGGTCTCAAACTGCCAAACTACCAGTCTTCCAATCTGCAGTTCAGCGTCTTAGGAGCCACCAGGGGAGCCACCATGGCCCCCAGAATCAGACGGGGGGTCCCCTCAATGTTAGTACTGTCCACTCACACTGGCAGTGACTCTCCAAGGCAAGGATCCCCAACACGGTGCCCAACAACATCTTCCTTGGTGCCTACCAAGTGTTTTCAAAAAGTGGGTGGGGCCAGCTGGGGCTCCTCCCCAGCAGGGCTTCAGATTTACCAATGAAGACCTGATTGACTATGCATATCAAATAACGTTTCAGTGGTAGCTACCTTGAGGGAATCTCCATAAGGGGAACTTTTGACAACAAAAGTAGCAAACAAAGGTTCCAGCCCTATGAACCACACTGGTCATCCGTCTCACAAGTCTTCCAATTGGAGGCCACTGGTTTTACTCTCTCCCCTTCCTATTTGTGACCTGGATAGCTCAGGATACCCTGATCTCATCAGAACTCAGAAGATAAGCAGGATCAGCCCTGGTTTCGATTTGGATGGGAGACCACCACAGAAGTTAAGAATGCCAGCTCTGGAATGAGAAATACCTGAAGGTTTTGGGGGTGGAGCTGGGGGAGGGCAGGGTTTAGGGAGGAGAGGGACCTCAGCAGGGTATAATGCCATAGACTCCACCCTCCAAAGCAGCCATTTCCTCCAGGGGAACGGATCTTGATTGTCTGGATATCAGTCATAATAGCTGGATATCTCCAGGTGCCACCTAGAGGCTGGCGACCTTAATAAAGGTAGTCCATGGTCACGTCTCAGAGGCAGGTGGTGGCAAACCACTTGTGAATATTTCTTGCCCTGAAAACTGTATAGGGTCGCCAGAAGTCAGCTGCAACTTGATAGCACTTCCCACCACTTGCTGGGGGCTACTAGTGGTCAGATCCTGGCAACTGGTCTTCCAATTCCTTCTTTTCCCCTCCCCTCCCTCCTTCCCTTCTATAGAGGCTGTATATTGCCCCTCTGTGTGAATTTTTATGCCATCTTAAATATTAGAGTAACTGTCTTATTGATTTTTGAATATATTGTTGTTGTTCGGAAGGTTTTAAATTTGTATATTTATAAGAGAGCAGGAGAGCGGGTTATAAATCAAATCAATCAGTAAATAAAATCCCTTCCTCAAAGCATTCCCATCTAAGCGTGGGAAAAATCCCTCAACCACAGTCACTCCAGGCAAGCGATGCACCGTTTCGGATAGCTCATTTATTTCCAGGCTGTGCAAGAGCTTTTGTGCCTGAACAGGTGGCTAAATCCTGTCGGCACCTGCCCAGAACTTCCTGGATCAAACGGGGTAGGAACAAAGAGAGGATCCATGTTCTAGCTTAGAAGGCTCACCAGACCTGCTCCAGTTTTAAGAGTCAAGTCGGTAAAATGCATAAGGCTGAAAGAGATATACACCACACTACTTCCCCCCCACCACGGAACTGGGACCTCTAGTGAGTTAATTTTTGGGAGTTCTGGAGGGTGGAGGGGGAAATCAGCGCCCAAACATCCATGTGCAAAATACTGGAAACAGCATTTGATTTAGTTACATCCAACTTTGAGGGACCCAAATTGGCTAGCAACATCCCCCCAAAAATGGAATGCAAAAATTATTTATTTTGGTTGATTCAGTTTCTATCCCACCTTCCCAACGAACAGGCTCCGGGTGGGTTACAAATATTAATTACAGGAATATAAAACTAGATATTAAAAACTATAAAACTATAATCCTTAAACGATGGCAATCAGACTACCCACAACTGTAACTACGAAGCCCTGGTGTTAGTCAATTTAGAGCAGACAGGGCTCAATCCCATAAGGGATTCCAGATGGCAAATACCTTGGTTAAGCCAGGTGGGTTATCATTCTGAGCTTCAAAAACAGAAGATCATAATCGATGGTGGCAGGTGGTAGCAGCCCGGTAGCAGAAGGGGCCAGATGATATTTGACATCCACTGCCTCAACCAAAAGCCTGCTGGAAAAGCTCTGTCTTACAGTCTCCGCGGAACTACTTTAGGAAGAAAGGTGAGGTATAAATGAACTAAATACAGGGGTCCGTTGGAGCGGGAGCACACAGGAGCGCAGCTCCAGCAGTGAGGAGTCCAGGGGGCGGGCACATGACCAAGCCCCGCCCCCTCCTCAGCTTCCCCGAGCAGTGCAGAGGCGCAGCGCCACGGGGAAAGCCCTGCTAGGGACTTTACTGTTTTTAATGTTTTGTTTTAATATTGATAATTTTATCATTGTTCCTTTTATAACTGTGTGCTGCTTTTCCCGAGACTTGCTCAAGGTGGCATATAAATTTTCTAAGTATACCATTTTTTTATCTGGACACATGGCACATAAGTACTGGAGAAATTTCACCAACCCTTCAGCAGCTTCCACCCCATCAGTTTGGTGTAGTGGTCAGGAGTTGAACTCTAACCTGGGAGAACCGGGTTTGATTCCCCACTCCTCCACATGCAGCTGCTGGTGTGACCTTGGGCCAGTCACAAGTTCTCTCATGAGCAGTTCTCAAAAGACCTCTCTCAGCCCCACCTACCTCACAGGGTGTCTTGTTGTGGGGAGGGGAAGGGGAAGGGAAAGGGATGGGTGGTGCACATGTCCTGGGTATCTCAAGTCTACTTGAAACCTGGTGGTTTCAAGGGAGCAGGAAGAGAATGAGGGTGTGCTCTATACGCTTATTTTTATTGCACAAAGTATTGGATGGGGAAGGGAACGGAGGAAGAGCCGGTCAGTTTCACTCACCTGTGGAGTGGAGCCTGAGGGGTGGGTGTTGCCTTCTGACACACTTCCAGTATGTTAGGGGGTGTGGCATATGCAAATGAGTTATGCTAATGAGCTCCTGCACCTCTTCTTCTACGAAATGACCCCTGACTAAATACATTAAAAATAAAACCAAAAAAAACCATGCTGCAACAAGTTCATTGCTTCCTCTGCTTCCTCCCTTTTGCCATAACATCTGAATCAAGAAAACTTGTGGTTAGGGGTAACTGTTTGCAGACCCCTCCCCCTTCAAACCACGCACGGGAAACAATCAATCCCAGGTTAGCGCTCGTTGTCATTTGTGCCGCGTGGAACTCGGAGCAAATCAAGGTTCAAGCCAAGCAGGAAAGGGAAAGGGGAACCCATCTGACCAGAGGGGAGATTGCAGCCAAGAAGATCCTGCTAGCTGGCTAAGTTTGGTTCTCCTCTGCACACAGGTACTTAAGCCCTAGGCATGCCCAGAGGAATAACCTGAAGGTTTTTAAGCCATCAGCTCTTAGCCCTAGGGTAATAGCCCAGAGCCAGGAAGAAGATGTCCTAGCAGAAAGAGACCTGCTCTATATTTAGATGAGCCTTCTCTTCTTCATGGTTTCGCCTTGTTTTGTTCTTGTTGTTTGTATTGTAAATCGCTTTGAGTCTCAGTAGGAGGAAAAAAGCAGGATAGAGATAATCAACCTTCCCCCCCCCCCAAAAAACCCCCCAAATAAATGTGCAAGCCCCATAGGGCTTTTTTTTTTTCAATTACAAAAACATGGCAACTGGCTATGTTGAAGTCTGAACAGATCCAGGCTCTTGGAGACGAGGTGGTTTTCGTACTGCTGAGATCATTGCCTCTTAGGGCTGACCAGCCACATTTAATTGCATCCATCAGTGACAGAGGAGATTGGGGGGGGGAGTTGTCTGGGACAGCTTACGTTGGGGAATGCAATTAGATCCTCTTTTGCCAGGTGCGTGGGAAGTGTGCCCACAAGTCCTCTGTCTGCCCCTGGCAATATCCTTCTCGTTTTCTCCAAGTGCTGGAGGGAACGCGAGAGAATCCTCTCGTCCGATGCAACGTGGGTTGGTAGCTGCCAATTTGTTTACTTAATCGGATGTAGTCCAACTTCGGCGGCTGCAGAAGAGTTTCTATTCCAAGTATTCGGACGGTAATTAAACCGGGTGACCCGCAAACCAGCAATTACAGCATGTCTACACAAAGCTCTGTTTACCAGACCAGTTACCCGGCAATTACAGATCTTCAGCACTGACCCTTCAAACCAGCAAAAAAAATAATAATTAAATACTCCTCTCCAAAAGATGAAGATTCTATGGCTTTGAGTTCATCCACAAGCTAGCCTAAGGGAATTTCAGAGGGTAGCCGAGCTGGTCTGCAGTAAAAGAGCTAGAGTTGAGCCCAGTTGCACTTGAGAGATGGACAACATTTTCAGGGTATCAGCCTTTGAGAGTCAAAACTCCCTTCATCCCTTCGTTAAATCCAGAAAGATACCAAGGGATGGGCGCGATCATATGCACCCATTAGCCACGTGAGAGGGATGACTCACCGGCGGATCAAAGCAGCATGATCACACCGGCACATGTGGGAGGTGTCCCACACCCGTCGGCAAGCCATCGCAAGCTGTTTTGATCCACCGGAGAAGCAGAGTAAAAAACTACTAGTTAAACTCCAGTATCAAACGGGTTGCTGCGGACTTCCCCCCGTGTGATCGCTCCAGCACAAACTTGTGGCATCAAGGATAGTTTGATCAGGCTATCTCGACGCCATGCCTGTTGTTTTCCCCCCTTCTCAGTATGTGCATCATCGCATACTGCCAGTGGAAGACCCCAGGCTGGAGAGACGATTCATCAATCCCGTTTAAGTGAATAAGCGATTCGGAAATGATCGACAACAACAACAAAAAAAAACCAACTCGCCGGCGGTTGCATCTGATCGTGCAGTGGTGAGTTGCGCCGGCAGCTTGACAGACCGGTGTGATCGCGCAACTGCAGGTCAAATTGCTCCAGGGCAAAATAGCCTCACTTCCTCCGCCCCCCCGGATTATCTCGTTCGCGTGGCCGGGGCCAATGTCCTGCTGCGAGGCAGGCCCAAAGAAAACAACAACAGAACACCACCGTGGTCACATACAGCTCTCAACTCCAACCACTTCAACATATCATTAATAAACTGTAACCTATGCTGGACACTGACACTCCTCTCCTACAGGCATTAGGAGGCAAACTTTTTCTTGTCCACAGACAGACTCCTAACTTTAAACAACTCCTCACCCACAACCATATCCTTCCTGACATGGACTCTGGGACCAGGACTGCAACAAAGCAAGAGGCCATCTCTGCCCCCATATTCCCTCTGACAACACAGTCACCAGACCTAACCAACACCAGCCACACCATCTCAGATTCATTCCCTTGTCTATTTTCCAACACGATGCATGCCATCAAATGTCAGCAACGCACTTCCACTCTCTACATTGGGCAAACCGATCAGTCCCTACGTAAGAGAATAAATACACATAAATCCGACATTTATAACCAGAACAGTAAAAAAACAGTGGGAGAACATTTTAATCTTCCAGGTCATTCCATTGCTGACCTAAGAGAGGCACTCCTGAAACAAAGAAACTTCAAAGAAAGATTACAAAGCGAGATTGCTGAACAGAGAGATTGCTGAACCTGAGTTTATTCACAAATTCAGAACAATGGATCTCGTTGGGCTGAGTACGAACATAGGATTCTTATCTCACTACAGACGCTCATTTTCTGTCCCCCCCCCAAGCATTTCCACTCTACATGGTACCTTTGCATCCTGAGCTCCTTCTCAGCCACACACCTCCCACCTTCTTACTGGGATATAAGGACTCAGAGATCTCCATTCTGACTCCAGTCTGAGACTGCATAAGCAAGGCAGATCTCAGAAGCTACAATCACAAATCCCAAACCATGAAGTTATAACTATGACAAACTTTAATATTAATAAATTGCTTATTTATCATAAATATCATGCTTATGTCTCTGCAATAATATCTTCGATCCATTCTCAAATCATAATAATATCAATAGCACATAATCAATACCAACAGTCCATTCTTAAATACTCATATGATGAAGGAAAGTGCTTGTAAATGTCCTTTAACAAATTAAAGTGCTCGCTTGTGGTAAACCATCTCATGTCCTTTGTTCTTCTGAAACCAGTTACTGAGGATAGTATATGGACGTTCCTGTACAGCCCCTGATGGACCCGTCAACTTTTGATTCCATTTCTTTCCAGCTTTCTCAAAGAGGCAACAGAACGAAATCCATATATCCAAAATACCATTCGAAGACAAACAATAATTCGACAAACACAATTTTTCAGAAGGAAAAGTTATTCGTATTTATTAATATTGAAGTTTGTCATAATTACACCTTCACGGTGTTGGGTTTGTGACTGTATTTTGTTTCCATGGATCTCTTTGAATTATAGATCTCAAGACACTAAGCAGGATCAACCATGGTTCATACTTGGATAGGAGACCACCCAAGAAGTCCAAGGTTGCTACCAGCTTGGTTCATCTCTTGCCATAAAAACACTATAGGATTGCCATGATTGGCTGAGCTCTGACAGTGCTTTCTGCCACCAGAGTGCTAGGAGGGTTGGATTAGAATCCCATTCACTAGGTGACCTTAGGTCAGCCCCTCTTTCAGCCTAATTTAACTCACAGGGTTATTGTGAAGATAAATGGAGGGCGGTGAAAACACTGTGTGCTGCCCCTAGTGGGATAAAAAGGTAATGGGTGTGCAGGAACAGAAAGCAGGAGGAAAATCATGTATGCTTCAATACTGGAAGAGACCTGAATTCAGTCCTGAGCTCTTCTTTAGAAGGGTGGGATTTTAAAAACATGATATGCAGGCCAAAAAGTCAGACCTCCTTCAAGTCATGCACAGCAAAAAACAAACTTTTATTGGTTTACTTTATTTTATCCTGCCCTTCCTCCAAAAAGTCCAGAGCAGCACACATCTGGCTCCCTTCCCCACAACAACCCTGTGAGGTAGGTTTGGCTGCGAATGAGAAAGACCGGCCCAAGGTTCCCCAGCAAGCTTCCACTTCAGACCAGATTTAAGGAGGGGTCATGGTTCACTGGAAGGTCATCTGTTTTGCACAACAAAGGTCTCAAATTCAGTCCCTGGAATCTTCAGTTAACGTTGTAAGATACACTGAATGGCAAGCAGTGTGACAGGAAGTCACATGACATCATAGCCGTGTCACTGGAAGGAGGAGGAGCAAGAGGCTATGAACCTTCTTATGCTAACAAGGAATTCTCTCCACTGCTAAAAGACCGCTCAGCACGGCACCTTTGTTCTCTATGCCTGCATACTAGCAGCAGTTTCTTTAAAAAGTTCCCAAAAAGACAGTTATTCTGGGTCTGTGAGCTAGCAGAAAGAGCTTGGTGACCTCTCTGAGGGTCCTGACCCTACACCATGGGAAGCTGGTGAGTTAAAGGATTTCAGGCAACAATGTTGCCAAGAACTACCTCTGACTGAGACCTCAGAAGAAAGCTAGTGCCCTTCAAATAATATTTTTATGGGGGGGGAATTATACTGCACACCCTCTGCTAAGAAATGCCCTAGGCAGCTCACAAACCTAATTGTTAAAGCCATAAATGGTTTATCAATAAAAAAGAAAGAATCCTGCATATAAAATAAACAAAACAATTAAGGAAACAACTTGCAATGAAACCACAGCGTCCTCCAATGCCATAAAACCAGACAGTAAAACCTTAAAACCAGACCAGATCATTAAAATCCAACAATAAAGTTTAGAGGGCGGTGGAGTGTCTAATTGGAACCAAATACATGTAAATCAAAGAAATGCCCAGGAAAAAGAAGAAAGATCTTGGCTAGTACCTAAAGCTCAATAAATCTGGTACAAGAAGAGTGAGAAGTGGTTATGCTTGAACAACCACAGGGTCAGGTTATCACCTTCTTTGCCAGCCACAAGCTGGGACCCAAATGTTCGGCGAACTGTTCAGAAGTGTCTGAGTGAATTCAATTTGCCCAAATGCCCTATTTTCTCACACAATAAGATAACTCTCTAATATCCCTTCCCTGCTACACATTCATCCAATGGCAAAAGGCACACAGTTAAAAAAAAAAGTCAGTGAGAGATTTTTCAGTTGAGACTTACTACTTACTATTTAGTAGAGACTTACTGTTTAGTTGAGACTTACTTTTTAGTTGAGACTTACTATTTAGTTGAGACTTACTACTTACTATTGTTTCAGAGGGAGCTTTGACTCTTGAAAGGTTATACCTTGAAACTCTGGTTGGTCTCTAAGGTGCCACTGGAGTCTAATCTAACGCGTTCTACTGCAGATCAACACAGCTAGCTTCTGAAACTATAGACTTAAGTAGTAAGTCTCCACTCAAAAATCTCCCACTGACTTTTTAATTTTTTTATTGTCCTGTCCACTGACTAGACTCCTCTGCGGAGAGAAAAGTTAAGTGCAAAGTCATATTCAAAACTGAAAATATCCTGATCAGCTTGTGGCTTCTGTAAGAACGATCCTTTCAAAGAAAAAGGTGCATCAATATGTTCTTATCAAATTATTTTATATATTATTTTAAATGCTGTTTTAATGTTCAAATATTTTCATGTTTGCTGCCTTAAAGGACTCTATTTGGCTGAAAGGCAGCATAAAAACTTTTTAAATAAATACATTCAAACATCATCTGCAAACCCAGCGAGTTATACTTACGTTCAATAGCGCAAGAATTCCTAAATTCCTGTTAAGGCAGAAAGCTTTTTTAAAGGGCAAAGGGATTTTTCCATCTCGAGTTTTTGCCAACTCAGTCCTACTACCTCTGGCACCTAGTGGCACTGGTTCTAATGACCCACAGAAGAATATGAGTTTACATCAGCTGGCACCAATGTTCAACAAGGTAACATCTATGGAAGTTGGAACTCTGAATATGGAGGTTTTGAACTCTACCATCAATCTCATGAGTTCTGAACAACTAATCTCTTTAAATCAACCAGAGGACACTAAAACAAGCTTGGGTGGAAATTGCTCAGGCATACCCTGCTGTGATTTCTCCCTCCTTCAGGTCGATACAACCACCCCGGCAGTTTTTAAGTCGACCAATGGGGAATATCCAGTGATTCCAGCCCAAGCAGAAATCCACCTGCCTCCAACAACTGCTGCAAACCCCCTTCTGTGTAACCAGGGCGAGACTGTCTGGCCCAATAGGAGCCAAACAATTAAGAACATATCATGCGGCTTGGCAAATGGGTGCGTGTTCCTGAACCCCAATGGAGTCCTAGAAGAACTATCTAAAGGGGATTGACTTATAGCATCTTCCTTGCCCTCTCCACTTAAGCTTCCTTCTGCTACAGACATCAAAGTCATCTCATGGAATGTGGCAGGCTGGCAGAATAAAGTCCAAGATGCCGAGTTCATAAGTTTCCTCAGAGGGTTTGACGTTATTCTCCTCCAAGAAACCTGGTCCTCAGGGCAGATTCACATTCAAGGCTATAAGTCCTACAATGTACCTGCCTTCAGGTCCAAGTCAAGGGGACGCTTTCAAGCTGGTCTGTCAATACTTGTGTCATCCCACTTAAATTCCAATGACATTCCGCTACAGTCCAATAGTCACATGGAACAGTCTATCAAGCTTTTTTCTGATAATTTACAATTGATTTTTGTTAACATATACGTACCTTCTGCTTTGGGAAATGAATCCCTTCAGCAATGCTGGGAGCGTATGGCCACGCTTTTCGAGGATCTAGAAAGGCGCTATCCATCTACTGAAATAATTTTAGCGGGCGATTTTAATGCAAGGGTGGGCATGAACTGCAGCATGCTTCCCCAAGCTATTGGATTTGACCCAGATGCCACTCTTCCTTTTACTTTTTCTTACCCAAGACAATCTAAGGACCGACTTCTCAACTCAGCGGGCATTTGTCTTGCCAAATTCTGTGTGCATCACAATAGATTTTGGTTAAATGGCTTGACCGACTTTCCCAATTCCGGAGAGTTCACTTTTGTGTCCAAGCGGGGCTGTAGCGTGATTGATTATGTTTTAATCTCTCCATCTCTGAAGCCTTATGTTAAAGACTTTTCTGTGGGTGACCCTATTACCAGTGACCACCTTCCTTTACTCTTGACCCTGCAAGTCAGTCTTCCTCCCGACCTTTTTTGCAATCTGACTCCTCATCCCCCAGAGGTTAACCTATTACCTAGAATACTATGGAATGAGTGTACTGAACGGAAAACTCTGCAGCTGTTCCAAGCTGGACCTGTTGCGGAGCTTAGACTCGTTTTATCCAATGTTTCAGACCCTACTGTAGCCTTGTCAGCTTATGACTCTTTAATTTCGCACATCTCTGAATCACTGGGTGTAAGGCCAGGGCGCCCAGATAGGGGGGTCACTAACTCTAGAAGCCCCTCATGGTTTGATAAAGAATGCAGGCAAATTAAAACATTATTACGTAATGTTTATAGCCGCTACCGCGAGTTGAGAGCCCCAACTCTCCCAACAGAATATTTTAATCTTAAAAACCAGTTGTGTCAACTTATTAAGAAAAAGAGATCTGATTATTTTCAAATGCGGTGGGATGAGTTATACCATGCCACAACTTTAAAGAACTCTAAAAAATTTTGGGCTATTGCCTCCGGGGCATTTAGAGCCAATGATCCCTCTATGTCTGCCATTTCCTCTCAAGTCTGGTTCCAGTATTTTTCAACTTTACTCTATCAAGATCCACCTCGTACTGAGTCTCTAGCACCTTCTGCCGATGATCTCCCTGATTGGCCCCCTGTGCTATCAGCCGAAGTCAAAGAACTTATTGGCCAACTGAAACCAGGGAAAGCCCCTGGCCCGGATGCTATCCCTCCAGAAATTTTAAAACTTGACCCTGACTGGTGGGCTCCCCTTCTTGCATCCCTGTTTACAATGGTGGACAGAACAGGTATTATTCCTTCAGCATGGCTGAATGCAATAGTAGTTCCACTCTACAAAAAAGGTGATCATACAAATCCGAGCAACTATAGGCCAATTAGCCTATTATCCATCATAGGCAAATTATATTCCAAACATCTTTTGGCTAAGCTAAACGCTTGGATGGTACAAGAAAAAATCTTAGGACCTGAACAGCTGGGGTTCTGCAAAGGGAAGTCCACCCTAGATCATTGTATCACCCTATCTCACCTTGTTGATACCCATACTGTACGGAACAATTGGAAACTCTTTGCAGCCTTTCTGGATCTGAAGGGAGCTTTTGATTCAGTGGACAGGGACCTTCTCTGGGCCAAACTGAACCAGCTAAACATGGATAAGAGACTCCTTTTTCTCATTAAACAACTTTATACACTCAATACATGCCAGATTAAATGTTCACCATTAGGCAACTTGACATCTAAGATTGCCACAAATAAGGGTGTTAAACAGGGTTGTATCTTAGCCCCCTTTTTATTCAATATTTTTCTTAACGACCTTGCAGGCCAGCTCTCTGACCCTGACTGCCATAGTCCTAAACTGGGAAAAATACATGTTCCCCTATTACTCTATGCTGATGACACGGTGTTGTTATCTCACACCCAAGTTGGTCTGAGACGGTTGCTGTCCCGCTGTATTGCCTTTTTTACTAACCACAAGCTTCAGCTTAAGTCCAAAATCCTGGTGTTCTCCAAAAAATGGAGATTATACCATTGGTCCATCAATGGTAAAACAATAGAACAAGTTAAAGACTATAAATACCTAGGCATGTATTTTCAATATAATGCTAGGTGGTCTACTCATCGTAAATGTGTGGCGAAGGTTGCCAGTGCTAGTGCATCGGCCATAGCTCGATTCTTTTACTGCAGGGGCAACCAATTTGTGCCAGCCGCAATTAAAATCTTCAGGTCCAAAGTTAGCTCCCAGCTATTGTATGGTATCCCAATTTGGATTAGAGCCTTCGACCTCGCCATTGAACGTGTTCAATCCAAATTTTTGTGGAAAATTATGGCCCTACCTAATTGTGTACCGAACGCTGTTATATACTTGGAAACTGGTTCATCTCGGATGGAGACTTTGGCGTGGCTTTTAACTTTCAAATATTGGCTCCGCCTCCATTATAACTTTGAACAGGGGAGCCTTATACACCATATGCTCCCCGAGCTTAACCTTTCTAATTGGTCAGCGTACATTGAAGGGAAAATCAATGAACTGGGTCTCTCCTTGGAAACCCTGTCCATGATGCCTTTTGCTGCCGCATTTCATCAAATTAAAACCAGGCTGTTAGATTCGGAGCGACAAAATTTATATAGCATAGCTAATAGAACTTGCTCCCCTCTGAATTTTGAGATTCCCCTTCCAATAGGGCCGATAGCCTCATACCTAACATCTCTGCAGGTACCCCAGCAACGCAGAGCGTTTACCCTGGCCAGATGCAATGCTATGCCATCAGCCATCTTATATGGCAGATTTAACAAGGTTTCGCATTTGGCCAGTTATTGCCCATGCAGAAAGAGCTGTGTGGAATCAATTACTCATGTGCTTTTGCACTGTGACTTGTATGTAGATCTAAGGAGCACACATTTACATTCTCTGTTAACTAGTATGGGTGCTTGTTCTGATGCACTCAAGGTGCATAGACTTCTAAGAGATTCCAGTCCGGACACCACGGAGAAGGTGGCCAAGTTTCTTTGTCTGGTCTTAAAGTTGCGCCAAAGGTTCTTTTAGAATTTTTATATATGTGTTTATAACGGGTTTTAACATGCAGAAATTGTTTTTCTAATTTATGCCAATAAAGGCTGACTTGACTTGACTTGAAATAAATACATCAAACTTCTTAACAGGACTGCTTTGTTTATTCATCATCTGAGTCCAAAACATCAGGAGAAAAAAATAATTACATTCTGCATTTCTAAAACCCTTCATCAGCATTTTCCCTACTCTGATGCTTGCCCTTGGCAGAATATTTCCAGACAGCTCTGCAGTCTATTTCATTAGTGTCCTATCCAAGCTCAGGTCATGGAAAGCCCAGCAAATATACGGGATCTATTCTGGTGCCAATGCACAACCAATTATTTTTAATATTAAGTTTTAATTTTCTAACTCCCCCCCCCCCAAAAAAAAATCTGCCTGCTTTTTTAATCGCCTGGACATTATTTGCGTTGCCTTTTTAAAACCACATTAGCACAATGAGATCAGACTGCAATGCCTCAAAAGATAAATGATGAGGATGTTACTATGAAGTCAGCAACTTCGTATCAGGTCAATACAACCGAGGATAGAGTTCACATTTGTTTCACACGGGACTGTCCCATTGGGATAAGATGAATTCTGTGGGGATGCCACATCTGGATCCTCAAGGTCAAGATCCTGGGTATGAGGTGAACTCAAATGCAGTGAGACAAAGACAGAGGTGGAGAAAAAAAATTAAAAGGTCAAGGGACCTGAGTTCGGAGGTGTCATGATCCTAGGCCTATAGTAAGTGTAGCCTACAGGCTCTAGGGAGGCCTATTGGCTCCAGGAAAGCCTGTACTAAAGTAGCAGGGAAAACTTCTCCCAGTAGAGGAGTGGAGGGTGGTGCCTGGGAAGAATTAATAAAAGGCCGTGCCCAAAGTGGGAGGTGGTTCACTCCTAGGGAGCAGAGCTGGGGAAAGGCTGCTGCAGATGGAGGGATTAGGGTTGCCAAGTCCAGGTTGGAAAATACCTGGGGACTTTGGGGGTGGAGCCAGGAGAAGGTGGGGTTTGGGGAAGGGAGGGGCCTCAGCATGGTACAATGCCATAGAGTCCACCCTTCAAAGCAGCCATTTTCTCCAGGGGAGCTGATCTCTGTCAGCTGGAGATCAGTTGTAAAAGCGGGAGATCCCCAGGCCCCACCGGAAGGCTGGCAGCCCTAGGAGGGATCCCTCATCCAGGAAGGAAGGGGTGAGTCAGCTTGAGGCCAAACACTAAGAGACATCTAGGAACAGTCTAGATAGACACGCTAGAGTGTTTTATTTTGTTTGTTTACCTACCTTTACTGTTCTCAATATTTTGCGTATTACTTGAATTACAGTTGTTACTAGACATCTTAAATAAAATTGTTTATTATTCTGCCAGAGTCCTGATGCCTCATTCGGTCACATATAAGTATACCTTATTGCGAAGAGTGGACATTAGGGGTCAGGTGGGTGCTCTGGGCCCTCCCGAGGAGACCCGAACCAGAGTGGTGGCAGCCATTAGAGAGCTTTTCTAGCCGCTCCCCACAACAGGAGGAAAGAACAAACCTAATCTAGAAGCTCTTTATAAGAATCAAAAGCTTTGCCCGCAGGACCTGCGGTGGCCTACTAACCCCTCCTTTGGAACAGAGAATGGTGGTCACATAAAGGATATAGTTGCCAACCTCCAAGTTGCGGCGGGAGACCTCCCGCTATTACAACCAATCTCCAGACAACTAAGATCATTTTCCCTGGAGAAAATGGCTGCTTTGGAGAGTGGACTCTATGGCATTGTTCCATGCTGAGGTCCCCCTCCTCCCCAAACCCCACCCTCCTCAGGTTCCACCCTAGGGCTGCCAAGTCAGCCCGGGGGGCGGGGGATCCCCCGCTACAGGGGTTCCCGATCCGCCGGCCAGCATTTGGCCGGCGGGGGGAACCCCAACCCCCTCCCCCAGCGTATTGACATCACCCGGAAGTGACGTCATCACGTTGGGGGCGTTACCAGGGTGACGCTCTGGCAATCGCCCCCAAACTCTAGAGTTTGGGGGCGATTGCCAGAGCATTGCCCTGGCAACGCCCCCAACGTGCTGACATCACTTCCGGGCGACGTCGCTGGGCGCACGCGCAAAGCGCGTGCGCCCGGAAAACTCCCGGATGGAGGACTCCCCCCTGCTGGTAAGTTAAGAACACTTGGCAACCCTATTCCACCCCCAAAATCTCCAGATATTTCCCAACTCAGAGCTGGCATCCCTAATAAAGGAAGAACACCTCCCCTCCCCCATCTGGCATTTTTCAGGCTTCAAATTTGGGATGCTGACCAAGGATGCACGCCAAATGCCTGGGCTACTCAGCTAAGAAGTACGAAGCCAAGATGACAGTACGAGCAGCAATAATAATTAAAAAAAACAACAACACTAAATGTCATTGTTTTATTTTTTTTTAAATCTAAACTCTACAGTTTATACAAAGGTTTAACAGAGGACAGCACTTTATTAGGACATCCACTGACAACTGATCAGATATCACCTGCACACTCCAATCACCGCCTGGGCAGAAGCGTGAAATGAAGAGCGAGAGCCAGAACCCACATGCCTGCCAGGGACTCCGATTTCCTTGCGGCCCACCGAAGAGCACAGTTGCCTTTCAGAAAGACAGAGCACAGCGCAGATTAGCTTAGAAACCTTCTCTGTGGGTCCTGCAAACTGAAGGACGCTCAGTCAGTTCAATGCAGAGCCCAACCCATGGCTTGACATTCCGAGAAAGAGGCCTGGGTAAAATCGAGCGCACTTCGCTTGGTTTCAAGCCAATTAAATACCAGCTCCTCCTATTACATCCGCTTATTTGTATTTGACGTCTTTGCACCCCGCCTTTCGCCTGGATCCACAAACAGCTTCCATAAATTAGAAAAGAAATGCGTTGTCACCACAGCGGAAATTACAAAGTAAAGGAAATGAGCCACAACTGTCACTCATGGGCTACCAAAGGCACAATGAAAAAAACCCCACTTTACAGAACCTCTGGAATCTGGGTAAGGCCAGGGTCTGCCTCATTTCCTTGGGAAACCCGTTTCGCAGCAGAGGTATAGCCATGGATAAAGAGGGCACGTGAAGCTGCCTTCTAGTGACTCAGACCATCGGTCCATCAAGGTCAGTGCTGTCTACTCAGACTGGCAGCGGCTCTCCAGGATCTCAGGTAGAGGTCTTTCCCATCACCTACTGCCTGGTCCTTTTAACAGGAGATGCCAAGATTGAACCTGGGACCCTCTGCATGCAAAGCAGAGGCTCTTCTACTGAGCTGCAGCCTCTCCACTAGTGGGCAGCATAAACTATGAGCACGTGCAGTAATAGTTCTTACCGACCTAAATTGGGAAATTACTAATAATCCCTAGCAATGTTCCCTCTAAACTGTGGAATCTTGTGAGCAAAAGTTCTACTCTGTGAGCTACTGGCATTAAAGTGGTGAGCGAGCAATTTGGCTACTGCATAAATTAGTTTGCTCAGGATCCATCCTTCCTGAGCGAAGACAAAAATGTGTGAGCTGGAGGCTAAAAAACTGTGAGCTAGCTCACACTAACTCAACTTAGAGGGAACACTGATCCCTAGTATGTTGATCTACTGAGAAAGTAAAAGCCTGAATGGAGGAGGAGGAGGAGTTGGATTTTATACCCTACTTTTCTCTACTCTAAGGAGTGTCAAAGTGGCTTCAAATCGCCTTCACTTCACCTCCCCACAACAGGCACCTCGTGAGGTAAATGGGGCTGAGAAAGTTCAGAGAGAACTGTGATTGGTCCAAGGTCACCCAGCAGGCTTCACGTGGAGGATGAGTGGGGAATCAAACTCGGTTCTCCAGGCTAGCGTCTGCCACTCTTAACCACTGCACCACACTGGCTCTCCACTTGAGGTGGAGGGGGGACTGCAAATAATCCCTGGTCTGATGATCCGCGCTGCCCTGGGGACACACGCCAGTGAAGGCCCACATGAAGGTGCAAGGTTGTGGACTGAGGATGATGTGGTGGCAGGGTTCAGAGACGATGCCTATGTCCTGTGCTTGGGATCCCAAACGTCAACTCAAAAAACAGCCCAAACACATGAACACACACAAAGCTGCCTTATAATGAATCGGCACATTGGTCCATCAGTACTGTCTTCTTAGACTGGCAGCTGGTCTCCAGGGTCTCAGGCAGAGGTCTGTCACACCATGTACTACCTGATCATTTTAAGTGGAGACGCTGGGGATTGAACTTGCAGCCTTCGGCACACAAAGCAGATGCTCTGCCACTGAGCCACAGTCCCTCCCCTTGAACTTGAAGGTCACGGGAGAAAAATCAGTTGGCTGCACCACCCAGGAATAGGATATGCAAACAAATGAGATCAGAACAGCCACAGAAGCAAGACTTCATTAGCAAACATTACAGTAATAAACAAATAAAAATGCTCTTAAAATACTTCAGTCCGCTTCGGTCTGCCGAGAACCTGACTCATCCCCCTGATAAAGATGGATTGCGCAAGCCACCGGCCAAACCTACCCTGTGCCAAAACTAATGCTCTTGGAAGCATCTATTTGGCAGCGAACATCCCACGAATGTTCCCAGTTCTTATTTAAAAGGCCAGGTGTGCCTGGCAAGGGATGAGCGAGCCGGTGGATCTGGTGGTGTGCAAAAATCGCATTCCTTCCCGGACATCCCAGACAACATCTAAACAGACATTTGCATTTATTCACATCCTGTTTTTCTCCACATTTTTGGGACTCAAAGTGGCTTTGAATACTGTTCTCCCCTCCGCCACTCCCTCACAACAACCACCCTGTGCGGAAGGCCAGGCTGAGAGTTTGGGCCAGGCCCAAGATCACCAGCAAGCTTTGACCGTCAAGGTGGGGATTTAAACCCAAGTCTCCCAGGATCCTAGCTCATCGCTTCCTATTGCACCACGCTGGCTCTCCCACACGCCAGGAAGGCTCCGCTCTGTGCTGATCCCACGCATATTTTAAAATCCACTCAGATGCGATGATTCTATAAGGCTGAGATTGTATCTACACATTGCTGGACAGTGTTCTATTGGTGGGCTGTAGCGATCATTTGCCACGCTGCCACGCCAGCAAATGTCGCTCGTGAATGGCTGCGACTGTGCAATACTAACACGATATCCAACAATGCACTGGTGCAGCAGCCTAAAAGAGGCAGCCGCAGTAGTGTTCAGACAGTCTTTCTAGCAATGGGAGGAGAGTTTCCTAACAGCCGGCAGGAAGAAGACTCAATACTGACAAACGTTATTTGCCCTGGTAAAAAGAGACAACTAGAGCTGTTGGCCTGGAGGCAAACAGCATGTTCCGTACGTGGTCGTGCAACCAGTCGGCATGACAGAAAAACTGCCTCGCATGCCCCTGAGAGGGGAGAGATGGCGGCATGGCACAGCCCGATCTCACCTGATCTTGGAAGCTGAGTAGGGTCGGTACTTGGAAGGGAGACCGCCAAGGAAGACCCTGCAGAGGAGGACAATGGCAAATCACCTGCGCTTCTCATCTGCCTCGAAAGCCCCTTGCTGGGGTCACCCACAAGTCAGCTGCGATTTGATGCCACTTGTATACGGATCTTGACGACACTTATCTACGGACCTGGGAAATGAGGTTTCCGTACCAAGAAACCAGCAAACATTCGGCAGCTTTATATAGCGTCGGACTGGAGAGCCAGTTTGATGTGGTGGTTAGGAGCACGGACTCTGGAAGAACTGGGTTTGATTCCCCTACTCCTCCATGTGCAGCTGCTGGTGTGACCTTGGGTCAGATACAAGTCCTTTCAGAGCTGTTCTGAGCAGTTCTCGAAAGAGCTCTCTCAGCCCCACCTACAGAGTATTTGTTGTGGGGGGAGGAAAAGGGGAAGGAGATTGTAAAGTGCTCTGAGACTTCGCTTCAGGTAGCGAAGGGCAGAGTATGAATCCAATCTCTGCTTCTCTTCCTCTTCTTCTTCTGAGATCCTTATTGACTACTTCAGCCACCTGATCGCCACAGGGCTGCAAGATACCATACCATTCCTAGCCATTTACGGTTAAGGCAATGCAAAGCAGGTAAGATCAGAACCACAGTCCTCCTAGCACACAGGCCTGGGTAGGAAGTAAATTCCTTTTCTTTTTTTAAAAAATTATTGAGTTTTTATAAAAGCAAAGAAAAGAGAAAGAGAAAGAAAAAACAAGAAAAGAAACCTAAAAAGATAAAAAATATATTAACAGATGCGGAGTCTGTTTACATTAAGAAGAAGAAGAGGAGATTGGATTTATACCCCGCCCTCCACTCACTTGGAGTCTCAGAGCGGCTTACAAACTCCTTTTCCCTTCCCCTCCCCACAACAGGCACCCTGTGAGGTAGGTGGGGCTGAGAGAGCTCTTTCCCAAGCTGTCCTTGAGAGAACAGCTGGTACAGACCTATGGCTTGCCCAAGGTCATCCAGCCAGGTGCATGTGGAGGAGTGGGGAATCAAACCCGGTTCTCCCAGATTAGAGTCCGCGCACTTAACCACTACACTTAACCACTACACCAAACTGGCTCCCACACCAAACTGGCTCCCATTAACATTAACATTAACAGATACATTAACATTTCTACTAAAATCAGTATCTAATTCTTCACCAAATCAGCTTATCCTCGTTTTATAGAAGCATATAATTAGAATTGATTCATTTTTTATAGTGTTCATCCAACCATTCATAAAACTTTGACCAGCTATTTTCAAAAATTTCCTCTCTGTTACCTGCTAATTTCAATGTTATATTGTCCATTTCTGCCGTCTCCAATAGTTTATAGATTATTTCCTCCTTAGAAGCAACTTCTTCTCTTTCCAGTGCTTTGCATAAAGAATTCTAGCAGCAGTTATTACATAGATAATCAGATATTTATCTAATTTGTTAAAATTTTCTGGAATCATATTCAACAAAAACAATTCTGGCACACATGGTATAGTCAAATGCAACATATTTTGCAATATTTCATAAATCCAGGTCCAATATTTTTTTACACATTCACACGTCCACCACATGTGAAAAAAGGAACCTACAGTTTGTTTACACTTAGGAAGTAAATTTCTGGAGCCCAGCCATCAGTTCAGGGGCCAGACTGGATTCTGTGAACAGAACACCATATGCATCACTTAGCCCTAGAATACAGTCACACGGAGTTAACTTTTCTCCCTCTTTCCCCAGTTAAAATGGGCCAGCTGCTTTAAGGCCTGGCAAGGGGCAGAGGATAGCAGATGAATAGCCCAGCCTAGCCTGATCTCTTGGAAGCTAAGCAGGGCCAGCCCTGGTTAGTACTTGGATGGGAGACCACCAAGGCAGTCCTGAGTTGCTTTGCAGAGACAGGCAATGGTGCGGCCACCTCTGTCCATCTCTTGCCTTGAAAGCCCCACAAGGGGTCACCCTGAGTCAGCTGCAACTTGATGGCACAAAACTGTTAAATTCAGGGTCAGCAGAAACACAATGCAAAGATTAATCCTATTTTTCCTACTTGGACTTCAGGCAGTCGTGAGGGAGGCATGCAGAGGAGAGGAAATTTGGACATATTGGTTTTCAGTCATCTTAGTAATAACTGCAAAATTGTCCAGGGTCCCTTTTCAGTATTTCACTGATCATTCTCTAAATGCTGTTTTATCCTTTCCTTACTGGGCCTGAAAATCTTTAAATGCTTCCTGCCACTGGACCGCTGGTCTCTGAAATTAATGTGCTTTTTTATCCACTCTTCCAGGTCACTAATGATCTCGCTAAATTATTCAATTATTAAACTACTCGTGTTAAAGCTAAAGCCAAATGCAAAAGAAAGTTCTTTCAAGCAAAAGGACATGTGATATTTAATTTCTTCCCCACTTTCGAATGAATATTTGATACCAAAGCGAGCAAAACATTTTGGGGGGGGGGGGGGGGGGGAGACCAGACCTACCTCACAGGGTGGTTGTGAGGATAAAATGGGAGAGAGAGAAAGAACTGGAGGAAGGACGGCGATTGAGTTGAGTCCCAACTGTCCCAACTGAGAGCCAGTTTGGTGTAGTGGTTAAGTGCGCGGACTCTAATCTGGGAGAACCGGGTTTGATTCCCCACTCCTCCACTTGCACCTGGCTGGATGACCTTGGGCAAGCCATAGCTCTGTACCAGCGGTTCTCTCAAGGACAGCTTGGGAAAGAGCTCTCTCAGCCCCACCTACCTCACAGGGTGTCTGTTGTGGGGAGGGGAAGGGAAAGGAGTTTGTAAGCCGCTCTGAGACTTCAAGTGAGTGAAGGGCAGGCTATAAATCTAATCTCTTCTTCTAATAATAATAATAATAATAATAAAAATCCAAACACAGAGCCATCTAATATCAGGACCAAACTAAACACCACAAAACCATGGGCAGGTTTTCATATCCTCCAGAACTCTTCAACAGACTCGATGCTATAATTCTTTTTAATGATTATACTATTTTTTTTCTTTTCTCAGTCTTGTAAAGCAGGTATCTGCAATCTACAGCTCCTCAGCCAAACAGTTCAGTACAAAACTAAATATGACTCTTTTGGTGGTATGGTGACAGCCACATATTTTAATGTTTTAAGATTTTAATGTCCATATTTTATAGCTATTATTTGTTTTAATGTTGTTTTTACCTTATCGGCAGGGGTCATTTTGTAGAAAAAGAGGTGCAGGAGCTCATTAGCATAACTCATTTGCATAACTCATTTGCATATGCCACACCCCCTAACATACCGGAAGTGTGTCAGAAGGCAACACCCACCCCTCAGGCTCCACTCCACAGGTGAGTGAAACTGACCTGCTCTTCCTCCATTCCCTTCCCCATCCAATACTTTGTGCAATAAAAATAAGTGTAAAGAACACACCCTCGTTCTCTTCCTGCTCCCTTGAAACCACCAGGTTTCAAGTAGACTTGAGATACCCAGGACATGTGCACCACCCATCCCTTCCCCTTCCCCTCCCCACAACAAGACACCCTGTGAGGTAGATGGGGCTGAGAGAGGTCTTTTGAGAACTGCTCATGAGAGAACAGCTCTGAGAGAACTTGTGACTGGCCCAAGGTCACACCAGCAGCTGCATGTGGAGGAGTGGGGAATCAAACCCGGTTCTCCCAGATTAGAGTCCAACTCCTGACCACTACACCAAACTGATGGGATGGAAGCTGCTAAAGGGTTGGTGAAATTTCTCCAGTACTTATGTGCCATGTGCCCAGATAAAAAATGGTATACTTAGAAAATGTATATGCCACCTCGAGCAAGTCTCTGGAAAAGCAGCACACAGTCATAAAAGGAACAATGATAAAATTATCAATATTAAAACAAAACATTAAAAACAATAAAGACCCTAGCAGGGCTTTCCCCGGGGCGCTGCACCTCTGCACTGCTCGGGGAAGCCGAGGAGGGGGCGGGGCTTGGTCATGTGCCCGCCCCCTGGGCTCCTCACTCCCGGAGCTGCGCTCCTGTGCACTCCTGCTCCAACGGAGCCCTGCTTATCGGTTTTAATGTTGCAAGACCCTTTAGGGTGAGTGACAACTAAAAATGTAATAAATAAACAAAAGTTTAAGCATAGTGGAGGGGTAGGCGGGAGGCTAGAATGATCCAGGTGCGGAGGGAATGGCAGGCAAAGATCCTTAGGGGACTAAAAAGCTTCTTCGTGATGCTTTGCAGAAAGGGAAACGATAGAGGTGAACTGTTGCAAGGAATCCAAATGCAAACCGCTCCCAGATCTACGCCAGCGCATTAAAATAGACAGAAGAAAACGAGGAAGAGTTGTTTTTATACCCCGCTTTGCTCTACCCTTTAAGGAGTCTCAAAGCAGTTTACAATCGCCTTTCCCTTCCCCTCCCCACAACAGGCACCTTGTGAGGTGGGTGGGGCTGAGAGAGAGTTCTCAGAGAACTGTGACTGGCCCAAGGTCACCCAGCAGGCTTCATGTGGAGGAAGAGTGGGGGAATCAAGCCCAGATTAGAGTCCAGCAGTCTTAACCATTACATCACACTGTCTGTCTAGGCACACCCTGCTCTCTCTATGTGCAGGGTGCACCTATCTTTATTTATGGCAGATTGCGAGACCTCCTGTGTGCCATTTCCTAATAGAGGACTCTCAAGAACTAATGTTCAGGCTGCAGAAACTTTACAGATTATCGGTAATGTTTAAACTGCATAGTTTACACCACTGGCCTTTGTTAGACCAGCTCTTTGTTGACCTCTTGCCTTGAATTCTGATGTAGGTTGGCTCTTTAACTGTAAAAGGTTGCAGGTCCTTGTTGTAAAAGGACCTGGGAGTTCTGTAGGATATTAGACAAACCTGATCAACTACCAATTTCTTATGTTTTTAGCGGGAAAGCTACCATTTTCTTTTCTCCTCAGAACAAAGGTGCAGCCTGATGGGTATCCCGAAATTAGAGCACCTGCTCTAAAGCAGTGGAATATTCATCCAGTGAACAGCTAAGCAGGCTGCTGATCTTCTTTCCAAGCCCACAAAAGAACAGTAAGACCCTATTCCAGGGCTCATTTCATAGCAGGAGCTCCTCTGCATATTAGGCCACACACCCCATATGTAGCCAGTCCTCCAAGATCTTACAGTAGCCCCTGTAAGAAGAGCTCTGTAAGCTCTTGGAGGATTGGCTACATTAGGGGTGTGTGGCCTAATATGCAGAGGAGCTCCTGCTACGAAATGAGCCCTGACCCTATCAGCAAAAGAGCTAGGAGATCCAAAGACCTTTATTCAGGGAGTTCTGAACTGCAGACATTTTGATAGAGTGTTCACCTAGCATACGTAACTTAACAATACCCACCTCCGAAGACTGCAGAACTGAGCAACAGCTTTTAGACACTGTGAAATTCTAAGCATCCCCTGAAAGAACGCCCAAGCCAGTTGCTGCATTGGTTCAAAGCAAAATCCCCCTCGAACGCAGTACCTTTTATTAGGGCCAACCAAAACAACACAAAACAAGAGGCAAACAGATTACAGATTTCTAAAAAGCAGCGTCACACTTGGTTCCCTTCAGGACCTGGGAGAGCTCCCAGGGAAGGCAGATGTTGATCTCCTGGAATCCAGAACATAAAGTGAGCCTTTCAATCTCCTGGCAGGGCTCAAGGATTGCTAGAATCTTGCCCTTCAAGCAAGGGAATTGCAGGGAATTAACGAGGCAGCACTTGGGCCTGAAGCCCAACACTGTAGCATAGCCTTCCCAGGGACTCCTTGGACAACAAACTACCAGGATAGTGGGAGGCCTAGTTCAAGACCTGAGAAACTGCCCATCTTGAAACCTCCTTCTTAGAAAAGTTTTTGACAAGCACTATTTGAGAGTCCTGGTCAACTAGATTCAAAGGCTATATGATTTCTCTAGGCAGAGTTGCTAATAAAGGGGTCTGGGTCCCAAAGGAGAGGAACCGGTGCTTCTAAGACCTTTTCAGACATTGCATTTGAGAGCCAGTTTGGTGTAGTGGTTAAGTGCGCAGACTCTAATCTGGGAGAACCGGGTTTGATTCCCCACTCCTCCACTTGCACCTGGCTGGATGACCTTGGGCAAGCCATAGCTCTGGACCAGCTGTTCCCTCAAGGACAGCTTGGGAAAGAGCTCTCTCAGCCCCACCTACCTCACAGGGTGTCTGTTGTGGGGAGGGGAAGGGAAAAGGAGTTTGTAAGCCGCTCTGAGACTCCCTTGGGGAGTGGAGGGCGGGGTATAAATCCAATCTCTTCTTCTTCTTCTTCTTCTTTACAGTGAGCCCAATACAAAAGATCACAGGAAATGTACAGAAACTCTAAATGCAATCAAAATTCTATAATTTGAACATTAAGGAGAGAGTGCATAGATATAATTAGAAGAATGGTCCATAGAAACAATCAGTTGATGAAAGTCTCCGGAGTGGATCTTCGTTTCGAAGGAAACTTCCATCAGTGAGCCCAGCAACCAAGTGTATCGGGAATAATGCTTCCAACACATGCAGTTGTGTGAACAGGAGCAAAGTGTTTTGCAGGCAAGTGAGAACCCCAACAAATGGTTTGCACGCACCAAAGCTCTGTGCACGAGCAAAACATGAAAGCTGCCCCCGCGTTCACACACCATCGTGACAGCATGTATCGGGTAGGGTAATGCCCAGTTTGTGGACCCCCCGGTATGTACAGCTGCAAAGGACTCTACACGAGCCGCCATTTCAAAAAAAATCTCAAAGTGCTGTGCTGCAACTGGACCCACTCAGATCGGAAACCAGGATATGAAGATGGTTTCTAGCCCTTCATTAAGAATGGACCGTAGTTAAGGTCAGTAGCAACATCACCAGTTAACCGGTTAACAGCTGGCAAGGAGAAGGCCACAGAGTGGGAGAGAGGGTACGGCCCCATGACTCGCTACCAATATCTCCACCATGGATGAAACCCCAAGTGACAGGAAGGCATGAGTTGGGTACCCCCTGCCAGCCTTCTACATGACGAGAGCCTCTGTGGTGTAGTGGTTAAGAGTGGTGGCCTCTATATCTGGAGAACTGGGTTTGAGTCCCCACTCCTCCACATGAGGAGTGGTCACCCCACCTGCAGGGTGACCTTGAGCCAGTCCCAGTTCTCTCAGAGCTCTCTCAGCCCCACCTACCTCGCAAGGTGCCTGTTGTGGGGAGAGGAAGGGAAAGGCAATTGTAAGCTGCTTTGAGACTCCTTTGGTAGAGAAATGCAGGGCATATAAAACAACTCTTTTTTCTCTAAAGCAGGCATTGAATGCAGCTCCTACACACTGCAATAGCCCCTTTTCCCAGAGCAGAACAGAGCATTTTTATACTGTAGAACATGCAAACTAAAAAAAAAAACTCCCTAACCCTGCATTGCCGTTGAACAAAATTTAAAATGGCATTAAAGGCAGCCGATACGCAGTAAACAGATCACACAGTTTCAGTTCAGGTTCGGAACTGGTAGTTCACCCTTCCAGCTCTTAAAGCTGTACCAGATCCCATAATTCTGCAAAAGGCAAATTAATAAGGAGCAGATTTCTAGCTTTCAGTACCGTAAAGACTCATTACCCAAGTTGCTTTACTTTTGAATACATTCAAATTGAGTTGCGCATCCCTTCTACTTTTTAAGCAATCTGGATTCAGGTTTTTGGGGGGGCTTGACAAAACATATTTGCAGTTAAATAAAAGAGAATATTATGTAAGTACTTCCGTTCTTGGCACTTTTTCTGAGCATTTTAATTCCCCAATCCTCAACCAAACATAAGACTTAAAACTCACTTGGGGGGGGGGGGGCGGATGGCTTGAACGATCTCAAAGATACACACTCAAGCTCACCAAATGGTAGATGTAACACATTTTTATATATGTACATATATAACGAGATAGGTTACCATTAGTTACCAGTGCATTAGTTGTCATTAGTTACTGGGATGTAAATAACGTAGCCAGCACATTCTGGGAGAGGGAGGGGTTAAACCTTTCTCTTTTTTTCTCTCCCAAAAAGGATGTTCAGCTGAAATCCAAAGGTTTCTCAGGCCCTAATTTTAAGCAGGGGGCAACTATCTCCCATCCCTCTCCCATCCCCATCACAGCAGATAACTCTGCTTACTTCCTCCCTCCCCTGGGGCTTCTTTAAAAAGAAGAAGAGATTGGATTTATACCCCGCCCTTCACTACCCAAGGGAGTCTCAAAGCGGCTTACAAACTCTTTTTCCCTTTCCCTCCCCACAACATACACCCTGTGAGGTAGGTGGGGCTGAGAGAGCTCTGACAGAAACTGCTCTTTTTCAAGAACAGCTGTGCCGGAACTACGGCTTGCCCAAGGTCATCCAGCAGGTGCAAGTGGAGGAGTGGGGAATCAAACCCAGTTCCCCCAGATTAGAGTCCGCGCACTTAACCACTACACCAAACTGGCTCTTTAAGAGCAGCACAGCAATCCATGCTTGCCAGTTCCCAAACTCTCCCAAAATTCCTTCTTCTGATGAGTGCAGTCACCAATTCTGGTTGTCAGGGTAACCAAAGCGGGCATCCAAACTCCCACAAGAGGACATCATCTTGCAAGAGTTCCAGAAGCTTCCAGGGTCATGTGCGGCTTGATGTAATATTTTAAAAGACAGCAGAAAGGAAAAGAAGGTTATCTCCTCCTGGATGAGGGCAGTGGCAGCGCTGTGACATACGTGCAGGGTGAGCAGCAGAGGTACAGAGGACTCAACACTTCTGCCTCCGGTCATAGCCCAGGTTTACTCACTGAATTACAGCAACTGTACCTAGAGATGCCAGCCTCCAGGTGGAAACTGAGGGTCCCTCGGAAGTACAGCTCATCTGCGGACTACAGAGATCAGTTCATCTGGAGAAAGGGGATACTTTGAAGGATGGACTTTATGGCGTACCCCGCTGAGGATCCCGTCTTCCCCAAGCTCCATCCCCAAATCTCCATCAGCGGGCAGAGGGAACCTGGCAACCCTAACTGTACTTCTATTTGCTGCACACAGATTGTCTGATGCAACCGTTTTTTAAAAAAGAAACCTCAGTGTTTGCATGTTGCAATGTGTTGTCAGGGAACTAAAAAGACACAGGCCCTGTTCACGAGTTACAGTGGATGCACGTACAAGCGGCATACTGTGTGCACACTTGATTTTCCAGCATATGTGCATTCAGTATTTCACAAGTTACAGTCAACATATACAGAGCTCAATATGTGATTGAAACCCTAAATTTATCCAGGTATTGGTCCCAGTACCTAAGGAGGGGCTGTGGCTCAGTGACAGAGCATCTGCTTTTCCTGTAGAAGGTCACAGGTTCAATCCCTGGCAGCTCCAGTAAAAAGAACCAGGCGGTAGGTGACGGGAGAGACGTCTGCCTGAGACCCCAAAGAGCTGCTGACCACGACGGGCCCATGGAGGAGGGGGAAGACAGTTAAAACATCCTTCCCTTCCTGGATCAGCTTGGCTTTCCCAGGTGCCCTGCGGTTTGTGAGGCACCTGGGGAACCCAAGGAGGGGGAAGCTGTAGGCGTGGCCAACTCAGAAGCCAGCCGGAACTCCGTTCCTGTGCGTTCCTGCCCAGAAATAGCCCAGTGTAAAAGGAACGCGTATCGGCTCTTCCTTGCAAACAGATGTACACACATTCACTGTTAACATGTGAACAAGGCTAGCGAGCTAGTCCAACGATGGAAAGAGAACGGTGCAGACAACTCTTTTACACGCCAAAGTTTCCTTGGATTCCAAGTAATTTCCATGCCTTCCTAACAATTATGCACACACAAAAAACCCATAGTGATGTGCAAACCGAAGAGAGACCATTTGAATCCCAGTTACACAGCACGTGTGGCTTTCCAGAGAGCCGAATGCATATGCCCAACAGTGAAGTGATAATTAGTGCCAGACGTGGTATGAATATTCCACACAACAGCTCTCTCCCAAATGGCCTGTGTCAATTAAGGACAACTGTCTGAAGATCTAGGAATAACTGGAAGGCAGGTTTGAAATGTGTTTTAAAAAAAAAAGCCAGCACATTTGAACAGCAGCAACATTATTAAAGAGGGTTTTTTTTAACATACCGAAAGAGCAAAAACACAGTCTTTGAAATATGCGCAGCCGTGCTGTGATCTGAATTAAGGAGAACTACCAGCCATCTGGCAGGGTTAAGGAGTTCTTGTCACAGAGTAAATCCACGCCTTTAATGGCAGCTCAGGGCTATGTTAATCTACATACTACATTGTCAAAACACTAGCCAGTTGTCCCCACAAAAAAACCCCACACCACTAGTTCTGCATGCCCAGCGGACCTTTATTATTATTAACATTTGAGTCTTGCTTTTCTGCTCGCGAGACCTAACAGTGATGACAATCACCATAAAAATAGTCAAAATCAGAACTGAAATCTATATATTTCTCCTCCCCCCCCCCATTGGAACCATTTATTAATCTGCCTTTTATTTTTTTACAAGTCTAGGAAAAGAAGCCCAGGATTTTCCCTCCTGTACATTTTCGCCTTGCTTCCTCGTGGTCCATGATGCCAGCGGAAGTGGTCAGCACAATGTACCCAAACCGGCGTGAAGGGAGCAGATTGTTCTGCCACTTTTCCAAATCCTTCAGCTGGACCTCACACCTTGGACCGAGCACACCGCGCTTGCTGAGTCTGCCTGGTGAGGTTCACAACAATTTCCCCCGCTCTGTGATCATCGATGATCTCAAATTCAGCTATGTAACTCTGCTTCGTCATCACAGTTAAGAACCGGACAATCACTCTGGAGCACAGCCTGATGAGAACCTGACGTTTCCCATGTTCCTCTGCATTGTTGATGCTTTTAAGAGCATCTGCTAAAACATTCATGCGCACCATGAATACCTGGGGATACCTAAAACTGCAGATTAGAGGCACACTTACCCAGAACAGATTTTTCTGCAAACTTTAGTAAACCCCCCCCCAAGAAAGAAAGTTTGCAGAAAAATCTGAAATCTTAAAAAAAAAAATACACCGGGGGGTTAATACCCTCCAAAGTAAAATAGCATTATCTGCGTAAGACCAGAGAACACACCTACCTCCCGTGGTCATCAGAGGAACCCTCTCCCCCCACCCTTCCGTGAATCTCATGGGCCCACACTTGTACTTATATAAAACTTAAGAGAGCAACTTAAAACAAGGAAAGGCAAGCCCAGGGTTGCTACGCAGAAGCAGGCAATGGCAAACCACCTCTGAATGTCTCTTGCCTTGAAACACTATAGGGCTGCCATAAGTCAGCAGCAGGGCTCATTTCGTAGCAGGAGCTCCTTTGCATATTAGGCCATGCCCCCCTGATGTAGCCAATCCTCCAAGAGCTTACAGTAGCCCCTGTAAGAAGAGCTCTGTAAGCTCTTGGAAGATTGGCTACATTAGGGGTGTGTGGCCTAATATGCAAAGGAGCTCCTGCTACGAAATGAGCCCTGGTCGGCGGCAACCTGCCAGCACTTTCCGCCACCAATTCTTTGTCAGCCCCTCCCCCTCCCACAGGGGTCAAGAGATTTCGGGGACGGCAGGACGATTTGTGGGAAGCAAAAATGAAAACTGCTAGTATGCCAAGTCTGGATCTCTGAGCCCCTGCCTGGCATATCGTATAACTCACTTCACTAATAAAAGATGGGCGCAGCACACTTAGATTTTCAGCACATAAACTATTTTCTATTTTGTGTGTGCGTGCGGGTGTATGTGTGTGTGCGCACGCGCCTGCCTGCCTGCCTAGAAGTCATAGTTGATTTCCGGCGACCCCTAGTAAAGCTTGGACATTTCAGAGAGGTGGCTTTGTATTGCCTGCCCCTGCCTCCCAGGCCAGGTATTCCTTGGAGGTCTCCCATCCAAGTACTTGCCAGGGTCGGCCCTGCTTAGCTTCTGAGATCTGACAAGATCAGGCTTGCCTGGGCCATCCACGTCAGGGTCGGTGGATTTATTTTAGCATAGTTAGGGGGGTAGAACTAGTCACTCACACTAAAAATAACACGTTTGGGCCATTTGTTTTGAAGCTCTCCTTGCCAGCTTTGGTGAGATTTCAGTTCCCACCTAACTTTTAAAAAAGAAAATAGCTCAGCTCCTCTAAATAATTCCGGAACACACCAACTAAAACCTGACTACACCTCCACAGTATTTGCAAATGTTTGATTGCGCCTCGTGCATCTGGATTCATCTGAAGAGGCTGCTTTGTCCGAATTTGATACTTTGCAAAAAGAGAGAGAGAGAGATTTATTTGTTTATTTGCTCTCAGCCATGTCGATCCAACCTTGAGGGATGCGGTTCCAGCAACGAAGTGTCCTAGCTACTATCAAAGACTTCACACACACAGACTTCCCCCCCCCCCAACTGCCCCCTTGCCAATGCATCGTCAGGCATTCAAAACCACATGGTAACTGGCCAGCCCGACTTCAGATGCTCAGAAAGAATCTTCTTAAGCATCCTACATTACCAAACCCAGCCCTGAACAGTTCAGGACTGAGCTATCTGAAGGACCGCCTATTGCCATTCTAACAAGTGCCTTTGTTAGGAACTTTGAGGGAAGACTGCCACCTTTGGAGGTACTATGCGTGGGTGCCAAGGACAGGCTCTATAATGGGCCCCCAACACGGTCACTGCACCCACCATGCTGCATCATGATTCCAAAGGTGCCCACAGGCTCAAAAAGATTGGGGACCTTTGCTCGCTAACACGGCCACCTGAAACCAATAGATCTGGAGCAGGGCGGAAACCCATTCTCAGCCACGAATGTCCACCACCACACACACACATCCCCGCCTGCTGCCCCCGCCTTGGAGCTGCGTAGGATAATCCTCCTTTATCTGCCTGCTGACCCAACCCTCCTTAAAAATCGCACAGCAAGCTGCATGGACCCGTTCCCAGCACTCTGATTCTTTGCTCATGCAAGAGTTCTGGAAGTCTCATAGCAGCACATGCTGCATGCCTCTTTCCAGGGAGCTGGGACAGCAAGCAAGCAATCGCCGCCCCGCAAAAGACCTTGAGGCACGGCGGAAGAGGAACGGGCCTTTTGAGCAGTGGCCCCTCACCTGGACAACTCCCTTGCAAGCAGGGCTACCTAACTGCTTCCTTCCTACCAGGGTGGCTTGTCAGTGCCGGCTGAAGCCAGCTTGGCTCTCCCAGGCTTCCCCTGGTCTCTCACAAATGCATTTTGCGGCTGATTTTAATCTCCTGCTGCTGAGATCGTTCGCGTTTCTTTCCGGTGACGTATTTTGGAAGTGTGTCAAAGACATTACCACCCGAGTAGGAATGCAGCTGAAATCTGCAGCCCAGGGTTTGCACTGCTCTCCAAACAATGGGTAGCGCTTACTGTTTGCTTATTTAGATGTTTCTGTCGCATTTTTCTCACCAGCGGGGACCCCGAAGCGGATCACAACATCGTCCTGCCCTCCTCCTTCGTTTTATCCTAACAACGCCCCTGTGAGGTAGGTTATGCTGTGCTACTGGCCCAGTGTTAAAACTGGGGTCTGGGAGACCCAGGTTCAAATCCCCACTCTGCCATGGAAGCTCGCTGGGTGACCCTGGGCCAGTCACACGCTCTCAGCGTAGCCTGCCTCACAGCGGTGGTTGTTGTGAAGATAAAACAGAGGTGGGGAGAACAACGCTGTAAGCCACACTGGGTCTCCATAGGGCAGAAAAGTGAAGTATAAATATCTAAGTATATAAAAAAAGGAAAGCAGGCAGGGATGTGACTGTTTTAAAAACTAAGGAGTTGCTCTCTCAGCAAGGATACACGACAACTGTTAGAGAAAGAGGCAAACGATCAGATCTTGTCCCAAACACCATTCAGCGAACATACCCATGTGGCACATAAGCACCATCTCCGTCAGAAGATCAGATTCCTTTTTCTTTTTTTCCTGGTATTTTCCATATGTGTGTGTGTGCGCGCGCGCACATGCGCGAGTGTGTGTGCGCACCTGGAAGTCATGGCAACCTCTGGTGACTGACCCCCTCCTGGGGGCCTGGAGGATATGCAGAGAGATGACGCTGAATAAAGCCTGTTTCTGTCTTCCCAACTGCTGGTGTTCCAAGGAGGTCTCCCATCCAAGTTCTTGCCAGGGTCGGCCCTGCTTAGCTTCCGAGATCTGACGAGATCAGGCTTGCCTGGGCTATCCCGGTCAGGGCTTCAAATCCCTTTTTCAAGCAGCTGTCCCTCAAAGCAGGGTTTCCCAACCTGTGGGTTGCGGCCTCTAAAACTGGGTCATGGGCCAGCCCTCCCTAACAGCCCTCCCTGTGCCCTTTCTGTTGTTCTTTTTTGTGTTCTGGAAACCAAGATCTGACCCCAGAAACAACTATCTTCCATGTCGTGCATTAATTGGGTTTTTTTTTTCTTCACTGCATATACACGTTGATCAGGTTAAACATGTCTTGATGGTTACTAGAGTGAGTTCCTTAGAAACAGGGGCGGTGAGAAGGTGTAATGGAGGAGAAGGCAGTCAAAGTCAAACCTCCAGGGGTCTGTTGGAGCAGCAGCGCACAGGAGCGCAGCTCCGGGAGTGAGGAGCCCAGGGGGCGGGCACATGACCAAGCCCCGCCCCCTCCTCGGCTTCCCCAAGCAGTGCAGAGGTGCAGTGCCCCGGGGAAAGCCCTGCTAGGGACTTTATTGTTTTTAATGTTTTGTTTTAATATTGATTATTTTATCATTGTTCCTTTTATGACTGTGTGCTGCTTTTCCAGAGACTTGCTCAAGGTGGCATCTAAATTTTCTAAGTATACCATTTTTTATCTGGGCACATGGCACATAAGTACTGGAGAAATTTCACCAACCCTTCAGCAGCTTCCACCTTATCAGTTTGGTGTAGTGGTCAGGAGTTGGACTCTAATCAGGGAGAACCAGGTTTGATTCCCCACTCCTCCACATGCAGCTGCTGGTGTGACCTTGGGCCAGTCACAAGTTCTCTCAGAGCCGTTCTCACATGAGCAGTTCTCAAAAGACCTCTCTCAGCCCCACCTACCTCACAGGGTGTCTTGTTGTGGGAAGGGGAAGGGGAAGGGATGGGTGGTGCACATGTCCTGGGTATCTCAAGTCTACTGGAAACCTGGTGGTTTCAAGGGAGCAGGAAGAGAATGAGGGTGTGTTCTTTACACTTATTTTTATTGCACAAAGTATTGGATGGGGAAGGGAATGGAGGAAGAGCAGGTCAGTTTCACTCCCCTGTGGAGGGGAGCCTGAGGGGTGTGTGTTGCCTTCTGACACATTTCCGGTATGTTAGGGGGTGTGGCATATGCAAATGAGTTATGCAAATGAGTTCCTGCATCTCTTTTTCTACGAAATGACCCCTGGTAACCTCCATAGGCAAAGGTTGTGTATGTCAGAATACCACTCGCTTGGGGTTCAAAGTGGGGGCATTAGTGCCATGTAAAATGTTTGCTGGTTTCTCAAAACATCTGGTTAGCCACTGTAAAAAAACGGAACACTGAACTAGTTGTTTGCCTGTGTCATCGTTTGCCTAGGGCAGGGGTGGCCAAACTTGCTCAGCGTAAGAGCTGCAGAGAATAAACATCAGATGTTTGAGAGCCACGAGACATGAACAAATATTACCTGCTTTTATTGGAAAATAAGCAAATTTGCTTTTTATTAACATTAAATGAGACTGCCGAAAATAATAACAAAAAGGGTAAAAGCAGATATTGATGATGATAGTAATTTGTCCAATGATATTTGTCTGCTAATGATATTTAGCTTCCCCGGCCGCCCTGCCGGGAGCCACATAATATATGTGAAAGAGCCGCACGTGGCTCCCAAGCCACAGTTTGCCCGCCCCTGGCCTAGGGCACTGAAAAACCTTGGGCCAGTCCTGGATGGGTCACCATACTGAGTAAATTCGGACTTGGTGACCCACCATACTGAAAAGGTTGGGAACCACTGCTTTAAAACACTCCACCCCAGTAGCAGGCGTGAAACTTCCCAACAGAGCTTGCCATGACTAATATTCTCCACAAACACAGATGCAAGAGAGAGTCATCTCTGGAAGAAAAGATTCAAGGAATGACAGCAACATGTTTACTGTCTTAACAGCATCTGATTTAGCCTCCTTAAATACTATGCCTTCGGGGGCTTCTAGCCTGCCCTCAGAAGACCGCTCCTCGGTGCAAAGATCTCGGGGGATTTCAGAGTACCAATCAGCCAACTTTCTCCAGAAAGCTGCCGAGTATCTTTCCCCTAATTTCATTCTTTCCTTAAAAGCATTACTCAGAGCTAAAGAAAGAACCTGAGCTTCTCAACAGCTCTGAGGCCATGCAAACGCTAAGTATAGGCAGGGATTCTTTGGTATAAGGCACAAACTGTTCCATAACCCCCTTCATCCTCTACCGAGAAAGCTTCAGAGAGAAAGCTCCAGGAAGCGGTCTTTTTAAACTCTAAGCCGGTTCGTCTCGCTCCACAATAGGAGCCAGTGGTGAAGGCCAGAGCTCATTAACAGGCCTACGTGGGGAGTTCCCCCAAGTCTACACCTCTGCCCTCCTTGCAGAGGGCCCGGTCTGAGTCAGTGGTGGATCTATCCAGGAAAATTTGCCACCTGTCAGCCAGCATCTCGCTAATCTGGTAACGCCACACTCGAAATAACTCCTTAATCGACTGCTTAGTCTCCATTCACGGGAAGTTCTTTGTGGCTTAGAAAGGTCAGGCACCGTACCTTCACGCCAGCATAGAAACAGGAACAGCTTAGCAGCCAAAGCTGCCCCACCCTTAAATGCTGTGTCCCCATGGGAGTCTGATTTGACGACGACGCCACTGAACCAGCAGCGCTTGCATCAGCGCGTCTCCCGTCAATCAATATCTAATTTATGAAATCAGACAGGAGTCCGAGTGTTGCCAGTTCTGGGTTGGGAAAGACCTGGAGAATTTGGGGGTGGGGCCAAATGCTCCCTCTAAGCTGAGGAGTCTTGTGAGCAAAAGTTCTACTTTGTGGGCTACTGGCATTAAAGCTGTGAGTGAGTGATTTGGCTACTGCATAAATTAGTTTGCTCTGGAGCCATCCTTCCTGAGCTGAGACAAAAATCTGTGAGCTGGAGGCTAAAAAACTGTGAGCTAGCTCACACTAACTCAGCCTAGAGGGAACACTGGGGCCTATGGAGAAAGGGGCTTAGGGAGGGGCAGGGCCTCAGCGGGGATAATTCTGTAGAGTCCGCCCCTCGAAGCAGCCATTTTCTTCAGGGGAACTGATTTCTGTCACCGGGAGACAAGTTCTAATTCCAGGAAATCTTCAGGCCCCACAAAGAGGCGAGCAATCCTAAATATGACCGCTATAAAACATGGTCATTTGTCTCCTCCCCCCCACTACTAAACATTTAGTTAGTTAGTTAGTTAGTTAGTTATGACACCCTTTCTCCAAAGCTAGATTTGAATCCAATGGCACCTTACAGAGTCCAGCAAGATTCTGAGGGTATGAGCTTTCGAGAGTCAGAGCTCTGAAAGCTAACAAAGGGAGCTCGGACTCTCAATAGCTCTTTTCCCCTGAAAATCTTGTTGGTCTTTTAAGGATTTGATTCCAGCTGTTCTACTGCAGACACACAGCTGCCCTCTGAAACTTCCTCTAAAGGAGCTCCATCTTGTCCATGCAGGGAAGGTCAGAGTCAAATCTAAGATAACGCTGAACTTTTAAACTACTGCATCTTCAAGTAAAACCAGCCTGTCCTGTTTAAACCTTGTTTAGGATAGGTACTGAGTACAGGGAAAGGGTACTGTGTATTTCCACCTTTTCTGCATACCCTTGCTCGGCCTGCCTCCGTTTTATCCTCACTACAATCATGCCAGGTAGGTTAAGCTGAGAGAGAGTGGCTGGCCCACAGGACATCATCTGGCAGAGAGCTCCACCAGGCAGGGGCCACTTTTTCCTCCCAGATGAAAAAATGTGGAGCAAATGCTAGATGCAGAACCACCCTCAGAGCGGCTTACAATCTCCTTTCCCTTCCCCTCCTCACAACAGACACCCTGTGAGGTACTTGGGGCTGAGAGAGCTCTTTCGAGGACTGCTCCTGAGATAACAGTTCTGAGAGAACTCGTAATTGACCCAAGGTCACAAACCAGCAGCTGCATGTGGAGGAGTGGGGAATCAAACCCAGTTCTCCCGTATTAGAGTCCACAGTCTTAGCCACTACACCAAACTGGGTCTCACACCAGAAGGAACCACCAGGAGCCAAAATAGAAAACAGGGATAGAGGTACAGCACGTGTTGATCAGGACACGATCAAACCAAAAACCATCTTCGGCAACGAGTGAATGCCAAGCAGATTCAAAGGGGCAGGTTCAAGCATCAAATCAGCCAAAAGCCAGACAAAATAGATAAGGGTTTTTCCCGGCACCTAAATGCCAGCCGCTCCAAACTCAGACACCAAGTTTACTGGATAACCTTGGGGCAAGATACCCAGTTCCCAGCCTAATATACCTCACAGAGTTGTTGTAAGGCCAAAATGGAGGGGGGGGAGAGATGTATGCGGCCCTGAGCTACTTCGAAGAAAGGCAGGGGGGAAATGTATAGGCAATAGTCTTCTAAATTTTTAAAAAAGTTAAAAACATCACGATAACAATCTTACGCCCTGACCCGGATCGCCCAGGCTAGCCTGATCTTGTCAGATCTTGGAAGCTAAGCAGGGTCAGAATCGCAAACCAACTCTGAATGTCTCTTGCCTTGGACAGCCTTTGGGGATGCCATAAGCCGGCTACAATCTGGTGGTACTTAACGCTGGACTTAATGCTGGCACAGACCCCACCACAGTCTTATACTCAGAAACAACATAAAAACATTGCTCAGGTCTGATCAGAAATGCTTTTGTTTTTTAAAAAATCTATTTCTGAGTCTTGCCCGCTTGCTGCTCCGTGCCTCTAACCATCATTTCCTGAGCATTCTTTTTGAAAAATGCATGGATTCTTCAAAAGAAAGCTTTCCACCCTTTGAAGATACGACGTCTTTAAAGCCTTGCAGTGCAATCCTAACCAGAGTTCTACCCTCCTAAGCCCAATCCACTTCAAAGGATTTTGCAGGATGTAACTCTACTTAGGAAGACAACATTGGAGACTTTAAAAAAAAACAGGCTGAGAAATGTACCATTGACATTCGAAGGCCAACACCACACAGGAAATACCAGCCAGGAAAAAAAACAGAACTGATGTGATTTTACTTTCGTGTACAACAAACACATGAACACACAAAGCTGCCTTATAAGGAATCAAACCACTGGTCCATCAAGATCAGTATTGTCCGCTCCGACTGGCAGCAGCTCTCCAGGGTCTCAGGCAGAAGTCTTTCCCCATCACCTACTACCTTTGCCTTTCAACTGGAGATGTCAGGATTCGAACCTGGGACCTTCTGTGTGCCAAGCAGCTGCTCTACCACTGAGCCACGGCTCTCCTCTCTCTACACACAACGCTGCCTTATAAGGGATCAGACCATTGGTCCATCAAGGTCACTATTGTCCACTTAGACTGGCAGCAGCTCTCCAGGGTCTCAGGCAGAAGTCTTTCCCATCACCTACGGCCTGGTCCTTTTTTAGCGGGAGATGCCGGGGATTGAACTTGGGAACTTCTGCATGCCAAGCAGACGCTGTACCACTGAGCCACAGCCCCTCCCATAACACCAAACACTGAAAAAAAAATGCAAATAAACACCAGCAAATCGAAAGAGAGAAAGGAAGTGGCATTATTGTGTGCCACCCTTGCAACAACTTTTAACAATTCATGCACAGCTTTATGATTTGGGGCCAACACACACAGCCCCTGCCTATGGTGAATTACTTAGGTATTTATACCCCACTGCGCTTCCAAGTGAAATCCCAAAATGACTGCCGACATTGTTTTCCCCTCCTCCATTTTTATCCTTGCAACAACAAGCCTGCAAGGTAGGTTGCGCCAGAAGAGTCTGACTTGCCTAGGGGTGTCCCAGAAAGGCTCCACAGCAGAGTGGGGGATTCAAACCTGGGTCTCACAGATCCTGGCCTGGCCTGACACTCTGGCTGCTACACCATACCGGCTTTCCCCAAAACGTTTGCCATTCTCCAGTGATCCAGAGTCGCTAAGGCTGGTGCAAGCTGAGATGCATCTTTGCACATGGAATCCATCAGGTCTGAAAGCAACCGTGGTCTCTTGCCAAGGGCCCAGAGCCAACCCTGCTTGGACCGAAAGAGATTCAGGGGCTCATCTGACTTTCAGACAATCCTGACCCACCATGTTTTGACTACTGTGGCAGCTGCTCCCATAGTAGGATTGACCAGTCCCCTTGCTGTCATGATAGAGAAATTTGGGGGGCATTGGGGGGGTGGGATGTTGCATGCAACGTCCCCAATGCAATATCGTCACCCGGAAGTGACATCATCGCGTCAGCAACAGTGTATGCGATGCTCTGGCTTTTGGGCAAAACGCTATGGGTTTTTTGCCTTCAAAACCATACAGTTTGCCCAAAAACCACAGCATCGCTGTGTGACGTCCCCGGTGCAATGATGTCACCCGGAAGTGATGTCATAGCATCAGGGACATCACACAACAACATCCCTTTTAGGGGATCGAAGCCCCCCAAAGCAGGGGAAAGCCCGCTGGAACTTGGGGGCTGGCAACCCTGTCCCATAGCGATGTTTTTAAAGATTTGCACAGCCCCTCAGAAGCCTTGCTACACCAGAGCCCCATCTAGCCCTGCCCCACTTTCAAAAAACACTTGGTGGGGGACAAGGAAAGCTATTGGTGGGCACCATGGCACCCATGGGTGCCAGGTTGGGGAGCCCAGTTCTAGCGTCTGCAACGGTGGATGGGTAGCTTCCCTTCCCTTCAGTGTGGAATGAACATCCCAGCAGACCCATCTGGGTTTCCAAGAACCCTTCTCCAAAAATCTCCACGACCTCTCTAACAAATGCAGGAAACCTGGTCTGTGCTAAAACATATTAAACAAATCAACTCTAACAAGGGTAACCTCCTGCTGTTTTTAAAACGGACAGGAGTCAGTTCAGGCAGCCTGGAAAATGAGTCTGAGAATTGTTTGTTTACAGCCTTTCCAAGCCCTGCCTGGAGTCCTTATTATACCTCTAACATCCACACAACATTCCCCACCCCCACAATGATGACAGTTTTGTCGCATGTGCTTTCTTTTCCCCCTCCCGTTCTAAAAAAATCCACAGCTTTTAGTGTCCCACAGAGCTAATTTGTCGCTGAGAATAAAATAACAGAAGCCTCTAAAATGGCAAAGAAAGGTGTATTTTTAAAAATCTCCCTTATCACTTTAAGGAAAGAATTGGGGGGGGGGGGGGGGGCATTATTTGCTATGCTTGAAAAATAAAACAACCTCAATACCACTTTGGCTCCCTTGCCCACTTGCTCACACCACGCAGAGATGAATGAGCATCAGGATTTCTTCAAAGACAATCCACTGCTTCCCAAATGCAACAGTTTCAATAAAGGCATAATTAACTGGTGGAACTCACCGCCAGTGGATGTAGAGATGACCACTAACAGAGGGAACTTTAAAGGGATTTATTTATGTATGTATTTATATTAGATTTGTTTAGTTACCGCTCACCCAAAGGGTCTCACGGCGACTTACAACATTAAAACCAATAATAAATAAGGTAAAAATATTTAAAACCGATAACAAAATATAAAATACGCCCCCCCTGACCTGGATAGCCCAGGCAAGCCTGATCTTGTCAGATCTTGGAAGCTAAGCAGGGCTGACTGTGGCCAAGAGAGCCAGTTTGGTGTAGTGGTTAAGTGCACGGACTCTAATCTGGGAGAACCGGGTTTGATTCCCCACTCCTCCACCTGCACCTGGCTGGATGACTTTGGGCAAGCCATAGCTCTGTACCAGCTGTTCCCTCAAGGACAGCTTGGGAAAGAGTTCTCTCAGCCCCACCTACCTCACAGGGTGCCTGTTGTGGGGAGGGGAAGGGAAAGGAGTTTGTAAGCCGCTCTGAGACTCTTAAGTGAGTGAAGGGCGGGATATAAATCCAATCTCTTCTTCTTCTTCTCTTCAAGTACTCAGAAAGAGGGATCTCCAAGGAATACCAGAAACGGGACACAGGGGCAGGCTAATCAAGCCATCTCTCTGAAAAATGTCCAAGCTCCCAGTAGGGGGTAACTAGAAGTCAACCATGACTTCTAGGCAAGCACACACATACACAAAAACACACACTCACACACAACAAAGATAAAACACAAACATTAAAATGTTACGTTATTAAAATATGTGGCTGGCGCCGTACCTCTAACAAAAACAAGGCAGACATGTTCACGACCCTCCAAAGGCCAACCTAAACAATTCTGCTTTGCATGTCCTGTGGAAACTAAACAGGTCCCGCAGGGAACAGGTGTCATCCAAGAGTGCATTGCACAGGGTAGGGGCCACAGCTGAGATGGCCCTTCCCCTGGTGACAGCTAACTTGAGCCATCTTGGGGCGAGGCACCTACAAACAGCCCCTCAGGGATGACCAAAGGGAGCATGGGGGGTTGCAGCCAGAGAGGCGGTCTGATAGGTACGAAGGTCCCAGACCATTAATGGCTTTAAAGGTTAACACCAACATCTTCAACTGGATCTGGAGACGAATTGGTAGCCATTGCAGCTGCCGCAGAAATGGAATAATATGAGCTGACCGTGATGTTCCAGTCCGCAGCCTGGCAGCCGTGTTCTGGACCACGTGCAGTGTTTTCAAGGGTAACCGTGTGAAGAGGCAAAAAAACAGAATTCATCAATGGCTATTTGCCACACTGGCTAAACAGAGCCTCACTGCTCAGGCACAGTATACCACGAAATACCACTAACTGAGGGGCAACCACAGGGGGACACTTTTGACCTCTGTAGGTTTGGGACTTCAAGGTCTGGCTGGACTCTGGGAGAGACACTGCTGAATCACATGAACCATTGTACTGCTCTGACAAGCTCTGTACAGTCTTACAGTCCAGCAACTTAGCCCCAATGCTCAATATAACCTGCCAGCAACTAATCCTATTGATTTATATAAAGAGGAAGATCCAGGCCTCCTTTCTACCAAGGAATCAAGGCAGCTGACAAAAAAAAAAATTAAAAACCATTACAAAATAATAATAATAAGACAATGAAAGAATAGCATTTTAAAAAGAAAAAGATTTGGAACCATCTGAACAGGGGGGAACCACAGAGGATGTGTCAATACCATCCAAGCAATACTTGGAACTCCCCCCCCCCCCCCAAGGGGATCTCTGCCAGGCGCCAAAACCTCCCTTGTTTACTCGAGTTTTTGGCCGATGGGCACTTTTGCTTGAAGCCTACTAATGCGTCGCCGATTGTCGGTTTTCTCGTCCTTATTATCTCCCTTTCCCCAACAAGATTACACGCAGCTCCAGGGAGGGGGATGAGAAAGAGAGAAAGGATTCTGATGTCAGAAAAGCCATCTCTTGTTCCGGGACAAGTTTAGCATGTGTTCTGCTGTAGAGTTGGAAGTTATTTATTTACTTCATTTATATCATAGAATCATGGAATCACACAAAGTTGGAAGGGGCCATCCAGGCCATCTAGTCCAACCCCCTGCTCAATGCAGGATCCGTCTAGAGCATCCCTGACTAGTGTTTGTCCAGCCGCTGTTGTCTGCCTCTGCGTAGCCACTTCCTTGGTGGTCTCCCATCTAAGTTCTAAGCAGGTAACGTTTGGACCCTAGTTTTCTGTTGAACTGGGATTCTTAGTTATGGTTCAGTGGGAGAGCATCCGTTTTGCATGCAGAAGGTTCCCAGGTTCGATCCCCGACGCCTCCAATTAAAAGGAGAGCCAGTGTGGTGTACTGGTTAACAATGCTCCCTCTAAGCTGTGGAGTCATGTGAGCAAAAATTCTGCTTTGTGAGCTACTGGCATTAAAGTTGTGAGCCAGCAATTGGGCTTCTGCATAAATTAGTTTGCTCTGAAGCCATCCTTCCTGAGAAAAGACAGAAATGTGTGAGCTGGAGGCAAAAGAACTGTGAGCTAGCTCACACTAACTCAGCTTAGAGGGAACACTGCTGGTTAAGAGTTTCATACTAGTACCTGGGAGACCTGGGTTCGAATGTCCACTCAAGCCATGGAAGTTCACTGGGTGACCTCAGGCCAGTCACATTCTCTCGGCCTAACCAACCTCACAGAGTTGTTGTGAGGACAGAACGGAGCAGAGGAGAGCAATTGTAAGCCACTCTGGGTCTCCACTGGGGAGAAAGGTGGGGGCACAAATGAATTAAATAAACAAAACTAAACAAATAAAAAGGGTCAGGTAGTGGAGTCACGTGAAAGAGCTTGACCTGAGACTCTGGAAAGTCGCTGCTGGTCACAGAGTAGACAACAGTGATCTCGACAGACCAATGATCTGACTCAGCAGAAAGCAGCTTTGAGCGTTTATGTACAGCGGGGCTTGCCAGCTACGGCTTTGTACTACCCAGACCTGGCTGGCATCCCAGCGCGGTACAGTGCAACAAGTCATTTGCGCTGTCTTTTACAACGGTTGGGGAGTTGTAACACGAGAACCCCCTGTTAGCTGACCTTAGAAGGGAGACCTGAAACCCGACCTCCTCGACTCTGAAGCTCTGATTTCACCATTTGAGAGACAAATCACCTGGGCACCTTGCAGGCAGCCTCGTGAAGGGGTGGCCGCGTTTAATCCATCAGAGCAAAATGACACAGCAGCCCAGCAGCATCTTAAAGACTAACAACATGTATACCTTGAATGAAAGGTGACACTGGACTTGGACTTTGTCCCGAAGTTTATTTCAGTACGAGTTTTCATGAGTCACAACTCACTTCTTCAGATCCTTAAACACTTCCTTAAATGATACTGCTTATTTAACCTACAGGCTTTGAGTAGGGCCACACTACAATCCTCATACACCCGGCTAAACAATAAATATTAAATCGTTTTCTACTCACTGTCGCATATGAGAAGAATTTCCTCAACAGCCAAAGTAACCTCCGAATCCACCCCAGCCAAAAATCTCCCCCGGTTTTCTCCCACTGATGAACCTACCACTCCACCTAGTGAGGGAATAATCCACAAATCTCTCACGCTGGAGAAAAAGGGACTTTCCAGTAAACAGTGTTCCAGTGTTATCAATTCTTCCAGTAGCATATAAACTACCATCCTTGGATTCACTGACTTTTTCAGATACATGAAGGGAAATTCATACTGGGGAAAAAAGGTGGAGGAGAAAGAGGATTAGGGTTGCCAAGTCTGGGTTGGGAAATACCTGGAGACTTTGGGGGTGGAGCCAGGAGAGGGCAGGGTTTGGGGAGGGGCCTCAGCAGGGTACAATGCCATAGAGTCCACCCTTCAGAGCAGCCATTTTCTCCAGGGGAGCTGATCTCTGTCAGCTGGGGATCTGTTGTAAAAGCGGGGAGATCCCCAGGCCCCACCTGGAGGCTGGCAACCCTAAGGAGGATTTATACCCCGCCCTTCAGTACCCAAAGGCGTCTCAGAGCAGTTTACAATCTCCTTTCCCTTCCCATCCCCACAACAGACACCTTACTGAGGTAGGTGGGGCGGAAAGAGCTCTTTCGAAAACGGGTCATGAGAGAACAGCTCTGAGAGAACTTGTGACTGGCCCAAGGTCACACCAGCAGCTGCATGTGGAGGAGTGGGGGATCAAACCCGGTTCTCCCAGATTCGAGTCCGCACTTCTAGCCACTACGGGGGGGGGGGGAGCCAAGGCAGGGAGGCTTTGGGTGAATTCCGCCATGGATCTTTCAAGCGTAAATTCTCAATGTCAAGGGGGGGGGAAGGAGAGAGAAAGAAAGGTTATTAGTCAGCACTACCATTCCTAGCACTTCCAGTTCCCTCCTCAGGCTGAGGTGCGGCTGTTCTAAGACAATGCACATTTTCATAAGACTATGCCACTGACTCCCTACAGCAATCACCCAGTTCCGTTCTGGAATAGCAGCAGCAATTTTTGCATCCCTTGCTTCCTGCTTGGGAGGAGCCACTGGCGTCTGGAACAGCTGCTCCTTGCCAGCCTTGCTTGCAGCGGGGTTCCACATGATGCTGACTTCGCTTCTCCCCGCAGCTCACCGGAGGTTAGCGGCAGGAAATGCTAATCAATCTGCCAGCATCGTTTAGGCATCACACGGTCCTATTATGCCGCGCTCCCGAGGTTTTGTAATGGACAGCATGCGCTGGAGTGTTCCTGAGCACCTAGAACATGAGTCATGCCCACTAGCCAGGGCAGGGAGCTGAAATCCATGGCAAGGATGGTGGAGGAAAGTGCCGTCAAGTCAAGGCCGACTCACAGGGACCCCACAGAGTTTTCAAGGCAAGAGATCATCAGAGGTAGTTTGCCGTTGCCTGACTCTGCATAGCGACTTCCCTGGGGCTCTCCCATCCAAGTGCCAACCGTGGCCGACCCCGCTTAGCTTCCAAGCTCTGATGAGATCAGAGCCAGGCCATGCAGGTCAGGGCTGCTTGCAAAGAGAGCGAGACATAAACATCTCCAGGGTGCTTGTGAGCAAATGGCAGCCACACGACAAAGCCTTATTAAAGGTATGGGAAGAAGTTAAAAAACTTGTTTATACTAAGGTTCCAAAATGGGTCTCCCCATTTGCAAGCCTTTACAAATCCAAACTTAGCTGCCAAGACCTTTTTTTTTGCTAAAATAGAATGAACTGCTGGACAATAAAAATGAGCTAAAATCAGCTGAAAACATCCAAAACTTCCGCTCTTAGCTGGTGGGAGATGGTATAAATTTAGTCAAGATACACTAAAGATAAATCAACAGGTTTTTGTTCTAAAATAATCGAAACAGATAAAATCTTGTTATATTCTGAAGAAAAACTGATTTAAAAATGTATGCATTAATGTTGGAAGATAAAGCACAAGACAGAATAGTTTAAAATGGGCACAAAATGTTGGGCAGAATACATACTTAGATCAATGGTCTCAGGTATGGGAAACGAATATAAAAATTAGTAAAGCAACTGCATACAAAGAGAACATATATAAAATGTTTTATAGATGGTATATGACACCAGACATGTTAGCAAAATTCTATCCTGATTTATCAAATGCTTGTTGGAAATGTAAAAAAGTTCCTGGGACCTTTTTTCACATGCGGCGGATGTGTGATAGAGTTAAAAAATACTGAGCCTGGATCCATGAAATATTACAAAAAATGTTGAACCGTACCATACCTTTTACTCCTGAATTATTTCTATTGAATGCAAGACCAGAAAATTGTTAAAAGGGTTTTTTTTTAATTATACATGTATTAACTACTGTGAGAATATTGTATGCCAAGTATTGGAGAAAAGGTGAAATACCTTTTAAAATGCACACCTTTCCACCTATACGGCACGCAAACATGCCCAAGCTGCCATCTTTCCAGAAAGATTGGATCAAACCAGCTTTGGGAAAGATGGAAGCAAAGTAGGGGAAGAACCCAAGAAGTGGAAGCTTAGGAGAAGACTTCATGTGGACGCTCCCAAAACGAAAAGATCGGTTCCAATTTGGACACCGAACCAGAGCGAGATCTTCGTGTGGAAACAATCCCTGTTTACATGTGCTGGGAGCATATTTTTTGTAAAGCATCTTGTACCCAGCGCAACACGAAAAGGGTATTATAAGTAGTGCCATAAACAAACATCTTTCTTCTCTTGAACAGATTGCAAGCAGACAATAATAGCCACTTGCTTTCCCAACAAATTAGGACCAGGTTTTTATCCCTCCCCCTCCCTCCCCGCTTCCATATATCCCTAAATCATCCAATTTGCGTTTACACCCTGGAGGGGGAAGTATCCTTGGCTTACAAACCCATTGTTTTTGCCTCCAAATTCCCACCCACTCTCTCTGGTATTTCCCCCATTAACAGGTAAGACACTGAAGCCACCCCATGAATTTCACAACTGCTTCTAAAATGGAGAACAACACACAGTTGCCAAGGGCATCAGCACCTCGAGACCTCAAGGTGTGCTGAGAATAGAAGCAGATCCTCCCAGCCAGCCCAGGTATGGAACTGTGAGAATTGCTCAGCCAAGCAACTGTCTCCTGGGGGGTGGGGTGGCAGATCCAAGCTGTGCCAAGCAAACCGAGAGACCTCAGATAACATCATTACATAACACTCGTGGGGATCCTCTTGACTGCAGTGGCTACAGAACTCTTCTCTAAATCCAAAGAGTATGATGCTTGGAGCAGTGTTCATCAGATGGCGGGCAGACGCAAACCTGGGCAAACCAGGCTGAGCCCCACTTCTGCCGTGGTTCAAAAGTTAACCTCAACACACGAAGCTGCCTTCCCTTACAAAGCCAGTTTGGTGTAGCGGTTAAGAGCGGTGGACTCTAATCTGGAGGACCTCCTCCACAGGAAGCCAGCTGGGTGACCTCGGGTCAGTCACAGTTCTCTCAGAGCTGTTCCCTCGAGAGCAGTTCTCTCAGAGCTCTCTCAGCTTCACCTACCTCACAGGGTGTCTGTTGTGAGGAGGGGAAGGAAAAGGAGATTGTAAGCCGCTCTGAGACACCTTCAGGTAGTGAAGCGCGGGGTATAAATCCAATCCCTTCTCTTCTTCTTCTGTGTGGTTCAAACCTCTTCCCCCCCCCCAAAAAAACCCCATATTTCCGGCAGCCCCCTAAGTAGCAGCTACAAGATTTGCATGGGCTCCTATGCACAAGCAGAATGTAGGCACAAACCCCGCAACAAGATGAATGGTAAAACACACACGCACAAAGAACGCAGCTCACACTGCGCAAACCCTGAGCCAACGAAGACAGCAGATGGAACTCCGGGCCCTTTTCCCGCCACCAGGACTCCAGCAATCCCTACAACACAAATGTTGGCTAAGTAGTTGCCAGCCAAGAAGGAAGGAGACCAAAAGAAAGGGGTGAGGAACCCGCTAGGACTCCAGCAAAAGAAACCCGAGCGTAACAAGGACTGACCCTCACAAAAGCTCCACGTTCTTTCTTGTCAGCAGCGAAAGGCATCTCCCGGCCATAAGCCCGTACACCACAGCGAGGCAGGCGGCGGAACAATGCTTGTATTGTCGGGCAGAGGAAATGTGAAAGTCATTGCTAGGCACTTCCCTCGTGTTTGTTTTTCTTAGCTTTGCATGATCTTCGGGCTGCTACTGATGACACACTTCAGGAAAGCTTCCAGCAAAGAAAGGCGGGTGTGGACGCCAAGGTTGGCAGTATGGGAAAGGACCGGTACGAGTGATCGAGCGCAAGGTCCCCCTGCCACCCTGGCCGGAGAGTGTTTCTTTCAGACAGGACGACCACGCATGGAGGGAATCTACCAAATGCACAGAGTGGGGGCACAGGTTCCCTGCTATCATCCTGATTAGCAGAGTGCCCGTCTTGTGTGAACAGGGCTAATGTGTATTTACCTTGTGCGTACAGCCTTGGTACACATGGACCCAAAGCCTGGAAAAAAACAACAATCAGTCTGCACATGGAAAATACACGTAGTGTCCCTTTTCACCCCACATGACAACAGTGCGCAAATACGAACACACGGAGCCGCCCTGTGCAGAATCAGATTGACAGTCCGTCAAGCCCAGCACGGTCTACTCTGGCTGGCAGCAAGTCTCCAGAGTATTAGGTGGAACATAAGAACATAGGAGAAGCCAATGTTGGATCAGGCCAGTGGCCCATCCAGTCCAACACTCTGTGTCACACAGTGGCCGAAAACACCAGGTGCCCTCAGGAGATCCACCAGCGGGGCCAGGACACTAGAAGCCCTCCCACTGTTGCCCCCCCTCAAGCACTAAGAAGACAAAGCATCGCTTGCCCCAGACCAAGAGCTCCTATCTACACCTTGTGGCTGATAGCCACTGATGGACCTCTGCTCCATATGTTTATCTAATTCCCTCTTGAAGCCGCCCATGCTTGTAGCTGCCACCATCTCCTGTGGCAGTGAATTCCACGTGTTAATCACTCTTTGGGTGAAGAAGGACTTCCTTTTATCTGTTCTAACCCGACAGCTCGGCAATTTCACGGAGTGCCCATGAGTTCTTGTATTGTGAGAAAGGGAGAAAAGGACCTCTTTCTCGACCTGCTCTATGCCATGCATAACCTTATAAACCTCGATCATGTCACCCCATAGCCATTGTTTCTCCAAGCTAAAGAGCCCCAAGCGCTTCAACCTTTCTTCATAGGGAGAAGGTCTTTCACATCACCTGCTACCTGATACTTTAAACTGGAGGTGCCAGCGGCTGATTCTGCGACCTTCTGCATGCAATGTGGGTGCTCTACCAATGAGCCGCGGGCCGCTTTCCTTACGAATGCATGATGCTGCTTCCTACTGGGCCAGATCCTTGGTCGATCAAGATCAGTATTCTCTACCTCGATGAGCTCTCCAAGGTCTCAGGTCCAATGCTTCCTCTAAGCTGTGAAGCCTTGTGAGCAAAAAATCCGCCTTGTGAGCGACCGGCATTAAAGTTGCGAGCGAGCGATTTGGCTGCTGCATACATTGGGTTTGTTCTGGAGCCATCCCTTCCTGAGCTGAGACAAAAATGCAAGAGCCGGAAGCTAAAAAAAACTGAGCTAGCTCACACTAACTCAGCTTAGAGGGAACACTGCTCGGGTCAAGGTCTTTCACATTACCTGCGACCTGGTCCTTTTTACGGGAGATGCCGGGGACTAAACCTGGGATCTTCTGCATGCCAGGCAGATGCTCTTCCACTGAACCTTGGCCCGTCCCTTACATCAGGAGGACAGAGTCTCCCAGTACATCTAAAAAGGTCCTTTGTCGTGGAGCAGAGGACCAGTCCTCCCAAGAGAGAAGGGGAAGTGAGCATTCTAGCTTCATCTGCCTTCCCCACAAGTAGAAGATGCATGGTCTCCTCTGCAGGGGGGGAGATGGAGACCAATTGGGAGTCTTTGGACCAGCGAAACCACCACCGCCTGAGCAGCTCATTTATTAGCAGCATGCAACAGATCTAAGGACCAATTCACACAGGATATGGACACATGAAGCTGCCTTATATGCATTTATTACAGTTCCGCAGGGCCCGCGAGACAGAGCTCTTCCACCAGGCATTCAACTGAGAAGCCACATTTAACAACTTAATATAAATTTAAGAGCCTTGCCCTGGAACCCATCATTGGCTACTGTACTGTGCCACTTTCAACATACTATGGGGCTGAACAGTAGACCTTCACCATCGCTGACTGGATACCTGTTATGGTTAATAATTAAAAACTATGTTTCGCTGTCATCTATGTAATATCTATACATAGCCTTATAACTGTTTTATTATTTTAACCTGTTTTTAAATTTTAATGTAATCCGCCCTGAGCCTGCCTTGGCAGGGAGGGCAGGGTATAAATCTAAATAAACAAACAAACAAACAACTGGACTATTGGTCGATCACAGTCAGCATTGTCTGTTCAAAATGGCAGGAGCTCTCTGGGGTCTTAAGCCATTGTCGCTCACTTCATCTACAACCTGATTCTTACCGGAGATGCCGGGGATTGAACCTGGGACTTTCCGCATGCAAAGCAAATGCTCTACCCCTGCACCCCGGCCCCTCCTCTGTTGTACCTAAATCATCCTCTGGTACATATTTCCAACCACCAATATATAAGGTTATCATTCCTATCCCAGAATTATTTGCCCACATATCAATTTGTGTGTCATTCATATCCCAGAATTATTTCCCACATATCAATTTGTGTGTGTGTGTGTGTGTGTGAGTGAGAGAGAGAGAGAGAGAGAGAGAGAGAGAATTTGGAGGCATGCATTAGGAATCTTTCCAGCTGCTAAAACAACGAAGGCCAATTTGAATGTAGCAAACATCCCCATATCTGACAACCAAGTGTACTGTATTCAAATCAGTTATACAAGAAATCGCCAGTATGGATCACTGGGGTAAGCCACTGTTCACTGGCCCCACATTGTCAAAAGGGACCCTCCCCCCCTTCTATATGCCAACTCACCAAATGCCACTGGCTTCCATTAGGGGTCAGTCTTTTCCTCTGTGTTCCCCCCCCCCCCCCAATTCTGAATAGTTCAGGCTGTTCCCTTCCCTTCTGTCTTTTCGATGAGCGTGAAAGACAGTTCTATTTTGAAGTGGAGGGGTGATTGAAAAGAGCAATCGATTCTGGCCATTCTACGTGTGGTTCTCTTTTGAAGGGCATCTGGTGGCACCATGTTGTGAAGTAATCTGCTTCTTTGATTGGGCTGCTTCCAAATGTTTGGTGGTGGTGTGGAGTGCTATGAAGTCATAGCTGACTTACGGTGACCACCCCAGAGTCTTCAAGGCAAGAGACAGTCAGAGATGGCTTGCCACTGCCTGGCTCTGTGTTGTAACCCTGGACTTCCTTGGTGGTTTCCCATCCAAGGTCTAACCAGAGCTGACCCTACTTAGCTTCCAAGAGCTGACAAGGTTGGGCTAGCCTGGGCTATTGGGATGTTTAAATGTTTAGCTGGTTTTAAATGCACAACATATAAATGGCTTTAAAAGGGGATTAGACAGATTTATGGAGGAGAGGTCCATCAATGGCTATGAGCCATAGGGACTAAAGGGAACCTCCATATCCAAAGGCAGTCTACCTCTCGATACCAGTGCTAGGAGGCTACAAAAGACCTTGGTCTCTGTGTCTGATATACTGGCTGGCTGCTGTGTGAAACAGGACTCTGAACCAGATAAACCACTGGTCTGAATCAGCAGGGTTCTTATGAGCTTCATGGAAGTTGGGGGGCGATTTGAACCCAGGTCTCTGAGATTCTAGTTGACCCTGGAGGCTGAGCCACACACAATCAGCAAAGAAGCCCAAGGGCTGGTGACAAGAGGAGTAATTTAAAAAAAATATATACTGGGAAAGAATAGTGACAGAATAAAACCACCAAAGCAACATTATTTTTATCCGCACAAACAATCAGTTCTCCGGTGGCCAGATCAGAAGCCTTGCTGGGTAGGAGCCCCACCCACTTTCTAAAAACACTTGGTTGGCCCCAGGAAATGTGTGGCACCCGGAAATGTGTCCGTGGGCACTCTGGTACCCAGGGGCACCACGCTGGGAACCTCTGCACCACAGCATGCACACCAAAACCTGAGACTTGCAGTCCGATATGACTTGGCCCTGCCAGCAAACATAGGTCCATACGCAGTGCCACGTATTCACCTAAGAGGGCATCATTCTCTTTTTCTATGCACACACACACACCTCCCGGGCAGACTCCCTTTCCATTTGCACAACCTCAGAACGAATCAACAATGAAGCTCCGACCTCCGTCAAGGTCTTGATGTACCAGACGGTCATGTGACAGGGAGTCTGAAGTGAGAAAAGACGGGAAGGTGTTCAAACTCAACACGTTTCATTCATTCTCCCGCTTCGAAGCCTCTGCAATGCCGTTCACATCTGACCAGGCATTGTTTTGAAAGCCGAGCAATCCTGGGGGCTTCTGGTAGGGGGAAAAGAACATGAGGGATGTGGGTAAAAAGGAAAGGACCTCCCAGACTGCAAAATGGATCCAACCGGAGAAAGCAAAAACACACAAGAGCTGCCTTTCTCAACCATCCGTCGCTGTTTGGTGGGCGACTGTATTTTTGTCCTGTGGTTGTCTGTTTTCTCAGACGCATTCCAGAAGAAACAACACACATCACAAAAGAGTGCTTGTTTATTTTAAGGGTTGTCGCTTTTTTTCCCCGAGAGGTACTGTTCGCCCACCACAGGAAGCAGGAAAGCAGCAGGTGTGTTCCTCTACACAAGCCGCAGACCGAGGGACGTGCATCCCCCACCCGATTTTTAAGAGAAGGTAGGGGGGCAAACCAGAGCAAATTTGTCTTGCAAATTTCTATTCAGTTAGCACACTGCCAGAGTGAAACACATGAGGGGAAAGAAGGCGATCTTCCTCTTTAAAAGCTTGCTGACTCAAAGATACTCCGCGGCCAGCGAGCCAGGAAGGAGGGTGGGGCCAGCCAGCCCAAGCCAGGACAGCTGCACCCTTCCAGTCAGAACTGTTTCCTATTTCCACGCACGTAACGCAGGCCTCGTACAACTTGTGACACCCCAAATCAAAACACAGCCCGCTGGCCATCGTGCCCTGGGCAGGACTACTACGAAACGTTCTACGTGGGGCTACCCTAGAAGTCTGTTCCAAAAGGGAAAAAGAAAGAAAAACCACCTCTCTTAAGTGGGGCAGAATGCAGTTGTGAGCAATATTCCCTCTAAGCTGTCAAGTCTAGTGAGCAAAAATGCTACTTTGTGAGCTGCTGGCATTAATGTTGTGAGCGAACGATTTGGCTACTGCATACATTAGTTTGCTCTACAGCCATCCTTCCTGAGCTAAAACAAAAATGTGTGAGCCAGAGGTTAAAAAATTGTGAGCTAGCTCACACTAACTCAGCTTAGAGGGAACCCTGGTTGTGAGACTGCTACATGGAACTGTTTCCTGAAAAGACCCATGGCAAAGGAGCTTCCATACAAAGACAGCCAGCTGTGGTGTAGTGGTTAAGAGTGACAAGACTCTAATCTGGAGAACTGGGTTTGATTTTCCCTCCTCCACATGCAGCCAGTTGGGTGACCTTTGGTCAGACACAGCTCTCTTGGAGCTCTCTCCACCCCACCTACCTCACGGGGGGGGAGCGGGAGGAGCGTCAGCCCGAGTGGAGAGGGGAGGCGGGAGGAGCAGCTGTCAGCTTCCCCCCCCCCAAGTATCATGGGTCCCCCCTTCTTGTTTTAGTATAATAGCAAGTCCAAAATAGCACCTTCGTCTGTCACCAAACAACAACTGGTTCTTTGCTGCATCATCAAGAATACCAACAAACTACAGAATTCGGTGAAGATGGTTTAAAAGCACCATGTTGCCAAAACAGGAAGTAGGTATTCCCAAAACCCAAATGGGCCAAATTAAATGGGAGGAGAGAGCTAAACCGTAAGGAGAAGCTACGGGTATCATGGTCCAGTGATCAGGAGTGCTAAGTTAAGACCCACAATATCCAAATTTCGAGTCCCAGCCAGCTATGAAGCTCACTGACCTCAAGCCAGTCACTGTCACTTAGCTAGGTCTACCTCACAGGGCTGCTCTGAGGGCAAAATGGAGGACAATGTACGTCATCCTTTGCTCCTTGGAAGAAAGGCAGCGTAGGGTTATATAAATAATAGTTGGGACTGTGGCACAAAAGGGGAAGGGGTTAACCTAGTCCCCAGAACTGCTCTCCAGGATGTAAACTGAGAGGCAGCCTGGTGTAGTGGTTAGGGTGTTAAAATGTCTGGAAAACCCATGTGTTAAATGTCTGGAAAGCCCTGCTTTTGCCACAGAATCTCACTGGGTGACCTTGGGCCAATCACACACAGTCTCACAAACCAACCTGCCTAACCAGGGAAAATGTGAGGATAAGATTGAGGCAAGGAGAGACTCATGTACATCGCTTGGAACTCCCTGGAGGGAGAGCGGACTAAAAATATTCTAAGTAAATAAAATCAACTCCACAGAGCTGCCATTTATCCCCCTGGAGAAATGCACAAGCACCCTCCAGATGGAGGGAAGAGACGCCGCGTGGCTCTAAGGAGAATACAGAATTAAACACCTTTGCCAAAAAAGAGCGGTGGGGGTGGAGAGGCCAGTCAGCCACGTTCCACAAAGCCAAGACCGACACCACAGCTGTCACACAGAAAACACCACACCGGCAACTTAAAATTCACAGCGGGGGGGGGGGGGGAATGAACCCCAGCCAAACTCAGTTCGTTGTTCAAAAAGGGCTTGTTGTGAAACCTCCGCCACCAGCTGCACACAGCTGGGGTAGCCATCCCCAGGGCTGGACTAATCCTATTTGGGAAGCTTTGGGCATTAGGAACATCTGCTGCCCCTTCTCTCTGTCTGTCTGTCTCCTCCTCTCTTGAGGAACCAACTACTGTTTCGAGGGCTCTCCTCCAAGCCAGAGGGCCTGGACTCCATATCAGTCAGCCAGGCAGGACTCTCTTCCAAGCGTGAGTGTGCCAAGCGCAGCCAGTCAGGCTAACAGAGCATGGGTCACGCTGTTCCCCAACACAAGAGCCCACACGGCTCACCTAAATCCTCCCTGGCCCACGGCCCACAGATCAAAGTGAATTCTTGAATGCGGATCTCCCGTCCCGGGTCATTGTGTAACTAGCTGATGCCCTGGCAACAGACTAGCTGAGGCAAAAGCAGAAGGGAACCAAACCGCAGAAGTTGAGCAATTGCCTGAAGCTCCAGGGGCCGTCCCTCTCTCAGGATGAAGGGACCAGAACTTTGCAAAAGGCAGACAAGCCACAGGCCAAAAATAAAACTGTACGACACGGTCAACAAGGACTCTCTAGGTCACTGAGTGACAATAAGGCAAAACCCTTCCTGATATTCCAGGGATTTCCCCACACTGTGAATCTTTGACCCAAGATGGGGGACCGGGAGTAGGCTTGCCAACCTCCAGGTATGGGCTGGAGCTCCCCCCGGAATTATGACTGATCTCTGGACGACACAGATAGCTTATTTATTTAAAATGTGTATTCCACTTCTCCTAGAGAAAATGGCTGCTTCAAAAGATGGACTATGTGGCATTATAGTCTACTGACCATTCCTCCCCGCTTTAAAACCCACCCTCAAATCTCTAGGTATTTCCAAACCCAGAGTTGGCAATCCTAACTAGAAGTCAACCTGGGGATGGTGGCAAGAGTAGCAAACCAAAACAGAAGGGGGGGGGGGGAACCCAACTTTAAGAAGCAAGCAACACAGTTAGGTACCCAAAGATTGGGTGTGAGAGAAAAAAATATTCTGAGAAATAAATTAAACCAAAATTTATGTATTTATTACAAACGGCACTAAAACTATACTACAAATATAGTGACTGTCAGTTAAAGGTTGATACAGATATGTACACTCCGAGAGTTATGACTGCCATGGTCAGAAAGAACTATTAAACCTGCATTCCTTGGACGTGTGTGCTTAAAAGTTTAAGATAGCCCTGACACAACTGCAAAAATAAATAAAACTAAGACACAAGATGTTATGTCTTAATGGCGACCGCGCACACGGTCAAAGAAATGCATGTGGCCAGGCTGGCTACCAGAGCTCTGCTTCGGGAGACAATAGCCCGGCCGGGTTGTAAATTAGACCAAGCGGCCACCCAGGTTCCACCAGGGGACCTACGGTTTAAGGTAACTCATGACTAATCCTATCAGGGAGTTTGGGCGTAATCTTATCAAGGTAATCCTATCAGGGAGTAATCCTATCAGGGAGTTTGGGCAAGGCCAGGGGTGCGGTTTAGACATGTATTTAAGCAGACCCCTGAGCCCCATTCAGTAGCCTGGAATTGTGCCATCAATAAATTTATGAGCTGATTTCACTGCAATGCGTCTCTGGACTCAGTACTTTATACTGATGACGAAGGTGGGATTCAAACCCACGCGTGCATAGCACAATAGATTAGCATTCTATCCTTTCTCAGCTATGAAGCTGGGTGACCGCGGGCCAGTCTCTCTCTCACAGCCTGCTTCACAGGGTTGTTGTGAAGATAAAATGTGGACTGGAATCACAAACACCACACCAAGTTCAACAAGGGAGAAAGGGGGAATAATCATTATTTGGATACTGGTAGGCCAATTCTCTCACACTGTACAGCTAATCCCCCAAACAGCTCACATCAGGCCTGTAGCCAGGATTTCTTTTAGTTTGGGGGCCTTTTAAAAAGTTGGGGGGGGCACTGAAATTCGTGTGCGGCCCCTGCTTCTCCCTCAAAGCATTTAAAGGGTCCCTTTAAATGCTTTGAGACAGAAGAACAGGCACACACGGGGCCTCCTCCTGCTTCTCTCTAAAAGTCAGGGGGCCTTGGGAAGAAGTCAGGGGGTGAGTCCCCACCGTAGCTATGGGCCTGGACCACATCATAATAAATAAACCTCAGTTTACAAACAACAGGACCCTAAATACGCTGAATCAAAAACAAAGAACAATCTACTTCTACTGCATTCAGTAGAATGCCATTTCCTGGCCGATTCCCAATCAGTGCCGAAAAATTTCCCTACCAAAACTGTCCTGGGCTTACAAAGCTAATGGGTCTTTCTAATAGTTTCTCAGGGGCATCGATAACGCCCACCCACATGAAAAAGAACTTGTGCCACTCGCTTAGTTCGTTTCTGCCCATTCTTCCCCTAAAGAGCTCTGAGGGGCGAACGTGAGTCTCTCAACTGCCACTGCTCTTCTCAAAAGATGTAGGCGAAACCGGGAGACAGGATGACTGGCTCAAGGCCACTTTGATAACAGTCCTTGAGCAAGCCCCACGTTACGCGGTGGGGCTTATTTCCAAGAAAGGATCTTTAGGACTGTAAACTTTGTGAACTGTCGCAGCCAGATTAGGGATCGGAATACTAATCGAATCCTCAAGCCATTACGTCATTCCAACTCTCACTTCTTGCCAGCAACATCTCGTGTTCAATTTTCTTATTGTATAGGTGGCAATCGCTGATTCATAATTTTCAAAACGGATCTGACAGGTGACTACAGTAATCTAAATACACAGGGTTAGACTGTGAGCTAAGTCTTTTGCTAAGTCCTTCTTTGACAGAGAAAAGCCTTTTTCCAGCAGAGAAATCTTCCAGAGGAAGTCTTTGCGGAAGGAGTTCATAATGATGAACATCTACAAAAGTAATAATGATAATAATAATGATGATAATCATGATAATAATAATAATAGTGATTTGAAGGTCATTTTTGCAGTCCTTACAATAACTCTTGTATGGCAGACAAATATGCTCCAGTCTATACTCTTCCAATAAACACATTTTTTCCCTCTAAACTAGTGCAAATGCACACTGCAGAATGACACTTCAGCATATTGCAGGGATCCCCAACATGCTGCCCGTGGGCACCATTGCACCAACCGACACCATTCCTGGTGCCCACCAAGTGTTTTTAGAAAGTGGGCAGGGCTAGGTGGGGTTTTTGCTCAGCAAGGCTTCTGACCTCCCATCACTAACGTGGTTGGCTGTGCAGATTTTTTTAAACCATTGCTTTGTCAGCAGCTGCCACCACAGCTCAAGGATCTTCACTGTGTAATTGGAGGTAAGCTGCAACAGCCTATTTTTGTGGCTGGCTCCACCTCCTGCGGCAATTTTGTGGTAGCCATTTTGTGGCTGCGCCCACCCCACTGGCTCATTACACAATACGCCTTTAAAATTGACTTCAGATTCTATGCCCCCCTTATACACCAATCTTTTTCCTCTGGTGTATTTATTCTGCAGCTACAACTGAAACACACTTTTCTAAAGCAGGGTGGAATGTCACTTGAGACATCTGGAGGGTGGCATCTACGGTTATACCAAGGATAAACATATGGAGCGAAGGTCCATCAGTGGCTATTAGCCACAAGGTATAGACAGGGGCTGAGGACAGACTGGCAATGTAAAGCGGGACAGCCCCGCATTGGAAGTGGAAGAAGGGAGCACGTTCAGACATGCGCATCTGTCCATCGGCTCCGTTTCGCACTTACCCGTCTCCCACTCACTTTCCATCCGCTTTAACAGGACACCGGGAGAAACCAGTGTCCAGGGGCTGTCTTGCGCTTGCCTCCCGCTTCCAGGCAGTGTGAACCGGAAGAAGGCGGGAGGCAAGCAGAGACGGCAGTGTGAACGTGGCATTTTGCCAGTTTGCGCACATGCGCACATGTGCATATACGCAAATTGCCGAAACAGCCCTATCACAAGCTGCGGAGGCTGGCCCACATGGGGCCACTCCGCAGCAGTCTGAACGCTCCGTATCGGCACCGTTGTGCAATACACCGGCCGGTGTGAATGGCCAGCCCCGGGGAGTTTTTCCCCTGCAGCAGTTTCCTCCGCATTCATCTCGCTCCAGATTGCCAGTCTGTCCTCAGCCAGGAACTCTCAGTCTGGAGCAAGTGATGCTCTGTGTTCTTGGTGTTTGGGGGAGATAACAGTGGGAGGGCTTCTAGTGTCCTGGCCCCACTGCTGGACCTCCTGAGGGCACCTGGTGTTTTTGGCCACTGTGTGACAGAGTGTTGTACTGGATGGGCCATTGGCCTGATCCAACATTGGTGTTCTGTTATTTCTTTAAAAAACTACACAATTGCCCTATCCCAGCTACATAGCAGCATCCAGCAAACAACTTCCATTTAAACTCTGGTGGTTCAGATTTTGTGCATGCATTTCCGTGTTAGTTCCTTGAATGAAAGGGAACAGAGAAAGCAAAGGGGGAAAAACCAATGGTGAAACTGACCAGGCTTTTTCTGAAACTGACAAGCAGCTGTGAAGCCCTATTTTCCAGCTTGCCAAGCACTAGGGGGATTCTATGCTGTGTTATCGGCCACTGTGAAAAACGGGAAAGAGCCACATGATCTCATAATATGGGGGAACATGTTGAGTGTACAGAATGGCTAGTAGAACCCATTGACACTGGCATTGCAAGCTCTGGTCGCTGGCAACATATGTGTGTGTGTATTTGCGTGCGCGCACACCAGTGCAAAGTCAGCTGCAACTCCACCAAGCTTTGCACAGGGCTGCAATTTGTATGGGGGATAAGTCCTCTGGCAGAAGCTCTGGAGAGCTTTTTTAGTCTTGTGCCACTAAACTGAAAAACAATGGGGAGGGGATTTTCATCAGTGCCCTAGCGCAGCTGCATAGTAAGGCTGCTTTCCTGCCCTTCCTTGCAAATTTCAGTGGTTTTCTTGTTATGATTCTCTAGTTCGATCCTGCACGCTGGTTGTGATCTTGGCAGCTGTTTAAAGCCTGTCCTATGCAGATTGTACTCTTCCTCCAAATGGATCGATCCCAAGTGATTCTTAAGTTTGGCGGTTCCCAGAAGGTCCATATGGCTCAGCTGCCATTTTAATGTTAGGCTTCCTGAGAATGCCAGAATGGTTTCCCTCCCCAACTTTGTTCACTAAAGCATTAAAGGGAAAAGGGTTTTCAAAGCTTTAGGCTTCCCATCCCAGTGTCTGTGTTTCTTTACATCTCATATCAGTTTCATTCCGTGCTAACTATCCTCCTCCCTTTATCTTGTTTGCATGCAGCACTAAAATCTTCTCTTTTTTTGCACTGGGGACACTGCTGTTTGTCTCCTCTCTGATCCCCCTTTCAAGTCAATACCAGCAGGGAACCAAACCTCACGCAGCGCCTTTTAAACTTTCCCCCTGTGATTTAAATTTTTTACTCCGCTATCTGAGATTAGTGAGAGTCTCATACTGCTAGATTAATGCCACTTGTAAAAAAAATTAAAATTAAAAATGGGGGGGGGGGGTGAAGCTTGTACACCGATGAAAAGGGGAGGATGGAGGAAGGTGTAGAGTGGGTGGAATGACCTCACCATGGCTAGAGAGTGACCTTCAAGGAACAGCAAAAGGTGGGGGAGGGAAATCTGAAGGAATCTGTACACTTTTGAATTACCCTTGGTTTGGAAGTGAAACAAGGGGGAAAAGCACTCTCAGAAAACCCAGGGCAACAGCAACCAGAAAGCGAATGGAGTGCTGAAGGGAGGAAAATCAATGCAAAACAACAAAGAAAACCCGACAGACACGGACAGTGAAAGTGAGGGAAAACACCCGTGCATATTAGGCCAATGTGCTCGCAGGTTCATAAAGGTCAGAGACCCTGGTAAACTGCCTTTGTTATTCCAGGCAAAACTGAAACATTCAAGAGAGCTTTCCTGCGCAGCTAATAGAGTTGCACCATACTAAATCATTCACAGAGTTACTTAGATAAATTATTAGGGACTATGATCTATACTACTGAGTTTAGCTCGCTCAAACTAGGATCCTACTGTATAATTTTTATATCATTCAATGCGTCATGTTAAGACTTACGCTTTGCTTCCGTTCTGTTCTTAGATTTCTGACTGGTTCTACAACCCAAATCCTATTGCACTGCTTATTGAACGGTCTTTCCTCTCAATTGTGTGACTCGCTCTTCGCAATCCGCTTTGAGTCCAAATGAGAGAGGCGGACTATAAATGACATAAATAAATAACAAAGAACAAACTATTACCTCTCAGTGTTTAAAGAGAGAGAGAAATTCAAAGTATCTTTCCAGCCTGGTCCAAACGCCAGAGATTTTTGTTCTTACATAATTATTATTTTCCACTCAGAAACACAAAACCTAAAAATCAATGGAAAGACGTAGAGACCTTTTTTTTTTCCAATGAAAGCACAGGAACTAGTAAATCATGGCAATAAATCACTGTAATGTTATTACTGAGTTTTGTTTTGTTTTTTTTTAAAAAAAAAATCTGTACTTTGGAGGCCGGGGGGGGGGGGGGGGGGGCGCGGGATGTGGATGCAGCCAGAGCGAATCGAAGTATCTTTCTAGCTTGGTCCAACAAACACCAAATTTTAAACTTCTTAAATAATTATTTTCCACTCAGAAGGGAAATAAGCAGTTTCAAAACGAGGATGCTGTTCTCTGCCTTAGCCCAGTTACGATTTACTCAGCTGCAGCGTGTTTACACTGGGAGCAAAGTTAATCCAAGCCTCCTTTCGCGCCAACAGGGCAAACGAAATAAAGGTAAATTTCCTGCGAACACAGGGGCTCTGGACCTTCAGTCTGATGAGAAGGAAGTCAGGCCTGCGTCCGCTGCCCGGCGCAGCTCCCGCAGGGCACATGCTATTCAGATAGCAAGTCTGTCCACTTCCTGCCAACCCCTACGCAAGAGTACTCAATAAAACAATTTGGTATTCAACCCGGGGAAGAACACAGCAGTCTGTGCGGCTGGATGTCAAACACTGGCATGCACAAAGTGTACACAACAAAAATTGCCGGTTTGTGATGCCCCAGATGTCATCTGCGCACTTCCACTCCTGCCCACATAAGACTGACACAAGGAGTAAACAAGTAAGAGCCAGAATTCAAGATCCAGGCAGGAGTTTGATCACCATCTTCCTCTAAAGGGGAGACAAGAGGGGGGAAAGGGAGAGAGACTGGAGGGAGGCTTATCCTTGCCAGGAGCCTCGCGAGACAACACAGGGCCCTGCCTAGAGCAGGGACAACCCGGATGCTTCTTGACCTGCGGATATGGAGGCAAAGTGTGTAAGGAAGATTCAGACTAGGAGGGCTGGCACCAACAGGATCGTGATGGTTGCAAATGAGTGACATGGCTCAGAAAGTAGCAAGGTTTATGGACCTGGGGTGGTGGAGTAATGATGCCAAGGCACCTTGTTGCTGGGTGTTGTTCAGTCACACAGTCAAGTCCGACTCTTCGCGACCCCATGGACCACATCACGCCAGGCCCTCCTGTCTCTCACCATTCTCCAGAGTTTGCCCAGCTTCACGCCCATTGTAGAGAGCCAGTCTGGTGTAGTGGTTAAGGGCGCGGACTCTAATCTGGGAGAACCGGGTTTGACTCCCCACTCCTCCACTTGCACCTGGCTGGATGACCTTGGGCAAGCCATAGCTCTGTACCAGCTGTTCTCTCAAGGACAGTTGTCTCAGAGCTCTCTCAGCCCCACCTACCTCACAGGGTGTCTGTTGTGGGGAGGGGAAGGGAAAGGAGTTTGTAAGCCGCTCTGAGACTCCCTTGGGGAGTGGAGGGCAGGGTATAAATCCAATCTCTTCTCTTCTTCTTCTTCTGTAATGATAACACCATCTAACCATCTCATCCTTTGCCGCCCCCTTCTCCTTTGACCTTCAATCTTTCCCAGCATCAGGGTCTTCTCCAGTGAGTGCTCCCTTCTCATTTGGTGGCCAAAGTACTTTGAGCTTCAGCTTCAGGATCTGGCCTTCCAGGGAACAGTCAGGTTTGATTTCTGTTAGGATTAACTGATTTGATCTCCTTAGAGTCCAAGGGACTCTCAAGAGTCTTCTCCAGCAGAAGGGACCTTACGGTAATCTTTTTCTTTCTTATACAGTCCAGGACATCATCTGTCAAGGAACTAAAAAGGTTCCTTCCCTTAAGGGAAGATCCTTGATTCTCACTTTGGTATTGTTGGGATAAGTGGTGCGACGGAACCAGGAACGGTGCCGTAGGACTTTGGTGGAAGCGATGGCTCTCCTGCACAAGTCTGTGACGTGTCGCACGGCATTTAGCTGCTGCTTTCCAGGCTTGAAGACCCTCCCCTTGTAAGGCCTCGGTCACAGGCCTGTGATCTTCTTGGAGTGAAACAATGAACGCAGTCATTCGTTCCCACAGGAACATTTGGTAGCGCCCCATAATGACATTAAAATTCACCTGCGTTGAGTCTGGGCCAATGACATGTAGACCTCGTGGCCAAGGCCATCAAGCTTAGGTCCTTCTCGATCAAGCTTAGGTCCTTCTCGATCAAATGGGGAGGAATGAGGTCCAGAGTGTTGTTTGGCTGGGATGACCTCTGTCACAATGGAGCTGGCAGTAGGGTGGGGAGAAAGGAAATCACTGTCTTCCCCTAAAACTTTGTACACGTGGTCGATTTTCTTGGCAGCTGGGGAGACTAATGCTGGTTTGGTCCAGAGAGATCTGGCTATACTCAGCAGTCCCTGTAGCATCAGGAAAGCAATTAACCACACGTTGGGGAGGTAGAGGACCATTAAAACAGGGTCAGACGTAGTCGGATGAAAGCAGACGACCTCAGTATTGAGAGGCTTGGCCATCCAAATCAGTTGTTTGGAGTAAAGCCGGACGTCCTTTGTTGGGGAGAGAGGCAACAGATACAGTGAGGGTGACAATTCCAAGGGAGCATCAGAGCTACCCAGGGACGGGGGCTTCTCTTCGTCCAGTTCCAATGGGCTCAGGTCATGGCTGCAGCAAAATGACCCCCTCCCCTGGAAAGGTCCTTGTTCCTCCGACCAGCCTTCTGAAGGCTTCAGCCACCACTGAAGCTATCCTCCCAGAATAGTGGTATTTCTGAGGCTTGGATTAGTAGCTGTCCCCTCTCTGCCAGCTCTTCCTTCCTTCCTTCCTTCCTTCCTTCCTTCCTTCCTTCCTCTCTCTCTCTCTCTCTCCTTTTTTTCTTGCCTTCTGACATACTTCTGGTGATGTCAGGTGGTGCAGCATATGCAAATAAGTTATGCTAATAAGCTCCTGCACCTCTTTTTCTACAAAATGACTCCTGCACACCACCAAGGATTTCTTTGGAGCCGATAATGAGCCTGGTTCCGATACAGATCCAGGCAGCACTGACCCCAAAGGAGGGGTATAGGCCAAGCAACCTGGTCCTAACTCTTGGGGGCGGGGGGGTCTGATCTTTGCCTGAAGCCACTAAAGCCTTCTCCCAAAGGGCAGCTTTCAACCTGGAAGGCTACTTCATATGAGCTTTAGGGGCAAACTGCTTGCAAACCGAGCAAGCCGAGACCCTGCGGACTTTGCCAGACCATTAGAGACAGTGGTCGCGGCCATCCAACTGGGCCATTTTCAGGCCGCATTCCGTGCGTTTCTTAAATAGGGCCATAGCTCTGTCCTAGAGTCCTCCTGCCAACACCCCTTTTTACAGGAATGAAGTAGGTGAAGCCCAGAGAGAAGAGCGAATAGTGGAAGAAAATCGCCAAGGGAAAACCCGCAACGATCAGAAGAGAGCTGTAATGTAGTATGCTCTGTGTAGCAACCAGCCTGCCATGTGCTCCCAGGTAATGGCGCCCGCCGCATGGCCAGAGCACATGGTCAGGCAGAGAGGGGAGCTTGAATCTGGAGGAACAATAGACGTCCGGATTCAAAGCCTCCACCAATGTGGGACCTAGGTTCTCCCTGAGGAGCCAGTGCAATCAAAGGCTCCTCCAGGGAACCTATGACAAACATGCGCATATGTTAAGCCCCTATCAGGTCTTTTGGGTGCGGCCGGAGGTGTGGCTCCGGCCAGCATATAATGAGGGCCCTGGAGCCCTGGAAGCATGTTTGTTCTGACCATCTACTGGGCATGCTGAATCACTCAATAAAGGCTTCATGATTTCACCATTCCTGGTCTCCTGAGTCCCGTACTCTTCAAGAGCGAAGATGTCCGATCTCCACAGTGGTAAAAAAAAAAAAAGGACTGAAGCAAGGAGTGCTCGCACCACCCCTTCATGTGTCAGCTGGGAGGGAAAGAGCCAACCCATGAGGGGAGGGGGGCTGAGCACTCCGAACTTTCTAGAGAGCTCTTTTTTAAAACAGAGAGAGACAGATCTCCACGGCAGGCATGCACAAGCACAGTCCCATGGGGCTCTACACAGAAACCACAAAGATGAACCCCTGTTCTCCCAACGTCCCATGTAACCCATCCTCAGAATTAAGGCAGGAGAGATGACTTGCTGGAAACCAGAAGGAACAAGAAGCTGGTGCTAAATTACATCCAAGCCTTCCCCCACTGTCCCTCGGAGAAGAAGGGCCGATGTCTTTCAGAGGTAAGAAAAACCAGAATGGAAACTTCCACAGACAGCAACTTTCATTGGCACTTCCGGGCGATAATTTAATGATTAATGCAACCAGATGCCTCCTGCATGGAAAACTGCCACTTGGCTCATCCCCCACCCCCGGCATGGAAATGAAAAACAGAAAAAGAATACACCACCGTCCATTTAAAAAACACAAAATCGGATTTCTCTTTTTTTTAAAAAAGGGGGAGATGTCCATCTCTGATGAGGCACGGCAGGCACGATTAAATCTACATGCCATGTCACCCTTGCTTCTAAACTGTGGTTTCTGTACACTGAGTACATGGCCTTTTACATGGCCTTTTAAATGACAGTGGGAGGCAAAGTGCATGACAAAGAAGTTGGATCCTGTGATCAGGAGCAAACTGGAACACAAACACTCTCCTGGATGTAAGGCACGCTAAGTAGATTTCCGTACGATTCTGAGTAGAAGAAGGAGGAGAGATTAACCTTTAAAGCCCAGCATGGTCAGGGGCCTGCCTACCTAAGGGACTGCCTTTCCTCGTACACACCCCAGAGAGCACTGCGATCAGGCACCCAACATCACCTGACCCTCCCCGGCCCTAGAGAGGCCAGGCTGACAACCACCAGGGCCTTCTCAGTGGCGGCTCCTTACTGGTGGAATGAGCTCCTAGATGACATCAGGGCCCTGCAGGACCTTTTGCAGTTCCACAGGGCCTGTAAAGTGGAGCTCTTCCACCAGGCTTTTAACTAGGAGTAAAGGGCCACTGGAGGTAGAGGGCCTTGGGAAACCACTGAGATAAATCAACTGGTGCAAGCTCCTGGCCGTGGGTTTGGAAATTGCTGTACTTCGCCCTGGAAGCAACGTTGGCCGCCAAACTTGGTGAAATTTGTGAAATTTTGTGAAACTCTGTGAATTTTTGGTGTTTATGTATACTTTATGCTACAATTTTATACTAACTACATTGTTGTGTTTTTAACCTTGGTGAGCCACCTTGAGCCGGCTAACGCTGGCTAGGCGGGATATAAATCCCAATAATAAAATAAGTAAATGGGATATATACCCCCCCCTTCACTTGGAGTCTCAGAGCAGTTTACAAACTCCTTCCCCTTCCCTTCCCCACAACAGACACCCTGTGAGGTAGGTGGGGCTGAGAGAGCTCTAAGACAACTGTCCTTGAGAGAACAGCTGGTACAGAGCTATGGCTTGCCCAAGGTCATCCAGCCAGGTGCAAGTGGAGGAGTGGGGAATCAAACCCGGTTCTCCCAGATTAGAGTCCGTGCATTTAACCACTGCACCAAACTGGCTCCCTGCTAAGGCCTGCTAAGGATTTATGTGTGCACGCGTGAAGTGCTGTCAAGCCGCAGCCGACTCATGGCAACCTCACAGGGTTTTCGAGGCAAGAGATGTTCAGAGGTGGTTTGCCATTGCCAGCCTCTGCACTGCAACCCTGGTATTCCCTGGTGCTCTCCCATCCAAATACTAGCCAGTGCCAACCCAGCTCAACGTCCAAGATCTGACGAGGTCAGGCTAGCCTGGACCAACTGCATTGTCATTTTAAAAGTCCTGGATCGAGCTGAGCCAGGAAGTCCCGAACAGTGCTCATGGCAGTGCCAGGCCTGCCTCCCTTGGGCATGGGCAGTACTAACAGGGGTCGGTTCACCCAGTTGGAGAGCTTATACCCACTGCCACGGTCACTGTGCCTGAGCCAAGCAGCTCCCGCAGGGCTGACAACACGGAAGAAGCAAGCAGCTCCGCTTGTCACTGACCACCTGGGGCATTCCAGGGCAGAGGCTCAGTGGGAGGTTGCTATAAGGGTAAAAAGGCCAATCCATTCTTGCTCATGGTTTTTTCAAAATACAATCTGTTGGGCGGGAGGGAAGGAGGGAGGGAGGGAAGGAGCCAGGACTGAAAGCACGCAAACGTGAAACAATGCTCAAAATCACCCAAGGCTCTAAAATCCCTAAATTCACTTCCTTGCAGCCAAGAGCCAGTTCAGAAAATTACAGATTACGGAGTGGCGCTTAAGCAGCCAGAGTTTGATTCGTGATGCAAAAACACACCGTGCGTACAAAATATACAAACAGATTTTAATAACCTATACCCAGAGGACATCGTAATCAGAGTTAACCTACCTGATGCACTACACTGGATTCTCCTGTTGAACTTACCTGTTGATTTTTCACCTGTAAAATGAGCTCCCGGAAGAGATCAGGGCCCTGCGGGATATTTTACAGTTCCGCAGGGCCTGCAAGACGGAGCTCTTCCACCAGGCATTTGACTAAGGAGCCACATTATACACCAAGGAGTGTCCCTGTGCCCTGGCTTTACCATCTTCCACCTCCAGCCTGTGCCCTGGCTTTGCCATTGTTATCTCCAGCCTGTGCCTGCTGCACAATAAGTGAGCAAACGGAGCTGGTGTGAGTTATTGCAATTATACTGTCACTGAAGCCATATCATAAATAATCTTTGCTCTTGTTTACTTATCATGTTCCAGCGTTTTAGGTGTATTTTAAATGACTGTTATTTTATGTTATATGTTTATGACTGGTTTTAACTGTATTTTTAATGAAATATTCTGTAAGCTGCCCTGAGCCCGTCTTGGTGAGGAGGGCGGGATATAAACTGAATCAATTTTTAAAAAATTGGAGTTAACGGACCTGATGTACTGCATCAGAGTTTCTCGCTGAATTTACTTGTTGAATTGTATATGTTGTGAATTCAGATGTTCCTGTTACTGCAGAAATTATTGAGGCCTTGTATATTTAAGCTTACACTAGAGACTTTTGATGCGAGATGAAATATATTGTATAAGGGAACCATCTGGTTGATAATAGAGGCAGAAACTAGGTGTTTCATAGAATAGAGTTTTATAGATATTGAATCACACGGGGTATAGTTTATTAAAATCTTTATTAAAGTTTGTATATTTTGTATGCACGGTGTGTTTTGTATCTTTCGCCTCCCAAACACCATTGTTCCTTGTAGAATTTACTTCAGAGTTTGATTCATGGCATTGGTCAAAATTTCCAGAGCCAGATTTACAGTGCAATCCTATGCAAAGTTACTCCAAATTTAAGCCCAGCGAAACCAATAGGTTCAAACAGTTAACTCTACATAGGATTGCAGTGTTGATTCTTGATGACAGTAGTGTTGGAAAAGTCCAGATGGCCTTGAGCGTTCAGAATTAGAAGGACGTCACTTAGACATTCAAAAGCCCATCGTATTTTGTAACATCCAAACAAAACTCCCTCTAAGCTGTGGAGTCCTGTGAGCAAAAATTCTACTTTGTGAGCTACTAGCATTAAAGTTGTGAGTGAGCGATTTGGATACTGCATAAATCAGTTTGCTCTGGAGCCCTCCTTCCTGAGCAAAAAACAAAAATGTGTGAGCTGCAGGCTAAAAAATTGTGAGCTAGCTCACACTAACTCAGCTTAGAGGGAATACTGCAAGTAGTTCCAAGGCTGCCACGCACCTTGATTCAGAAATAAACCTTACTCAACAGAGAGGCTTACTTCTGAGTAAACACTGAGGAACAAACATCTAAAATCTGGAGCTAAACAACAGCTACGGTGGAAAACGTACAAGTAAAAGGTATTGGGGAGATTCAGAAAAGTGCTTGCGGGGGGGATTCGGGGGGGGGGGGTTCAGAGAAATCAAATGGGGATCACAACTGTGTAATACTCCCAAACAGAAAGGTTACCATTAAGTAGAGAGGATTATGAATTATATGAACATACGTAGCTGCCATATCCTGGGACCCCTGGTCCATTTGGCTCCATATTGCTTGCGTTGACTCTCAGTGGCTTTCCAAACTCTCTGACCGGATGGTCAAGTCAGCCAAACTTTTTAACACTGCCAGCTTTTATTTCCAAACTTTTCTGAATCTCGCCAGTTAACGGCGCCTTAAAAGTGACTGTGAATATCTTAGAGGAAACGGGCTATACGGTCTCCAGGAGGTCAAAAATTAATTTGATTTTTCCTTGAGACCTTTAAATTGATGTCTCAGCCAAAGAGTAGTCAATCCTTCGCCCAGTCGCGGTATTCTTAACATCCAGCCGTGACCTGGATAGCCTGATCTCATCAGATCTCAGAAGCCTGTAAGCAGAGTCAGCTCTGGTTAGTATTTGGATGGGAGACAGCTGAGTGATCCCAGGGTCACGACACAGAACAAGGCAACGGCAAACCATCTCTGACTGCCTCTTGCCTCAAAAACCCCAAATCGGGTTGCCATAAGTCTTCTGTGACTTGACGGCAAAAAAAAAGAAAGAAGAGTTAAAAATGGAAGGGCTCTGTTACTCCAGGGGAGTGTTTTTCCAGCGTTTCATGAGCTAAGGCAGTATCTTTTTGTACTGAGAAAGTCTTCAGCTACGGAGTACATTGCTTTTCACTGATTTTGATTACTATGTCATTGGAAATAGGCTGGACGTCAATGGAGGCTGCCCACCAAATGGCTTTCTAGGTTCTTTGTTTCACCTTGGGAATTTCCCTTAGGTTCTTCAAGCCCTGCATATCTTCTTTTCTTTTAGGTTAGGAATTCCAAGTGACCTGATTTCATAAGAACAAACTTATTTGACTAATTATGTTCTAAGCAGCATATTGTGCAATACATTATTGACAGACAAATATTTAGGGTTTAGAGGGAAAAACAGAGGCGTGGGAAAAGGAATAGCGGGGTTAGAACAGATAAAAGGAAGTACTTCTTTACCCAAAGAGTGATTAACAAGTGGAATTCACTGCCACAGGAGGTGGTGGCGGCTACCAGCATGGATGGTTTCAAGAGGGAATTAGATAAACATATGGAGCAGAGGTCCATCTGTGGCTATTAGCCACAAAGTATAGATAGGAACTCTCAGTCTGGGGCAAGTGATGCTCTGTATTCTTGGTGCTTGGGGGGGGGCAACAGTGGGAGGGCTTCTAGTGTCCTGGCCCCACTGCTGGACCTCCTGAGGGCACCTGGTGGTTTTGGCCACTGTGTGACAGTGTGTTGGACTGGATGGGCCACTGGTCTGATCCAACATTGGCATCTCTTAAGAACATAAGAGATGCCAATGTTGGATCAGACCAGTGGCCCATCTCTTAAGAACATAAGAGATGCCAATGTTGGATCAGACCAGTGGCCCATCCAGTCCAACACTCTGTCACACAGTGGCCAAAAACACCAGGTGCCCTCAGAAGGTCCTAGACAGCCAGTGCGGTGTAGTGGTTAAGAGTGCTGGACCAATATCTGGGAGACCCAGGTTCAAATCCTGACTCGTGCCATGGAAGCTCGCTGGGCAGCCTTGAGCCAATCGCACACTCTCAGCCTAGCCTACCTCGCAAGGTTGTTGTGAGGATAAAATGGAGGAGAGGAGAATGATATAAGCTGCTTCGGGCCACCCCAGGGGACAAAGGGAGGGTATAAATGAATTAAATAAGTAAAAGGAAATACGAAGTAGTGGCAAGTAATTACTAATATGATTAAGATTTTTTTTTAAACTTGGAAACAAGGGTACCCGAGCGTGCAAGGCCAGACAGGAGCCTGATAGGAGCAAAGCAGTGGGGGGTTTTAAAGTTCCCTGGTGGTGGTGGAATGTGTCATCAAGTTGCAGTCAATTTATGGCAACTCCACATGCTCAGAGGTGGTTTGCCTTTGCCTGCCTCTGTGTTATGACCCTGGACTTCCTTGGTGGTCTCGAATCCAAGTACTAACCATGGCCGACCCTGCTTAACTTCTTAACTTCTAAGATCTGATGAGGTTAACTTGGTCCATTCAAGTCAGGGCTTTAAGCTCCCTCCAGGGGGTCATACGTGCAGAAAATTCAACCTCATTTCTGGTTCAGTCTTACTCACACACTTTTTTAAAAAAAAGATTCAGTTCAGACACATTTCATGCACCCCAATATTAAACCTCTTATGACTGCAAAAGAATTCTTCTAAAATTAATACAATATGGAGAGTTTTACATGAGAAAAACCAATATTTTAATGCTCTTGGCATTAATCTCATATCCTCCAGAACACCATGATAACTGCGAACGCGATAGCTGTGTTGAGTCTACTGAAGCCAGATAAAAACCACCTTTTTTTCATTTTCCCTGTGAGAATTCCCGAAACAACTGTCTACTCACCTATCCGTAGAAGTCAGCTCTGACTCACAAGATCGCATATTGAAATAATAGCTGTCAGTCTTTAAGGTGCCCCGGGACTGTTATTTATCTAGAACACAGTCATCGAGGTTTGACTGACGAAAGGACAGTCTCCAAGAATTCTTTCCAAACCAGTTTCCAAAGCAGGGACATAATATTAGCTCCTTTCAAATATTTTCGTTTTACTTCTGCAAACTGACATTTAAGAACAGCATGGCAAGCTGTAAATATGCCCAGGGGAGCTAGAAGGGGTCTATCATCGATCAACCATTCAGTGAGGGAAGTGATGAACGAGCCCATGGTCTTGGCCCTCCATACAACCAGAACATGAGCCAGAAGGTTCTAGAAAGTGTCAGGAAAGCATCAAAAACCATTAATGTGCTTACCCCCGAAGAAAGAACCAGACATCTGTCAGAGCATACTTCTCCACAGCATTGCCTCATCGAAGACCATTCCGAAACCAAAAGCATACCCTCAACAGTATTTTTATTGTGCGAGAAGCTCACAAGGGGACTGAGTTAAGGACAAGCGTGGACTCGCAATCTGTACTTACAGACTTTCCGCCGATTAAAGGTCCTCCCCGGAAAAACAAACAGGGTCTCAGCTCCACAATTAACCAGCTAAGGCCTAGTGGTGTTAACTGCAAAGGGAAACACCTGTGTCACAGCCCCACACTAAAGCTTTCGATCTGTTTAAGGTGCTTAGAGAGCTCTAAGCCTTGATAATGGGCACAAGCTGTTTAACTGATCGAGAGGTTTAGGTTACCATAAGCGGCTTTAAGCAGAGTCAGGGCTTAGCGATGATTTACAATGCAAAAAAGCATGGGGGGGGGGAGAAAATAGAAAAATTAAGAACAGCCCACCTCTTTCCCAAAGTCCTTCTGAAAATGGGCAGTGTTGCCAGTGTTGCAAAGATTCAGAGTTTCGTAAGTGTAGCAGCATATACACTAATGCAACAGTGCTGTAATATTTATTTATTTAGCTGTTAAATGACAGCTAACTTCTGGCAACCCAGTAGGGTTTTCAAGGCAAGAGAGATGTTCAGAGGTGTTTTGCCACTGCCTGCCTCTTCCCAGAAACCATGAATGTCTGGCGACCCCAAAGGGTTTTCAAGGCAAAAAGATGAACAGAGGTGTTTTGTTATTGCTTGCCTCTGCGTACCGACCTTGGACTTCTTTGGTGGTCTCCCATCCAGATATGAACCAGACCTGACCCTGCTTAGCTTTTCCCAGAGACGATGAGATTGGGCTAGCCAGGGCCAACAGGTCAAAGTTCGACTAGGTAGTTTTATGCAGGAGCCAAAACTGTGGGGCAAGGAAAATGGAGTTGGCAGGGCCCACGAAACATCTGCCCTTCCTTCTCTCCACAGTACCCACCAGTCCCAGCTTTGCGATAATCTTTCCAAAAACTGGTTTATTAGGAAAGGCTGCAAAAAACCAGATGCACCGCCAAGACCATTTCCGCAGCAGTGAAATTTCCCACACTGGCATTTTAAAAACTGCGAGTTATGTGAAAATTCCCGCAGTAGATTTTTCCTCACCAGAGGCAGACCCGAAGTTTTCTCCTTCTTACCCTGTGTTTTTGGAACTCGCTAAAACTGGGGATTCCGAAAACACGGGGTAAAAAGGAGAGGACTTTGGGTCTGCGCCTGGTGAGGAAAAATCTACTGCGGAAAGTTACGCATAATAACGCAGTTGTAATAACGTTGAAGTGGGGAATTTCACTACTGCAGAAATGGGCTGAACCAAAACACCAATCTGGAAATGACCACAGATTATCCACATGCAAAGAGAGAGGTTGCTAAGTCAGAATGCACATAGAGTTCAGGTCCAATTTCGTATCAGGCAGTTTCAAAAGCTCTTTGAAAACACCCGTATCAGTTCTGCATACCCAACAGCCAGTAGTCTCATCATTCAAGGAAGGAGGGTAGGAAATAAATAAAGTTTGCAAACAACACTACTTTCTTGCATCACATAACAGCAATAGATCCTCAAGAGGTTCAAAAATCACAGCTAGTACTTTCATGCGGCCCTGTCATGACACGCTTTGCTTTTATGTTCGTGAGTTGCATTCCAGCTCAATGAGATACTCCGGGAATTTAGCTCCTTTCCCTGGTGTTCCCCATAAAAGTTTGTTTTCTGGGACATGCCTGAATTGCAGCATCGTTCATAACTGTTTTGCACATGCCTGGATGGGTTCCTGGAAGGAAAGCTGCTCAGGGACGCTCATGGCTGCATGCACGCTCTGGTGTTGCTGCTGGATAGTGCGCTTTGCCACATGCCCAAGCAACCAGTGGTAACTGGATTTTCCTGTGCAGACAAGACAAGCCAGCAGCAAATTATGCTTTACAGTAGCATAGTGACAGACATAGCACTAACTCATGTCAGACATATCTTCTGAAAATTAACAAATGAGGATGCATCACCAGGTTTTAAGTGGCACGGAAGGTTAAGCGAGACCTTTCCTAATTGCACTTTACATGCTGATGCCTTTCCACTACTCAGACAGGGGAACTGCCCCAAGGCCCCACTCAGGGGTCATTTTGTAAAAAAAAGAAGTGCAGGAGCTCATTAGCATAACTCATTTGCATAACTCATTTGCATATGCCACACCCCCTCACATACCGGAAGTGTGTCAGAAGGCAGCACCCACCACCCAGGCTCCACACCACCGGTGAGTGAAACTGACCTGCTCTTCCTCCATTCCCTTCCCCATCCAATACTTGGTGCAATAAAAATAAGTGTAAAGAACACACCCGCATTCTCTTCCTGCTCCCTTGAAACCACCAGGTTTCAAGTAGACTTGAGATACCCAGGACATGTGCACCACCCATCCCTTCCCCTTCCCCTCCCCACAACAAGACACCCTGTGAGGTAGGTGGGGCTGAGAGAGGTCTTTTGAGAACTGCTCACGAGAGAACAGCTCTGAGAGAACTTGTGACTGGCCCAAGGTCACACCAGCAGCTGCATGTGGAGGAATAGGGAATCAAACCTGGTTCTCCCAGATTAGAGTCCAACTCCTGACCACTACACCAAACTGATGGGGTGGAAGCTGCTGAAGGGTTGGTGAAATTTCTCCAGTACTTATGTGCCATGTGCCCAGATAAAAAATGGTATACTTAGAAAATTTATATGCCACCTTGAGCAAGTCTCTGGGAAAGCAGCACACAGTCATGAAAGGAACAATGATAAAATTATCCATATTAAAACAAAACATTAAAATCAATAAAGACCCTAGCAGGGCTTTCCCCGGGGCGCTGCGCCTCTGCACTGCCCGGGGAAGCCGAGGAGGGGGCGGGGCTTGGTCATGTGCCCACCCCCTGGACTCCTCACTCCCGGAGCTGCACTCCTGTGCGCTCCCGCTCCAACGGACCCCTGGCCCCACTAAAGCCAGACCAAAGCCCAACATTCCCATGCCATTGACGTCTCCCTGCCTAAGAACCTCCACCACCACCCCCCTATGGTTTAACAGGTGCCAACCATACTTCAGGGGCCCTCGCCATCTGAGGCTAGACAGGTGGCAACCCAAGAAAGAGCCTTCTTGGTCTTGGCACCAAAACTTCGGAACTCCCTCCCCAGGGAGATTGATCTGTCTCCCTCTATCAGTGTCTTCCACCAGCAGGTGAAGACTTTATTGTTTCATTTGGCATACTCCCCAAAACTCCTCCCTGGTTTTGGTGTAGAGTTACCATTCCCCGAATAAGGGTGGGGATCCCCCAGGCTCATGCCCACCGCCAGCCAGTTGGCAGCCAGGAGGAAATCCCGCCTCTCAATAGCGACGTCGCCGGAAATAAACACGACGTGCCTACTTCAATTTTAAACATTTCTAACATACATTTCTAAGTGAGTCTGTCCTTTCAATTATTAACATTCCAGGTGACTTGCATTGTTAAAAACAATCCAGATTCTTAAGTAGTTTAAAATGAACAATCAACAAAGCAATATACTTCACCTTCCACCCCCAGATTCTGAATCAGCCGCTTATTAAATAAAGGCCTCTCTGTTGGAAGATTAAAGGAACAAAAATGGGTTTGTCAGTTTCCTGAGCAAATGTATACTTTTGTTGGAAGGGGGTTGCACAGCACTGGGGCCGCTACTGAAAAGGCACCACTCCTGGCAGATACCTTCCTTGCATCTACGAAAGATGGCATCCTGAAGAAGGCTTGGTTTCTTTCTTTTATTTAAAACATTTCTACGCTGCCTTTCCACCCAATTTTGGCGCGCCCCCAGGCAGCAAACTTGAACACATATGAATATTAAAACAGCACTTAAGATAATTCAGTAAAAACACATGAACATATAACACCAAAATAGGTTTGCCAGTTCCATCAGAAACACTGACAGGAGGATGGGGAGGATGTTCCAGGATCAAGAAATGACTTCACATGACGTGCCTACGTCACCCACGGGGTGACATTCTGCTTTTTGGGCAAAACTCCATGGTTTGAGGCTGATTTACCATAGAGTTTTGTCCAAAAACCACAGCATCACCCCCAATGTCACCAATGTGCCTACATCACTTCCAGGCGAAAATCACTCAGAAAAGTATATGAACAAATAAAAAAGAAAAGCCCCAATCCATCACATTTTTATTCCTCCCTATCTCTGAGGAGCTAAAGAAGATGGAAATGACTCTCCCCTCTTCCAATTTATCCTCACAACAACCCTGTGAGGAAATTCAAGCTAAGAGGTCAACTAGTCCAAGACCCCCCAGCAAGACTCATGGTCAAGGGCAGATTGAACTCAGGCCTCCCAAATCCAGATTCACTCTAACTGCTATACTCTAACTACTCCCCGTCTCCCATTTATCCTCACAACCACCCTGTGAGGAAGGTCAGGCTGAGAGATCCACTAGTCCACGATCAACCAGCAAGACTCATGGTCAAGAGGGGACGGAATTCAGGTCTTCCAAGGCCAAGCTCTCTCTAACCATTATGCCCCACTGCCTCTCTAACCACTAGATCACACCGCCTCTCTATGGATGAATAATACAGTCTGTACCATCTGAATGGCCTTACCCAGAGGCCAGAAGCAGCCCGGTGTCTGAGCCATTTTATCATAAGCTTCCAGCTTCAAAAAACATCCAGTTATTTGCCCCCCACGCCCCCACGGCCTGCACAGGAAGAAAGAGATCTGACACACCGGGCTTTGTTTGGGCTACGAGCCGCCCAGGGCTCTGTGCGCGAGCATTTTCAAGTCAAAACTCATGCCTTGTGGCGCAACAGACACTCACTCTTCACTGACAGTTGCCAGGCGCTGGGATCCTTTTGCCAAACTTGAAGCCACACAAAACGCGGCGTGTCGCTGACTCGAACCGTCACGAGGCTCTGTTGCACAACCGACTCCGTGTTAACACAAAGCAGCCAGCTCTTCGGGGAATACGACAGATGCTCCCGGAGAGTCAATCTGGGTCACAGTAAAGGAGCTCCCCCCGGGGGGGGGGGGGGGGGGTCCAATCCATCTCAGTAGCGAAGCTCCCGTTGTTCAGAACTGCCCAAAGGGCCGGTAGTTGAACTATTGTGCAGAGCTGGACAGGATCTGGCCTGTCCTTCGGCTGTTTTGATTCTCAGGGCCTCTGTTTTGTCTCTGCTGGAGTTAGAGATGCCAGCTCTGGGCTGGGAAACACCTGGAAATTTTGGAGGGGGAGTCCAGGGTGGGTGAGGTTTGGGGAGGGGAGGGGAGGGACCTCGGCAGGGTATAATGTCCCAGACTCCAGCTTCCAAAGCACCCATTTTCTCCAGGAGAACTGACCTCTGCCATCTGGAGACCAGCTGTAATTTCAGGAGATCTCCGGCCACTACTGGGAGGTTGGCCACCCTAGCTGCAGTTGCCCCCCTTTGCCTCCTGACAACAGCAGCTCCCTGGGTTGGGCCCGGGACTCAATGGTCAAGCACCCTCTTTGCATGCTGACGGTCCCAGGTTCTCCCTGGCACCTCCAGTTAAAAGGATCTCAGACAGCAGGGGATGGGAAAGACCTCCTCCACCCAAGAACCTGGAGAGCTGCTCCGGGTCAGAGAACAGAATACCAACCTTGATAGACCAATGGTCTGACTCTGTATAAAGCAACCTCATGTGTCCCTGTTAAGGGAAGTTGCCGTGGCTCAGTGGCAGAGCATCTGCTTTGCGTGCAGAAGGTCCCAGGTTCAATTCCCAACATTTCCCGTGAAAAGGATCAGGTTAGAGGGTGACGTGAGAGAACTTGCCCTGGGGCTCCAGAGAGCCCCAGCTAGTCAGGGTAGACAATATTAACTTCTATTAGAGTTGCCAGGTCCTACCTGGCTGCTGGCGGGGGGGGGGGGGGGGGGACCCTCCTGTTCTTTCCTGTAGATCTTCTGACATCACTGTGTTTCTGACACTGGGGGCGACGCTCTAGGTTTTGGGCAAAACTTTATGGTTTTTTGGAGGAGGGGGGAATAATGTATACCACCCTGAGCTCCTTGAAGGATGGGTAGGATACGAATGTACAAAATAAGTATAAATGAAGTCATCGGGAGACAATTCTTACTGGGCTTAAAATTCTATTTTCCTTTATCTACGCATTATACCGCACCACTTAAAAAAAGAGGAAAATCGCATATTTTGTCTTGAAAATCTATGTTCCAATGCATAAAATCAGCTTTGCGACAAACTGTCCATTTGCGATTTTCCTTTCGTCAACAGAATTACTGACCAAAGCTGCTCATACCAGTCCATTAAAACTGGCTTTATTGCCAATTACCACAGAGAAGCCACGCATATCTTTGTTGACCTTAATGAAAAAGTTACTAACTCTTCTGGAACAGAATGCCTTAAAGATACAAAACAGCCCTATTTTGGGATCACATCACCCTTTAATTTCTGTCTGCTCAGCCCACCTTTCAACCAAAACAACTGGCTTCCAAAACGCTCACGGTAATTAATAATCCAACTTTCAAAACAGAATCTTTTTAACCATTTCCAAAAAGCTGCATTGAAAAATTAAGCCCAGAACAGATACCTGCACCTTCGTCGTATGCCTGTGGGGATTGTCAAAATCAGATTGACAAACGGCATTGATAAGCAATTAACTTTTAGAACAATGCTTAGTCCAAATAAAGACACCGCTATGCATCTTATGTTGGTCTTGAGGACTAAGACACAGTCCTGTTCTCCAATATTAAAAAGCTTCAAGAGAACTCCAGGCCTCCAACAAAAGTATAATATTTAGTGATATGCAAAGACTGAAGCTCTCCCCAGCATGGTGTAGTGGTTGGAATAGGATCCAGGAGACCCAGGTTCGAATTCTCACTCTGCCATGGAAGTTCACTGAGTGAGCTCGGGCCAGCCACACACACTCAGCCTAACCTACCTCACAGGGTTGTTGAGATGATAAAACAGCGAAGGGAAGAATGACATAAGCTGCTCTAGGTCCCCCACTGGGAGAAAAGTACTGTATCTAAATAAAATAAATACTCAAAAGTATGTAAGTGCTATGCATACAGAGAAATGCCAGCTGAGGGGTGACATGATCGAGGTTTATAAGATTATGCATGGGATACAGCAGGTAGAGAAAGGAGCACTTTTCTCCCTTTCTCACAATACAAGAACTCGTGGGCACTCCATGAAATTGCTGAGCAGTCGGGTTGGAACAGATAAAAGGAAGTACTTCTTCACCCAAAGAGTGATTAGCACGTGGAATTCACTGCCACAGGAGGTGGTGGTGGCTACAAGCATGGACAGCTTCAAGAGGGAATTGGATAAACATATGGAGCAGAGGTCCATCAGTGGCTATTAGCCACAAGGTATAGACAGGAACTCTGAGTTTGGGGCAAGTGATGCTCTGTATTCTTGGTGCTTGGAAGGGGCAACAGTGGGAGGGCTTCCTGGCCCCACTGGTAGACCTCCTGAGGGCACCTGGTGTTTTTGGCCACTGTGTGACAGAGTGTTGGACTGGATGGGCCATTGACCTAATCCAGTATTGGCTTCTCTTATGTTCTTATATTCACCTCCCAGACATGTACAGCTGAACATCTACAGGGTATGCAGCTAGGCTTTTCTACACAGAGCCAAAGGACTCCATATAGGCCACTGGCACACATCACGCAGCTGCAGGATCTTTGCTGACACTCACAGTGGGACGCCCCATGCTTATGTGCGTCCCTCAGTCAAAACCAGCAAGCAGAGACAGTCACACATAAGGACACAGGGACACTGCTGCCTTTCCCCATCACAAGCAGAAAGCAGGATATGAAGAATAAATATGTACAAATGTGAACCGCTTGCTTAAATCACACAGGTTCAAAATGTTTAGAGTGTCCCGTTCACCCTGGGAAGAATTTCTGGATTTGGGCTGAAGAGAGACAGCCTCCTGTATAGGCCAGTGTTTAGCATGGCTGCAAACTAACAAGAGGCCATCTAGTCCAACCCCCTGCTCAATGCAGGATCAGCCTAGAGCATCCCTGACAAGGGTTCGTCCAGCTGCTGCTTAAAGACTGCCCGGGAGGGGGAGCTCACCTAGGCAGCCCATTCCATTGTTGAACTACTCTTACTGTAACAAACACTAAAGAACTCTCTTCCCTATATGAATCTGCCCCTCTGTTGGAGCCAGTTTGGTGTAGTGGTTAAGTGCGCAGACTCTAATCTGGGAGAACCGGGTTTGATTCCCCACTCCCCCACTTGCACCTGCTGGATGACCTTGGGCAAGCCGTAGCTCTGGCACAGCTGTTCTCTCAAGGACAATTGTCTCAGAGCTCTATGAGACCAGAGAATGATGAAGGGAGGAGCCAGGGCTCAATGGTAGAGCATCTGCTTGGCATGCAGGAGGTTCCAGGTTCAATCCCCGGCATCTCTACTTAACAATCTCAAGTGTAAAGGGTCAGAACAGACCTTCCACTAAAGGAGATGGTGAACACTACAGCTTCTGCCAGCCAGAGAAGACATTTACGCAACTTGCTGGACCACTGGCATGACTCAGTAGGACCAGATTCATATGCTGACTCAGGGTACTTTGCTAGCAAATGGGTCCAGGTTCGATTCCTGGCATGTCCCAGCCTGAGAAAGAACTTGAGCAGAGGGGTTTATGGGAAAGACCTTCCATTCCTGGAGGTGCTGGAAAGCCACAGAGAATGGCTGAACTAGTGGGCCCTGACCTTGTGCAAGACAGTTTTCATGCGTTTAGATCCAAACCTCGTCAGATGCCTGCGGGGGAAAGTTCAGGGGTAAACCATCTGTGTTGTGCACAGAAGATCCCCAGATTCAATCCCCTGCATCTACAGCTAAAAGGACCGGGTAGTAAGCGATGTGCTGCACCTCTCCTTGGGACCCTGGAGAGCTGCTGCCACTCAGAGTAGGCAAGACTAACTGCTATAGACTAAAAGGTCTGACTAAATATAAGGCAGCTTTGTGTGTTCGTGTTAAGGGAAGAGTTGTGTCTCAGTGGCAGAGCATCTGTTGTTCATGCAGAAGGTCCCCGGTTCAGTCCTTGGCATCTCTAGTCAGACGGGTCACATAGCAGGTGATGTGCAATACCTGTGCTTGGGACCCTGGAGAGCTGCTGCCGGCCAGAGTAGTCAGTACTGACCTTGACAGACCAAAGGCCTGACTCAGCACAGCAGCCTTATGCGCGCAAGCACCACAGCGCCAAATGTAGGTAACGGTGCTAATTTTTGGATCCTGATTTTCCAAAGCGGCTGGAGACGAGGTGCTCACAACGACCCTGTTAAGTGAGGCCGAGAGAGCAACTGGCTCAAGATCACTCAGGGTGCTTCGTGGTAGAGTGGGGGGATTTGAACCTGAACTTCCCCAGGCCCAGTCTAACACATTAAGCACCACTCTTGTTCAGTGCAATAAATGGATCCAGGACATTTTTATGTATTGCTCGAAACAGCGCGCCGAATTAGTGTGTCTTGCTTTTGCACACACTGAATAATGCCCTCTCAATCCACACTCAATGCACTTTAGTGAGCATCTGCTGTTTCACACAGCAAAACCCGGTGGCAAAGTACACTGAAACGGGATCGAAAGTGCATTATGCCGCATGCGTGAAAGCCCACGTTTCACCTCATCCACAACACTCCCCATGTGATTTTAAGCAAGTCATGCTCTGTTCCTCCCAACCTTCCTCAAAGGGTTGTGTATTTATTTAAAACTATTATATGCCACCTTTGCACTCATATGGGGTCCTCAAAGCGGTGAACTTTAACAATACCCCAAAAAATAGCCATACAAACACACACAACCAGGAAGAGGGTCAGTAAGAGTTCACTGGGGATACGTCAAATGAAATAAAAAAGTCTTCGCTCCCCCCATTGGAAGACAATGATAGAGGGAGATGGGGGGCAACTCCAAGGTTCCGGAGAAGCCAAGAAAGCCATTTCTTGGGTTGCCACCCATCCAGCCTCAGGCAGTGGAGGCACCGGAAGCAAGGCACCTCAAAAAAGATAATATAGCTCTGGAAAAAGTGCAGGAAAGGGCAGCTAAAATGATTAAGTGGAATACCTTCCCTATGAAGAAAGGTTAAAGAGGTTAAGGCTCTTTAGCTTGGAGAAACGACAACTGAAGGATGATATGACCGAGGTTTACAAAACTGTGCATGGGACAGAGCAGGTAGAGAAAGAAGTACTTCTCTCCCTCTCTCACAATGCAAGAACTCGTGGGCACTCCATGAAATCAGTGAGCAGTAAGCTTAGAACAGATAAAGGAAGTGCTTCTTCATCCAAAGAGTAGTTAACATGTGGCATTCGCTGCCACAAGAAGTGGTGGTGGCTACAAGGATGGACAGCTTCAAGAGGGAACTGGGGCAGAGCTCCATCAGTGGCAATTAGCCACAAAGTACAGAAGGCACACTAAGTCTGGGGCAGTGAGGCTCTGTGTTCTTGGTGCTTGGAGGACCACAGTGGGAGGACTTCTGGAGTCTGGCCCTGCTGGTGGACCTCCTGAGGGAACCTGGGTTTTGGCCACTCTGCGACACAGAGTGTTGGACTGGATGGGCCACTGCCTTCGAATACATTCTCATGTTCTTAAGATGACTGGAGTGAATGTGTAGGTTCATAGGAGAAGGCAGTCCTTTAGGTATGCTAGCCCAAACTTGCATAGGATAAGGATAGAGCATCATGTGCTATGCTAAACTCCTTTGAGGAAAGGCAGGATTAGAATGCAATAGGACAATTTCAGTTCAAGGTACGCCGAGACTCGTTGCTCGAGTGGACTAGAAACTTTCAAACGGCAGCAGCAGAATTACATCAGCAGTAATCTAGTTCGCATTGCCGTGTCAGTACCTTCCAACTAGGTAAAGGTTTCCCTTGCTTGAAAGCCAGTCAAATACGACTCTAAGGATGCAGTGCTCCTCTCCGTTTCCAAGCCAAAGAGCCAGCGCTGTCCAAAGATGTTTCCGTGGTCATGTGGCTGGCATGACTAGAAGCTGAGGCGCACGGAATTCTGTTACCTTCCCACCGAAGCGGTACCTATTTATCTACTTGCAGTTTCCTGCTTTCGAACTGCTAGGTTGGCAGGAGCTGGGGCCAGAGACAGGAGCTCATTCCATCATGCAGCGCTCGGGTCTCGAACTGCTGAAGTACCGACCTTCCGGTCTGCAGCTCAGCATCTTAACCACTTGAGGCACTGCAGCCTCCACCTTCCTGCTAGGATTAGCCAAATCCATTCCACTCACACGTTGCCATAGCAGGGATGTAACTTGCCTCTGACCTGGACGGGCCAGGCTAGCCTGATGTCATCCATGCTCAGAAGCGAAGCAGGGTCAGCCGTGGTTGGTATCTGGCTAGGAGACCACCAAGGAAGTCCAAGGTCACTATGCAGAGGAGGGCAATGGTGAGCCACTTCTGTTCGCCTTTTGCCTTGAAAACCCTGTGGGTTTGCCACAACATGACAGCACTTTCCACCACTGCCGTGCCCAGGGGTCCGATGGAGCGGGAGCACACAGGAGCGCAGCTCCGGGAGTGAGGAGCCCAGGGGGCGGGCACATGTCCAATCCCCACCCCCTCCTCAGCTTCCCCGAGCAGTGCAGAGGTGCAGCGCCCCGGGGAAAGCCCTGCTAGGGTCTTTATTGATTTTAATGTCTTGTTTTAATATTGATAATTTTATCATTGTTCCTTTTATGACTGGGTGCTGCTTTTCCAGAGACTTGCTCAAGGTGGCATATAAATTTTCTAAGTATACCATTTTTTATCTGGGCACATGGCACATAAGTACTGGAGAAATTTCACCAATCCTTCAGCAGCTTCCACCCCATCAGTTTGGTGTAGTGGTCAGGAGTTGGACTCTCATCTGGGAGAACCGGGTTTGATTCCCCACTCCTCCACATGCAGCTGCTGGTGTGACCTTGGGCCAGTCACAAGTTCTCTCAGAGCTGTTCTCTCATGAGCAGTTCTCAAAAGATCTCTCTCAGCCCCACCTACCTCACAGGGTGTCTTGTTGTGGGGAGGGGAAGGGGAAGGGATGGGTGGTGCACATGTCCTGGGTATCTCAAGTCTACTTGAAACCTGGTGGTTTCAAGGGAGCAGGAAGAGAATGAGGGTGTGTTCTTGACGCTTATTTTTATTGCACCAAGTATTGGATGGGGAAGGGAATGGAGGATGAGCAGGTCAGTTTCACTCACCTGCGGAGTGGAGCCTGAGGGGTGGGTGTTGCCTTCTGACACACTTCCGGTATGGTAGGGGGTGTGGCATATGCAAATGAGTTATGCAAATGAGTTATGCTAATGAGCTCCTGCACCTCTTTTTCTACAAAATGACCCCTGGCCGTGCCACTGTGATGCTAGGTTACATAAACATCCCAGCCAGGAGCAGTCCAACAGAGATCATACTCAAGCTTTTGGAGCCTGTAATGTAGTATGCTCTGTGTAGCAACCAGCCTGCCATGTGCTCCCAGGTAAATGAAACTAAAAAACAGCAGACAGATACTTATCTTCTTTGCATGGCAATCTGTACTTGGAAGAGATACGATGGCCTTTGCGGGCATAATGTATATCCCCAGCTGCAGTGATTCCTTGAAATCACATCTAGGATGACGAATAAGAGTCCTTCCTTTTTGAAATAGGAGATGGGTGGCGGCGGCTGGGTTTGAACGTAAGAGGAATGAAAGGGGAAGAACTGTTGGGGAGGAGGAAGGAAGGTTTCTCTTCCTTATCCTTACGCCTTCGCCTTGCTCTGACAGGTCCATCAATGGCTACTAGCCATGAGTGAAGGGAACCCCTAGATTCAGGTGCAGTAAACCAAGTGACACCCAGTTCTAGGAGGAGACATCAAGGGACAGCCTTGGGCTCTTCATCCTGTTTGATGGCCCTTCCAAGGCAACTCCTTGGCCACTGTGTGCAATAGGATGCTGGACAGGTCTGGTCCAGCAGGGCTCCTCGAAAGTTCATGGACTGACTGATACGTATATCCTTGAGGGCAAGTTTTCAAAAGTCGGAATAGTTACCCAGCATGTTGCACTGTCAGTCTAGTTCTTCAAATACGCATTAACAAAACGGCATGGCGAAGTAGTTAGACTGTCGACAGCAACAGCTGTCTGCAACCTCACCTAGTGGGTTGTAATGTAGTATGCTCTGTGTAGCAACCAGCCTGCCATGTGCTCCCAGGTAATGGCGCCCGCCGCATGGCCAGAGCACATGGTCAGGCAGAGAGGGGAGCTTGAATCTGGAGGAACAATAGACATCCGGATTGAAAGCCTCCACCAATGTGGGACCTAGGTTCTCCCTGGGGAGCCAATGCGGCCAAAGGCTCCTCCAGGGAACCTATGACAAACATGCGCATATGTTAAGCCCCTATCAGGTCTTTTGGGTGCGGCCGGAGGTGTGGCTCCGGCCAGCATATAATGAGGGCCCTGGAAGCAGGCTTGTTCTGACCATCTACTGGGCATGCTGAATCACTCAATAAAGGCTTCATGATTTCACCGTTCCTGGTCTCCCGAGTCCAGTACTCTTCAGAGCCGCTGCCACCTAATATCTCTACCACCAACAAATGACATCCACGTTGGCGGAACCCTGTCCCGCTGGTCCCTTAGATACTGCCCGAACCAATCACGCTGGGTGGCCGGGGAAGGCCAAAGAGCCGACCATAAGATGAGGAATGTTGCTAGCACTTTATTCTGTCTGAGTTTTAACACTGTATTTATATTTATGTGATTCTATGCGATTGCATTGCTGTTATTTTACTCTGTCTGCAAGCCGCCCTGAGCCAGCCTAGGCCGGGAGGGCAGGATAAAAGTCCAATAAATAATAATAATAAAAGCAAGAAAAGCAATATGAAACCAAATGCACAGGAGCAATCTGATGTCAATATGAAACTAAAAGAACATCGGAAGAGCCCTGCTGGATCAGACCATGTAGTCCAGCATCCTGTCTTGCGCAGTGGCCAACCAGTTCCTCTGGAGGGACTACAGCAGGGAATAAGAAGCCGAGGCCTCCCCTGATGCTGCCCCCTGGCTCTGGGATTCAGAGGTTCACTGCCTCTGAATGTGGAGGTTCCCCTCAGTCACCATGGCAGGTAGCCATTGATAGACTTATCCTCCCCATTAATCTATCTAATCCCCTTTTAAAGCTGTTTATTTCTGTGGCCATCGCCAGGGCTATTTTGGGGCAGGATCACACAGGAAGGGAGTTCCAGCTGGCTCCCGAGTTGGCCATGCCTACAACCAAAACCTCTGCTCATGCGTGGCTACAGAGCACGCTGCCCTCCCCACCTTACACACAAGAGGGAAAGGCGGCATGTTTCCCTCTGGGGAGCCCCTGGGGATTTCCTTGTCAATTTCACTCCAGGCCAGTCAGCTGAGAGTGAAATTGGCAAGGAAAAGCCTCTCTCTCTGCCTGCCCTTCTCTAGCTGTCATGTGGCACCTGGAAAAGGGCAGGCAGGGAACCCGGCACCTTGAAAATGCCTTGCTTTCCCTCCCTGATCAGCAGCGCCTTTCCTCGGCTGTCTGGTGTGTGTGGGGGGGGGACTAGAAAAGCAGATTCCGGGCACTTCAGCAGTGCTTTCCCCACTTTCTGGTCGGGGAGGGGAGACTAGAAAGGCAATGCTGAAGTGGGGAGGAGATGCTCAGAGGGGGAAAGAGGCAAGCTTCCATGCCTGCCCTGTGCTTTCCCAGCCCCCTGCCTAATATGCTAATGAGCTGCACTGTCAGGGGTGTGGCCTAATATACTAATAAGTTTCTACTGTTGGGTGTGGCCTATTATGCTAATGAGTTCCTGTTGGGCTTTCTCTACAAAAAAGCCCTGGCCATCACTAGATCCTCTGCCACTGAATTCCACATTTTAATCATTCTCTAACCGATTTCCCACAGTCACTCTTCCATTTGCCCGGTTGCATTGGTCAATTTCACACTATTCTCCCCAGGGCTGCATTTTGACCCGCATCTCCCCTCGAGAGCCAGTCTGGTGTAGTGGTGTAGAGCCAGTCTGGTGTAGTGGTTAAGTGCACGGACTCTAATCTGGGAGAACCCGGTTTGATCCCCTACTCCTCCACTTGCACCTGCTGGATGACCTTGGGCAAGCCATAGCTCTGGACCAGCTGTTCTCTCAAGGACAGTTGTCTCAAAGCTCTTTCAGCCCCACCTACCTCACAGGATGTCTGTTGTGGGGAGGGGAAGGGAAAGGAGTTTGTAAGCGACTCTGAGACTACAAGTGAAGGGCGGAGTATAAATCCAATCTCCTCTTCTTCTTCTTCTCGATCTTCAAAAAACAGGATTGAGAAGATGCAGGGGAAGTTGGGGGGAGCTGCAGGTCAAAATGCGACTGTGGGGTAAATAGTGTGAAATTGACCAATGCAACCAGGGCAAATGGAAGAGCGAGGGCAGCACAGCTGCTTGTGGGAAATCAGTCTCTGCGTAAAGTAGTAGTTCCTTTTGTCCGTCCTGAGCCTACTGCCCATCAGCTTCAATGGATGCCCTCGAGTTCTAGTATTTTGGGAGTGGGAGAGAAATTTCTCTCTGTCAGTTCTCTCCATCCCATGCATAATTTTGCAAACCTCTACAAAAGGCTCTGTCTGTTTCAGCACATACGGCTGGACGGGGGAGAAACCCAAAAGCTATTTCAAGTGTGCAATACAACATCTTCTAGACGAAGCCCCTGGGAAAGGCAGCATTGCAGGAGGCACTTTGACAGCTAGGCCAGAAATTATCATCTACTCTGGATGCCTGACTAAACCGGGGGAGGTGAAGGGCTTGCTTTCTGCCCTTCCCCACTGCCAGCATGATGTCAGTGGCCCCCGCCAGAGGCCTTTCAAGCTCTGCTGGGGCCCCGCAGCATGAGACTCAGGCAGAGGTGTGACCCTCGCAGGAACATTGTTTTATTGCTGCTTTTAATGCTTATTGACTGCAGTGAGGTAGCTTTTTTAAAAAACACCTCATCCACATTTCCCCCTTCCATTTCTTTCTTTAGATATCTATACTCCGCTTTTCTCTCCAAAGCAGCTTACAAGATTGTTTTCCCCTGCCCCACTGTAGCCTCACGACAACAACCCAGAGGTGTAGGTTAGGCCCAAGGTCACCCAGGTGAGCAGCCAAAGTGGACTGGGGATTCGAAACCACATCCGCCAGGTCCGAGCCCAACACTCTACTCTAACACACCGGCTTGAGAGCGGGACAGACAAGTGGATTCAAACCAAAGGGGCCTCACTGGTTTCTTCGAGGGCGAAAAGTCTACCGGAGGATGCTCACCACTGCTGAGGTCAAAAACACACCTGTCCAAACATATTAACAAACACCCCAACGACCTACCTGGAGGAAAGGCCTTTGCAATTAAAGGTGTCCCTGATGTTCATTTTGTGAGACCGCAGCCGCAATCGCATCCGGCCTTCCGCGCGCGCTTTCTTTTGCCTCCTTAACCCAACTGCTCTGCCTAGAGCGGTTCGCCAACACTCCTTGTTTACCGACAGGACACCGCCGCTGTGAGCAAAGCGAGAAGGATCGGCTCAAACAATCCGGATGCAAGACAGGTTCGAAGGCCATGGAGCCAGGTTCTCTTCAACAAAGCCCCCGAGAGAGAGAGGCCTTAGGTCAGAAGACACCCCCCATTGTTTACAACTGATCCCAAGGAGAATAAGGGTTAACTGATGTGGAGGGGGGAGAAAACAACTCCCCTCTTTCGTATTCCCGATCGCTGATTAATCCGGTCCAAAACAGTGCTTTGCTTACATTGCATCTGCCTCGCTATTGTTACGTAATAAACTGGGCCAATTACCACCCAGCAATAGATTCGCCAGATTGTGCACTCAGAGGCCCTTAAGAGAGTGTGTATGTTTTTCTCCACTTCCAGCCACGAGCAGCCCTCCGCAGTCAATGCTGCAATCTCCAGCTTTGCAGTTCCCTCCGAACACAGCAGAAAAAAACCCCGTACAGGGCACACGGGCAGGTACCCGCGTGAGGTTGCCAGGCAAGACATCCGCAGGGCTTTCGGGTCACCTGCCTGCAGGGAAGAGGGCTCCCACCCCAAGCTGCACAAGCCCAAAGGAAAAGAGCATCGCTTAGATGTCATATAAGCCCTAGGTTAGGGGAGGGGGGGGGTGTCAGCAGCTGGCATCTGGGGGTGGTGGGTGATGAGGGAAGTCAGGCAGGTGAGCTAGGCACGGTGTCCGTCCTTTTCTAGGCAGTCAGGGGGGCAAGCATCCATCCCAGAGGTGGCACATGCTAAGGCCGCACCACCCATGTTGGGCAGAGGCAGTCTCGGACAGGAGGAAGCAGATGCCAGGGGGCCGGTGGAGTGAAGCACAACAGGGGCACCCCCCCCACACACACACAGTCACCCAAAAACTCGAGCCACGGAGGCCTCTTCCCAGACTCCTAACTGGGGATCTGGGCTCAAAAAGATCTAACTATATCTGAGATCCGAGACTGCTCCATCAGAAAGATGACTGCAGCAAGGGGCAGGACCCCAGCAGGGCTGCCACCACACGCCAAGCGAACTCACACCTCGGTAGCAATCGCGTGGTCCCAAGGAAGGCATGAAGCTCACACACACTGCAGGTCTCCCCCCCACACACACACATACAGCCACCAACTTGGCTTTTTCTCTCATCACCTTCCTCTTCCCCCCAAGCCTTCCAGTCCAGTTTTTACCCTTGGCTCTGCAGGGTGGAAGGGGGGGGAACAGGGCGCTCTCTGTCTCTCTGTCTCTCTCTCTCTCTTTTCCCTAGCACCCCCACGGCCTTTGCGCCAGAGAGGCGCATCCAGGGTTAACACCTGCCAGTCGACGCGGCAAAGGTTAGCTCAGGGCTCGGGCAGAAGTGGCCATGGCCAAGGAACACACCACCCGACACCGACCACACACACACACACACACACACACACACAGAGTGGCTGTTCTCCAAAGGCGAAGAAAGGGAGAGAAAAGGCAGCCAAGGGAGGGGGGGAGGGGGGGAGGGGGACAGGCAAAATGGAATCTGCTCCCCCGCCAAGGCTGCTACAGCAACTGCGCTCCCAAGACTCTCACAAACACAACAGCGCACCGGAGGGAGGAGGAGGGGGGGGAGCCAATGGAAAGCACCATCGCCTTACCTTGCTGGTCCACCGCTGGGCAAAGCATCTTTCCCCCACACACACACACACAGCCGCCGCGCTTTCCTTTTTTTTTTGGGGGGGGGGGGGAGCTCCGCGGTCACGTTCCCTCCTGGAGGACAAGAAATGTGTTCCGATCAGCCCGGATGGATGTTTGCTATTCTTTCCCTTGGAACACCTGTTTCAAGCGGGCGCGGGGAGGGAGGGAGGGAGGGAAGGAGGGAGACGCGGATTATTATGTCATATTGCTAGCCGGGAGAAGAATGCATGCAAGCTTTTTAAAAAAATATATATCTGGAGCGGGTGCAAGGGCTAATGTATCGCTACGGAGGGCTGGCGCTGCAGAAACGAAGCCAGATCGGGTTTCCAAAAAAAGTGGGGGGGGAAGGGGGAAAAAACTAAAAATATATATTTAAAAAAATAATAATAATAAACCCTAGGTTTAATAATGGGCGATCCTGGAGCTTGTGAGCATGCTCCGGCCGGAACCAATCCTCCTCGGCGCTGCTTGGGAATCAAAATAATCCACGCCGGAGCCAGGCGAGCGGAAGCGGGTGGCCGGGAGGAACGCGGGGGGATCGATGCCGCCCCGGAGGAGCCGTAGCGGGGTCGGGAAGAGGCGGCGGCCGCTCTCGCTCTCTCTCTCCCCCCCCCCCCACCGCACCCCGGATTCTGCAACCCAAACAGCCCGGCCCTCTCTGCCCCCTCCCCCGGAGGCGCCTAGGCCTTTTGGAACGGAGTTTGGGACCTTTTAAAGACACAGTGCACCCATTCGCCTGGCCGGAGGGCTGAGAGTTCGGGGGAGGTGGAAGGCGGGGGGAGGGATCGACCTCCCAAACAGACCCCCCCACCACCACCCCATCCCACCGAGCTGGACTGGGGGGGCGAGGCGAGGAACAGGCGAGGCTTTCTGGGCACGGGGCCCCGATTTGCTGACCTCGCCGCTCTTTGGCTTTCTGCCTCTGCTGCCCCCCCACCCACCACCACCGGTGTCTACTCGGAAGTAAAAGCCCGCTTTGGTTGCAATACGACTTCCTTTCCGGGAGAGAGACAGCATTCCGCGCCCGAGCATATTTGCCTTGGGAGTGGAGGCTTCCCTGGAGCTGCGCGCCTCCAAGCCGTTGCCTCGACATGCCTTGACACACGGCGCGGTCCCCGGGGGATGTTTACTCAAAAGTAAATTCCCGCTTTGGCCAATTGGGGGAGGAGGGGGGAGAGGCCGGGCAGCCTCGATCGCCGAGGCAGAGCCACTTGGGGGGGGGGGGGGGGGTCTACTCGGAAGTAAAACTGCGCTGAATGTCGCGGGCCTGGCCGCAGACCTTTGCAGTCCTAGGCGGAGGGACTCCGGAGTCGCTCTGCATAGGATTGTACAGCAAACGTCCCGGGCGCTTAGAGATGATTGCTGGGGGGCGGGGGCAATAAAGACACCCCCCACACACACACCCCAAGGAAGGGCTGTGTTCCCAAACAACCTGGAGCGGGCATCCACGAACAGAAAATACCTGGCTGAGGATCCAGAAAATAAAAAGCCCGCCGCGATGTCCTTCCCCCTCCCCACTTTTTGGGGGCAGGGTTCCTTTCTGTTTTCTGACTCTTTTTTTTTTTTTGACCCGCCCCTCCTGCCCCCCAAAACCTTCATTTCCATCCTTCCACTGCATGATTTCCCCCTTCTCTGTTTCAGCCTCACAACAGCCCTGCCAGGTAGGTTAGACCAAGAGCCAGACCTCTGTTCAAGGGACAGAAATATTTTCTCCAGACCAGTTGGCAACCCTATAGTGCGCGTATATATGCGTGTGTGAGAGAGAGACAGCGACTGCCCGCAGGGTCACCCTGGAAGTTTCACGGCTGAACCTGAACCCAGACCTTTCTGACGCGCTCACCCCTACACCGCCGCCGCCACCCGCTCTCAGGTTCCCAAAATCAGCCCAGTCGTGAGCCGACTTACCCGCCGGGTAGGGAGTTTGAAGGGTTGGAAAGCAGACGGCTTCTGGGAGAAATCCCCCACCACCAAGGGGGGGGGGGGGTATCTGTCTGCCAATAATCCGCCCCAATCGCCAGTACCCCCGCGATCCAACGCGATGAGCCGGTTCCGCTAGCTCCTCTAGTTTTAAGTTTTTAGGGAAATGGGGGGTTCCCACTGGAGCGGAGTTTCTCCAAGAAAGTCCGGGGAAGAACGAGGCGAAGAGCCGGAGGAGCTTCAGCGAGCTTGCGGGGAAAGCTCGGGCGCTCCCCACGCGTGGTCCAGCGCCTCCGGTGGGCCGCCCAGTACGTCTCTCCCGGCGCCACGCATCGAAGCGCCGGCCCACCTGAGAGGCATCACGGATCTCCCGGGGAAAGGGGGGGGGGGAGAGGAGCCTCCGACACTTAGCCCCACAACCTATTTGCAGTCCCCAGAGCGGTTAGGAGAGGGGCCTCTGTGCGCGTGCAGAGTTCATCGTCCACGGGATAAGCTCGAGGGCCCCCCCGAACCTGTTCCGCGGTTTACTGAGAGAAGCCTCTGAGAATGTGCAGAGTTCCCGCTCCTCGGGGCCTTGCGCCAACTCCTACAGGGCTCCGCAGCGGCGCTTAGCCCCGGGACGTGTTTTCAAGCCCCTAAAACGGTCGGGAGATTGGCCACTGAGAGCGCCCGTCGCGCAGGTCTAGGCAGGCTTGAGGGGGCCCCCCCAGAAATCTTCGCAGCTCTCAACTGCGGGACCCGCTTTCAGGATCAATGTGACCTCTGAGCATACGCCGAGTTCCCGGCCGGCGAGCCTTTTTGCGATCCTTGAGCTCCCCCCTCGAACTTCAGCCCGGGTTTGCAAGGCCAAAGCTCAGCCCCGGGAGTCTGCGAGGAGAGGAGCCTCTGAGCGCGTGCAGAGCGCCGGCTCCCTCGCGCCTTGGGAAGCTAGGCTCGGAGCTCGCCTGTGGAGCTCCCCAGCATCTCCAGCCGGCGCCCCCCAACCGAGCGCCGATCTGGCTGGGGGGGGGGGGGGGGGGGACGGGACGGGGTCAGGTTCGCTCCTCCTCCCCCTCCTCTCCAGCAACGTGGGGGAAGAGATGAGTCCCTTTCGGGTCGCCTCGCTCCGGCCGGCCAGGCAGGCAGGCAGGCAGCCGACCGGGGTCGCCAATTGGCTGGGCGCTGGCCACCGGAAATGTCAGCAGCCTCGGCGCTGCCGCTGGCTGCCCAGAGAGCCAAGCGAAGCCTGAGCTCAGCAAAATCTTGGCACCGGCGGGAGGGGGAGGGCAGAGGGGCAGAGCTCGCCATGTCTCCCCTCCGCCTCTCCCCCCCCCCCCGGTTTGGTTTTGTCCCTCCTTCCCCTCCCCGGGTGTCAGGTCACTGTGTCAAGCCAAGCGGGAGAGGGACTGCGCCCGGGCCCGGGCCGATTGGCTGGAGCGGGCGGGAGAAACACCCTCCCCGCCCCCGCCAGCGCAGCCAAGTCCCTTCGTCGCCAAGAGGAGACGCTTTGGACTCTCTCCCTCTCTCCCTCCCTCCCTCCCTCCCTCCCCCCCTTCTCTCTCTCTCTCTCTCTCTCTGCCGGAGCGAGGGATCCAGCTGAAAATCCGCACCGCAGGCAGAGAGCGGCAGTTTTATTTTTATTTTCTCGAGTGGGGACCTCACTCAGGCAGCTGGCTCATCCCTACTTGTGTCCCGTTCTCCCCCGCGGTCTGGGGATATATACAGGACGGGCCAAGAATCTTTTGGGGGAGTCACTGCAGAGCCAGAACTTGGATTGCAAAGTTCTCTGACTGTTCTATAAACTGCTTGCCTAGGAGACAGGGAGGCTTGCCAACTCTGGGCTAGGAAATTCCTGGAGATTTGGGGGGGGGGAGCCCAGAGAGAGTGGGGTTGGGGGGAGTGGAAGGTCTTCAGCTGGTTATAATGCCACAGAGTCCACCCTCCAAAGCATTTTCTCCGGGGGGGGGGAGGGGGGATGACTCTCTTTTGTCTGTTTGTAGTGCTTAAGAGCAAAGGACTCTAATGTGGAGAACCAGGTTTGGTCCCCCAACTCCTCCATATTCAGCTTCTGGATGCCCTTGGATCAGTCAAAGTTCTCTGACAGCTGTTCTCTCAAGAGCAGTTTCTGTCAGAGCTCTCTCACCTACCTCACAGGGATGTCTGTGGTGGGGAGAGGAAGGGAAGGAGATCATAAGCCACTCTGAGACTCCGAATGAAGGGTGGGGTATAAATCCAGCTCTTCTTCTTTTGTGTGGGAGTCAGTTGTAATTCCAGGAGATCTTCAGACTCCCCCCCCCCCACCTGGAAGTTGGCAACCCTAGATAGAGCCTTGCATGGGCCCAGAAGTGAAAAACAGAGAGACAGCATGGTGCAGTGGTCAGAGTATTTGAATAAGACCAGTTTCAAATCCCTGCTGTGCCACAGAAGCTGGCTGGATGACCATTCGGCCCCTCTGCCTGACCTACCTCACAGGGCTGTTGTTAGGATAAAAACAGAAGCAGGGAGTGTGAGGTTCTGTAAGTCACTTTGGGCCCCCGTTGGAGAGAAGAGTGGGCCCTAAATATCTAAATAATAAAATGGTTAAAAAATAAAAGGAGATTTGCAATACCTGCATGATGAACAGGTTTATTAAAGCAGAAGCTTGCATTGGGTCAAGTCCGGTTGAACAGATGTGTGAAGGGGCTTGCAGAAACCTACACATGCCGAACGATGGGGGGGGGGGACTTGTGAGTGGTGGGCTGTGCCATGCAAGAAGTGTGGCTTTGACATTTCTGTGCAAAACTCACAAGTGTGTACACACACGCACACAAACACACTGACCTTTCAAAACAGAAGTAACCCCACCCGCCCGCCCGCCCGCCAAGCTACCTGGTTGGGTTCAGCAGTTCAGAAACCTGCGGGGAGAACATTTTCATAATGCTGTAGAGCTAACCTGCTGATCATCACCAGCACTTCAACAAAAGGGCATGGATCCAGTCTAAATTTTCCTCTGACGGAAGGGGAGGTGTAAATCCCACCAATTCCCTGTTCCTGCTGCAGATCCCAGTTTGCCCCACATGCAATTCCTGAGGCTCCCCCAATTGTGAAGAGATCAATGGGCAACCATATGGGGGGAGGTTCTATTCCACTGATGGAACTGCCTTCTGTTAGCAGAAAATCTAGTCTGGATCCAACCCAGGAATTTATAGGGGGACTTCCAGAAGAAACAGTCGAATTAGAACGTACCCGCTGACTTAAATCAGGAGGGTTTATACAGGGCAGACATGGATCTTAGCCACTAGGTAAAGGAAAAGGTTTCCCTTGCTCAAAAGCCAGTCAAATCCGACTCTAGGGGGCGGTGCTCATCTCCGTTTCCAAGCCGAAGAGCCAGCGCTGTCCAAAGATGTTTCCGTGGACATGTGGCCAGCATGACTAGATGCCGAGGCGTGCAGAACACTGTTACCTTCCCACCAAAGCTGCACCTATTTATCTACTTGCAATTTCTTGCTTTCAAACTGCTAGGTTGGCAGGAGCTGGGACCAGAGACAGGAGCTCACTCCGTCACGTGGCACTTGGGTCTCAAACTGCCAGACTACAGGCCTGCAGTTCAGAGTTTTAACCTCAGAGCCACTGCAGCTCCTCTTAGCCAGGACCAGTGTTCAGTTCCTTAAATATATTATGTAGATAGATCCAGATGGGTCGCTCAGTCGGTCTGAAGCAACAGAACAAAGTTTGAGTCCAGTGGCAACTTTAAGACCAACAAAGTTTAATTCTGGTTATAAGCTTTTGTGTGCATACACACTTCTTCAGATACACTGAAACCAACTTCCCCAACCATTACATATAGGTGAGGAGGGGTAGTTGGCCGGAAGTGCTAATTGGAGTCGAAACGTGTAAGTAACTGAGCCATAAGTATAGCTAAAACTGGATTAAAGCTGTGGATAAAACCTGTGGATAGCAGCAAATTAGCAAATGCTTTGAGAAGTCTGTCTCAATGTATCTGAAGGAGTGTGCATGCACGCAAAAGCTTGTATCCTGAACGGAACTTTGTTGTTCTTAAAAGTGCCAGTAGACTCAAACTTTGTTCTGTTAATTAGGTAGACTGCACCATCACCTCTTATGGCTGTCATGGGTACAAGGGCCCCTCCGAGATGGGGAGCAGCTTTCAGTTGAGCAGTGGAAGGCTGGCTTACTACATGGGGGGGGGGATTAGAAAGGATATCTCTGTGTGTGGAACAGATGTGGAATCTGCTGTGCCATAGGGGGCGCCTCTTGGCCTTCCCCTGGAGAGAAGGCCTTGCCTAGGGTTGACAGCCTTCAGATGGTGGCTGGAGATCTCCCTCTGTTACAACATATCTCGAGGCAACAGAGATCAGTTCACCTGGAGAAAATGGCCGCTTTGGAAGGTGGACTCTAGGCAGGGCTCTTTCTTTGTAGAAAAAGCCCAGCAGGAACTCATTAGCATAATAGGTCACACCAACCAGCCAAAGCTTGTTAGCATATTAGGCCACACCCCCTGACAGCACAGCTCATTAGCATATTAGGTGGGGGCTGGGAAAGCACAGGGCAGGCATGGAAGCTTGCCTCTTTCCCTCCCTGAGCTTCTCCGCCCCACTTCAGCATTGCCTTTCTAGTCCCCTCTTCAGAACCAGATGGCCTGGGGAAAGGCGCTGCTGAAGTGCCTGTGATCAGACTGAGGAGGGAATGAAAGGCATTTTCAGCATGCCTGGGTTCTCTGCTTGCCCCTTTCCAGCTGCCACATGTCAGCTAGAGAAGGGAAGGCAGAAAGAGGCTTTTCCTTGTCATCTTCACTCTCAGCAACTGACAGGCTCCACTCCCAAAATCTCCCGGTATTTTCATTCCTGGAGCTGGCAAATCTGTGACCTTTTAAAAAATATATTACATCAATGGCATCCATCTTCCAGTGGTCTCTCTCTTCCCCCTGGAACTTCTCACCTGTTAGAGAAGCAGGGGGGTGTACAGAATTTCCCATTTCAAATGATAATTTGGCCCTGAAGCATTTGATTGGATGTGTTTGGGGGCCCTTCCTCTACACGGTTTGCTTCCTCCTTTCCTACTGGGTTGGAGGCAAGGCATTTGTTTGAGATGGGCATTGCTGATCACAATGGTATGAATTCCATGGGAAGGCCTAAAAATCAGGGGACAGAGTTTGAAAACTGTAAAGTCTCCCCCCCCCCCCCCCCCTTGCATGCAGCCAGCTTTTCTGTTGCTGAGAAAGGAAAAAGGAATCCCTGTGTGATCATTCAAAAGGGCTATGCTGAGAATCCCGGGATATGCATGAACAAAATGCACAGGAGGTGAGGAGGCAGGGTTCCCTCTAAGCTGAGTTAGTGTGAGCTAGCTCACTGTCTTTTAGCCTCTGGCTCACACCTCTTTGTCTTCGTTCAGGAAGGAGGGCTCCAGAGCAAACTAATTGAAGCAGCAGCCAAATTGCTCCCTCGCAGCTTTAATGCCAGTAGTAGCTCACAGAGTGGAATCTTTAATCACAAAGACTCCACAGCTTAGAGGGAGCAGACTCACCAAGCACTATTGCCCGCTGTGCCCAAAGAACTGCAGGATGTTGGCCGACTACATACACTGCTGGTGGAAATGCCCGGCTATTCAGAATTTCTGGAAAGAGATCGTTCTGAACATAAAAGCAATAACTGGTGTGGAAATACCCTTTACCCCTGAAGTAATTTTATTAGAATGCTGGCTGCGGCCTAGACTATATAAACATCAAGAAGCTCAAACTGCAATTCTCTTAGCATCAGCGCACCTTCTTGTAGCGACTAAGTGGATACAAAAGTGCCCTCCAACTCTTTCCCAATGGTATAACAAACTTTGGGACTGTTTTATTATGTCGAAGATTTCTTTTTCTGTTTCTAATTCTCTACCTGGAAACTACGAAAAAAGTGGTTGCATTATGGTATCCAATTGTCACTTTCTTACATGGCAAACAGATTCTTCCTGATAATCCTCAATATAAGACAATGATTTACTTTTAAGTCATCTGGTATGTCTTCTTATTTTGTAACTTTAATAATTTTGTTATTTGTTGCAATATAACTAGATACAGAAGTATATATATATTATATAAATATTTTTCATTTGTATAACTAGATTGTTATTTCGGCTGATATTATAGTTAAAAAGTATTATATGTTGTGCTATTATTACTTGATTGTTAAAAAAATGTTCTTGTGGTATTGTTTTATTATTTTGTGGCCCGATATGGCTGTATTTTACATTTTTATTTATGTTGTAAAAGTAAAAAGTCAATAAAGAGATAATTAAAAAAAAAAAAGCTTAGAGGGAGCATTGGGTGGAGAGAGCTGTAGTAGGAAGGGGAACTGCGTGAGATGGGGGAATGAGGGAGCAGGCAGGATCCAACCCTTTGTTTTTGACACGGAAATGAATCACCTCAAGCCAATCAGATGGACTGCAAAAAAAAAATCCAAAGGGAAATGCTTTTTTAGAAAAATGACAGGCGACTTAATATTCCACGCACACACGTATCCCATCCAGGATCGATTTTTTTTTTTTAAAGGAAGCCATTAATGCAAGAAACATCTGATCATGAGCAGAGAGTCCTAAGCTGTTCTCGGTCATGTCCCATTTGAAACTGTGCCGGTCAGCGGGCCCGTGAAAAGATTTAATGAAGTTTGCTTAAACCCTCTGCCAAAGTTAGCTTTGGCGAAATTGGATCTGTTTTTAGTTGCATTCTGCAAAGAAGGGAGCCGGGTCTGATGAAAGAAACAGATGGTGACGGGAGGTGAGCCAATCACAGGTTTTGTAGCACAGATGCCGTCTTTTACTGGGGTCCTTTCTCAGAAGTGTCTCCTGATTATTAAACCCCTGCCCTGGCCGAGGGGTCTCCCTCCTGGCTCAAGATTTCCAGAACACGACAGGCATCAGTTAGTCACTTCATCCAAGAGGTCTTCTCCAAAGTAGGAGCAGGGCTAGGACTGGACATTTAACTTGTCGGGAAAAGTTCCTCTTGGGCCACTGCCTTGAAAGGCCGCTGGCAGCCAGGAGCAACTGGAACCGAGCCCCACAAGCTCTGCCAGGCCCCGAAGCTCAGGTACAGCCAAGGACACTGTGGCAGTGCAGGAAGAGTCCATGGGAGAGCCAATGGCTATTGTCAAAGCCACTAGCCGGGCGGGAGCTGAGTTGTGGTTGCAGATCAGGGGGTGCACTCAGTCCACCATGCTTCTTCTGGCCATTTTGACTTTGCAGTCTGCCCCCAAGTGGAAGCCTGGCTCCTTAGGGCAGAGAGATACAAGCAAATGGAACACTGGGTTGGGGAAAGTACATATTTCAGTCTGAAGCACAAAACAGGGGGCCGTGCTTAAATCCTAGCTAGGTGCCCAGAGCAGTTTGTGTCGCCTGAGGCTGTCCTGTGCTGAATCAGACCATTGGTCTACCAAGATCAGACCAGTCTGCTCTGATTGGCAGCTGTCTCCGGTCAGAGGTCTTCCAGACCACTGGCTTCCTGGTCCCTTTAAACTGGAAGCCCTGTTCACAAGTCACAGTGAACACATGTACACTCCACGTACTGTGCACATTTGATTGTTCTTTGGGTGCTGGTCTAAGGATGCCAGCCTCCAGGTGGGACCTGGGGATCCCCTGGAATTATAGCTCCTCCCCAGACTACAGATCAGATCCCCTGGAGAAAATACATGCTTTGGAGGGTTGACTTTATGGCATTTTGCACCCACTGAGATCCCTGTCCTCCCCCAGGATCCATCCCCAGATCTCCAGGAGTCTCCCAACCCGGAGCTGGCAACCTTACCCCCACCCCTACCAGTGGCCAGAGGGACCTGGCATCCCTAGCTGAGTCCCCTGTTACAGCCCACCCATGTACAACTGAACGTGTAATACAAAACCCACATTTATCCAGCTTCTGGCCCCCGGATTTATTTGGCTTTTTCTTACAAACAGATGTACAGGCTAGAGAGGCCAGGAATTGAACCTGGGATGTTCTGCCTACAAAGCAGGTGCTTTACCACTCAGCCACAGCCCTCTCCCAACGTAATATTAAACATATGAAGCTGCCAGTCTGAGTCTGACCTTTACTATCAAGGAAAGTATTGTCTACTCTGACTGGCAACATCTCTCTAGTCAAAGTCTCCCATATCACCTGCTGCTTGGTGTTTGTAACTGGAGATGCCAGGAAATGAACCTGGGACCTTCTGCAAACAAAGCAGATGCCCTGCTGCTGAGCCATGGCCCCGCCTCATCTACTAAGCAAAAATGGGGGGGGGGGGGTCCCAAGGAGGCCTTGAACTCTGAAGGGATGGGGGGGGGGGAGCATGACGCAACCAGAGAGTACCAGAATGTTTTTACACAGTCCATTGTGTCCCATACTAAAGTACACAGCATAAAGCACACACATTCTACGTGCTATTGAGTTTGAGTGCATGATTAATGAAGCACAAACACTTTCAAATCAGCTTTGCAGAGCATGAAAACATCAGGGTCGGGGGGGGGGGGTACTGGGGACATACTCCAGAGGTTACACTATTTAAATAGGATGTCAAGTTCATCTTGATTCTTTCCTGGTAGACCAGCTTGCCTTTAACAGGATTTCACAGTATAATCTTCTACAAGGTCAGACCATCTTCCCAGTTCTGAGCCACTCGTTAAGCTTTCTCGCACCTGCGAGTGTTTAACCAGTGATGTCAGAATTGGAACCCAGGATCCTTTATACAAAAAATAACATATGTTCTACTGCTGTACTATGGGGCTTCTGTAAAATGTCTTTCAAATGATGGTCACCTCTTTCCTTTGACAATCTACATACAATTTGCAGTTTCCGTCTTTCTTTATATTCACCCAATGGAAAATTGCCATAAATAAGGGGTTCTGCATAGGATCGCCAGCTCTGACTTGGGAAATCCCGGAGTTTTTGGAGGAGAGGGAGATGTGATTCCACAGAGCCCATCCTCCAGAACTTTCAGTTGCAAATCCAGATCTCCAGACCCCATCTGGAGGGGGCTAACCCTTGGTCAGGAACTTATCGCTCCAGAGTCAACTGTGGCTCAGTGCAGAAACAAACCGGGCAGGACCTTTTAAGAAGTGAAAGAAATCTTGATGGCTGGATTCCCCAAGATGGTTTTTTTAGGAAGTGGGTTTGGCCAGGTAGGGCTTTTCCACAGCCAGGCTTCTCATTTGCTACTGGAGATTTGATTGGCTGTGCAGATTTTTTTTTTTTTTAATGTTGCTTTGGCAGCCGCTGCCACCACCACAACTCAGGGATCTACACACTATGTTACTAAAGTTAAACTGCAGCAATTGTTTTGTAGCTGGCTGCTCTTCCTGTGGCAGCCATTTTGTGGCTGCACTCACCATGCCGTGTCAGAATTCCAAAACATGCCCACAGGCTATAAAGGGTTGGGGTCCACAGTGTTCCCTCTAAGCTGAGTTAGTGTGAGCTAGCTCAGTTTTTTTAGGCTCCGGCTTGCACATTTTTGTCTTAGTTCAGGAAGGATGGCTCCAGAGCAATCTAATTTAATGCAGTAGCCAAAGTGCTTGCTCACAACTTTAATGCCAGTAGCTCAGAAAGTAGAATTTTTGCTCACAAGACTCCACAGCTTAGAGGGAGCATTGGCTGGGGACCCCTGCTTTAAGGTATATTGAAGAGGTGAGAAGCCACACCCACATTTCCCCTTTAAGGGTGCAATCACATGGCAAGCTTACTGCGATTTGTCTCCACTGTAGATTTGATCAGGGAAATTTTTAGTGGGTGCAGACGATCACACATCCCTTGCCCAACCACTTGCATTGTGCGATGAGGCTCCAGGCACTGTCCAGACAGCCGCACCACCCAAGTGGCGGTGTGGCACAATTTTTTAAAAAAATGTTTGCGCATGCGCAAATAATTTAAAAAAAAAAAATTGCCGCGCCGAACAAAATGAACTATTGATGTGTAACCGAGTGCTGTTTTATGCACACTTGAGCATTCATGCATTTAATATATTCAGTCCAGGAATAGTCATGCACACAACAGTGAAAGCCCGGGGGGGGGGGGGGAACTACTGCAAGAAGGACGTACAGATGACCTAATCACAATCATTGCAAGATATGGCTGTCCAGATCGGCGAAATCGCAGATTCAAAGCACAAATACCTGGAAAGTACTTGATTTTCCAGGTGTAGGAAAACTCACTAGGGAACTGGGAGGATTGCATGAGCAAGCCCACTTCGGTCCAGGAGATGGATGTGGGTGTCTGATATGCGATTTTAAATGTGAGAGGGAACAGCGGTGAAACCCGATCAAAATGACCGTGTGACCACAGCCAAAGTCTTAGCAAAGGAGATTTCCCCTTTGCTCTGTCTTAAAGGAGATATTCCCCAGAGCTCCGTATGTTGTACATGGAAAGAGCACAGCATTGTGTGGAAGCTCCACCCCCCCCCCCAAAAAAAAACAGGGGCATGATGTCTTCCTCCAAGAGGACAGTAAAGCCAAGTGGGGAAAATCTTTGTTGACCTCTCATCTAACAAGACGTATTTGTGATTCTTCCTAGGATTGCCCATCAATCAGCCACAATTATTGGGATCAGGCCAACCACAGATGCTAATTTCATACACCGCGCCCCGGAGTACAGGAAGTTTGCTAATCAGCAACGCATTACCGATCTTTTTAAAAACCCTACCTAATGTTAGCGGAGTCTCAAGCTGTTAAGCTACAATCTAACCGCAGCAATTTGCTATGGAGCCTCTCCCCTGGCACTGCTACGACCAGTGTGTTCACTTCCTTACAACAAGAAGCCCGGGCATTTATGAGTTCCCAGAAAATATACCACCACGCATTAAAATCCACAGACCGTGGTGCCCAGGGAGGTAGAAAAAGAATCACAATTAAACGACAAAAGGACACCACCTAAAAGTAACTACAGTCCTCTTAGAGAACGGAGCAAACAAACTGCTTTAATTTCCACCGTTAAGTGCCGAAGTTAGTTACTGATGCCCAGTTCCTTATGCACAGTTTTCCTGATAGCGCAAAGAGTTTTGACGGAGGCCATTGTGCCTGGAGAATTATCAAGGCAAAACATCCACAATTACAGAGCATGCATCCAATCATGCACACTCTCTATTATTATTATTATTATTATTATATCACCCACCCTGCTAGCAGGCTCCGGGCAATTTACAACCCTAAAAGCAATTAAAAGTATAATCAATATAAAATTATCACATTAAACCAAAAACCTAACCAATCCAAGATGGCGATGTGCTCCCTTTTTGCCAGCGACCCTGCTATCTGTGCAGCAGGGCAGGGAACAGCACGTGGGGGGTCATAAAAGAAGAAGAAGAAGAAGAGAAGAAGAGATTGAATTTATACCCCGCCCTTCACTCACTTGGAGTCTCAGAGCGGCTTACAATCTCCTGTCCCTTCCCCTCCCCACAACAGACACCCTGTGAGGTGGGTGGGGTTGAGAGAGCTCTTTCCCAAGCTGTCCTTGAGAGAACAGTTGGTCCAGAGCTATGGCTTGCCCAAGGTCATCCAGCCAGGTGCAAGTGGAGGAGTGGGGAATCAAACCCGGTTCTCCCAGATTAGAGTCCGCGCACTTAACCACTTCATCAAAGAGAGAGGTCGCCAGTCTTAACCGTTGCTGCCCTCCACTAAAAGCCTGGCGGAACATCTCTGCCTTACAGGCCCAGTGGAATTGCACATGTCATTTGGCCGAGGGTTCCACCATGTTGGAGCCTGGACCAAGAAGGCCCTGGCCCTAGATCTCCCTAGGGCCGGGGATCGCCAGCAAGTTGTTATCAGCTGATCTCAGCATTCTTCTGGGGACATATTGGAGGAGGTGGTCCTGGAGGTACATGGGTCCCTGACCGCTCAAGGCCTTGGAAGTCAACACTAGCACCTTGAACCGGACTCGGTATTCCACTGGTAAGCAGTGTAGCTGGCACAGCACAGGTCGTATGTGTGCTGTCTGTGGCATTCTCGCCAGGACTTGCGCTGCCATACTCGGGACTAGTTGGAGCCTCCGGGTCAATCTCAAGGGCAGGCCAGCATACAGCGAGTTATAGTAGTCCTCCTAGAGGTAACCATTGCATGGACTACTGTGGCTAGGTCGGGGCGCAACAGGAAAGGGGGCAGCAGCCGTGCCTGGCGTACATGGTAAGATGCCAGTCTGGCAGTATCAGTGACCTGTGCCTCCATAGGTGAGGAGGCATCCAAGGTCACACCCAAACTCCTGACAGAGTGCACTGGTATTAATAGTGCCCCATCAAGAGCTGGGAGCTGGAACCTTGGTCCCAAAGCCCTCCCCCACCCCCAGCCACAGAACTTCTGCCTTCCCTGCATTCAGTCTCAGCCTGCTCTTCCTTAACCATCCCACCACAGCTTCCAAACCCTTGGCCAGATGTTGCAGGGTGGCATCCGGGTGGCCGTCCAAGAGCAGATATAGCCGGGTGTCATCTGCATATTGGTGACACCCAGGCCCAAAACTCTGAGCCAGCTGGGCGAGGGGGCGCATATAGGTGTTAAACAACATCGGGGAGAGGACATAACAGTGGGAACCTAGAGAACATCTGTCCCCCCCAGCACAACCCTCTGTCCCTGACCATGGAGAAACAAGGAAAGCCATTGCAAGGCTACCCCACGAATCCCCACGTCGGCGAGGCAGTGGGTCAGGAGATCATAAATGACCGTGTTCAACACTGCTATGAGATCAAGTAACGACAGCAGCACCGACCCGCCTCAATCCAGCTTTCTACAGAGATCATCTGTTAGGGCAACCAGCACTGACTCCATCCCATGGCCCGGGCAGAAGCCAGAGTGGAATGGGTCCAGTGCTGCTGTGTCATCCAGGAAACTCTGGAACTGCTTGGCTGTCACTCTCTCAATTACCTTACCCAGGAACGGCAACCTTAATGATAGAAATAGTCTAGCTCAATAGAAAGCAGATTTACGTGTGCTCTGATCACCTCGGAGTCCTACGCTGGGCCACAGCACCTTCTGTCAATCCGATTCTAGGTTGCATGCCTCTCAAACTGCTACCCTGCCCGGAAAGCCAAAATTTGGATCCCAGAAACCCTAATCCCTGATGAATTCTGAAAATGGGATTCTTCCCAACTTCCTCTCCAAGAATATGAATAGAGCACTCCAAATACTTTCAAAGTGCTTCTAACAGCACTCAGGAAGCTGAAACAAAGTGCATGTAGATCAGAAACCCCAATTACTAAATATATATATATATATATATATATATATATATCGGGGAGATTTATTCCAGCTAGCAATCGGATCACCGGGGTGACACTTCTCTGCTTAAAGAGGGCAGCCATCCAGCATCTAGCAAGCAACATTGGCCATGTGATGGAATGTTGGCCTCGGAGAGTTCCGTTTCCCCTTTGCACACTTGAATCAGACAGGAGGGGATTTCCAGTGGCAACCGTGAATGCGGATCTACGCTTGCACAATACAAGCAAAACTGCACACAAGACACGCAGAATTAACTGTTTTGTATTCACAGTGGTTCTAAAGTTTTAGTCATTTTTCTGAGTGCTTGGGAAGAAGAAGAAGAAGAAAAATAAATAAATTGTGGAGTTGGTGAAAGAGGGATTTTCTCTCCTACACTTTCTCTGTCCCTACATCTCATACAGGAAGAACCCAGTTCATCAGGGAGAAGACTGTCTGTCTAGTGCAGGGGTGGCCAACCTTGCTTAATGTAAGAGCCACATAGAATAAACGTAAGAGCCACATAGAGATGTCTGAGAGCCGCAAGACAGGAACAAATATCACACACACGTTTTTATTTTTAAAAATATGCAAATTTGCTTTTTATTAACTTTAAATGGGACTGCCAAAAATAAAAACAAACGAGGAAAACCAGTTATAAGAAAGAGAGAGAGAGAAACTAGGAAAGCAAATAGATGGGAGGGAGGAGGGAAGGAAGGAAGGGAGAAAGAGAGAAAAAGCATGCCTCCCCTTTGCTTCCCCAGCCGCCCTGCCAGGAGCCGCACAATATGTGTGAAAGAGCCGCATGTGGCTCCCGAGCCACAGGTTGGCCACCCCTGGTCTAGTGCTAAGCAAACACGCCCGTGCTTGACCTGAAAACTCTCGCATTTTTTGCGAGCATCACTGTCTAAGGCTCGAAAATGCTCCAGGAGCAATCGCGGTGGTGCAAAAATGTGGCCTGGTGTAAACACAGTTGTCCATACTCCCCCTCACCAGTTTTCCTCCCTTTACAAGCCTTAACTTTGACCTTTACAAAAAGAGAGGGGTTAACCTGTCATGGGGGTGGCTTGTAAATAGAGAATCCCCACCCAAAAAACCCCCCTGGGCTGCTGCTGTTGCCCGTGTCGAAATCTCAGCCTCAACTGGCATCCTTTGTAGTCCTTCCAGGTTAGGGAGAGCCAATGCATGGCCGGAGGCGGGGGGAGATCTCAGGAGCATAGGAACCGAGCAGTGGTTTCCAACCTTTTCAGTATGGTGACCCACAAGCCCAAATTTACTTGGCATGGTGACCCATCCAGGGCTGGCCCAAGGCTTTTTAGGCAAATAATGGCCTTGGCACCCTTCTAGTTCAGCATTCCATTTTCTACAGACAGCTAACCAGATGTTTTTGAGAAACGAGCAACCATGGCACATATGCCCCCACTAGTGTATGTATCAGTTTTTAATTGATGAATGTAATTAATTAATGTAATGTAACTTATAAGTTAATTCTGGGTTTTATTATATTTGACTGTGTTTTTGAATTGCTTGTAAACTGCCCTGAGCCTGCCTTGGTGGGGAGGGCGGGATATAAATCAGATTCCGACACGCCCATCCTTTGGATCTGGAGGTCACATGGAGGTTACAGTCCAGCCTTTGACCACCCTTCTCGTCCTCCATTTCTCCTTCTGATGATCTCCCCTAAGAGTCACTCCCTCTAGTGACCGTCGGGACACGTTTTACTTGATCAATGTGTATAGGCAATGAAGAAATAAAATACCAACTAATGTATGACATGGAAGATGCTCTTCCCAGGGTCAGATCTTGGTTTCCAAAATGCAAAAGAGAGCAACGGAAAGGGCAGGGGGGGCCGTTAGGGAGGGCTGGCCCATGACCCACTTTTTGACCTCTGTCCACAAAGTGGGAAATACTGCTCTAGAGCTTACGGAGCTCTCCCTCCCAAGGCCAAAGGGCTCAATACACAGCCTTATACAGCTCTAATGGTTTCAGAGGGGCCCTGGCTCAGTGGGAAAGCCTCTGTTTTGTATGTAGAAGGTCCCAGGTTCAATCCTCGGTCTCCCCAGTTTAAAAAGGACCAGGCAGTGGGTGTTGGGGCAGACCTCTGCCTGATCCTCTGGAGAACCACTGGCAGTCGGACTTGACAATACTGACCTTGAGGATCCGATTCAGTACAAGGCAGGTGTGTGTATGTGTGTGTGTATTCATGCATCTCTGGCAGCTCCCATCGCTGTGGGAGTAGAGCAGACAACCGCATTGCGGGGGTAAGGGGGGGGGGTCGTCTGTGAATGTGATGAGGAAATGAGCTCAGCTAGGAGACCCCTCTCAAGCCAATTAGCAGGGTCCTTCAGTTTCTGGACCTGGGCCTGTCCAAACAACGTGGTTTGCCAACAGACACAAAGGGGGAGAGAGTCTCTCCTTTGCTGTTCGCTTGCCCTGTCGCAGAACCGTGGCTGTTGATGTACAGTCTGCGAAGTCTCACTGATTGTCGTGAACGTCTTAGAAGGCCCGTCTTGTAGGGAAGTTTAGCAGGACTCGTTTATCTCGAATTCTCACATCCATCATAATGGGCTCTTTAAACACAATCTCGAGCCCTCTCTTTTCTTTTTACGGATATCGAGAGAAACATACGCAGAAAAGCCTTACGCAACCCACAGAGGAGGCATTTTAATTTCCAGTCGGTACTGTTTCCTTTCGGCTACAATAATTCTTTCTGGCCTGGCTTGGCTCCCCGAAGCCGTGAGACTGGCGATCTTAACTTATAAAAGAGGTGTGAGAAAAGGAATCCAGGGTGCCTCTGAATGTGTTGAGTTGCAAGTACTCGCACTCGTTTCTAAGAAAGAGACTGCAGTGAACCTCTCATCTTTACTGCTTTTTGGCTTGAGTTAAGGCGTGCAGGGACTTTTTAAAAGACCTATGTAATAATCATAATATTTGTATTCTAAAGATGCATACTTTCTTTCTGGAAGGCCGGGTTAAAATAGAAAATAAACTCGCGTTCATAGTATAAATTAGGCCAGTGGAAGAAAAACAGTGCGGTGGGGTGGTTAAGAGTAGTGGACTTGGGGGGGGGGGGGGAGACTCGGGTTCAAATTGCCATTGAGTCACAGCCAATTTATGGTGACCCTGTCGGGTTTTCAAGGCAAGAGGCAAACAGAGGTGGTTTGCCATGACCTGCCTCTGCATAGCAGCCCTGGACTTCCTTGGTGGTCTCCCAGGCAAGTGTTAACCAGGGCTGACCCCGCTTGGCTTCCAAGGCTGGACAAAATCAGACAAGCCTGAGCCCTCCTGTTCAAGGTCAAATCCAGAGGAAATCTTGACTCTGTCATAAAGTTTGTTCAGTGACCTGGAGCTGGTAAAGGGAAATTCCAGTGTGAAACTGCTGAATTAATATCCAATATTCTCTCTCTCCCTAGGCTTGAAGGAAGACTTGGTTTCTGAAGAGTACTGGACTCGTGAGACCAGGAACGGTGAAATCATGAAGCCTTTATTGAGTGATTCAGCATGCCCAGTAGATGGTCAGAACAAGCATGCTTCCAGGGCTCCAGGGCCCTCATTATATGCTGGCCGCAGCCACACCTCTGGCAGCACCCAAAAGACCTGATAGGGGCTTAACATATGCGCATGTTTGTCATAGGTCCCCTGGAGGAGCCTTTGATTGCATTGGCTCCCCAGGGAGAACCTAGGTCCCACATTGGTGGAAGCTTTCAATCCGGATGTCTATTGTTCCTCCAGATTCAAGCTCCCCTCTCTGCCTGACCATGTGCTCTGGCCATGCGGCGGGTGCCATTACCTGGGAGCACATGGCAGGCTGGTTGCTACACAAAGCATACTACATTACAGTTTCATTGACTGCTAAAGATACTAATAGTTCAGCATGACCCACCCTTTACAGATGTTCATTAGTTCTGCTTCCTGCTGCACCTCCCTTGATTAGATCTGATTTTGTTGATCTAACGGTTCCCTTCTCCAGCTATTTGAAGAGGTCTTCACCTACTCTGAATGGACTGATTTCTCTTTGATTGGCTATTGAGAACCAGTTTGGTGGAGCGGTTAAGAGCGGCAGACTCTGATCTGGAGAACTGGGTTTGATTCCCCATTCCTTCCTCCACCTGCAGCCAGCTGGGTGACCTTGGGTCAGTCACAGCTCTCTCACTCAGCCCCACCTACCTCACAGGGTGTCTGTTGTGGGGAGGGGAAGGGAAGGCGATTGTAAGCCGCTCTGAGACTCCTTCGAGTAGTGAAGGGCAGGGGTATAAAATCAATTCTCCTTCTCCCCCCCTCCTCCTCCTCTCTTGATCCTTGTAACTAAATATAAATCACAGCTGTAGATGGACACTGCATCCATCTGATGAAGTGAACTGTGACTCACAAAAGCTGGCATACATTTTCTTTGCCTTTAAAATCCCACCGGATTTCTGTTTAATTTTGCTGCAACCAACACTCATGAATCCGCTTCTGGAATGATTCTCTGTTAGTATTCATTTTGGTTTATTGGGTATTTAAACCATTTACATTCAGCCTCTTCAGAGACCTCCTGGAGGCCACTCACAGAAATGAAAACAAGATAAAAATCTTTTAAAAAAACAAAAACATAAAATGTTATTAAAATTTACAATCATTAAAAGACCCAGGCAATCTAAACCCAGGAACATAAAAATAGTATTACAACCCCAGAACATAGAAATCCTCTTAAGCCGGTCACAGACTCTCTCAGCCTAGCCTGCCTCACAGGATTGTTGTGAAGGCCAATGGGAAGAGGGGAGAAGCTGCCCTGAGGTCCCTTCAGGAAGGGTGGGATACAAAGGGGACAGAAAGAAAAACATATCCTAGTGTTCCTCCAGTCAGAAAAGGCTAGCTGTGTTCACTGGGGTAACAAAAATGAAAGGAGTTAACATTGGTTGTACATGTTTTAATGAAAACAACCGACGCTTTTGATTCAAAATGGAAGCTGGAATGGGGTGCATAGTTGTCATGCATCATGTTTTATTGGCATAGAAATAGCTTCCTTGAAGGAAATATATATACTAGGGTTTCCAAGTCCCTCCTGGCCACCAGTGGGGGATGGGGGGGGGCGTAGGGTTGCCAGATCTCGGTTGGGAATCTCCTGGAGATTTGGGGATGGAGCCTGGGAGGACAGGGACCTCAGTGGGGTATAATGCCATAGAGTCCGCCCTCCAAAGCATCCATTTTCTCCAGAGGAAATTATATATGTACTCCAGAGATGAGCTGTAATCCTGGGCAGGCCCGTAACCACAAGGGGGCCCACAAGAGCAATGCCCCCTCACAAATGTGCCCTGCCCCCTCAGCGGTGCCTTTTTTGTTTTCCTCTCCCCTCTTTCTTCCCAGCAAGGCACAAGCCAAGCCGGAGCCTCATGAGTGCGGAGAAGAAGCAGGAGATGGAGGTGGGTGCAGGTGCAGCCGCCGGAGGGGGACAAAGCCTGGCTTAGAGTCGCATGTGCCTCAGCCAGAGCAAGGGCATGAGCGCCCCTGGACAGGATGCTGTCGACATCACAAGGTGAGTGAGGAAGGGGAAGGCCAAGCCAGCTTCCTCGAGAGTCAGCCCCCAGAGGAGGGCAAGGGGTCTGCTGTGGAGCACACGCCACATGGAAGCTGCCTCCTGGACACTCAGCACCTTTGAACATGTGGAGATGGGATCCCCCCCCCTCTCCTCCTCCATCTCTCTACTACGTAATGAGGTGGGTGGCCACTGAGAAACAGGGATATTTGGTTAAAAACAAAATTGATTATCAGAGCAAAGTCTGAGTCCAGGGGCACCTTGAAGACCAACGAAGTTTTATTCAAGGTATAAGCTTTCGTGTGCAAGCACACTTCTTCACATACAGTGAAACAGAATTTCCTCAACCATTAGATATGGGGGGGGGATTAGTTGCCAGGAAGGGCTAATAAGAGACAGAAACAGAAATGGAAATTTCCAGTCCATAATACAGGTATTATATAGGTATTTGTTCTGCTGTTTCAGACCAACACGGCTACCCACCGGTATCTATCAGAATGGATTATCATTTAACCTTCTTTGCTGAATGATCCCTTGTAGAGACTCTGCGCTACATCATAGCTCATTTGTAACAGAATGAATAAATAATGGTGTGTTCACCACCACTGTACTCTTCCCCCCCCCCCATAAAAAAATTTCTGGCTACAGCCCTGATTCTGGGGGATCCCCAGCTCCCACCTGAAGCCTGGCATCCTTAATACACACAGAGAGAATAGTACAACAAAATATAGCATATTTCTAATTAATAAACCCTGGCACTGAATTCTGTTCATTTTGCCACCAGTGTGCAAGGTTAGGAAGCTGATGCATACGAAAGCTAAGTAAATGCTAGGGAGCCATCTCTTCATGCTGACCTCACACAGGGCGGCGTCTACCACAAGAGGGAGCTGCAGGTATACCCAGCCTGGTTTTCATTGCCCTTTCCCGATGGGTAACCTTGTTAGGCAGTAGAAAACCTCAGGTTGCCAACTCTGGAATGGAAAACTGGAGATCTGGGGGTGGAGACCTGGGGACAGCAGGGTTTAGGGAAAGGAGGGACATCAGCAAACTATAATGCCGTAAAATCCACCCTCCTGCCATTGACTCCACCCTCCAAAGCAGCCATTTTCTCCAGGGGAACTGATCTCTGTTATCTGGAGAATCAGTTGTAATACCAAGAGACCTCGAGGTTCCACCTGGAGATTGGCAACCATAGAAGGTCTGTGGAAGTCCCCCAACCGTGCTTAATGTTAGCAAGTCAGGGTTTGGTCCCCGCTTGGATGACAGGCATTTTGGAGACCCAATGTATACTGCTGTGAGCAGGGGTTATTTCATAGAAAAAGAGGTGCAGGAGCTCATTAGCATAACTCATTTGCATATGCCACACCCCCTAACATACCAGAAGTGTGTCAGAAGGCAACACCCACCCCTCAGGCTCCACTCCATAGGTGAGTGAAACTGACCTGCTCTTCCTCCATTCCCTTCCCCATCCAATACTTGGTGCAATAAAAATAAGCGTAAAGAACACACCCTCATTCTCTTCCTGCTCCCTTGAAACCACCAGGTATCAAGTAGACTTGAGATACCCAGGACATGTGCACCACCCATCCCTTCCCCTTCCCCTCCCCACAACAAGACACCCTGTGAGGTAGGTGGGGCTGAGAGAGGTCTTTTGAGAACTGCTCATGAGAAAACAGCTCTGAGAGAACTTGTGACTGGCCCAAGGTCACACCAGCAGCTGCATGTGGAGGAGTGGGGAATCAAACCCGGTTCTCCCAGATTAGAGTCCAACTCCTGACCACTACACCAAACTGACGGGGTGGAAGCTGCTGAAGGGTTGGTGAAATTTCTCCAGTACTTATGTGCCATGTGCCCAGATAAAAAATGGTATTCTTAGAAAATTTATATGCCACCTTGAGCAAGTCTCTGGAAAAGCAGCTCACAGTCATAAAAGGAACAATGATAAAATTATCAATATTAAAACAAAACATTAAAAACAATGAAGTCCCTAGCAGGGCTTTCCCCGGGGCGCTGCGCCTCTGCACTGCTCGGGGAAGCCGAGGAGGGGGCGGGGCTTGGTCATCTGCCCGCCCCCTGGGCTCCTCACTCCTGGAGCTGCGCTCCTGTGCGCTCCCGCTCCAACGGACACCTGGCTGTGAGTATCACCAAGAAAAAAAAGCAGGGTGTATATGGGATCCATGACCTGATTGGGTGGCTTAGGTTAGCCTGATCTCATCAGATCCTGGCTGCTAAGCAGAGTTGGGCCCTGGTTAGTATTCAGATGGGAGACCACCAAGAAAGTCCAGAGATGATGAGCAGAGGCAGGCAATGGCAAACCACCTCTGAATGTCTCTTGCCTTGGAAACCCCATGAGGGGGTCACAATAAGTCAGCTGGAACTTAATAGCACTTTCCACCACATGTAATTAATTAAATAAACATACATAGGCCAAGGATCTGTCCAGACTTGTGCCTATAACAGTGCCGTATGTCTGAAGCAGACTGGTACCTCTTAGGGCTATTTATGAATTCTGTTAAACTGTGTTTCTGGCAAACAATCTGTCCTACAAAATCAGTCAGACTGCATTCAGCTGGGCTTATTCCAAGAAATAGGACCTATAATCATAACTCTAAACATCAGTTTTTTCCAAAAGTTGGTGCCTCAATTAAACCGATCGCTGTGTCTCGCCTAAAGAAAGTCTTGTTTCAGGTCCGAAAAACCTATTGCCATCCTTTCCAAATTTAGCTCCTTTGTTCTTGTGGTGGTGTTTAGCACACAGGATAAATTTGTCTACTGCGTGTCAAATAAACCGAGCACAAGACATATTTGTAAAAGTCATTAGCATAAGTATTAAACGAAGTCATTGTACGGGGGAGAGTAGAATGTAAATCCACGAAGTCGTGCGAGATTTAGAAATTGTATTAGATGTTATGTTTGTTCAGTAGATCCAGGTGTACGTTTAGTTTTTTGCGGGTCTGGGTTTTATATTTTAAAATCCAGGGGAAAGAACTTTCTGTATCAGCTGTAATTCTGGGAAGACTCTTAGCCACACCTTGAGGCTGGTAACCACAGTGGAACTTAGGGTTGCCAATCTCCAGGCGGTGGCTGGAGATCTCCCAGAATTACAACCAGTGTTCCCTCCAAGCTGAGTTAGTGTGAGCCAGCTCACAGTTTTTTAGCCTCCGGTGCTCACATTTTTGTCTTAGCTCAGGAAGGACGGCTCCAGAGCTAACTGATTTCTGTGGTAGCCAAATCGCTCACTCACAACTTTAATGCCAGTAGCTCACAAAGCAGAACTTTTGCTCACAAGACTACACAGCTTAGAGGGAGCAATTGATTACAACTGGTCTCCAGGTTACAGAGATCAGTACCCTGGAGAAAATGACTGCTTTGGAGGGTCGATTCTATGGCATTATACCCCGTGGAAATCCCTCCTCTCCCCAAACTCTGCCTTCCCCAGGTTCCACCCCTAAAATCTCCAGGTATTTCCCAACCCAGAGCTGGCAACTCTAGAGGAGCAGCATATATAGTAAATCCCAGGGGTCATTTTGTAGAAAAAGAGGTGGAGGAGCTCATTAGCATAACTCATTTGCATATGCCACACCCCCTAACATACCAGAAGTGTGTCAGAAGGCAACACCCACCCCTCAGGCTCCACTCCACAGGTGAGTGAAACTGACCTGCTCTTCCTCCATTCCCTTCCCCATCCAATACTTGGTGCAATAAAAATAAGCGTAAAGAACACACCCTCATTCTCTTCCTGCTCCCTTGAAACCACCAGGTTTCAAGTAGACTTGAGATACCCAGGACATGTGCACCACCCATCCCTTTCCCTTCCCCTCCCCACAACAAGACACCCTGTGAGGTAGGTGGGGCTGAGAGAGGTCTTTTGAGAACTGCTCATGAGAGAACAGCTCTGAGAGAACTTGTGACTGGCCCAAGGTCACACCAGCAGCTGCATGTGGAGGAGTGGGGAATCAAACCCGGTTCTCCCAGATTAGAGTCCAACTCCTGACCACTACACCAAACTGATGGGGTGGAAGCTGCTGAAGGGTTGGTGAAATTTCTCCAGTACTTATGTGCCATGTGCCCAGATAAAGAATGGTATATTTAGAAAATTTCTATGCCACCTTGAGCAAGTCTCTGGAAAAGCAGCTCACAGTCTTAAAAGGAACAATGATAAAATTATCACTATTAAAACAAAACATTAAAATCAATAAAGACCTTAGCAGGGCTTTCCCCAGGGCGCTGCGCCTATGCACTGCTCGGGGAAGCCGAGGAGGGGGCGGGGCTTGGTCATGTGCCCGCCCCCTGGGCTCCTCACTCCTGGAGCTGCGCTCCTGTGCACTCCTGCTCCAACGGACCCCTGGTAAATCCCCTAACCACCCCCTCTTGCATTTTTCTACTCCTCCTGAAATTGTGCCTCCTTGTGTCAGCAGAACTATAAAAGGGTAGAGTCAAATTAGAGGGAGATCCAGGAGTCACAGTAGACAAGATCAGTGTTCCCTCTAAGATGAGAAGAAGAAGAGGAGGAGGAGGAGATTGGATTTATATCCTGCCCTTCACTCACTTGTAGTCTCAGAGTGGTTTATAGTCTCCTTTCCCTTCCCCTCCCCACAACAGGCACCCTATGAGGTAGGTGGGGCTGAGAGAGCTCTGAGATAACTGTCCTTGAGAGAGCAGCTGTGAGAGCTATGGTTTGCCCAAGGTCATCCAGCAGCTGCAAGTGGAAGGGTGGGGAATCGAACCTGGTCCTCCCAGATTAGAATCCGCGCACTTTTTTTTAATATATATATAAATTTTTATTGATTTTTCCTATATCTACAACTAATACGCTACAATCTAAGCTACATATACCTTATACAGAGAGTACTTTATCATTTGCTTAATACTACCATGTTACATAATATAATTATGAAGCATTTAGAACCTTGGATAAATTTCAATTATTTTGTTACTGCTACTATAAAAATTATCAAAACTATTTGGCAGGCACGCCCACCTAGAGAAATACGGTTAATTAAACAATTTATAATACATAGGTGCAATGCTTAATAAAACAGTTTAATCACTATTTCTTCTTTCGTCCTCTTCTTGTCTTAACAGTCTCATCTACTTTTGGAGCTGCTGCTCCTTTTTCCGAGTCAGACACTTCTTCTTCACTCTTTGAGCTATCAAATCCATACATGCTTTCTTGCGAGGCCAGTGAACCATCTGAGTCTCTCCCAGTTTTCTTTTCTTTGCTTTTTTCCAGAAATTTTTTCGCTTGTTGAACAGAGTCAATCTTATACTTCTTATCTTTGATGCTGAAGCATAGTCCTTCTGGAGTATTCCAGCGATAGATGATAGACTCAGACTGGAGCCAAGATGTCAATTTTCCATAGGCTTTCCTTCTTTTCCTTATTTCAAATGGGATATCCTTCATCACTTTTACTTCTTCTCCCAGGATCTTCAGAGTTTGTTTGTGGTCCTAAGCACCAGTCTCTTGTAGATTTTTTGGAGAACCTTATCATAATTTCACCAGGCAGGCTTTTCTTTTTAGTATAATCTGGATAGGTTCTGTAAACCATATCCATATCGCTTTTTATATCCGCTGCTTTCATGCCTGTCACTGGTTCAAGTGCTTCACTTAGCAAATTTTTAAGGTCTTCTCCTGTGTTTTCTGGCACATTCTGAAGTCTTAGGAAAAAAATCGATCTTTCCATTTGTAATTTCAAAAGCTGATCATGGTGGAAGGCCTTTTCCTTCTCTGCCTTTTGTAGTCTTGAGTCTTGGTTTTTTACTGAAGTTTTTACTTCCAGAAGTTCTCGCTGCAGCTTCTCTGTGGTTTTATTCGACTCTTTTAGTTCTAACTGCATTTTGTCCATCTTCACGTTGAGAGCTGTCATTTGGTCCACTAGAGGTCGCAATAACGAGGAGAACACCGCGCTCATCTCTGTGGTATCAACCTTTGCACTCGGAGCTGTACTTCCTAGTTTGGGGGAAGGTTTCGGTTTCCCCGCCATTGTTGAGGCTGCGCTCTTTGTTTATAGATAGATAAGATGAACGAAAGGAGCAAATTTTCGAACAGCACTTATGTCCTTTTAAAGTTTATATCTCCAAGTGAGCGATGCTGCCATCTAGCAAGGCGGATGGGCTTTTATTCATGCAGTAACGCCACGTGAAGAGTCTGGTAAGTACGCCAGTCCCGGAGGGGGGGGGTTCACTCCTCCCGCCGTCTTCCCGCTGTATTCTGCTTTTCTTACTTCAGACTCACGTTTTCTCCATGCGTAACTGTCAGTTCCAGCCTCATTGCTTCGCACTCTCTGCTGCTTCACGGATTTGCGCTTTCAGCCATACGGCTCCCACGGAGGGGGAACCTATGGGGGTGATGAAAAGGGATCTCGATCCCTCGATCGCCACCGTAGGGAGAGATCCCCTTCGTGCCACCCCAGGCAGAGCCCCCTCACTGGGGTCTCTGGGGGCTCGGCACCAGTCCAGAGCCCCTTCTTCCCGCCGGGTACGGATCGCGCTCCCCACAGTTGCAGAGGAGCATGTCCGCCATTATCACAAGTCTTGCCGGAAGTCCCCATAGAATCCGCGCACTTAACCACTGCTCCAAACTGGCACTCACAGTGAGTTAATGTGAGCCAGCTCACCGTTTTTTAGCCTTCGGCTCATGCATTTTTGGCTTAGCTCAGGGAGGAGGGTTCCAGAGCAAACTGATTTATGCGGCATCCAAATGGCTCACTCACAACTCTAACGCCAGTAGCTCACAAAGCAGAATTTTTGCTCACAAGACTCCACAGCTTAGAGGGAGCATTGGACAAGACTGGCTTTGATAGACCAAGGGTCCAGCTCAGTATAAAGGCAGTTTCATGTGTTTGGTACCTTAAGACATTCTCTCTAATTTCTTTTTAAAAAAATCCTTCCAGCAGCATGCTGAAGGCGAACATATAAGGGTTAGAAAGGTCCTTGCTCTGCCTGTGTCCTCTTCTTGAAAGAAAACATTGCAAAGGAAAATGGCATCTCCTCTCCTGCAGCCTAAAGCGGCACAACCCATTCTACAGCCTCAGCACAGCCAACCCATCCTCATGTGCTGCTGACCGACCCTACTGCACCATAAAAGAAAGGTGGGAGCGCGTTACAGGAAGGAATGTGCGACCTTTGGCTCATCCCCAAGCTGCCAAATCGCAGTGATATATAAACTGGCCTGTATTTCCCCACTCTAATTCTGGTGCTTTTAGCAGTCTGAATACCCCAGCCTAGCATGAAAGCGAAGCAGGGTTGGCCCCTGTTAGCACTTGGATGGGAGACCACCAAGGAAGACCAGGGATGCTACGCAGAGGCAGGCAAATGACAAACCACCTCCATCTCTTGCCTTGAAAACCCTATGGGGTCATCATGCTGCAACTTGTTGGCATATTTTTTTATTATTATTATTATTATTATTATTATTATTATTATTATTATTATTATTATTATTATTATTATTATTTAGCACATCAACAAGTTTTATAGCACATCAACAAGACAAATTAAACTCAGGAAACAGTTCAGACATATATAAGAAAGATGACTCTGAAAATAATATCTAAATCTTTTTCACTTGATTTTTTAAAGTTATCCTAAATCCATTATGTACCAATCTTTTTATCTGTTTGCTAAAATTCCTTCCTTAGAATTAGGTTGCTGTTCTCACAGAAGGCCTCCATTGTCCTTTTTGTTTCTGACCAGCACGGAATCAAAATCGCACTGCCGTCTTCTCCCGAGACCAATGTTCTGTCTCTAAATTTATCTATTTCCAGAATAAGAATCTCCAAGAACATCCCTGGAGTGTTAATTGGACCATATACACTTCCCACTGTGAATATCCTGCCATCCGAGCCCCCTTTAATCAAAATGTGCCTACCATTATTATTTATCAACATTTCATTTAAATCACAATTCGGATTATGATTAGCTACAGCAACTGCTTCTTTCCCCCTTATAACTGGCTAAACATTCATAAACTCGTCCATTACAGGGTAAATTTAAATAATGAATGCTTTTTTCTGACAAGTGAACAGTGTAGAAGAATATATTATTTGCCTTCTTATTAAACTACTGTGCAACCGCTCCGTTTTAAACAGAAGAACCATAACATTAAGTGAAATCACTTTTATTTCATCAAGTATAATAAACCATAAATATTTTGTTTCCATGGAAAATACACAAATGCTTTTATTAATTTTGTTATCTGTGGGTTTGTGGGTTAGAATCTAAAAAAATATTAACAGGGCAAACTTACCTTGTTTGAACTATTTTACTTACGTGCAAGGCAAGGTCCTGATCAGATCACCGCAGAGTTCAACTTGAGCACAGCACCATGCTAAACAGCTTTGCACCTGTACAGTGCTAATTGTACTGTAGCAGTCTTGGTAACTAAGGAACAGATAACTTGCAGCTGTTGCTGCTTTTGCTCAGTCCACAAATTAAATCATCTCATTGACTGGGAAAGAGGCACATATCCTCAGGATCATAGCTGAGTCCCTAAAATTACTTCCTTTTCAAAGTGCAGAATTACTTGAAGCTTATTCCTTCTTTGTACCTGCACATTTGGATGAACTTTCATTGGCCCTATATATATTGCACACATGCAGTCAGTAGTTGCTATTATCACAAGAACAGATTGCAAGCTAAATTCATGGGCAGTCACCAAAGGTACACTGAGACACCTAAGTAGTAATCTCTGGTAGAATTTTTTCCCTTTAACAATGTGCCTTTTAAAAACTGGAGGCAACAGCAGATGGATGGCAGGAGTCACAGCTGTATGAAAACAGTGAAATTGTACACAGGAACAAACCCAATATTGATGAGACACAGCTGAACAATTTGGCAAACCATCGATCAGCTCCCTGTGAGCAGGAAATCAGCTGCGCTAATCAAGCATAACTACCATAAATTAGTGTTTCAAAAACTGCTGAATGCCCAATGCACAGGTCTGGCTAGGCCCTCCAGTTTGAGATTCAATAGACCTGTGCTCTAAACCCAGCAATATAAGTTCTGCGTTCTTATCACCATTTGGAACGGAAAGCTACCAAACAATGACAACAAAGAGGCACTGAGTGGGAGGCAGCCGCCCCTGAAGCCAGCCAAGTAAGGATTAAGAAAATCACTACAAGGCCTTTGTGGCTTGTGTTTGTCTTCATGACTATTTCTCTTCAGCATTCACTCACATCAATACAGAATGCAGGTGATTTAACTTTTATGATTTATCAGCCTTTTTCTACCCATGCTTACATGACTAAACCATTTCCAAGGGGTTCTTCACTCCCCTGAGCACAAAATGAAAATGTCGGTCTTTGAGCCTAAACTCAAAAGAGTTGTGCGCCAGAATTAGATTTAAACCCAAATGTAATTTACAGACAGCCATTCATGGCGCTGATGGATCCAGATTACTTTTGCCATCAAAAGTGGTCTCCCTCATTCAGAAGCTGACATTCCAGAGCAATAAGCTTCTGACTGGGGGAAGTTTCAGCTAACGGGAAGGTATTGCTTCACATGGACACCAAGTATTCCTTTTTCTTTTAGGGGGTCAAGTGAAAACATGAAGCTGCCTGCAAAATCCCCTCACAGAAATTTTGAGTTACTAATTAATGGAAAGCTTAACAGAACATTCAGAATAAATGTCCCACCACAGAACAAGATCCTTGTGACTTCTCTTCATTCTTACCCAAAGAGGAATGGTGGAGAACAGGTTCTTCAAAAAGTTCTGTGTCTGGCTCCATTTAGGTCAGGGATCCCTAACATGGTGCCCATGGGTGGCCATATTACCCAACAATACCTCTCCTGGCACCCACCAAGTGTTTTTAAAAAATGAGCAGGTCCAGGTGGGGCTTTTGCACAGAGGTCCTGATTGACCACTGGCATTTTGATTGACCGTGCAGCAGCTGCCACTAATACATGAGAATCTTTACTGTCTGACAGAAGGTAAGCTATGGCAGCCATTTTGTGGCTGGCTCTGCCTCCTGTGGCAGCCATTTTGTGGCTGCAGTGCACCCACCACCCTGTGTCAGAATTCCAAAAGTGCCTGCAAACTCAAAAAGGTCATGAACTCCCCCTGATTTAGATCAATGGTCTCCGAGGGCACATGGGTTCCTAGTGCACACTTCCTTCTTCCCTAAAACACCTTTTCCTCAAAGTGAAGAGCCGCTTCTCACTTTCCTCCATTCAACCAGGGAGGTGCTTTGCGCTTCTGTGTCTACAGGGGACACCCATTTTTGTATGTATGTGTGTGTGCATGTGTGTGTGTATGTTGGCATCTAGTCATACTGGCCACATGACCACAGAAACGTCTTTGGACAGTGCTGGCTCTTCGGCTTGGAAACGGAGATGAGCACCACATCCCTAGAGTCATATTCGACCGGCTTTCAAGCAAGGAAAACCTTTACCTTTACCTATGTATGTATGTATGTCTGTGCTGTCCAGTCATAACCAGGGGTCATTTCTTTTTTTTGTAAGAAAGTTTTTATTTTTCAAAACATTAAAATTAATACATTTGTTTTATACAAATCCTTTTTTCCATATTATATAACATTTTGTTCTATTTGTATAGTCTTGCTTTTATCTTGTATTGGTGGTTTCCCACCACATCTGAAGCATAACACATTTTCCACTTTATCCAAAATAGTAATATTTATCTCTATGTTTACATTTCTGGTAACGGTTATATATCTTTAAAATACTTATATACCAATTCTTATTTTCTATATTCTTATATAATTCTAAAAAACAAGTTCATTATCTAATTATCCTTAGTACATTCATATACTCAATTTCTATTCCTTTATGCTATTATAACCATGTATAAATGTAGTTTTTCATGTCCCAATATTTTTCAATATATTCTTTCAAATCCTCCCAATCTTCTAAAAAAGTCTCTGAGTACAGATTATTCAACTTTCTAGTCCATTTATCCATTTCAGCCATATATAACAATTTTTTCAACCATTCCCACACTTCTGGTATTTTTTCATTTTTCCAATTTTGTGCATACACCATTCTTGCTGTTGTAATCATATACCATATTATTGTCCTTTTCTTTACATTTATCTCTTCTAGTTTAAGTCCAAGCAGTAACATTTCAGCAACTTCTTAAATGTACATTTCAAATTTTTTTCCATTTCTGCATGTATTATAGACCAATAAGTCTTCGCTTTATCACAAGTCCACCACATATGATAGAAAGAACCTTCTTTCTTTTTACATTTCCAACATTTGTTAGACATATTTTGATTAATATTTGCAAATTTTTTTGGTGTCATATACCATCTGTACATCATTTTAAAACAGTTCTCTTTTAGATTATAACATGTAGAAATACTCATTGCATTTTTCCATAAAAATTCCCAAGATTCCATTTCAATGTCTTTGTTTAGGTTTATCGCCCATTTTATCATTTGTTCCTTTACCATTTCATCAGCATTAAACCATTTTAACAATACTTTATACATTTTAGAAATCATTTTTTCCCATCTTCCTCCCAAATTTGTTCTATTTCATTGCTTTTTTCTCTAAAACCAGATTTTTTATCACTTCTATACATATCATATATTTGTCTGTACCTTAACCAGCCATAATCAAAGTCCATCTGCTGATGCTCCTTCAATTTAAAGTCTTTACCATGTCTTGTTAACAGGTCTCTATATTTCAACCAGTCTTGTCCTTTGTAGTGAGATGATGGATTTAAAACTTCTGCAGGTACAATCCACATAGGTATTTCTTCTGGAAAAAAGTTTTTATATCTTGTCCACGTATTGATTAATGTTCTTCTCAAATAATGATACTTAAACATATTGTCCATTTTTGTTTTACCATAATACAGATATGCGTGCCACCCAAACCTACAGTCATGACCTTCCAGGGACAATAACTTTCTGTCTTGTAACATAGTCCATGTCCCTATCCAAGTCAAACATACTGCATCATGATATAGCCTTAAGTTTGGTAACTGAAACCCACCTCTCTCTTTAGCATCACACATTATTTTCATCTTAATTCTTGGTTTTTTCCCTCCCCACACAAACTTAGTCAATTCCTTCTGCCAGCATTTGAATGTTTTTACATCTTTCACAATTGGAATAGTTTGAAACAGAAACATTATTCTTGGTAACACATTCATTTTAACCACTGCAATTCTACCCAGCAGTGACAAATTTAATACATTCCACCTTTTAATATCTTGCATAACTTGCTGCCATAATTTCTCATAATTATTCTTATACAAATCAATGTTTTTTATTGTTAGGTTTACACCTAGATATTTTGTCTTTTTCACCACTTCACATTCTATAAGATTTTGTAATTCAATTTGCTTATTATTTGGCATATTTTTACACATCACTTTCGATTTGTTCTTATTTACATAAAACCCAGCCAAATCACCAAACTCTCTTACTTTCTGCAACAAATATGGTAGTGTAGTCATAGGGTCTTCAGCTATAAACATCACGTCGTCTGCAAAGGCTCTATATTTAAAAGAGAAACCTTTTATTGTTAAGCCTTTAATTTCTTTATCTTCTTTCAAATTTAGTAACAAGACTTCCAAAATCCAAATAAATAGCAACGGCAAGAGTGGGCATCCTTGTCGTGTTCCTTTTTCCACTTTAAAGTAATCCGTTTTTTCAGTATTAATTATTAAAGAGGATTTCTGTTCTCTATATATTGACTTAATAAGATTAAGCATATAGTCTCCAATTTCAAGATGTTCCAACACTTCAAACATAAAATCCCAATTTAAATTGTCAAACGCTTTTTCCGCGTCTAAAAAAAGAAAGCCCACTTCCTTCTCCGGATGTTTATCATAGTACTCTATAGCATCCACTACTACTCTTATATTGTCTCTTATTTGGCGATTAGGTAAAAATCCTGCTTGTTCTGTCTGTATAGTCTCTTTAAGATGTTCCTTAAGCCTATCAGCTATAATCTTGGCAAAAATCTTATAGTCATTGTTTAACAAAGAAATTGGTCTATAATTTTTAACATTGGTTAAATCTTGACCTTCTTTCGGAATGAGTGAAATGGTTGCTTCTTTCCAAGTCTCCGGGACCTCACCTGTCACTCCTATGTCATTCATTAATAGCAATAACACTGGTGAGATCGAATCCTGTAGTGATTTATAAAACTTAGCTGTAAATCCATCTGATCCAGGTGCTTTCCCTAATTTTGAATCATTTATTGCATTTTTAATCTCTTGTAGTGACATTGGGCAGTTAAGTAGTTCTTTGATTTTCTCCGTTGGTTTTGGTAATTTTAATGACTGTAGGTATTCTTTAATCCTTCTTCTGTCTTTATTTTCCTTCTTAAAAAGCTTTGCATAATATTTAAAAAATTCTCTTTTTATTCCCTTATTGTCTATTATCTCAATATTGTCCCGTATCACTTTAGTAATAAATTTATTTTCACGTTTTTTCTTTAATTGCCATGCTAAGTACTTTCCAGGTTTATTTGCACCTTCAAATGCTTTTTGTTGCAATTTTTTCAGGTTCCAGTAAGTCTCTTGATTCAAAATAGCTTTTGCTTGGTCTTGTAACACCCAAATTTCCTTTTGCAGTTTCTTTTTTCCTAGTCTGTTCTTCAGTTCCTTTTCTTTTATTTTAATGGCTTGTACAATGTTTTCATATTGTTCTCTTTTCTTTTTATTGTCCTTAGCATTCAATGATATCAATAATCCTCTCATAACTGCTTTACGCATCCCACACAGTTTGAATTTTTACTTCTTTTTGTATGTTCGCTTGAAAATATAAATCTGTCTCTTCATGTAATTTTTTAACTATTTCTTGGTTGTCTAATAAGTCCTCATTTATTCTCCATCTCCCCTGCCTTTTTATTTGCCCAGAAGTCCATAGACAAGGATTGTGGTCTGAGATTATTCTAGGTAGAATTTCAACTTTTTTTGTCTTAAGTGTTAGATTAATAGACATCCAGATCATATCAATTCTTGAATGTGAATCATGTCTGTTAGAGTAAAAAGTATAGTCTTTCCCTTGTGGGTTAACCTTCCTCCAAATATCCTCCAGCTTTTCCTGTTTTATCAGTTCAAAAAATTTTTTTGGAAGTTTCCCTAGTGTGTCGTCTTTTCTCTTTTGAGCGCCTATCTATTTTATTATTCACAGTCCCATTAAAGTCTCCCAACATTATGATTTGTTCATAGTTTACACTGCCCAGTTCCATTTGTAGTTCTTTAAAAAAGATTTCTTTAGCTCCGTTGGGGGCGTAAATATTTACAATCAAAGTCTTCTGTCCGTGTAACAGAATTTCAATAGCTAAGTATCTTCCTTCTTTATCTTTAAATATTAGTTTAGGTTCCAAGTCTTTTTTGGCATATGTTACCACTCCATTCTTTTTATTACTTGCCAATGAAAAAAATTCTTCTCCCAACTTTTTTCTTATTAAATATTTGTAGTCTTGTTTCTTAAGATGGGCCTCTTGTATACCAACTATACTACATTTTTGTTTCTCCAGCCAGTGTCCTACCATTCTACGTTTTTGGGGTGAATTAAGTCCATTTACATTCCATGAGAGTACTTTGTAATCCATCTTGTTGTAGTCTTAAATATCACCAAATTCTTCCTTGTTCTCACCAACAAAGGCGTACATTTCTGCTGAATTTTTAATCACCATTCTGTTGTTACCATAATAAAAACTCAGTCCTTGTGGTATTTCCCAACGAAATCTTATTTTTTTCTCTTTCAGTTTGTCAGACGCTTGAATTTTTTCCTGTCTTGCAAAATTGCTCTGGGCAATTCTTTCATTACGATAACTTTTTTTCCACCTATTTCAAAAGAGTCTGTAAAACATTTCTTATAGATTTGTTCTTTTGTTCTCTTCATTGTAAATTGAACTACCACGTCCCTTGGTATATTTTTGTCTCTCGCGTATGTAGAATTGACTCTGTAAACAAGATCCATATGTTCTTTAACAACTTCCTCTTCCTCTTGTAAAAAATCTGCTAATGCTTCTTGCATTCTTGTAAAAATGTCTTCACCTAATTTTTCCTCTATACCTCTAAATCTCAGATGGTTTTGCATGTCTCTATAGTGCATCATCTTTTCCATTCTGTCATTTTCCTTCATTGTTTTTTGAGTATTTTCTTCCAGTTCTTTTACTTTAATTTCTATGTCTTGTGTTCTAGTGGTTAACTTTTGTAATTCAGCTTTTAAATCTATAAAATTTTTGTCTGCTTGTGCAGCTATACCATTCATTTTAACATTTACCTCTCCTATAGCGTCTAACTTTTTTTTTTCCATTGCTTCCATAACAGCTAGTAATTCTTTTTCTTTTTTTGCTGCCATTGTAGGAGAGGACCATGTAGCTGCTCTCGATCTTAGCCCGCGATCCATCTTGTCTCTTTAAAAAAGATCGATTTTATTTTATTTTCCAAATCAAACACCGTTTAGTGTAATCACACAAGCTAGTCTTGCCAAGTCAAATTTCGTTGGTTTCAGCCTTCTAAGTTATATAGTTTATGAGATATTACTGTTTAAAAATTTTATAAATCCAAAATGGCGGGCGCAACTTCTCTATGGTTTCTGTCAAAGGTTATAGTCTTTTTACCTTGCTTCTGGCTTGCCGTAGTTTCCTTTTGTCCCTTCCTCTTGCTTACTTGTCTGCTCTCCGCACGTCACTTCCTGTTGTAGTCCTTTTGGTCCGGCAGTTTTTACAGTCCCCTTTGCTCTCTTCCGGTTCTTCTCCGCTTCCCTTCTTGTCTGCTCCTCAAGCCATCACTTCCTGTCTCAGTCCTCACAGCTTGGTCTCGCTATGCTTGGTTCCCTCCTCCCCTCTTTGTCTCACGATGCTTGGCTCCCCCTCCCGACTCTTCTTAACCGCAGGAATGTTAAACAACTTGTTTTTTTGGCTTTTTAAGTTCAAATTCAGCTTTTTAACGTTTCAAAACTGCACTCATCCAATCTGCAACAGTCTATTGCTTCACCAGATCTGCTTTTCGTCTTTCAAAACACAGTAATGGTAAGGCAAAAAGTTTTTTCCCATTACCTTATGTTATTACTTCTCTTCAGATGTGGTCCCAACGTTTAAACTTTGTCTTCTTTGTTAAGGAATCAGGGGAATTGGAGATTTTATGCTGATTAATCAGCCCAGCTCGACTCCTTAGAGATACTTGCAAAAATCTTCTTCGGCTGCAGTGCTCAAGGTGTTGTAAAAGTCTCCTCCGAGGCTTTTCCTTCACCGAGCTTGCTCAAACCTGGATTATATTGCTTGCTGGTCCTCACACTACCTGTGTGAGGTTGCGTCAGGTGGATTTATCCACCCAAGCTGTCAAGAAGAGCCGCTGTCCGCCCTGCGCATTTGCAAAGCGTGTCAGACCTCCATTCCTCCGACCGGAAACCAACCAGGGGTCATTTCAAGCAGGAACACACAGGAACGCCGTTCCGGGAGTGACAAGCCCAGGAGTGGGCACATATGGTGATGCACTGTGGAAAAAAGCAAAAGCATACTAACTTGATCTGTATTTTTATGCTTGTTGTAGGGTAGCTTCCCTGCAAGAGGCAAAGGAAACCTAAAGTGTCTTTAGTCAAAGTGTAAAGCTGGCTCGCCAGCTCTGAGTTGGGAAATACCTGGAGATTTTTGGGGTGGAGCCTGAGCAATGGGTGTTGCCTTCTGTCACACTTTCGGTGACATCAGGGGGTGTGGCACATGCAAATGAGTTATGCTAATAATGAGCTCCTTCACCTCTTTTTCTACAAAATGACCCCTCGTCATAACTGACTTATGGCGACCCCAGCAAGGGACTTTTGAGGCAAGTAGAGAAGCAGACGGGGTTTGCCACTGTCCTCCTGTGCAGAGCCATCCTTGGTGGTCTCCCATCCAAGAACTTATCTTGCTTAGCTTCCAAGATCTGATGGGATCAAGCTATGCTATGCTGCCTTCCCTCCCACCCATTCTTATTATTGTAATATGATATTCCATATGAGTTAATATGGGGTCCGTTGTGGCTGCAGCAAGGTCCACCAGTGGAAGCCTTTTGGCACCTTACATGCTGCATGAGTGCTTTGTGGAGCCAAAATCTTGAGAGTCAACCCCCTGCAAGGTAGCATTAAATCTAAAAGCATTCATGAAATCCCATTAATGCCTTAACTAACACGCTATCTAGAAAGGCATTGTATTTCAGGGTCAAGGCTTGACAAAACTCCACACAGAAGATAGGCAGGAAGAAGGAAGTCAGTTGCTGCCAAGTGCAGCCCAACCAATCAACCAACCATCGAAGATGTGGAAATGCTAATGGCCGTCCTGGCCAGAGACAATGAAATGGTCAGCTCAGCTCACATCTTGGCAGGAATCTGACACAGAGAAGTTAACACAGAGACTCAGGGGAGCAAGGAGCTAGATCATACCTTCCTGGGTATTTCAGGAAAGGATTCTTTGACCCATGTTGTAGAAAAACAGACGTGTCCTTTAAAGCCCTATGCTTGGAACCAGCATACCTGGAAAAACGCCTCCTCCCTTAAGAACCTACATGACCACCACAGTTATCTTGCAGAGCCCCACTTCAGGTACCCGAATGTTCTGAGATGAGATGGCTAGCAGCCCAGAAGCAGGGTTGCCAGCTCTGGATCAGGAAATCACTGGCAATTTCGGAGGTAGAGCCTGGGCGGGGGGGGGGGGGGGCTTGGGGAGGGGAGGGCCTTCAGCGAGAGATAATGCCAGAGACTCCACCCTCCAAAGCAGCCATTTTCTCCAGGGGAACTGAGCATGGTCATCTGGAGATCCACTGTAATAGTGGGAGTTCTCCAGGTGTCCCCCTGGGGTTTGGCAACCCTACTTGCAAATGACAGCAAAAGGCTTCAGCCTTGGCTTTAGCGCTGGTTAAAATGTGATCTGTCGATGTCCACGTGCTTCGTTGCGGCTGGGGTCAACGCGCGTTTATGTGAACGCATGAAGCTGCCGAACGCTGAGTCCTACCCTGGGTCCATCAAGGTCTGTACTGTCTGCTACTCAGACTGGCAGCGGCTCTCCAGTCCTGCCCTCGGTGCATATTACATTGTACGTCCCTGGCTCTTTATTGTGTTTTAAAGACAGTTATTGTTTGGTAATTCCATTATGGCCTCTGGCTAAATCAAGTCTGCTGAAACAATGATGACTTATGCATAAAGCAGGGAGCCGACTTCCCCCCACCACCACCCTGCAAGGATTCAGACGGGGCTTGGAGCATGGGTGATTATGAACCTGCAGCCCTTATTTTGCTGGAAGCATCCAATTTGTTAATTAATTAAGCCTGAATGATGGCCCTAATCCAATTGGTGGCATAAGCGTGGAACAATCTATTACAGTTCTCCCTCGCTCCCCCCCCCCTCCACAATACCCAGGCAGTCAGTTCTTTATTAACTTACCAATGTCAGCAAAAATTGGTTTTGAAATGATTGGTAACAAGCGTTCGTCTCTGACAAATGGAAAGAGACACTAAACAAGTGATGGCCAGGAACGCGTACGGAGTCGGCTGCAACCCCAGCCAGCAGCACCCTCACGGCTCCATTTGTGGGTGTCTTCATAAACTTTTAAAAATCCCTGTTTGGGGCAAACTATGCTTGCCAAGGACCTGAACCTGGAGGGCCCAGGCTAGCCTGATTGGAAAGTACTGGAGTCGAGAGGCGAGTGGTAGTGATTTCATAGTAAAGCTCTTTATTGTGGGTCAGATGGAACATGGGAAACCCCGGGCTCAGAGCCCTGTTTTATGCCGGCCGGAGACAATGCCCCGACCTCGCCCACAGGTCCTGATAGGGCCTTAAGTCCGTGGTTGTAGTTCATAGGTCCCCCAGCGGGAGACCTAGGCTCGTAATTGGTGGTCACTCAGGATCCAACTGGCTATTGTTCTACCTGGCTGAAGCTCAGGTAGATTCTGACCATGTGCACTGACCCCGTGGCGGTCGCCATTACAGGAGACCAGGCGATCGTGGTCTTAGTACACAACATTGATCTTGTCTGATCTCCGAAGCTAAGCGAGGTTGGCCCTGGTTAGTCCTTGGACGGGAGGCTACACAAGGGCAGGATCCTAAACAGTGTGTAAAGTTACTAACTCCCACTTGAGGAAATCCTTGGAGATCTGGAGGGCTGCATTCAGGAAGGGGAAGCTCGACCAGAATGTGATGTCACTCTAGGAATTCGGTTTCTCCTAGACTCTATGGAACACTACAGTCTGCACTCCAAAGCTGTGGTTTCCACCAGGGGAGCAGATCTCTATCGTGGGGAGATCAGTTATAATTCTGGGAGAACCCCAGGCCCTATCTCGAGATTGGTAAGCCTCCCATGAAGATAGTTCCGGGTGGTCAGCCGCATTGGTCTGAAGCAGTAGAACAAATTTAGAGTCCAGTGGCACCTTTAAGACCACTGCCACTGGACTCTAACTTTGTTCTATTGGTAAGCCTAACAGAGCTGCATATACACACCGACCTGCTGCAGTTTTCTATTACCCCAGTGAATGGGGGCCTGGGAACACCATGGGGGTCAAAGTGGGGGGGAGATGGGAGGATGCAGTGAGATGGTTAAAAATGGCCCTCTCTCTCCCATGAGTGGAAATACCTGTTATGAGCAGAAAGGCCACTTAGGATCAAAGCCTTTAAGTATTTCTCACCTATCCATGGACCTACTGAATGGACCATCCACATGCCAAACAGGTGTTCTACCATTGAGCCATAGTTCCTCCAAGGAAAAGTAGACCTACCAAGGTGACAGCTAGTTGTTCAGCCAAGCTATATTTTTAGCCTTTGGAAAGCAAAATGGTGCACTCTGAATATTCAGTCCCCCCTTCTAGAGAATCACAGTGTTTTAATCCCGGTTGCCTTTTGAATGGCATACAAAATACAACCATGAGCAAATAATTTAGCCCCCGTTCACAAGTTTAACAGTGAATGTGCAGGCAATCCATGTATAATGTACATTTGGTTTTTCTTTACTCATGTGCTGAGTAATTCTCATGTTACAGTCAATGCAAGAACAGAGGAATGGGTGATTTTTAAACCTCTTATCCCCCAGTTTCATATACAGAATGAGCGCATGCTGGCTCTTAGAAACACATCTATGCACAAACAGACAGGTTGTACATGTTTTCACTGTAACGGGTGAACAGGGTTTTTGTCTTTGTTTCTCCTACAAAATATTTTTTGTCCGGGGGGCGGGGGGGACACACAAAAACGTGACTGTTTCCAAGAATAAAGTTTGAACGGAACGAGCACAGAGAAGTGCGTTTTGGAAAATAATTCAATGAATAGCCATGAGGCCCATGAAGTGAATCACTCTGAAAAAACCTTCGAGATGCATTCAGGTCCATAGATTTTTCAGACTACCTCCAGGCCACGAGGGTGTTCTAATGAGCTTGACCTATGGCACAGTACATGGGTTTTCTTTTGGTTGTCACTGTTAAGCAAGGACCAAAGAAGTTACCTGACTGTAGCAAAGTGTGAAGCACAACGTATATCTAAAGCTGTTTTGCCAGGATGCAGCAGCATGACTGGGTTATGTCAGGACCTTGAACCAACCTGAATGGGGATGGGTGTAGAACAATCCTTGTTGCCACGTTGTAGTGTGATGGTGCCATACAAAATTAATGTGTAGCTACACAGGTTTATTTTATCAAAATACTCGCATCCTGCCTTTCCTAGTAGCTCAAGGTTGCATGCTGCACTAGAGATAATGCTCATTTTGCCATGCTCCTTTCCTAGCAGGAGGGATTATGGTAGAGCATGTAGGAAGCTGCAGGTTCAATCCCTAGCATTTCCAGTTAAAAGGATCAAGTAGGTGATAGGAAAGACCTCTGCCTGAGACCCTGGAGAGCAACTGCTAGTCAGAGTACAGAATAGGCTTAGTATAGGGCAGTGGTGGCAAACCTATGGCACGCGTGCCAGAGGTGGCACTCAGAGCCCTCTCTGTGGGCACGCACGCAGTTTGGGCACTCAGTCTCTAAAAGGAAAAAGACGACACAGACTCGAGCCTGGGCTGCTCTCAAACTTACAAAGTATGAGCCAAGGTTAGACAAATCATCAGCATGCATACAAGAGCAAAAATCACATTAATTGTTCAAAAGCATGCCAAATGCAAACTTTTACCTTTCAATAAAAAGTTGTTTGTATAATTGAAAGCTCTGTTATTGTGTTTTTCTTTTAAGACAAAAGATGTTAATGTATGAGTCCTTTTTTCTGAACTAAAACCTCGGTATTCAGGTTAAATTGTCGTGCTGGCACTTTGCGATAAATAAGTGGGTTTGGGGTTGCAGTTTGGGCACTTGGTCTCTAAAAGCTTCGCCATCACTGGTATAGGGGATTCTCACATGTATGGATTTCTAAATTTTTATTTCCAGAACTTGTACCCTTCCTTTCTGCCCTCATCAGGGCCACCTTGGTGGTTAACAGATCTTTAAGAAGCATAATAAAAACACATCTTAAAACCGTTAAAACCAAACAAACCCCACATCTCTGAAACAATTAAAGCCAAGTGAAAACGGTGATGGTCATGGAAAGTGCAGTTAAGTCACAGCTGACTTATGAAGACCCTGTATGGCTTCCAAGGCAAGAGACGTTCAGACGTGGGTTGCCATTGCCTGCCTCTGTGTAGCAACCCTGGACTTCCTTGGTGGTCTCCCATCCAAGAGCTAACCAGGTCTGACCCTGCTTAGCTTCTGAGATCTGATGAGATCGGGCTAGCCTGGGCCTTCCAAGTCAGGGCAAGTTAAAATACAGACATAGAAAGAATAATTAAAAACAGGGCAGGAAGGAGAAGTCCCTGAGGAATGCTGGTTGGAACACAAAAATCTTCACCCATGGAGATTTGGGAGTAAGTGCTCAGAGAGGATGGACGATGAGGGAGGGAGGGAGGGAGGGAGGTCAGCAGGCATGCGATGCCATAGAGTCCACCTTCAGAAGGTGCCATTTCCTATAAGGGGAATGAGCTCTGTAACATCATCATCATCACCATATGGCATTGCATGTAGAATAGCCAGGAGATCCTAATGTTGTCCAGCAGCCACAAGTTCTAGCTTTTTAGTGTTATGCACTACTAGGTGATGAGCTAGACTTGTTTTTAAGGCAAGAAATGTTCCAGAGGTGGTTTGCCATTGCCTGCCTCTGCGTCATGACCCTGGTATTCCTTGGAGGTCGCCCTTCCAAATGCTAGCCAAGACCGACCCTGCTTAGCTTCTGAGATCTGACTGGATCAGGCTACCTGGGCTATCCAGGTCAGAGCATGATCTCTGTAGTCTGGAGACTTCCAAGGCTAGGCCGATCTTGAAAGCTAACCAGGGTCAATCCTGGTTAGTACTCGGATGGGAGACCCCCCCCCCCTCCCAGGGAAGCCCAGGGTCACTGTGCAGAGGCAGGCAAATGGCAAAAACCACCTCTGTTCATCTCTTGCCTTGAAAATCCTACCGGGTCACCCTAAGTCAGCTGCACTCTGATGACATTCCACCACCAGTCTGGAGATGGGTTGTAATCCTTTGCAAACTCCAGGCCCCACATGGGGGCTGGTAACACTAACATACAGCCTTGGTACGTGTGAATGCAAAACCTGAAAAATGCAGCAGTCATTTTGCATGTAATGAAGCCATGTACGTACTAGTACACATGCATGTTGCCCCTGTTCATGCAACATGGTGACCGTGCTAATCAGGAGGACCATGGGTCCGACAAGTTCCTGGAAGACGTGATTGTAACTTCTGCAAAGGACCACCCAGCACTGGGTCGCGTAGAAAGGGATGGAAGCAAAAAGAACTTTGAAACGCACCAACCATGGAGCAAACTTTCCCAGGAAAGGGGTAGGCAGGCTACAGGGAAGTGGCGGATCTATAGCAGCCTTTTGATCCCCCTTTGATATTCCCTCACCTGCCCTCGGCCCTGTTTCTCCTGGCTAGTTTCCATGCTTTCGCCCCAGTCCCTTTCATTTGGTATTTCATCTGACTTAATATTTATAGCCCTCCGTTTCCACACACTTTGGTCTCCAGGCAGCGATCGGCAGTTAAATCACCATCAATAGCCATTTGATCTGTAAGGACACCAAAAAGCGTAGAGGAAAAACTTTAAAAAGCCTCACCAGGGACGGAATTCGGGATGGGTCCATGGCCAGTGCAGGCTACCTAAGCCTTTCACACACACTTTCACACACACACACACTTCCAATCCGCACACATTAAAATCCAGCTGCAAAGTGTGTTGAAGGTGGATTGACAGTGCATAATTTGACCATGTGTGAAAGCTATTTGTTGTTTAAGGCGGGCCAAGCCAAGCTAGTTCTTCCTATCTTGGGGTCTCATTCAACCATTTCCTTGTATCAGGTTATCAGAAAGCAAGATAAATATTTAGGGGGGGAAATTAATTCCAGGATTTTAATATTACTAATCCAAACATACTTGGTGGTGGAAAGTGCAGTCAAGTTGCAGCCATTTTACAGTGAGCCTGTAGGACAGAGTTCTCCAACCTTTACGAGCCTCTGGGCACCTTGGGAATTCTGACCCAAGGGGGTGGGCGCAACCACAAAATGGCCGCCACAGGAGGCGGAGCCAACCACAAAATATCGCAGATTGAGATTCTCCGTAACTCTTAAGAGTCACTCTTCAACAGAAGGTCTGTTTAACAGGATCACTTTTTAAATGAACACATTATTTTAAAGCATTTTCTTACATCCCTGCAGTCACATCATGAACATCCTTGTGCTATGGCTGCAACTGTTGCTGAAAGCAATTTTTCAAAAAAAAAAAACTCTCCACAGCCAATCAGAAGTCCTGCTGGGCAAAACCACCACCTGGCCCCACTCACTTTGGTGTAGTGGTTAGGAGCGCAGACTCTGTCTGGGAGAACCGGGTTTGGTTCCCCACTCCTCCGCATGCAGCTGCTGGAGTGACCTTGGGCCAATCACAAGTTCCTTCAGAGCTGTTCTCTCACAAGCAGTTCTCGAAAGAGCTCTCTCAGCCCCACCTACCCCACAGGGTGTCTGTTGTGGGGAGGGGGAGGGGAAAGGAGACAGTAAGCCACTCTGAGACTCCTTCAGGTAGTGAAAGGTGGGGTATAAATCCAATTTCTTCTTCCTGAGCACCAGGGAAGGAGTCAGTGGGTGCCATGGGGCCCACAGGAACCCTGTTGGGGTCCCCTGCTGTAAGGGTTTGCAAGGCAAGAGGCATTCAGAGATGGTTTGCCATTGCCTGCCTCTGCGTAGTGACCCTGGCCTTCCTTGGTGGTCTCCCATCCAAATAGTAACCACGACCGACCCTGCTTAGTTTCTGAGATCAGGCTAGCTCTGGCCAACGTGGGCTTCACTGCAAAACTTAAATGCCGCCATGTAAGTTAGGTGATCTTGTAAATGAGGCCCATCGCAGCTCCATGGGGCAGTTTAAAGAGGGGAAACAGCATGGGCAGATGCTGCGGCCCTTCTGCCCCCACGCAGCCTGCTCACAAGGAGAGGGAATCGCAGCTGGGTCCAGGAGGCACAAAACTCCCCTCGAGCATCTGAGCTGAAGCCCTTGTGTCGCCTACGGGCAAGTGCAGGAACTTTGCAACCTGAAGGCTGCGGCCCAAGTGTGCTTTCTTTTGACTGCAGGTCTCCAAGAACCCCCCTCCTCCTTCTCCTCCTCTCTCTCCTCTTTTAAAAACAAAAGTCAATGAGAGACAATAAAACAGTGGATTAAGTCTAATTAGTGGGCGAAGGGGATGATGTCACCGCGTCTGCCTGCCCGAGAGCCGCAGAAAGGCAGTAATCCACTTATTACCTTTTACGGCAACCAGATCAGAAGGTACACATCATTACACGGCGCTCGATAAATAAATTGCTCCGCGGAGCCCCTTCGGCCGCAAGCCTCGAGCAGGAGAATGAGCCAAGCAGGGCAGGCTGTTTCCCGGGTGGGCAGGCGGAGGATCAATCTCCACCAGGAAGCCTCCTGAATTGATGCCTGATCTGATCGGAGAGGTGGTGAGAATGGAGCTCGGGGGCCTGCGGCTGCACCGTGACTGGGACGATATATGGCCTTCTTTCCAGGGTCACAAGCTGGGCAGGCAAGGCCCTTTCAGCCACTTCCCGCTTCCGTTCCAATATTCGCTTTGATTGTGAGAAGCAAATCCACAGAGCTTCATTTCCCACAATCTTTTGTTTCCTTACAACGATTTCTTCTCCCCCAAAAGTTAAACTGGATTTTTGTTGGGGGGGGGGGGGGGCGGGGATCCTAATTGCATGTGTGTCAAAGGTGTTTGAACTGCTTGCACCTGTAGAGGAAGAAAGATCTTGGGCCTACTGGGGCGTGGGGGAAGAAGATCATCTCTCTGTTTCGGCAACGATGAAGAAGGCAAATTCAGTGCTAGGAGTTGCTGGGATAGGGAAACCTGGCGCTGCAAAAATTAAGGCTAGGGTATGGCTTCAACTGGCTTTCGAGCAAGGGAAACTTTCGCCTTGCCTTTACCTCGTGTTCTCTCTTCAAAAGGAGAACACTGAGAGGAGGTGTAGAAAAAGGAAATCCAGATGCTTGAGAAGCTGATAACGCTTCATTCTTAGGAAACGGCTAAAACATCCTTAAGCTTAGAAAAAACAGATTGTAGGGGGAGGGGCCATGGATCAGTGGCAGAGCATCTGCTTCGTATGCTGAAGGTTCCAGGTTCGAACCGCAGCAGCTCCAGATAAAAGGATCGGGCCGTAGGCGATGTGAAAGGCCACAGCCTGAGACCCTGGAGAGCGGCTGCCAGTCTGAGTAGGCAATACTGACCCTGATGGACCAATGGTCTGATTCAGTATAAGGCAGCTTCATGTGTTCACATGTATACAGCTATTTGCAGAGAATAGATCAGGAGACCTATTTCTCTTTCGCCCCCATAGTACTAAACAGGGGTCTGTTGGGGCCGGAGCGAGGTGGAGCAGAGCTCCGCCAGCTCAGGAGTGCGCACTAGAGCAGCCACGGCCCGAATCAGATCCTCTGATGGATCTGATGAAGCGGATGGAGGGGAGGGGGGTTGAGGGAGAGACTCCAAACTTACAGGGTAGCTTCTGGAGCCTCTCCCCCAAATACCCACCAAGTTTCAAGAAGATTGGACCAGGGGGGTTAATTTTACGGGCCCCGAAACAGGTTGCCCCCGTTCCCTCCATTGTTCTCTTTGGTGGGGGAAAGCAACATTTTTTTCCCACCATAGAGAACAATGGAGGGGATGGGGCAACCTGTTTGGGGGCCCGTAGAACTGGACCCCGTGGTCCAATCTTCTTGAAACTTGGTAGGTATTTTGGGGAGAGACCCCAGCCACTACCCTGCAAGTTTGAAGCCTCTCCCTCAAACCCCCTCCCCTTCAGCCCCTCATATACCCTATGAGTTTTTGCTATTGACTTCAATGGCCCATAGGGTATAATGGGGCTGAAACTGACATTCAGCTGGTGATGTCAGGGGGTGTGGCATATGCTAATGAGTTATGCTAATATGTATGCTAATGACCACCTGCACCTCTTTTTCTACCAAATGACCCCTGGTACTAAAACTTGAGAGCACCCAATGAAGGTGATGGGGTAGTGGCAGACTGAAGGAAGTCAAGAAGTGTTCCTGCATCTAGCACACAAAGACTGATTTCTGTAACTCATTGCCACAAGATGCAATGATGGCAAGCAGCTTTTTTTTAAAAAAAGGGTTTCTACAGATGTGTGACGGCTTGCCAACTGCTACTAGCCGTGGATGCTAAATGGAGCCTCCATGTTCAGACGCAGCATAGCTCCAGATGGAAATCAGCAAGAGGAGAGAGGCATCGTGCTTCATGCCTCTGAGCTTTCAGAGGCACTGGGCTGGCTGCCCGTGTGTTATTGCTGCAGAGAGACTTTTCTCACAAAGTTGGTTCCTTGGATACGGCTCCTTCCACTAGATTGAAAGATACCATGAACTGCAACCGTCTGTTCCACTTCGCGCTACCCAAAAGGGAACCTCAAGGCTAGGAACTGCATCGGCTGCCCACAGATTCTAGGGCGTTTTTAAAGAGAAAAAAAACGTAGAAAACCATGAACACATAAGACCAATTCCTTGTTCTGCATAGACAGGTGCTGCCCTCCAATGTTCAGTGAAGAGAAAATCAAAAAACTGTGTGCAAGTTTAAGCTCCCCGGAACTCTTACTGGGCTGAGAGCAGATTGGGTAGCACTGCCTTGTGTTGAGAAAAAGCCAGAAACAGAGTCCTTTTCCAACCCTCCTTTTCCCCCTCCTTCTACATTCCTTTTCTGGTCATCCAGCACCAATGGGGCTTAAAAGGAATGTTAAGAGAATGATGCTCTATTCCCTCCAGTGTAGTCACAATTGGGGGATGGAAGACAGCCAGGATTCGGCAGTTCAGAAGAAAGCAACAATTCTAGAGAGTCTATTGGTTCTATGCCCAGAGGCCTATTAAAAACCTTGAGCCGCCCCCCAAATCCCTCATATATTGTGTACGTCAGAGCTAAACTTTTTCCATTTCCAAAATAATTTGAGACAGGTAGCCATGTGGGTCTGTAGTAGCAAGCCCCAGCATTACAGTGGCACTTTAAAGACTAGCAAGGATTTTTTTTTTAAAAAATTCACTTTCAGTCCACTTTCAATGCACTTTGCAACTGGATTTTCCCTGTATAAAATGGCCAAATTCCCTTGCAAATGATCACTTAAAGTGCACTGAAAGTGGACTTAAAGTGCATAACACACTATGACACACATACAGGAATCCACTTTCAAGTGGATTTTGCTGTTTCACTCAGTAAAAGCCAGTTGCAAAGTGACTTGAAAGTGGACTGAAAGCGAGTGATTCCGTGTGCATGAAAGTGCCTTTCGAGATGCCACTGGGGAGTCTTGCTTTGTTTCATTTCCAAATGCAACATCCAATTTCACACCGAACAACAAAGTACCAAAAGACAAGTATCACTACTATTAGCAGTGGCAAGAATAGCGATTGCACAATTTTGGAAAAAGGAGAAAGCTCCTTCTTTGTATTGTTGGCAGAACAAACTTTGGGAATACTTTGTTTATAGTAAAACTACGGAAATAACAATAACGAGTAACACTGATAAATTACAGAAAAGGTTTCAAGAAGTTTGGTTCCCTATTGTATGTTATTTAACTGAATCTAAGGTAATTCCAAAAAAACCCTTTTATGAGAAATTGTTATGTTTTTAAGTATTTTGAAATATTTGAAGATTATAACAAACTGTGTAACGATGACATGATGTTATAGCCAATATGTTGTACTATCCCCTCTTTGGCTAAAGACTACCGTATTTTTCTCTCCATAAGACGCACCTGATCATAAGATGCACCTTGTTTTTACAGGAGGAAAACAGGAAAAAATGAAACAGAAAGAGAGAGAGAGAGAGAGAGAGAGATAAAGGAAGGAAGGAGGAGGAGAGAGAGATAAAGGAAGAAAGAAAGGTGGGGACAGAGAGAGAGACAGAAAGACAGACAGAAAAAAGGAAAGGAAGGAAGGAAGGAAGAAAGATAGAGAAAGGAAAGAAGAGAGACGTCGGCATGCCATGCAAAGCCAGGCCTTTCTGTGCAAAGTAGCCACGAAGCTTAATCTGTGGGTGGGGCTTTCTGCTGCTGGCTGTCTTAAAGGGGAAAAGCACTTAAAGGGAAAGAGTACTTAGCCTGGTGGGGTTTTTCCTGCCGTTTCCCTTTTAAGTCTTAACAGCTCAGGCCCAGCAGGGAGGGGCGGGGAAGGCTGGGATGCCAGCCTGAATGGCGTTCCCCTGCGTTCCTGCTGAAGAAAGAGCCCTGTTACAGGTAAGAAAAGCTCCATATTCGCTCCATAAGACGCACACACTCCCCCCCCCCCACTTTTGGGGGGAGGAAAAGTGCGTCTCATGGAGCGAAAAATACGGTATGTTTATTATGTTGTGTAACTATTTTTTTTGTGGGTGTTATATTTTAAAAATTAACAAATATTATTGGGGAAAAACAAAACAAATGCAACATCCACTTCTGCTTATGGCAAACCAAAGCTCATCCCCAGAACCAGAATTGAGTCTCATTGCCCAAGCAGTGCTAATTGAAACTGACACTTAAAAGCTATCTGTTTATTTCATTCTCTTCCCCCCCCCCCAATTAAAGTTGCATATCAAAAGGTACACAGGTTTATATAAAAGGCTTCCAAGACCAAGGCATATCGGTACAGGAGAGTTACTTTAAGACATTTTTAAATGATTCTTTAGAACATTCTTCAGAAATAAAGACAGTGCAGAACATCATGGGTTTCCTTAGTTATTTCATAACGTGTTCCAAAAGTCACTGCCAACAGTGACAAACAACTCCTTCCTATTATATTTTCTTAAATATCCAGCATCTCACACAAGCAACAGAGAATCCCATTTTTTTGGCATCATTTTCCTTAGAAACAAACACCAAGGGTGGGGAAAAAGGCACAAGAGGACAGCAGACAGCTCCAATGCCCACAGGGACCGGAGCCCAGATCTAACTTCGAGTCAAGGAATCAGGCTCCTCCTCTTGGCTTCCACCTCGCAACAAGACCTCTTTTGCTTGCCAAGTGTTTTGGGGATGTCCTTCAGTTGAAATCTCTGTCTGGCAGCACAACAGGGGCAATCAGCGTCCACACGTAGAGGAGGAGCCCCGCCCAGCTGGACGAGATTTTCACCCAGACTGCAGTCCACGGACTTGTGAGAACTTGGTGATGTTCATCAGGTCTGGGGAGGGAAGAAGAGATACAAACAGGATATGATTTCAGCCCTGACTTGGACAGCCCAGGCAAGCCCAATCTTGTCAGACATCAGAAGCGAAGCAGGGCCAACCCTGGCAAATACTTGGATAGGAGACCTCCAAGGAATACCAGAACCATGATACAGAGGCATGCAATAGAAGAAGAAGAAGAGGAGATTGGATTTATATCCTGCCCTTCACTCATTTAAGAGTCTCAGAGCGGCTTACAAACTCCTTTCCCCTCCCCTCCCCACAACAGACACCCTGTGAAGTAGGTGGGGCTGAGAGAGCTCTTTCCCAAGCTGTCCTTGAGGGAACAGCTGGTACAGAGCTATGGCTTGCCCAAGGTCATCCAGCCAGGTGCAAGGGAAGGAGTGGGGAATCAAACCCGGTTCTTCCAGATTAGAGTCCGCACACTTAACCACTACACCAGACTGGCACAGATAGCAAGCCACCTCTCTGAATGTCCAAGCCCCACTAGGTGTTGCCAGAAGTCAACCATGACTTCCAGGCACACATACAAAATACTCACCAAAAAAAAAGATAGATATGGTTTCCTTTTTTCAAGACAGCCCGACAGCAGCCCTCTTCTGTGTCTATTTATGCCCCATTTTACTCGCCAATGGGAACATTGCTTACAACATTGTTCTTCCCTCCTACTTTTTACCTGAACAACAACCTTGCGAGGGAGGTTAGGCTGAGAGAGACTGATTGGGCCTGAGGTCACCCAGTGACTTACAACAGAGCTCTTCCCTCCTCTGCTCCATCCTAACAATCTTGAGAGGTAGATTGGGCTGAGAGAGGGGGACTTGGCATGAGGTCATCCAGCTGCTTACAACATTGTTCTTCCTTCCTCCACTTTATCCGGATAACCACTTTGTGAGGTAGGTTAGAGTGAGAGAGGGTGATTGATCTGAGGTCACCTAGCAAACTTCCATAACACAAGGAGGGGATCTGAATCTAGGCCTCACTGGATCCTAGCCTGACACTCCAATGACCTAATCATAAGGGGGTCTATAAATGTAAGTGACATCAACATTTAGGATGGACAAAAAAAAAAGTACTTCTTCAGATACTGTATAATTTGTAGGACATCCTGCCACAAAACTACAGCCTCTAGCTCAGATGGCAAAAAGGGCGGTGCGGAGGAACTGCATCAATGCAAAAGATATAATTGCCTACAGCATGTTCCCCAGAACAGGGGCACGTAGTGGAGCTATTCGGACTTACCCTCATCAAGAGGTGAACGGCAGTGTTTCCCACCCAGTGGAGTTTCTGAATCATCTTCAAGGGCAGTCTCCTATATAGCATACTGTTGCAGTCTAGCAGTCCCCTAAGCATGGGTAACAGTGGCCAGGAGGGGGGTGGGGAGGAACCACAATTAAGACTGGCGTAGCCTCTCCCTCGGTTCAGTTCAGACGTCACACAAACCCACAGTTTCACCAAGCTTCAGGTTGTGAGATCATCTGAATCCACTAACAACTGTTAGTTAAGGTTCACCTTACCAAGACCAGGTCAGTTCTATCAACCAACAGTCTTCATGATGATTTCACAGAATGCCTGAATGGAGACATCCTGATTGACACCTGGCTTACTTCCGAGCAGGGATGTCCCACGGCTACAGAGAGAAAGCCCTGAAACCAGCATTTATCAAGGCAAACCAGGATCTGAGCGGCCATCTGCAAGCTGAACCCTAGTCTCAGAAACAGACAAGCCGTGGTTAAAATCAACCCTGATACAGCACGCTCATTTAGGCATCTGCACGCCACTTTTCGCCGAAACTGGAAACTGAAAGCAACTATAATTTAAACAGCTCAAGAGGATATATATGCAGTCCCAATCCCTACAATGGCCCTAAGTCCACTGGACAGCTGGCTCGTAGTCACAGGTCGTCAGCCAAGTTCCCTCGTTGGCTTGCCTCAAAAAGCTTTGCCTCTGGCTACGCCCACACTAAAGTGCCAGCACAGGATTACAGATGAACATCAAGACAAAAGTAATGACTGCTGGGGAAATACACAACTCTGAGGTTTTACAATGAAGAAACTGAAATTGCTCAAGATTTTCTGTTCCTTGCCTCCATCATCAACCAAGAGGGAAGCTGCAACCAAGAAATCAGAAGGAGATTGAGGCTGGGAAGGGCAGCCATGAAGGAGCTAAAAAAGATCCTTAAGTGTAAGGATGTTATCACTGGCAACCGAGATCACGTTAATTCATACTATGAGAATTCATGCTATAGTATCCCTCATTACTACGCGTGGGTGGGAAAGTCGGACAACGAACAAAGCAGACAGGAAGAAAGTAGATTCCTTTGAAATGTGGTGTTGGAGGAGCGTTATATGGATACCATGGATCGCCAAAGAGACAAACAAGCGGGTTCTCGATCAAATCAAGCCCGGACTCTCCCTAGAAGCTAAAATGACTTAACTGAGGCTATCATACTTTGGTCACATCGTGACAAGGCAAGGGTCACTGGAAAGGACAATAGTGCTAGGGAGGGCTATTTTTGGACAGGAACACACAGGAACGGAGTCCCGGCTGGCTCCTGAGTTGGCCACGCCTACAACCAAAACCTCTGGCATGTGTGGCTACAGAGCACGCTGCCCTCCCCATGTTACACACAAGAGGGAAAGGCGGCATGTTAAAATGCCCTGGTTCCCTTGGGTGAGCTGGTGGGAATTTCCTTGTCAATTTCACTCAGGGCCAGTCAGCTGAGAGTGAAATTGACAAGGAAAAGCCTTTTTCTGCCTTCCCTTCCCAGAAGAGGGCAGGCAGGGAACCCAGGCACATTGGAAATGCCTTTCTTTCCCTCCTCGATCTGGGGGAGGGAGAGAAAGGCATTTAACCATCCCCTCTCCCCGCACTTCCCCAGAGAGGCTCAGGGAAGAAAGGGGCATGTGTGCCTGCCTGCCTTTCTTTCCCCAGCCTGTCTGCCCCCTCTCCAGGTGTGAGAAGATCAGGAGGGGAACCCAAACACATTAAAAATGCCTTTCTTTTCCTTTCAGATCCCAGGCACTTCAGCAGCGCCTTTCCCCAGCCGTCTGGTTCGGGGGGGGGGGCGGGTTAGACTAGAAAGGCGATGCTGAAGTGGGGTGGAGAAGCTTCGGGGGGGAGAGAGAAGCTTCCATGCCTGCCCTGTGCTTTCCCAGCCCCCTGCCTAATATGCTAATGAGCTGCGCTGTCAGGGGTGTGGCCTAATATGCTAATGCGTTTCTGCTGTTGGGTGTGGTCTATTATGCTAATGAGTTCCTGCCGGGCTTTTTCTACAAAATATTCCTAGTATTCTGGTACTAGGAATAGCTGAAAACAGCAGGAAAAGAGGAGGTCCCAACGTGAGATGGACGGACCCAACCAAGGAAGCCACAAAGGCCCTCAGACCGCCAGACTTAAGCAAGGCTGTTCATGACAGGATGTTTTGGAGGTCATTCATTCACAGCGTCACTATGGAAGCAACCTGACAGCAATTAACATACACAAACAAGCAGCAGACTCAAAGGTCCAGACTAGCCAAATCTTGTCAGATCTCAGAACCTAAGCAGGGTCAGCCCCGGTTAGTACTCAGATGGGAGACCACCAAGGAAGCCTAGAATGGCTACGCAGAGGACAACAATGGCAAGCCATCTCTGCTCGTTTCTTGCCTTGAAAACCCCAGGAGGTGGAACTTCACGGAGTCGCCGAGAGTCAGTAGTGACTTGATGGCACCCTATCTTTAAACGAGAAGAGGATCGAGAGCTCATCTTGAATGTCCCACAGCTGGCGTTCTTCCCAAACTTTCCTTCCCCGCAATCAGCATCACCTTGCTCCCTTGGGCACGGTCCGAGGAACAGATGTTCACACCAAGAGCCACTGTAGTTTTATAAGCACAGCGGCTAAGAAAACGAGCTGCAATCTGGGAACCACCTGGGGATTGTGACAAGGACTTGACGGGCTTTGTTTTGGGCTCATGCGCTCCCTTCCCTTCTTCTCCAAGAGCTCAAGGACTTCCTGGCACGAACCCCAGTTTGTTGTCAAGACCTGCATGTGGAGTTCGCCAAATGGTATTTCCTTCTTTCTCACAAACTGGGATTCTAAACCTGGTTCCTGGGAAAAGAACAAATTCCCATTGAGGTGAGTGCATCGAGATGTCACAACAAAAAGGTGTCAGGCTGAAGACTTCCCAAATCTCTGAGCAGCATGCAAGGGGAGGGTGGAAGCCAAAGAGAACCATGGTTGAGCATGCCACAAACACCAGTTCCCTTTATTGCTCAGTTATTTTTGTCCGAGCAATATTTACAGGTAGATTTTTTTTTGGCACTTCCTCACAAGTAATCCAACATACAGAGGCCGTGAAGTACCTACACACTGGCATCTCCCAAGTTTTCCCAGTTAATTCAATTGTTTATTTTTATGAATAGGATTATCATCGGAAGAGAGAGCAAAGCGGCCTCAGCCGTTCTAGCCAAGATGCATTCTCACACTTTCCCTTCCTGCCCCCTTTGGCAACCACCCGCTCTGTGGGAATCTGTCCATAGATGGCCAACCTTCCCCTGTGCTGGCTGCCTCTATTCTAGCCATTCAAAGCCTGGCATGGGAGGGGAGGGAGCAAAACAGTTTAAGCTTGTGGCTCCAAACCAACAGCACACTAGAGCGAGCTGCCAGTTTCCCATGCGCTGCCAAGCTCGCTAAGAGACAAGAGCAAACGCTTTGTGGCTCTGGTACATTTGCAGGTAGGAATGCGACAGCAAAGTCATGCGCTATAAATAGCCAGGTGCTCGCAGCAATGGGAAAGGCCTGGCTACAGCCAAGGGTGCAGACGTATCAGGACCCAGGCAGGTAGTTCTGGCTTTGAAACACCCAAACTAAGCCCCTCTGGAGCTGCTTGGGAGGAAATGTCCTTGAGCACTGCGAGCCCTCTGCCCTCAGATGAAGTGAGTTCATCTGAGGAGATGGCCTTTCGCTCTCCTCTTCAAAGCACAGCCGAGCAGAACTGCGGCTCCACGCTCGTTGCCTAGGCAACAGCAGAGGGTAAAGCCGAACACCGCAAGCCTAAAAAAAGGACTCGCTCAGTATGCAGCGTGCACCTGGGAAAGTTTAGGGGGCACATTGCACAGGACCCCACCATGATTATTAGAAGTATCTGACTAGGAGTGGGGGAAAGAGCATGGGTTCGAATCTCCCCATCATTATGACAAGTGTCTGCCTAGGACTGGGATGGGGGGGGGGGGGAGGAACAGCAAGGACTCAAATCCTACTCTTACCACGGAAGCTTGTGGGATGACTTTGGGTCAGCCACAGTGGTCTCTCTCTCTCTCTCAGCTGAGCCTACCTCACAGGGCAGCTGTGTGGATTAAAATGGAGTGGAGGGACCGTGCCCAGGTGTTCCGATCTCCTAGGGAGAAGGGCAGCATAAAAATGCAACGATACACAGAACGCTTTCTCCTCAGCTGCTGTCGGGACCAAACTGACAATGCAGTTTTTACCCAGGGAGACATTTTGTCCTTAATAATCTCTTAGTGCATGACAGAAATGTGGCCTGGCTAGGAAAAATCACGGCCTCACAAGAAGCTCTCTCGGTTCCTTAAATCAAAACAACAATCATATGGTGGGGAGATAAAGAGCCTTATGGGGGTAACAGAACCTGCCGCTTCAATAGGGGTGACACTGAAATAACCTTCCCTGGTTCTCTAGCCCCCAAACAGTGATCACTCCCAGGGCAAAGAAGATGGCCACACACTGGTTACTCCTGAAGACACCAAATTAGACTTCTCTGCAACCGTCAAGAGGGACAGACAGGATGTTCCCCACAGGGACGTGAATTTCTGTTTCCACACCATTTGTACCCCACCTGCTCAGAAACGCTCCAGACAGCTACCAGAAATCCAATACCCATAGTAAAACAATCCAAACCACTCAAATTGTTTTTTAAAAGTTCCAAACCACAACCCCCACCAGAACAGAGTCACAAAAAACAGTGTTTCCCCCTCCCTCTCCAAAAAAAAAAAAAAAGCCAACACTAGTGGATTGCAAAACAAAACAAATCCCTTTTTCTATTAACAGACAATCCTTGGGAAAAGGAAATGTCTTTCTGGGGGCGGGCGGGTGGAGAGTCAGTAGAACCAGGAGGATATGGCCAGCCTAGTCTACTGGTTTCCAAAGTACCAAGTTTGAGGTGCAGAAAGGCTGGATGAGGGCCAGTAAACTTCAGCATAATCCTGCTACAACGGATGTGTTGCCAGTTGATAAAAGGGCCCGTATCAGGAAGCTGCTCGGCCAGTTTTGGGCAGAACTGGATTCCCCAAGAGGGAACAGGCTTGTAGCCTGGAGGTGCGATGTGACCAGAGCCCGTGGACGGATGTTTGAGGCTCACGTACAGCACACACAGCACCTCTGACCAACTCAGGCTGGGCTTCCCCTTCAGAAAAATAATTTTGCATTCGTTATCCATGCACAAGTCATAACAGGGTTAGAGGACACCTACGAAGATGGTTTGGAAGCTTCAGCTAACTCCAAGTGGGATGGCAATACTGCCGGAAGGTGTTGATAAGAAATGCATCGTTCTTGGATGAACTCCACTGGCTGCCTGTTCTTTTCAAGGCCTAATTTAAAGTCCTGGTGCTTATGCTTAAAGCCCTAAAGCAGCCTAATAACCTTATAAGAAGGGCCTACTCCCACCAGAGCCTGCCCAGAAATTAAGAACAGCATCAGAGCTCTGGATCTCCCAAGAGAAGCAGGGCCTTCTCCAAATTGGCACCTACTTTATGCAACATTCTCCTCACAATCACCTGCCGGGAGCCAACAGGATCAGTTTCCCTCATCTACACCCCACCTTTTCCTCCAACAGGGATTCAAAGCAGTTTACATCATTCTCTTCTCCTCCGCTTTATCAAGACAACATCCCTGTGAGGTAGGTCAGGCTAGCCCCAAGCAATGCTCCCTCTAAGCTGTTGAGTCTTGTGAGCAAAAATTCTACTTTGTGAGCTATTGGCATTAAAGTTGTGAGTGAGCCATTTGGCTACTGCGTAAGTTATATTGCTCTGGAGCCATCCTTCCTGAGCTAAGACAAAAATGTGTGAGCTGGAGGCTAAAAAACGGTGAGCTAGCTCACACTAACTCAGCTTAGAGGGAACACTGGCCCCAAGTCACCAGGCAAATTCCACGGAACTCCAGCACAGGTCTCCCAGATCCCAGTCTGACCCTCTTGCCCATTACACTACACTGGGTCTAGATGGACTGCGTATGACATTTTCACTTTTAGATTAAATGTGCATTTTTAAAGTTTTTGCTGCTGTCTTAGTTTTATGGCACTACATTATTGTTTATTATTATCTGCAAGAAAATAATTAGATTCGTTTACCACCCCGGTAACATATGGAGATGGTATACAGATACACGGATATACAAAGGAATGCAGAGTTTTAGAACACTGTTCAGGAGGGATTTAAGCCGTTCCTAGCCGGATACATAAAGAATGCAAACCCGGGGCACAGGCAGCCGTGATAAAATATTAAACCAAGATCTGTGCTGAAGTTTTACAAAATAACCTCTCCTCCCTCATACTGAGTTACCAACTGCTGTTTCTAGTTCCTACTTCCTAAGCAAGGATGGATTTCAAGAACATTCATGTCGGATCAGTCTCTTCCCCCACAACACACACTGAACGGGCAGAAAAGTCAGATCTCCAAAGTCCCCCCTCCTTGATCAACAAAAGCCAGATTGGTTCCTTCCCAATACTATCCCCCCCGCACCATGGTTGCTTCTTGGCCCAGACTGCCTGTATGTTTCCCATAATGGGGCAAACTGAAATCTAACATTATTAAAATAACCACCAATAAGCACGTCCTACCCCAGCCGTTACTGGCATAAGTTGGTCTCCCAACCTCCAGGTCAGGTTCGGAGATCTCCTGGAAGTACAGCCATCTCCAGACCACAGAGATCAATTCCCCCATACAAAATGGCTGCTTTAGAGTGTCGATTCTACGCATTATACCCTGCTGAGTCGCCTCCCCAAACCCCGCCCTCCCAACACTCCGCCCCCAAATCTCCAGGAATTTCCCAGGCGCAAAGCTCATGTTCTGGACTCAGGAGACCACCTGACCGTAGGACTGCAGCATGAAGCCTCCTCTCTTTACACAACAGAATTCTTACGCCGTATCCTAGGCCCGGATCCCTTCCCATCGTCTTGGACTGTCCAGCTGCAGTTCCTTCACAGCTTGCAGTGGCCAAACACACCTGTACCAGTTGGTGAGGGTCATCATGATGTAGAGGGAGGCCAAAAGGAGGCAGATGTGGAAGAAGGAGTAGTTGTAAGACACGCTGTCCTCCTCGTTGTCATAAGCCCGGTGGACCCCGTCCTCCAAGGCTGGGGTGTTCCCGCTCAGCATCGCCGGGCTTTCCTCTGTCAGCATCATCTTGTTCACCTGCGCGTGATCGGAGGACCGGATGCTGGCGGCAAACAGAGAGATGTTACATCCACACACCTTTATCTTGTATATGTTTCCCCCCCACTTGTCCTGTAATATTAAAACCCAGCACATTTTATTCACCAGGATTCCTGAGAGATTCTTGGGGCAGGTAACTCTCAGGTGGATAGCTGGACTAGTAGTAGAACAAAGTCCAAGTCCAGTAGCATCTTAAAGACCAATGAAGTTTTCTAGGGTATTTAACTCATGGAAGCTTATGCCTGCCCTGCCCTGGCTAGCCCAGGCTAGCCCGATCTCTTGGAAGCTAAGCGGGCTTGACCCTGGGGACCACCAGAGAATAAAGGTAAATGTTTCCCTTGCTTGAAAGCCAGTTGAATTCGACTCTAGGGGGTGGTGCTCATCTCCGTTTCCAAGCCGAAGAGCCAGCGCTGTCCAAAGACTTATCTGTGGTCATGTGGCCAGCATGACTAAACGCCGAGGCGCCCTGAACACTGTTACCTTCCCACCAGTGCAGTACCTATTTATCTACTTGCAATTTCTTGCTTTCGAAGTGCTAGGTTGGCAGGAGCTGGGGCCAGAGACAGGAGCTCACTCCGTCACGCGGCACTCAGGTCTCAAACTGCCGAGCTACCGACCTTCCGGTCTGCAGCTCAGCGTCTTAACCTCTGAGCCATCATGGCCCCTCACCAAAGGATACCAGGGTCATAGTGAGGATGCAGACAATGGCAAACCACCTCTGAACATCTCGTCTTGAAAACCCTACGGGGTAGCCATAAGTCAGCTGGGACTTGTGGGCACTTCCCCTCCACCACCATTTAACTCATAGAAGTTTATACCTGGGGGGGGGGGGATTGCTAACTTGTAAGATGTTACTGGACTTGAGTATTGTCCTTCTTGGGGTGGAGATTTCTTTCTTAAATGCTACACAGGGCTGGGGGTATGGAATGGTATAGCATAGCCCAATCTCGTCAGATCTGGGAAGCAAAGTGGGGTTGGTACCAATGTTCCCTCTAAGGTGACTTAGTGTGAGCCAGCTCACAGATTTTTAGCCTCTGGCTCACAATTTTTTTCCTCTTAGCTCAGGAAGGAGGGCTCCAGAGCAAACTAATTTATGCAGCAGCCAAATAGCTCGCTCGCAACTTTAATGCCAGTCATTCAGAAAGTAGAATTTTTGCTCACAGGACTCCACAGCTTAGAGGGAGCATTGATTGCTACCTGGATAAAGGGCTGCGAAGGAAGGCTCTGTGAAGGAAGACAACGGCAAACTCCCTCCACTTCTCACTTGCCTTGAAAGCCCCTTACTGTGGCCACCATAAGCCACTTGTGACTTGATGGCACATACACACACAGGGGTCATTTCGTAGAAAAAGAGGTGTAGGTGCTCATTTGCATAACTCATTTGCATATGCCACACCCCCTAACATACCGGACGTGTGTGTGAAGGCAACACACAACCCCTCAGGCTCCACTCCACAGGTGAGTGAAACTGACCTGCTCTTCCTCCGTTCCCTTCCCCATCCAATACTTTGTGCAATAAAAATAAGCGTAAAGAACACACCCTCATTCTCTTCCTGCTCCCTTGAAACCACCAAGTTTCAAGTAGACTTGAGATACCCAGGACATGTGCACCACCCATCCCTTCCCCTTCCCCTCCCCACAACAAGACACCCTGTGAGGTAGGTGGGGCTGAGAGAGGTCTTTTGAGAACTGCTCATGAGAGAACAGCTCTGAGAGAACTTGTGACTGGCCCAAGGTCACACCAGCAGCTGCATGTGGAGGAGTGGGGAATCAAACCCAGATTAGAGTCCAACTCCTGACCACTACACCAAACTGATGGGGTGGAAGCTGCTGAAGGGTTGGTGAAATTTCTCCAGTACTTATGTGCCATGTGCCCAGATAAAGAATGGTATATTTAGAAAATTTCTATGCCACCTTGAGCAAGTCTCTGGAAAAGCAGCACACAGTCATGAAAGGAACAATGATAAAATTTATCAATATTAAAACAAAACATTAAAAACAATAAAGACCCTAGCAGGGCTTTCCCCGGGGCGCTGCGCCTCTGCACTGCTCGGGGAAGCCGAGGAGGGGGCGGGGCTTGGTCATGTGCCCGCCCCCTGGGCTACTCACTCCCGGAGCTGTGCTTTTGGGTGCTCCCGCTCCAACGGACCCCTGTTAAAAAACCATGCGCACAGCTTTGCCTTAGACAGTTTTTGTACAGAGTAGCATTCAGTCACTAGCTGCAGCCTGATGTGGTAACAGCCTCCATTCCGGCTGACCATCTCAGGGAGAACTAAGCCAAAGCCCCACTGACAAAAATGGAACGAAGGTTGTCCATCTCCAGGAAAGAGCTGGAGATCTCCTGGAATGATAAACTGATCTCCAGACTACACAGATCAATTCCCTTGGAGAAAATGGCAGCTTTGGAGGGTGGACTCTACAGCAGTCATAACCCACTGAGGTCCATCCCAAGCTCTGGCCCCAAGTCTCCAAGAATCTCACAACCCAGAGCTGGCCACCATACATGGAACCAAAGTACAGAGTTTGAAGCTGAAGTGCCACTGGAAACAGAAAAGCTGCGCGGCGTCTTAAACCCAGCCATTTTTTTTCTTAAACTGCCCCCCTTTAAGCCACGCTGTATTCGTTTTCTTGAAAACGTGTGACTTATTTTTAAAAATTAAAGGGAAAACAATCCTTGGGGAGGAATTTACATATCATTACCACCAGAGGGAGAGTGGAAGCTATCCTGAGATCACTCGGCACCTCCTGTGGAGACAGCACAGCGGGCTCCCCTGTTCCCTCGCACAGGAACACTTTCAACATTGCCTCTTATTTTCTCCCAGCATTCACTGCGGCCTTCAAAAGGAGAGGGGCCAAGCCATGCCCCCTGCTGTGGAACTATTATCAGCAATAAGCCGAACAGGAGGTACAGCTTGGATGGGTCCTTGTCACAGCTGCGTTCCAGAAAGCCATGAAGGGCGCTCAGCCTTTGCGGGAGCAGCTTTTTAAAAGCAGCTCTCTCACATGGCTGCAGTCATGCTTAAAAACAGCCAAGCTGCTTTGGAGAATCAGACCACTCGTCCAGCGTGTCTTGTCTACTCGACCGGCAGTGGCTCTCCAGGACCTCAGGCCAAGAAAGGTCCTTCCCAGTCCTGCCTGCATAAGATACTCTAACTGGGGATCCCATGCAAATGGCACGTGGGACGTTCTGCTTGTAAAGTGTATGTGCTGCTGAAGAGCCAGCACCTCTTCCCAGAAACTCTCCACATATGGAGCACCTTCCCTGTGAGGAAAGGCTGAAGAGACTGAGACTTTTCAGTTTAGAAAAGAGGAGCCTAAGGGGGGGACACGTCAGAGGTTGATAAAATTATGCCCGGGGTGGAGAGAGTTGACGACTCCCAAAATACTAGGACTCGAGGGCATCCAACGAAGGTGATGGACAGTAGATACAGGATGGAAAAAAGGGAAATGCCTCTTTGCACAGCGAGTGATTAAAATGTGGAATTTGCCGTCAGAGGATGTAGTGATGGGCCACAGGAATAGACAGCTTTAAAAGGAGATTAGACCGATTCACGGAGGAGGGGTCTGTCAGTGGCTAATAACCACAGTGACTAAGGCTGCGGTCACACGGCCCTTTAATGCGGGAGGAAGGGCTGTTTCCTCCTGCATTTAAAGGGACCATCTACAAAGGCTGGGGCTAGTCCCGTGCCGAAGCGGGCTCAAATGAGGGTTCCTACCGCATTTTCCGACCCCGGGAAAATCAACAGTTTTTCCGGGAGTCGCGCGAGGAACCCGCATTTAAGCTATCTGGACAGCCCTCTCTCACAATCATTGCGAGAGCAGGGCTGTCCAGATGGTCCCGTCGGCCATTTTTTCCCCCTTTACACATGGGCGCTTGTGCGCTTGGTCAATCAAGCGCCCCAGTGTAAAAAGGGGGGGGGGAACCCAAACTTACCAGGCGGCTGGCGGGTCCTTTGCTGCTGCTTCCGCCGCCACCACCTTCCCACTTCTACCGCCGCTGCCGCCGCCGCTTCTTCCCCCGCCGCCGCAGCCAGTTCTTCTGCCGCCGCCGCCTTCCCAGCTTCTGCCGCCTCTTTCGCGGCTTCTGCTGCCGCCACTTCTACCCCCGCTGCTCTGCTGCCCCCGCCGGTCTCCGCAGGGGTTGGGATGTGTAGACATCCCAACCTGAGGTAAAAAAATGCGGCCCCTTTAATCCGGGAGGGCTCCCGGATTTAAAGGGGCCGTGTGACCGCAGCCAAAATAGAACCTGCACGTTCAGAACCTCTGAACAGCAAAGCCAAGATGGAATGTGAGAGAAAGGCCTCGGCCTCTCTGCCCTGTTTGTTGAACCTCCAGAGGAACTGGTTGGCCATTGTGTGAGACGGGATGCTGGACTAGATCGACCACTGGTCTGATACAGCAGGGCTCTTGTGATGCTCTTATTATTTACTCTTTGACCTGGCTTGCTCAAGATAACCTACTCAAGCTGGAAGTGGCCCATACAGGGCTTCAGGCTGAGAGGGTCTTACCCATCGCCTGCGACCAGATATCCATGTGGACAGTTCAGGGACTGAACTTGGGACACTCAGCATGCAAAACAAGTGCCTCTACAACCGAGCCCCAGCCCTTCCCCAAGCGTAGTTTAGGTTTGACATTCCACAGCATGGAAGCAGTTCAGGAGAACAGAGATCCTCACCTTATGAAGAGCGTGCACAGGACAAATATCACCAATCCCACAATGCTTGGAGCATCCCACCACTGTGTCATCTGCCCACCGTCTGACACAGCTGTTGTGCTGCTGTTCTCCACTCGTACCAGAAGGGTTGGGTTACAGTATTTGTCTACAAGGAACAAGACCGAGAAATCAAAAAACGATTACACCTGAAGAACCAACAGCCATGTCCCCGCCCAGAGTCCTGCAAGCAGTCGGGTTCATTTTTTATTTCCTCCTCCTCTTCCTTCCAAGAGCTCAAAACTGTATAAACAGTGGGGCAGGCCGTGGCTCCATGGATCAGAGAGCCAGTCTGGTGTGATGGTTAGGAGCGTGGACTGGGAGCGCCCGGTTTGATTCCCCGCTCCTTCACATGAAGCTGCTGGTGTGACCTTGGGTCAGTCATGCCTCTCTCAGAGCTGTTCTCCCAGGAGCAGTCCTTGAAAGAGCTCACTCAGCCCCACCTAGCTCATAGGGTGTCTGTTGTGGAGAGGGGAAGGGGGAGGAGATTGTCGGAGATTGTAAGCCGCTCTGAGACTCCTTCGGGTAGTGAAGGGCTGGGTATAAATCCAATCTCTTCTTCTTCTCAAAAGGGAAACGCATCTGCTTTGCTCACAGAAAGTCCCAGGTTCAATCCCCACCATCTCCAAGTGCCGGATCTCAAGTTTCAAGTGCTGAGGAAGACCATCCTTTGCCCAAAATTTTAGCAAAATGCAGTAGACAGGAAGTACAACCAAGCCCAGAGATGCCAGCAGCACACCAGCCACATCCAAACAGGAAGGAAACAAAACGCCCCCAAAAAGGAGCCTGGAAGAACGGGTGAAAATGCCATCATGTCCCCAAGTGGACTGCCAAGAGTTCTACAACAAATGTACACACAGTGATGGAGAACTGAGTTCACTATTCAGCAGGGGATCCTAGGACTGTGGAGATCCGGAATCGCATCTCCGCTGTTCCCTGAAGTTTATCAGAGGAGGGGAGGATAGGGGACGATCTCTGCTGTAGAAGCATAATTTTTTAAAAATAAAAGTAACTGGCCTGGATAGCCCAGTCTAGCCCAGGGAAGCCCTCAAGGGGGAGAACATACTGGAAGCAAGGTGCTGAAAAAAAAGCCCTGCCCACTAAGGCTTGGTGGCTTTGGAGTTTGGCCACTGCCTCCAAACGCGGCCCCTGCAGATACAAAGGAACGAAGAAAAAGATCCTGAAGGGCAGGTGGACAGGAACTTACTTGGCACATTGGCCAGGGCTGACCAGGTGACGAACATGGTGTAGAGGGTGATGACGGAAGCCTGCAGCAGGCCGGAGTGGGGCTGAGCATCCTGTGGAGAAGAGGGGGTCCCGTTAGAACCCTGGACCAGCCCCAACACAGTTCGACATCCTGCTTAGAGGGGAACACTGAGCTCAACTAGCGACGGAGCCCGTTTTGAGGAAAATCCCACTCTGCTTTTCCTTTTGTCCACAGACTCCAGGAACATCAAACGGTGCGCAGTGTGGCGACAGTCAACCCTGCCCTGGGCTGCCCATCTGTACGGAAGTTACCTCAGCATGTCTAGAGTTGCCATTCCCCTGGTGGCGCTGGGGAAAACCCTGATTTTTAGGACTTCAACCTGCTGCCAGCTGGCCGGCTGGGGGGGGGGGGGGAAGCCCCACCCCCAAACAGGGATGTTGTCATGCGACGTCCCCAACATGATGGCATCACCCGGAAGTGACATCATCATGCCAGGGACATCATGCAGGGATGCTCTGTATTTGGGCAAACTCTATGGTTTTGAGGTCGAAAAGGCCACAGAGTCTGCCCAAATACAAGAGCCCCACATGACATCCCAGAACGCCCCCCCCCTCAAGTCCCCTGCTCCAGCCAAGGTAAGACCAGGCAACACTAAGCATGTCCCTGGCTTTTGGACAGAACTCTATCATTAACCATAGAGTTTTACCCAAAGGCCAGAGCATCCCTGGCAACACACTGACATCACTTCCAGGAACACTTCCAGAATCACTTCCAGGAATCACAACAGCAAGCTTGACTGACCCTTGTTCTATCATCCAGGCATGTGGGACCCATCAAGCCACGTCCGAACACTGGTCTGCCAAGGTGAATGCTGTCTGTTCTGATTGGCAACTGCTCCCCAGGTCTCTGTCTTTCACATCGTGTATGACCTGAAGTGGGGACGCCAGGGATCGAACTCAGGGCCTTCGGCGTGCCGAGCGAATGCCTTATCCCTGAGCCACAGCCCCTCAGCTGGAAGGGAAAGCTGCTCAAGGCCTCATCTAGGGCCCCTGCTGAGAAGCAGCCTGCCTCAGTAGCCAGAGGAGACAAGAAGCTGTGTGTTGCCTACATGGGCTATTTAGGGTTGTAGACCTGAAGCAGTATCTGGAGGGCTGTGAAGCATCGGCACCCAAAGCAGCCACATAGTATGACTCACTTCCACTCTCGCCAGGACCTGACCACGTGCTTCAAAAGCCAGAGTCTTCCAAAGCCAGCTGGCAGCCTTACACACACAGCTCCAAAGATCTACACAGCCTTTACTGGCAAATTACTCCGGCCATGTGATGAATGAATCGCCACGGTTGGTAACTAGCACTGTTACCCACTGCAGTTTGAGATGACCCCTTTTTTCAGGAGACTTCCCTCTTTTTCAAGTCCCATCCAGTACGTTAGCCACAACTCGATGGCACTTTCCACCCCCAATAAACTGCCTGAGAAGTAGGGTTGCCAGCCTCCAGGTGGGGCCTGGGGATCTCCTGCGTTTACAACTGATCTCCAGCTGACAGAGATCAGCTCCCGTGGAGAAAATGGCTGCTTTGAAGGGTGGACTCTATGACACTGTACCATGCTAAGTCTCCTCCCCTCCCCAAACCTCTCCTGGATCCACCCCCAAAGTCCCCAGGTATTTTCCAACCCAGACTTGGCAACCCTACTGAGAAGCCAAGCAACCGTGTTACCAGAAAACACCATCATTCCCATCATAAAACTACAGCCATTAGAGGCTGAACGCATCTGTGTACCTCAACGGTCTCACAGTACTCCTCCTCTATAGTTGCACAACAGTAGCAGCTCTGACCTCTGGTTAAGACCAGGGCTCATTTTGTGGCAGGAGCTCCTCTGCATATTAGGCCACACACCCCTGATGTAGCCAGTCCTCCAAGAGCTTACAGTAGCCCCTGTAAGAAGAGCTCTGTAAGCTCTTGGAGGATTGGCTACATTAGGGGTGTGTGGCCTAATATGCAGAGGAGTTCCTGCTACGAAACGAGCCCTGGTTAAGACCACCAACAGGCGGGTCCATCCCTAGACATTTCAGAGATCAAGACAGGAGAGAGAGTCCTCCAACATTCCTTCCGCCACAGAACAAAGAGACCACTCGAAAGAGAGAAGCTCAAGCGGTCAAAACTCCCAAAAGGCAACTGAATGTCAACAGTCCACCTGACAATAGGACAGGATCCCAGCGGTCCCTCACCTGGATCTTGGGCAAGATGGACAGCACAGAGACCACCACGCAGAAGATGAGGTTGAGGCTGATTAGAACCTTGTTTTCCGTACAGCCATCTGGCTTTGTGTAATACACGTAGAGGAGAACAACAGCTGCGATGGAGACAGCGTAGAAGAGGAAGGTGAAGAAGAAGAGGGCTGGTAAAGAGAGAGAGAGATTGGCAGTTAAAGAAAAGTCTCCGCAGAGTGTCTAAAAACCCAGGGTTAACAGCCAAGGACAGTTCTCATGGTGGTCCGTGCCACAAACCCACCCTGGGTCTGCTTCTTCTTACAGGTGTATTGCAGGTCTTACATGCACGCAAAGGCAGGTTCCCTCTTTGTGTGCTACCACTGCAAGTTATAAAAACGCAGCCTGTGCCATAACCAGTGTCTTCGGGTACCCTCGTAAGGCTGCCTCTGAGCAAGGACAAAGGGCAGAGCTTTCCAATTACTTTAGCCCCCCCCCCCCCGGTGCATGTGTGTTCTTAGCATGGGTGAGTGGTCTAGACATGTGGATAGGATCCTGGCTCGTAGCTATGGTGGGACTACTGGGGGCTCTGCCCCCTTTCTTAAAGGCTCCCCCCGCCCACGTCTTCCAAAAAGCATTTAAAGGGATCCTTTAATTGCTTTTAAGAAGAAGTGGGGGTGGCACACGCCCCTCTCCCTCCCCTCCTGCAAGAGTTAAAGGGCCCTTCAGCTGATCAGCGGGGAGCACATGGCCTGCCGATCAGCTGGACGGCCCTTTAAATTTCACAGGAGGGGAGGGAGAGGGGCGCATACCACCACCCCTTCATTATGGCAAACAACGGAAGCCCCACCAGAAAAAAAAAATTGCCCCACAAGCCACAAAATCCTGGCTATGGGCCTGATAGGATCTGAATCATGGTCTACTTTCTTAGCCAGGAAAGAAGCTTTGTTACTAAAAATTAAGCTAGAGGGTATGCATGTAAAATAGCTGTCATGTCTAGAGGTCACAGATCTAATGAGAAAAAAAATTAAGTCTAGCAAAGCTACAATATAAGACAGTTACCTCTGGGAGAGTACACCCCCCCCCCTCCAAGAACCCCTCCTGCCCTAGCGCAGAGGAGCCTGGGTGACAGTGTATGGTCTCAGCATCTGGGCAAAGTGTCTGAACCAAGAACAAAGGAATATTCCACCTTTTAAACCTTCCTGCCTCCTTTGGCAGCAGTCCTCCCCAATCCAGATTTAGGGCTCTTGCCCCTCGTGGGAAATACCCCCAAACTCTTCTCCAATCAGGTTACACATCATGCAAGCCACACCTCCACACCCCCAGACCATGTTTTAGAGCATCTTCCATCCTCCTCCCCGGCAGGCAAGGAAATGGTTACCTCCCAGCTGAAACCCACCTTCCGCCTCTCCATCCTTCTGGCACATTTCATTGCCATGTGGGAGGGATTCTAGTGTCCCGGCCCCACTGCTGGACCTCCTGAGGGCACCTGGTGTTTTTGGCCACTGTGTGACACAAGAGTGTTGGACTGGAGGGGCCGCTGGCCTGATCCAACGTTGGCTTCTCTGATGCTCTTATGTCCCTTGTGAAAATCAACCACTGTCATGGTCTCAGGGATTCCCACCCAGTATCCCTGAATTCACAGCAGTCCCCTTCTCCATTTTATTCTCACAAGCATCCTGCGAGGTAGGTTACACGGAGAGTGACAGCAACCCGCCAGGTAAGCTTCATGGTGTAGGAGAAGTTTAAACCAGGTTTCCCTGGTCCCATTTTACCACGACACTATGCTGCCTTCCCCTGATCATCTTAGCTGTTTAACAGAAGCAGCAGCGGATCTGCTACGTAAGGAGACCCAGTGTGTAGTGCTTAGAGGGTCAGACTAGGAGTGCCGGGTTTGAATCACACCCCTGTAGGGCTGCCAAGTCCCCCGGTAGGGCGGGGGAAACACCGATTTTTCAGGCTTCCCCCCCGCTTTTTCAAAACTGGCCACCAGGGGGAGGCAATGGCTGCCAACAGGAGGGGAACGTCGGAGCCTGCCGGGCCCTCTCCCTTCCAGGCCTCTTAAAGGGAAATGTCTGAAGAGCCTGCAGTGAAAAGCCTCACCAGACATTTCCCCTTTAAGAGTTAGCAAGAGAGCCCCGCCCAGAGATTAACGAGGGACTAAGCTCTTACTGAAGGGCCTGCTTTTGCATGCGGCTGGTGTAAGATTGAAAGGTTGCTGCTGCTGGGCCTGGGGTAAGTCCATCTGCCAGCTCTTTTCCTTCTCTCTCTCTCCCCCTCCCCCTTTCTTTCTTTTTTCTGTCTCTCTCTCTGTCCCCATCCAGCAGAGGTCTATCAGTGGCTATTATTAGCCACAAGGTCTAAATGGAAGTAAGTGCCTGTGCCAGCTCTTTTCCTTCTCTCTCTCTCCTTCTTTCTTTTTTCTGTCTGTCTGTCTGTCTGTCTCTCTCTCTCTGTCCCCATCCAGCAGAGGTCTGTCAGTGGCTATTATTAGCCACAAGGTCTAAATGGAACACTTTGTCTGGGGCAGTGATGCTCTGTATTCTTGGTGCTTGGGGGGGCAACAGTGGGAGGGCTTCTGGAGTTCTGGCCCCGCTGCTGGACCTCCTGAGGGCACCTGGTATTTTTGGCCACTGTTGTGACACAGAGTGTTGTACTGGATGGGCTGTACTGGATGGGCCGATCCACTGTGGCTTCTCTCCTGTTCTTATGATATGAAAATCATATTCTGCCGAGATGAGGAAGGATTCAGTAGGGCCGTTGCTCAGTGATAGAGCATCCGCTTGACATGCAGGAGGTATCAGCCTCTTCAGCTAAAAAAGGATCAGGTAATAGGTGATATTAAAGATCTCAGCCTGAGACCCTGGAGAGCCACTACCAGTCTGAGTAGTCAGTACTGACCTTGATGGACCAATGGCCTGATTCAGTATTAGGAAACTTCATGAGTTCATGTGGAAGCAACATCACAGGATGTGACTTCACAAAATGATGTCACTTCCTTTCTCCTGGCTCCACCCCCAAAGTCTCCTGGCTCCACCCCCAAAGTCCCCAGATATTTCCCAAGTTGGACTTGGCAGCCCTACACCCCTGCCATGGAAGTTTGTCAGCTGACCTTGGGCCAGCCACTTGCTCCGAGACATCTTCTGAGGCCCTGCTTTGGTTGCCCCGCCATCTGAGACTAGATGGCTGGTGACCCAAGAAAGGGTTTTCTCGGTGGCAGCACCAAAACTTGGGAACTGCCCCCCCACCCCAAGGGAGATTTATCTGTCTCCCTCTATTGGTATCTTCTGCCAGCAGGCAAAGACTGTTTTGTTTCTTTTGGCATACCCCCATAAAGAAATGCATTTTTACTTTGGAATGAGCAAAACCTTCACTCTGATTTTTAAAAGTTTCCCTCCCTTCTCTGGGCAGAGAATAGGCAGTGGGGGAAGTCACTTCAATTGCTTTCCAGACCTACCTCAGCCCATACAAATGCTAATAAGTCTAGACAATGGGATGGTCAAGCTTCCCCCCCCCCCCAGGACAAGCTCTCTAACCTGACCTAGTCAGTGGGTAGGGAAATTCAGGGTGATAAAACTCAGGGGAGAAAGGAGGAAGCGCTCTTCTGTGCTGGGTCCATCAGAGCAGACAGAAATCTTCACTGAGGTCTGGAGGAGGCAGCCGTTTAACCATGTGCTGTCCTTGAGAGCTGAAGGAAGCTTCAAGGTAATGAGAAGTCTGTAAAGATCTGTCACTTCCTAAGCTAAGGAACCTGTCCTATCTTTTAACATCTAATAGGGCAGGGGTGGGCAAACTGTGGCTCGGGAGCCGCATGCGGCTCTTTCACATATATTATGTGGCTCCCGGCAGGGTGGCTGGGGAAGCTAAATATCATTAGCAAACAAATATCATTGGACAAATTAATATCATTATCAATATCTGCCTTTACCCCTTTTGTTATTATTTTTGGCAGTCTCATTTAATGTTAATAAAAAGCAAATTTGCTTATTTTCCAATAAAAGCAGGTAATATTTGTTCATGTCTTGTGGCTCTCAAACATCTGATGTTTATTCTGTGCGGCTCTTACGTTTAGCAAGTTTGCCAACCCCTGTAATAGGCCATGTATAGCGAGAGGGACAGAGGAACTGAGTTTCACCCCACTTCTTCTGAATCCCTTGCTCAATCTGGTGCTGTGCTAAAAGTACGCTTTGTGAACAATTTCTATTTTAATAACTACTTTATAACTTTTGACACTGGTAATGGTTCTTTGTACCTCATGGGGCCTCCATCATCTGGGACACACCATTTTAAAGGGAGCGCCAGAGGGAAGGCAGGCAGTTGGCAAGCGGACAGTCCTCCAGGGGCACACAAGGCAGTAAACAGTCCTCATAATGACCAAGCGCTGGGCAGGGGGAGCCATAGAGGCAAGGCCTCAGAACTCGGAAGGGAAGCTGGGAGTCCTGACCCTCCCAGTGGGCAATTCCGACAAAGGTCAGGTGGTGGCAGTGAGTTACCAGAGAGAGAAGCCTCTCCAGGTGTTGGGAGAAGCTTGGAGGGCAGGGTGGAACCGGGTCTGCAGGCCAGAGCTTGCCCATTCTGCCACATCCCCAATAACAGTTATTGGCCCTCCTCCCTGGATAGGGCTGCCAAGTCCCCCCAGGGGGTGGGGATTCCCCCGCCAAATGGCTCCCCAATTCCCCGAAGCGACCCAATCAGGCTGACGCCACCGGTGATACCACTCATCACATACGCCATCTGGGATGTAGCCGGCCCAGTGTAGCCCAGGCTTGGTGGCAGGGGGGCTCGGACCTTCCATTGGGTTGCCATCTGATTTTATATTATTGGAAGCTTTTACAGTACTGTATCTTATTTACTGGAATGTGTTTTAGCTGATTTTATTTGTTTTAATGTATTGATCCGGCCTGTGTGCCCGTGTAAGCCGCCCTGAGCCCGTTTGCGGGGAGGGCGGGATATAAATCTGGAAAATAAATAAATAAATAAAGGATGTCACCCAGAAGTGGCGTCATCACGCTGGGCACATCGCCGGGCAATGCTCTAGCAATTGCCCTGAAAACTCTATGGTACCATAGAGTTTTAGGGCGATTACCAGAGCGTCGCCCCGGCAACGTGCCCAACGTGATGACGTCACTTCCAGGTGACATCATCGTGGTGCACGTGGGACTCCCGGAGAGGGATCGGGACTCCCCCGCTGTTATGAAGGTAAGACTTGGCAACCCTATCCCTGGGTCAGGTGTTGCTCGTGTGTTTTTATTGAGTCGTTTTATTATTTTAAGTGATTTTACATTGCTCAGCTGTGTTAACATTTTTACATGCACTACCTTGGGAACCCCGACCCGGCAGAAAGGCGCCAAGAAAAATGCTTTAAATAAACACCTACCAACCTATTTCATGGGGTTGGTATGAAGACAAAATGGAGGCGAGAACCCTGTAAGCTGCACTGGGTCCTCACTGGGGAGAAAGGCGGGGTATGAATGAAGTAAATAAACAAACTGAGACCGCTCACATAAATAAAAGAGCCCACTTACTTCAACTGAAAGGCAGAAAGAAGTAGGGGGGAGGAGGGCCCCAGGGCTGGAGACAACACAGACCAAGATAAAGGGGGAAGGGGAAATGGAAATACAGAGCTACATAAATGAGGTGTTGGGGAAAAGACACCTGTTTATCTGCCCCAAATTTACATATTTTGACTATTTCTAGCCCACCTCTCTACAACAATAGACTATCCAAGGCAGCTTACATAAAACGGAACAGCTAGGATGAGACGAAAAGGTCAACTGTCCAATCCCAGCCAGGCAGCAGAGCCCGGCTTTGACAGCACGGCTAGTCGGCACTCGATACAGACCTGCGTACCAGGACTTGGTATTGCCTTCGTCCGCGTTGTGCAGCCAGATCTGACTCCAGGAGTGCGCAAAGTCTATCAGCAGGATAAGCTGGATGAGGATGAAGAGGAAAGAGCCGACCACTCCGAAGTAGAACCAAACTCAAATTTAAAGAGAGAGAGAGAAAGAAAGATGTGAGATGTATTATTATCGAAAGTTCTAGACCGAGGTGGGTCACCACGTTAAGACCAAACTAAGAGAGAAATTCTCCCACCCCCAAGTTGGGTCTGGGAACTAGTTCCCTGAGTGCTGCAGGGATCCAATTCAGAACCATGATGCAGGGTGAGAAAAGGCTTGAGACACCTCCCCGATTTTACCAACATGTTGGGGAGCTTTATGTGTAATATGGGCTGCATGAGCACACACACACACACCGCAAGGTAAAACACCTCCAGACACAATTCAGTCTGGGGAAACAGCAGAGGGGAAGGCTAAAGACTTTTCTTGGGCCCCCACGGTTCTGATGGGAACTGGGCCCTGCACTCTTGGGTAATTAACTCCCAGCAGCTAATGTTTAACTCATCCAATGAGAGTCAGGTTAGAGGAACTCCAAGCCAACTTTAGGGCGGGGGGGGGGGGGGGAAGTCTTGTTTAGTTTGGACTTTAGCCTGTGGCAGCAAAAGTAAACAAAAGTCTAGTAGCATCTGAGAGCCAGTTTGGTGTAGAGGTTAAGAGCGCGGACTCTAATCCAGGAGAACCGGGTTTGATTCCCCACTCCTCCACATGCAGCTGCTGGTGTGACCTTGGGTCAGTCACAAGTTCTCTCAGACCTGTTCTCTCATGAGCAGTTCTTGAGAGAGCTCTCTCAGCCCCACCTACCTCACAGGGTGCCTGTTGTGGGGAGGGGGAAAGGAAAGGGATTATAAACCACGCTGAGACTCCTTTGGGTAGTGTGAAGGGCCACTCTGAGATTCCAAGTGAAGGAGTCTCTTCTTCACATACATGTGCTGTACAGAATCAAGCCTCAGCAGTGTAGCTGACTCTTTAACCAGAAGGGATTGCTTCATAGCTAAAGGGACAAGAGGCTCAGCCCCATATTAGGAGGGTGCCTTTCAGTCTTTTTACAGCAATCCACCCAGCACAGGGTCCACCAGCCCTTTAGCTAACTGACAACGGGCATTAATTAATCACAAAATGACAGCAGGTATCAGGGACAATGTCTTAACCTTCTGCTCTTTTTTGTTCACTGTTCGGAAGGAATTGCCCAAGAGCCACAACCCATGAGAAAGCACTATGCAAACCCCACAGATGCATTCGATTTGGAACCAGAACAGAACTCCTTCCTGCTACTGCCAACATTAAATGACTGGGGCAAAGAGTTTGCAAGAGGACACGTTGAATGTGCAGAAGCAAAAGAGGATCCTGGACACAGATGTTAACTGCCAGAAGGAAAGGCTTCCGTGTCTGGCAACAGTCCACCCTCCTTGGTCGAAAGCACCCAGCCCTACCTTACACAGAAGGATAAACACAATGACTTGGCATCACCGTGGTACTGCACATAACAATGCTCAGACGCAAGTTTTAAATGCTGCTTCATTTACCAGATGTGAATGATCCATCGGGGATGTAGAAGGCCCCCACCGTTATTCCAATCAGGATCAGAAACTTGAAGAACCAGAACCTGGAGTTAACAGGAAGAGAAAAGGTCATTCTGCAGTTCAGGTTTCGCCTCTGAGCACATGAGGTGGCCTTTGGCGAGCCAACTCTCTCACAGCCTTACCCCTCTGAACAGCAAAAGGGAGACAGCACTTCTTGCCCACCTTGTAGGGTTGATGTAAAGGTGGGTTACTAAGAACCAGCATGGTGTAGTAGTTAGAATACCTGATTAGGATTGGTAAAATCTGGGACTAAACCCCCACTCTGCCATGAAGAGCTCATGGAATAAACCTGGGCCAGTCACTCACACTCTCACCCTAACCTACCTTACAGGGCTGTTAATGAAGGAAAATACCTTACAGGGATAAAATGAAGGAAGGGAGGGAGGTCCTGGATGTCTCCTTGGGCTTCATGGAGAAAAGGGAAGGTAAAGAAGCACAGTAGACAGACAGATAGACAGACAGATGATCGATAGATGGATTAGAGGTTATTTCGTAGAAAAAGAGGTGCAGGAGCTCATTAGCATAACTTATTAGCATAACTTATTTGCATATGCCACCACCCCCCGACATCACCAGAAGTGTAACAGAAGGCAACACCCACCGCTCAGGCTCCACCCCAAAAATCTCCAGGTCTTTCCCAACTCAGAGCTGGCGAGCCAGCTTTACACTTTGACTAAAAAGACTTTAGGTTTCCTTTGCTCTTGCAGGGAAGCTGCCCTACAACAAGCATGGAAATACAGATCAAGTTAGTCTGCTTTTTTTTTCCACAGTGCATCACCATATGTGCCCACTCCTGGGCTTGTTGCTCCTGGAACGGTGTTCCTGCTCGAAATGACCCCTGGATATAGATACAGATGCTGGAAAAGATTGAAGGTCAAAGGAGAAGGGGATGATGAAGGATAAGATGGTTAGACAGTGTTATCGATGCAACAAACATGAAATTAAGCAAACTCCAGAGCACAACAGAAGACAAGCAGGCCTGGCACGACGCGGTCCATGGGGTCGCAAAGAGTTGGACTCGACTGTGTGACTGAACAACAACAACACAGATACACACACACACAAACATAAGCCACGCAAATGCTAAACATCATTTCGCCTTAAGACAGCCACATGGAAACATCAGAGAACCACTGTTCCTTTGCATCAATGTCAGAATTTAGTCCTTCAGGTGACAGCTGGCAGCATAGTTGAACCCAACCCAGGGCAGCCCTGAGCATCTTTGCATTTCTAATGCCCAAGAATGTCAAGGACCAATGAGAGCCTTGCAGTCTTTCTCCGAGAGGCTCAGAGAAACAAGAAAGCTTGGTCTGGGAGGAAGAGCTGCCGCCGCCAAAAGTTAGACAGAGTTTTATTTGGAGAGGTGATTTATTCCTGTCTCATTTGCATCTATTTCCGGAAAGGAATGAAGACATCTAACACTCGCTTGTTGCCTGGTTGCAAAGATCAGCCTTCAGTTTTTTGCAGCTGAAGTAATATATCAGTGGCCTGGCTCTACAGACGGCACAGAGCAGAAAGTTAGACTGCAGCTTCTCAGTAAGCTGCTGAAACTCAAACACTGTCCAGAGTTGGCCAGCAGGAATAGCGTGGGAATGTTACCTTTCTTAAGACACAACTTACAGCACTCCAAGATCACTGGGGCGACCCAGCAGAACTCTTAAGTACATACGGCTGCTGAACCTCAGAAGCACAAGCAGAGAGAAGCAGAAAAGTAGCCATTTGTGTAGCACAGCTTTGTTCACACTGCATAGGATGCAAGTGACCAACATTAATTGGTGATCATAATAGAGTTAGTTACGAAATTTTATTAGATAAAACCCATAAACTAAAAAGTGAAGGGATTTTGAAGACGAAACATGATTTAGATTTGTCTTGGTGGGAAAGGGTCCAGTTACAAGCTAGGTATGACCAAGATAAGAGAATTGGTTTTGTCGATATAAAAAGTGATTTGGATAAAGCATGGTTAATCTCTAATGTAGAAAATATTTTTAAAATGTACCGAATATTTTTGGTAGATGAGATGCATGAAGAAACTATAAAGAATACAATGATATCCTGGATGAAAGATTTTGACTATACTATTGACATAGAAGAATGGTCAAGGATGTGGAAAACGCTTAAGTATACAAGTGCCGTATCCTATAAAGAAAATTTATATAAGCTGTTCTATAGATGGCACTGGTCTCCGGACAGGATAGCTAAATGTTTCGCGAATGCATCAAATATTTGTTGGAAGTGTGAAAAAAACATAGGAACATACTTCCACATGTGGTGGAAGTGTAGGAAAGCCCAAAGTTACTGGAAGAAAATTCAAAAAATGATTTGAGAAATTCTTAATATTGATCTGCCATTATTACCTAAAATCTTTTTATTAAATATGCTCCCAGATCAGATAAATAAACCAGATACTATCTTTACAGTTTATATTATTACTGCTGCACGAATTATATGGGCCAAAAGATGGAAAACAGAAAATAGTCCCAATATAGATGAAATATTATATAAATTAATGGATTTGGCAGAAGCAGAAAAGTTAAGCCAGACTTTATATGGAAAAAAGAAAGAATATTTGCAAGAGAGATGGCTGAAGTTTTATGAATGGTGCAAAAAATAATTGAGTGACTCAAAATATGGATTTAGTAAATGCATGGTTTTTAAACTGAGCTACTATTGAGATAAACCATAAGGTAACAATGTTAGTTGTAGTTACTAAGGTGTTTATTTGTATATGATTACTTGTTCACCAAAAATTTGGTTCTGTATGAAGATGGATAAAGAATATATCTGTAAAATAAAAATTCTCTACAAAAAAAAAAAAAGGATGCAAGCGACCCCGGGTGTGACTGCAGCTGGATCAGTCTGGGCTGGCTTTCAGTACTGCATTCACACAATACCCATTGGTCTGTAGAGACGAACTCAAGAAAGAGGGTCCAGCAGACATTTTGACTGTGGGCACTGATAAGGGAGTGACGGGGACAAAGCTCGAGGGTAGCCCGGTCACCGTGGGATCCACGGAGTTGGGCAAGTCACGCTGATTTATTTTCACACGATGCTTGAGTTGGGTGTGGGACTCAGTCACAGAAAGTCCTGGTAGGACCATGTTAGTTCTTGACAGCCCTGACTGACTCTATTAGAGATGTCTGCATCTCCCTTTTGTTCCCAGTTTGGAGTAGAGTAGTGTAGAGAGCCAGTTTGGTGTAGTGGTTAGGGGCGGCGGACGGCAATCTGAAGAACCAGGTTCGATTCCCCACTTCTCCACATGAAGCCAGCTGGGTGACCTCGGGTCAGTCACCGCTCTCTCAGCTCCCCCAAAAACAAGCCTAGCTCACCACACACAAAAAAAAGAGCTAGGGCAGGGGTGTCAAACATACGGCCCACCGGCTGGAACTGGCCCATCCAGGGCTCTTATCCGGCCTGCGAACAGCTGTTCATTACCTTTATTGCCAGATGACGGAGGATGTGCATTACGTCCCTGTCAAGGGTCATTTCACAGAAAAAGAGGTGCAGGAGCTCATTAGCATACCTATTAGCATAACTCATTTGCATATGCCATGCCCCCTGACATCACTAGCTGAATGTCAGTTTCAGGCCCCATTATACTCTATCAGCCATTGAAGTCAATGGCAAAAACTCATAGGGTATATGAGGGGCTGGAAGAGAGGGGGTTTGAGGGAGAGGCTCCAAACTTGCAGGGTAGCTGCTGGGGCCTCTCCCCAAAATACCCGCCAAGTTTCAAGAAGATTGGACTACGGGGTCCAATTCTGCAAACAGGCTGCCCCATCCCCTCCATTGTTCTCTATGGTGGGAAAAAACGTTACTTTTTCCCCATCAAAGAGAACAATGGAGGGAATGGGGGCAACCTGTTTGGGGGCCTGTAGAATTGGACCCCCTGGTCCAATCTTCTTGAAACTTGGTAGGTATTTGGGGGAGAGGCCCCAGAAGCTACCCTGTATGTTTGGAGCCTCTCCCTCAAACCACCTCCCCTCCAGCCGCTTTTAAAGCCACCGCCGAATTTCGGCGGCGGGTCAAAACTGATCAGAGAATTTGATTCGCCCATGGGTGCCCTAGTGCCCACTCCTGGACTGGCGGAGCACCGAAATGACCCCTGGTCCCTGTATAGTGTCCCAGCACTAATGTGTAACAGGAGGTGGAAGTGGGAGGGCGGGCATCAGGGAGATACTACAAAGAAATACTGTAAGAGTGTTCATGTTTTAAGCAAGTTTGTATTTCGAATTAAAAAATAATACCATTAGTTGGGTTCACCTGTGCCTTTTTTAAAGTTTACATCTCCGGTACCTGGCATTACATCTTACAGCACACACGGCCCGGCACGACAAAGTAACACTTATGTCAGATCTGGACCTCATAACCAATGCATCCGACACCTCTGAGCTGGAGTTTCAGACTGCCAGAGAATCTTCGGATCTCCTGGCTATATTACACCCCACTGCCACGGGTTCACACAGAGCCCCTGCAACAGGGTGCCCCCAGGACTAGTTGCCTCACCCGTTCTGTATCGATGCCCGTGGATCTTTGCTACTCCGTACACAGACCATCATCAAGGCAAACAGGAAGAAGAACGCTGCTGTCGCAAAGCACATGCGGTACACGGATTTATGACCCAGGAAGGACTTGCAGTTGACTTTCCCGTCGGTGCCCAGAATCGGAGCGCCTCCTTCACAGAACCCAGGAAGCTGGCAGAAGGATAAACAACATCAAGACGGCCTTTAGATATTGCTTGTTCCTTGCTTAGGTGCTCAACAGCACAGATAAAAGAGTCAGACTTCACCAGCCCCTAGAAGTTTAACAGTGGCGTGAATACACTGGACAGAAGAACCTCCCCATGCGATCTTGCGTGTTCCCAGTTTCTTGTTTAAACACACAGGAACAGACCTGCTGGCTCAGACCAGTGGTCCACCTAACCCAGCAAACCTTCTTACACAGTGGCCAACCAGTTGCCCTGAAGGATCGACGAAGAGGGCTTACAGGTCAGCGGCCAGTTTGGTGTAGTGGTTAAGTGTGTGGATTCTAATCTGGGAGGACCGGGTTTGATTCCCCACTCCTCCACTTGGAGCTGCTGGATGACCTTGGGCAAGCCATAGTTCCATCAGAGCTGCTCTTGAAAGAGCAGTTGTCTCAGAGCTCTCTCAGCCCCACCTGCCTCACAGGGTGTCTGTTCTGGGGAAGGGAAAGGAGATTGTAAGCTGCTCTGAGACTCCGAGTGAAGGGTGGAGTATAAATCCAGTCTCTTCTTCTTCTTGATGTTGCCTCTATTAAGCCACTATGGGAGCAACCTAGCTATACGTGCAAGATTAGAACGCCAGTGCAATGCTGTGTTATGGATTTCTGGCATGCTAACATGGTATGTACAGTGACTTTAGAGTCCATTGAAACAAGACAGTAGATACATGAAGCTTCCTCAGCGCCAAATTCATCCCCACCCTTTGAATTACCAAAAGAGAAGCAGGATCAGGTGGAAGTACTATAAACAGATATGGTCTGTTTCACCCAGTTTCTCCTGGGATTTCTTGCTTCTTGGGGATGTGGGGAAAATGAGTAAGATGTGAGTTACCTTGTGGAGTTCAGCCTCTACTCCGGGAATGATCATGATAATCGAGACCAAGGTTCCCAGGAACAGGAAGAAGGTGAAACACAGCCGGGTTATGGTGGAGTTCTTTGTCGAAGGGCAGCAGCCGCATAAGAGGCAAGGGGCTGAGCCGCAGAGGCATGACACCTGGCACAGGAAGAACAAATGTGAACATCCATCGGGAGCTCATGGGGGGGGGGGATCCCACAGGAATAACCAACAAAAGTTCTGCTCCATTTCTAAAGTTCCACCCCATCTTACAGTCCCATTCCTGGCTCTCATGCTGGAGGATCTAGAGAAAGAACCGAGATCACATAAACTGATGTTTCACAGAGGTTCAGTCAGCTTGGTAACTAGCAAAAGCTGAGAGCCATCCAAGTCGACAAAGTTCCAGAGGACAAGCCATGCAAGATTCCAGCTATGAAGATAGATTCAGGTGGGGTTGTCATGTTGGTCCGAAGCCACACAACAAAAATTTGAGGCCAGCGGCACCTTTAAGACCAAAAGAGTTTTATTCGGGGTTATCAGCTTTTGTGCGCATGCACACTTCTTCAGAGACACTGAAGTGGAAGCTACCAGTCCACACCAATGCTCCCTCTATGCTGTGGAGTCTTGTGAGCAAAGATCCTCCTTTGTGAGCTACTGGCATTAATGTTGTGGGTGAGCCATTTGGCTACTGCATAAATCGGTTTGCTCTGGAACCACCCTTCCTGAGCTGAGACAAAAATGGGTGAGCCGGAGGCTAAAAAACTGTGAGCTGGCTCACACTAACTCAGCTTACAGGGAACACTGGTTCATATATACAGGCAGAGGGTAGACTATGCATAGGTCAAAATAAATTTGCTGCTTACCCTGGACATATATGAATGGACCAGTAACTTCCATTTCAATGTATCTAAAGGTGCCACATCCAAGGTGACACACAACTTGTAACAAATAATAAAAAAAAGGTTTGTGTAACCATTAGAATAGGAACTGACCACATTAGAGATTCTGCATCCTTTATCAACCCAGAAGTAGTGCAAGGAGCAGGACACGAGGGCAACTAAACTACAAAAAAACCCCCAACGCTCTCCAAAACCAGGGCCTTTTCTGTGGGTGCCTCCACAGAAAAGGCCCTGGTTCTGGTAACGATACACCCAGGCTGGAGGCACCCAGAGAAAAGCCTCCTAGGATTATCTGAATCAGCAGGCAGGCTCAGGTGGGAGACGGAAGTCTTTCAGATACCGTGCACCAGGATACAACAGGTGAAGCCCTCAGATTTTCAACTTCCCATTTTTAAAAAAACTATTGCATTTCCTGTTCAAAGACAACTACTTAAAACAGGGGTGGGCAAATTGCGGCCCGCCACGGAGTTTTTTGCGGCCCGCCAAGACAGTCGGCCACGTAGTTTCTCAACAAGCAATCTCACTCCTGATTTCAAACAAATTGTAGAAAAGTGTGATAGGGCACGTTTGTCTCATTAAACTGATTCTAAAAGTTAAATGTGCTTGCAGCTATAGACGGTATCAAATTAGCACAATAAATAAATTGAATAAAACTACCACTATTTTATTTAATTTATATTTATTGATTTTTACGATACGATTTATACCTTTTCTGAAATGCAAAGTTAACTAATGAATGCAGTCATTTCAAAAGGTGCGGCCCTCCGCTGACCTCCGCTCCCACAAAGCGGCCCCCCGAGCCAGAACAACTGCCCACCCCTGACTTAAAAGATACGATCAAAACATACGCCAGAGAGCTTTTTGTTTCCCAAATACGGGCATCGGGAGGAACTGTAGTGAGTGCAAACCAACCTGCTTAGGGAAGAAGGGGTTTCAGTGTTGCACACACAAACATATACAATTCTTGCCCCCCCAAAAAAACAAAAGTGTTCATTTCAAGAGGTCTCAGAGCAAGACGAGCGGTGCTTATTCCCAAGAAAAAAAGTAAACCGTCATTTTCCAAAGCACTTTCCCTAAGTGCTTCAAACCATTATCTCAGAACAAACGTCTGCCTGCACCAGACGGGAGAGGAAGCTTTGGCTGGGCTCCAAATGACAGGATTGCAGTGTTACGCACACCCACACGCAACAGCCTTCCTCGTGTGTAGTAGAGAGCCAACATTCCCGCGGCTGCCTGCAGCCCTGAAATGGGTCAAGAGAAAGAACTGCCACTTGATCCTGTCTCATGCGTCAACTCGGCCTCTGTCAACCATCTTGTAACTTAAGGAAGGCAGTACATATCAGGGCCACGGCGGCCCAGTGGTTAAGACACTGAGTTGCAGACTGGAAGGTCAGTAGTTCGGCAGTTCGAGACCCGAGCGCCGCGTGATGGAGTGAGCTCCCGTCTCTGGCCCCAGCTCCTGCCAACCTAGCAATTCGAAAGCAAGAAATTGCAAGTAGATAAATAGGTACCACTTTGATGGGAAGGTAACAGTGTTCCATGTGCCTCGGCATCTAGTCATGCCGACCACATGACCATGGAGAAGTCTTCGGACAGCGTTGGCTCTTTGGCTTGGAAACGGAGATGAGCACCGCCCCCTAGAGTTGTATCTGACTGGCTTTCGAGCAAGGGAAACCTTTACCTTTTGGAACATATTATCTGGATGCCCCAGGCTAGCCTGTTCTTGTCAGATCTTAGAAGCTAAGAAGGGTCTGCCCTGGTGAGTACTTGGATGGGAAACCACAAAGGAGAGACTGGATTTATACCCCACCCTTCACTACCCAAAGGAGTCTCAGAGCGGCTTACAATCTCCTTTCCCTTCCTCTCCCCACAACAGACACCCTGTGAGGTAGGTGGGGCTGCGAGAGTTCTCCTGAGCACTGCCCTTGAGAGAACTGCTCTGAAATAACTTGTAACTGACCCAAGGTCACACCAGCAGCTGCACATGGAGGAGTGGGGAATCAAACCCAGTTCTTCTCGCTCAGAGTCTGTGCTCCTAACCACTACACCAAATTGGGTCCAGGGTAACTATGCAGAGCTAGGCAATGCAGGCCCATAGCCAGGACTTTGTGGCTTGTGGGGCAAATTTTTTTCTGGTGGGGCTGCCGGGGTTGCCATTATTTGCTGTGGGCAGGGGCTCATTGTCTCGTCAATTACAGCTGAGCCAAGCCACACCGATCCAAGGCTAAGCCAAGGCCCACGGTCGGGTCTGCTGGCTGCATGGGAGCATGCGCCTTTTAAATAACATTTTAAGAAGGAAATCTTATGGGGCCAGCAGAAGAAGGAGACGATTGGATGTATACCTTCAGTCGGAGTCTCAGAGCGACTTACAAACTCCTTCCCCTCCCCACGACAGATACCCTGTGAGGTAGGTAGGGCTGAGAGAGCTCTGAGAGAAACTGCTCTTTCAAGGACAGCTCAGAACTATGGCTTGCCCAAGGTCATCCAGCAGCTGCAGGTGGACGACTGGGGAATCAAACCCAGTTCTCCCAGATTAGAGTCCGCGCACTTAACCACTACACTACTGCAGAGCCCCAAATAGCCCCACTGTAGCTACGGGCCTGATGCAATGGCAAACCACCCCTGAATGTCTCCTGCCTTGAACCCCCTAAGTCAGCTGCAACTTGACAGCCTTTTCCTCCTCCACTAGTACACGTGAAGCTATCTCCTACCAAGTCTTTGCTCTATCAAGATCAGCACGTCTGACTACTGTCTGCTTTGACTGCCAGAGGCTCACCTAATCCTCCACACCAGGTTTTATCATTTATTATAGCTAATTCGGAACTGAGCCCTGGAGTGCGGATCAAAAAAAAATATCTATACAATGGGGCCAGGGAGAGGCAAGGGGGATTTTCCTTACAAACCTCAAGGTTTGCAGGACAATCTAAAACCTAAAATAAATGCATTGGGGGTGTTAACCCCCCAAAATAATAGAACAATCTCTGTAACTTAAAGAGACGAACGCCCAACGGGGAGGGGATGCAAGAGGAATATAAAATATTCCCTGCCATGGTTTTATGATGCATGTTGATTGCTAAGCTTTTTTGAGTTGCAAACCCTCCCATTCATGATTCATTGCCTGGGGCCAAATATTAAGAGTCGATAATTACATTAAAGTTCTGCATCTGGCCCACGGCCCTTTTCTAAAATCATCTTTAGCCTCCTCAATTCGTTAAAAAGCACACCACATGATAGGACGACTGACATCCTCTTGTTTAGAAGAGTCCTTTCCATTATCTAATGGGCTTCCTTGCTAATGGATGAATTACGACTGAAATCCCGGTGACCAGCCCAGGAAAATATGGTACACACCCTTCTATGCTGCATAGTTCCAGTATTGCAAAGCAGTTGATTGTTACAGAGGCTATACAAGTTCCTCTGCATTTCAAGATGACTCCTCTTTCCTACATCATCTGACCGAGGCCAAGATCCTGTACATGTTTCCTGATCAGCACAGTCACAATTCAGTGGGACTGGCTTTCAGTTAACCACACATCAGCCTATGCTTCAAGGCCCAAGAGCACTCAGCAGGACCTCCTGATCAGTAGACATGCCTAAGATTTGGCTACACAGCAATGGTCCATGACCCGCATCCATAGAGACTTCCAAGTAAAACCAGCTGTAATGATTTCATGTTTTGGTGTGTGTGTGTTTCTTTAAATGTTTAGTGTGACTGCAGTAATGGAAGAAGAAGAAGAGGAGATTGGATTTATACCCCACCCTTCACTTGTAGCCTCAGAGTGGCTTACAATCTCCTTTCCCTTCCCCATAACAGATACCCTATGAGGTAGGTGGAGCTGAGAGAGCTCTGAGACAACTGTCCTTGAGAGAACAGCTCGTACAGAGCTATGGCTTGCCCAGGATCATCCAGCAGGTGCAAGTGGAGGAGTGGGGAATCAAACCCGGTTCTCCCAGATTAGAGTCCACGCACTTAACTACTACACCAAACTGGCTCTCAGAAGAATGATAGAGGGAGACAAGTGAGATGTGATTGGCTGATGACTGAGAGTGTGGGAGGAGAGATGACTCTGACGAGATTCAGTGTTCTTGAAGAGAGGAGTGTGGAGAGTTGTGGAAAGAGTTTAGCCTGAGTGGCTATGAGAAAAAGAGTTTCGCCTGTGTGGCTATGAGAAAGAGAGTTTCGCCTGTGTGGCTATGAGTGGAGACAGTTCAGCCTGTGTGGCTAAATGAGAAAGCGAGTTTAGACTGAGTGTCTAAGCCTGTCAGAGTTCAGTTTTGTTGACTGAGTGACTGTGTGTGACGCCAAGCTTTGTCAGTTATATTTCCTTTCTTCAACAACAGTTCAAAAATACCCAGAAACCTATTTTGTCCTTTTATAAATAAATCCTTATTTGTTTAAACTTATCCCAGAAATCAGAACAGTGCTTCCTCAGGGCCACATAGTCCTCTGAAGCACCCAGAAACTGGGTCATTCTATCATAAAGAGAGATTTGGAATTATTAATTCCCGGGGGCAGCAGAAATCTACTAAGTTCATGTACATAGCGTGTGTTTTAAAGGAGAAACAGTCTTCCCAAAAAGCGAGGACATCACACAGGCTCATTGCATGTCCCAGAAAGGTCAATGAGACTTACATCCAAGCATATGTACGAATGAAGCTTAGAATGTAAGAATGCAGAATCAAACCAATTGTCCATTTCGCTCAACAGTGGCTAAACAGATGCCCACAAGCCAGGACCCTCACTCACTAACTGCTGTCCGGCACCAGACAATCAGATATGGACGAGATCACTCCATCCGGAATCACAGCCAGTGATAGGTGGGTTTTTCATCCATCTAATCACATTTTACGGAACTCAGTCCCATAAGTCAGCAGACCAAGCTGTGCTAGATTCCAGTCCACCTTAGAGGCCAACTGTGTTTCCCAGAGGTACTGCCTTAGGGTATCCCCAACAGAAGGGGCTCCCCACTTCTAACCTGAACCAAACACCCACAAACTCAGGCCAAGGAAGGCACTCTTGGCCTGGAACACAGAGCTTTTCAGGTGACAACAAGGCAACCTTCAGAACAAAACCTCCAGTCTTCTCCTCCCATCCAGAAAAGTAGGCAAATGAAACAACAGCAGTTCCACGAGGTAAAGTATCTACATTTCTAAACACTATTCAGTGGCTACTTGTCAAATAGTCCTTCTGTCTCCAGAACTTCACCTAGCCTTTTTGCATGATACCTATGTCTATGTGGAAATCCTTTGTCTCAACACCTGTCCTTTCTGCTCCCTCCTGCAAGATACCAAGATAAACCAATCAAACATTCAAATTATTAATGATCCTTCTTGACGTCTATCAGGGAACCATTTCCCACCTTTTGTCTAAACCCGGGAACCTGCCTTGGCAGGACCATCAATGGTCATCAAACCCATTCAGGCAGCTCTATGAGAGCCTTCCAGCACCTGGCTAATCTCATCAACGCCACTGTGAATCCAGACTCGGCTACTCTGGGACTTCGTTGGTCAAACCCAGATTTTGCTCCTCCTGGTGTCATCCCCCCCCCCCGATCCTTATTGGTCCAGGTAATCTTTTATCTTCAACTGAGACAAGCCCCTCAAGGCCTCCCATTGGTCCACATTGTTTTCCAGTGTCTATATCCTCTAAAGCATATGTCCTGAGGGTGTGCCTGTCCCAGGATGCCAACTGGCAGTTCACCCCAAAACGCTGTTTGGGCCATAACCCATTCTCCATGGATGTCTCCACAACTGGACAATGCTCCCTCTAAGCTGTGGAGTCTTGTGAGCAAAAATTCTACTTTCTGAGCTACTGGCATTAAAGCTGTGAGCCAGCGATTTGGCTACTGCATAAATTAGTCTGCTCTGGAGCCCTCCTTCCTGAGCGAAGACAAAAATGTGTGAGCCAGAGGCTAAAAAACTGTGAGCTAGCTCACACCAACTCAGCTTGGAAGGAACACTGGCTATGATCCCCATCAACGCTTCACCCTCTTTTATCTATTATCTTTTAAGATCATTTCGGTCCTTTATCTCTTAGCTCGTGTGTGTGTGTGTGTGTGTGTGTGTGTGTGATATTTCTATTAAATTAGCTGAACGTATTAGGGATATTTTCTTAATAAATCTCAAAAAGATATTTCCTGTCTGTCGTCTGCGCCGCTCCAACAGGGTTCTGTCTCTGGTATAGCTGGAGGATGAGCCCTGGCTTGCGTACCTGTTAAGACAGGGTCTCTTAGCTAAATTCCCCCATCATAACTCAGAGACCTGGTGTTGTGACTGACAACAGGATGTGAAGTTATACAGCTTAAAACATTCTGTGGGAAAATTACACCTGCTCCCCCAAAAGTAAACAATGATGGGTATTAAAGAGAAAGAATATTTTCTGCATGCCTGATCTTCCTGGAACTAGAAAGCATTGATCCCAACACACTCAGATACTTGGACAGACGAGGGTGAACACCAAGAAAGGGTGTATGTCTGGCACATGGTTTACCTTAACTTCCTCCTTTTCTAACTTCCGCCCAGAGTTTTAGTTGCCCAAGGAGGGTGTGGAAGTTTTGCACTTTAATTTTAGAAATACTTCGGGTAGAGAGAAAACGAACTACAAAAGAGGACCATGACTTAAAGAAATTTACCCACAAACTCAGGACAAGATTCTTTCCCCCCCCCCCCTCCCCGCAGCACTGTGACTGCCATTTCAGAGCCGAAACCACAACTTGCTAAAGAGTAACTTGCTATTTGTGTGCAAACAATTGCACAAAAGGCAAAACGCTCCAAAGTACAACAGAAATCAGTCTCACATAGGGTTGCCAAGTCTGGGTTGGAAAATACCTGGGGACTTTGGGGGTGGAGCCAGGAGAGGGCGGGGTTTGGGGAGGAGAGGGGCCTCAGCATGGTCCAATGCCATAGAGTCCACCCTTCAAAGCAGCCATTTTCTCCAGGGGAGCTGATCTCTGTCAGCTGGGGATCAGTTGTAAAAGCAGGAGATCCCCAGGCCCCACCTGGAGACTGGCAACCCTAGTCTCACACCGTACTTTTTTTTTTTTAAGACCATTTGGATTTTTTAACCAGTGTCATTCCCTACCACAGCCCCAGTTTGGAAACAAGGTCAAAAGTTCTCCAAACACTTTCCGGCCTGTTACCTGTGCCAGTTCAAAGCTGCCGGCACACTGAGGCCCAGTGCGTGCGGCCAACCCTGCCTAGATATTATATTACATCACAGCCCCCGTCTTTCCCCTCTCCTCCAGTCCCCAGTTTTACCTTCCAGGAAATGGGCGGGCCGAGAAAACACGGCAATGTTGCACAGAGGAGTCGGCACATACGCAACACCACTACCAGTGAGATATTCTTATTTCCATTTTTGTTAAGAGAAAGGATCACAACCTTATGACACTGGGGGGGGGGGGGGGATGTTCCTGCTTCGCAGAGAGGCAAGAACAGACTGGTACACTAGCCTAGAAGAGTCCTCTTCCCCAGCAGCCCCCTTTGCCGACATTTATAACATACACAGAATCAGTGTTCATACTGTTTTTCTTTCTTTGGGGCACTGGGAAAAAGCCAGATTTAAAAGCCATTTCAAATAACTTGTAGAAATGCATGGACGGTCTCCTCTTGTTTCTCCACCTCTGTTTTTTCACGGGGGTTTCTTTTTAAATTCCTCTTTCAAAAGGGACTGTCCCATACAGTAATGGAGCCGCGGGTCCCGATCAATGCCCTCTCTACGCTCTGGAGTCTCATGAGCAAAAATTTGTGAGCTCCTGGCATTAAAGCTGCGAGGGAGCCATTTGACTGCTGCCTAAATGAGTTTGCTCTGGAGCCATCCTCCCTGAGCTAACACAAAAAACCCATGAGCTGGAAGCTAAAAACTGTGAGCTAGCGCACACTAACTCAGCTTAGAGAGAACACCGGCCCCTTTCCCTCCCTAACAGACGAACCAAGTCGTCTGAAGCGGCGCTTTCCAAAGAAGCTTTTTACAAAGCACCAGCTTAATTCTGTTTTTTGTATCTATTTCAAGGAAAGGTGCTGGCCTTCTCCAGAGCTAAAAAGAGAGACAGGGAAGTGCGCGAAGGCGAAAAGGAGAAGCGGGGGTCGAAGTCATGCTGAACTCGAGCAGGATACACACTCGGGGGTCCCGCCGCCCCGGAACCTCCCCCCGCCCCCCAATGCTGCGCTCCAGCTCTTCAAGAGCAAGGACAAAAGCAGCCCCGGGCGGGGGAGGGAGCTACACCCCCCCCCCCCAACACAAGAGACGCTGAAAGGGCTCCTGGCCGCCCTGAGCCCCGGCACCTATTCCCACCCCTCCGGCGCTTCTCCAGCGGCCACTCACGCAGCTGAGCAAAGAGCAGACTCCCAAACACGCTCCCATGACGCCGCCTCCCCAACTCCGCCGGACTCCGCGGAAAAGAAGGCTGCAAAAGTTGGAGTCTCTCCGCCTCTACCGGGCCGGCTGGCTTCTTGCCGAGGCCGCTCGGGGTAGCTCAGCGCCTTCCGCCTTCTCTTACTCTCTCCCCCCGCCCGCCCCCTTTCGGGTCTTTCCGCCAATACTCGAGCACAAGAGCCACGCCCCCGCCCAGCCCTGACTGGACTAGCCGGCCTGGGCGCGGCACACCTGGCTGGCGGGGCGGGGGATGCGGGGATGCGCGCAGGTGCAAAGGGGGCGGGGAAAGCGGGAGGGCGCCCCCTCGAAGGCTCGGCGCGGAGCCGGGAGGGTGCAATTGGCGGCGGCGGGCCCCACCCTGGAGGGTCTGGTGACGTCATGGGGACTTGGTGCGTCACGGAGGGACGATGACATAAAAAGGCGCAGCTCTAAGTTGCGCAAAGGCTGCAGCCTGCAGGTGGCTGTTGGGGTTTCCCCTCATCTTCGGTTTGCAGGCAGCTGTTTGGCCTCTGAGGAGTTTCGCTGGAAGCTGAGAAACCACATGTTCTTTGTAGTTGGCAAGCACTTTCTGATAGTGCAATGATAAACACTCTTGGCCTTGTAAATAAAATAAAAATAAAATAAAACATTGTTCTTTTCTTATAAATAAAACAATAAAACACTCTTGGCCTGCAAACACACTCCCTAACCCAGGGGTGTCAAACATGCGGCCCGGAGGCAGGATCAGGCCCGCAGTGGAACTATCAGGCCTGTAGTGGAACTGGCCATCTCCTGCTTCGAGTACTGTTGCTGCTGCTGCTGCATCACAGCTTGCTTCACCAGACTCTCTCAATTGCTCAGCCATTTCATCTTTTCCCCGGGGTCCTAGGCTCAGAACTCTGAGCATGAGATTTCTGTGGTGAATGTCAATAAATCAAAAGTAGGTTTGCAGCTTACAGATACGCACCTGAGCAGCATACTCAAGACTGCAACAGCACAGACACTTTGATGCAATAATTCAGAGCAAGAGGTGTCAGTTATCAGAGACTGTTAAATAAACAAAATATTGCAAGCATGCTAATGTTTTAAGCACGTTTTTATTTTAAGTTAAAAAAATCTTTTGTGTTTGTGTCCTTTGTAAAGTTTATATCTCTGCTACCTGACATTACATTTTATGACACACATAGTCTAGCCCAAAAGGGTCTCATTTAAGTCAGATCCGGCCCTCATAACAAATGAGTTCAACACCCCTGCCCTAAACAATCCACTTTCAATGCCCTTTGGAATTGGATTTTGCCAGTTTGCCCAATAAAACCGAGTTGGGAAGTTCTTTGGAAGTGGATTATTTAGTGTGTGTGATCACAGCCTTGTTGTTTCTTTGTAAGCGTTTGCAGGGGTCCTTTGGGGCAAGAGCGAGGAGTGGGCACTAGGGCAGCAACAGGCCGAATCAGATTCTCTGATCTGATTCGGCCTACTGCCGAATTGCCGCCGAAATTCAGTGGCGATTTTAAAAGCGGCTGTAGGGGAGAGGGTTTGAGGGAGAGGCTCCAAACTTGCAGGGTAGCTTCTGGGACCTTTCCCCCAAATACCCACCAAGTTTCAAAAAGATTGGACCAGGGGGTCAAATTCTCTGGGCCTCCAAACAGGTTGCCCCCATTCCCTCCATTGTTCTCTATGGTGGGAAAAAAGGAACGCTGTCCCGTCTCTGCCAATGCGCTCTCTCTCGCTCGCTCGCTCTCTCGCGCGTGCTCTCTCTCTCACGCGATCGCTAGCTATCTCTCTCTCTCTCTCTCTCTCTGTGTGGTATTCTCTCTCGTGCGCGCTCTCTCTCATGCGCTCTCTCGCGCACTTGCTCACTTTTTCTCTCGCTCACTCACTCTCGTTTTCTCTTGCGCTTGCTCACTTTCTCGTTCGCACTCTCATGCTCTCTCGTGCGTGCGCGCTCTCTCACTCGTGCTCTCTCTCTCTCGCTTTCTTTCTCTCTCTCACTCTCTGTCTCCATATGCAAATAAGTTATGCTAATGAGCTCCTGCACCTTTTTTTCTACAAAATGACCCTGCCTGGTTGACCCTAGTACAGAATACATTTGATTTTTCTTTATATGCATGTATTGTTACATTTGTGTGATTTAGCCCTGTCACAGGCTGGGTGCCAGTAGGTCAGGAACCAAGTCGAAGTCCTAGACAGTCCAAGGTCAAGCCAAATCAGGAATGAATTACCAAGTCCAAAACACAAGCCGAAAGCAGAGTCAGTCCAAGCTGAAGTCAGAGAGGGAAACTCACGAGCAAACCAGTCCAAGGAGTCAACCAAAAGCCGAAGTCAAACAGAGCCAAAGTCACGAGCCAGAGGGTCCAGAATCAAGTCGAAGTCAGACAGAGCCGGAGTCACGAGCCAGAAGGTCCAGGATCAGGTTTAGCTGATGCAAGCCGAGCGGGTGCAGAGCTTAGCCAGAATGACTTGTTGCTAGCACAAGTTGTTGGTCTTTGTGCTGTGCCTAAATACCCAGCCACTTCCTGTGCTTGTTAGCAGCTGGCAGTGAGGTCCCAGCTCCTTCTAAAACTCAGGGCTGAGTGATCTGCGACTACACATGCGTGCCTCTTTTCTCCTAGCAGCTGAGTCTTGCCTGGATCGTGACCTTAGCTGTTCCACCCGAGGAGGTGAATCAGGTGAGCTTGAGCTTGGCTGTGGCTCCGCTGGTGCTGGTGCTGGGGTGATGCCCTGAGAGGTGCTTGCTTGAGCCTCCTCTGGTTCAGGGGGAGGCTCCTCTGGAGCTGGGGACTGATCCTCCACCGTATTTAAGTCCGCTGGAGGCAGGTCTTCAGAGGCACTCCTGACACCCCCCTCCCTCTATTTACCCAGGGACTGACCCTTGCTTTCACTTATAGAGGTCGTGTCCATTGGTTCTTTCTCACAGACAGGTGGATATATGTACATGCAGAATTTGAGTTTACTGTAGCTTGCGAAAAATGCTAGTCTCTACACACACACGCACGTGTTGCCAATTGGTGTGTGTTTATGCTTATATACATTGCTGTGAGGTCACAGTTGACTTACTGTCACAGTTGACTCCTATGGGGTTTCACACAAGAGACAAACAGATGATTTGCCATTGCCTGCCTCTGCATAGCAACCCTAGAATTCTTTGTTGGCCTCCCATCTTTATCTTATCTTTGGTTGTGGTCACACACGCGAGATAAAGCGGGGAGGGGGGAAGAGAGGCTATTTCCTCCAGCAGAAGTTGACCTGCAGTTGCGCAATCACACCGTTTTTTGAAGCTGCGGGCACAGCCCGCCGCTGCGTGATCAGACGCAACCGCGGGTTAGTCGGTTCGGGTTTTTTTGCCGTTTGCTTTCAATGCACTTAAATGAGGAATCGATGATTCGCACCTCAGCCCTGAGGGCTTCCTATGGAGTGTGCGATGATGCGCATACTGAGAAGGGGGGAAACGATGGCACAGAGTCAGGATGGCCTGATCAGACTATCCTGATGCCATGAGAGTGTGCTGGAGTGATCAGACAGGGGAAAGTCCATCCGTGGCCCGTAGCAACCCATTTGCTACTGGACTTTCCCCGGTGCCTGTTTACTCCACTTCTGCAGCAGAGCAACACGGGTTGCTGCCTGCTGCGGGATGCTTCTCAGATGTTCTTGTCTGATCGCACCCTTTAAATCCGCCCGGCATTCATGCCTATGTCGGGGCTAATTGTGCGTGTGATCGCAGCCTTTTTTGACTTCTAGCCCTCCCTCCCCTGCAAGCAGGCTCAGGTCAGGTTACAACAATACAATAAACAACATTATCCAATATTTACAATAATATAACAATTAATGAAAACCAATAACAATAATATCAGTTAGTATGTCAACAATAGCGAATGGGTGGCACCATTTAATCAATGCATCTCCATCCAAATATGAACCAGGACTGACCCTGCTTCGCTTCTGATGAGACTGAGCTAGCCTGGGCTATCAAGGTCAAGGCATACACATAGGCAAAAAAAATAAAGATGAACAAGATCTGACTGGCAGCCCTAAAAAGAGCATGTGCTTTCCCCAGCCAGTTGGGGGTTGTGGAAACATTTTTTGTGGTGCAAAATGGCTGGATGCGGATTGAAAAAGGGGGGAAGCCAGCAGCCTTTGTTCAAGATAAATGCATCCTGCCACTTTATCTCCCTTGCAGCCAAGTTCTCACGATGTCACTTGGCATTCCAGGCCGGGGAATCAGTTTGCTCAGAGGTTAAGACGCTGAACTGCAGACCAAAAGGCCAGTAGCTTGGCAGTTCGAGACCCAAGTGCCGCATGATGGAGTGAGCTCCCATCTCTTGCCCCAGTTCCTGCCAACCTGGCATTTTGAAAGCAAGAAATTGCAAGTAGATAAATAGGAACTGCTTCGTTGGGAAGGTAACAGCATTCCATACTCCTGAGCATTTAGTCATGCCAGCCACATGACCATGGGAAAGTGTTCGGACAGCGCTGGCTCTTCGGCTTGGAAATGGAGATGAGCACCACCCCTTAGAGTCGGATTCGATTCAGTTGGAAAGTGGATTGAAAGTGGTGTGGAAGTGGATTATTTAGCATGTGTGACCACAGCCTATGTGTTCTTGACTGAGATTTTGTTAGCTTTCATAGGACTTTGTAAGCTAATGGGTTAGCTTCTGGGTCACACTAAATTCTTCAAAGAAGGAATTCATATGCATATCTTAGCATACCCTCCAATGTGAGGTAAGCCTTCCTACAGAAACCATCTGTGTTGAGTTTGGGACCCATGACAGGGCTTTTTTAGCAACTGTCCCCAAACTTTGGTCCACTTCCCCTGGTAGGTGAGATTGCTGCTGTCCCTACAGGACTTCCAGTTGGAGACATTTTTATTCCAGAAGGCCTCTGGGTTGAAAGAGGGATGCTGCAAACTCGGTTATTCTCTGTGCCTGCTGTGTTTTCATTTCTGGATCTTGTTTGAAACTGTTGCAAGCTTAAAAAAAAAATACCATTGCTGTCAAACTGGGTTTGTTAATGCTTTGTTAGCCACCAGGAGAATCGTAAAGAGACACAAGCAGGTTATAAATACTCTCAGCCGAAGAAAACATTTCACAGAAGGAAACGGGGACTCATCTGTATGATTTTAATGCTCCAGTTCCTGAAGGGAAAACCAGCTCCTGTGTAGTTCAGTTACTTTTTGTTGAAGGTTCTGCTCTGCCTGCTACTGGAGTCAGGGAGCAAACTTAAGCAGTCCGATTCTGAAGTTATGTAATGGGGCTTACTCCCAGGAAAGTGTTTTTGGAATTGCACTGTATATTAATTCACGGATCCCAACGCAAGTTCTGTTAGTCACCTGATCAAACAAATTATCTTTTTAAATTTTTTTTAACAACAATTTTATTGTTTTTTGTGTAAGTAAGCAAATTACAATGATAAAACATATAGCAAAATAATTACAAACACTGTGGAGTAATGAGTTACTGCACTCGATAAAAAGCCCAGTTAGGTGGTGCACAAAACGGTTAGATGTTGGTTTCATTCTGTGCCTTTGCTCTGAGGTGATACTCGGGTTTGTGATGGGTGCTAAGATTAGCCGTAGATGTACGTTTTGAACTTTGCGTCCATGATGTGTTCCCAGCCGAAGCTGTTAAAATTAATTTTATTTAATATTGGGTTCCATTTGTCGATGGGGTTTAATAGGTTCCTTTCTTTGGAGGTCGCGTTAGAGTATATAGATAGTTTTTCAAGCACAAAGAAGTCCCATACTTTGTTGAGCCGTTGCTCCAGGGAGGGAGTTGATTTGTTCTTCCAGTTTTGAGAAATGGCCACTTTGGCTGCTACTAAGAGGATGTGGATTATTTGGGAAGAGCATGTAGGAATATGATCTGGAAGATTGCCATGGAGCAGAATTATTATGGGGTCTAGTGGTACCTTGTACCCAGTTAGTGTTTCTATTTTGTTAAGAATTAAACTCCAACACTTTTTGATCTTTCTGCATTGCCACCAGTTGTGGTAGTACGTTTAATAAAAACCAAATTAACTTTTTTTTTCAAGATCGAGAAAGATAAAGCTACAGCACCAGCGGATTCTTAAACATCAGCATCTCAGCAGAAAATAGGGGTGACAGTAGGGGTCCCCCCATTTTTTTTGAACCTATGGGCACCTTTGGAATTTTGCAAAGTTGGCCATATCTTCAGTGGCAGAACAGAAGCCCTGCTGGGTGACAGCCCCACATGGTTGCCACCTTTATTGCTTGTGTATTGGCCACCGGAATCCACGCCATGGGAACACTGAAACTAGACTACTGTAATGGACCATACCCAGGTCTCCCCTCCATCATCTTGGAGACTCCAGTTGGTGCAGAATGCCTTCGCTGGGTTATCAGTGAATAGGTGGACCCAAGCATCTCAGCCCCATTCTGCAGTCACACTATTGGCTGCCCATACACATGACGCTGCCTTATACTGAATTAGACCCTTTGTAATGTATGCAGTCAGACGGCCATGTGGCCACTGCGGCACACATGGCCGGGTTTGAGCATGAGCTTTGGTCCGGGGAACAATAGCCGGACCGGATTGTAATTTTCACCCTATGGCAGTGGTTCTCAACATTTCTAATGCCGCGACCCTTTAATACAGGTCCTCATGTTGTGGTGACCCCCAACCATAAAATTCTGCCAACACACACAACAATGAAGCTACTTTTTCAGATGTTTTCTCTTGCATGGCAGTTAGCACCAAACAACTTTAATACAGACTTCACACACACATATATTTGCAAGCTAGTCCCAACAAGACACAACAAACACTCAGGCTTCAGACTTACTTTTCTTCAACAGAAGATGCCATGAGAAAACGAAGGTGGGGGGGGGGGGAGAGAAAGGTAGAGGGGAGAGAGAGAAAGGGGGAAGAGGGGGGGAAGAGAGAGAAAGAGAGAGAAATGGGGAAGAGAGAGAGAGAAAGGGGGAGAGAGAGGGGGAGAGAGAGGGAAAGGGGGAAGAGAGAGAGAGAAAGGTGGGGGAGAGGGGGAAAAGAAGGAAGATAGGTGGTGGGGCGGGGCGGGGCAGCTTTTGCCGCTTTTCCTGGACTCTGCGCCTTGGCGCGGAGCCCAGGGAAGGCGGGGGGGGGCTTTTGTCGCCTTTCCTGGGCTCTGTGCTTTGGTGTGGAGCCTAGGGAAGGCTGGGGGGGCTTTTGCCGCCATTCCTGGGCTCTGCGCTTTGGCGTGGAGCCCAGGGAAGGCAATGGTGGAGAGCCCTAAAGGCAGCGGCATGGAGGAGGGAAGCAACCATTGACTTACCTGCTGGCTTCTTCCTCCTCATGGCCCCTGCTGGAAGGGCTGCTGAAAGTGGGGTGGGGCTCTGGCCCCAACCAACCGCTGCTCTTTGTCCTTAAAGGGAAAGCTCCCTTTGAGGGCAAAGAGCCAGGAGGCCAGACCTCACACTCGATTGAGCGCGGGGCCCTTTCCTGCCAGTGGGGAGGGGTGGGGCGGGCTCGGACACCAGCTGGCGACCCCTGTGAAATGGTCGTTCGACCCCAAAAGGGGTCGCGACCCACAGGTTGAGAACCACTGCCCTATGGGATGCAGAGGATTTTTGAATGGTCCTATGACATGCAAACGTGGGGAAATTAAGCTATCTCACAGATTGGGTGAGGTCAGGGGTGCAGCTACACTGTGTATATAAACGGGGCCCCAACCTCCATTTTACTATGTCATCTTATCCCTCCAATAAACTACTTGTGCTGATTTCCTGTGCTTTTCACCCTTAGTCCATCAATATCGTCTCTGCAGACCGGCAGCAGCTCTCCAGGGTCTCAGGCAGGGATCTTTCCCATCACCTAACTGCCTGGTCCTTTAAACTGGAGATGGCTGGGATTGAACCTGGGACCTTCTGCATGCCAAGGAGATGCTCTGCCAGTGAGCTGTGGCCACCTCATCAGTTACTGGGTTCAATGCAAGGTTATCAGCTACCACATACAAAGCCCTTCACCGCCTTGGACTTTCACATCTGCAGGATTGCTTCTCCCCTATGCCATAAGCGTAAACTACTGAGCCCCCCCCCCCCCGGCAAAATGGAGCACCCACCGCCGCACCTTCCTGCTGCCGCACCGCTGCCAGAGCCACATCGCCGCCAGAGCCGCTCTCCCCACCCACTCCTCCCTCCCTCCTAGAGAGTGGCAGCACAGCGGCTCTGGTGGCGGGGACATCGCCCCGGCCATGGGGCAGCAGCTCTGGCTGCAGCGGGGACATTGTCCCGGCAGTGGCAGCGCGGAAATGGCGGCTCTGGCGGCGAGGGGGACCCCGCCGCCACCCCTCCCCGCCTGCTGCAAACCTCCCCAGCCGCCGCCGCTGCAAGAGCCCCCCCAGCCCGGCTCCCCTGTACCCACTCCCTCCCTCTGAGGGATGCGTGGGAGCCAGGCGGGGGAGAGAGGTGGTGGGGACATCATCCCAGCGGTGGCGCATGCACTTCGTGCACACTAGAGAGAGCCCCCGCCCCCCCGGGAGAATGGAAAGTCTATGCCCCTGCCCTATGCTCCACCACGACAGCTGCACTCATCTGATTAGGGCCTTTTGAAGGTGCCATCTTGCAGATGGGCAGCAGCCACAACTGCCCATACCTATGCATTCTCGGTTGTGGCCCCACCTCAGGGAATGGCTCCCACTCTCCTGACATTTCACAAACGACGCAAACCTGAATTCTTCAGGAGGGCATTTTTGTGAAGTTCATAGGGCTTTATCATAATGGAATGCTTCAGGAAGAATACTTTAATAAAGGGAAAGTCTGTGAACTGTACTACTGTGTGTAGTATGTACTATCGGTTGCTGTATGTAGTTTCCTGTGTTATTTAATTTCTGCATTCTTTAATAAGCCACGATGATGCTTATGCTCAGGGCTCATTTCGTAGCAGGAGCTCCTTTGCATATTAGGCCACAACACACCCCTAATGTAGCCAATCCTCCAAGAGCTTACAGAGCTCTTCTTACAGGGGCTACTGTAAGCTCTTGGAGGATTGGCTACATCAGGGGTTGTGGCCTACTATGCAAAGGAGCTCCTGCTACGAAATGAGCCCTGGTTATGCTTTATTTCAACCTTTTTCTAGATTTTTACTTGGTTTTTAATTTCTGCATCCTAATCCTATTACACTGGCTATTGGATGTCCCGTCCTGTTGATATACACAGTGTTGTCCATCTTGAGTCTCAATGAGAAAGTTAGACTGGAACACAAATGAATAAATAATCAGTAAATCTAATCCTCAACATAACCAAATCTGTGGATACTTAGATCCGTAGACTGGGGCCATGAACAGACCACACAGATCTTTCTACAAACCTGAGAAACACCCAGGTTTGCAGAAGAATCTAAAATTAAAAACACATTGGGGGGTTAAAACCTTCCAAAATGATAGAAGCCACACCAGTAGCTTTCAGAAATGAATGTCTTTACAGGCTGTTGCTAGGCAACAGCAACAGTACTGCAAGCCTTGAAGGCTTGGTTTCTGTCAGTAAACGGCAGGAGGAGGCACAGGGTTCATTCCAGGGCAATTTTGACCTTTGAGGGAGGACTCATTGGGGCCAAACTTGGCAGCAACCACAGATGACATGGTACCACACAAACTGCATAACCCATCCAGGCCCTCCCGCTTGCTACTGTTCAAAAGTAGCCACTCCACAAAAGCCAGTGTGTTGTAGTGGTTATAATTTCAGACTAGGATCTGGGAGACCTAGGTTCAAATCCCCACTCTGCTTTGAATGCTCTCTGGGTGACCTTGGGACAGTTACACATTCTCAGCCTAACCTACCACACATGGTTGTTGTGAGTAAACAGTGGAGGAGAGGACAATGATGTAAGCTGCTTTGGGTCACCATTGTGTAGAAAGGTGAGGTGAGAATCAAGATAATAAATAATGAATATAGCTTATGATAGGGGGCAGACAAAAGGTAAGCTCATTGGTAGTGGGAAGGAGAGAAGCAGAGAAAGGTGAGGCTACAGGGATCGCTAGGATAAGGGAAAGTGAAAATAGTGTGGGGAGAGAGCTACAGGAGGAAATGAGTCCTTGTAGGTTCCTCGCTACACAGCTGGGCTGGGCCCAGTGCAGCCATAGTTTTCTTGGGTTTAGGGTCCCAGGAGGAGAGAAGGAGGCAAAGCTGAAGATGCGGAAGATAAAGGTAGGTTGGTTGATGGGTAGGAAGGAAGCAGGAAAGAAGGAGACACTACAGAGGTTTTCAGGGAGTAGAAAGAGGACACTTAGACCTATCCTCCATGAATCTGCGGAATGCCCTCATAAGGCCATCCACGTTAGTCATCATCATCCATTAGCAGTGAATCCCACAATTGAATTATCCATTGCATAAAGCACATAATCTTGAGAACACCCTTGGATTCCTTGGTTGGGTGGACAAGCACTCTTGTAATAAATAAAAAAGTAGGAGGGTGTGACCAGGAAATGGCTGATTTCATCAAAACCTTTCAACACACACGTTCCTTGAGCATTTGGCTTCTTTTGAGTGCTGATGATTTCCAGCCCACTTTCAGGCTCATTTAAAAGCCATCAGTACAACAGGATATGGAAAAACTGATTGTGGGAGGCGGCCAATTGGATTGTTGTGGCGCTTTGAGTCAACTGTTGAAAGGGAACCCTAATGCAGTGTGATTGCAAATTTAATGGGTTAGCAAATGACCACACTCCAAAAGATGCTCCAAACACTTCCCCGCACCGCATGCTGGACTTCTCCTGGGTGGGTTGTGACGTGTTGTTTGCTACTTTTTGCTTATCCTCTAGAGCAGGAGTTCCCAAACTTTTCAGACCGGTGACTCACAAGTCCAAATTTTCTTGGTATGGAGACCCATCTAGGGATGACCCAAGTGTGTGGGTTTGGTTTTGTTTTTTTGGCGCTCTAGGCAAACTATGACTTTGGTACCCATCTAGTTCAGTGTTCCATTTTCTACAGTGGCTAACCAGATGTTTTGGGGAAACCCAACGACCATGGCACAAAGGGCACTGCTGTCCCCCACTATGAGCCCCAAGCAAGTGGCATTCCAACATGCGCAACCTTTGCGTACAGAGTTTGCACTCCAGTTTTTGACCACTCTCTCCATTACGCCCTCTAATCCCCAAGATTTTCACCCACTCTCATGACCAGCAACCCAGATTTTACTTGATCAGCATGTATATGCAGTGAAGAAAAAAAGTACTGTCTAACACATGACATGAAAGTTAGTCTTTCCAGGATCAGGTCTCGGTTTCCAAGATACAAAAGAGAGCGATGGAAAGGGCAGAGTCCACCATTAGGGTGGGCTGGCCCATGACCCGTTTGCAGAGGTTTCACGACCATCTTCTGGGTCCCGATCCACAGGCTGGGAAACACTGCTCCAGAGCAGGGGTCCCCAACATGGCACCCATGGGCATCACAACACCATGCAGCACCTTTCCTGGCACCCGGCAAGAGTTTTTTCAAAAGTGGATGGGGTCAGGTGGGTTCCTGCCCAGCAGGGTTTCTGACTGGCCACTGGAAATCTGATTGGTTGTGCAGAGCCAGTTTGGTGTAGTGGTTAGGAGCAGCAGGACTCTAATCTGGGAGAACCAGGTTCGATTCCCCACTCCTCCCCCATGCAGCTGCTGGTGTGACTTTGGGTCAGTCACAAGTTCTCTCCAAGCTGTTCTCCCACAAGCAGTTCTCAAAAGAGCTCTTTCAGCCCCACCTACCTCACAGAGGCTGCGGTCACATACACTAAATAATCGACTTTCAATCCGCTTTCCAACTGGGTTTTACTGTGTGAACTGGCAAAATCCAGTTGGAAAGTGCATTGAAAGTGGGTTATTTAGTGTGTTTGGCCGCAGCCAGAATGTCGGTTGTGGGGAGGTGAAGGGAAGGTAAACCGCTCTGAGACTCAGGGTATAAATCCAATCTCTTCTTCTTCTGGTGCTTCAGATTAAAATAATGCTTCGGCAGCAGCTGCCACCACAGTACTGGTTTTATTCTCTCTCATACTCCTGTTTCCCAGGGTATTTTGAAAAAAAATCGCTCCTCATGTCCCTTGCAGTTGGGATTCCTCTAGGCCAGGAGTGGCCAAACTGTGGCTCGGGAGCCACATGCGGCTCTTTCACACATATTGTGCGGCTCCCGGCAGGGCAGCTGGGGAACACAAGGGGAGGCATGACTCCCCGATCGGTCTTCCCTTCCCCAGCCAGTGTTCCCCTCCCTGGGTAGGCCTGAGATGTGGGGGGGGGGGGGAGAGAAAGAAAGCAGCTTTAAGTGCATTCTCAAAGCCCCCCCACCCCCACCAGCTGGCTTGCAGCTCTCAGACATCTGACGTTTATTCCATGTGGCTTTTATGTTAAACAAGTTTGGCCACCTGTGCTTTAGACAGAGCTCCTTCCACCACAGGGCAGCCTACAGTGAAACATCCGACACACTGGAGGATAGGATGGGGTTTTTCCCTCCAGACCTGTTGGCAACCCTACAAACCAAGCAGGACTTCCCCTCACGGGGGGGGGGGGGGAGAGGGGGAGAGTGGGATAACAGACTCTGCAGTGGAAGCCGTGCTTCCAGCGTCTGCCGCAAACCGAATCAGGTGCCTTCCCCCCCATGCCCCCCTCCCCAGCTCCATCCAAAGGATTTACTTAAAGCTCTCGGTTTATTTTCCATCCCCGGCTGCTGTGGCACCGACAGCCTTAGACGCTCCTCTGGCTCCAGGCCATCCGCTAACCCCTTTCACAGGGATCTAAATATAGTCTCCACGGCTAAGCAGAATTCACTCTCTGCAGCCTGTCTGTGGATAATCACTGGAGCGAACTCCTTTTTTTGGGGGGGGGGGGGGCGGGACACACAAAAGCAGGTGGGAAAAACAACACTTGGCAGGAGGCTGAGAAGGACCTCACTTCCCATAACACCCCCCCCCCCCCATCCCTGTCCTTCTGCCTCCCACCCTGAAACCGCTTTGCTGATGTTGTCTGGTTTTGCCATTACATGGCGCAGTCACTTTTATGATGGTGGTACAAAAACGTGTCTTCTGGCCATACGGTGTGCAGTGCAAAAGCTTGCACTGGCGCAAGGTGACCCATCGAGATGGTTCACTGGTGCAGGGCTCAGAGCCAATGTAGCATAGTGGTTGGGGCCATGGAGGCTCGGTGGTTAAGACGCTGAACTGCAGACCGGAAGGTCGGTAGTTCAGCAGTTCGACACCTGAGTTCTGCGTGACGGAGTGAGCTCCCGTCTCCGGCCCCAGCTCCTGCCAACCTAGCAGTTCGAAAGCAAGAAATGGCGAGTAGATAAATAAGTACCGCTCCGGTGGGAAGGTAACAGCATTCCGTGCGCCTCGGCGTCTAGTCATGCCGGCCACATGACCACGGGAAAAGTCTTCGGACAGCACTGGCTCTTCGGTTTGGAAACGGAGATGAGCACCACCCCTCTAGAGTCGTATTCGACTAGCTTTTGAGCAAGGGAAACCTTTACTTTTACCTTTAGCATGGGGGTTAGTGTGTCAGACTAGGATCTGGGAGGCCCAGGTTCGAATCTCCACTCTGCCGTGGAGCTTGCTGGGAGACTTTGGGGGAGTCACACATTCTCAGCCTGGCCGACCACCTTTTCAGGGCTGTTGTGGTGATATAACAGAGGAGAGGAGAAAGGTGCAAGGCGCTAGGGACTCACATGGCTGCCCACCAAAAGAGCCAGCATCAGAAGAGCCAGGCAGCGATCCATCTCTTCTAGCATCCTGTTCTTGTCAGTCCCAACCTGAGTGACAGGAGCCCTTTCCAGATGTTATGTCCATGCAGATCAGTTGACCAGCCAGTTGTGCAGGCTGCTCCTGAGACACACGGTCCCCAGGTTGTCTGAAGACAGACACATTTTGCATGCCCCTATGCTCTAGATGTCCCAGGTTCCGGAATACTGAAGCTTTAGGCAAATGCAAAATATATCCAGCACCCTTGTTGAGATAATATGGCAACCACATGTCTTGGGAGCAGCGGTTGCTGGTTGTCCCATTCCCCGCCTGGCAAAGGTGGCATGAAGACCGACTGGCCAGAAAAACCTGGGCAGGATCCAGTGGTCTGGAGGGAACGGAAATCTATCCAGGAGACAAGCAGATCATGGATACTTGGAGGTTTCCTAGGGATAAGCGGCCACCCAGGCTAAGGCCAAGCTGCTTGAATGGAGATGTTGAATGGGTAAAGGACAGAACTCAACTGCAAGACTATAAACAGGGAACTGAGAGCCCCACTCCTTCCTGTAGCAAAGGCCAAGTCCTTGATGCTGCAGACAGCTAATGTCAGGTCCTGGATCCTGTACCTTCCTCCTGAGACAGGCTGGAGAGGGGAAGGCTCCAGGGTTGAGCTCTGAGCCGGAGGGAGACTATTGGTTATGTATTTATGTGCCTGCTTCTCTCCCCAAGTGGGGACCCAGGGCAACTGACAACACACTTAAGGTCACCGAGAGAGTCTCCAAAGCAGAGCGGGGATTCGAACGTGGGTCTCCCAGATCCTGGTCTGACTCTCTGCGATGGACAGTGAGATGTTCAAAACCTTCCCAGCTTCTCTGAGCCGGAGGGAGACTCTGGAGGCGCAAGAGACGGGCCAGGCCATTTCCTGATCTGCTGGTTCCAGGGAACCTTGCATGGGAGCCTGCTGTTGGAGACGGACAGCCCCTGGAATTTCTAGAGTGCATGAAACCTCCAGTAGAGTGAGGTGCTTAGGAAGCCCCTTATCTCCTGTGGAGTCTACTTCACAGGTGCAGGCTTGACACCAGCCGCCCAGTGCAGGCAGTCATAACATCAGGAAAGGGCTTCAAACACACACATATCCTTTTCCTTGGCGATCACGGTCTCCGTCTCCTTCCCTTTGGTGCTTCTCTTAACGTGGGGATTTCGATGGTACACTCCTTGGGGCAGGGTTGAATCATTCGTCTCACTCACACACTATAAAAGACCATGCATTGTCCGTGGAGGGTTCATCCACACGTTTGGTGTAGTGGTTAGAGAGCCGGTTAGTAGTGGTTCGAGAGCCAGTGGTTCGAGAGCCATTTTAGTGTAGTGGTTAAGAGCGGCGGACTCTAATCTGGAGAACCGGGTTTGATTCCCCACACCTCCACGTGCAGCCAGCTGGGAGATTTTGGGTCACTTACAAGTTCTCTCCGAGCTGTTCTCTCACAAGCAGTTCTCTCAGAGCTCTCTCAGCCCCACCTCCTTCACAGGGTGTCTGTTGTGGGGAGAAGAAGTGAAGGAGATTGTAAGTTGCTCTGAGACTCCAAGTGAGTGAAGGGCGGGGTATAAATCCAACTCCAACTCCTCTTCCTCATCTTCTTCTTCGCCTCTATAGAAGCAGCAGGATTAAATCTCGCTGGAGACAATAGGTCAATGAGGATCCATCCTAGGGCCTTGTTAACTGTTAGATTAACAGTTTTGGAATAATAAACACAATTTGTACTATACTATATATAGCCAGCGTGAACTAACACATTAGAACAGTAGAATAGAGAGACCAAGAATATTAAAAAAAAAAAAAACCTGAAGAGCAGTTCAGCTGCCAGAATGATAGATCATTAACGATCCAATCACTGCAATCGACAAAATATTACTCCACTTGAGTTGACTCATCCAGGGTGGTTTAAAAATCATCACCTTGAGAGTAAACATATTCTTTTTGGGAAAGGTTTTTTTTGGGGGGGGGCTTCATTTGGTCAGTTTCACGCACTTTTCCATGTGCCACAGCCTCATCCGCTCTTCTCAGATCCAAAGAGCATCTTCAGATTTCCACTTTTAGGCAATTAACATTTTGCTGTGATTAACGCATTGTCTGATAACTGGAGCAGAAATGGTCTAGCACACATTTGCAAATAGATCAACACACATTATCAAGCCAACGCATTTTTTTTCCCATTGGCCTGCCCACACACATACAGATTTTGCACGGGTTTTTGAATATAAAAAAATAAGAGTTTTAAAAATCCTGTCATCACAGTCCCTTAACGGAAACAGCATGGGAAAAAATACAACAAAGATCCTTGCAGTGATTATCCGTGACCTAAACTTCCATGTACATCATCAGATGCGTGAAGATGCATCTTTAGACGGCAGATATACAGATGCATGGAGAAGAGAATTGTAAACAGTGGGCCCAAAAGCTGTGAGGTCCAAATGGTGGAGGTAAGCATGCAATGAGCATTCACAACAGCAGCCTTTGGCAATAACACAGCCCTCCTAGTTAAGTTCACACTTGTGGGAGAGAAAGCATTCATCTCCCTTGTGTCCAAAATGAACAGGATCAAACTTTCAGGGCTGCTTGAGTTTCCCTTAGAAGTTCTTTGGCTGAAGGATGGTGAGTTTCAGAGAATCCTGGGAGGCCGAAACTTTCCGCCACCCATTTCACAATGTTGCCATGTTTCACGACTGGTTTGTGTTGATCTATCTTCTGAAGAAGAAGAAGAAGAAGAGATTGGATTTATACCCCGCCCTCCACTCCCCAAGGGAGTCTCAGAGCAGCTTACAATCTCCTTTTCCCTTCCCCTCCCCACAACAGACACCCTGTGAGGTCGGTGGGGCTGAGAGAGCTCTTTCCCAAGCTGTCCTTGAGGGAACAGCTGGTACAGAGCTATGGCTTGCCCAAGGTCATCCAGCCAGGTGCAAGTGGAGGAGTGGGGAATCAAACCCGGTTCTCCCAGATTAGAGTCCGCGCACTTAACCACTACACCAAACTGGCTCTGAGCGTAGGGTGACTTCTATTTATTTTATTTTCATTATTGACAGTCTGCCTGTTTCACTGAGGCTCAAGGTGGATTTTACGCCATCAGTCAAATGGGATGGGACATCCAATGAACAGTGCCATAGGGTCTGGATGGCAGAATTCTGAAAACAAGCAGGCATCTAAAGCGGAGCTGAAACAAAGCATATGCATTTAAACGTGGCAGGTTAAATGGTGCAGAAGCAACATAGTCTGAGCTTATTCAAAGTGATCAGCGGCAATGCAGGAGGATCGGCCACCTTCTTCTATGACCTACATAAACCATAAAAAAGCATCGTTGGCAGGTAGCAGTCCATTTTCCATTTTAAAACCATGAGGCTGGGAACCATGAGGGAAAGCATAGGACTTTCCCTTCCAGGCTATCTCCCCTGATCTTCCCTGGATAGCTCCACTAATCCTGCACAGGTCAGACAGGTGCTTATGAGGAGAGACACACAGGCTGGGAACAGGCTGTGGCTCGGTGGTAGAGCATCTGCTTTGCATGCAGAAGGTCCCAGGTTCAATCCCCGGCATTTCCAGTGGAAAGGAGCGGACAGCAGGGGGAGTCAAAAGACCCCTGCGTGGGACTCTGGAGAGAGCCGCAGCCAGTCTGTGTAGTCAAGACTGACCTTGATAGACCAATGGTCTGATTCAGGAGAAGGCAGCTGTATATGTTCATATCTTCACCACAGGAGCAGTGCTAAATAAAGTCCAGCCTAAATCACATGGCCCAGGTCCCTCCCTTCCCCTGTGCAAGAAGGCAGTTTCGCCATCTGTAATCCATGCAGTGGCGGTCGCCATGTGCTCCCTGTAATGGCGACCACCACGTGGTCTAACGCACCTGGCCAGGCTAGCGACCTGAGCTTGGGTCAGGAGGAACAATAGATGGCCAGATCGTAACTCGCCACCAATCTAGTGCCTAAGGTCTTCTAGGGAACCTATGATCTGCAACCACAATCTTACGGTCCAATCAGGACATTTGGGCGAGGTCGGAGGTGTGGCTCTGGCCAGAATAAAAGAGGGCCCTGAGCCCTGGATGCCATGCTTCCTTCGACCAGCTAATACACATGCTTGCTGATTCCACTTCAACGCGTCTCTGACTCCAGTACTTTGCTTCATCTCAGCACAAAAAGCCGAATTACAAGGACCGTGATCCACACAGCCCACCAGATCCCAGCTGGAAATAAGGCGCTGGTACCCTTTATTGGCTTATGTATTTATGTGCCTGCTTCTCTCCCCAAGTGGGGACCCAGGGCAACCGACAACACACTTAAGGTCACCGAGAGAGTCTCCAAAGCAGAGCGGGGATTCGAACGTGGGTCTCCCAGATCCTGGTCTGACTCTCTGCGATGGACAGTGAGATGTTCAAAACCTTCCCTCTTCCCTGCTACTTATTCGCAGAGGTCATTTCAAGCAGAAGCTCGGGAGAGCTCAGCTCCGGGAGTTGGTGCCAACCCCCCCCCCCCCATGGGGTAGTGCCTGCTTGTTTCATGGCTGCAGCAACACAACCCCGTCCCCTGGAAAGGTCCTTGTTCCTCCGGCCAGCCTTCTGAAGGCTTCAGCCACCACTTATTTCTGAGGCTTGGATTAGTAACTGTCCCCTCTCTGCCAGCTTGCTTTCTTTCTTTCTTTCTTTCTTTCTTTCTTTCTTTCTTTCTTTCTTTCTTTCTTTCTTGCCTTCTGACATACTTCCAGTGATGTCAGGTGGTTTAGCATATGCAAATAAGTTATGCTGATGAGTTCTGCTAATGAGCTCCCGCACACCTCTTTTTCTATGAAATGATCCCTGCTTATTCATGTATGCCTTTAACAACAAAAAAAACAACAACCCCTCACTGTTCTTTTCACAAGCGTTTGAGGCAGATTATGTGGTGCCTTCCTGAGGTGCCCTGCCTTCTAGGCTCATGACGACTCGGCGAGGTAGGTTTTGCAGTGAGATAGAGACCACATCACCCAGCGAGCTTCCTGGCAGGGTGGGGATTCGAACCCGGGTCTCAGATCCTTGTCTGACCGACCACTGCCCCACCCCTTTACCTGTGGAAATGACTGGCAGGCACTTCTCACTTGGCCTAAATAAAATAAAGACTTGAATCAGGGCAGTTGTTACTACGAGTCTAGGCTTTGAAGCATTCCGAGAGAGCCAGCGAGGGGTAGTAGTCAGAGCACTGGACTAAGATCCGGGAGACCCAGGTTTGAATCCCCATTCTGCCACTGAAGCTCACTGGGGGACCTTGGGCCAGTCACACACTCTCAGCCTGACCTCCCCTACAGGGCTGTGGTAGAACGGAGGAGATAAAGTTGCAAGGCTATGTGAACACACAGTGATTGCAGAAAACGGCAGCTGCGTGTCCAGAGCCAGGACTGCTGCAGTGGCTGGAATGTCAGGCTGGAGACTGCAGACCGGGGTAAGGGGACCAAGACAGAGACAGCTTGCCGAAGGCCACCTAGTGAGTTCTGGACAGAGCGGGGACCCAGGGACTCATTCTCCAGATGTGGGGTTTTATTTACCGGCTTATTTATTTATTAAAAAGAGGCCCTCTGAAATCCCTGCTCCCCCCCTCCCCCCCATCTCAAACATGCCTTGGCGGTAGGGCTGGGGGTGTCTTCCAGGGAATGCTCCCAGTAGGGTTGCCAAGTCCAGGTTGGGAAATACCTGGAGACATTGGGGGGTGGAGCCAGGAGAGGGCGGGGTTTAGGGAGGGGAGGGGCCTCAGCATGGCACAATGCCACAGAGTCCACCCTCCAAAGCAGCCATTTTCTCCAGGGGAGCTGATCTTTGACACCTGGAGATCAGTTGTAAAAGCGGGAGATCCCCAGGCCCCACCTGGAGGCTGGCAACCCTAGCTCCCGGGTGCCTGGGGAAATGGACCTCCTTCTTCTTTTCCTCGCAGAGCGATTTGCACCGGGGGGGGGGGCGGGGGGTGTGGAGAGACGCAAGGGGGGTCCAAGATCCCAGGCGCCCCTCCCCCGCAGCTTGCCTCCCCGCAAAGGACCACCCGGGCAGGGCCAGGGAAGAAGACCCTGTGGCCCAGGGAAGGGGGGGGGGGGGGAGCCGGCAGCGCTCAGCCTCGCCGAGGACACCAGAAGGCCGCCCCGAGGCTCGCTGGCCAAGAGAGCCGAGAGGCGAGACCTCCAGCAGCCACGCGTGGCGCAGGCCGGTCGGCCTGTAGGCACCAAGTGGGGCGTCCGCCCGTCCGTCCGTCCGTCCGGAGGCAGGGCCACGCGGGGAGGCAGGAGAGAGAGCTCCGGCCCGGCCTCCTCCGCCGGGCTCCCGCTCCTCTGCGCCGCCGGAGCGCGGCCGAGCCGGGGAGCGCTCCAGAGGCGCGCCGGGGCTGGGCGGGGAGAGGCAGGCTGGAGCGCGGGCAGGCGGGCAGGGCTCCCCCCTCGGCAGCGCTTGGTAGAGCCGGCCAGCCTCTCAGCCAGCCAACCGTCTGCTGCCGATGCCCGCTGCCGCCCGAGCGCCAAGGCGGGGAGGGGAGGGGAGGGGAGGGGAGGGGGAGGCGCCTGCCTCGGCCAGGGAGGAGGAGAGGAGGAGGAGACCGCCGCCGCCGCCGCTGCCACTGCTGCCACTGCTGCCCCGGGCATGGTGAAGCCCCCCGGCCTCCGGCGGAGCCCCGGCGCCTTCTCCCCATCCCTCTGAGGGGGTCCACGCGGGCAGGAGCCAGCCGCCCCTCCGTCTTCTCGGCGCGCTCCGGCGGGTAAGTGTGTCACTGTCGGCTCCCCTTTCGGGGGGAGAGCGGGATGCTCGGCTCTGAGCCGAGCCAGGAAGGCTGGAGCGGGAGCGGGCGAGGATGCGGGGGAACCGCGGCTGGTTACAGGTGGCTCTTCTGGGCGCCGCCGTCTAACTGGAGGGCGAGCGGCAGGCGGGCTGCATGGATCCACCACGGCTGCACGGAGAGCCCGGGAAGGGTCACGGGATGTGGCATAAAAGGAAGGAAAGATCTCGGGGGGGGGGGGGAGGAGGGAAGAGAGATTACTGGATTCCCACGGACAGAGGTGGGGGTCACGGAGCATGGTCTGAAATGCAAGGCACCAAACTTTCCAGGAAGCAAGGGTTCCGTTTGGAGGGGAAGGGGGATGTGAAATAATGTCTGCCTCCTGTGCGAACATCACGAACAGTGCCTGGCTGAAGCATGGATGCTTCTCAGCCGAGTGGTAGCTCAAGAGGATGCCGAGGAGTGCGGAGCCTTCACAAGGACGCATGAGCGCAGGAGGGGGCCGCCTGCTGAACCAGACCCTCAGTCTGTCAAGGTCGGTATTGTTGGCTCAGACCGGCAGCCGCTCTCCGGCAGAGGGCCTGCCCGCCACCTGCCCCCTAACCCTTGTCCTTGGAGGTGCCCGGGATTGAACCTGGGACCTATATGCATGCCGAGCAGATGCTCTCCCACTGAGCCACAGCCCCTGCCACCAGGTGCCTCTTGATAGCTGCTTCTGCTTCTACAAGCTGTGAGTTGTGAGAAGCATGTGCTTCCGGGGTGTGTCCTCCCGGGCATCTTTGCTGCAGAAAGATATTGTCCTTCTAGTGACTTGGATTGTACAGGGTTTGGAAGTCCGGTCCAGGTGGGAGCTGGGCGGGACTGGATTCTTTGGAATGGCAGGTGAGAAAGGGGAGGTCAGGGAGGAGAGGGGCCGGGCTTACAGGAGTGAAACTGGACTGGCAGGCATCTTTGGGCTGTCCAAAAATTTGGCCTTCTGCGGTGGGGGGGAGCCTTGTTAAGTACAGTGACACTGTAGGGTTTTCAAGGCAAGAGACGTTCAGAGGTCTGGATTTGTATTAACGGGCCAGTGTTGTGACTCTTAACCTTTTCATTTTCATCCTGTCATATATTTTCCCTAGAGAAGCTGCCGCGGTTCCATGGTCGAGCATCTGCTTGGCATGCGGAAGGTCCTAGGTTCAATCCATGGCGTCTCCAGCAAAAAGGACCAGGCGGGAGGTTGGCATGGAAGACCTCCACCTGAGACCTTGGAGAGCTGCTGTTAAGCGAAGCAGATCCCGGATCACTCTCAGTATAAGGCAGCTGTGTTTCTCACCACCATACTAAGATCCAGTTGCTCGTATGCTCACATGATCTACTGTCCAGATCCAGTCTCTGGTTCTCACTGAGCCTTCCACATAAACAAAGCCAATATCAGTTGTGGACTCCTGAAGCTATTGAGTCACGTCCCTGGTCTACCGAGGTCCATGCCCTCCACTTTGACTGGCGACGGCTCTCCAGGGTCTCAGGAAGAGATCTTTCATGTCATTCGCTACCTGATGGTTTTCACTGGAGATCCCAGGGATTGAACCATGGACCCTCTGCATCCCAAGCAGAGGCTCTACCACTAATCTACCCCTGGATCCAGGGATCCGTTGGAGCAGGAGCGCACAGGAGTGCAGCTCCGGGAGTGAGGAGCCCAGGGGGCGGGCACATGACCAAGCCCCACCCCCTCCTCGGCTTCCCCGAGCAATGCAGAGGTGCAGCGCCCCGGGGAAAGCCCTGCTAGGGTCTTTATTGTTTTTAATGTTTTGTTTTAATATCGATAATTTTATCATTGTTCCTTTTATGACTGTGTGCTGCTTTTCCAGAGACTTGCTCAAGGTGGCATATAAATTTTCTAAGGATACCATTTTTTATCTGGGCACATGGCACATAAGTACTGGAGAAATTTCACCAACCTTTCAGCAGCTTCCACCCCATCAGTTTGGTGTAGTGGTCAGGAGTTGGACTCTAATCAGGGAGAACCGGGTTTGATTCCCCACTCCTCCCCATGCAGCTGCTGGTGTGACCTTGGGCCAGTCACAAGTTCTCTCAGAGCTGTTCTCTCATGAGCAGTTCTTAAAAGACCTCTCTCAGCCCCACCTACCTCACAGGGTGTCTTGTTGTGGGGAGGGGAAGGGGAAGGGATGGGTGGTGCACATGTCCTGGGTATCTCAAGTCTACTTGAAACCTGGTGGTTTCAAGGGAGCAGGAAGAGAATGAGGGTGTGTTCTTTACGCTTATTTTTATTGCACAACGTATTGGATGGGGAAGGGAATGGAGGAAGAGCAGGTCAGTTTCACTCACCTGTGGAGTGGAGCCTGAGGGGTGGGTGTTGCCTTCTGACACACTTCCGGTAGGTTAGGGGGTGTGGCATATGCAAATGAGTTATGCCAATGAGCTCCTGCACCTCTTTTTCTACGAAATGACCCCTGCCTGGATCTAGGCGCTGAATTATGTGAGTGTATAAATGAGAGACAGTATAGGGTTCAGGTGTTCAGGACCAGAGAGATCCAGGTTCAGATCAGAAATATAATGCACACGTTTTTTTCTCTCTCACTCCATCCAAGCTATCTCACTGGATTGCTGCAAGGCTGAAATGGGGCAAGGGAGTCCCATGATTTGAACTCGTGGCGCTGTCGAGGACAGAACTGTCTATTCAGACTGTCAGCCGCTCTCTAGGGGGTCAGACACATCACCTGCTACTTGATCCTTTTCACTGGAGATGGTAGGAATAGAACCTGGGACCCTCTCCATGCCAAGCAGATGTTTCACCACTGAGCCACAACCCCGCCACTGGCCCACCTGGCTCAGTATTGTCTACTCAGGCTGGTAGCAGCTCTCCAGGGTCTCAGGTGAAGGTCTTTCACATCATCAGCTGCCCGATCCTTATAAGTGGAGATGGTGGGAATTGAAACTGGGACCTCCTACACACCAAGCGGGTGCTCTACCATAAGGTTACCATAGCGTTTGGGCCAAAATGCTAGGGTGTCACCACGCAACATCCCTGGCACAATGACATCACTTCCGCAGGATGGCATCGTGCCAACGACATCCACGTGCGAGGTGCCTGTTTGGGGGCGGGGCTTCCCCCGCTGGCCAGGTGGCTGGTGGTGGGCTGGAGCCCCGGAAATCAGGGAAAACCCCACTGGGACCGGGGATCTGGCAACCCTAGTAGGGATTGAACCTGGCATCTGCTACAAGCCAAGCAGCTGCTCCACCGCTGACCCATGGACCCTTTCCCTCCCTGAAAGAAAGAGCAGAATAGAAAGGTTATAAATATTTGCTCTCCAGGTATTTTGGCCTGGATTTCTCTGGCTGCAACATATGGAACTGTCTGGCAGCATCCCTTGACCGCCTGCTGTCAAGTTTTTTCCCCCTCCCCCAGCTAATTTCAAACCCACACAGCCCTCTAAAGCAGGGAGTGTTGTCTCCTGGGCAAGTTCTCACCCCTCGTGCGGGGAGCTTCTTACCCTAATGCTGACTGAGTACTGTCAAGTCACAGCTGACTTAGGGCAAGTCCCCCCGGGGATTTGCAAGGCAAGAGCTGAGCAGAGGCAGCCATTTCTGTGTAGCAACCTCAGTCTTTTTGGTAGTCTCCCATCCATATACTGACCAGGGCCAATCCTGCTTAGCTTTTAGACACTAGTCGGGGCTGTTCAGGCTGCTACACACAATGCTTCTCCAAAAATGTCATCTTCTCCATCCCAACAACCATTCCGAGGCGGTGCGATCCCCTGGCCGGCTGCACCGTGTGGCCTTTTGAAGGGTTAAAACGGGCTGTCAGGGTTGATTCACGGATGCCTGGGCATCCTCTGATCTCCTCTCTTGGTTGGATCACTCTTGATTGGTGGTATGAACTACTGAAAAGAACTGTGTTTGAATTCACGCTGGATGAGAGGTGAGGTCCGTAAGTGGTAATTAATTGCTGATGACTCACCCGTTCCATCCTCCAGGGTCCCAGGCTGTGATTGGAAAGCTGAGGATGCAGCCACCTGGCTGAGGCTTAAGCAAAGCTGGGGACTGGTCTGCGCTTGGATAACAGAGAGCTAGTTTGGTGTAGTGGTGAAGTGCGCGGACTCTAATCTGGGAGAACCGGGTTTGATTCCCCACTCCTCCACTTGCACCTGGCTGGATGACCTTGGACAAGCCATAGTTCTGTCAGAGCTGTCCTTGAAAGAGCAGTTCTGGAAAGAGCTCTCTCAGCCCCACCGACCTCACAGGGTGTCTGTTGTGGGGAGGGGAAGGGAAAGGAGTTTGTAAGACACTCTGAGATTCCAAGTGAAGGGCGGGGTATAAATCCAATCAATAATAATAATAATAATAATAATCAGGGGTCATTTCGAGCAGGAGCTCGGGGGAGCGCAGCTCCGGGAGTTGGTGCTAGCTCCCCCGCCCCAATGGGGGAATGCCTGCTTGTGTCATGGCTGCAGCAAAATGACCCCGTCCCCTGGAAAGGTCCTTGTTCCTTCTGAAGGCTTCAGCCACCACTGAAACTACCCTCCCAGAATTTTCTTTCTTTCTTTCTTTCTTTCTTTCTTTCTTTCTCTCTCTCTCTCTCTCTCTCTCTCTCTCTCTCTCTCTTCTTTCTTTCTTTCTTTCTTTCTTGCCTTCTGACATACTTCCAGTGATGTCAGGGGGTGTGGCATATGCAAAAAAGTTATGCTAATGAGCTATGCTAATGAGCTCCTGCACCTCTTTTTCTACAAAAGGACCCCTAATAATAATAATAATAATAATAATAATAATAATAATTTCTAGACTGCTCTCCCCTGTAAACAGGGCTCAGGGTGGTTCACAACAACAAAAACACAGTCATAAATTAAATTCATCATTAAAACAGTAAAAACACAACAGTTGATCTCATTAGATGGCGCTAGTCAACTTCAGATTGTCCCACTGCCCCATGGGGGTGGGGGGGAGACAAGAAACCGGAGTGCCCGAACAGGTGGAAACAGCTCTGTCCTCGACCAGGCGAAACATCTCTGCCTTACAACCCATACGGGAGATCTCCTGGGACCTCCACAGAAAAGAGCCAGTGGGTCGTTGAGGAGGTAGATTTTATTAATCAAAAAGCTGATATCCCACCTTCTATTTATTTATTTCATAATTTCAATTTGTACGCCACTCCTCCCCCTGCCACTCCGAGTAGGAATGGTTCGCCACAACAGAAAACAAACAATGAATACAGTTAAACCAGGATAAAAATGCAAAGTATAAAAATAACAATACGAAATGCGTTTTGGGGCATGCACTGCCCCACCCCCAGGGATGCTTACAACAGAGAGAAGAACTCGTGTTACAAGGGCCAGATCTGACATAAATGTCACTTTGTCGGGTCGGGCCGTGTGTGCCATAAAATGTAATGCCGGGTACCGGTGATAGAAACCGTATAAAGGACAGCAGCTGGTAAGCTCCAAGTTGATGTATCCTCACTGCAAGGCCCCACGGGCTGGCAGACAGGTGGCTTATAACAATAGAAGGGCTGGATCCGGTAGAAGATTTCTGCAAACGGGGAACTATTTTCACGTGCCCTGTAGACTTCTGACTCCCTCTCCCCATGCTGATCCTGGTGCTACCCTTGACCCCCCCCCCAAAAGCAGCAATTGGGGGGCAATTGGGGTCATAGGCATCAACTTCAGGGGGGCTGGGGAGCTGGAGCCCCCCTGAACTTTTCCAGGACATGCTGAGCCTCCCCCGGAGACAAAGGCCTGTAATGTCTCAGAGTGAAGGGGCGTGCAAGCCAGCCTGAAGGGTGTCAGATAATAAGAGGATTTGCTCCATTTTACATCTCCCCCCAATAACACTAGATGGCGCTGCCTTAGCAAGGGATCTAGTCTTTTCACCTGATGGTGATGGAAAGTGCCATCCAGTCACAGCTGACTTAGGGTGACCCCTATAGGGTTTTCAAGGCAAGAGATGTTCAGAGGTGTTCTGCCTCTGTGTGGCAACCCTGGATTTCTTTGGTGGCCTCCCATCCAAGTACTAACCAGGGCCGACCCTCCTTAGCTTCCAAGATCTGACAAGAGCAGGCTAGCTTGGGCCTAGGGTTGCCAGCCTACAAAATGACAGGAGCGCTACATCCATGAATTTTAACTGCTCAATGTGTCTTTTGTAGGGCCGGCAATAAGCATCAACAAAACTACAAATGAAAGCCCCCCACACTCCTTTTGGAAGACTTTGTGCATGTAGAAGCAGGCTTGTAATTCTGGAAACTCCCATTGGGGCCTGACATTTTAAAACATTGATGCAAAACTGACTGGTAGTTGTTAAAGCTGAATGTACTGAAAACGTGTACCTGATAAGGATGTTATAATAACACACTATGCACTTTATAGAATGACAGTTATAAACAGAACACATTAATTTAAAAAGTGGTTCGCAGAGTATATTTATTTGTTACTAGAGCCTCTGTGTGATGCCTGGAACTACAACTGATCTCCAGACTTCAGAAATCAGTTTCCCAGGAGAAAAGGACTGCTTTGGATGGTAGACTCTATGACATTGCACCATGCTGAGGCCCCTCCCCTCCCCAAACCCCACCATCTCCTGGATCCACCCCCAAAGTCTCCCGGGATCTTCCATGCCAGGCCTGGCAACCCTAATCCCCATCTCCAGACTACAGAGGTCAGTTCCCTTAGATAAAATAGTTGCTTTGAAGGGTGGACTCTGTGGCATTGTACCCCACGGAGGTCTCTGTTCTCCTTAGGCTCCACCCCCAAAATCCAGGAGTTTCCCAACACGGATCTGGCAACCCTGCCCCCCTATCCCCTGCTAGTGGCCATTTGAGGATCGCAGCTTCTCTCCAGGGTGGGAGGTTAGACTTGCAGGCTGCACTGACTAGCACCGTCCCTAGAGACAGATGGGAAAGTGCAGGGAGAAAAGGAGGAAGGGGAGGAGGAGTGATAAAGTGTTGGCAACACTGTCTGGGGAGAAGAATCCTGAAGGGGGGTGTTCATTCACTGAAGCGGTGGGTGGAGGCAGCAGCAGCTGGTGGAGCTCATTTCTGGGAGGCTTGTTAGATTTACCACCCCCCAATTAGGAGAGTCGAGATTAACAAAAGGAACCGCGGGGGCACAGTCTTTGCTTGGAGGCGGCTTGACCCAGCACAGATAAAGACACTCCAGTTTTCACTCCTATTATCTGTGGCCCACCAGTCTCTCTTGGGGGGGGGGGGGTCTCTTCCCTGACTGAGACCTTTAACAGCTGTGCGATGATGAGAAATCTATTGGAGTAGGATTCCCCGGCCCGCGGGTGCCCTGATATCTCCTGAAAGCAAACAGGGACCCTCACGTATGCGGCTGCCCACATTAAAACAAAAAATACCCTTCTCTCTTTGGAAGATAGACTAAGGGCCAAATTATCTATGAGACTGGAATTCTGGGATCAGGACTCCAGGTGTGCCAGTTGGTTCCCAAAAGCAGCCAGTGGTGGGGGACAAATTTGGGCTGGGGCCTGAGCCACAGTGCCACTTCTACTGTTAAAATGGTCTCTTCAGGTTGTTGTTTCCATTCAGGGAGTAAAAAGACAGACACAAGACATATCTGTCTTTTTCTCCCTACTAGGGCTTGGAGCAGGCTAGAAGGAGGGATGTTTGTGATTGACGAAACGGCAGAAGGGGAAAGAGTTAATGCCCCACCCCAGTGCTGCAGGCAGCCCCAATCCAGGTTGCCTACTGTCTTTCTTTAAATGCCAAGTTACACACCTTCAATTGCAAGTTGTATCCAAGAATCATCAGATAGTTGTGTTGCTGTTTTTCCATAGCAATCATTCGCTTGCTCATGATGGTCTTCTGGAACCCACAACAGCCATTCCTGTCAGCAAATGCTGAGTTCCAGTGAAAGGAAAAATTGGCAACACCCTTTCAGATCTATTGGGTAGATTTGGAGGGTGGAGCCTGAAAAACAGCGGGATTTGGGATAGGGTTGCCAAGTCTCTTAACCTTACCGGCGGGGGGGAGTCCTCTGCTGGCCGGGCGACGTCACCAGAAGTGACGTCAGCACGTTGGGTATCATAGAGTTTTGGGGCGATTGCCAGAGCGTCGCCCTGGCAACGCCCCCAACGTGATGGCGTCACTTCCGGTGACGTCGCCCAGCGCGGGGGAAGTCGTCCAGCCTGGACGACTTCGGGGGTGGGGTTTCCTCCGCCGGCCGAATGCTGGCCGGCGGATTGGGAACCCCTGTAGCGGGGGATCCCCTGCCCCCTGGGCTGACTTGGCAGCCCTAATTTGGGAAGGAGAGGGATTTCAATGGGGTATAATGTCATGGAGTCTACCTTCCAAAGTGGCCGTTTTCTCCAGGTGAATGGATCTCTGTCGCCTGGAGCTCAGTGGCCGTAGTGGGAGATTTCCAGCTACCACCCGAAGGCTGACAACTCCAGGTCTGGGGTCCCACTTGGATTCCTTCTCAATTCTTGTGCCCACAGCACCCAGTACAGATTATGACTGTGGTAGAAAGGGGGCTTTGGCTTTCCTCCTGCGCCATTTTCCTGAGCTGAAACCGCCATGGGGGATGCTATTTGGCCCACCAGGGAAACCCATGCAACTCACCTCTGATGGTGAGACTGGACCAATGCTCCCTCTAAGCTGTGTGAGCCAAAATTCTACTCTGTGAGCTACTGGCATGAAAGTTGTGAGCGAGTGATTTGGCTGCTGCATAAATCAGTTTGCTCTGGCGCCATCCCTCCCAAGCTAAGACAGAAAGGTGTGAGCGGGAGGCTCAAAAACTGTGAGCTAGCTCACACTAACTCAGCTTAGAGGGAACATTGCGACTGGAGAGGCACAACCTGTGTACTCTGTAATGCGGGAGTCCCCAACATGGCGCCCATGAGTGGCAAGGTGCCCGCTGATGCCTTTTCTGTGCCCAACTAGTGTTTTTAGGAAGTGGGTGTGGCCAAGTAGGGTACTGCCCAACAAGGCTTCTGATTGGCTATTGGAGATTTGATTGGCTGTGCAGACTTTTTTTAAAAATGTTGCTTTGGCAGCAGCTGCCGCCACAGCACAAGGATCTGCGCTGTGTTACTGAAGTTAAGCTGTGGCAATCATTTTGTGGCTGGCTCCGCCTCCTGTGGCAGCCATTTTGCAGTAGTCATTTTATTGCTGCCTTCACCACACCGTCTCAGAATTCCAAATGCGCCCGCAGGCTCAAACAGGTTGGGATACCATAGAGTTTTGGGGCGATTGCTAGAGCATCGTCCCGGCAACATCCCCAACGTGATGTCGTCACTTCCAGGTGACGTCATTACGCTAGGGAAGGGGGTGGGGTTCCCCCTGCCAGCCGAATGCTGGCCAACGGATCGGGAACCCCTGTAGCAGGGGATCCCCCGCCTCCCAGGCTGACTTGGCAGCCCTACATTAGCATAACTTATTTGCGTATGCTACACCACCTGACATCATCGGATGTCAGAAGGCAAGAAAGAAAAGAGAGAGAGGAAGGAAGGAAGGAAGGAAGGAAGGAAGGAAGGAAGGAAGGAAGGAAGGAAGGAAGGAAGGAAGGAAGAGCTAGCAGAGAGGGGACAGCTACTAATCCAAGCCTCAGAAATACCACTATCCTGGGAGGATAGCTTCCGTGGTGGCTGAAGCCTTCAGAAGGCTGGTCGGAGGAACGAGGACCTTTCCAGGGGACGGGGTCATTTTGCTGCAGCCATGACACAAGCAGGCATTCCCCCACGGGGAGGGGGGGCTGGCACCAACTCCCGGAGCTGAGCTCCCCTGAGCTCCTGCTCGAAAGGACCCCTGGTTTTTTACCACCTGGAAGATGGCAACCCTAAAATCCTAATCTGGCGGTTCCTGTTTTGTTTCAGGGGAAGAATGACCGAGGTGGAGCCTGTGCTGGACTTTGCATCATCCGGCCGCACCGGCCGAAGGAACGCCTTGCCCGACATCTTGGGCTCGCCCGCTGGGGTCACCCCTACGGACTTGCCACTGAAACTGGCAGAGATGTCTCTGAATGCAGGTATCTGTGATCTGGTTTTGGTATTCATTCATTCTGTTTGTATCCCGCCCTCCCTACCTTTCGGCGGGCTCGGGGCAGCTACCAATATATAATAAATATACAGTATCATTAAAACATTTTAAAGCATCAAACCAAACAATTGCATGCCCCGCTACAAGACGGCATATCTTCTTTATCAGGGCAGCGTCTAAGATGTTAACCAGTACAGGCGGTGGAAGAGCGTTCTGGCTGACAGGTTCACACTCGAGCCAGGGCCAAGATGTAACCATTGGGCGGCCCCCTACTTAAAAGCCTGGTGGAAGAGCTCCGTCTTACAGGCCCTGCGGAACTGTAATAAGTCCCGCAGGGCCCTGATGTTCTCCGGTAGCTCGTTCCACCAGTATGGGGCTACCACTGAAAAAGCCCTGGCCCATGTCGCCGCCAACCGGGCCTCCTTCGGCCCTGGGAGGACCAGACAGTTCTGGGATCCCGATCGAAGCACTCGCTGGGGAACATATGGTATATCTGAAGTGGTGGGGGAAAGTGCCAGCAAGTTGCAGCTATCTTGTGGTAACGCTGTCGGGTTTCCAAGGCAAGAGCTAAGCAGAGGTGGTTTGCCATTGCCTGCCTCTGTGTGGCAACCCTGGACTTCCGTGGCTGTCTCCCATCCTAAGCCAAACCTGCTTAGCTTCTGAGATCTCACGAGATCAGGGCTTGCCTGGGCCATCCAGGTCATATCTGAAGCCCATGTTGGAAAGCTGCATGTTGCAGGCGGCCTTTCAACTAATCTGGCATTGCTGTCCTTTGCATTTCATAGTTGCAGTTCTGCCCAAAGCGCTCACTGACAGTCCACTTTTCTTGGCGAGACTCAGAGCAGATCACGGAATCACAAAAACAATGCAGTGAAGAAAAAACAGTACAAGAAATGGCCACAAATTTTAAAAACAACTCCAGCAATGTAACAACCGCCTTATGGAAACAAAAACACGGCGGGACGAAAGAAAAATTGTATAAGACGTAGGGTGACCAATGCAACAATGGGGTTAGACACATTAGAAAACAGTGCACTGCAAACAAGATAATACATTGCCATAAACAGTGGGATAAACTAGCACTTCTGAAAGTCCATCAAAAGCAATCACATCAAACAAGAACTTCATATTTATATAGCACATTTAAGAGCCCAAAGCATGTTGGATATTGTAACTCTGCATGCAAGAGGCTCGGGGAGGGAAAGGGTGAAGGGAATTCTTTCCCTGGGGTACACTTGGCCATTGGTCCCACCCTCTCATCAGTTAGATGCTGAGCCTCTTTGGCTGTTGATTGCCTTCTGTTTTTCATCTTACGTAGGACCTCTCTTCTTCTCTCTCTTACATGAGCTTGGAGCTTTAGCAAGCTAACCTTTTTGAAGGTACTCTGTTCACAATAAGTTAAATGTACCTACAGGAATATGTCGTGGTAGATGTGCTTCTATTTTTGTAAGTAAAATTTCTTTTTCTTGTTGCCACTGGAGCCAGGTCATCTTTGTAATTTGTTTGAACAGCATTTTCCTTCTTAACCGGGAAATATGGAGGGTCGGGCAAAAAGCTTCTGTGCCTTGAAGGCAAATGATATTTCTTTCGTTTTTTTACTTTTAACCGAATAGTTTATGGGCCCAAAGCATTCACAGTGTACAGCTGTAACTTCAACCACCCTGTAAACTCATTATCATCATCGCCATCTACACATAACACACGGGGTATAGTTCTTTCCCCTTCTGGGGCTAATTTTAGCCTGAGGGGGAATGGCAGGAAGTGTTCCGTGTAATCAGAGATTCAAGATTTCAGCTTCCCATTTATAAAGACAAGCTTACAACCACCTCCCAACTGCTCCGTTCAGTGGGGGTACGGGGAAGAGGGAACATTGCTGGTTAACTCTACCTTTGTTGGACCTGCTGAGTTGAGGGCCCTGCATAAGAACATAAGAAGAGCCCTGCTGGATCCAGCATCCTGTCTCACACAGTGGCCAACCAGTTCCTCTGGAGGGCCAACAACAGGAAATAGAGGCCGAGGCCTTCCCCTGATAAGAACATCAGAAGAGCCCTGCTGGGTCAGACCAGAGGTCCATGTAGTCCAGCATCCTGTCTCACACAGTGGTCAGCCTCCTCTGGAGGGCCAAAAACAGGGCATAGAGGCCAAGGCCTTCCCCTGATGTTGCCTCCTGGCTCTGGGATTCAGAGGCTTAGTGCCTCTGAACGTAGAGGATCCCCTCAGTCACCATGGGTAGTGACAACAACAAACCTTTACTGGCATTATACATCAAGAATAATACAAGGCATAGGAAGTACTCAGCACAGTTAGCATAAATCTCACTTTTTAGAAGCCAGATACAAAAAAAGAGTTGCCACTATTTCAACAGTTAAGCATTTTTTGAGGAAAGGAGAAAAAGAGGCTTATAATGATCAGACTGGCCTATTAAATCCTTTAACAACCGACCTAAATACTTAGCGCAAATGTCAGCATAATGATTACAGAACAGAAAAACATGCTCAGGACTTCTGACTTCCTTTCTTCTACGATCGCACGGCCTCTGTGCGTAAGGAATCTTGGGAAATCTCCCCTGGAGTACTGCAGAGGGCAACACATTAAAACGTGCTAGCGTATAAGCTCTGCGAGTACATGGATCAACCATGTCTAGTAGCCGCTGACAGACTTGTGCCTAGGGTTGCCATCCTCCCGGTGGAGGCTGGAGATCTCCTGGGATTACAACTGACAACAGAGATCCGTTTCCCTGGAGAAAAGGGCCACTTTGGAAGGTGGACTCTGTGGTAGTATACCGTGTTGAGGTCCCTCCCCTCTTCAAACCCTGCCCTCCCCAGGCTCCATCCCCAAATCTCCAGGTAGTTCCCAACCTGGAGGTTTGGCAACCCTATTTGTACCACCACCAGGGGCCACTCAGCTTGACTTGCTCCAACCGGGGCCATCATCACTTCCCAGTTAGGGTTGCCAATTCTGGGTTGGGAAATACCTGGAGACTTTGGGGGTGGATCCAGGAGAGGGCGGGGTTGGGGGAGGAGAGAAGCCTCAGCATGGTAAATTCCATAGAGTCTACCCTTCAAAGCAGCCATTTTCTCCAGGGGAGCTGATCGCTCTCAGCTGGAGATCAGTTGTAAAAACGGGAGATCCCCAGGCCCCACCTGGAGGCTGGCAACCCTATTCCCAGTCCACTCTTGAGTAAGCCCATGGCCATTTCTCAGTCTCCCTTCATTAATTTTGACCTTTTCTCTCTCTCTCTCTCCTCCCAATCCCCCTCCCCACAGACAGGTCTCAAGAAATGCAGTCGCCGGCAACAGAGGCGCCTCCACAGGCGCTGCAGGGTCCAGAACTGAAAGATACCTCCTAACCCTCTCCGTGGGGAGGCAGATGAAGCCAAAAAGGGAAAGGGGGGGGAAACCTTCTTAAATGTCAGCAGAAGTTTGCCCGGCATTTCCTGGGATTTCCTAGTCATGACCTGGCAAGACAGTCTTACATCCTTTGATGCAGCAGAGCAACGGAGGAAGGAGGAGAGAAGCCGCCATTTTGTTTGATATACCAAATCTTGAGGGTCTCTTCCTTCTGCGGGGGTTTGAAAGAAGGAACTGAGGGATCGGGGAGGAGGGTTTTCTTGTTTCCGCACGGCTGCTGTCCAAGAGCACCAGGTTGCTGCTTTACCGAACCACGAAGAAGGTTGTTAAAAGGATTCACTTCTCTTTCTTTAACGGAGTTCATTGTTCACTGTGATGTCTGGAGTTGTGTGTTTGTTCTGTTGACCAGATCGGGTCTTCTTTGCTGCAAAGGGCAAACTCGCAAAGTTATCAAGCCAAGAGTCCAACCCGTCCTCTGCTCTGCGTCCCGGAGACAGCTGATCCCTGCCCATAAGGAAATGTCTTTCTGGAAGTATTTCCTGTCTCTTTGGGAGCCGGTTGTGGCCTGTGCAAAAAAGACCCAAGAGTTTACCCCGATCACCTGAAAGGGGAATAAAATGTGGACCCTATCTTCAAAGATTCCTTGTCCACTGGAGAGTCAAAAACCCGAAATTAGAAGCAAACGTTTTTAAAAATCCTGGATTGGAAACCACTTTGTTCATTCTGGCATGAAGTTATGGAGGATGCGAATTTGGCAAAAGCGTCGAATGTGGTCCGAGCTGGCCGTTCAGCATTCTGCGACTCACAAGGAGGGGGATAAAACGAAGTGAGAGGCCAGTGGCACCTTTAAGAGCAACAAAGTTTTATTCAAGGACAGACCTGGGAAATAGATCCTTTAATCGAATACCTGAAGCCAAGCAGCCACTTTTAGGTTACTCACAGCCCTGATTATATTACAGCCACCATCTCTGGACATTCCAAGCATCCATCCCAAGATGAGCAGAGACTGCATTCGATCCGCACTGATGACAGCTTGAAAAAAAATAAGAAAAGTACATGGAACAGAAACCAGAGATACCAAGGCTGTGTTTGAGCTATCCCCCACCCCCAACCCGAATCCAGCACGTCAGTGAGTTTTTTATGAAAAAACTTAGAAAGACGTCGTACTGATTTCCTTTTTATGGCAACCGCCATTAAAACATTCAGAAAAGGAGCATGAACACTCTTTCCAATGCCCCTTGAAGGGTGGGTCGCTCCAGTGTTCCAGGCTTGCAAAAGCGCTAATGTTTCGTGAGGTTCAGTTCACACGAATGCTGCTCACTAAACTTGTCCGGTGTCAATGACTGTCTGACTCTCCATTTCACTTGAGTTCTCGCACATTTTTCTCCCCCCAAGACTTGGTAGTTTGCTCGAGCAATCCTTTTCTCCCCTAACTTACCTTTTGAGGTTTTAAAATACGGCATTGGGGGGGTTGGCTGGTATCCCACAAAGTAGGGTCGCCAGCCTCCAGGTGGGGCCTGGAGATCTGCTATTACAGTTGGTCCCCAGATGGCCAAGATCAGTTCCCTTGGAGAAAATGGCTGCTTTGGAGGGTGGACTCTATGGCATTGTACCCTGCTGAGGTCCCTCCCTCCCCAAACCCCACCCTCCCCAGGCTCCGCCCTCCAAATCTCCAGGTATTTCCCCACCCAGAGCTAGACCACCAGTCCACAAGCGCGTGGCTGATTTGCATGGACCAGCTTTTACAGCCGTTGATTGGAGGCCCGGCAGCCGGAGCAGAACGTTGCTGTGCATATGATGAACAGATTGGGCGGCTTCTGGATAGCTAAACACTAGAGTTTAATTGTACTAAATCTGAACCTGCCAAGCAAGATCGTTATTTTTTTTTTTCTTCAACAGCAGATAGATTCAGTTGCAAGGGCGTGTGTATTTCACCATGAATTGATTCCCTGGAAAAACGTATTTTTCAAAAAAAAACAAACAAACAAAAAAGCCAAACTAGATGGAACATTAAATCCATGGTCGCTGCTGAGAGGAACTATTTTTAAAAAAAAACAAAAATGGAGTATTTCAATCAATGTAAAATAAAACAAGTATGGATATTTATGTCTCATTTGCACTGTAGCGCCTTTGCGTTATTCCTAATGATCGTGCTTTCTGCAAAATCAATCCACTGACATCACCGTGACATCACATCCTTGCCCTGCATCGTTGTTGGATCCTGGCAGTGGGTGGGGAAATGTGGGAAGTGAGAATATGGAAAGGAGTGCTATTTTATTTATTGGCTTTGTTTCGACATCGCCTTTTCCCTTAATGGAGACCCAGAGCTGCTCACCTCATTCTTCTCACTTCAGTTTTATCCTCACAACAACCCTGCGAGGTAGGCTGGGCCCAAGGTCACCCAGCAAGCTCCCATCATGCAGAGTGAAGATTCAGACGTGGGCCTCCCAGGTCCTAGTCTGACCCTCCAGCCATGACACCACACTGGCAGCAGACATACAGCAGCAGCAGCTGCGTTTAGCATCAGCATTTTTTAAAAGGAAGGATCACTAGGGTCCAGTACCATAGGGGAAATCTGTGAATGGGTTTCCAGGTTTTTTAATTTAAAAATCTATTGAACCAGCAACAGAGTTTCTTAATGTGATCAGCCCAGCAGTGCTTGGGGGGCGGGGAGGAGGAGGAGAGAAGAGATTAGATTTATACCCCACCCTTCGCTCAGAGTCTCAGAGCGGCTTACAATCGCCTTCCCTTCCTCTCCCCACAACAGACACCCTGTGAGGCAGGTGGGGCGGAGAGAGCTCTGAGAGAACTGTGACTGACCCAAGGTTACCCAGCAGCTGCATGTGGAGGAGTGAAGAATCAAACCCGGTTCTCCAGGTTAGAGTCCGCCGCTCTTAACCACTACACCAAACCGGCTGTCAAGGGTTTTTCAGCCTCCTCCTTGACACTCTTTTCACAAGTGTTCAGCCCCAGAGTTGCTGTTATCCACTTAGGAGAAGAAAGACACATCCACAGGTACAACCAGCGATCTCCTGCATGAGGTGTACTTTGGTCCTCAGTGAGAATGGTGGTGGGAAGTGCCCTCAGGTTGCAGCCAATTTATGGCGACCCCTTGGGGTTATTTAAGACAAGAGATGAATAGCGGTGGTTTCCCATTGCCTGGCTCTGCATGGCAAACCTGGACTCCCTTGGTGGTCTCCCATCCAAGTACTAACCAGGGCCAACCCGGCTTAGCTTCCGAGATCTGAGGAGATCAGGCCAGCCTCTGCTGCACAGATTTCCAAATAGCTGAACGGTGCGATGATATCACTTAGCCAGTGGGTGGCACTGTCCCTCAAACAGGGTCTCTGAAGGAAAGCTGTACCGTTGTAAGTGAAATTCCAGAGAAGCAGTTGTGTTGGTCAGCTGCGGTAGAATTAAGCAGGGGTCTTCTGGCACCTTAAAGAGGAACCTACTTTTGTCCTAGCATCAACCATCTGGCCCTGCACACTTTCTAAAAACGTTTCCTGTTGCCAGGAAAGATGTTGGCAGATGCCAGGGCGTCCACCTTGAAGACCCTCGTGCCTTCCATGTGACTCAAGAAACGCTACCAGGGAGGTTTGCCGATTCCAGGTTGGGAAATTCCTGGAGATTTGGGGGTGGAGCCTCGACAGGGGAGGGGAGGGACTTCAGTGCCATATTGTCCACCCACCAAAGCACCCGTTCTCTACAGGGGAACTGATCCCTGTCATCTGGAGATCAGTTGTAATAGAGAAAGGTCTCCAGGCCCCACCTGGAGGCTGGCAACTCTACCTTCACTAGGGAGACCTGTGGGAGGGGGGCGTTGTGAAAAAAAGTTGTTTAAAAAGACCGTGGGTCAGAGACCCATGAAATGCAGGAAGAACAGGGTGCGTTTTCGTTACGTAAGATTTAAACAGAACCAAGGAAAGCACTGAGACCATTCACTACTGCAGTAATTTGGCAAGTTCCCTAGTTTTGCTAGGCTGGCTAACACCTGCAATGGCTGAGGCATTCCAAGTCCTGGCTAAACTCTTGAAAGAAGGTATCAAACCTCCCCCCTCCCCCAAACTTGTTGGTAAGCTCTGATTCAGCAGTTTCACACAGCAATCTCCCTTTGAAGTTCTTTGGCTAAGGAATGAAAGTGTTTAGATCAGCAGCAATGGTGTGTCGTGAAGAATGAAACCGTCTGTTCTCTGAATATAGTAATTTTTAACGTCCTGTTTGTGTCCGTTTAATTTGGGGGTGGAGGGAAATGACCTGTTTGTCCCACGGAGAGCGCAGAAAGACATTGTAGACACCTGATGGCATAAGACACACTGGAGGATCAGCAAGCAGATGTGACAAAGGGAATATAGGTGACGGGAGCTGACTTTGCCACCTAAATGCAATCCCTACAGCAGGCACTGAGGACGGCATGCATTTCAGAACTTTTATTTAAAATCTGTTTGTTTGCTTTCTTCATTTGTACCCTGCCTTGTTTCCCAGCAAGGACTCAAAGCGGCTTGCAGCATTCTCCTCTCCTCCATTTTATCTTTGCAACAGCCCTGGGAGGTAGGTTAGGCTGAGGGTCTTACAAAGTGGTGTCGCCTGGCCTATGCAAAGTGAATAGGGCAAGCCTAGCAAAGCCAGCTCACTCCAAATCTGTCGAAATCAAGGGGATTCGGCTGGAATAACTCTGCATAGGATTGCAACGGGAGCCTGTTGTTCTAGAAACAGGCTACTCCTTTACTTTTTCTCTCCTGTGGTTGCCATCCCCCAGGTGGGGCCTGGAGGTCTTCTGGAACTACAACCAGGGGTCCTTTCGAGCAGGAGCTCGGGGGAGCGCAGCTCCAGGAGTTGGTGCCAGCTTCCCCCCCCCCTCCGTGGGGGAATGCCTGCTTGTGTCATGGCTGCAGCAAAATGACCCCATCCCCTGGAAAGGTCCTTGTTCCTCCGACCAGCCTTCTGAAGGCTTCAGCCACCACTGAAGCTATCCTCCCAGAAGAGTGGTATTTCTGAGGCTTGGAGTAGTAGCTGTCCCCTCTCTGCCAGCTCTTCCTTCCTTCCTTCCTTCCTTCCTTCCTCCCTCCCTCTCTCTCGCCTTCTGACATACTTCTGGTGATGTCAGGTGGTGTCGCATATGCAAATAAGTAATGCTAATGAGTTATCCTAATGAGCTCCTGCACCTCTTTTTCTATGAAAGGACCCCTGACTACAACTGATCTCCAGATGACAGGAATCAGTTCCCCCGGAGAAAGTGGCCACTTTGGAGGGTGGACTCTATGGCACGGTAACCCCCTTCCCTCCCTTCCCCTCCCCAGACTCCATCATCTTCAGGCTCCACCTCCAAAACCTCCAGGAGTTTCCCAACCTGGAGTCGACAGCCCTGCAAATTCCCCTCTGCCTTCCAATCCCAGCAGCACCTGGGACAAGTTCCAGACCTCTCTGTCCTCCCAGGGGTCAAGTGATATCCCCCGAGGACAATTTTCTGAGCAAGGAAACGGTTGGGAGAGCAGGCGAATGAGTCAGCAGCTGCTCCGGAGGCGCTGGGTGGTGTAATCATCTTGTTTGACTTAACGTGTGTTAAAAAGTAACTTCTCCTCCAAGGAGCCCTGAAGATCCCTTTTGAAAGAAAGGCCCTGGGTCTACGACAAAGGTGTGTATCTGGAAAAGAAGAGTTGGATTTATACCCTGCCCTTAACTCAGAGTCTCAGAGCGGCTTACAATCTCCTTCCCTTCCTCTCCCCACAACAGTAACTACACGGACCCTTTAAATCCAGAAACTATATTACTAAATATGTGGCACGAAGACACTATCTCTAAATCAACGAGAGACCTGATCAGTAGTTTGTTAACAGCAGCAAAAACAACAATAGCGCAAACCTGGAAATCCACACAAAAGATTGAAAGAAACCTCTGGATGAAAAAAGTATGGGATCAGTTTCTAATGGAAAAAATAACATACCGACTACATCAAACAGAAATTTACCCGAAAACTACAAACTTCATAGAAAAATGGTATTCTTTCTATGACTATGCTGTCAAACACGAAATACTGCCACAAAACAAATTTTGTAAAGATCTAATACTAATGTAATACACTAAATCTTTACTCCTTACAAGAAACACTTGCGCACTATACAACACTCAATTGTGAACAACCAAATTCAATGTTAAAAATACTAGAAATACAACTACTAGATATATTGGAATAACCAAAGGTTATTGGTTATTGACCGTACTAATAAACTTAACTTGACTTGACTTGTATAAGAAAATAGAAATAGGAATAGGAAACTGTTTATTGATAAATTGATAAATGCTTTATTTTAGATGTCAACTATTTTTGAACATGGTAACAGCTATGTAAACAACCACCTATGCTGTATGTTATATAAATATCAATAAAGTTTATTTACTTAAAAAAAAAAAAAAAGGACTGCTCTTGAGAGAACAGCTCTGGGAGAACTGGGACTGACCCAAGGTGACCCAGCTGGCTGCATGCGGAGGAGCGGGGAATCAAACCCGGTTCTCCCAGATCACAGTCTGCCTCTCTCAACCACTGCACCGAACTGGCTCTCCAGAGCTATAAGCCTGGGACATCAGTGGAAACGCGACACTGTCGAGGGACCAACAAAACCGCATCCCCCAAGTCGCAGCGACCACCAGCAGTTCCATTTCTAACCGCTCCTCAGCCCAGTGTTGCACGTGAGCATCAGTGTAAGATGGAAACCACAGCCCTCGGCTGAGCTAAAAATAAGCTGGGGAGAGTCATCAATCAGTGGGATGTGCCACTGACTGCCCTCGCCATGCTTGTTAGGTGGCACCACTAGTCATAACATCCAGAACTGGGATTTATTTTTACACCCTGGGTGGGCCTGCAAGGAAGTGAGGAAAGGCGATTAATTAAATCAGTGACAATACAATAACCATCCCACACATCGCTGGCAGTGTGAGGCGACAACCCAGCCCTTAATAGCAGAGGCGGCTTTTGAGCCAGCGTTCACAGAGGCCTTGCCTTTGCCGCTGAGGCGTTTGAGGTGTCAGTCTGGGGAAAGCAATCTGCTCCCAGAACGGTAATCCAATCGTGGGTGGCTGTTTATAATCCAGTAATAGATGCCTTCTTGCCTTCGCTGACTATTAATAAGCCATCAGGTGAGGCCCGCTCTGGTATTGTTTTGTCGCCGCCGCTGGGAACTGCTTTCTCTAAGTGGATTCTGGTAGCAAGGCACCTCCCAGTTTGGTGTGGTGGTTAAGTGTGCGGACTCTAAACTGGGAGAACCGGGTTTGACTCCCCATTCCTCCGCTTGAACCTGCTGGATGACCTTGGACAAGCCATAGTTCTGGCCCAGCTGTTCTTGAAAAAGAGCAGTTTCTGTCAGAGCTCTCTCAGCCCCACCTACCTCACAGGGTGTCTGTTGTGGGGAGGGGGAGGGAAAGGAGATTGTAAGCCGCTCTGAGACTCCCTTGGGGAGTGAAAGGCGGGGTATACATCCAATCTCTTCTCTTCTTCTTTTCACTAACACTTGGGCTACAAGTTCCCTGCAATATTTCCTGCAGGTTTTTCAGGGAGATTTGTGTCCCCTCTGCTATGATTTTATCCATTTTACCTGTAAACATGAACATCTGGAACTCCTTTCTCCTGGATCAGATCCCTGGTCTGTCAGGGTCAGGACTGCCTACTCTGACCGGCAGCAGCTCTCCAGGGTCTCCGCTGGATGTCTTTCCATATCGTCTACTACCTGATCCTTTTAATGGGAGGTGTGATGGGTATTGAACCTGGGACCTTCTGTCGGCCAAGCAGATGCTCTACCACTGAGCCACAGCACCTCGCCAAACAACAGTCAAGCTGGAAACAGGAGCTCTGTATAATCCCCAGGAAAATGGAAGAGGAAGATCCGAAGGTGGTATGGGGAGTGGTGGAAAGTGTCATCAATTCAATCGAAGAGGAGGAGGAGGAGGAGGAGGGTTGTTATGAGGATAAAACAAAAGAAGGGTGGGAATCCTTTCTTCCTTCCTTCCTTCCTTCCTTCCCTTCCTTCCTTTCTCTCTCTCTCTCCCCTCCCTCCCTCCCTCTTTCTCTTTCTTTCTTTCTTTCTTTCTTTCTTTCTTTCTTTCTTTCTTTCTTTCTTTCTTTCTTTCTGTCTTCCTTCCTTCCTTCCTTCCTTCCTTCCTTCCTTCCTTCCTTCCTTCCTTCCTCCCCTCCCCTCCCTTCCCTTCCCTTCCCTTCCTTTCCTTTCCTTTCCTTTCTTTCTTTCTTTGTGCAGTCTTTGCCTCTCAGAGCAAACACCCCCCCCCCCCCGGAACAGCAGTCAGTTATAGAGAGACCTCCTGGTCAAAGGTTAGAGGGATTATTAGCTGCTTGTAATCCATTGAGGAAAAAATAGTTTCCAGATGATGGAATGAAAATAGCTTCCCATGGCCACCCCGTTGCCTATGAAACAGCAGGATTGCACAGAGTTGTCTATTTCCAGTCTCGTGTCTTGCCCACGACTGCCTTGGAACTCTCATGTTAAAAGCAAGAGAGGCAGCTTGGTGTAGTGGCTAGGGCATCAGACTGGGATCTGAGAGACCCGGGTTCAAATCCCCACTGAACCACGTTGCTCGCTGAGTAATCCTGAGCCAGTCCCTTTCTCTCTCTCTCTCTCTCTCTGTTTCTATGTCACTCAGCCTTACCTATATGTAGTGAAGGTAAAACAGAGGAGGGAAGGCAGATGTTTGGGTGGGCATAAAAATGTGCTAACTTAGTCAATCAGATTGAAATTCTAGCCCTCCTCATTGGGTCACAAGAGCCATCCCTGCCCTGGGAAGAGAGCAGATTGCCAACTCTGGGGGAATTCCTGGGGATTTGGGGAGAGGACCCTGGGGAGGGTCGGGTCTGGGGAGGGAAGGAAAGGGTGCTCACATCTCTGTTGTCAGGAGATCAGATGTAATCCTGGGAGATCTCCAGGCCCCACCTGAAGGTTGGCAACACCAGGAAGAGGCAAGACACGCTGGCTGCTGCTGCTGGGCAGAGGTCCAAAAGCCACTGGGAGATTTCAGCCCCTCCCCTCACAGAAATAGCCTCCTTGCAACACTTGGAAGACTAACCCTGGCCGTGCACGCCAGTGCTGTGGGGCAACCAGAAACCACAGCCTCGGCGTGGATCGATTGGTCTGGACGGAGTCCACCTGGCTGCTTTGTCCACTGGTGGCCAACAGCCAGCAGCTTTTGGAGAACTTGGCAGGTCAGCACGGAACAACCTGGTGGGGAAAGGGGACATACCCTGGGAATCCTTCCTTAGCAAACAGTCTGGTGGCCAGACTGGGCATCCCGGCAGGAACCCTTTGAATAAACAACACTGTTTACTCCACTGCTGATCGATCCAAAAAAGAAGCTTATTATTTATTTATTTATTCGATTGGTTCTTGTTTTTAGTCGCCGCTCACTCAAAGGCTCTTGCGGCGACTTGCAGCATTAAAACCAGTACTGTAATAACAGCAACGATCACACATATAAAATATTAAGATTAAAATGTTAAACTATTAAAACATGAGGCTATCACCCTATCACAGTGAGACACGGGGGGGGGGGGGGGGGGGGGGACAAACTTGACCCAAAAACCGGAATCAAGGATCACAAGGGTAAGAAAGAAGTCTGATATAGGGCCATTATTAAAAACTTAGTTAAAACTTACAATATACAAAAAGACATGTATTTATTAGAAAGGTAGTTAAAAACAAATAAGGGCCCAATGAAAAACTCGTAGGAAAGTTCAAGTGGCCTGAACACAGGGGTCCTTTGGGGCCGGAGTGATGCGGAGCGCCACTCCGCCAGTTCAGGAGGGGCAGTAGGGCAGCCACAGTCCGAATCAGATTCTCTGATCTGATTCGGCCCGCCGTCAAATTGCTGCCGAAATTCGGCAGCAATTTTAAAAGCGGCTGTAGGGGAGGGGGTTTGAGGGAGAGACTCCAAACTTGCAGGGTAGCTTCTGGGACCTCTCTCCCAAAAGCCCACCAAGTTTCAAGAAGATTGGACCAGGGGGTCCAATTCTACGGGCCTCCAAACAGGTTGACCCCATTCCCTCCATTGTTCTCTATGGTGGGAAAAAAGAAATGTTTTTTCCCACCATAGAGAACAATGGAGGGGATGGGGCAGCCTGTTTGGGGGGCCCATAGAATTGGACCCCGTGGTCCAATCTTTTTGAAACTTGGTGGGTATTTCAAGGAGAGGCCCCAGCAGCTATCCTGCAGGTTTGGAGCCTCTCCCTCAAACCCCCTTTCCTCCAGCCCCTCATATATCCTATGAGTTTTTGCCATTGATTTCAATGGCCCATAGGGTATAATGGGGCTGAAACTGACATTCCCTTTCTGACACACTTCCGGTGATGTCAGGGGACGTGGCATATGCTAATGAGTTATGCTAATGAGTTATGCTAATGAGCTCCTGCACCTCTTTTTCTACGAAAGGACTCCTGCCTGAACGCAAGGGCCCATGCAAACGATCTGACACGTTTCAGCCATACTAGGGGACCTTCTTCAGAGGTCAAACAGTTTGAGGTACCCATGTTACAATATAACATACTACAGTAAGATAACCGATAAATTAATACTGGACCAAGAAAAGGAAAGTTAAGCAGCAAGAGCAATAGGCACAAGACAAAAATGTGTGTGAGGCCTCTAAAGAGGAAAGTCATGTGTTTGGTGCCAAACGCACAGCTGCAGAATTAGAACATCTTCCTGTCTGGGTCCAAAAAGCACCTGTGTGGCTATCTTAGTCAAAGCTGAAGTGTCCTCAAGCAAATAGCCCAAACATGTGGATTACCCTCCAAAGGCCAACCTAAACAATGCAGCCTTACATGTCCTGTGGAAACCAAACAAGTCCGACAGGGCACGGTGTCATCCAAGAGTGCATTCCAGAGGGTCGGGGCCACAGCTGAGAAGGCCCTTCCCCTGCTGACAGCTAACTGAGCCATCCTATGGCCAGGCACCTGCAAGAGGCCCCTAGAGGAGGACCGAAGGGAGCACAAGAGGTTGTAGCAAGAGAGGTGGTCCTATAGGTATGAGGGTCCCAGACCAATAAGGGCTTTAAAGGTCAACACCAACACCTCGAATTGGATCCGGAGACTAATTGGTAACCAGTGCAGCTGCTGCAGAACTGGAGTAACATGAGCTGAGCATGATGTTCCAGTCAGCAAGCTGGCGGCTGCATTCTGGACCACTTGCAGTCTCCGGAGTGTTTCCAAGGGCAGCCCTACGTAGAGCAAATTGCAGTAGTCCAGTTTGGAGGTGACTGTTGGGTGGATCAATGTGGCAGGGTCTGACGCAGACAAATAAGAAACCAGCTGGTGGTCTTGGCGTAGGTGAAAAAACAGCCACTGTGCTACCCTGGACACTTGTTCAGCCAATGACAGCACAGAATCTAACCACACCCCGAGGCTCTTTACATTTAAAGAGTCTACAGCTGTCAGCTGGACACCATAAAGTCTCTGGGGTCTCCCGCCCTCCAGCTGGCATCTCAGACTTTCCCAGCTACACGACCGTCCTTTTGGATGGATTCACCTTCAGCCAGCTTTTGGTTGGAGATTCCCCATTTTCATCATCGGCCTCATCCAGAGCGTCACAGGAACCTACAAATGGGATTGACAGAATCCACCACTCTGCTCAAGTAACTTTAGCATCAGGGAGCTGCACGTTTTACATATGCAAGTAGACTTTTTGGGTGGCTCCTGTTTCCCACCTGCCTTTGTGTCTCCATTTTATGAGAACATTGGTCATCTGAGCATCTTCCAGATGTGAAATTCGCTGGGGTGATCTGCTGTTGTTAAACAAGGTGGAACTGGAGGACTGGCTAGAAGAATGTAATTTGGAATAGTTCTGCTATTAGTTGGGAGCTGTTGCTTCGAAAGAGGGTTGCACCCACATAAGGTGGGAAGCCCAAAGTTCAGACCGCTCTAATGGTGCGAGCACTAAGCCCTTTTTACAGTACTTGTGGATCAGGCCCCTCTCCCTAGGGAAAGGTCCTGGCGTGAAGCCCCATGGCACTGCTGAGGCCAAGTGGGTCTATTCAATGCTCAAATGGGAGATCACCTGGATATAGAGTTGCCAACCTCCAGGCAGGGAATCCAAGAGCCAGGAGGCAACATCAGGGGAAGGTCCCGGCCTCTATGCCCTGTTGTTGGCCCGCCAGGGTGCCACTGTTTGGCCACTGTGTAAAACAGGATGCTGGACTAGATGGACCACTGGTCTGATCCAGCAGGACTCTTCTTATATTCTTAACAGAGAGCTCTTCCTCTGGAGAAAATGGCTGCTTTGGAGGGTGGACATAATGGCGATATACGTCACTAAAGTCCCCTTCCCTGCCCAAACCATGCCCTGCCCAGGCTCCACCCCCAAATCTCCAGGAATTTCCCAACCTGGAGTTGGCAAACCCTCCCAGGAAGCCCTTCTGGGGGTTGAGTCGCATGGAAGAAAGGCGCGGTGCAGCCCAGGCGTCCCCCAACGAGGGTGCCATGCTGCCTGCCAACACCTTTCCTGGGACCACAAAATGTTTTTGGAAAGTGGGCAGGGCCAGATTGGTCTTCTGTCCAGCAGGGCTTCTGACTGGCCCCTCTCCTTCATCCTCCCCTTAAATGGTTCATAGGGAGCCAGCGGTCAGTCTAATGGAGACAGAAGGACAGCAGTGCAATCCAGAGTGGCGGGAGGTCCAATTCCATAACCAGCGGCTGAAGGTGAGCCAGGAAGAATCCAGGGTGAGCAGGGGGGCAAGCTCCAAAGGCGGCAGGAACAAGAAGGGAAGAGGCAGGCAAGTTCCACTGGGAGATCGTGCTGTGGGGGTGGGGTTTCAAAAGGCACAGGAGAGCCAGGTGGATCCTTAGACATGGGGGGTGGTGGAGGAAAGTGCCATCAAGTTGCAGCTGACTGATGGTGACCCTGTAGGGTGATCAAGGCAAGCAATGCTCCCTCCAAGCGGTGGAGTCCTGTGAGCAACAATTCTACTTTCTGAGCTACTGGCATTAAAGTGGTGAGCGAGCCATTTGGCTACTGCATAAGTGAGTTTGCTCTGGAGCAATGCTCCCTCTAAGCGGTGGCGTCTTGTGAGCAAAACTTCTACTCTGTGAGCTACGGGCATTAAAGTTGTGAGCGAGCGATTTGGCTGCTGCATAGATTAGTTTGCTCTGGAGCCACCCTTCCTGAGCTGAGGCAAAAATGTGCGAGCCAGAGGCTAAAAAACGGTGAGCTAGCTCACATTAACTCGGCTTAGAGGGAACACTGCTCTGGAGCCCTCCTTCCTGAGCGAAGGTGAACACGTGTGAGCCGGAGGCTAAAAAAAACTGTGAGCTAGCTCACACTCCCTCAGCTTAGAGGGAACACTGAAGGCAAGAGACGGACAGGGGTGGTTTGTCGCTGCCTGCCTCCACGTCGAGTTCCGGGATCTCCGTGGTGAGCTCCCATCCGAGTGCCAACAGTGGCTGCCCCGGCTTTGTTATCAAGATGGGATGATACATTATCAGGCTAGTCTGGGCCATCCCGGGCAGGGCAGGGCAGGGTTCCAGGGACTGAGTGCTGAGTCAGCTTGGATACCAGCCTAGATGGGGCTGAGGAACAGCACTAAAACTCGGTCCACCCATGCAGAAGACAGTTGGGGGTGTCCAAGGCTGAGCTGGCGGAATGGGCTGTTCCAGACTGCAGGTTTGCCCACGCGGAAAGCTCCCTGCCAACGGAAAACTAGCACACTCAAGGAAGAGGAAAGAGGGGATGTGGACCTTCTCTCCCTTGTGCATTGCTTTTCCGTTCGCGGGGATTTTTTTTTTAAGGCAAAGGAACATCTGAAGACTGTGTGGACAGCAGGGCGTGACAAGGCTCCCCTGCAGTATTGCAGGAGCAGCAGGCAGGGTGAGAATGGTTGTTGCCCGCAAGCATTCCCTGGATAGCCCAGGCTAGCCTGATCTTGTCGGATCTCGGGAGCTAAAGCAGGGTCAGCCCTGATCAGTAACTGGACGGGAGGCTGCCAAGGAAGTCCAGGGTTGCTGCTACACAGAGGCAGGCAGTGGCAAAACCACCCCTAAAGGTCTCTGGCTTTGAAAAACGGGTGGGATCGCCATACTGTCAGCTGTGACTTGACAGCAAAAAAAAAAAAAAAAGAACAGATAAAAAGGGTCTCCTTTTGCACTTGCTGCTGCACTTTTGCACTTGCTGCTGCAACCACCCCTATGCTCACTCCCCTGTTCCGCACTGGGTGTGCATCGAAGCACCCATATGAGACAGCTTCAGTGCCCTGTGCACACATATGACCCAGCTTCAGAAGCCACCCTTTCACAGCTGGGCGATGCTGCAGTCAGGAAATTTCCAGAGCCTTTTAAACCGGACTGGGGGGGGAGGGGTGTGCCATTGAGCTACCCCGACCTTTCAGTAGCGCCTGAACCCCTCTTGGCTGGGGATGGAGAGCACTGGGTTGCCAATTCCAGGTTAGGAAATTCCTGGAGATTCTTTGGGGGAGGGTGTGGCCCAGGGAGGGACCTTAGTGGGGCATAAGGGCATGGAGTCCACCCTCCAAAGCGGAGGCTTTCTCCAGGGAAGCTGATCTCTGCCACCTGGAGATCAATGGTGATTCCGGGAGATCTCCTGGCCTTGCCTGGAGATGGGCAATTCTAGTGGAGCAGGTGGATGCTCCACCGGCAGCCACCCCATGGCTTCCTGGCAAGTCAGATTAAAGGACCCCCTCCCAGGGCTTTAATCCTGCTCCGAGGGAGGGAATGCAGGGGTCCCCATGAACTGGGCACCGCCTTGTGTGGTGCTGGTAGGAGCCGGCCCGCTGCGGCTTCCTTCCCAACCCCAACCCGCTCTCCTGCGCGTGGGAAGCGCCTGCCTGGGAGGGCCGGGAGGAGGCTGGGGGAAAGGCCCCCCGGCTTCAGGATCCCCTCGGCGGCCGCAGGTGCGTGCGCCGCGCCTCCTTTTCCCCGTTTCGGCAGTGTGGGAAACGCGGCCTGACTCCTCCTGCCATCTGCATCTCCCTCTGCCCCCGGGGGGACAGGTGCGGCGGCTGGGGTGGCGCAACCGGGCGAACGCGATCTGGGAGGTCCCCGGGGGCAGAGGTTCGAATCCCGCTTCGGCTCTGAGCCCCAGCCAGCCCGCCGGCCTCTCTCAGCCTCAGCTTCCCCTCCGGAGCAATGGGAACAACAAGCAGTCTCCGGCTCTCCCTCCACCTCGCCCGTCTCGTCTGGCTGGAGGGCTGGCGGGCAGAGGGGCTGGCGGGCTTCTCGGCGGGTCTCCCCCCTCCGGGGAGTTTCACCTGCTGCCGGCTGGCAGAGCCTCCCGCCGCCGCCGCCGCCGCCGCCCTCGCCCTCCTCTCCTGCCCATGTGATCCGGAGGGAGGGAGGGAGCGGGATAAAACGCGGGCGCTGCAGCGCCGCCTGCCCAGAGCAGAGCCGGGGTGGGGGGAGAGAAGAAGAGCCCAGCCGGAGAGGGAGGCAGCCGGGCGGCAGAGAAAGGGACAGAGAGGCGCCCGCGCCCGCAGAGAGGGGGAGAGAGCGAGAGGGGGAGATCTCACCTCGCCTTGCCCTGCCGCGCCCTGCAGACCGAGCGAGCGAGCGAGCGAGCGAGCGACCTCCCCGCGCGCAGCCATGGCCGAGGCGTTCGCCGGCACCTGGCACCTGGCGGAGAGCCGCAATTTCGACGAGTACATGAAGGGCCTGGGTGAGGCGGCGGCGGCGGCGGCGGGGACAGGCGGGCGCGGGGAGGAAAGGTGCCCTTCGCCAGGCGGGCGACTGACACGCGGCCCGGGCCACTGCGTCGCCGGCGCCACTTTGCTCGGCCAGCCTCGCTGGCGGCAGGGACCGGCGGACCCCCCCCCCCCCCCTGCCTGTGGGCCGAGCCTGGTTCCGAGCCCGGGGCGTGTTCTCTGCGGCAAAAAGCGCTCGGGGGTGGAGGAGGAGGAGGAGGACGCCGCATCTGGAGAGGCTCCCGAGGAGGGCCCGGCCCGCCACGTGGGGGGTGGGGGGTGGGGGGGGAGAACTGGGGCTTCGGAGTGGGAAAGGGGCCGGGGGGGGGGCTGGGAGAAGAACCTTCCGCGGGCGGAGGGGGAGGGGGGCGTCGCATACAGGATCCGGGAGGAGGGGGGGGGGGAGACGACGCATCTCCAGCCGCGGCGGCTAGCAGATCCCCCCCCCCCGGCGCCCCCTCCTCTGCGGCCGCATTTTGCAGAGCCGGGGCCGGTCACGGGCGTCCCAGCCGACATGTGGCTTTAGTGAGACTCTCGGATTGCCAGTTCTGGGGTGGGAGATTCCTGGGGGGGGGGGGTGAAGGTTTGAGGAAAAGGGGGACCTCGTGGGGGGAGTATATGGGACCAGGGAGTCCGTCCACCCACCCTTCGAAGCGGCCATTTCCTCCGGGGGAACCGGCCTCTACATTCCGGGGGTCCGTTGTGATCCCGGGAGATCTCCAGGCCGCCCCTGGAGGTTGACAATCCCGCCCTCCGCTGGGTCGACGGGGGAGGGGAGCGAAACAGCAGCGCCTTTCTTCTTCTTTTTCTTCTTCTTCTTCGAGCCGCATCCCGGGGCTCGGCCTGGGGTCAGCGCCTCCGCCCTCCTGCTTGGCCCAGCCAGCCGGCTCCCCGCCCTGGGCTCCCCGCTGCTCTAGGCGGAATCGCCTTGGCGCCTCTCTGCTCTCGCCCTTCGCAGACGAGAAGGAATACATTAGGCCATTATTACTCGCGCTGAGAATTGCCACCGTCAGGGATTGGTGCTGTGCCATTCCAGCTCTTGCCAAGGGCTTGGGGGTGGCAGACGTTGTCTTCCCAGGATTCTTGCTGCGCTGAGCTAGTGGTAAGCGCTCAATGCCCGGAAGGTCCAGGTGTTTCTTCCAGGCCAGAGCCACACCACCACATTATCGAGGGATGAAGGGAGCGCTCAGCGCTTGACAGCTCCTACCCGTAACATCTTATTGCTCTCTACCGTGCTTCTGGACTCAAATCTAGACAATTCAGTAGGCCAACTTCAAAAGGGAATTTATTGCCAGCCCCTGCCTCTTCTCTTAGGCTGAGCAGTGTTAGACCTATCCTGTCCAGAAGGCTCTTTCCTCATTTCCGTTTTTACTGACTGGCACTTCTGCCCTTCACACCTGTGCCCTGGTTGGGCCGTCAGCCTCTGGTCACGTCCCTTGCAAGAGAGAGTCCACCCGAGGCTCCAGCATGGCCTGCCCTTAGCTGGGTTTGGCTAGGCTAATGGCCTACCACCGGTCACCCACTGAGCTTCCATAACAGAGGGGTGGGGGGTGGGATTCGAACCAGGGTCTCCCTAGTCTGACACTCTGAGCAGGATAGACCACACAGTGCCTTCCAGAGGCTCCTTACGTTCTGTGCTCACAACAGCTCTGTAGGGTAGGGCTTGCTGCAAGGTAGGGACTGGCCCACGTCACCCAGTGGACTTCCTGGCAGAATGGGGGCAGGAATTCTGGTCTCTGGACCACAGCCTCCATCAACTGCGCCAGGCAGGCCTCTTCTTCCTGGGAGTCCCATACCGGGGCTGAGAAAAAGGGAGTGGGGGAAGGGTCTACAGAGATGGACTGGGGTTGGGGAAGAGTTCTTCTTGTGGCCTTGCACATCTCTTTGGCTTTTGCTCCCCTTACTTCAGCCTGAGGGATGTGGAATGGTATGGAATAGCCCAGTCTGACCAGCTCTCAGGAGGTCAGTACTTGAATGAAGGAACCATCAAGGAAGACTCTGAAGAGGGAAGCAAAGGACAAGCCTCCTGTACTTCTCACTGGCCTTGGAAACCCCTGGATGGAGTTGACATAAGTCCGTTGCAGCTTGACACGTCACGGTGGCAGAGAGCGCCATCAAATCACAGCCAATACGTGGCGACCCTGTTGAGTTTCCAAGGCAAGAGAGGCACGGAGGTGGTTTGCCGTTGCCTGCCTCTGCGCAGCAACCCTGGACTTCCTTGGTGGTCTCCCATCCAAGTTCTAAGCGGGGTGAACCCTACTTGGCTTTCAAGATCTGACAAGATTGGCCGTCCAAGTCAGGGATGATCACAAGCACATATGACTCAAAATGAGTTAGGGCAGCTTTGAGTTAAAATGTTTGGCACATCTTGGCTAAAGGGAGGAGCCCCTTGACATCTCAGCAGCCCAGACACTGGCTTATGTCGCCCCTGTAACTAGACTGGCCCTGGGGCCTGATGGAGCAGCCAGCTGGGCTCTGTTAGCAGGAGGAGATGTATAGCCGAGGCCCGAGGTCCGGTTTCCTCAACCAGGCTGCTTGCAGAACACGCTGGCAGGTGGGCCTGGACGGGTGGACGAATGCGGGGACTGAGATCCCAGGATGACAAAGGTGAAATCTGCCACTGGGGGTGGAATGAGCTTTGGAACCCGTGCTGTGATTGTCTCCCTCTTATTTTTATGGCAGTGCTATAGCTGTGTCTTTAATGCTGAGGAGGGCAAGAATGCCAAAGGTGCTGCTGTTCCTGGCAGAGTGAGGCTACGATTGGGCATTTTGCCTTTGGGATTCCACTCAGCCTAAATGCACAGAAGTCTCCCTCTCTGTGTGTGTGTGTGTGTGTTTAGGAGATGGCAATCCTAACCTCCTTGACAAGCTGCTTAAGCCTATTTCCAGGAACACCTCAAGTTGCAGCAAGGGATGATGCCTCCAAGCACACAGAGGGTATATCTGTGTCAGCAACAGAAGAACTAAAGCCGTTCTCACAGTATGGGACTTCCTAACTAGAGCTTCTCGCCAGCAGCTGGAGGCCCAAGGGCTGGATCCAGCCTGCTAAGTGTTGGCCGGCTTCCTTAGGGCCCAGCTCAGATGCCACAGGGTGTGCCTCCTTTGGGGGAGAGAGACAGGAAGGTCCGGCTCACCCCACCTCCACCCCATCCACCTTGAGGCTCTTTGTCTCCCGCTGTTCTTTTAGGCCAGCGACTGGTTTTAAGGGTCATGCAGGATGACCTTCAAGCTGGCTTTAGTCCCAGTGTTTCTGTATTGCGGGGGGGGGGGGGGGGGACCAATGGCACCCCCTCCCTGCAACAGTCTCAAAAGGGAAAGCTCAGCCCAAAGGAATGCGGCCCAGAGGCTCTTTCCCTCCTTCCCTGCCACAGTCACCCCACTTCTGCCTGCTTGGAGAGCTCTTATCTGCAGCCCACCCTGTGCAAACAGCCAGGCCTTCTAGCAGTTGCTTTCTGGTATGGAGCCACTTGGCTCAAAAGCGCCCCTCCGCCAGCCCTCTTAGGGTTTTGCTGGGTAGGCCTGACTCTCCCACCTTCTCAAGTGGTGGGGACATAAACCCGAGTCCCAACCTTATTGCTAAAATCGGGAAGGAGCAGACTTGATTCTGCCTGGGGGAAGACTTGGCTCTTTCATACTGAGCAGACGCCATTTCGGTTGATTCCGTCCCACCCAGAATAGTTTTTTATCACCCTGCTGACCCCTGCTGGGGGGGGGGGATTAACAGGGTTGTAGTGCGGTTTGGCCAGAACAATGGATTGCACAACCCTTCCCCCCCCCCCCAATGCAACTTTTAAACTTTTGCATAGAACTAGCCCAATAATAGAGGCAAACTACGCAACCGCCTTTCATGGAGGATTTAACACCCAGACATCCAGTTCAATTTTTGCTCAGTTCTTTGCCATCTCTGGAAAAAGGCAGTTTCTGTGCAACTGTGCTTTTGGTATTCACTTACTCAGTTTATGCTGTTTTTAAAAATTTACAGACAGCATTGTATATAAATTGCAATACATTACCAGATCAAAGGGGACAGGGCTGGCCCAGTGGGCTGTTTATAGCAAGAGTGCCTCAAAACACAAGGAGGGAAAACTTAGGGTGACTAACGAAATGCCCACATTCCTTCTCTGCTTTTCATGCACACATTCATGCCCCTACACTAAAAAAGGGAGTCCCACGGCACCTTAAGCCCTGCTTAAATAAGCCTGAGAGCAGCATATCCTTCTGTGGGTTTGAATCCAATTCTCAAAAGTGGAGGATTAATCTGTTTGCTTTTGCTGTCACAGGCTTAATGTGGGGACCCGGATGTCGAATCCCACAGAGCAAACATTGTACATTGCCACAAAGGGGGATGGGAAAATATGGAAAATTGGCCAGGGGGAAAGGGGAGAGGAAGAGAAGGAATTCAAAGGGCAGGAGCGGCCAATCTAGAGAGCTGGCCTGCGCCTCGACCCACGGGTGGAGACATCGCAACCCGCTTTTTGGATCCCAGCCCACTGTCTGCATTAAACCACCGGGTCAACCAGCTTGAAAGCAGGAGATATTAGTTCATCTCTGCTGCCCAGGCTTTTGCTTAAAGCCCTCAAATTAAGCCTTTGGCCAATCAAAGCAGTCAGAATCCACCCCCCCACCCCGGGGTTCTGTTTTCAATTTCGCAGAGAGGAAATCCAGAAGGGCGAGTGCATTACAAAGTGACCTGAATTCATTTATGGGTGTCTGCTGTTTTTATTACTGAGACTCCACGATGCAGAGCCATTTCTCTCCACCAGTCCCCCAATCTCCTTTCCCCCCCCCTCTCCTTTCCAACACCACCGCTGGCCCCTGCCTCTGGAAAGCTCCCCTAAATAATCTGTGCCTTAATGGCTGCGAAGTTTCCATATTTAAATTTCTTCTTTACTGGCTTTTAAGGATAGTCAGATGCTCTGCATTTGGGAATGTGGGTCATCAGGGTGGGATTATTCCTGTAAGGCTGGAGAAAAGTGGAAGTAGAGTCCGGGGCAGACGTTTGTGTTTAGAAACCGGGGGGTGGGGGTGGGGATTTCTTTACTCTTTTTAAAAGGATGATCCATAGACAATACAAGAAGCAGGGACCCGCAATACTCATGGGGGGGGGGGGAGGAGCTCCACGTTGAACAGGAGGAAGCACCCGCAGGTGAGCCTTTTTCCCCGCCCCCCATCACTGACAGCGAGGCCTGGGCCCGCCGATCTCCCCCCCCCCCCCCACTGGCACCAGCGGCACATACACAGGGAACACTCTTTTACTTTTGGGGGGATTTAAATATCCCCCGTATAGTTTTAAGTTTTCAGATTTTTCTGCACACCTGGGGATTGCCCCAAGTGTGCAGGAAAATCTCTCTGCCCCCCAAGTGCCCCCGATGTGTGGATTTAGATATCCGCACACAGGGGACACTTGGCTATTAGTATATAGATGATGATAAGCCCAGAAGACAAAACACATTTTAATGAACCTATGTGGCCTTAACAAGCATATCACTATACAAGCACAGAGCTAGTCTGTCTGTAGAAGAGGGGAGGTAATACGACGCTCATTGCAGGCGAAAGCCTGGCGCTCTGGAAACCCGACTTCTGATGACCCTTTCTTCACTGACAGAACAGCCAACACTAGAGCCATGTGTGCGGGGGGGGGGGGGGGGGCAGGTACAAGAAGTCAAATGAAGGAGGATTGTTTTTATTTTTCAACAAATCCTCTTCCTACAACGGCAGTCTATCCAAGGAACTTGGAGCGATGTGCCTTGTCCGTGTCTCCCCCCCCCCCCCCCCAGTTTATCCTTATACAGTGTTGTGAAGTAGGTGAGGCTGAAATGAAGCGACTGGCTCCGATTCACCTGGTGGGTGGATTTGATCCAACACTCAAGTTTTCTGCACTGCACTGGCATGCAAGCCACCCCTCCCTCAGGGGTGGGCTGGGAGGGGGGAAATGGCCCTGTGAGAAAGGTGCCATCCCTAGCCCCCCTCCCTAAAAAAAGGAGGAAGGGGGAAAGTCAGCCCTGCATGACTTGGCCAGATAGCTTCATTGGTGCGTGGCTTCTTCCGTCCTGAGCACGGGGCACAGGCTCCTGGCTCTCAGTGGCGGCAGCTGCCACCCACCCAACACAGTGTCTGGGTCCCCCCTTGCTTGGACCCAGGGATGCTCTGGTCAGGAGGCAGCCCCCAGGCTACCAGTCCACCAGGATTTTCCCCGGTGGTCTTAATGGCCAGGATTTTCCCCGGTGGTCTTAATAGCCAGACAAACAGCCACATGAATTTGGGGGAGGAGAGGCAAGTGCTGGAAGAAGCCAGGGAATGGAGAACGGCGAGTCTAAGGGCTTTTCTGCGATCCTTGATGTTGCTCCGATGCAGGCAGAATTAGTGGGTCTATACGGTTTCTTCAAAGGCTTCCAGATGAGAAAAAGCCATGGGGGGGTGTGTGCATTTTCTCTCCCTCCCTCCTGCTCTCCCATGGCAAGAGGAAAGCAGTGCAGCCCCAGCCATGAGCCGCTGTTAGAGACTCTGTTCCAAGTCCCTACCGCCCGGAGCGTGCAGAAGTGCTGGGAAGGACACCAGAAGGACGCTCTCGCCCAGCATTCCTTCCCTCCCAGCGGGAACGCCAAGCAAGGGAAAGATTAGCCTGGCTTCCACTGCAGGTTAACGCCGGTCACCCACTCCCCGCCATCCTGGCATTGCCCAACTGATCCACCCTCCACTGCCATTCCTGTGTTCTTCTTTTTCGGTTTGTAAGCGTAAGAGTTCGGGACCGGGATCTTGTTTTAACGTTCAGTGCCTCCCCCCCCCCCCCCCCCGGCCTGTCTTTATAAACTCTGCTGTCCTTTGGTGTAGTGGTTAAGAGCCAGTTTGGTGTAGTGGTTAAGTGCGCGGACTCTAATCTGGGAGAACCGGGTTTGATTCCCCACTCCTCCACTTGCACCTGGCTGGATGACCTTGGGCAAGCCATAGCTCTGTACCAGCTGTTCCCTCAAGGACAGCTTGGGAAAGAGCTCTCTCAGCCCCACCTACCTCCCAGGGTGTCTGTTGCGGGGAGGGGAAGGGAAAAGGAGTTTGTAAGCCGCTCTGAGACTCCCTTGGGGAGTGGAGGGCGGGGTATAAATCCAATCTCCTCTTCTTCTTCTTCCTTTACTGTAATTCATTTAAGGAGGCAGTTTTTGATGGGAGGAGGGGACCTGGAGCCAGGTTTCCCTGAAGTTTGGAGCAATCGATATATACAGCCCCTCTCCCAAATCTTTAAATCTTTAAACTGCTTGTTTCTGGTCTCCTTTAACCCTCCCCCCCCCCCCCCCCCCGTGCAGGTGTGGGCTTTGCCACAAGGCAGATCGCGAGCATGACCAAACCCTCCACTTTGATTAGTGTCGATGGAGACAAGGTGACTCTCAAGACTCAGAGCACTTTCAAGACCACCGAGATCAGCTTCCTACTGGGAGAAGAATTTGATGAGACAACTGCAGACGACAGGCACGTCAAGGTAAGGCTCAACCCATGCAGCATCTCTTGGCCAGCCAGTCGGAAGAGGCCATTTGGCCAAGGCAAAGGGAGGGCCTAGTTCAGGCTTCCCCTGACCTGATGGCCCAGGCTAGCCTGGTCTCAGAAGCTAAGCAGGGTTGGATGGCTGGGACTTGGATGGGAGACCACCAGGGCTCATTTCGTAGCAGGAGCTCCTTTGCATATTAGGCCACACACCCCTAATGTAGCCAGTCCTCCAAGAGCTTACAGAGCTTTTCTCACAGGGGCTACTGTAAGCTCTTGCAGGATTGGCTATATCGGGGGGGGGGGGGGGTGGCCAAATATGCAAAGGTGCTCTTGCTACGAAATGAGCCCTGGAGACCACCAAGGCAGGCAATGGCAAACCACCTTTGTTCTTCCCTTGAAAACCCTATGGGGTCACCATAAGTTGACTACAACTCAACAATACTTCTCTCTCACACACACACACACAAAACACACAAAGTTTAGGCTTGTGATTAGCTACTGGCTTGGATGCTTACAAAGGATCAAAACTGGTAGCAAATTTTCTCCTAAGACTGGCAAATTTTCTCCTAAGACTTGAACGCCAGGACTATATTCTGAAATCCTGTGGTTTAGGGGGAAAGGGGCACAGTTTGTAGCATTTGGCTCCCCCGCCCACCCTCCTGCACTGTCACTGCTGTTGAACACTACCTCGGGTTACGTGTGACTTACAAATGCAGGCATGCAGACGAACCAGAATTAGTTCTTCCCCCCCTTTCAACTGGAATCCTAATTATTGTTCATCAGGGCAAGGTTATCCTGATTTCACTTCAGGTCACCAGACTTTTGTCTTTACAACCTCTTGACAAAGACGGGGGTAGGAATGAAACGCATGTGCAGACTTGGCAGTAAAAGCTAAATTGTAGATGCTGAGGATTTCTCTATTTATACCCTGCCTTTCTACTCAATGGGGACCCAAAGTGGCTTACATCATTTCCCTCTCCCTGTGAGGTAGGTTAGGCAAAGAGGATGTGACTGACCCAAGGTCACCTGGCAAGCTTCCATGGCAGAGCGGGGATTCTAACCTGGCTCTTCCAGATCTGAGTCTGACACTCTGACCCCTTACTGAGACTACAGTGGGTCCTATTTGGAGGGAAAAAACAAATGGTAGAAGCATTTTAAGCTATAAATGTGTTCTAGCCTTACGGTGTACTCCTAACATGTGACAGTCAGGCTTGGCGTTTTCCTACCTCTGTTCCATAAAATGAAGCCCCACAGTGCCACTTCACACACTTCCTTTCCTCTAGAGAGCCAGTCTGGTGTAGTGGTTAAGTGCACGGATTCTAATCTGGGAGAACTGGCTTTGATTCCCCACTCCTCCACTTGCACCTGGCTGGATGGCCTTGGGCAAGCCATAGCTCTGTGCCAGCTGTTCTCTCAAGGACAGTTGTCTCAGAGCTCTCTCAGCCCCACCCACCTCACAGGGTGCCTGTTGTGGGGAGGGGAAGGGGAAGGAGTTTGTAAGCCGCTCTGAGACTCCAAGTGAGTGAAGGGCGGGGTATAAATCCAATCTCTTCTTCTTCTTCTTCTTCTTCTCCCTTCAACTCTTGAAACTCAGCACAGTGCTACGGAATGGTTTTTTTTTCTGTGTTCTGGGAAGTGCAGAGAGGAATGCTGGGGACAGAGTGAAATGTAGACGAGCATGACAGAGAAGCACTGGGAAGACATTTTGCCGAGCGAAGGAAGGAATGGGCATCATTTTGCTGGGTTCTCGCTTACAAGGCTTGGCTACTTTAACATGAAATCTCAACCAAGAGGAAACTTCTTGTGGATTATGCAAAAAAAAAATTCCACTGCTTTGGAACGTACAAGATCTTATCTGCATTTCCTCTAATGAGGAGATATATATATATATATATATATATATCAGTTTTGCCTTCCTCATGGGAACAAATTTGTCCAGTGCACCGGATTTTAATTTGGAATGGGACTGCCCTATGAAACTAAGGCTGGTTTCCATTTGGAGATTTTGCTTCTGCATGGAATGCAGGAAGCCCCTGGTTTAAATGCAGAGCTGCCAATTTAAATCAGACCAACCGATAAAAGCATAGAAGGTATCAACGGCGGACCGCACCTCCCTTGAGAGACGTTAGCAGAAGACATAAAACGATGGCAAAGGGCCAGATCATTTCTCGATATTTCAGCTGGCTCCTTGTGAGGGGAAGAGGCAAAGTTTCTTTCTCCGACAATACGCGGAACTTAATGCGTGTGTGTTAAGTCGCTTCCAACCAATGCTCCCTCTAAGCTGTGGAGTCTTGTGAGCAAAAATTCTACTTGGTGAGCTACTGGCATTAAAGTTGTGAGCCAGTGATTTGGCTACTGCATAAATTAGTTTGCTCTGGAGCCACCCTTCCTGAGCTCAGATAAAAATGTATGAGCCGGAGGCTAAAAACCTGTGAGCTAGCTCACAGTAACTCAGCTTAGAGGAAACACTGCTTCCAACTTACGGGGACCCTGTGAGTTGACATCCTCCAAAATGTTCTGTCATTAGCAGCCGGGCCACGCCTTTCTTGGGCCATTTATTTACTTACTTATTTTGGCTTATATTCCGCCCACTCCGTGAGCAGGCTCAGAGTAGATGACAGCAGGAGTTAAAACAACTTGTTATAAGAATTAAAACAGTTCATAATTAATCTTCCACAATAAATAGTTAAAACAGATCAAAACAAAGCTATAAACAAGACACAGCAGTTTGATACGGATGTCCATCGACTCTCCATTCGGGGAAGTGGCCAAGGTGGAGCCCAATCACAGCACAGTGCTTTTTCCACGTATGGCCGTGCCTTCCTTGATCGAGTCAGTCCATCTCATGTTGGGTCTTCCCCTTTTCCTGCAAGCTTCAACTTTTCCTTCCGTTATTGTCTTTTCCAGGGACTCTTTTTTCATGTGACCAAAGTACGAGATCCTCAGTTTAGTCATTTTACCTTCTAGGGAGAGTTCAGGCTTCCTTAAATCTATCATTATCATTATTTTGAATTTTAGGCCGCCCTTCCCTGCAAGCAGGGCTCGAGGCGGCTTACAATAAAATTCAGTACAACAACACACTGTACTACGGAATACAAGACTACCAAAATTTTAAAAAACTACAATAAATAACAATTAAAACATAAGATAATCAGCTCAGGGTGGCAGAAAATAGTTGAAGGATATAATTTTCATCGGGGAAATATGGGGTGGCGGCGTGGAGGGTATGAGAGTGCCAGACCTCAAACTGTACTGTCGCTGTCCTCAACCAAATACCTGGCGGAACATCTCTGCCCTGGATGCCCTGCGGAAAAGTAATAAATCCCACAGGGAATGGATGTTCCCCAGCAGAGTGTTCCACTAGACCTGGTTGAGGACAGGCAGAACTCTGTTGGGCCAGGGACCAAAAGGTTCTTATTTCCCGAGTGTAACGCTAGTCTGGGGGGATACTAAGAGAAGCGGTCCCGGAAATATGTGGGTCCCTGGCTGCTAAGGAACCCACTTATTTGTCTTTTTTGGAACACAGACTTAATACTGGATAGGACTTCTTGATAGGAAAGTTATCTGCATTTACTGTTATCAGATCTTAGCCCAATTCCACTGTAATAGTTTTATTTTTTATAATCTTGCAGGCAGGACGTCGTGGTACCGGGTGGTTCAAAATGATAGGATGGGATACAGAAGCGTTGTGATGATTCATTTGATAGAAGCTTATAGTAATAACAATTCATGTTTCAATCAGTCTTGAGAGGTGACTCACAGAAAAGGAGGACTACCCACTGGGATTCAAGCCTGTCAAGAATAGCTTGTGACGTTGCCAATAAACACATTAAGACAAGAGCTGCAAGCTTTAAGTCAAATGGTGGGGGGGTGAGACTGAAGGGCCTCCATATTTCTTAAGCAAGGAGTTGGGCCTCAGGGGCAGGATAACTGCTTCACATGCGGAAAGTTTCAGGTTCAGTTCCTGGCATCTCTGGTCAACAGGGTCAGGTAGCAGGAGTTGGAAAAGAGCTTCCTCTGTCTGAGAGACTGCCGTGGAAAATGAAAATATAGCTGACTTGGCATAGAGCAAGTTCAGGCGTTCTTCTTAGGTTCTGTCTTTTGAAGGCATTTTGGGTCTGGCATACTAACACCAGTGGATCTTGTTTTTAAAAGTTACTGAATACTTTCAGCCTTATTCTCACAGACGTACCTTTGTTCACCAACATGCACGTTTATTTAGATGGGTTAAAACACCAACGATTAAAATTAAAATGCCTCTGCAGAGCCTATCAAAAGGCTCGGGGGCAAAGGGAAGCATCTCGTTGACTTTCCACAGGAAGGATGTGTGTCTCTGCGTGAACTGCAGCGACATGTAAAGGACAAGCTGGGCATTTGACCTTCAGAGGATATCATTTGCCTGGCAGCCGGCCAGTCGGTAAACAACCGCGAGAGCAGCGTGACCTGCAGCCTGCAATGAGTCTGGCTCCAAAGCTTCAGGGGAATGACGGAGCGCTCCCCAGCCGTTGGGCCCAGTCGATAAGGGTCAGCCTCGTGGCTCGATACGGCTCCTGGGGGCACCGTCTACCACAACCAGCTGCCAGTCTAGTGGCAAGAGAGCTGCAGTGAAAACGTCTGGGTTGTGTGACACTAGCTTATCACCCCACCCCTCCCTTCACGTCCCCACCTGCTGGTTAGTCCTCTAGCTGCCAACTTTTGGCTGTTCCTCCTGCGTAAGGTTACCCAGCCTGGGCCCTGACCTCATAGGCCAGGCAACCCCAGTCTCATCAGATCTCGGAAGCTATGCAGGGCTGACCCTGGCAAGTACTTGAATGGGAGACCTCCTTGGAATACCAGCAGTCGGGAGGCGGGGGCAGGCTTTATTCAGCCACCTCTCCGAATATGCGCCAGGCCCCAAGTAGGGGTCAGTCACCAGAGGTTGCCGTGACTTCCAGCTGCACACACGCTCACATATAAAAGGTTTCCATAGCCTGGCATCTACTACAGCCTGCTCCTTTCCGAGAGTGGCTTTCACTTTGTGGAAAGAGTTCCCTGCGGAGGGTTTGTTTTTTCAGGGGGTGTCAAAATGCTGTTTTATTTGCCATGGCTTTTAATGGGATTTCAGTTGCAGGCATTTGGGGGAAGGGGGTGGGCAGATTTTTTTTATTATGGATGGCGACTGAATCTATCACTGAGTTTGGGATATAACTCCAGAGTAGAGACATAGTCAAATTTTATCCCCTCTGCCTCAGTTCGTAATTTGGTGCAGCCCTCTTGGATTCCATTCAGACTCAGCAATGAGCCTTGGAAGTCCTTGGGGGGGGGGGGGTTGTGTGTGTGCGCGCACACACAGACACACGTGCAGTGCCCATGGCTCAAAAACTGAAGATCTCCATATTCCTGAGAAACCATAGTATACACAGAAGCTTTCGACTTCCACTGTGAGCCCAAGAAATAGGGAAGGGCATGAGCCTCAAGGGAAATGTGGCATCTAAGTATTTTTAATCAATAACATCCAACGTTCCTATAACAGCAAGTTGTAAGGTACAGCTAGATTGTTCTCCCTTTGGGAAGTTGGAATTACATTTTTCATAGGACTGTCAACTAACAGAATTTTCCAGCTCTTGCCTTAATAGCTTAACTGAATTTTAAGCCAATTCCAGCACTGCTGAAAGCTCTGCAGAAGCCAAGCTGTCAGCTGCAATACTTTTTTGAAATAAAGTGTTTGGATAACTTACAATTTAATTACCACCTACAGTTTAAAGGGAAAGGTTTCCTGCAATATCTTTCAGTTCCCTGTTACAGTAACACAGGAGAACCCAAAACAGACTCAAAGAATCAAGCTGTGTCTTTAATTTGATCCTCAATCAGTTTTGATCTACTTTTTAACGCTTGCAGCCCTGTTTCCCACAACTCCTGAAGTCCTCCAGTCCCAGCATTCGGGCCAAGACCAAGTTCTAGACCAAAGCAACCAATTATAGTGTCTCTGGGAAATGCTGCATTCTCTCAAGAGGCACCAGTTTGTGAGCTAGAGCTTTAGGATATTCCCGGAATAAAATCAGTGCAGCAGCTGCACCCACACATTGACAGCAGACAAAGAGACCACAAAAAGATTTATCCACTCCCACTTCATTCTAGTTTGGCAACGGTTTGCTGTTTCCAGATCTGTGAAAGGACAGGTTGACGAAGGACAGGTTGGTTGTGGGGTGTGTGGATGTGCAGTGCTCATGGCCCAAAAACTGAAGACCTCCATATTCCAACTGAAACCCCCTTAAAAGCCATGGCAAATAAAACAGCATGAAAACACCAGGAACCGGCTCTATAGGTGAGCCAAGAACTCTGCACTTGCTGCCTTGCTTTAGGGATTTAAAACAGGTCAGCTTTTAATAAAGGCAGATCGTGAGGATGGAGCGGGTTTTGGAGAAGCACTCGGGAGGGTCTCCGTTCCTACATCAGGACAAGAAGCTCAATATCTAAAACAGAAGCTTGGCGTCGCAAAAGGCAACGTTATCTCAAAATCTGTTGTGTGTTGCAAGGAATGCATTTATTGCTGCTCTCGTGAGCAGCCACTTCCTTGAAGTTCAAGACCAGAAGCCTCAAAGAACATACTGAACTCAGGGTTTTAAATAGCCACTTGACTGATGTGCCTGGAGGCAAATATAAATTTCCTTCAGAGGTTCAGGTGGACACAGAGAGCTTTTTCTTTCAGACACCAGTGTGCCATGAAAGGACTATGGTAAGCATGGATGGGCCATGACCTGCAGAACCCAGGCTAGCCCAAGCTTGTCAGATCCCAAAAGCTAAGCAGGGTCAGCCCTCATTAATCCTTGGATGGGAAACCACCAAGGAAGTCTAGGGTTGCGACGCAGAGGCAGGCAATGGCAAGCCACCTCTGTTTCTCTATTTTCTTGAGAATCCTACGGGGGTCACCAAAAGTCAGCTGCAACTTGGCAGCAAAAAAAAAAGGGTGAATGGACATGAAGGCTAATGACTTTGAGCTCACCTGCCAGGTCGGTTTAGATTCTTCGTTTATAAACCCCTAGCCCTGTGACGACAGTCCGATTTTCTCTCTTTCTCCAGTCCATCGTGACATTAGAAGACGGAAAACTTGTTCATGTGCAGAAATGGGATGGAAAGGAGACAACACTAGTCCGGGAACTGAAGGGTGACAAACTAATTTTGGTAAGAAGGTCAAAGTACATCTCTGTTTACTAAAACCTGTGGCCTGCAGAAATAAAAAAAAGAAGTTAAAGATTTGAGGAGAAAACTGCTTAGGGGGGTAGTTTCTGCTGAACTTTTTTAAATGAGTCCACCTCGGTTATAGCAAAACATGCCTGACAAACAGGCGTTTTAAAGTTAAATGTGAATTCTGAGACCGTTTTTGTCTTATCTTTTTCAGACTCTGACCATGGGCGACGTCGTCTGCACTCGTATTTACCAGAAAGCGCAGTAACAGCTTCCACCTGCTTCCAACCGCCAGTCATTCGATGCCAACCTCATTGCCAAATTGCCTGCATTTTTTGTGTGCGTCCAGTGTTTTGTATAGTTATTGGACTTTTGAATCCATTTGGTATCTGACTCTCCTCACAACTACCTATCGTACCAATCTTGGGGTTTTTTCTTGCTTTAAAAGAAAATTAATACTGGGGGGGAGAAACACAGTGTGGAGAATAATAAACTGAAGTTATGTAATGGCATCTGGGGGTTTATGTGCGTTTCATTGGTGTTTTGTTTGGGATTATGGGCAATATAATATGGTGGAATGGAAGGTTTGTCAACCTTATTCATACCTCACGCTCGTTGGAAGACTCGATGGTAATGGTACTAGACAGCTCTGTAGTTAAGAAGACAGGCTGAATTGCATTCTTGGAAGGAGGAGGGAGGGAAAGGTAGCCTTTGCCCTTCTGCTCCCCCCATCCCACCACATGTTTGTATTCCTAACAGGGATCAAGACACTTTCTGGAAAGCCCGAACTATAGGAGGAGAGTTTGGAGGCAGCCACAAAGAAGCATAGGGATGGGGCGTGGGGAGAACACTGCCACTCTGAAAGGATGGGGTTTTATTTTTTAAAAAAATTAAGGGACTAGGTAAGCAGAGGAGGAGAAAGGAGACAGCCATTTAAAATTCTTCAACAGATGTGCCTGTAACTGTACGACTTAATTATGCAGGTGAGTGGGAGAAAGATGAGGGATGTTATGAAAATTCATTTTTTTAAATCAAAGCAATTCAGAGCTGGGACTGAAAAAAGTGTGGGATGAAAGGAAGTGATCGGGAATTGATATTGTCACAGGAGAAGGAGTTCAATGTACTTTCATTGCCAGTTTAGTATAGTGGCTAAGAGTGGAGGACTCCAATATGGAGAACCGGGTTTGGTCCCCCACCCCTCCATATGCAGCCAGCTGGGTGGCCATGGGTCAGTCACAGTTCTCTCAGAGCAGTTCTCAGTCAGAGCTCTCGCAGCCCCACCAACCTCCCAGAGTGTCTACTGTGGGGAGAGGAAGGGAAGGAGATTGTAAGCTACTCTGAGTGAAGGGTGGGGTATAGATCCAACTCTGCTTCAAACAAAAACAAAGAACATTCTAGGAACACGTTCACACCCTCAAATCATGGAAAATTTTAAATTGAGGATCCTCCCTCATTCTGTGTGCGATATAAACAGGACAGTCATGCTCCCTCTAAGCTGTGGAGTCTTGTGAGCAAAAATTCTATTTTGTGAGCTACTGGCATTAAAACTGTGATCTTTCCTGCGCTAAGACAAAAATGTGTGAGCCAGAGGCTAAAAAACTGTGAGCTAACTCACACTAACTCAGCTTAGAGGGAACACTGTTCACATGTGCTCATTCAGCCTCAGTCCTCCTAGACACCGGAAATGCTACAGCTTGTAAAAGGATAGTGATAGTGAAAGTTATGTAATTTCTAAACCCAATTTACTTTACGTTCTCAAGACCAATGCGCCCTCTAAGCTGTGGAGTCCTGTGAGCAGAAATCGTACTTTGTGAGCCACTGGCTTTAAAAGTTGTGAGCGAGCGATTTGGCTGCTGCATAAATTCGTTCGCTCTGGAGCCGTCCTTCCTGAGCTAAGACAAAAAAATCTGTGAGCTGAAGGATAAAAAACTGTGAGCCAGTTTACACTAACTCAGCTTAGAGGGAACACTGGTCAAGACCCGGCCTCTGAAGCCACCAATCAGGTATCAGGAGATATCAAGCATTTATATTTCATTAAAGCTGTAATATCCAGCAGTTTCAGGGGACTGTTGTATTTATTCCCATGCAGGGCTCAGAGAAGGCAATACTATCCGCATGTACAGGGGCAGATGGAGTCTTTATTAAGGAGGCAAGAGAAGAAAGGTTTTTGACCAATATAAGCATATGGTTGTGCTGGCAAGAGAAGATGTTAGTAAGGAAGAGCCACTGAGGTAGTACAAGCCACTTATTCGCCCTGGTTCAGCTAAAGCTGAGCCCTCAATATAGGGCTCAGTTCTTTTAACGTAACAGTACAAGACAAACACCACAAGCAAGCCAACCTCACCATCACTGTGCAATGCTTAGGGCATATTGCTCAGAATTTACTTTGGTGCAGGTACATGCGATTAGTCATGAGAATGTTCTACCTTTCGCCCTTTAGTTTGCCTAGAAATACACAACATACGTAAAGGCTCAGAGATTAGAAGTAAATAAACCTATATTTAGGGTTACCAAAGGGAGGGTCACTATACTTTGTGGAATGCAGGCATGGGAATTTTCACAGAGCGATATGAATGATCACGGGCTGGAGTTTTAAGTACACATACAATAATGAAGGGCATAAAAACCCTCCACCTAACTGGGTATATAGCACTTCGTAGCACTTTAAACTGAACCACCCACAAATTCCTATGGGAGGAAGGTGGAGGGAATATACATTGCCTTGATCACTGAATTCTGCTTACTGAGAATCCAAGTTTGGTTGTCTGTTTTTCCAACCACAAGGGCTATTGAGATTGGCTCAGGATTACTTTTAAACCTCAAGTGCATCGAACACAAAAGGAAAATAAAGTTTCCATTAGTCAAGGTGTGGTTTAAAGAACTTGCATACTCCTGCCTCTTTGACTACCACAAAATAAGTTGCAGATTAAATAAATAAGCCAGTGTCTCTTGCGTCAGAATTTGGTGTTTTGGGGGGTTAAACACAAACAGGACATGCCCTTGTTTAAACTGTATGCTGCCAAGCTTAAACTGCCTACCCTTCATGTCTAGCCCAAACTTTTCAATTTGTGCTACAATTGCTAACAAAACAGTCTCGACGCTTTATGAGATTATGTTGCATTAGAGCGTAGGCTCAGATCTCCAAGGGTGCCATGTCTATACTGGAAGAAAATGGGGTTACATAATAGCAAAATATTTTTTCAGGAAAGCTTCAAAGAGCACTCTCCCACAGTATGGCATTAATCAAATTCAATAATCATAGTTCTTGGGACACTCAAAGCAACTGATGAATCTGCTGTATTGTTGAGAACCACAAACAGGTTGACAAGAGGGAAAGGGAAGCAATCAGCGAATACGCTATGCTTTAAAGAATACGTTGAATGCAACTGAAGGACGGCCTTCTTCCACTTAACCACTTGTTCCACGGCCCAGAATAAAGCACAGAGAAAAACTGAGCCCAAAACAAAATCAATTTTATTTCGTAACCTATATTTTTAGTAATAACCACATTAACTCGGGTTTTTTTTGAAAAAACCAGCCTCTATATAAGAAGGCTGATGGATTTTCCCCTCCCTTCAGTACTGCTGACAAATAGGATCACAGCAAATGCAGTGGAGTGATTGTTCTGAGCCAATCAGCCCACAGCTAGACTGTCAGCTCAGAGGATGTGTCCACTGCTCTTTCTAATGGCATGTGGAATGGCTGGCCGATGCTGAATCAACACCCAGCTGTAATCCTATCTAAAGAAGCTGAACTGCTTGCCGGTGATGCCTTACACGCTTCTTGTAGATGGCTCAGGGGCTGTTCCCCGAGGGCTGGCTGCAGCCCTGGTATGTCGCCTGGAAGAAACATATTGCAGAATGAGAAAAGTGCCAGACGAACAAACGCGATATCTGGGCCGAGGAACGCCCGAATGGCAGCTGGCTCCCCCTTTCCCTCTTGGTGGCAGAAACAGAAAAGTGCCATGCCTTGTGAAATGCCGCAGGAAACAATGCTGCTATTCAGAGAATGGAGAACCCTTTTGCCTTAAAGCAAGAGGCACTGTCTCAGCTGTTCTTTTCTGATTACTCTGGGAAGCCAAAAGGAAAGGAGAGATGGGGTGGGAGGCGTGTTGTAGCAGCAGGGCGTTGCTTAGCATCCGGCTCCTCATTCTTTGTGCTTTTTCTTATGATGCTTCTTTTTCTTCCTCTTCTGAGATGCACTCGCCTTTTCGGTATGTTTCGCCTTTTTCCTGGAAGGCTGGTCCCCGCCGGCATCTGAATTACAGCTGTCGGAATGGTCCGATTCAGAAGGGATTTTACTTTTGTGTTTCCTTTTCTTCTTCTTTTCCTGTCAGAGGGAGTCCATCAATCAAAACCACGTGCGATAGGGAACGTTTCTGTACACTCACTGGTTAAGCTAAGAACAGCATGTTATAGCAAAAGCGTTGTGGGTGCTAACTGAATGACAGCTGCTTGCCACGGAGCCCAGTGTGTGGTGCAATACCATACCATATGGCTGTGCCATAAAGATCTAGTCCACTTACCCACCTTTACCGCAATCCTTAATTTCGTTGGGCACACTAAGCGGCTACTCCAGTTTTTCAGGTTTCAGTTACAAGGTGATGGCTCTCTTATTTAAGTGGGTTTCCTGAACTCCCTGAACAGAAATCAGTTTCAGTCCTCCTGCTTTCTCCAAAAATGGTAAAGGAAATTATATCAACTGGAGACATGCAGGATATTGAATTCCAGAGGTCAGAGAGCAAAAGGAGAGAGACAAGCCGGAAACAGATGCTAAACAACATTTGTTCACGAAGTCCGGATTCGGGATAGTTTTCAAAACGGGATTTTTCTCTTCTGCAGTGGACTTCAGAACTTATGATTCGTTAGTTGGCATTTTTAAAAGGGATTTTTTTTTTCGCTTTCGCAATGGACATCAGAAATCATGATTCATTAGTTGGCATTTTATATACTTAAAGAACAAATTTCACTTGCCACTTGCTTGAGGCTTGCCTCCCCCCGCAAACCCTGTAACATATCTGTGAAGGCCAAAACTCTAAAAATCAGTTAATTTCAAAAGCTGTTTGAAGAGAAAAACCTGAAGAACTGCTGTTCTTGGTAATTCTCAGAGTATGGATTGAAGGGTCTACCTCTCTTTACTTCCCTTCCTATGCATGTTTCTTTGCGTAACCTCACTCGCTATCACACGTTCCCATTAAAATCTGCTTCACTGTGCGTTTACACATGGCAAGAAGCCGTGGCAATCTCAGCTCCCTGTTGTATGTAGGTACTTGTGCATTAAATGCAATTGAAAACACACATGAAGACAATACGTTAGGCGTTTCACTGCAGAAGAAAAATATTATACAGGAACATTTTTTAAAGAGTTATGAGCAATGCTCATTTTCTAAACCCAATTTACTTTACATTCTCAAGACCAATGTTCCCTCTAAGCTGTGGAGTCCTGTAAGCAAAAATTCTGCTTTGTGAGCTACTGGCATTAAAGTTGTGGAAGAGCGATTTGGCTGCTGCATACATTAGTTTGCTCTGGAACCATCCTTTCTCAGCTGAGACCAAAATGTGTGAGCCGGAGGCTAAAAAACTGTGAGCTGGCTCACACTAACTCAGCTTGGAGGGAACACCGGTCATGAGTGAAATGGCCCTCAAATGTTAACTTTATTCAAAACGCCTTAGGGGACGTTGTGCAGTATTCTGTTTCAGAAGTGTTACTGAAACAGCTGGCAAAAACATGAGCACAGGACTTTTCTTTTTTTTTAGATACAGGACATACTGTTTCGCAGCTAACCAATCAGCAGACCAACTAGACCTTTCTACAGCTGCATGCCCACGCTTCTAGAAATTACAACAAAGCCATTCGTGAAACCGTTATCAACAAAATCCATTGGATTCTAACATTCAAAAGCACAATACGGCAACAGCTAATGATTCAGCCATCTGTGACGCTGGGCCTCGGCAGAATATTCTACAGAAGTTTCGAATTCGTTTACGACATCTCCCTTCTGAGAACATCGATGCAAATTCCACTTACCATTTCTTGGGCTTCATACATTATGGTTACAGGAAGCAGGCCCCTAAGTAGCTGCCTTGGGGGCTCTTAAGAGGGCAGAAAGGCCAGGTATAAATTTTGCAAAATAGATAAAAGTCGGGGACAGGCAGGGGGTGGGCATTCATAGTTCGGTTTCATGGGTTTACTGCTTCTTGGACAGCCGTTCACTGAGAGTCAAGCCTCCAAATTCTATTAACGTGGCTCGCCAAAGACTACAGGTTACACAAATAACAAATTGTGTCATCCTACTAATTCCTAGAGACATTACTCTGGCTCCGCCTAGAAAACAAACCAGAACTATGACACAGGAATGTGGATTCCTCTGTCAGAGGCCAGAAGCACCCAAATACGAAAGCTACAGAGACTTTCTTATTTTGCTCTTGGGGATTTGGGCTTAAGAAGTTAGCACTGAAGACGCATAGTCTGTGATAGAGCAGCCCTGATAGGACTGCTTGCTCAGCATCTCATTTCCCAGGAGCCAAAAGAGGCTTCTTTTGAGAGCCAGTCTGGTGTAGTGGTTAAGTGCGCGGACTCTAATCTGGGAGAACCGGGTTTGATTCCCCACTCCTCCACTTGCACCTGGCTGGATGACCTTGGGCAAGCCATAGCTCTGTATCAGCTGTTCCCTCAAGGACAGCATGGGAAAGAGTTCTCTCTGCCCCACCTACCTCACAGGGTGTCTGTTGTGGGGAGGGGAAGGGAAAGGAGTTTGTAAGCCGCTCTGAGACTCTTAAGTGAGTGAAGGGCGGGATATAAATCCAATCTCTTCTCTCTTCTTCTTCTTCTCTTCTTCCAGGAAGCACCCACAAAGAAGGCATGATGGTAATTGCTCTCACTCGCTGTTAGGCATGGAAGCCTATGCATACGTGCATGTGCACCCCCCCCCCCAAAAAAAAAATCGGTAGCTACTAAGCAGTATAATTTTTAAAATGACTCTGCCTACCTTGGCTTCAAATCAATTATCCCATTCTATATTCACCTTTTACAGTTTGGATTCCCGCAATGGCGGTTAACACCCAGCTCTGTGAGGCTCTGCTTGCCACACGTAGACTTTTACCTTTTTTCTCTTCTTTGCAGAATGCTCAGACGGATGCGTCTTCTTTTCTTCTTCAGGAGGGACGTCTTCTTCCTCCTCTGGCACAAGAGCATACTTGATGCCTCCTGGCTGCATGAAGCACTCTTTAGCAAAATGACCTTGGCAAAACGTTTAAATAAAAATATTTAAAATTTAATGGTTTGAATTTTACATATTGCTTCTCTGTCACAATATTTTATGCGACCTCCTAAGCCGCCTTGAGCCTGCTTGTGGGGAGGGTGGGATATAAACCAAAGAAACGCAGTAAAATAATGTTACTTAAAAAAAAAAAAAAACAGGCACAAGACGGTCCTAAGCAGTGTTCCCTCTAAAGTTGAGTGAGTGTGAGCTAGCTCAGTTTTTTAGCCTCCAGCACACATATTACTCTCTTAGCTCAGGAAGGACGGCTCCGGAGCAAACTAATGTATGCAGCAGCCAAATCACTCGCTCACAACTTTAATGCCAGTAGCTCACAAAGTAGAATCTTTGCTAACGAGACTCCACAGCTTAGAGGGAACCTTGGTCCTAAGTCACTTTTTTTCAGCCGCTTAGTAAAATAAAACATTTCCTCCTACAACGACTATTTCAGGTCTGAAATATGGCAGCAATTACCTCCAGGGTTTCCAGAGATTCCACAGAATATTAATATATCGATTGCCATGTGATTAGGGGAGAGAAACAACGTATGTCACCCTGCCGTTCTTGGAGGAAGGACGAGATTAAAAAGTGAGATTTTATGTATTTATTTATTCACATTTATAGCCCGCCCTTCCCGCGAATGGGCTCAGGGCGGGTGGTAACATATTGGTAATACAATCCATACAATAAAAGATTTAAAGTGTAATCAGGGGTCCGTTGGGGCCGGAGCGAGGCGGAGCAAAGCTCCGCCAGCTCAGGACTGGCCAGTAGGGCAGCCAGGGGCTGAATCAGATTCTCTAATCTGATTCAGCTCGCCGCCGAAGTGCTGCCGAAATTCGGCGGCAATTTTAAAAGCCACTGGAGGGGAGGGGGTTTGAGGGAGAGGCTCCAAACTTGCAGGGTAGCTGCTGGGGCCTCTCCTCGAAATGCCCACCAAGTTTCAAGAAGATTGGATCGGGGGTCCAATTCTACAGGCCCCCAAACAGGTTGCCCCCATTCCCTCTATTGTTCTCTATGGGGGGGAAAAATGTTCACCAGGGGATCCAATTCTACAGGCCCCCAAACAGGTTGCCCCCATTCCCTCCATTGGTCTCTATGGTAGGAAAAAAGTGAACATTTTCCCCCCCCCCATAGAGAACAATGGAGGGGATGGGACAATCTATTTGGGGGCCCACAGAATTGGACCCCGTGGTCCAATCTTCTTGAAACTTAGTGGGCATTTCGAGGAGAGGCCCCAGCAGCTACCCTGCAAGTTTGGAGCCTCTCCCTCAAACCCCCTTTCCTCCAGCCCCTCATATACCCTATGAGTTTTTGCCATTGATTTCAATGGCCCATAGGATATAATGGGGCTGAAAGTGACATTCCCTTTCTGACACACTTCTGGTGATGTCAGGGGACGTGGCATATGCTAATGAGTTATGCTAATGAGTTATGCTAATGAGCTCCTGCACCTCTTTTTCTACGAAAGGACCCCTGAGCATAACCATACACCATTAAAACTGGTGGTCGCAGCCAATGTTCCTTCTAAGCTGTGGAATCTTGTGAGCAAAAATTCTACTTTGTGAGCAGCTGGCATTAATGCTGTGAGCGAGCGATTTGGCTATTGCATAAATTAGCTTGCTCTGGAACTGTCCTTCCTTGAGCTAAGAGAAAAATGTGTGAGCCAGAGGCTAAAATACTGTGAGCTAGCTCACACTAACTCAGCTTAGAGGGAACACTGGCTCGCAGCCAATGCTCCCTCTAAGCTACGGAGTCTTGTGAGCAAAAATTCTACTTGGTGAGCTACTGGTCATCAAAGTGGTGAGCGAGCCGTTTAGCTGCTGCACAAATGAGTTTGCCCTGGAGCCCTCCTTCCTGAATTCAGACAAAAATGTCTGAGCTGGAGGCTAAGAAAGAACGGTGAGCTAGCTCACACTAGCTCCGCTTAGAGGGAACGTTGGTCACCCAGCCCAAGTTGGAAATTGAGTGGTTGGGAGAGAGTGCTCTGACTCGTTGGTACGAAGAAATATAGCCAGATAATTAATGGATGGAAGACAGGGAACAGATACTTCAGGGAGGCCATACGTAGATGCCTGCCGCCTCAGCCAAAAGCCTGGTAGAACAGCTACGTCTCACAGGCCCTGCAGAACTGATGGAGATCCCGCAGGGCCCTCATCTCAGTGGGGACCATGTTCCACCAGGCAGGGGCCAGGGCAGAAAAAGCCCTGGGCCTGGTCAAGACAAGATGGACATCCTTCCGGCCAGGGACCACCGGGAGATGTTGATCCATAGAGTGTCATGCTCTTCAGGGTGCATACGGGACGAGGCAGTCCCCGAGATACTTTAAAGTTATTACCGACACCTTGAAGCAAATCTGGAACTCAGCTAGCAACCAACCCAGTTGGCAGAGCACCTGCCAAATGTGAGCTCGCACAGGTGTCACCGTCAGCAGCTGTGCCGCCGGATTTTGCGCCAGCTGTAATTTCTGGGTCAGCCTCAAGGGTAAGCCTGTGTAGAGCGACTTGCAGTAATCCAGCCTGGAAGCGACCATTGCATGGGTCACTGTAGCTAAGTCCGGGAGAGAGAGAAAGGGTCTCAGCAACCTAATCTGCCTAAGATGGAAAAAGACAGACCTGGCAACTGCGGTAACCTGGGCCTCCACAGAAAGAGCGGCATCCAGCAGGCACCAAAGCCGTCCCTTCCAGAGTGGGGAGCTTGATACCCACATCCACCCCCCCCCCGGTGCAGGTACAAGACCTCTGTCTTCAGTGGAGGCAGAGGAGGGATGGCCATCCAATAACAGATAGAGCCGGGTGTCATCTGCATATTAATGGCAACCCAGTCAATACCTCCAGACTAACTGGGTGAGGGGTTGCATATAGATGTTAAATAACATGGGCAAGAGGATTGCCCCATGGCACTCCACATTTCAGTGGGTATTGTGACCATGGAGGAAAATCATTCTAAGGCAGACGCCCTAACTCCTATGTCAGTTATGAAATATGTCATCCTTTCTGTCACATCATTACTACTTTATCTTCTAAAACTGTAAGTGGAATACAAGGATCAGCAGTTTCAGAAAACCTTGTCCATCATGTTTCTCAATATACCTGTGCAACTATGAAGATCAGAAATACGAGGGTAGGGCAGGAGTTACTAGAAACCGGAACAGAAGAGCTTGTGGGAGCATTCCCAGCTGTGAAATAGCTAATTTCATAATCAGAAGTCCAGAAACACTTGACAGCTGGTTCCAGATGTGTCTCCAGTAGGTGGTTGTTGCAGCTTCCAAGAACTGACTAGCCTGGACTATCCTTGTCAGTTTTTTGTTTACAGAGGACATGAATTCAATGACGTTCTCAGTAAAAATCAGAACCTATGAGCAGCACACAAAGTCTCTTCTCCTCTCCTTTTCATCCTTAAATTTTGAAGCTGAGTTACTTGGACCGTAATCTTAGTTATTCCAGTCTAAGCCCATTCATTTTGTAGCCAGCTGGAGGTTTGCTCAGTCCTTTGCAGTCTACACACAACACTTCACCCACTACATCACAGGCATGGAGCAAAATACGAAGACCCAACACCCCCTGCACCGATATAAGTAGGGTTGCCACTTCCCGGTTGAGAAATACCTGGAGATTTTGGGGGTGGTGCCTGAAGAGGGGAAGGGCTTCAATGGGGCATAATGCCAGAGGGTCCACTCTCCCAAGCAGCCATTTTTCCCCAGGTGAACTGATCTCTGTCGTCAGGAGATCAGTTGTAATAGTGGAAAATCTCCGGCCACCACCCAGAAGTTGGCAACCCTACACATGTCAGAAGAGTTTTAACTGCCACACCCCTGCTGTTGTCTTTAAAATATGATTTTAAAACAAATCTTTGCTGGGTTTTTTAAAGGAATGTTTAATGGTTTTAAAACTCATCTTATTATTGTATGTTTCTCTTGCAGGACTTGGAGTCGGGCAGAAGTTTTAATAAATAACCAACATGTCACCCAACAGAAACACATACACATACATATTTTTAAAATGGGAACAGCTTCGACATACCTGGGCAACCGCACTTTTTGCAAACTGTGTTCAAAACAGCTTCAAGAGTGATCTTCTGGCTGCTGTAGTCTTTGAATGAGCGTTTTTTCCGTGCATCTTGACTATAAACAGATACAAGGGAGTTGTCAATTACAGGCATCCCCATTAGTAAAAACTGGGAGAGACTCCACTGAAATCTATGGGAAAATTCTAAGTGTCTTGGTTTGGATATAACAGGAAACTGCTGCTGCTGTAAGAACAAGGCTAGAAAAAACCCTAGGTTCATTTGTGCAATTTCTGTCCCCTCTACTCTGCTCAAGCATGACAACTTTTATTAGATACTCTGACATAATGGCAAACTATGGTTTGAATTTGCCTGGAGAACCAGGATTTCAAATATGATAACTCCAGATATTTTGCCCTCTTCCCCCATTCCCAGTCTATCGTCGATATAAAGTAATGGATATATGCTCCCATGCATCTGGAGAAGTGAGCTCCAACTTATGAAAGCTTACACTGGACTACCTTTTGTTAGTCTTAAATTGCCACAGGAATCCCATTTTACTTAGGATTCCATACAGTGGTTCTGCTAAACACTTTCTCTGCAAGGTTTAGTCATGGTTAAAAAATGTATACTGCATTACATTTCTCTCTGGCGTAAGCAACCATTGTTCTCTACTATGGAACACCAAGTAAGTTTAACAGCTAACTTTTACGATTTCCTTGCTCTAGTTTATTATCCTGAAATAAACAACTAAAAAAACCCCAGTTGACTAGCTTGTGTATCAGGATAAAGAAAAGGCAAATAATTTTGTGCCTGGCTTGGAAACATTCGGGAAATTCAGACTAGCTGTATAAATATATATATAGTCTTTTACTAGGAGAGAAAGCAAAAAACAATGCGTAGGTATCTGGATCTTATCACTCCTCCTGCAGATGCAACAAAACTAGAAAGCAGCAAAACCTTAGATTTCTACCCACATAAGAGTAGCCATTAGAACCCCTCGCGTTGCTACTCAGACTGGGAGAGTCTTTGGGACTGAGACAAGAAAGGCCGGGGGGGGGGGGGGGGGGTGGAGAAGACAAGCATAAATTGACAGCTGCTGTAGGGAAGTTCTGAGACTGGGATGCTAGCCAGGTTAAAGTCTATGCTTCTCCCCCCTCCCTGCTTCACAATGAGCATTGTATAAACCCTTCAGCAAATAGCATACTCTCGAGACAGATGTCTCCCACTTATGTGGATTCCACCCTCCCTGCTACACAATGAGCGTTGCCCCATTAAAGCTGACAATCACTTCTGCAAACAGCGGCTCCTGAGACAGTTGTCTCATCCCCTATGTTGATTCCATGACTGACCTTATCGTCTACTGAACACTGACGCAGCAACCTAAGGGCGTGGCGTGTAAGTCAGTGTATGTTTAAAAATAAACTGCTCACTGCCAGGGGCAGACTTGAGTTTTCCCCTTCAAACTCACTTGTCTCGTGTGCAAGTCCTTCAAGCTGCACTAAGTTAAAAAATCACTTACTCAAGGGCAACGTTATTGGGATCCAGGTCCTTTCCAGTTCCTTGGTTAACAACTTTCATGGAAAGAGACAGCTTCAGTTTGTCATCTTTCATCTGAAAAAAAAAGACAGAAATGTAATAAGCGTGGAAGAAGAAAAAGAAGAGATTGGATTTATATCCCACCCTTCACTCACTTGGAGTCTCAGAGCGGCTTACAAACTCCTTTCCCTTCCCCTCCCCACAACAGGCACCCTGTGAGGTAGGAGGGGCTGAGAGAGCTCTTTCCCAAGCTGTCCTTGAGAGAACAGCTGGTACAGAGCTATGGCTTGCCCAAGGTCATCCAGCCAGGTGCAAGTGGAGGAGTGGGGAATCAAACCTGGTTCTCCCAGATTAGAGCCCACACACTGAACCACTACACCAAACTGGCTCCCTTGGAATCCTTGGGTGCTTTTGTGCATTTCTCTAACCTCACAATATAAACCGACAACAGGCTGTGACGGGCAGATTAAGGAACTGGCTAGTGGTGTGCGCTGCCTCGTAAGAGTTTTCCCATAAATTACAAGATTATTGTACATAAGGTATCAAACCATCTCATGATAAAAAAAACCAAACAAGGTTATTATCTAAAACATACTACAGAGCCTAGGTAGATAGTTTCATGACACCACCTGTCCGTATGGTAAAAACTGGGGATCTGGGGGGTGTCTGCCAACAAACTATGGCTGGGGGCTAGAAGTCACAGTAGGAGCAGTGAGTGGCCGTGAACCTATCGAAAGAGTGCCATGTCTACTTCATCCGGGCTGTTGTGCGTGTGTTGACAGCAGCGGTCCAGGGTTGTGTTTCTGCTTTATTGCACAATGAAAACTTGGGATCCAGGTACTAGGATTCACTGGGAATCACGATGCTGAAATGGCTAGACTGCTGTCATCCACAGGCGAGGACTCCTGGCTCTCCTATATCCGTTTTGAGATTGTGGGCTCCTTAAGTTAGCTGCCCTGAGCCACCATCAGTGTGTGTGGGGGGGGGGGGGGGGAGTGAGGTATATATATATTTCAGCAAAGCAAAGGAACCAGTTGATTCCCCAACTCTCCATTTACAATTTTCATTAATTTTGTTGATGGCTACTTTGGCTTGCAGCACAGCAGGTTTCAATGGGCACAGCAACTCCTGCGCATATTCTTCCATTTTGCCAAAATGACTCTTTCCAATATTCATAGGAACTGAGGCAGACAAAGGAGGAATGGAAACTCCCTGGGGGCAAGTGGCACCCTCGACTCTCAGTAAACCCAACTGTACTACAGAAGAGGAGGAGGAGATTGGATTTATACCCCGCCCTTCACTCATTTAAGAGTCTCAGAGCAGTTTACGAACTCCTTTCCCTTTCCCTCCCCACAACAGACACCCTGTGAGGTAGGTGGGGCTGAGAGAGCTCTTTCCCAAGCTGTCCTTGAGAAAACAGCTGGTACAGAGCTATGGCTTGCCCAAGGTCATCCAGCCAGGTGCAAGAGGAGGAGTGGGGAATCAAACCCGGTTCTCCCAGATTAGAGTCCGCGCACTTAACCACTACACCAGACTGGCTCTCCACTTCTAAAATACAGTTACTTCTAAAACACAGTTACAGGCTATTAATATTAAAACAGCATTGTCCAGAGACCTGAATTATCAATACCTCAGTTCTATATAAACTTAAAATTCCTGTACGCTCAAAAAGAAACAAGAGAATTTAGGTTCCCAGCTTGCATGCTTTTGCTACAGAGACCTGATTGAATTCCAGGTGAGCTATTTCAAATTCAAAGAGTTTTGGACCACTGAATACTTCTTCTTTAACAAAACTGCAGTTTGCTGAAATCGTGAAATCTCCTTTACTTTACGCAGCTCTCAAAAAGGTAGCTGCAACTTTACCTCTTTTCCTATAAGTTTCACCCATACTTTTTCTCCAACGTCCACCATTTCCGACGGTTTGTCTACCCGGCAACTTGACATATGGCTTTTGTGTACAAGACCTAAGAAAAAATAAAGGGGGAAAAATAATTTGCTGGATATTTACCTGACAGACAAAATCAAGTGAAAAGAATTACCCTACAGCGAGTTAACACTATCCGAGTGCCCAGCTTAATAGGTTTTAATGTCTGATCAATGTTCTACCACTTATCCTATTCAGTTCAGTATAAACTGAATCACTGTACAGTTCATCTGATAAGAGAATCAAACCTTGTTTCCTGCTTCCTGGAATTTTTATAAAAGCTCCATATTCTGTCACAGCGGCAACCTGTAACAATAAACAGTTACACTTAACAGAAGAATGGCAGACATTAGTTGATTTCCCTAACTTGCAGTATACTTCCCACCTCACTTCCTTATTCCTTAGTTTGTGTTGAAAATTAGAGTATTTAACCAACAACAGCTGTCATGGTACTTGTTCTCTAGGAAACAAAGAACTATTTATTTTGCTTAGGCCAATTAAGAGACAACTATTTCAGAACTATCCAACTGAAGGATCTGGGATTCCTAAGGAATACATTTATTACAGCCCTAAAGAGCTTCTCATGACTTTCGACCAGCTGTGAAACTAAACTGAAAAACAAAAAACCAATTTGTGTTTCTCCCTATCCCTCTGAAAACAAAATAACGTCAGCACATACCTCTCCTTGGAAAATGTCATAGAGTTCTGGAAGCACTTCCATTGTCAGAATTCTGCAGATTTCTTGAATGAAGATCTGTGTCACATAAATCGCTCAGCCAATTTTTCTTCTGTGTGTTCTGTTAACTTTGAACAGCAAAAAATTCTTTCTTGACTGACATGAAATTATACAATGCTAGCTTTTTTAAAAAAATGGTATGATTATTTTAAGATGGCTCTTTGGAATCATTAACCATCACACCCATATTTCAAAAACTTGGCACTCCTCCTAGACTTAAGTTTGCAGAGGCCCCATTTGCTTTACAAAGGCCTTCAATTAAGCACACTCTGTCTACTTGCTGGGGTGCAATGTAGACCAAATCACAACAATTATGAGTTTCAAAGTTTGCATTTTTACAGTTTGGCACTTTAACAGCTAAAAATGATTGCTGTTTATACATAGTGAAAGCCCAATTCAACAAGACAAAAATTATTTATGTTTATACATAGTGAAAGCCCCGCAATGGTTCCTGTACCATTCCTGTAGACATTTATCAGAAAAGATTATTTTGGCTTTTTTTTTGTAAAGAGAAGAAGAAGAGATTGGATTTATATCCTGCCCTTCACTCCCCAAGGGAGTCTCAGAGCAGTTTACAAACTCCTTTCCCTTCCCCTCCCCACAACAGACACCCTGTGAGGTAGGTGGGGCTGAGAGAGCTCTTTCCCAAGCTGTCCTTGAGGGAACAGCTGATACACAGCTATGGCTTGCCCAAGGTCATCCAGCCAGGTGCAAGTGGAGGAGTGGGGAATCAAACCCGGTTCTCCCAGATTAGAGTCCGCGCACTTAACCACTACACCAGACTGGCTCTCCAAAGATGCCAAGGATGCTGAAGTCTCAGATACGTGCATAATCTGCCTAGTGGTAAAGCCAGCCATGACTTTACTGTGATTAAGGACGACTATACATTATGCAATTCCAAGTATAATTCAAGATACTAATAATCTACTCAAACATACAAAGTCAGACTGCAGCTATTTGAAAAAGCAATTGATCCCATATGCTGATGCAGTTTTTGAGATTCAGTGGAAAGAGCATTGCCGCCAAATCACAACACCAAGTGTTATCAGACAGCATTCTCAAACATAGCTCCAAGTGTGTAGAAATCACCCCCGTTCAAAATCCAACTGAGCCTCTCAATCTGGCTGAACTTCAGATTCAAGTTTGGTTTACGCTTGCTGTCAGAAGCCAAAACAAAATCAAGATAAAGAGCAGGTGTGTTGATTTAAGATTGTTTAAGTCAGATTTTTGTTAGGTTTGTTTTGGACACCACTTTACAAGCTTTTGGCACTACAGACTTCCAGAAAAAAATTAACCTTGTAAAAAGCTTGCAAATAAATAATTATTTGGCAAGCACTCGCCAGCCCTCCAGTAAGGTCACCCTTCACTTCCAGCCCCTAATAAAAATGAGTCCAGTATTTTTTTCCCAATCGTATCAGTATTATATTTACAGCTCTTTTTTTAAAAAAAGATTGTGCTTTTTAAAAACTGTTTTCAAAGGGGGGGAAAAAATCTTCCAACAGGAAATGTCTCACTTAGCAAGTTAAACTTTATTCCAGACTTGTACTATTTTCAATCCAAACTAAGTTAAGAATGCACAAGCATGGTTTGCCATGCACATGTAACACATCTCAAGATGCAGAAGAGGAATCACAGGTGAGGGATGGAGGGGCATGTTAAGTGTAAAGCCTTATCCACAAAACAGAAGTCCTTCCACAGTCTCATAAAGAAATCGGAGACAGGAGGGATCCGTTCCCAGGGCTGCTGTACACAGATCCAAAATAACTCACCCACACAAACCAAATGCCTTGGTCTTCCTGGAGGTTCTTTTCCCCACAATATGCTTTAAAAAATGATCACAAGGTGTTAGTTTTTTGGGGTTTTTTAAAGATTAAAGGTCTATCAGTGGCCACCAGCCGTGGTGCCTAAAGGGAACCTCCAAATACCAATGCCAGGAAACAACATCAGGGGAAAGGCCTCAGCGCCCTGTCTGGTGGCCCTCCAGGCTGGCCACAGGACTAGATGGACCATTAGGCTCTTCCAGCAGGGCTCATCTTACGTTCAAACCACTTTAGAAGACCAGCATACCTGAGGGACCACCTTTCACCACATGTTCCCCAGAGAGCACTGCGTTCAGGGACACAAAATCTCCTAGTGGCTCTCTGGCCCTAAAGAGGCCAGACTGGCCACTACCAGGGCTAGGGCCTTCTCTGTGGCAGCCCCACTGCTGGTGGAACGAGCTCCCTGAGGACGCCAGGGCCCGCCAGAATCTACTTCAGTTCCGCAGGGCCTGCAAGATGGAGCTCTTCCACCAGGCATCTGACCACATTTAACATCCTGTTATAACATCGCTGGGATCTTTTCCCATCCATCATGTCATACTAACTGACTCCGGTCTATGAAAATACTGGGTTATGATACCCCATTCATAGGAATGCATGCATCGCACCTTTAGATTTTATGCGGTGTTAAATGCTTTAAGCCAGGGGTGGGCAAACCTGCTCAGCGTAAGAGCCACCTAGAACAGAGGTGGCCAAACTTGCTTAACGTAAGAGCCGCACAGAATAGACATCAGATGTTTGAGAGCCACAAGACATGAACAAATATTACCTGCTTCTATTTGGAAAATAAGCAAATTTGCTTTTTATTAACATTAAATGAGGCTGCCACAAATAATAACAAAAGGGGTAAAAGCAGATATGGATAACGATATTAATTTGTCCAATGTTATCTGTTTGCTAATGATATTTTGCTTCCCCAGCCGCCCTGCAGGGAGCCACGTAATATATGTGAAAGAGCCGCATGTGGCTCCCGAGCCACAGTTTTCCCACCCCTGCTTTAAGCTGTTTTAAATTTTACATAAGGCCGCCCTGAGCCTGCCTCAGCGGGGAGGGCAGGGTATAAATCAAATAAATAAATAACGCCCCATAGAAGAAAATAAACATTTTCCTGTTTCATTTCCCCCACCCCCCTCACTACGTAACTAGCAACCTTAAGCCTGGGGCCCATTAGGATAGCACTGCAGTCTATCTGCAGTAGAGCCGAGCAGGGGTGCGGCGCCACCGAGTCTACCTCCTAGAGCGGCCATTTTCCTTTCGGGAGAGCTGACCTCGCTCACCGGGAGATCAGCTGTGATTCCGGGAGGACTCCAGGCCCCGCCGTGAGGTTGGCAACCCTATTCCCTGCACCCGATTATCACCGAGGGAGTGCAAAATAAGACAAAATGATGATGGGCGACGCTGAAGGGAGCGCGGGGGATCAGCAGGCCGTCCCGCCGCCAGAGCGCCCTCCTCCACCGCCTCACCTTCCGCGGTGCGTCAAACTTCCGGCTTGGACCGCCTCCGAAGTAACCGTCAATTTTTTTTTCCTACCCATCATGCCGTGCGCCGCGTCACCGCCAATAGGCATAAGGATGGAGGCGGGGAAAGAGAGCTCAACGAACGCGTTTGAACTCCGGTTAAAAACCGACCTTCGAAGGCGGTGCTTGGGAACCCAAGGCCTGGGCTTGGCGCTGAGCGTGACAGTGTGGCTCAGTTTTCTGAACTGGCTTAGCCCCTCCAGTGTTCCCTCTAAGCTGAGTGCGTGTGAGCTAGCCCGCAGTTTTTTAGCCTCCGGCTCACGCATCTTTTTGTCTCAGCTCAGGAAGGGTGGCTCCTGAGCAACTCGATTCCTGCAGCAGCCCCATTGCTCGTTCGCAACTTTGACGCCACTGGCTCACAAAGCAGAATTTTTTGCTCAAGAGACTCCACGGCTTAGAGGGAGCATTGCTCCCCTCCCTATGTCGGGCTTGAGAAAGTCTGGTTCAGAGTGTATCTGATGATGTGTGCTTTGTTCACGAAATAGGGTTGCCAGCCTCCAGGTGGGGCCTGGGGATCTCCTGCTTTTACAACTGATCTCCAGCTGACAGAGATCAGCTCCCCTGGAGAAAATGGCTGCTTTGAAGGGTGGGCTCTATGGCAGGGGTGGGCAAATTGCGGCCCGGGGCCACATGCGGCCCGCCACAGAGTTTTTTGCGGCCCACCAAGACAGTCGTCCACGGGAAAATGTTCTCTATATTTGGGTCTACATATATTTGTGAGCAGAGTTTTTCTGGCATGAAGATCAACAAGAGTAAATATAGATGCTCTTTGACAGACGTTAACTTGCAGGCTGTGATGAGAATCTCAACAAGCAATCTCACTCCCGATTTCAAAAAAATTGTAGAAAAGTGTGATAGGGTACATTTCTCTCATTAAACTGATTCTAAAAGTAAACGTGCTTGCAGCTATAGACGATATGAAATTAGCACAATAAATAAATTGAATAAAACTACCACTATTTTATTTGATTTATACTTATTGATTTTTATGATACAATTTATACCTTTTCTGAAATGCAAAGTTAACTAATGAATGCCATCATTTTAAAAGGCTCCCACAAGGTGGCCCCTGAGCCAAAACAATTGCCCACCCCTGCTCTATGGCATTGTACCATGCTGAAGCCCCTCCCCTCCCCAAACCCCACCTTCTCCTGGCTCCACCCCCAAAGTCCCCAGGTATTTTCCAACCTGGACTTGGCAACCCTAACACGAAAGCTTATACCCAGACGAAGAAAGCTTGAGTATAGTGGCTCCTTTGAGACAGACTAAGTTTTACTCAAAGTGTCAGCTTTCGTGTGCAAAAACAAGCTTTCTGTTTCAAAGGTGCCCCTTGACTCAGACTTTGTTCTGCTGCTTCTGACCATGAAGATCAACAAGAGTAAATATAGATGCTCTTTGACAGACGTTAACTTGCAGGCTGTGATGAGAATCTCAACAAGCAATCTCACTCCTGATTTCAAAAAAATTGTAGAAAAGTGTGATAGGGTACATTTCTCTCATTAAACGGATTCTAAAAGTAAATGTGCTCTCAGCTATAGACGATATGAAATTAGCACAATAAATAAATTGAATAAAACTACCACTACCACTACTAGGGTTGCCAAGTCCAGGTGGGGTCGAGCGGAGTTCCATTTCCTCCATTTCCACCACCCCGGAAGTTTAACCGTTCCGCTTTTTGTCCCTACCTCTAGCCCAGAAAACACCCCGCCGCGGGGCCTTCCTTCGCCGCCATTCGGCAAGCGATCTAAACGCGACCGCCAATCAGAGCGCGCCTTGTTGGTGAGCGACGCCGAGTTTCTTTCCCGCCTGCCCATTGGTGTGTCAAAGGAGAAAAGGGGGCGGGGTTTCCGTGTCGGTCACCAATCAGGAAGTAGCAGGGCTCGTCCCGCTCCTTCTTCCCCCGTGAGGCCTGCGCGGCGGGAGCTTCGGGGAGACGCGATGATCGACCCGCAGAAACGGAAAGCGCCCGGCCCGGATGTGGCCTTGGTGGCGGCGACGTCCGCGGCCAAGAAGCCCCGCCATGAGCTGGTCTTAGGGGCGGCGGCCGCCGGAGGACAGCCGCCGCCAGGGGCCTTGCTGCAGTCGGTGAGTCCTCCTCCCGAGCGCTCCAAGCCAGCCCTGCAAAGCACGAGTCCGGGCTCCGTTGTTCTCTGGTTTCTTCCCCATTGGGAGTGGAGGAGGCCCTGGCCCGCTTTATGCCTGGGGCGAGGTAGTGAGAAGGGCTGTGCCGCTTCAGGCTGCGAGAGGTCAAGTCTGTGAATATTCTTCTGCCTAAGGGACTCCCTGCCACAGGAAAAACAGCAGCGCAGGGAAGAATAGTCCCGGGGTACCTTTCAGCTCTTGGTGAGCTTTTTGGCTTTTTGATGAGCTCTTGGCTTTGTAAATAATGTTTTAAAAAAAACAAATTTAATAGACAAGGGAAGAAGAGAGAAGAAGGAGAAGAGATTGGATTTATATCCCGCCCTTCACTCACTTCACTCAAATTTACTCAGCACATTAAGAAGAATGTGGGTAAGGATAATCCGGTAGATTTCCAAAAACCTTTTGACAAGCAGAAGCAGCAGAAGAAGCAGAAGAAGAAGAGATTAGATTAGATTTATACCCCGCCCTTCACTCACTTGGGAGTCTCAGAGCGGTTTACAAGCTCCTTTCCCTTCCCCTCCCCACAACAGACACCCTGTGAGGTAGGTGGAGCTGAGAGAGCTCTGAAACAACTGTCCTTGAGAGAACAGCTGGTACAGAGCTATGGCTTGCCCAAGGCCATCCAGCAGGTGCAAGTGGAGGAGTGGGGAATCAAACCCGCTTCTCCCAGATTAGAGTCCATGCACTTAACCACTACACCAAACTGGCTCTCTGTAATGACATAGACTTAATTGATTCATGTCATCTAATATATATTTTTACTACTTTGAAATTTTCTGTTATTAAATGAACACAAAGTTATATGAAGTTGCCACACACACAAAAAAAGACAACTATTTAATGTGTGCTGGGTTTTTCTTTATGGGAGCCTGAAAGGTTGCCAATCTCCAGGGGGTGGCTGGCAAGGTCCTGGGATTATGGCGTCTCCAATTCCCCTGGAGAAATGGCTGCTTTGGAATGAATTATATGGTAAAAGACCAATCAGATATACCAAGTATAAATTCTGCATAAAAGCTTACATTCAAACTGAAACACGTAAACATAAAATCAGCCTCTGTTACATACATTAAGTCTTAAAATTAGTAGACCGCTTAAATACCTCTCCCAGCTATTTGTTTTCATAATCTTATCGCTTGCATAGCAATTTTTTCCACACTTGAGGTAATTTTTTGATTCCTATCAGCTAGTAGCTTATCTAAATAGAATCTGATACTTCTCCCTGGAAAATGGTTGCAGATTGGTGTTATGTAAGTGGCTTTTAATGTTTTGGTAAAGTTTCAAAGAAAACGTGTTCCCTGGATTCCAGCTTCCCATCCCCACAAATACACGGTCTTTCCTCGTATGGCTGCCTTGAATAATTTTCAATAATTTTACCCTCCGTAACTGCTGATGGTAACGTATTCCCTGGAGAAATGGCTGCTTTGGAAGGTGGACTCTGAAACATTATACCCCATTCAGGTCCCTTCTGTCTTCATCCTCTGCGCTTCTCTGGTTGCTACACCCCCAGGATTTCCAGGTATTTCCCAAACTAGAAGTAGCAAGCTGAGGCCTGAACCTAGTAGCGATGGTAGTGTGGTGGTTAAAGGCTAGGATCTGGGACAGCCAGGTTTGAATCCCTAATTTGACATGGGAGTTCCCCAGAAGATCTTGGGCCTGTCCTTCATTCTCAGCCTAGTCTACTTCACAAGGTTGTTGTGAGGATAAAATGAGGAAGGGGAGATCACTGTTGTAAATCAGAGATGTCAGATTCATTTGTTATGAGGGCCAGATCTGACATAAATGTCACTTTGTCGGGTCGGTCTGTGTGTGCCATAAAACGTAATGCCGGGTACCGGAGATAGAAATTGTATAAAGGGCAGCAGCTGGTAAGTTACAAGGTGGTGTATCCTCACTGCAAGGTCCCGTGGGCTGAGGGGGGAAGGAAAACCCACATAGGCAGACTGGAGAGGCAGCGTGCAGCACTGGGCAGATGGTCCATGATGCTTGACTGCTGCAGACAAGGTTGTTCTGCCTTGCTGAAGCCACGATGGAGTGGCTCCACCCATTCCCCCCAGCACTCCCTTCCTTGCACCAGTTGCTTGCGGGCCGCATAAGAGCCATGGATGGGCCAGTTCCAGCCCCCCAGCCTTGTGTTTGTCACCCCTGTTAATGGCTTTCGACCCTCATTGAGGAGAAAAGCAGGATGTAATTATTTAAATAGTAAATGAGCGTTTCAAAGTATTAGTATTTGTGCCCTGACCTGGATAGCCCAGGCAAACCCGATTTCATCAGATCTCAGAAGCTAAGCAGGGTTGACTGCAGTTAGTACTTGGATGGGAAACTTCCTTGGAATACCAAGTTGGGAGGACAGAGGCAGCAGGCTTTATTCAGCCACCCCTCTGAATATCCTCCAAGCCCCCAGTAGGGGGTCAGTCACCAGAGGTCAGTGTGACTTCCACGTGTAGACACACACACACACACACAAATACAAGGGAAAAAAAGTATTAGCTTTTGTTAGCTGTTCTCAAGAAACTGGCTTTTTAGAGAGCGATGTTTCTTACATGTGTTCAGTGTGGCTTCCAGCAATGGATGGGTAAGGGGTCGTGCTTTAGCTGTATGAAGTTCATTAAATAGCTTCAATTGCAGTGTATTGCAGCTGTCAAGTTTTGGGAAGTTCACAATTTTGTACCTTCTCTCTCCCATGCCTGTTAGTTTATGCATAGTAGCTTGAGGTTGTTCGGTTTCTCCTTAACTGCCTGTCTTCCAGAAATTCAGTCTTTCTCAGTGCGTGGGGGTGTGTTTATATATATATACAGTTTCAAAGTGACTTAGTGACAGTGAAAGTTTTTAAAAAATGGAAAACGTGATTCTGTCAAAGATTTTTTTTTGCTCCTTTTCAACACGCATAAATTCTCAAAACAGTCTGTTAAAACTAAAACCAAGGCACTTCCGGCTGCAATATGTGCAAAAAAACCCACTTGTTTTTAGGTAAGTGTGCAAAGGATCATGCCGCAGGCTTCTTTTGCTCTTGCTTGTGCATTTCTATGCGGGTTGCAGTATCTTTTTCAACCTAACTATCATCTCCAGGTTCAGGTGCACTGGAGCTTGTGCTAAGTATGTGTTCGTTAGTGTGACTGATAGGATGGGCAGAGTTAGTAGCACATGGGTTTCGAGGATGGGCACTGAACTCCAGGTAAATACCATTGTTCTGCATTAACTTCTGAGTTCACATCCCACTCTGGGGATCCATTAATCAAACAGGTGTGCTTTAATTGCACAAATCACTACAACTATTGGCTTGTTCCACAGTGCCGAGAAGTAATTTTAATTGTGGCTGAGACTTCATGTTTTGAGATGCTTCCTCGTCTTGCGAGATTAGATAAAGCACCTTTACATCCTTTGGAGGCATTTTTAATTGTAGCAGAATAGTTTTAATAAGATGTAAAGGAAGACAAGACTCACCAGAAAAGGTAGCATTGGTAGGAAGAGTTGGAGGCAGCAGGAAAAAAGGAAATCTCAATATGAGATGGGTTGACTCTATAAAGGAAGCAACGACCTTCCGCTTGCAAGACCTGAGCAAGGCTGTTAATGACAGAGCGGAGTTGTTTTCTGTTGCCCCAGAAGGCTGCAGCAGAACCAGTGGGCTGAATCGAAAGAGTTTCGGCTAAACATTAGGAAGAACTTCCTGACAGAGCTGTTTCTCAGTGGAACAGGCTTCCTCGGGAGGGGACGGGCTCTCCTTTTTTGGTGTTTTTTAAGCAGAGGCTAGATGGCCATCTGACAGCAATGCTGATTCTGTGACTCACTATGAAGTTAAGCAGACTGTGAGAAGGTGGGCAGGAAAGGATGAGCCAGTGTTCAGCTGTTGTGGCCCTTTCTTGTATGCCCAGGATAATGGCGGTCACCCCTTTGAGGTCAGGAGACAATCTTCCTCCAGACCAGATTGGCCCAGGGATCCTGGAGGTTTTTTGCCTTTCTGGGCATGGAGCAGGGGGTCACTGGGGGATTGTGGGGGAAGGTAGCTATGAATTGCCTGCATTGTGCAAGGGGTTGGACTAGATGACCTTGAGAACCTTGCCAGCCATATCTGTGTTTCTATGACAGGATATTTTGGAGGTCATTAATTCATAGGACTGTGACAAGTCGGAAGCAACTTGGCAGCACATAAAACACAGAAGTTTTCTGAGATCTTTCTGGCACTCAGAAACCTGCTTACTTATATCGTCTTGAATATTTTTCCTTTGTTGTGTTCTAGGGTCCACCAAGATGTTCCTCCCTCCAGGCACCGATTATGTTGCTTTCAGGGCATGAAGGTGAAGTGTACTGTTGTAAATTTCATCCTAATGGAGCCACCTTAGCATCAGCTGGATTTGACAGGCTGATCCGTAAGTTCATTCCTTGGACTTGTTTTTGGACCTGATATTCCTGCATGTGAAACTGCCGCGTTCTTAGATCAAGATGGGTAGTCCTCTTAGTCTGTCTGTCTAGTGGTAGAAAAGGGTAACAGTCCAGTAGCACCTTAGGTAAAGGTTTCCCTTGCTCTAAAGCCGGTCGAACCTGACTCTAGGGTTGCAGTGCTCATCTCCATTTCCAAGCCGAAAAGCCAGCACTGTCCGAAGACGTCTCCATGGTCATGTGGCCAGCATGACTTAGACACCGAGGTGCATGGAACACTCTTTTCTTCCCGCTGCAGTGTTTTCTTCCCACCGAAGTGGTACCTATTTATCTACTTGCAATTTCTTTCGAACTGCTAGGTTGGCAGGAGAGTAGCACCTTAAGGAATAACAAAATTTGTGGCAAGGTATGAAGAAGAAGAAGAGGAGATTGGATTTATACCCCGCCCTTCACTCACTTGGAGTCTCAGAGCGGCTTACAAACTCTTTTCCCTTCCTCTCCCCACAACAGACACCCTGTGAGGTAGGTGGGGCTGAGAGAGCTCTTTCCCAAGCTGTCCTTGAGGGAACAGCTGGTACAGAGCTATGGCTTGCCCAAGGTCATCCAGCCAGGTTCAAGTGGAGGAGTGGGGAATCAAACCCGGTTCTCCCAGGTTAGAGTCCGCGCACTTAACCACTACACCAAACTGGCTCTCGAGAGTAGCACCTTAAAGAATAACAAAATTTGTGGCAGGGTATGAGTTTTTCTGAGTCACTGCTCACTTCTTCAGATACAGCTGTGATCAGTTCATACCGTGCCAAAGAATTTGTTAGTCTTTAAAGGTGCCACTGGACTCTTGCTGTTTTCTACTGCTGTGTTCTTGACTTAATGCTCTGTTTGTTTGTTTTTAGGTTCTGTGTATGTCTCTGCTGACAGCCTTGTTTAAGACAAAGCTGGCAACCCTTTTAAAAAGGCAGTGTTGGTGCCACATCAGGGGTGTGGTGTCTCGTATCACCCACCTGTGCTTGAGCAGGCATAAAGAGTGACTGAAAGAATAAAAGAACTGATTTTGTAATGTGATTGTGTTCAGCTTGTTGTCTCTAAGAAACCCACAGTGGGCACTGTAACTATACTGGCTAATGCAAGTCGTGTAGAAGAGTTGTGATTGGAGGTGTAAAACGTTCGGAAATGTTGAAGCTGCAGAACCGCCCCCACACACAGCCACGCTTCTTCATTCTGGGAAGAGTGGAAATTTTGAGGAAAATTGGAACTATATGCAATAGTTGTTGCCTTCTCAACCCTGAACTAATTTTACTCCTTTAGCAACATAAAGTACATTACTGAGCATATAAAACTGCAACGTTTGCCGTATTTATGGACTTCAAATTTATAAATGCCTTAGTTTTCTATAAGCAAAATTGCAGATATACCCAGTACTTGAGCGAAAACTGCAAGTTTAGGCACCGTCTGCTCACTTAGCACATGTACCTTAATTTTTGCTATCTGGTTAGAGGGAGCTCAGATCTCAATGGAACTTTCAGAGCTTTGGTGCAGTTTCTGTCCTTCCTCCTCCTGGTCTTATATTCCCTCCATCAAGGGAGGGCAGTAAACTACTTGTTACCCAGTCTATGGGCATATGTGTCTCAGTGGCTTGAGGAAGAGATGAAAAGGTCAACAGAAGGTGCGCAACAGTTGAAAAATAATGAAAGTCCTGCCGCTCCCTTCATAAGATTAGCCATAGTTCTAGGCGCCGAAATGTATCTTGGATTAAGAGCTGTGTATGTTTACAGCATGCCCGCCCTGTCTTTCCCTCATTTTAAAAAAGAAAATGTTTCATGGCAGGGTCCCCCCCCCCCCAAAAAAAAGGTCCATGAGAAAAATTGAAAAAAAGGGCCTTGGGGGTCTCTAGTCGTGACCATGCACCTACAAAAGGTGCTTTAGGCCGGCAAGCAAAAGAAGGTCTGGAAGCAGAAAAATCTCATTAGTTCCAAGGTTGTGGGATAATTTTGGTTGCTATGTTCTTTCATCTTGTGTGTTTGTTCTGTGCCTTCTTGATGGCCTGTTGGGTCAACAGGGGGAATCTCTCCTTTCTCTTTCCTTCCTCGGTCTGTGATCTTGCCTTTTTATTTGCGGCATATACAAGCAGCAGGGCCTCGCATGTGAATGGACATAATACAGTTCCCTCTGGGGACGCTGAGTGTTTCTTGCTGTTATAATTGGTACATGAAAGAAGATGGCTCAGTTATGTCAGAGGGATTAAAAATGCGGATGTTTTTTTTTTAACTGTTTCTGAACGCCGCAGCTATTTTGAGACTTGCTTTGCCATTTATAATACTTTCGGTTTGGGAAAGGAGATCTGATGTGTTAAAGGCTTTTCTGCCAACCTGCCGTAGTAACTGCAGCATTTTCTCCCAATGTGACTTGTTTTCAGTGCTATGGAACGTGTATGGTGATTGTGATAATTATGCCACCCTGAAAGGACATAGTGGAGCTGTTATGGAGCTGCACTACAACACCGATGGCAGGTTGGTATTGCAGGAAAACCTCAGACTATCATTTCCCTCTGCTCTGTTTACAGTGGAATTCTAAGTACAATTTCCCAGGTAGTATCCTGAGTAGACCTGCTAAGGATTGCACTGTTAGTGGTCTAGGAATGATTGAGCATTCAGGATCTTTAGCTCTTGACACTCTTCTTCATTGCTCTTTTTTCCTAGTCGGTCTTAGAAATTTTTTTAAAAAGGGATTCAAAGGAGATATGATAAATAAATTTACTCAGCACATTAAGAAGAATGTGGGTAAGGATAATCCAGTAGATATAATATACTTGGATTTCCAAAAACCTTTTGACAAGCAGAAGCAGCAGAAGAAGAGATTAGATTAGATTTATACCTCGCCCTTCACTCACTTGGAGTCTCAGAGCGGCTTACAAATTCCTTTTCCCTTCCCCTCCCCACAACAGACACCCTGTGAGGTAGGCGGGGCTGAGAGAGCTCTTTCCCAAGCTGTCCTTGAGAGAACAGCTGGTACAGAGCTATGGCTTGCCCAAGGTCATCCAGCCAGGTGCAAGTGGAGGAGTGGGGAATCAAACCCAGTTCTCCCAGATTAGAGTCCGCGCACTTAACCACTACACCAAACTGGCTCCCCACCACTACACCAAACTGGCTCCCTACTTGACCACTACGCCAAACAAGTTCCGTCACCCGTGACCCCTGTGTAAACTCTGATGTGGGAGTGGGCAGGTCCTATTAAAGATCAAATATTGACTGCGCGACAGAAATGAGAGAGTAGATGAGCAGATCTTGCAGAGGGGTCCCCGGTGAACCGGTGCTATTTAATTCAGAAATGATCTGTAATTGCAGGTGAGCAGCGGAGTGGCTAGGTTTGCAGATGATTCTGAATTATTCAGGTTGGTGGTTAGTTTTGCAGATAATTCTGAATTATTGAGGCTGGTGAAAACCAGCGATAGGAGATTTCTGGGGAAATCTGAATCAGGAAATTTTCCAATTCAAATTAAGTAATGTTCACAATTCCAATAACGTTTGCAAAAAGAAGGCAAATACACCATATACAGGCACCGAGTTTGTCCATGCTTCATATCCCACATTTAGTGCAATTGATTTGCAACACAACAGCCCTGACAACGATAGATAAACTATATTTACGTAACCGGGGCAGGAATGTTTTCCATGGAAAGATAAAATGTCCTGTTCCGCATCACTGGTGGGTTCTGAAGAGCTGCAAACAGATTTTTACGGACCTCTACAGCGCAGCAAAGTAGTTAATTAATTTCAGTGTAAATACAAGGTGACACGTATTGAAGCCAAAAAATCTGGACTTGAAACATGACATGAACCTGCTATCTTACAGTACGGTTTGGGAGTGCCGGAGATGTAACTTTTTGACGCCTGTTTTCCTAAAGCGGCGAAGTGTCTGTGGGTTCTGTTGCACATGTTCTATTTATTCTGCAGTAGTCTCATGGGCTTCCTTGGGGTTATTTTGGGGTGACTGGAGCAAGCACTGCAATCGGAGTTAGTGGCAAAAACAGTGCTCTTTCCTTTGCACCTGTTGCCGTCTACAGTTCCAGTATTACTACTTAAGAAGTTGGTCCAAAGGCTGTCCAGCGATGGTATTGTCTACCATCTTTTTCTGTTGTCTCTTGGCAATCATGTATCACCTCATTTGTTATTGAGCACGCTCTGATCCTTCAGTACTCCATAGACTTTCTCTCTTCTCCTAGCATGCTGTTCTCTGCCTCCACGGATAAAACAGTGGCAGTGTGGGACAGCGAGACGGGCGAGCGAGTGAAAAGACTCAAGGGCCACACGTCGTTTGTGAACTCCTGTTACCCGGCGCGGCGGGGGCCTCAGTTGGTCTGCACGGGCAGTGATGATGGGACAGTAAAGGTCGGTGGTCGATAATTTTACAGGAGCATAAAATTGTCCAATGGAGAATGAGCGTGTTTAGTTAGTGTGCTTTTATTCCCCCCCCCCAACCTTGTTCCTTCATAATGCAGACTTGGGTTAAACATGCAGCCTTTCTGGTATTAATGCATGCAGGGCATTGGATCCTAACTAAATTTTCTAGCGACAGAATGGAACTTTCCTGGTTTCCTCTTCCAGCAGCATCTACTGATCTCCATGAAATGCAGCTCCTAGGAGATAGGAGACCCTGAGCAATGACACAAAGGGGTCTGCAGCAGGAAGGTTGAATCGGCAAAAACTGCTAATTTTTATTTATTTGTTTTTCTGATTTTCACTCCACCCTCCCCAAAGCAGCCCACAACAAGTAGAGACAAAGACTCATTACATTGCATTAAAATCATTAAAAAATTACATTGCATTAAAATCATTAAAACCGTAAAATCCGGAGGTAGCAAATTACATAAAAAGAAAAGACTGTTAGGGTCATTTAGGTGGAACCAGAGCATTTCAGTGGATTGGGAACTAAAGCAGGGAGGACAACTAAGATGGACGCCTGCTGCCTCACCCAAAGGTTCCAAGAAGTTTTTTTCTGCCTTTGGATACTGACAGCATCCTTTTCAGGAGAAGGCGCATGTCCCACCCACTCCCATGGGAAGTAAAATGCGAAGACAAGTGCCTCGGATGGCTGGACTCTGCAAGAGAAAAGCAGAGACCCATGTTGTCCCCTATGAAACACAGAGATTGCCATTTATAGTGCAGGGCCCTCCAGTCCAGCATTCATTGGATCTCTTTTTTTCTTACGCATGAAAGCCAGTTTCCGGTATTCCATCATGCTCTAATGCGGCCAAGAAGCAAAGCCCAGGATTGGGTGACGTCCATGAAGAGGCGGTGCTTGATTTTCAGCAGGGTCCCCGGGGCAGACAGCAAGTGTAGCTCTTTGTAGTCGAACAGCTGCCATTCAGCCCTGCGTCCCTGGCCAGCTTCTCCTCACCTAGGGGGAATTGTGATAAATAGATTCTGGTGACAATTATAAGTTATTCTCTTTTTTGTACTTTTCTTAAAAGTTTGCCATTGGCTTCTCTGATTATTCCTTCTTTATACCTTCCTTTTTCTCTGTCCCCCCCCTCCCCAAGCTGTGGGACATCAGGAAAAAAGCCGCCATTCAGACCTTTCAGAATACTTACCAAGTCTTAGCTGTCACTTTCAACGATACCAGTGACCAGATAATATCTGGAGGCATAGACAACGATATCAAGGTAACTTCCGTGGGTAGCTGTGTTAGTCTGCAGTAGAACTGCCAGAGTTGAGTTCCGTAGCACCTGAGGGATTTTCGGGTTATAAGGGTTTCAAGAAACCAAAGCTCCCTTCGTCAGGTAGCCCGATGTTTATCATAGGAAGTCAACTAACGATTTAAATCCATTTTTTTCCCATTGGAGTTCCTGCACCGAAAACAAATCGGCTTTAAATCCGCTGTTCTTCTTAGAGGGCTTTTTGCCAGAGAGAATAATGAAGATATGGCAAAAGCGTGGCAGCTTTCTTGTTTTCAGTGAGAAAGGAAAACTGGGGCCGAGGACAGACTGGCAATCTGCCCCGCTCTGCCTCCGCTTTAGAAGCGGAGGCAGAGAGGGCGTACAGATTGCCGCATCTGTCCCCCGTGGGCAGCCCACACTTACCCGCATGCGGGCCGCTCTCCACGCGCTGCAGCCGGAGACCTCTTGAAACTGGTCTCCGGCTGCCTGGGCGCGCGTTGCTGCCGCTTCCTGCCGGTCTGGACAGCTCTCTCGGCGCACCGGAAGCGGGGGCAGAAGTCTGGACGCGCGGCGAAGTGGCGCGCCTCCCCGGACCAGCCAGAAGCCGCGCGCCGGACCAGCCAGCAGCAGAGGAGGCTCCAGAGGACGGCCGGCGGTGTGGACGCGCTGCCCCGCCTCCTCTCCGGTAGGGTCCTGCAGCACTGTAACCAGTGCGAACGGGACGCCCCGCACTCGTTTCCCCGCGCAGCATCTGCCCCCGCAGCTGTCCCGGGGCGAAATGCCAGTCTGTCCTCAGCATGGGTGTGTCTGTGAGTGGGCAGCTTCAGGAACACAGAATAAATGTGAGAAACAAAATGGGGTACCTGTCCAGTCCACCTGCAAAAGTAGGAGGCATCATGAGGTTATGGGGCGCTTTTCCCCATTAAAAAGGGTAGCGTTTCAATTTAGCTCTGAGGCGTGTCTTTTCTGGGACCCTTGTCAGGCGCGCCATTTGCGGCCGTTGTAAAGGTGACTCTTCCGAAAGGGCATCGGGGCAGTCTCTCCCTCTCTTTCGTGTCTAATGTATCACTGAGTTTACTCCTAGGCCCGTGTTGGCTGTTTTTCAGGCCCAGGGTCAGTAACCCGTTGCAAAGTGCCCTGAAGGTTTGAAGTGCAGCGGTGCTGTTTTGCAGCAAGCCATTTCCAGCAGTCGAAATAACCTCTTCTTGTGCAGATTTGTTTGCCTCTCTTAACTGAGAAACTGCCGTACCGGTATTCCTGTGTCTTTAAAGGTATGGGACCTTCGACAGAACAAGCTAACCTATACGATGAGAGGGCACGCCGACTCTGTCACCGGTCTCAGCCTGAGCTCCGAAGGCTCGTACTTGCTTTCCAATGCAATGGACAACACAGGTAATTTCTTTCCTTGTTTGAGAAGAAGGCAGGTGTACGTAGCAAGGAGCCTGTCTTCAGAAGCTTCTGGTTAACGGTCGGGAAACTGGGGCATTTGAGGAGAAATAGTGAGGTTTGGGGTAGCTGCGTATTCAAACCCCAAGAGTGAAGCCTGATGTGATGCATCAGAATTAGACGCTCGCAGGAAAAGAATTGCCTGGATAAATCAAATCAATACAGGACTTTTACTGCCTGCCCACCCACTGCTTTTTAAATCTTCATTGCTCTCTCGGGTCTTCATATTGCAGTTACTTTAGACGCTGCAACTGGCAGTGTTTGCCATCCTGTCTCTTGACCTATTTCCTTCCTTTTCCAAAATATTGAGCACTTCCTGGCTTTAAATGCTTTGCTGTTTCCTTGGTCCACCACCCAGTTAGCTCCTCATTTCCCTTGCCCCTTGGCTTAAGTCGTATTCGGGGCTTCTCTGTCTAGGTCCACTCTTGTGCCCTTCCCACCGCCTCCTTGTCTCTGGGCTGCCTGGCCTTTAGCTTCCCTCTTGTTCCTTCTGCCACCCCCTGTTGGAGTGTTTAATCCCAGCCAAGATAACAACATTCCCTTGCCACACACAAGCTGGACTCTGCATAAGTCTGTCCCTGGACAGCTGAACATTCCATGATGCAGCCAAATCCGTATCTGAGGCTTCGCTGCCTTTTACGTTGTACTGTGTAGCTACCAAGTCCTTCAGCTGTTGGAAAGCTCAGCTGCAAAAGCCGAAGGGGACGTGCCCACCGAAGATTGTGAACGTGTGGTCTGAAGATAACCACCAGTGATCCGAAAACGTCTGGCGGCACAGACTTTGAGAAACCTCAATTGTTGCCTATCAATTGTCGGGCTAGCAGCTTCAGTCTGAAGCCATTCATTTGTTTGTGCCTTTGATTTGGAACTCCCAGCTTTGCAGGGCTCATCCTGCTCCCCTCAACGTCCCGATGTGAGATGATCAGCGGTTGGTTTATTCTGCAGACTTGAATGTTTTGCCTCTTGAGGGTGGTCCTGTCGCGTCCCCTTTTTTATGGCACTTTTGGGTGTTACCCTCGTAACAAGTTATGATCCCGGAAACTGGGGAGGGCTGATAATGCAGCAGTTGTAGCGGATGACTAGAGGACACTTGCATTAAATAAGAAGAAGAAGAAGAGAAGAGAAGAGATTGGATTTGTACCCTGCCCTTCACTCACTTGGAGTCTCAGAGCGGCTTACAATCTCCTTTTCCCTTCCCCTCCCCACAACAGACACCCTGTGAGGTAGGTGGGGCTGGAAGAGCTCTTTCCCAAGCTGTCCTTGAGGGAACAGCTGGTACAGAGCTATGGCTTGCCCAAGGTCATCCAGCCAGGTGCAAGTGGAGGAGTGGGGAATCAAACCCGGTTCTCCCAGATTAGAGTCCGCGCACTTAACCACTACACCACTTAACGCACTACACTACAGGGTTCTAGTGGTTCGCCGAACATTGCCCCTGCTGTATTCCTAGTTAATACCCTGTAGTTAAAGCAACACTTAACTGGTATTACGTGCCCTGTTACAGTTCGCATCTGGGATGTCCGGCCTTTCGCCCCTAAAGAGAGATGCGTCAAGATCCTTCAAGGGAATGTGCATAATTTTGAAAAGGTGAGCCACGGTTGCCTGCTGGAACGCTCCTTGTTTATGGGTGGCAGCTGAGAATTAATTCATATGTAAATGGCTTTTTAAAATTTCAAAACCCTTCAACCCCTTTTTAATAAGTGCTGCACCCAAGATTAATGTGTGGGGTGGAATTCCAATTAAAGCGACTGCAACCAGAATTTTTTCTCTCCTCCAAGTGCAGCTCTAATTGTCTATAAATTAAGTGTCTTGACATTCACAATCTATTCCTTGTAAGATTACAAGATACTGGATATTTTGGGCAATAAAAAGTAATATAACTGCAGACTAAGCTTCCGGAAGGAGAAAAAAAACATTGCCGCAGCGTTCTCAGTATCGAAAGCTGTGGCGACCGTATTTCAAACCAGATGGGGAAACGGTGGTTTGCTTGGAACTGACACGGGGCTCTCTTGTTCATCAGAATCTCCTGCGATGTTCTTGGTCACCAGATGGAAGCAAAATAGCAGCTGGGTCAGCAGACAGGTAAAAAACAAAGACCCCGTAGGGTCCTGTTTGTCTTCACCTGAAAACCACAAGCCATTTCTAAATACAGTTAACGCTTGTAACAACCTGACACGGATGGCCCAGGTTAGCCCGATCTCATCAGATCTCAGAAGCTAAGCAGGGTTGGCTGTGGTTAGTACTTGGATGGGAGACTGTCAAAGAAGTCCAGGATTGCTAGGCAGCAGCAGACAATGGCAAGCCACCTCTGTTCATCCCTTGCCTTGAAAATCCTGCAGAGATTCCATAAGTTGGCTGTGACTTGGTGGCAAAAGAAAAGAAGCTTCTAATAGCCTGAAATTAAATACAGGGATGCATACATACAGACAGGGCTCATTTTGTAGCAGGAGCTCCTTTGCATATTAGGCCACACACCCTTAATGTAGCCAATCCTCCAAGAGCTTACAGAGCTCTTCTTACAGGGGGTGCTGTAAGCTCTTGGAGGATTGGCTACATCAGGGGTGTGTGGCCTAATATGCAAAGGAGCTCCTGCTACGAAAGGAGCCCTGCATAGAGACTGGTTTTATAGGTCCAGTTGTAAGGTGCAATTGGAAATCTTGTCTTCCTTGTGTAATAATACTTTAGATAGTAATTTCATACAAGTTGCTCAGAATCAGTATCAAAGATCCCAGCAACAAGTGAAATCTGTCTATAAATGTGTTGGGAGATTAAAAGAAAACTGTTATTGGAAGAAGCAAAGAATATTTTTGTGCCCCAGAGCATGACTGGCTACTGTTGACGCATTCGCTTGCCAAACCCTTTGTAGCAGCTTGGCTAGAAATGCGTGTGTATTGCGTGTGTGTTCCTTCACCTTCATCCAAGTTTGTAAGCGTTGCTCAAGTTGGGAAGAGAGAGGCTCTCTTCCTGCTCGGCAGATTGATTCAATCGCCAGAGTTATTTAACCGGGCAAATTAAAACTGCTCTTCTGAGACTAATACGTTAGTAGAAAAAGAAGCTTAATTGCAAAAACGCCTTCCTTGGTCATGATATATGAACTGTAGGGAACAGGAAAGAGCAGAGAAAAGCATGATTTACAGATCTACCCAGTCCCTGGACAGAGTCCTGTCATGGGTCCAGCCAGCGGTGTTTGATTCTCTGCCTTCTCTGGAAATGCGTCTTTGCCCAGACTCGCTTCTTGCTCAAGAGCAACCCATCACTTTGCAATCAGGCTGTCCTTCACAGGAAGTTGCCTCAGGCTGAGCCAAGCCATCGGTCCGTCTTGAAACAAGGGTTGGGCTCGGTCTGGCGGGAGTTGCAGCCGGGCATTCTGGTTTCACGCTCAAGGCCTTTCGCTCATGCCGAGTGCCTTTTTGCAGGTTTGTTTACGTTTGGGATACAACCTCCAGAAGAATCCTCTACAAGCTGCCAGGCCACGCCGGCTCAATAAACGAAGTGGCTTTTCATCCAGAGGAACCGATCGGTAAGTCTTCTCCCCCCCCCCCCCCAATAAAGTGTTCCTACTCTGCTTTTCCTCACATAAGGGGACCCAAATCAGCTTACCCCAGTAAATCCAAAAACGCAGTGCATGTAAGCAAACCAAGACATGCATATTATGACGCTCCAATGTCCTGAGTTTTTACTGGCTCCCCTAGGTTGAGCTCATTTAGGGCTGCAGGTGACAAGCCACAGGCTGAGTGCCCCTTGGCTTGTGCCTCTGGCGGTGCTCATGTTAAATACCTTAAGCAGAGGAGGAACAGAGGCTTAGCTCAAGGTCTCCTACTGCTGGCAAAGAGAAGTTCCCAACCTTCCTTTTCTCCTCTGGCCTCACGCCACCCCCCACCCACCCCCGGCTACATACCTGCAACAGAGAATGAACAGATGCTCAAACCAGCGTCCATCCTGTTGGCAGTTCCCAGGTTCCCTGTTCCCCATTGTGACCTCTCAGGAAGCCTGAAGGCTGGTGTAAGCAGAGAGGATGGCTCTCCCGAAAACGTTCTTACAGCCTGGCCCTGCGAGATGCCCCATTCAGTGGGTCCTCCGAGTTACAAGGTTTGCTGCAATAGCAACGTTGCAGGACCCGGGCAGCGTGAATAAAACGTATTTTACAAAAGCCTTAACGGAGCTCGAGCAGGCGGAGTCTGTCCTCCCTAGAGATCTCCGGGGAGCCCACGTAGCATGGCGGTTAGAATGATCTTAGATCACTCAGGTTTGAATCCCTGCTCCACTGGGGAAGCTTGCTGGGCGACCTGGGGCCCGTTTTACACTCTTAGCCTTGCGTATCTCGCAGTGTAAAATGGTGAATACAATAAGCCACTTTGGGTCCCCGTTGGGAAAAGAAAGTGGGGTATAAATGAAGTAAGTAATATACGTTTAGGGGATGAAAGTTCTAAGGATGTTCTTGCCAGACTTGCATTGGATCTCATGGGGCGCAGGGGATGAAGCCCTTGGTTCCCTTCCATTTGCTGTATTTGCCTTTTCTTTTCTTTTCTTTTTTGCCTTTTGAGAGTGTTTGCTGCTGACAAGAAGGGAGTTGTGCTTCAACGCACAAATCTAAATCTGACCTGGGGGGAGGGGAGTTTGATGAATTGGAACGGCCTGCCGAATCTCTCGTCCTTTGCTCATTGCGCTAAGATGCTTTATAGTAGAAATTGCACCCTCTAGTGGGGATGTTGGTAAGAACATTGGTGTGTTATCCAAAACGAAGCTTAAAAAATGTTCACCAACGTTCGTAGAACTCACAACGCTAGTGAAATTACCTGCATTACAGCATGAGTGAGGAAGAAGTCATAAGCTTCTTTTGGAATTGCATATGGGCCCTTCGTGATCCCCTTTGTACGGACTGATTTTTTAAAAATTCGCTTGGCTTGGTTTGGCTGGCCCTTCCTTGACCGAATTCAAGGTAGCCCGCATGGTTTCCCCCTCCCCTCCTCCTCACCCCCTCAACAGCTCTCTGAGTTTGAGGAACGACTGGTCAGCGATCACCCAGCAAACTTCATGCCAGAGAGCGTATTTGAACCAGGATGTCTCCTTCCTCGCATAACACCACGCCAACCGCTGACCGTTGGAGTATCTGCCTGGCAGCTCAGTACTGCATGAGACACGTTTGTGAGGAAGCCAATTTAAGAAAGGTCAAAGCAAGAGGGATCTAAAAGAACGAAGTGACCGTAATTAAGCCTTCAGGTTTTCTGAAAACATGTTTCTGTTTCTTCCCATCAGTTCTCTCGGCATCTAGTGACAAAAGGCTGTACATGGGGGAGATCCAGTGAGCAGATGATGGCCGTGACGCTTAATGCCTGGGATGGGCAGACTCGGATAACTTCCTAAGTAATTCGAATTGCGCTGTGTACGTTAACGGAGGAGGAAGAGACTGCAAGGAAAACCATCTCCTATACAGAGTTAACCTGTAGCATTTTAGAGGGTCCCCCCTCGACTGTGCCGTAGAGATGATAAATGGCTTGCAGTCGAAGAATTGCTAGGCTTTACAAGATGGACTTGTATGGATTTCCCATTTCAATTGGAAAGCATGCTTTGGGGTCACTAACAGAACCACCTGACCAGTATGAAATGTTGCCGTTTAATATTGTACGCTTCCCACCGAGTCAATTTGTCTTTGTTTTTTATATGCTGAAGGAGGAAAAAAAAATATTTTACAAAAAACAGAATTTGTTGTATGTTATTTCACGTTTTGGACAGGGGTGGACGGAAGTGTTGTACGAAAGAATCTGAAATGAATGATCAATCATGCAAGGGATGACATCACAAAAGGGTGAACAAAATGGGATCGGCTACAGGGTAACAGTGCTATCCCTGATAGCGCACAAAGGCCTTGATTATTATTTTTTTAATGGTTTGAAAATAGAGCCCTAAAAGGATGAGCCGCAAGCATGCATTTCGGTAATATTGACTTAATTCGTTCGTTCTGTCTTCTGTCAACTCTTGCGATGGTTCGCAACCGTAGCGACAAGCAAAAGTGAAACACATAACTTGGTCATGAGACTGAAAAAGGGGGTGCAGCCTTCAAAAAAGTTTAACGGCAGGGGAAAAGATAGGAAGAAGAGGAGTGTCAGCCAGACAGAACGCCATCGCCTGGCGGAACATCTCCGCCTCACATGCCCTGCTGGATTGCATTAAGTTTCACAAGGTATGGATGTCATCTGGCCGAGAGTTCCACCAGCTTGGGGCCAGGACCGAAAAGATCCTGGTTGAGGACAGCCAGATATCTCTTGGGCTGGGAACCACCAGTAGGTTCTTAACTGAACGCAGTGCTTTGGTGGGGGGGGGGGGCGGTAATACCAGGAGGGGCAGTCCCCAAGATACGTGGGTCCCTGACCATTAAGGGCCTTAACGGTCAATACCATATCCTTGATCCAGTACTCCAGTGTTTTTCAACCACTGTGCCGTGGCACACTGGTGTGCCGCGAGATATTGTCAGGTGTGCCGCTGGATTTTTTCAATGAAAGAAATGTGCCTTCCGGGCTGACCTTCCGGGACGCGTTTGCGCCTGCGAGAAAGAACAGTGGCGCGCTCTCGCTGATTCCGCTCGCACGCTCTGTGGCCGGCCTGAGGTAGGGTGATTTGCACCAAGACATTCCAGTAAACATGAATATGTTTGATGGTAACAGCTAGCTGTTTCTGTCAGGGTGGGGTTCAAATCAGTCACTGTCCCTCAGCGAAGAATGGGTGTACTGTGTTTCTCTTCAAATCACTTCTGGTCAGCGGAATGCCGTTCACATAAGAGTAAGAGTTTAAACTCTCTATTTGAAAAACTTTAGCAGAATCGCAGTATTAAAATACCTCCACATTATATTTCTTCTGAAACTCAGGTCAATGTTATGGGAAGGAGCCATTACACTTTGGATCTGTAACTTACGATTTCAAGTTGAGTGGCTATTACGTGTATTTGTAATACTGTCATAGTTAATACTTGAGCTGAGGCAACTAATGACCCATTTATCTTGTATTTCAGTGTTTTTCAACCACTGGGCCGTGAGATATTGTCAGGGGTGCCGCGGGATTTTTTCAATGAAAGAAATGTGCCTTAGCTCGAAAAAGGTTGAAAAACACTGCAGTACTCCACCTGAAGCCAGTGCAGCTCGTGGAGCACAGGTCGAATGTGCGCCAAACGGGGCTCCCCATAAGGACCCATGGCCACCGCATTCTGGATCAGTTGGCTCAGTTGGGTGCCAAAAATGTGATGCCGCAGCAGGCAAGCAGACACAGAAGTGTCCCACAACTCAGGCTATGCCAGAGGAAGCTCTGATCGACAGAGCAATAAACAAAGCGCTATGGTGGTATAGCAATACGAACAAACCAAGCACTGCAAACGATGCAATCCATGGCTAGAACAAGCGAGTGAATTTATACAACAACGATGATAATGTGCAATTAAACAACAATAGACATGACACCATACAAAATACGCAAAAAAGCCCGCACAAAGAACATGGTTGATTGACAAAGACTCCGGATTTTCTATCTTGGCTTTGTTCGTATTTTCTCAACGTTACCACGCTCTATCAACACTCATTTCTGTTGGCAAAAATCCTGGAAGCTCAGGGCAGAGGCTCCAACAGAGCTCAGAGACGAATTGGCAGCCAGCATAGTTCTTTCTAATAGAAAAAGCTCATGTCCAAAAAGTGAATGTGCCTCGCTTTAGCAATGATTCACAGATGCGCTGTGAGAGGTTGGTGCTCAATTGCATTTCTGTGCCTCTTGCTCAGGGAACGTCACGTGGTCCCATTTAAGAGGTGAATCAATTTTATCAGGGAGAACAATCTATTTCTTCAATTGGCTTTTAAGGGCAAGAAGCTTTTTGTTCTTCGAGGACACTTAGACTTTTGGAGAGCAGGAAGCTCATCTCCCCTGTTGAGAATAGATAGGAAAATACATCGATATCTATTTGTAACGTCCAAAGCCAGTTTCCAAGAGTACGAAGTGTACTGTTGTGGTTAGAGATATATAGATGAAATATCAGTGGACTTGCAAAAAAGGTAACCTTTCCCAATTTGCCCCCCAATAAGATGAAATAACACCCTAAGAGAGAAACTTGGGCTGAAGTGTTTGATGCATTCGTGCTATTCACTTCAGTGTGTTAAATGAGTGCTTCTGTTCCTGCTCACTGGCTTAGTTGATGAAGAGTTAGGAAATGTTCATGAACTTTCTGAGTGTTCAGTTGCTTAAGTCACTCTTAACAAATGCACTGTCAGGTGCGGATGTGAGCTCTTAGCAGTAAGAGATGGGTATGGGAGAATAGGTAGCCATACCAGCATGTCAGTTAATTGTTAGTGTATGAAGGTTCGGGGTACATGACTCAGACTGGTGAGCAAATAGTGCTTATGGATGAGTAGTGCACAGGGAAGGAAGGATGACAGAGGAGTGGAGGCAGAAACCACCATGAATTTATACAGGCCTCTGTATATCACCCTATCATGTAATGGGATCAAAGTGTAAGAACATAAGAGAACCCAATGTTGGATCAGGCCAACGGCCCATCCAGTCCAACACTTTGTCACACCATGGCCAAAGATACCAGGTGCCATCAGGAGGTCCACCGGCGGGGCCAGGACATTAGAAGCCCTCCCACTGTTGCCCACCCCCCCCCCCGCCCCAAGCACCAAGAATACAGAGCATCACTTGCCTCAGACTGAGAGTTCCTATCTATGCCTTGTGGCTAATAGCCACTCATGGGCCTCTGCTCCATATGTTTATCTAATTCCCCCTAGAAGCTGTCCATGCTTGTAGCCACCACCACCTCCTGTGGCAGTGAATTCCATGTGTGAATCACTCTTTGGGTGAAGAAGTACTTCCTTTCATCTGTTCTACCCCGACTGCTCTGCAATTTCATGGAGTGCCCACAAGTTCTTGTATTGTGAGAAAGGGAGAAAAGTACTTCTGGCTCAACCTCATGCAGAATCTTAGAAACCTCGATCACGTCACCCCTCCGCCGTCATCATAAAACTAGCGAAACAAGATTGGCTACAGGCAAGGTAGAGTCCCCGTATATGTAAAGAACTATCCAAGTAACAGAAAAAATATGGACTTGTTAATTTACAAAAGTTAATTCATTCTCTTACAAAGGGGGGAGAGAAATACCCCAGCCTAGTGCAGGTGGAATATGCCCCTGGAGCATAGACTTTTGAGATCAACTAAGCGTCAGGAGAGGCAAAATCAAGCAGTTGGAACCCCCTGACAAAGTCGAGGATCCTAGCGGAGAAGATTCTCAAACTGTTCCTCCATTACCACACCTACACAAACACGCAGACCTATATTCGGTTTAACATGGGGAATGAGCTTGCATGTTTTATGCAGGGTGCAGAAAACTGGGATGTTTTACCTAAAGAGGTGGCTGTGAGGGGCGGATTTTCAGCAGGAAAAGGATGACAAAGGCCTCATTTAAAAGGAATACAGAGTTTTATTCGGGGAGTTGGTCACAATAGTGGGGGGGGGGGGGGGGGAAATAATAAGCAAATACTAGCAGTCCTGAATCAATACACAGACTCATTCCTTATCTTAATGAATATGGCAACGAACACCAAACGTTCAAACAAACAAACCCCAGATTGGAGCAGGAGTTACTCTTTGAGCTAAAGGTGAGCATGAGGTTTGGAAAATAGGGGGGTGGAGAGATCAGGACGGAAAGCAAAGGCTACCTGTCCTAGTCTGCGAAGAAATCAGATGGAAGAAGGAGGGCTCCAAGTGGGTCTGTTGGGAGTCTATTGCAGTTCTGTTTGTATTCAGGATGAGACTCCCATTTGCTGGCTCTAAAGCCAGGAGAGTTACACTGTTTTTGGCCCATAGCATACAATGAGTTAAAGAAGATTACGACCAGGGGTCATTTCGTAGAAAAAGAGGTGCAGGAGCTCATTAGCATAATTGATTAGCATAATTTATTTGCATATGCCACACCACCTGACATCACTGGAAGTATGTCAGAAGGAGAGGGAGGGAGGGAAAAAGAGAGAGAGAGAGAGAGAAAGAAAGAAAGAAGGAAGGAAAGAAAGAAAGAAAGAAAGAAAGAAAGATGACAGCTACTAATCCAGGCCTCAGAAATACCACTATTCTGGGAGGATAGCTTCAGTGGTGGCTGAAGCCTTCAGAAGGCTGGTCGGAGGAACAAGGACCTTTCCAGGGGAGGGGGTCATTTTGCTACAGCCATGACACAAGCAGGCATTCCCGTGCGGGGGGGGGGGGCTGGCACCAACTCCCGGAGCTGCGCTCCCCCGAGCTCCTGCTCGAAATGACCCCTGATTACGACAGAAGATAACGGAATATTTGCAAGTTGGGCAGCTTACCTGGAGAAAACTATAGAACTGACTAAACGGCACCAGGGAAGGACAACAGAAGGGAAGTTCTTGACTGAATTAGAATTCACGTTCGGGCTGTGTTAATGGCCAGTGATTGCATAGCATGTAAATGACAATACATGAAGAGGCATCTTCTGTCTTCTAGCCCGGAGAGGCCTGATTGCTGTCCTACTGTTGGCACTCCCTGATTTTTCCCAGAACGGCCTCCTTGGAGGCATTTGCTGTGGTCATCCCAGGAACCTCCGCTGTATTCACTGGTGCAAGGCAATCTGTGGGACGCAAAACGTGGCAGTTGCTTCTCATGTTCTTTGTGTACCTGGGAGGACTTGCTTATGGTGCTGCACGTGCAGTACATACAGTCAGGCTGGGAGATAGGGGTGTGCTGATGAAGGTGGACACCCCCACCTGTAATTCCTTGCAGGGTTTGCAGGGAAAAGTCCATGCTCTGTCCCTTGAAGGCTAAGGGATGCGGTTTTGTCTCCTTTAACCAGGACTGCAAATGAAGAAGAGGAGGAGGAGGAGGAGGAGATTGGATTTATATCCCACCCTTCACTTGGAGTCTCAGAACGGCTTACAATCTCCTTTCCCTTCCCCTCCCCACAATAGAGACCCCGTGAGGCTGAGCAAGCTCTTTCAAGAATTGTCCTTGAGAGAACAGCTGTGATAAAACTACGGCCTGCCCAAGGTCATCCAGCAGGTGCAAGTGGAAAAGTGGGGAATCAAACCCGGTTCTCCCAGATTACAGTCCACACCTAACCACTACACCAAACCACTACACCAAATGATGTAAGCAAAAGGTGATGATCTCATTCTTGCCTTGCCCCTGAACAGAAAGACACGGCCCTCTGATTCAGTTTCACAAACCCCGCCGAGCCTAGATGTGGAATATCTTTAAAGTGCTGGCGAGCATCATTGCAGCTGCCTTGGTTCCAATTCTGCAGAGGCAGCGTATCAATATTTTAAATGAATTTTGAATAAATAGTATCCACTGAGTAAAGCTACCAAACCCTTTGAGGCTCTTCTCAAGGGACAGGCAAACGATCCACACTCTAAATCTTCCTCTTCCTAGTGGAGGGTTTGGAAGATGGCCTATTACTAAAAGCAATTGGCATGGTGTAATGTAGTATGCTCTGTGTAGCAACCAGCCTGCCATGTGCTCCCAGGGAATGGCGCCCGCCGCATGGCCAGAGCACATGGTCAGGCAGAGAGGGGAGCTTGAATCTGGAGGAACAATAGACATCCGGATTGAAAGCCTCCACCAATGTGGGACCTAGGTTCTCCCTGGGGAGCCAATGCAATCAAAGGCTCCTCCAGGGGACCTATGACAATAGGGCTGCCAAGTCAGCCCGGGGGGCGGGGGATCCCCCGCTACAGGGGTTCCCGATCCGCCAGCCAGCATTCGGCCAGCGGGGGGAATCCCACCCCCGAAGTCATCCAGCCAGGACGACTTTCCCCAGCGTAATGACATCATCCGGAAGTACCATAGAGTTTTGGGGCGATTGCCAGAGCGTCGCCCTGGCAACGCCCCCAACGTGGTGACATCACTTCCTGGTGACGTCACCAGGCGCGCGCGCTTCGCGCGCACGCCAGAGGAGCTCTTGGGCCAGGGAGGACTCCCCCCCCCGCCATTAGGTAAATAGGACTTGGCAACCCTATATGACAAACATGCACATATGTTAAGCCCCTATCAGGTCTTTTGGGTGTGGCCGGAGGTGTGGCTCCGGCCAACATATAATGAGGGCCCTGGAGCCCTGAAAGCGTGCTTGTTCTGACCATCTACTGGGCATGCTGGATCACTCAGTAAAGGCTTCATGATTTCACCGTTCCTGGTCTCCTGAGTCTCTTCACATGGATTCTCTCCAATATATTTACTTAGATTATTCTCCCTGCTGGGGACCCAAAGCAACTTCCAGCATTGCTCTTCCCCTCTTCCATTTTGTCCTCACTACAACCACCCTGCAAGGTAGGTTAAGCAGAGAGCGACTGGCCCAAGGTTACTTAGGGAGTTTCAGTGACAAAGTGGGGATTCAATCTTGGGTCTTCTTCCAGGTCCTAACCTGGCACTAGCCACTACATGAGGTAGTATCAATACAAGCCACAGTTTTTGGGGACGGGAAATCAGGGTCCACTTCATGAGACAGAAAATAACCTTATTTTCAGATTCTAAGTCTTTTTAAAGGGGTCGTGTCACCTTTTCTGTGATGAAAAGCTGAAGACTCTCCAGTTTAGACAAAAGATGACCAAGCGTGGACTTCATAGTTTATAAAATGGAGACAGTGGGTATAGGGAACTGTTTTTCCCTTTCCCATAACACTAGAACTCAGGGGCACCCACTGAAGTCGATGGGTTCAGGAAGGAAATAGTGCTTTACTCAATGCGTAATTAAATTGTGGGATTTACGGCCAGTGGATGTCATGATGGCCACAAGAAAGAACGAGATTTACAGAGAAGTGTGGCCACCCAGCCCTGGTGACTAAAGATAACCTCTCTAACCAGAGACAGAATATCCGGTCTGAATAGAAGTGTGAGAAGGACCCATCGGGGAAGGTCTTGGCCTCTGTGCCCGGTTGGTTGGCCGTCCCACGTCCCATGCCACTGGTTGGCCACTGCGTGAAGTGGTGCTGGGCTAGGTGGACCACCGGTCTGATCCAGCAGGGCTCTTCTTTTCTCCCCCTTTTCCTTTTTAAACGTTTTATTTTAAATTTTCCAAATATAATTTTAACAAGATAAGCATCGATAAGACAAAATACAAGGCACTGACAAATTTGTATACCATTTGAATCAATCTACATAATAAGCATGCATATTAGTGTTGCCATACATAACGGTAAAAAAAACCCCTAAATATACAGTATCTGATACGAATAAAAAATGTCAACAACCGTGAGGTGAAGATTTAAGCTCCAGTGCTGGAGAAAACATTAAAACAGTGTTCTAAATGTGTAACGATTTGGGATAGACTCTCCTTGTAGATCATTTTCAAAAATGTAATCCAGGAAGAGTGACCGTTTGTCCATAAAAGTGGAACACCAGTAAGGTTCCCAGCCTCCAGGTGGGGCCTGGAGATCTCCCGCTTTTACAACTGACCTCCAGCAGACAGAGATCAGCTCCCCTGGAGAAAATGGCGGCTTTGAAGGGTGGGCTCTGTGGCATTGTACCATGCTGAGGCCCCTCCCCTCCCCAAACCCCACCCTCTCCTGGATCCACCCCCCAAAGTCTCCAGATATTTTCCAAACCAGACCTGGCAACCCTAAACACCAGTGTCTAGTTTGCGGTAGATGGATTTTTTCCCCAACCCCCTTTACCACGTAAATACAGGACACCTGCATTGGAGTGTGGAAGGAGAGGGATTTTAATTGACTGTTTATTTTGAAAAAAGGGCCTTCAACAGTTCCTCTGTTGTATGTATCATCACAGTCTGGCAGGGCAGGCCTTCACATTACTTGTTCAGGCTCTATTTTGTAACTTGTGAAAGCGGGGGTGGGGTATCCTTTCACTGTGTTATGGGATCCAGTTGTCTGCTCAGGGAGCAGCTGCCCCTACAAGTCCGGCCCTCGGGGCTGATGCACCATTGAGATTCAGAAAGAAGGTATCAACTCTTGGCGCAAGCATGCAGTCAAGGTAATAGATTAGAATCGGTTGAGAAAGCACTCAGAGACTCTCCTGCCCACAAGATCTGCACAACAGGCCCCAAGACGAATGGCACACACTTGGCGTGTGCAAAGACATTTGAACTCTAATCTATCACTCTCTTTGCGCTCCTAAAGAAAGCACAGTTCTCTCCAGTGGCTTGGCTCTTATTAGTGCTAAAGAGGGGTCCCGATACAACTCTTACCCTTATAGACAGGGACACCCGCCGATCAGAATAAAGGCCTGCCACTTGGAACTAGGGTTTCCAACCTCCAGGTTTGTTGGTCTGTTTTTGCGTGCTTTGCATACCTGCATATGCTGTACATCCATTGGTGGTTGAATTTAATCTCCAGGTGGTGGCTGGAAATTTCCCACTATTTCAGCTGATCTCCAGGCAACAGAGTTCAGTTTACGTGGAGGAAATGGCCACTTTAGAAGGTGGACTCTATTGGCATTACATCTTATTGAAGTCCTTCCCTTCTCCAAACCCCCCCCTCCTCACACTCCCCCCCCCCCAAAATCTCCAGGTATTCTCCAGCCCGGAGCTGGCAACTCTAATTTGACCTGGTCTTGCGGGGGGGGGGGGATCTGTAATCCATCATCAGATGCAAGACGGCAAAATCCCTACTGACGCAGAAGCAGACGCTTATTTCTGTTGGAATACTAATCTGGGTGGAACGCATCGGAAGTGTGTTTTGATGCCGAAGGAGTCGGACGTCTCCAATGGAAACTGCTACTTGCGTATAACTGGCAAGTGATCAGAGCTGGATGGAGCTTTCTGTGGCTCTGATCCCTGCACCCTCTTTCTTTGTCATGAACCGGTGCCTGCCACAGAGGAAGGATTATTGATTTGATGGCAGTCAGAAAGAATAAGCACTCACCCTGACCTGGATAGCCCAGGCAAGCCAGATCTCATCAGACTTTGGAAACTAAGCGGGGTTGACCCTGGCACAGTACTTGGAAGGGAAACCTCCTTGGAATACCAGCAGCCGGCAGGCAGGACAGGGTTAGGTTTTATTCAGCTCCTCTCGGAATATCTTCCAGGCCATCTGTAGGCCTCCCAGAGGTCATCATTTCTTGGTGCACGCACACGCATGAAAAATATAAAAAAGAAAGACTAAAAGTTCCCGATTCTTTTTTTAAAATGATCTGATCTGGGTGGCTCAGGCTAGCCTCATCAGATCTTGGAAGCGAAGCAGGGGTCACCCCTGGTTAGTACTTGGATGGGAGACCAACAGGGGAGTCCAGGGGTGCTACTCAGAGACAAGAAGGGTTGCCAGCCTCCAGGTGGGACCTGGGGATCGCCTGCTCTTACAACTGATCCCCAGCTGACAGAGATCAGTTCCCCTGGAGAAAGTGGCTGCTTTGAAGGGTGGACTCTATGGCATTGTACCATGCGGAGGCCCCTCCCCTCCCTAAACCCCACCCTCTCCTGGATCCGCCCCCAAAGTCTCCAGGTATTTTCCAACCCAGACTTGGCAACCCTAGAAACAAGGCAATGGCAAACTGGTGCTGACCATCTCTTGCCTTGAAAAACCTATGGAATTGCTGACTTGATGGCACTTCACATCTAAAAAAAATCATATTTGATTATCTCTAGGGGTCATTTCATAGAAAAAGAGGTGCAGGAGCTCATTAGCATAACTCATTAGCATAACTTATTTGAATATGCTACACTGCCTGACATCACTGGAAGTATGTCAGAAGGCAAGAAACAAAGGAGAGAGAGAGAGAGAGAGAGAGAGAGAAAGAAAGAAAGAAAGAAAGAAAGCCACGTATCCAAGCCTCAGAAATACCACTATTCTGGGAGGATAGCTTCAGTGGTGGCTGAAGCCTCCAGAAGGCTGGTTGGAGGAACAAGGACCTTTCCAGGGGATGTGGTCATTTTGCTGCACAGAGCGTAGGGTTGCCAGCCTCCAGGTGGGGCCTGGGGATCTCACGCTTTTACAACTGATCTCCAGCTGACAGAGATAAGCTCCCCTGGAGAAAATGGCTGCTTTGGAGGGTGGACTCCATGGTACTGTACCATGCAGAGGCCCCTCCCCTCCCCAAACCCCACCCTCTCCTGGCTCCACTCCCAAAGTCTCCAGGTATTTTCCCACTCAGACTTGGCAACCCTACGTGGGGGGGGGGGGGCTGGCACCAACTCCCAGAGCTGCGCTCCCCCGAGCTCCTGCTCGAAATGACCCCAGATTATCTTCTTGTGAACCGTTTTTGGATCCTTACCCTTTCACTGTCAATTCCGTAGCTTTGCTTAGATTGTGAATGTTTATGCTCTTGATTTGTATATGCATCTTATACGGGGATTAGGTGTGTCACTTATGTATCATGCTGATTTATTGTTGCACAAACACCACCGGGAAAAGGTATACACGCTATGAAGAAAAAGCAGCCTGAAACTGAGAATGATTCATTTGAAACTTTTTCATGCCATCTTTCCATGCAGCTTAGGGCCTCCAAGGTGGCAAAGAGTCGAAAGCACTGAAACATTTTTTTACACTGCATCTAAATAAAATAAAGAAAACATTTAAACAGGACACAAAAGGGAAGAAGTACTGGTGGGGGGATGTCAAACAAAACCGAAGAGGCTTCACCCGGCCGCCAGCAATAGAAGGGAACAAATGAATCTCCCTGCCGAGGAAATTCCACAGTTTTGGCGCCATGACCAAGGAAGCCCTTTCGTGGGTTGCCACCAGTGTTCCCTCTAAGCTGAGTTAGTGTGAGCTAGCTCACAGTTTTTTTAGCCTCTAGCTCACAGATTTTTGTCTTAGCTCAGGAAGGATGGCTCCAGAGCAAACTGTAATTTATGCAGTAGTCAGATCGCTTGCTCACAACTTTAATGCCAGCTGCTCACAAAGTAGAATTCTTGCTCATAAGACTCCACAGCTTAGAGGGAACATTGCCCGTCGAGCCTCAGATGTGGTGCCTGAAGCAGGACTCCCAAAAATGACCTTCAGAGGTTGGATAGGTTTACAGGGGAGTAGGCACTAAAAAAAAATCATCGTTTTTAATTTGCACGGCAAAGAAACGAAATCAAAATGGGGACTGGACGAACAGGATGGCAAAGGTAAGATATTTAAAGACCAGCCCCAAATTGCAGCTTTGTGGAGGTGACCTATCAGGCTATCTCATCTTACTTCCCATCAGACAAATCCCAGGAGGAAATGGGCAACTGTTTCCCAGAACTATTCCCATTCATTCGTGAACATGGAGGGCTCTAAACATGCCCCCTGCAGTTCCAGACTAGTAGGTAAGAAGACAGGAAATCTGCTTGATCTTGATTAAAAGCGGCAGTGTCACGCAAATACACTGAAGCATTGTTTCTCTGTGGGAGATTTTAATGGCAGCAACGAATCCCGGTCAGAGAGGGAAACACTCGGGGTGCCTGTATTGCTATTAATAACTATCTACTTGTAGCAATGTGTGACACCCACAATCCCTAGTGTGGATCAACAAATCAGCACATTAGACCCTGACCTGGATAGCCCAGGCAAGCCCGATCTTGTCAGATCCCGGCTGCTAAGCAGGGCTGACCCTGGCAAGTATTTGGATGGGAGACCTCCAGAGAATACCAGGGTCGGGACGCAGAGGAAGGCAATAGCAAGCCACCTCTCTGAAAACATCCAAGCCCCAGTAGGGGTCGCCAGAAGTCGTCATGACTTCCAGGCATGCAAGCGCGCATGCACACACACACACACACAAAATACTTTAAAAATTCAGCACATTGTTGTATTCTCTATTTTATTCTCACAACAACACTGTGAGGTGGGTTAGGTTAAAAGTGTGTGTAACTCACTCAGCAAGTTTCCAAGGCAGAGTACGGATTTGAAGCTGGGTGTCCCATATCCTAGGTTGATACTGCAAGCACTGCCTCACACTGGCTCTCTATTTCCAGGGCTTTTTTCCCCTGGGGGAACGCACCGGAACGGAGTTCCAGGACCTCTTTGACAAAATTCTTTTAAAAGGGTTTAAAAGTTCATGCGTTTTCAGTATACATATTGAAAACTGTATTTCCCTCTTGAGAGTTCCAGCACCTCTTAAGCAAAAAACCCCCCTGCATATACCCACCTTTCTTTCCAAGTAAGGCCCAAAACACTGTTTTCCTGTCCTCCATTTTACTCTCACAACAACCTTGAGAAGTTTTTTTTTTCTAAAAAGGGGGTCATTTCGAGCAGGAACGCGCAGGAACACCGTTCCAGGAGTAACAAGCCCAGGAGTGGCCACATATGGTGATGCACTGTGGGGAAAAGCAAAAGCATATGAACTTGATCTGTATTTCCATGCTTGTTGTAGGGTAGCTTCCCTGCAAGAGCAAAGGAAACCTGAAGTGTCTTTAGTCAAAGTGTAAAGCTGGCTCGCCAGCTCGGAGTTGGGAAAGACCTGGAGATTTTTGGGGTGGAGCCTGAGCGGTGGGTGTTGCTTTCTGACACACTTCCGGGGGTGTGGAATGTGCAAATAAGTTATGCTAAAGAGTTATGCTAATGAGCTCCCGCACCTCTATTTCTACAAAACAACCCCTGGAAAATGTATCAAAGTATGCTATATTGGTCAGCCTATCATACTAGGATCTGGCACCCCCAAGTTTGAATCCTCGCTCTGCCCTGGAAGTTTGCTGTGTGACCTTGGGCCAGTCACATATTCTCAGCCAGACTAGGTTTCCCAGCTCTAGCTTGGGAAATACCTGGAGATCTGGGGGATAGAGCCTAAGAAGGGGTTGGGGGATTGGGGAGGGGATGGACTTCAGTGGGGTATAATGTCATAGTGCCTGCCTTAGAGAATAGCCATTTCCTCTGGGTGAACTCACTTGCTTGGACATCAGCTGTAATCCCAGGAGATCTCCAGCTACAACCTGGAGGCTGGCAACCCCAAGCATAACTTACCTTACAGGTTGTTATGGAGATAAAAGGTTGGGGGGGCATCTTTTGGGCTTGGAGCAGCGGTCCCTGGGGGTATGGGGGGGAGGTAGTTGTGAATTTCCTGCATTATGCAGTGAGTTGGACTAGATGACCCTGACGGTCCCTTCCAAGGCCGAGTTCAGACTGGCAGTTTGGCCTGACATAGGCCCGCTTTGCAAGCCGATAAAGAGAGCCCATTCACACAGCCACAGCTGCCTGGTGTTGCCGTGCCGCACTCACCCTGTCCTGAAGCACTTTCATCCCGCTTTAAAAAGGTACCTGGTGAAACCGGTGTCAAGCCGTCTGGGTGCGCGTTCATCCCACTTCCTGGCAGTGTGGATGCAAATAAGCCGCACATCAAGCGGAGCCTGTAATGTGAACCCGCTGATCCGGCTGTTGCGCCCGTGTGCCTCCACACAGGTCGGCAAAACGGACCAAAGCCGCACGCTACCATGGTGCTGCCGCCAGGGGCTCCCCCACAGTACGAACGCTCCATTCCGCTGCCTCCCCGGTATGGTCCCGCATCAGTCCACACAGTGCAAATGGAAAACCCCGTAACAACTCAGTCCGGGTCTTTTTGCCCCACTTCCCTTGCACTTCATTTTGCCAGTCTGTCCTCATCCATAGTCTATGATTCTATGACAATAACTCACTAGCACTTGATATCCTTTGCAGACTATGCTTGCTCCAACTGGCGACGTTTATTTTGGATGCAGGCTTTTCTGGACTGGCGACATTTAGGAAGTGTGCATGCAACCTCAGAGCCTCCAGGATACCCCTCTACAGTTCGTTCCACTGTTTCGTTGTAAATGGAGACGGCAATTATCTTTTGCCAACATACTCCACTGACTATCAATAGATGGCATTTTAAGTGACCTTGTAAATATATTATGCAGTGGAAATTGTATATTGTGGTTTCCCAAAACAAGGCCTGTAAAGAGTTATGGAAAGAGCTTAGTCCAATTATACATTTTTTATACTCCTGGGCATTTTACTACATATGTATATGTAGTTTTATGAAGCTATACCATTTTTAGAGATCACTGAAGAAGACTATTTAGTTGAAACTCATTTGGTCGACATGATTTTTTACAGTAAGAGTAGCTCAGCCATGGAGTCGGCTGCCTAGGGAGGTGGTGAGCTGCCTAGGGAGGTGGTGAGCTGTGTCATGGGCATGGAGGAGGATGAGCTGACTAAGCCCGCAGAAACCACAGCTGGCCCCTCTGAAGCAGCAGAGGAGGATAGCTGGCAAGTGCTGGTAACAGTAGTATTCACACCCGGCTCAGAAAAGAAGGATGAACTGCAAGCTGAAAGTTCTCCTGACTCACCCCCACGTGTAACTTGTTTAAGGGAGCGACTCCAGCAAAACTTAGCAACCAAGCGAAGAGAGGCCAGGCTACAAGGCGCTACAAGGGAGGCGCTCGGCTAGCCCAGAGTTTTAACAGGATCGCCTGGGCGATCATGCAGCTGGCTAATTGGCAACCACATTTAACTCCACACTCTGGGCAGTATTCTTTGTGGGAGCAACAAGTCAGCTTCATGCTGTTTGTATCCTCTTTGGCTCTTACACCTAGAGCTTCAGACACCCTGACTTTGGACTTGGCTCTGTGTTTCTGGCTCCTGACCTTGGCTTGGCTTTTGACACTGCACTGTCTTCTTGGCTCCTGTCCTTGGCCTTTCTGGACTTCCTTTGACTGGCACCCAGCCCGTGACACACTGGCAGCCTTTGAGCAGCGGCTGGACGAATGCTTGTCAGGGATGCTTCTCTAGGGTGATCCTGCATTGAGCAGGGGGTTGGACCGAGTGGCCTGTATGGCCCCTTCCATCTCTACGATTCTATGATTTTTATCTAAATGTTTTCTTTCTTTGTGTGATATTTTATGTTTTTAACTTCTGTCTTGTGTATTTATTGAGGCAGAATTGTTTTAATGGGACTATATATCTTCTCGTAATAGATTTCATCTGTTCAGCCTTTTTCGATTACCGTTTGCTGAGTGGTTTGTAAGTTGCTTCCACCTTGTTTGGCTCAACGGCTTTACGACATGTAAACGTGCACAATTTGAACCATAATTAAACACATGGATCAGAATATATCAAGTTAAAACTGGAACAGGATCACCACCAACGGCCAGAGGTTTTCGTTTACTATTGATATTGTACTTACATATTGATTTTTTAAAAAAATATTAATGCCAGGAAGGTTATTTGTTACCAATCTCCATAGAGGACTGGCGGTGTTAGGATAGCGTCCTGCAATTCCTTATCTCCTTTTGACCAAAACTTCTGTTTATTGGGAGCAGTCCATCGGCTTTTAGAACATGATCGATTGGGCTTATTTACAGATCCCCTACTACCAATTAAGGTTTCAAACACAAGTTCCTCTTTTCAGTTGCCATGTTTTCTGAGGAGAGGGTGTTATAATTGAAAATACCGACAAAGTGTTGATCTATAACTCTCCCATCCTTTTGACTGCCTCTTCATGAGGAAGAATTTGGGTATGTAACCATTTAGCCTCCTCCATTTCTAGAGATTTCCCCCGGGCAGATAAATCCCCTAAGATATTGTCAATATTTATACCTTCATTATGCTAATGGAGAGAAGACAGATCATAGTTCTGATGGAAACGATTTGTCATGAATTCACAAGGGCAACTAGGGAAGGATTAAGAATTGTTTTCGTGCTCATTCCATCATCCCAATTGCAGGAAAGTTTGCTTTAAGGATAGCTTAGAGCAGAATTGTCCCACTTTTACTCTTTCAAACACATCTGAGTAATAAGAGCCAGTTTGGTGTAGTGGTGAGGAGCGTGGACTCTAATCTGGGAGAACCGGGTTTGATTCCTCACTCCTCCACATGCAGCTGCTGGTATAGCCTTGGGTCAGTCACAAGTTCTTTCAGAGTTGTTCTCTCAAGGGCAGTTCTCAAGAGAGCTCTCTCAGCCCCACCTGCCTCACAGGGTCTCTGTTGTGGGGGGGGGGGAGGAGATTGTAAACCGCTTTGAGACTCCTTTGGGTAGTGGAGGGCGGAGTATAAATCCAATCTCTTCTCTAGGAGAGCTCTACTTTTCCCCCAGTGTGTGGTAAGTCAGTGTGGTGTAGGGGTTGGCGCATCGGACTAGGATCTGGGAGACCCAGGTTCGAATCCCTACTCTGCCATGGAAGCTTGTTGGGTGACCCTGGCCCAGTCACACACTCTTAGTCTCACTTGAGTGGGGTGGCTGGAGAACAAGCTTGGAGTCTTCTCCTTGTCCCCTCTGAGTTGGAGAGAATTTAGCAACCTCCTGTGTCCTTCAGAGCATTAAGGGCAACAGGAGAGAAGGGGAACTGTGGCTTGGGGATAGACTACATTCCTGGCATGCAGAAAGTCTTGGGTTTGTAACCTTGGCATCTGTAACCAAAGGATGTCAGGTTGAAGGTTTTGGGAGGGACCTCTCTCTGTCTACGATGATATCACCAGGCAGGTTAGATTATATTAAGTTAGATGGACTAAGCCCCGTAGCCAGGATTTTGTGGTTTATGGGGCAAAAGATTTTCTGGTGGGGCTGCCATTTTCCATAATGAAGCAGGCTGGGTGGCGGATGCCCCTCTCCCTCCCCTCCTGTGGGATTTAAAGGGCCCTTCAGCTGACTGGTGGGGAGCATGTGGTCTGCTGATCAGCTGGAGGGCCCTTTAAATCTCGCAGGAGGGGAGGGGGAGGGGCACGCATCACCCCCACTTTTCAAAGAAGAAGCCGGGGGGGGGGGGCTTTAAGAAGTGAGGCCCTTTAAGGAAGGGGGTTGGGCTGGCCCTTTAAGGGAGGGGGCAGAGCCCCCAATAGCCCCACCGTCGTTACCCGCCAGGGTCTGACTCGATAGATGGCAGCTTCATGTGTTTGTAAGTCACTCTCGGCCCCATCTTTGCTATATGAGGAAAATGCTGCTGGCCTCCTCATAGGGTTGTTTAGCACAAGGGGAAGCCGTTTGCATATTGCTAGCATTTTCTTAAGGCTGTGTTATCAAGAGTAACCCCCTGCTAGGGTTGCCAGCTCTGGTTGGGAAATACCAGGAGATTTTGGGGGTGAAGCAGCCTGGATTGCGATGCCAGCCTCCAGGTGGGCCGTGGGGATCCCCTGGAATTACAGCTCATCTCCAGACGACGGAGCTCAGTCCCCCTGGAGAACATGGCTGCTTTGGAAGGGGCATTCTATGGCTATGTACCTCACTGAGGTCTCTGCCCCCCCCAGGCTCCATCCCCAAATCTCCAGGAGTTTCCAAACCTGGATCTAGCCACCCTCACACTCCCCCATCCCCTGCTGGTGGCCTGGGGGGGGGGCGGCAACCCTCAGCCTAAGGAGGGTGGGGTTTGAGGAAGGAAGAGACCTCAGCAGGGTATGATGCCATAACATCCACCCTCCAAAGCAAAGGATCTCTGCTGTCCAGAGAACAATTGTCATCGCAGGAGATCTTTAGGTGCCACCTGGATGCTGGCAACCCTATAATCTCTACAGATCCTCAGGTATCTATAAACTAATTTTCTCCAAAGGGAAGCGATTTTCAGTAACAAAATGGGGGCAAGGGGGAAAGACACCCCAGCTTCTCCTTCACACTGCAGCTTTCAGGGCTATAAAAGTAAAAATAGGAAACTCTTAAGAGAAAAGACCCTGCACATTAGTTTCCACCCCATGAGAACAAGGCTATGACGTTTCTCAAAGAAGTCTTGCAAACAGCCCCGGATTTGAGAAGCCTGCTGCGTTCTTTCTTTTCCTTCTGCCCGTTTGTGTTTCCCAAAGATATTTTGTGTGAGAGGGAGGAACGCTAGAGTTCGTTTTATGTCGTCTATTCCATCTCCAGGAATATTCATCTCTCTGTCCTTGTCGATCCCCTTTATGCACTCTTAGGTGGGACTTAAAACCCCGGTGAAATATACACTCTGCCTGCAGCGTCTTCTGGCTTTATTAGCTGTTGCCGAAGGAAGAAGCCCTTGAGACCAAATCTTTCCCGCATGACCGTGCCCTTGCGCGGCAGCTGCCTCGACGAGTAATTACCCGGTATAAAAACATAACAACCAAACAATAAATGTGAACAGTGTGCATCTTATTAATTAAATCACCCGGACAGGGACCGCAGGAGTAATTAACTGCTGAGCTGGAGAGGCAGGTGTAATTCAAAGAGGCCCCAGAGATAACAACGCTCAGAGCATCTTTGGTGCAAACGGGCAATGTCTGGTCAGAGATGGCCTATCTGTACACAGCAGCCCAAGGTAACTAAACCCTTGTCAACAACACATGGAGGCCATGTTGGCAGAGGTGGGGAGTATGCTTTGAGATCAACTTTGTGAGTTATAGCCACCAACAGAGGCCTCTGAACAGTCTTCAAGAGCTGCCCCCCCCCCCGGCGGTAGTCAAGCTTTGAGGTTATGAAACTTTGGTGTAGCCTAAGGATATAAAAAAGGATTCTTAGGACCAAAAGTCATGCAGTAGCTTCTAAAGGCTTACTGAGTGGAATCTTTCAATAGCCACATATTGTAAGATTACGTGGGTGGTAAAGGTAAAGGTTTCCCTTGTTTGAAAGCCAGTCGAATCCGACTCTAGAGGGCGGTGCTCATCTCCATTTCCAAGCAGAAGAGCCAGCATTGTCCAAAGACATCTCCATGGTCATGTGGCTGGCATGACTAGACGCCAAGGTGCATGGAGCGCTGTTACCTTCCCAGCAAAGCAGTACCTATTTATCTACTTGCAATTTCTTGCTTTCAAACTGCTAGGTTGGCAGGAGCTGGGGTAGGGCTGCCAAGTCCCCCGATAGGGCGGGGGAAACACTGATTTTTAGTCCTTCCTCCCGCTTTTCCAAAGTTCCCACCGGGGGGACAAAATGGCTGCCTTAAAAGGGAAATGTCTGCAGAGAGCCTGCCCTGCAGTAAAAAGCCTCGCCAGACATTTCCCCTTTAAGAAGTCAGCAAGAGAGCTTCCACAGCAAGAGAGGTCCGCCCAGAGGGACTCAAGGAGCTGCTTTTGCATGTGGCTGGCAAGGTGAGTTTCTCTTCCAGCTCTTTTCATTCTCTCTCCCTTTCTTTTTTCTGTCTGTCTGTCTGTCTCTCTCTCTGTCCCCATCCAGCAGAGGTCAATGAGTGGCTATTATTAGCCACAAGGTCTAAATGGAACCCTTTGTCTGGGGCAGTGAGGCTCTGCATTCTTGGTGCTTGGGGGGCAACAATGGGAGGGCTTCTGGAGTTTGGCCCCGCTGCTGGACCTCCTGAGGGCACCTGGTATTTTTGGCCACTGTGTGACACAGAGTGTTGTACTGCATGGGCTGTTGGCCCGATCCACTGTGGCTTCTCTCCTGTTCTTATGATCTGAAAATCATATTTAGCACTTGTGTAGCACTTAGTGCTTCATATTCTGCCGAGATGAGGAAGGATTCAGTAGGGCCGTTGCTCAGTGATAGAGCATCTGCTTGACATGCAGGAGGTATCAGCCTCTTCAGCTAAAAAAGGATCAGGTAATAGGTGACATTAAAGATCTCAGCCTGAGACCCTGGAGAGCCACTACCAGTCTGAGTAGTCAATACTGACCTTGATGGACCAATGGCCTGATTCAGTATTAGGAAACTTCATGAGTTCATGTGTCAGCATGTGGAAGCAACATCACAGGATGTGACATCACAAAATGATGTCACTTCCTTTCTCCTGGCTCCACCCCCAAAGTCTCCTGGCTCCACCCCCAAAGTCCCCAGATATTTCCCAAGTTGGACTTGGCAGCCCTAAGCTGGGGCCAGAGATGGGAGCTCACTCCATCATGCGGCACTCGGGTCTCCAACTGCCAAACTATGGACCTTCCAGTCTGCAGTTCAGCATCTTAACCACTGAGCCCCCGCAGCCCCAAGTGGGTACTAGGTGACCATGTATTTCTGGGTATAAAATCAGATTGCTGGTTCTTACTTTTACAGCCCTAAATCCAATCTCTTCCTCCTCAACCTCCTCCTCCTCCTCTTCCTCCAGGGGAACAATTCCATGTAGTCTGGAGATCATTTGTAATTCTAGGACAATTCCAGGTCCCACCAATGGGAGCTTGGCAGCCATACCTGCAAAGCTGTCCATTCATGGTCACAAGACTTGGAAATCTTGGAATTATTCCATTCATGCTTGGATTCAGCAGTAATTACTTTGTTCTACTTTCCATCACTGTGCTTTGCATACCTATCAAGACCACCAGCAAACTGGAAATATTTGAAATCCCCCCCCAAAAAAATGATTTCAGAATATAAGAGGTCTGCTGGATGGACCCAAAGTTCATCTGGTCTAGACCCAGATGGTGGTAGCTGCTCTTCGTAGGGTTTCTTGGTCGCCCCTGACCACCGGCAGGGGATTGGGGGTGGGAGGGTTGGGTTGCCAGATCCAGTTTGGGAAACTCCTGGAGATTTGGGGATGAAGTCATGGGAGGAGAGGATCCTCAGTGGGGTATAATGCTATAGAGCCCACCTTCCAAAGTGTCAGTTTTCTCTCCATAAACTGATCTCTGTCGCCTGGAGATCATAATAGCAGGAGATCTTCAGCCACCACCTGGAGGTTGGTAGAATATTTGGATTTTTGAACTGCCCCAAATGTTATTTAGGAACTTCACCACCCCACCCCACCCCGTTTCCCACTCCCAAGCTTCACATTTTCTGTCTGGTTGTACATTTTAGGACCTCCTTCGCCCTAGCCTGGTCCCTTTTCTCCTGCTTTCCCTCTTGCTTTGGGGTTGGCATCCAGGGCTGGCTTGGATGGATGCCCACCCATACGAGGCCCACCCACCCCCAAAGCCCCAGCTGTTCTTGGTCTCTGGCTCAGAGGAGGCAAGGTCAGTGAATAAGGGGAGGGGCTAGGGATGTCAGCCTTCAGATGGGACCTGGGGACCCTCAAAATTACAGCTCCCTCCAGACTACAGAGATCAGTTCCCCCCCGGGAGAAAGTGGGTGCTTTGGAGGGTGGACTCAACGGCATTATATCTTGCTGAGGTCCCTCCCCAAACCCCGCCCTTCCCAGGCTCCACCCCCCCCCCCCAAATCTCCAGGTATTTCCCAACACAGAGCCGGCAACTCTAGTTGGAGGGCACACAAGTGGGTGGGTTGGAAGGGAGGCATGAACAGCTGGCCCAAAGTTAAGCTGAGATGGGGAAAGGGCCCCTGGGCATTCCTTTCCTGCCCCCCTCCCAAACTTGGAACTGGACCAGATTTTATCCCACGCTGTGTAGGTTTCCAACCGAGCTGTCCTCAGCCGTTCTACTAGGACAGATCCAGATGGTCAGCTGTGTTGGTCTGAAGCAGTAGAACAAATTTAGAGTCCAGCGGCACCTTTAAGGTTTATTCGGTTTATTGCTTAACAACTGTGACCTTATAACCTTAACTTGTCCTTTAGTTTTTCACTTTGCATAACTTTCCACTTTGCATATCATCACATTACATGTTCATTTGCTGTTTAAGTCCCTGTCCACAAGTTTAGAACCTCATCTGCCATTCCAGCGTATTTGAAAAAGTGTGCCTTGCACATGAAAGCTCATACCTTAAATGAACCTTTGTTGGTCTTAAAAGATGCCAATGGCCTCTGAATTTGTTCTACTTAAAAGTTCTATTCAAGTCTGTTCAGTGGGGCTTACTCCCAGGAAAATGTTCTTAGGATTGCACTGTAAACGTCACAGAATGCGACCGTAAGCACAAATGTGTGTGAATGCACAAAGGGACACGAAGCAGGTATTTTTCTCTGCATACACGATAACAACTGTGCAGTTCCAAATTGTCCTTTTTTAAAAAAGCCTTGAACGGAGTGCCCAGTCACTTACCCTCTAGGCCTAGGAGTCCAATCTTATCTGAAGTTCCCAATCCACCCTTTTCCTGTTAATATTTTTTTTTACATCTCCAGAAAACATGTTCATGCCCATGAGAATGGCAGCCACAAATGCCTCATTAAAACGACAATTGATTTTAATGGCCCTGGACTGCAGATAACATATTCCATTACCTATGTGGCGAATAGACGAGGGTCTTTCAGAAAGCAGGGGCAATTTTCAGGACCCAGAGTGGGCAGACGTTTGACGACTCCCCAGAAGAACATCATGCTTACGCGCGTGGCGTGAGTTATTCTAGTGCTGGAACTGTGGGAGGAGGGTCGCGTGGGAGTAGATAAAAGGCAGGATTAGACTCTATGCTTCTCGTTTGAATTCTGTGGCTTTCTTGTCAGTGTATCTATTTTATCCGACCCCTCCTGGGACCACTGGCTCTTCGGAATAATGGGCCCCCTTTCTGGCTTGTCCATTTTAAAAAGCAGCTTCCTTTGGCTTTGGCCGGGAGCGGAGGAGCAAACGTTTGAACCGGCAGCCGGGGAGGAGAGATATGTCTTGGTTGTCATCCGAAACAGCAGCTCAGAAATCCTCCAGGGGCATTACAGCCGCAAACTGTTCAATGCATAATCCCGGTGCAGAGAAAATTGTTTTCTTAAACAGCTTGATTCTTTGAAAGGAGGCATTTGCTTAAGAGATTTCCCACTATAAATTAAATCTGTCCAGGGATCTACATAAACGGCCCATGTTGCTGGGAGCGGCTTCTTCAAGAGCCTGCCTGCTGTTATCGGCTTGCCAAGAGAGGCTTTCGAGTGGCCCACTGACTGAATGCCCCTCTTTCTTCCCATTATACATCTGCTCCAGGAAGTTCATGACATAGTTGGCAGCACGGCGTAGTGGCTGAATCCCTGCTGTCCTTTGGAAGCTGGCTGCATGCTTGCATTACCAGAGTAAAGGATTGGAACCCAGGACTCCTGGATCTTAGTCCAACATCTTATGGAAAGTGTCAAGTGGCAGCTGACTTATGGCAACCCCTGGAGGGGTTTTCAAGATGAGAGACATTCAGAGGGAGTTTGCCACTGCCTGCCTCTGTGTAGTGACCCTGGTATTCCTTGGGGGTCTCCCATCCAAGTACTAACTAGAGCTGACCCTGCTTGGCTTTGGAGATCTGACAACATCAGGCTAGCCTGGGGCCATGGGCTATCAAAGTTGGGGCATACCACGAAATAATACCATAGAAATAAAAGCATAAACTTTGGAAGAGAGGCAGAGACTCCCTTATAGCTTAGGGTGAGTGAGTCAATGTTTGTGATTGGCCCAAGGTCACTCATGCTTGCCAACCTCCAGGTGTGGCCTGGAGGTCTCTTGGAATCACAGTTACAAGATCTGGCAGAGATCAGTTCTCTGGGAGAAAATGGCTTCTTTTGGGGGGTGATCTCTATGGCACTTTATCCTGCTGAGGATACTTCCCCTCACCAAACCTCATTGTCCCCAGCCTCCACCCCCAAATCTTTAGGAATTTCCCAACCCAGAGCTGGAAAAGAGCGTCCAGTCCCTTCAACAGAAGTTCACACATAAAATTGTGTTGGAATATGCAGCTGTCTCCACTTCTGTCACGAAAGAGTTAATCTGTTGTTTGTGTTTACAAATAGAAGCTAATTAGCATAGAACCAATTAGATCCCATAGATGTTCCTGCTAGAGAAGGAGGAAGTAGTATTCTTAATGAGGTAGTCTAAGGTTCTCTATTGGCTAATCCAGGGGTGGGCAAATTGCGGCCCGCGGGCCACATGCGGCCCGCCACAGAGTTTTTTGCGGCCCGCCAAGACAGTCAGCCACTGATTCTAAAATTAAATGTGCTTGCAGCTATAGATGATATGAATTTAGCACAATAAAGGAATTGAATAAAACTACCACTATTTTATTTAATTTATACTTATTGATTTTTTATGATACAATTTATACCTTTTCTGAAATGCAAAGTTAACGAATGAATGCAATCATTTTAAAAGGTGCGGCCCTCCGGTAACCTCCGCTCCCACAAAGTGGCCCCCCCGAGCCAAAACAATTGCCCACCCCGGGCTAATCCATGATTTGGAGAAAGTCACATGCTGTTTGTCACTCGGTTAGGGGGAGTTTGGGGGGGGGGACTTTCCTTTTCTTTGTGCTAGAGATCAAAAGAGTGTTAGACAAGATGGAGTTCAGATCAGGAGGAACTGCTATTCATCCTTTATTGTTTTCCATCCCAGAGTAACCCTTCCCTTTATTCCTTTTCTAGTAAAGTTTTCTTTATAACTAAAAACACACGTCTTGTGTGCTGCCTTTATTTCGATGTGTTTTTGACGCTCTGCTAGCTCCCCCAACAAATGCTCAATGAGACCCTCAGTCCATCAAAGTCAGTAGAGTCTACTCAGACTGACAGCGGCTCTCCAGGGTCTGAGGCAGAGGTCTTTCACATTTCACCTACCGCCTGGGCCTTTTTAACTAGAGATGCTGGGGACTGAGCCTGCTGGGATTTTCTGCATGCCGAGCAGGGGCTCTGCCACTGAGCCGTGGCCACTCCCCACTGAGTAGAAATGGGCAGCTGAAGCTTCTCATGGCATGGTGGTTATTAACATCCCCTGGTAGTTGCTTGCTAATATGGAAAGGATGGCCAGTTGAAAAGCTGGCCCTCTTCTTCTTTCCCCGGAAATATAATGACAACGCTCAGATTGTCCTGTGCCGAAAGATCACAGGGAAACATTACCAAGTTCTCGAGGTAGAATCCTGCGGATGCAAATGAGCCGAGTCTTTTAAATGAATTAATATGTCATGTGAACAGAGAAATGGCACTGTGACTATTGCCTCCTCTAGACCAGTGATACACACTCAGCGGTTCACATGTTGCTCCTCAGAGCACTGTTCCCCAACCTGATTCCTACTCCGTGTTTTAGAACGCTGGGAAAGGCCCTGATGGGTCTTGTGACTGGCAGGTGGTTCCCACCTTGAAACAGCCATCACTGGGGGAACAGGTAAGCTGCAATCCTCCGTCAGGTGCAGGCCTCGAGCCAGGGATGGAAGTAAACATGACTGCTTTAGGTTGACAGTAATTGCTTGAGAAGAGGAACTTGGGTCGCGATCACATGCACAATTCGCCCCGACATAGGCGCAAATGCCGGGCGGATTAAAGGAGCACAATCAGACGCCAACACCTGTGTCTAATCGCCCCAGCCAATAAATCTCCCAAGAAGCATATTGCAAAAAAAAAGGGGGGTAAATTTACATCTATTCAAAGTAGATCCAGTTCACATTCAGGTTGCAGTCAAAAGAAGAGAAAGAAGAAGAAAAAGAGATTGGATTTATACCCCGCCCTCCTCCACTCCCCAAGGGAGTCTCAGAGCGGCTTACAAACTCCTTTCCCTTCCCCTCCCCACAACAGACACCCTGTGAGGTAAGTGGGGCTCAGAGAGCTCTTTCCAGAGCTGTCCTTGAGGGAACAGCTGGGACAGAGCTATGGCTTGCCCAAGGTCATCCAGCCAGGTACAAGTGGATGAGTGGGGAATCAAACCCGGTTCTCCCAGATTAGAGTCTGCGCACTTAACCACTACACCAAACTGGCTCTCTGATAAAGAAGCTTTATCAGAAGAGTACTTTCCCGATCACAAATAGCCAGCTTGTTCGGTGTCCTGTGTTTGGGAGTGTGAGGACATTGTCTCTACAACAGGAGAGACCTGCCGCTGCAGGGATGTGTGATCTCCATGGAAATACAGAGACAGAGAGAGGAGTGGTCAGAGGGCATCTCCTAGGTTAAGACAAAGAGAGATAACACCTCTACACAGAGTGATGTAGAGTCTCCCAATATCCAGGCATGTCAAGTCGCTCACTCCACTTCCTCTGGGAGCACCACTCCATCATTCTCTGGTGTTTTCATTGTGGTCCCAAAGCAGGGCCAAAACAGTCCCAGTAGGGGCACCTGGTTTCCTCATGGCCGTAGCAGCTGCTCACCTACCCTCCATGGGCTAGGACAGCCAGCTCCCTTGTAGCGGTGGCTACTGGAACTTTCTGGAATGAGACGAGGGCTGCTGCCCTTATGTCCCCCTCAGGGGGAGGTGGTCTTCCAGGCCACCAGCCCACCAGGACTTTTCCCCGTGGCCTTAATGATCGATTCACCCCTGCCACCAAAAGATTTACACTGTTGCTCTGATAGCACTGGAAGGTGTGTTTTCGTCTCGCCAGAGTCCGTAATTTAGGGTTACTGTCTCCTGTCTCCAAACCCTGCCATTGCTCAGTAAGCCAAGACAGACAGAGGCATTAAGAACTTGGCTTGAATCAGACCAATGGCTAGGATTGCCCACCCCCCGGGGCAGTGCCAACTTGTGGGAGGGGGAACATGGGGTAGAGGAAATGTGGGGACTTTGGAGGGGGTTGGGGAGGGATTGGTGTCTGGTGGGAGATGGAGTAGTGGAGACTTCTGTTTTTTAGAGGGTGGGGATCGGTGTCCCCGCCACAATGAAAAAACTGATGTTGCGGTGACTGCATGGTGTCATTTCTGGATTGAACCTGGAAGTGATGTCACGCCACTCTGGGACGTAATGTCTAGGAAGTGACATCAAACTGCTAAGAGTTTCTGTCAAATCATAGAGTGGCTTGATATCTCTTCCGGACTGCCCCAGAAATGACATCATACTGTCAACACAACAGTGCCCCATTATGCCCCTGTCTCCTGGATGTTATCTCCCTCCAAGCCATTAATAATTTCAGTTGTCTATGTCCATAATTCAGCCTCTGTCCAAGACACAGGTAATTCTCCCCTCCCCGCTCCCCCCCACAAGCCTCTTGGCAACCCCAAGTCAGGTTTCTGGCTCAGCTGCACTTTGCCCTGATGGCATGTGCACTGAAATCCTCTACACTTAGAGTTAATAAGCGACCCTGTCCAATTATCATTAGGTTACAAGGCCTCTTGGCTAGAGGGAAAATGGACAAACAAGCTCCAAAGGGCAAGGGGTATTGATTGGTCTGAGTTTCCGTGATGGATGGTGCCGCTTCTCCAGGAGCAGTTCCTCTGCACTGATTAAACACAGTCAAGACCAGACAGACAGAGGCATTAAGAACTTGTTTTGAATCAGACCAATGGCTAAGGTTGCCCCCCCCACCCCGGGCGGGCAGTGCCAACTTGTGGGAGGGGAAATGTGGGGACTTTGGAGGGGGTTGGGGAGGGATTGATGTCTGGTGGAAGATGGAGGAGTGGGGACCTTTTTTTTAGGGGGTGGGGGATTGGTGCCCCAATGCAATGACATAACCTAGAAGTGACATCATCCTAGGGTTGCCAACCTCCAGGCGGCACCTGGAGATATCCCTGTATTACAACTGATCTCCAGACGCACAGAATCAGTTCCCCTGGAGAAAATGGCTACATTGCAGTGTGGATTCTATGGCATTGTCCCCGGCGGAGGGCCCCATCCTCCCCAGGCTCCACCCCCTAAATCTCCAGGTATTTCCCAATCCAGACCTGGCAACCCTACATCGCTCTGGGGGTAATGCTCAAGCATCCATCTAAAACTCTATGGTTCACAACAGAAGCAACATCATTATATCAGGGGTAACAAGCCCCACCCCCCATTTTGCCCTGAAATTTCTTCCCACTGCCCAGCTGAGGCACTGGGGTCAAGGAGAGCTAACAGTCGAACCAATGGCCCATCCAGACCTGCATCCTGTTTCCCATGTGGTTTTCACTGTTTTATTTTTCAAGTTTGCCAGCTAGAGAGGAAAGAAGTCCTATCCTTTAACAGAGGGTTAAAGAGTTGAAATGGGTGGCTGAGGCTTTGCAAATGCAAAGTTAAAATAACATCTCCGGATGATTACTTGAAGATCAACTTGATATTAAAGGGACCATTAAAGGGACAGCCCTATGGGAAAAGGGACAAAGCAGGAGGATTTTAGGATTGGCTGGCCATAGAGTTTTGATTCCAAACAGTCTTGACAGAGTAGGGGCTATCTAGCCATCTGTGTCTATAGTTCTTCTCTGGGACTGTCAACTTTGGGTTGGGAAATTCCTGGAGATTGGGGGGTGGAGCCTGGGGAGGGTGGGGTTTGGGAAAGAGAGATCTCATTCTCCATAGCAGCTGTTTTCTCCAGGAGAACTGATGTCGGTTGTCTGGAGAACAGTTGTCTGGAGAACAGCCTCGAGGCCACTTAAAGGCTGGCAAACCTATTCTTCCAAACTTTCTCTACAACTTTCTACGAACTATGAACAGGAAGCTTGCAATGACTTATAATTCTGTGGTCACAAGGCAAGCTTATCCTGACTTGTTCCCGCTATAGATTTGATTGGGAATATTTTGTTTCGGGTTGGGATAATCACACACCCCTCCCTGAACTGCTTGCATCGCGCAACGAGGCTCCGGGCACCATCCAGATAGCTCCACTGCCCAAGTGGCAGCTTGGCTTTTAAATATATATATACATATTGCCTTTGTGCATGCACATACACACATGGCCGAATGACCACTCCCACTGGGACTTGCCGTACTTTTTGCAGGCTTCCCCCCCCAACAGCAAACAAAATTAACTGGCAACGTACAACTGACCACTGGAGTCTAGATGTGGGCTTGAACATTTATACACTGGATTTATTCAGCGCAGGACTGCTCATGCGCACCACGGCGGAAGCTTGGGAGGGGAAACCGTCGCGAGAAGGACGTTCAGATGACCTAATTGCAATCATTGCGAGAGATGGCTGTCCAGTTCAGTGGAATCACAGATTCGAAGCACAAATATCCGGAAAGTACTTGATTTTCCAGGTGCTGGAAAACTCGCTAGGGAACCGGGAGTTTTGCGTGAGCGAGCCCACTTTGGAGCGGGAGACGGAAGCGGGCATCTGATCAGCAATTTTAAATGCGAGAGGGAACAGCGGTGAAACCTGATCAAAATGACCATGTGACCACAGCCTAATAAGTCTTCCAAAACTCCAAAGGCAGTTCCCTCCCCACTTTAAAACCAACCTTAGATCATGCGATGCAGGTAAGTACTTACTTTAGATACTGTCATCACCAGGAATGTGGCAAGTTGTATTTTAAGCCAAGCTTTGCACTTTTTTTAGGCACCAGGTCCAAAGATTTATTTTTGGTCCCCCCTTTTTTAAAAAGTGAGGAGTTTCATCTTTTAAATGTGTTTTTATGGCCTGCTTCTAGCCTGAGGATTGTTTAGGCTTGCTATAACGGGTGACGTGATGGCACACCAGCACTTTGCCAGATGGCACCTGAAATGCTGGTGGGAGGAAATAGGGGAGGGGGGATTAGAGAGCATGCTGGCATCCAGCTGGCAGGCTGACATCCCTTCTGATAAAACCCAGTAAAAAAAGAAAGAAGACTGAGCTGAGTTGTTTTTTGGAGGAATCTTCTGCTTTTCTGCTTCCAGGTATCTTATATACAGTAATAAAATGTGAGCCTATTTGCGGATACTTAAATCTAGAGATTGGGGCCACACTGATGCAAAACGTATAGTTCTACAAACTTGGGGGGAACCACCCCGATTTGCAGGAAAATCTGAAAACTTCAAAACATTACATTGACTGCAGTAGTGTACAGGAGCCAGTGCCAGTGACACCGGGCCCAGAGACAGAGTTGGGGGCAGGGAACTGTGCCTGGGCCCAGTGGATGTGGGGGGGAGTGGGATCCCCCCCCCCCCCGAGTCTCACAGGCCCCCATTTGTGCTTGTACATTTGTAAATCCAGCAATTATTACAGGGGTGGCCAACCTGTGGCTCGGGAGCCACATGCGGCTCTTTCACATATATTGTGCGGCTCCTGGCAGGGCGGCTGGGGAAGCAAAGGGGAGGCATGCTTTTTCTCTCTTTCTCCCTTCCTTCCTTCCCTCCTCCCTCCCATCTATTTGCTTTCCTAGTTTCTCTCTCTCTCTTTCTTTCCACTTCTTTAATTCTTTCTTTCCATCTCTCTCAATATCATTAGCAAACAAGTAATATCATTATCAGTAACTGGTTTTCCTCGTTTGTTTTTATTTTTGGCAGTCCCATTTAACGTTAATAAAAAGCAAATTTGCATGTTTTTAAAAATAAAAATGTGTGTGTGATATTTGTTCCTGTCTTGCGGCTCTCAGACATCTGATGTTTATTCTATGTGGCTCTTACGTTAAGCAAGGTTGGCCACCCCTGAAATATTACAAAGACACCACAAGGCTCCACTGTTCTTTCTTGAAAAGGGAGCTAAGCATGTCAGGGCTATCCCTGGAATGTCTCACTATTCAAGGAAATCAGAAGCAAACTGCATTTTTTCCTACCCAAACCAAGTAAATTTTCATTACAAATTAACTATATGCACTCATATTAATTCTGAAGTGGGAGTCTGCCATTCCAAGAAACTTACTAACATTCCCTCGTGCTCTCCATGGGCGCAACCAGAGATTGTCTGAATATCTCCATGATCCATGTTCGATGCCAACGTGCGCTTAAAATTTCCTGTTGTTTAGCACTATGGCTGAGTGCAATTAAAAAAAAACACACCATGACAGATGGCAACGTCCCCCATCCCACCCCCAGCACACGCACCATCTAAATCTGGCTAGTTTCAAACCAGCCCAACGACAGCCCTCATCTGCAGCATGGAAACGAGGCGCTCAGACCAACAAATATTCCCATGGTTTTTGTCAAAAACAACAACAACCGAGCCTATGCCGAGCAGTTGGATGAAAAACCTGGACAGTATCAGCCTTAGTCCCTGTAGCTCTTCCACAGGAAACGGTTTTGAGACAAGGACGTCGAGCAACTTGGCCAGTTTTGACTGTCTCGCCCCCAAATGAAAGCCGCATCGAACCGAAAATAGATCCCATCCCACTGCTAGGGGAAGAGATGAGGAGCCGTGCCCAGCGGACATGTCCGTGCCAAAGAGGTTTGACAGATGGACGCCTATGCAGATGTCACTGCCCAGAGTCCGCGGATGGACAAACACAAAGCAAAGATTAACCCATCCTAGCATCAAGATGCTCGGGGACACTCTTGGGAGCCCGTGCCTCTAAGCCCCCATGAAATCAGGTTGGCAGCTTATGAAAGATGCAACATGACTCACACGGGTGTGACTCATGCAAAAAAATAAATAAAAATTGCAACCCACAGCATAGGAAAGCATGCTCTCTATTTATTCCACAGGGCCTGGTCTGGGGGAACAAAGACTTCAGCCTGCCGCCTGTGCTGCTGTAGGGGTTGCTATTACTCAAGGAACATCGTTCGCTAAGAGAATCCACTGAATCCCCAGTTAACTTTCCAGTATGACAACACACCGGAGACAGCCAGTGTGTTATAGGGGTTACAGAGTTAGATTAGGAGCTGGGGGGCCCGGGTTCAAATCCCCACTCTCCCATGGAAGATCACCCAGTGACTCTGGGCCAGCTCACAGGTTTTTTGTTCTTGTGAAGATAATAGGGAGGAGGGAAGAGAAAAAGCCACTTTGGGGAGAATAGTGAGGAACAATAATCTAAATAAATAAGAAACATGAAGAAAAGCAATGGTGTGTATCCTTCTAGCCATGGACTCTAAAGAATGAGATTATCCTGCTTCTTCATCCACCTGCAACCCTCCTAGGATTGCCAATTTCCAGGTGGTGGCTGGAGATCTCCCAGAAATAACCGGTCTCTGGGTTACAGAGATCAGTTTCCCTGGAGAAAATGGCTGCTTTGGAAGGTGGTCTCAATGGCATTGAGGTCCCTCCACTCACCAAACCCCACTCTCCGTAGGCTCCACCCTCTAAATCTCCAGGTATTTCCCAATCCAGAGCTGGCAACCCTAAACCCACCCGAAATTTTGCTGTCAGTGGCTTCTCAGAAACGGCACTGAAAGCAAAGTGCAGAAGAGATAAACTGGCAGAAATCATCACCTTCACTTCAGCTAGGGTTGCCAAGTCGGGGTTGGGAAATACCTGGGGACTTTGGGGGTGGAGCCAGGAGAAGATGGGGTTTGGGGAGGGGAGGGGCCTCAGCATGGTACGATGCCATAGAGTCCACCCTTTAAAGCAGCCATTTTCTCCAGGGGAGCTGCTCTCTGTCAACTGGAGATCAGTTGTAAAAGCAGGAGATCCCCAGGCCCCACCTGAAGGCTGGGAACCCTAACTTCCACAGACAGAAATGTCGTTCCGCTGAAGGAGCTGCATAGGTGGATACATGTCCCCAGCTCAAGTAAGAAACCCTAACCCAGTTGTTATTATTCAGGGCAAAAACTAATTGTGATGCTGAGGATCTGTCTTCGGATCCCTGACAAGGATAAGAAAGCTACTGAAATCAGCTTGAGGTGGTGATGATTTGTATCTTGGCCATGATGCTGAAGAAAAGAGGCTTATGCCTTCTCCATACAACCTTTCCCGGATTAGAAATTACCTCCCTAGGCTGCTTTAAGCCTAGGGAAAAAGACAGACACAAGAGATACCAGTCTTTTCCCCTTATAATGATTAAAGGAAGCCCAGGGAAGCTATTCCCTATCAGAGAAACAGCATGTGTTTGAATGTGTGGGTGTCGTGGATTAACCTTTCCTTTCCCAGTGCCACAGCCCTGTTCAAAATTACACCCCCTGCCACAGCCCTGTTCAAAATTACACCCTCTGTCCCTTATTCCCTTCATGGGAAAGATATGGGGTTTGTACATAGCCTAGGGTTGCCAAGTCCAGGTTGGAAAATACCTGGGGACTTTGGGGGTAGAGCCAGGAGAAGGCGGGGTTTGGGGAGGGGAGGGGCCACAGTATGGTACAATGCCATAGAGTCCACCCTTCGAAGCAGCCATTTTCTCCAGGGGAGCTGATCTCTGATAGCTGGAGATCAGTTGTAAAAGCGGGAGATCCCCAGGCCCCACCTGGAGGCTGGCAACCCTAACATAGCCTCAAAGGGCTTGTACAATTGTGCTTAGATATGCTAATCAACCTGAGCTTGTGCAGGGAATGTATAACAAAGAGGGGACCAGGACCTGGGTTGGGGGGACAATACACAAAAGATGTCAAGTGCAGGAAAGGCCAGAAGCCAGAAATTTATTTGTATTTTCTTAACAGAATCCAAAGGCTATAACAGGGGTCCCTAGCCCATCAACACCTTTCCTCCTACCCACCAAGTGTTTTTAGAAAGTGGGCGTGGTCATGTGGGGCTTTTGCCCATCAGGGCTTCTGACTGGACATTGGAGCGTTGATTGGCCATGCTTTGGCAGCACCACAACACAAAGATCTCTGCTGTGTGACTGAATGTAAGTGAAGCAGCCATTTTATGGTTGGCGCCACCTCCTGTGGCAGCCATTTTGTGGCCGCCATTTTGTGGCCACGCCCACCACACTGTGTGAGAATTCCAAAGGTATGCCTGCAAGGCTCGAAAAAGTTGGGGAACCCTGTTCTATAGTTCCTACTTCATCCTTTCTCAGGAAGGGGATCAGAACAACAAACAATAGATGTTTTCAGATGTTACACCTGTGTGTACCAAGTAGGCCAGCAATTGTGTTGTAGATCATCCTGAATTTTCCCATCCGGAAATGTGGCAGGCCTGCTGAATAAGAACAGCTGATGATGATCCTATGCCAGAGGCCCAGAAAGGCTGTGGTTTGGTGGAAGGGCCATTACTCTGGGGCAATGTCTTTGACATAAGCCACCATGAGACCACCTGCCTCCTCCGTGGGACCAAAGAGCCTGGAACTTGGATGAGGTCCCCAGTAGCTGCCAGTGACTTGCCATACTAGGTCATCTTCCATATGAATGACTAACACAGACAGGGTTGTTTAGTTCACACACACACACACACAAACAATGGAAGGTGTACAGTGTAGTGTAGTGGTTAAGTGCGCGGACTCTAATCTGGGAGAACCGGGTTTGATTCCCCACTCCTCCACTTGCACCTGCTGGATGACCTTGGGCAAGCCATAGCTCTGTACCAGCTGTTCTCTCTGAGACAGTTGTCTCAGAGCTCTCTCAGCTCCACCTACTTCACAGGGTGTCGGTTGTGGGGAGGGGAAGGGAAAGGAGTTTGTAAGCCGCTCTGAGACTCCAGGTGAGCAAAGGGCGGGATATAAATCCAATCTCTTCTTCTCTTCTTCTTCTTCTACATGACTACTCAGGAAAGAGAAATGGAGAATGAGAGCGTTTTATTAGTTCCAGAGGGGTAGCCACGTTAGTCTGTGGTAGCAGAATCACATGGGAGTCCGAATCCGATAGCATCTTCAAGACTAACAAAATTTATTTCAGCAGGAGCTTCCGAAGGATTTTATGTTCAGCTTGGCATCCTAGTAATAACTGCAAACTCCCCAGCCAGCAACTAGTTTTACAGAAGGGCCATTCCGAGGATCCTCTGGCTGCTGAGCCAGTACATAACCCAACACTTAATAGCTATGTGCAAAGCCTTAACGTGAGGTTTCATCAGCATTACAGCAAAGTTTCCCTGCTGCTGCATGCAGATATGCCAGAACCAATGTTTCATATTCAGGTCCCGTCGTATCAAGTGAACATCTCGGTGGTCATTGTTTTTGCTGACGGGGCTCATTTTTATTTTTATGGGGATGTCATATGGATCTAGAATAGATCAAAAGCCGGCGTCTAGGTTCTCTGCATTGATTGTCTACTATGATATTTTTCCAGTGATGGAAGCGAAAAGAAATAAAAGCCCTTTATTGACAGCGCTTCGTGATTGCATTGAGTGCAATTTGTATCACTGCTTTCCTCCGAGTTGCTCAGAGCATCATGCATTACTTCCCCCTCCTCACAACAAGGCTGTGAGGTAGGTTAGCTGAAAGCAAATAATTGACCCATGGTCACCCTATAAATTTTGTGGCAAGTAAGGATTTGACTGCTTGGTGTAATGGTTCAGAGCAGCGGGCTTTAGTCTGGTACGGTGTACTGGGTTCGATGCATGAAGACCTGGGACAACGGAGTGATGATCAGCTCATGTTTACTTGTACACAACACAAGACAAAAAACAACCAACTATATACACCTCCCCAAGACACACCCACAGTCCCATTGGAAGGTTTGAATTTCCCGCCAGAGGTCTTATTGGCTGGCTGCTGGTAGCTCAGGATCCTTGGCCCCTATTGTTCTCTGGAACCAAGCTCTGGCTTAAGGACGCTGGCGCCTGGTGGTGGTCAGTGGACATAACATCTGGAGAATGGGGTTTGATTCCCCATTTCCCCATGTGCAGCTGCTGGGTGTCCTTGGGTCAGTCACAGCTCTCTCAGAGTTCTCTCTGCCCCACCTTGGATGAGGTCCCCAGTAGCTGCCAGTGACTTGCCATACTGGGTCATCTTCCATATGAATGACTAACACAGGCAGGGTTGTTTAGTTCACACACACACACACACACAATGGAAGGTGTACAGTTTGGTGTAGTGGTTAAGTGCGCGGACTCTAATCTGGGAGAACCGGGTTTGATTCCCCACTCCTCCACTTGCACCTGCTGGATGACCTTGGGCAAGCCATAGCTCTGTACCAGCTGTTCTCTCTGAGACAGTTGTCTCAGAGCTCTCTCAGCCCCACCTACCTCACAGGGTGTCTGTTATGGGGAGAGGAAGGAAAGGGGATTGACTCCAAGGGAAGTGCAGGGTATAAATCCAATCTCCTCCTCCTCCTCCTCAGTGCTGCATTGGAAAACTTTCTGCTTGGTTGTGGTTCAAACACCAACAAAAACATGGGGCGGGTAGTTCCTTAGGAGGAAGTGAGTGTTTCCACACCTGCTGGCTGGGCTTCCTCCAATGGGAGATGGCTGGGAGGTTCAGGATGGGGTTTGGTTGCAGAGTGTGGGGGAATGGGCACAGAGACAGAAATGCCTAGAGTGTCACACACATCCTTTGGTTTCCAGTCTGGTTTGGGAAAGGTCTCAGCTTCTGCCTGCTTGAGGGAAAATGTGGCACAAAATGGCGGGCGAGGCTGGCCGGGATTGATATGATGGTGCGTGAAGTAAACTCAGCAGCGCGAGGACACTCCTGTGCGCTAGTGACCTATGATCCAGAGCCGCCCAGTCCCTGATTCTTTTTCCTGTGATCTCTTTGTCTTTGATTCACCCAATGAGCTCATGACAGGATTTTGGATGTATCAAATCAGCCACAAACGTGTTGAGGAAATGCCTTTTGACATAGCCTGTCATCACACTGGCTTCCATCTCCACATTCTCCTCTTGAATAGCTTTCTGTCTTCCACATCTCCTGCTCAGGGGGCGTGGCTTGCAAGGCAGACGCTGTCCTCTCTCTCTCCCTTGGGACTCCCCCCAACCCGTTCACAGCTTATCCAGCTTGATGGAGCGTGGCCGTGCATTATCCTTAACATCTGTGGCAGCGCAGCCGAGATATAACACGGGGTGTGTTGGGGGTGGTGGTGGAATCCTGCAAGCTCCTCAAAGATCGCCAAGTACTGAAGGGGGTTATGGAATTTCCTAGCTCCTTTTTTTTCTTTTTAATTGCTTTTCATCTCCGACTCACATTTAAGTGGCAGGATAATTTGCATATGTTTACTCCATGGCTGGTTCGCAGAACAGAGCCAAATAAATGTCTCTTTGCAGCCATGGTAACTCAGACAAGCTGCAAACTCCACTGTCTTCCAGTCGTTTCCCAAAGTTTAAATCCAAAATGATCCGTTAATGTCCGCTGACTGCCACTAGGGGCCAGCGGCCTGAATGCTGAGCTTGGCTCCTAAACATAATAGGGGCCAAGGATTGTACGCCACCTAGAGTCCACCAATAAAAACTCTGGTGGGAGCATAGGTGTCAACTACCGGGGGGGGGGGGGGGCTCGAGGGCTTGAGCCACCCCCGAAATTTCTGGACTGAGCCCCCCCTGGGAAAATGGTGCGCCCTCCGCCGCGCCTCCCCAGGCCCTTCCTAAGGCCGCCGCTGCCTCTCTCTCCTCCCCCCCTGGCCTGGCCACTCCGTCCCTCCCTCCCTCCGTCCGTCCAGGGGCCAGCTAAGCAAATGCCCATCTGGCCCCTGGACAGACAGAGATGGAAGCAGGAGAGGTCAGGCCGGGGGAAGCGGTGGTGGCGGGAACATGGTCCCAGCAGGCGTGCACACAAAGTGCACGCACACGGAAGAGCTCCCCCCCCCCCCCCGGATTTTGAAAACTTGACGCCCCTGGGTGGGAGATTCAACATCCAGTAAGACTGTGGGTGTGCCTTGAGTGGGTGTATATAGTTGGCCTTCTTGGCCAGTATGTTGTTGTGTGGTGTGCAAATAAACATTACTTATTCAGCATGCGGTAGTCCGGACTTAAATGCTTTTAACCCAGTATGCAATATGATCCAGACCGGGTTGGGGCTGACAGCCATGGGGAACCGCAAGTTCCATACTGGTCAACTTTGGCTTCCTCATACCCACCCCCCCCCCCCCCCACGACTTGTCTGATCCTCTTGGGCCTGGTCTGCATGTTGAAGGGCCACCAACCGGCCATTGCTGAGGTCTTGTGAAGGGAGACAGGAAGCTGCCATGCTACCCCTCTCTCTTGCCTGGATCTGACATCAGCTGAGAGGTCCTTCCTTTCAGCTTCCACCCTTAGTCAGTGAGGGATTATAAGAAGTAACCTCTCTGAGAAACACAGTTGGGGTAGAGCATCTACCTGGAATGCTGGAGGTCCCAGATTCAATCCCTGTCATCTGCAATGCAAAGGATCAAGTGATGTAAACAAACACACACATGAACACAAATGAAGCCGACATACTGAATCAGATCAGTGGTCCATCAAGGTTTACTGTCTACTCAGACTGACAACAGCTCTCCAGATGGAGGTCTTTCACATCACCTACGGCCTGGTCCTTTTAACTGGAGACGCTGGGGATTGAACCTGGGACCTTCTGCATGCTAAGCAGAGGCTCTCCCACTGAGCCACGTTTCCTCCCTTACGTCCACCTGAGATGCTGGAGAGCTGTTGGTCATCTGACTATAGGGTTGCCAGCCTCCAGGTGGGGCCTGGGGATCTCCCGCTTTTACAACTGACCTCCAGCTGACTGAGATCAGCTCCCCTGGAGAAAATGGCTGATTTGAAGGGGAGGCTCTATGGCATTGTACCATGCCGAGGCCCCTCCCCTCCCCAAACCCCGCCCTCTTCCGGCTCCACCCCCAAAGTCTCCAGGTATTTTCCAGCCTAGACCTGGCAACCCTATCTGAGTAGACAATACTGAACTTGATGGATTAATGTTCTGATTCAGTAAAAGACAGCTTCATGCGTTCATTTGTCTTGAATTGGCATCAGTAATGTACTTCCAATTGCCATGAGCTGCTTTGGGAGCCATTTATTGGGGTGGGAAAGTGGGATATAAATCTAATAAATATATGCAGTTTGGATGGATGGATTTTTAGGCCCATGAGGGTATAAAATAAGCAGTACTGTGCCAGAATACAGACAAGGAGCTGTATTTTTAAGTCCTCTCCTTTTAAAAAAAACCCACAAATGGAAAACTAACACAATTAAGAAACCAGCTAGATTAGAAGTCTTCTTGTACTAGTTTAGTTTTTACTTTCATGGAGTCTTTAACATGTTTGTTTATTTATTTATTGGACTTATATCCCACCCTCCCTGCCTCTCGGCAGTTGTTGTTGTTCAGTTGCACAGTCGAGTCCAGCTCTTCACAACCCATGGACCACATCACGCCAGGCCCTCCTGTCTTTTGATGTGTTCCGGAGTTTGCTGAATTTCATGTTTGTTGCATCGATGACGCTGTCTAACCATCTTATCCTTTGTCGTCCCCTTCTTTTTTGACCTTCAGTCTTTCCCAGCATCAGGGTCTTCTCCAGTGAGTGCTCCCTTCTCATTTGGTGGCCAAAGTATTTGAGCTTCAGCTTCAGGATCTGGCCTTCCAGGGAACAGTCAGGGTTGATTTCTTTTAGGACTGACTGATTTGACCTCCTTGCAGTCCAAGGGACTCTCAAGAGTCTTCTCCAGCGCCATCATTCAAAAGAATCTATTCTTCGGTGCTCAGCCTTCCTTATAGTCCAACGCTCACAGCCATACATCACTACTGGGAATACCATGGCTTTGACTATACAGACTTTCGTTAGTAGGGTGATGTCTCTACTTTTTGTTATACTGTCTAGGTTTTCCATCACTTTCCTCCCCAGGAGCAGGCATCTTTTAATTTCATGGCTGCAGTCCCCATCTGCAGTGATCTCGGATCCCAGGAAGGTGAAGTCTGTCACTGCTTCCATGACTTCCCCTTCTAGTTGCCAAGGAGTGATGAGGCCGGATGCCATGATCTTAGTTTTTTTGATGGTGAGTTTCAAGCCAACTTTTGCACTCTCCTCTTTTACCCTTAGCAAGAGGCTCTGGAGGTCCTCTTCACTTTCTGCCGTTAGAGTGGTATCGTCTGCATATCTGAGGTTGCTGACGTTTTCCCCGGCAATCTTAATTCCCGCTTGTGATTCATCCAGGCCGGCGTTTCACATGATGTACTCTGCATATAAATTAAATAAACAAGGTCGCACAATATACACCCTTGTCGTACTCCTTTTCCAATGCTAAACCAATCAGTTGTTCCATATCCTGTTCTAACTGTTGCTTCTTGACCCTTATACAGGTTTCTCAGGAGACATGTGAGGTGGTCTGGTACTCCCATCTCTTTAAGGACTTGCCATAGTTTGTTGTGATCCACACAATCAAAGACTTTAGCATAGTCAATGAAGGGGGAGCAGTAAAAATGTCTTTCTTTCTTTGTTTCTTTCTTTCTTTCTTTCTTTCTTTCCTTTCTTTCCTTTCTTTCTTTCTTTCTTTCTCTCTCTCTCTCTCTCTCTCTCTCTCCCCCTTTCTCTCTCTCTCTCTCCTTCCTTCCTTCCTTCCTTCCTTCCTTCCTTCTTCTCTATGAGGTGTAGAACCTTTTCACCTCCCTCCCCCATTAATGGAACACTTTCCCTCAGGAAGCAAGACTCATGCCTTTCCGAAGGAAGCTGAAAACATCTTTATCCCAGAACGCCTCTGAACGATTGATCCACGAGACTGCTTATTTTCACCCTGCGACCTTTTAAATTGATTTTATGTAGAAGTTTATCTCTCTTTCTCGGTCTGCGTGATTTGTGCGTGTGTGTGTGTTTTCTGAGCCGTCTGTGGTATCTGTTGAGGAGAAAAAGGCGGCCGAGAAATAAACTGTGGACATGACAAAATATTTCTGCTCGCTGGTCCCAGAGCAGTTCCTGTCAATCAAGAGGGACAGTCCCCTGCCCTCAGGCTAACAGAAGACAAAGACACATGAGGGAACAGGATGGAAGAAAGAGAAAGAGAAAGAGAGAAAGGAGAGAAATTGGATTGATAGGGACAGGAAAATGTTTGAATTTTGTGTCCTGCTGCCTTGCTTGGGCTTTTCCTCTTGAGGAACCACCAACCTTTTTAAGGCAACCAGATTGCTTCCTTGCCCTGTACCTTTCGTCATAGCTGTGATGCCACCAAAGGCAGAATGACATTAAAAGTAAAGGTTTCGCTTGCTCAAAAGCCATTATGGCCCCCAGTAATGGCGGCCGGCCTCGTCTGCCTGTTTTGCATTTGAGGACAGGTCTCCTGAGAGCCTCCGTAACTCCCTCCACAAGGATTCCCACTGAACCTCCTCACATCACTGAGACCCCAACCCAAACATTATATAGGAACAAGCTGCGGGGCTTGCCCAGTTCATGGAATTTCCCTAGGGTTGCCAAGTCCGGGTTGGAAAATACCTGGAGACTTTGGGGGTGGAGTCAGGAGAAGAGTGGCCAGTAACCCCTGAAAACTTCTCTCCAGTTACACGAAGCTGCCTTATACTAAATCAGATCCTAGCCTGAATCAAGGCCGGTATTGTCTACTCTGACTGGCAGTAGCTCTCCAGGTCTAAGATGGAGGGACTGAACCTGAGTCTTTCTGCATGCAAAGCGGAGGCTCTGCCACTGAGCCATGTCTTCTCTCCTGAAATAACAGGCAAAAGACAAGAAAACAAAGCCTGCTTCTTTATAAATGGAGAAGATGGTATGGAAGCTATTCTTAGGAGTCATTTCCTCACGTCCACCTACAGGTTCATGCAGCGACACACTCCTCTTCTCTTTCTTTGTCTGCAGTGAATGTTCAGCACAACGTTTGGGGTTTTTAAAAAAAAAAAACCCAACAAAATTAAATCCATTCTTCTCCTCTTTGTATTCAGGGTAAATATAACGTTACATACTCTGTTCTCTTCTGAGTGATAAGAAATTCCCTGCACTGCCCTTGTGGGTTTGGGTTTCTTTAGATGAGAGCACACTGGAGCCTTGAGACGTTTCGTAATATTTGCTTTGTTGACAAATGGTGTAGGTGGAAGCGAAGGATCGTAACAGATGAGACACCAGTAGATCTGTCTGTCTAGGAAATTTTGTTTATCCCACCTTTCCTTCACAGCATAGGCGTCAACTACGGGGGGGCTCGAGCCACCCCCGAAATTTCCCGGGGGGGACTGAGCCCGCCCCGGGAAAACAGTGTGCCCTCTGCCGCACCTCCCTCGGCCCTTCCTAGGGCTGCCGCCGTCTCTCCCCCCCCCCCCCACCGCCTGGCCACTCCGACCCTCCTTCTGTCCGTCCAGGGGCCTGCTAAGCAAATGCCCAGCTGGCCCCTAGATGGACGGAGAGACGGAAGCAGGAGTGGTCGGGGGGGAGGCGGCAGGGACATGGTCCCGGCGGGCGCACACGCTTCGCGCGCATGCGCACAGAAGAGCCCCCGCCCCCCCGGGAGTTTTTAAACTGTACGCCCCTGCTTCACAGAGCTCCAAACGGCACACGTGGCTCTCCCTACCTTGTTTGATCCTCCCCACAACTGTGATTAGTGTGTGTGTGTGTATGTGTGTGTATGTGTGTATGAGAGAGAATGAACGAATGATCGAACATGGCTGGTCCAAACGGTCAAGTGAACTCGGGACTCCCAGATCTATGCCAACACTCTAGTCACTGCCCACCAAGACACACTTTTCTCCAGTATGTTTGAAAGTTACACTGCAACTGAGGGGAGACCAGATCCACATTCGGAGCAGAGTGAAGCCAAAGTTCCTTCCACCCCTCCATATCTGGTTTTGCCTATCCTTATTGCACCCCCTCTGCTCCTGTGAGCCTGTGGCTGAAGACAGACTGGTAATCTAGAGCGGGAGAGCTCCGCTTGTAAAGCGGGGGAAGGGAGCCTGTTCAAACAGTGGCAGTTGTTCCCCGGCTCCCTTCCGCTTTCCAGCCGCTTCCCTTTCGCGTTAGAAGGACATCGGGAGAAACCGGTGTCCAGAGGCTGTCTATCGCTTGCATCCCGCTTCGGTGCAGTGTGAACCGGAAGAAGGTGGGATTCAATTGGAGGTGGCAGTGTGAACGTGCTGTTTGGCCAATGTGCGCATGAGTGCTCATGCGCTCATGCGCACACTGCCGAAACAGCCCTGCCACGAGCTGTGAAGGCCAGCCCACCCGGGGCCGCTCCGCAGCAGTCTGAACGCTCCGGTCCGATATGCTAACGCAGGAGTCTGGCCAGGGTGAACGGCTAGCCCTGGAGCAGTTTTCCCCTGCAACTTTCAGCCCCGCTTTCCTCCCGCTCCAGATTGCCAGTCTGTCTTCAGCCTTTGAAAGGGCAAGATGGTCTGCTGGTCTCCTTCCAAGTCTCATAGATAGGTGAAACCATTGGAGGGTGGGAAAAGTAAACCCTCTCTCTGATACCCCCCATGGCTCCAATTCAAGTGGGGCCTGTGTATGGCTGCGATGTAGCTTTAAAAAAAAAAATGCCCGGAAGAGCCTGTTACAGGGACAGCAGTGATGGCAACTTGTGACCGTTTCATGTGTTTAATAAAATGAGCTCTCTGTCCCAGGAAAGCTTATCCCCCCACAAAAGTGCCATTCCTTAAGGTATGGGCTTGGTTACCTTTGCTGCAGCAAACTCATAGGGCAGCCCCCCACAGGGAGATCCCCAAGTAGTTTAAGTTATCAGATCCTGGAAGCTAAACAGGGCCAGTCCTGGTTAGTGCTTGGATAGGAGACCCCCAAGGAAGTCCGGGGTTGCTACGCAGAGGCAAGCTGCCTCTATTTGTCTCTTGCCTTGAAAACCCTATGGCAGTGGTGGCAAACCTATGGCATGCGTGCCAGAGGCGGCACTCAGAGCCCTCTCTGTGGGCACGCACGCAGTTTGGGCACTCAGTCTCTAAAAGGAAAAAGACGACACAGACTTGAGGCTGGGCTGCTCTCAAACTTACAAAGTATGAGCCAAGGTTAGACAAATTATCAGCATGCATACAACAGCACAAATCACATTAATTGTTCAAAAGCAGGCCAAATGCAAACTTTTACCTTTCAAAAAAAAAGTTGTTTGTATAATTGAAAGCTCTGTTATTGTGTTTTTCTTTTAAGACAAAAGATGTTAATGTATGAGTTCTTTTTTCTAAACTAAAACCTCAGTATTCAGGTTAAATTGTCGTGCTGGCACTTTGCAATAAATAAATGGGTTTTGGGTTGCAGTTTGGGCACTTGGTCTCTAAAAGGTTCGCCATCACTGCCCTATGGGATTGCCATAAATTGGCTGCAACTTGCTGGCACTTTCCCACACCAGTTCAAACGAACAAACAAACAGGAAAGCTTTTCCACTCAAGATGGAAAACCCAGTGACTGGCTGGCAGATCCTGAGGAGGAATGGCCGTAAGAGGACCGCCACGGAAACAATGTCGCCCTCTTCTGAGGCCTCAAGGGGCAAACTCATGAGTAGGTTCAGAGAATTTAAGGAAGACCGAAGGTCAGGGGTGAAGGAGCCTGCTCTGGACTGGAAGTTTTTCTCATGTGCAATTGTGCCAAAGGTCCAAACTATCTCACCATCTGTCTTATGAACTACAGGAGAGGTATGATACAGTGATATGGATGCTTCCTTGGCAAGTAGAGAATGTCGGGTTCCATCCCAAGCTGAAAAGGTACAGGTGATGGGAAAGACCTTCCCCTGCTTTAAGTCCCTAGCTAGTTGCTACCGGTCTGGGTGGATGCTTCTGAGCTTGATGGCCCAGGGCTCTGACTCTGTATAAGGCAAATTTATAGGAACCGATCTGCCCATTTCGCCTGTTTTGTCCCTGTGTGAAGCTTGAGTTTTAAAAATAAGATCCCGAGTTCCTCCCTCTTCCTAGCCCTTCTCCATTAGCAAAGCCTTTTGAATACTGAATCTCTGCCCTTGCTCCAGGTCCTGACAATTCACAAATGTCTTCCAAGAATTCATTCCCCCCCCCCCCCCCCCCCCCAGGAGAAGCTAAAACTGGCTAGCTCACAATCCTGGAACTGAGCTGCTTTATCATTTCAAGGTCCTTCCCCTTACCTCTTGAACTCCATTTATTTAAAACTCTGCCTGTATTTTATTGAGGTGTGCATGGTTGCATGGATACAGTTATATAGCTCTGTAGAAGAAATGTGTGGTGGAGAGAGTCTTGGCCATGTGCTCCAGATGTTGGTATCCAGATGTTGTCTTGAAGGTCTAAAGGGTGCAAAGGCAGGAGATGTAAATGTTTATAGTTACAGTACATATAGTCACCTTTTCCTGAGCAAAGAAAAGGTGAGCAAGCAGTTTGGGGAGAAGGAGAGAGGTGCATACATGCCATGTACTGTATCTAATAGCAACAGCAGGCTTCTCTTGAGGATAAAAAGAAATCAGAGATAGGGTACGTGTGTTTGTAAAACCTAGGGTGGTCACCAGGTGTTGCAGAACAATATTAAAAACTACCCCCGCCCCAAAAATGGGGGGGTTACTCCCTCCCATTCCCTGTGATGTCTGTGGATGCACAAATATTGCAAGAAAAAAGTGCATTTTTTAAAAAATGTAGGGATTTGTCAAAGAGTTGATTGGGAGGGTTGTGGAACTCGGAGGAAACTCAGCAGCTGGGAGGGTGTTCTTGAAGATGGTGAGCCAGCATTGATAATGAGTTAGTATATACATATCATATCCAAATTACATTTTTACATATCATTTTGAGCCTATTTTTCTTTTCTTTGAGCAATCCATACATATAATCTATTCCATCTTTTATTATATATCTCTTGATCCTTTCCCTGTTAATATAGTATTTAGTTTATCCGTTTCTGCCACTTCAAGTAACTTCTGTATTAAGTCTTCTTTTGAGGGTAAGCGGTCCGTCTTCCAACCTCTTGCTGTTAACATTCTAGCCGATGTCACAATATAAGTTATAAGATATTTATCATTTTTGGTATAGTCATCTGGGAGCATATGCAACAAAAATACTGGCAAAAATATAATATCCTTATTGATAATTTCCACTATTACTTTGTGCACTTTCCGCCAGAATTTTTTGGATTTTACAACATCTCCACCATATATGAAGTCTTATTGGCTTTTTAATGGTCCGCTTCTGTTTTACGGGTAGTTTTTATGCTGCTTATGTCTAAGGGCTTTTGTTTTCATACAGTAGTTCTCAATTGTAAGCGGCCTCGAGCAGGACTCTGAAGAGATGGCACAGAGATATTCCAAATAAACAGACAATAAGGAAATAAAGAAAGCAGTGACCACCTAGAATCTAAAAACAAGAACAAAAAAAATGTAATATTTATTAGGACCAAACGAAATGAACAGAAAAAGTGTGCAAGCTTTCGAGTTCACTAGAACTCTTCATCAGGTTAGATGCTACAAAAAAAACCCTACTGATGAAGAGTTCTGGTGAACTTGAAAGCTTGCACACTTTATGGTGGTTTCGTTTGGTCCTAATAAAAGGTATTATGTGGCGTTTGTTTTCGGTGTTTGATTCGGACTGATGCACCTGCCCACAACTTCCTGCTGGGATTTGCTTTCTGAAGCAACTTCTCCATCTTGGGCCTGCTGTTCCAAGGTGCCCCCAGGTTTCTTCACATCCATCTCTGATTAACCCCTTCCTGCCTTAGTTTCCGGCTCCTCTGCCTTCCCACTGACATTCAGACTCCCAGCAATTCCACTAGGTGTCGCTTTACAGATTTCTTCTTTTATTCAGGACTGCATTCATTTCAGTCCAGCTGAGTATGATTCTTCACTTTTAATAAATTAGTAACCCAGGTCTGGTCAATTTGTGACTCTGCAAACAAAGCACAGTGCCCTATGGGGAGAAAGAGAAATCTCTCATTCTCGTTGGCTGCCTGGGAATACAGAAAATGGGGGATTGTCACCCATCTGGCAGGTCTACAGAATCCTCTGTGTATGCAGAACTAAGTGAGGAAGTGTGCTTGCACAGCATAAAAGCTTATACCATGAATAAAACTTTGTTGGTCTTAAAGTTGCCACTGGACTCAAAACTTTGTTCTGCTGCTTCAGACCGACACGGCTACCCCACCTGACTCTGTCTCTGTGTGTGTGTGTAAAGTGCTGTCAAGTCACAACTGACTTATGGTGACCCTGTAGGGTTTTCAAGGCAAGAGGCGAACAGCGGTGGTTTGCCATTGCATTCCTCTGCGTAGCAACCCTGAAACTCCTTGCTGGTCTCCCATCCCACACTAACCAGGGCTGGCTGACCCTGCTTAGTTTCCGAGATCTGGCGAGAAATCCTACCTACCTACATAGTAAAGGTTTCCCTTGCCCGAAAGCCGGTCGAATCCAACTCTACGGTTGCGGTGCTCATCTCCGTTTCCAAGCCAAAGAGCCAGCGCTGTCCGAAGACGTTTCCGTGGTCATGTGGCTGGCATGACTAAATGCCGAGGTGCACAGAATACTGTTACCTTCCCACCGAAGCGGTACCTATTTATCAACTTGCAATTTCTTGCTTTCGAACTGCTAGGTTGGCAGGAGCTGGGGCCAAAGACGGGAGCTCACTCTGTCACATGGCCGTCCAGTCTCCAGTTCAGCATCTTAACCACTGAGCCACCGCGGCCCCTTACCTACCTACGTAAGTGCAGTCAGGGGTCCATTGGAGGAGGAGCGCACCGGGAGTGAGGAGCCCAGGGGGCGGGCACATGACCAAGCCCCACCTCCTCCTCGGCTTCCCCAAGCAGGGCAGAGGCGCAGCGCCCCGGGGAAAGTCCTGCTAGGGTCTTTATTGTTTTTAATGTTTTGTTTTAATATTGATAATTTTATCATTGTTCCTTTGATGACTGTGTGCTGCTTTTCCAGAGACTTGCTCAAGGTGGCATATACATTTCCTAAGTATACCATTTTTTATCTGGGCACATGGCACATAAGTACTGGAGAAATTTCACCAACCCTTCAGCAGCTTCCACCCCATCAGTTTGGTGTAGTGGTCAGGAGTTGGACTCTAATCTGGGAGAACCGGGTTTGATTCCCCACTCCTCCACATGCGGCTGCTGGTGTGACCTTGGGCCAGTCACAAGTTCTCTCAGAGCTGTTCTCTCATGAGCAGTTCTCAAAAGACCTCTCTCAGCCCCACCTACCTCACAGGGTGTCTTGTTGTGGGGAGGGGAAGGGAACGGGATGGGTGGTGCACATGTCCTGGGTATCTCAAGTCTACTTGAAATCTGGTGGTTTCAAGGGAGCAGGAAGAGAATGAGGGTGTGTTCTTGACGCTTCTTTTTATTGCACCAAGTATTGGATGGGGAAGGGAATGGAGGAAGAGCAGGTCAGTTTCACTCACCTGTGGGGTGGAGCCTGAGGGGTGGGTGTTGCCTTCTGACACACTTTCGGTATGTTAGGGGTGTGGCATATGCAAATGAGTTATGCAAATGAGTTATGCTAATGAGCTCCTGCATCTCTTTTTCTACGAAATGACCCCTGAGTGCAGTCAAGTCATAATCGATTTATGGCCACCCCAGGACGGGGCTTTCAAGGTAAGGCAGAAGCAGAGGTGGTTTGCCATGACCTTCCACTTTAATAGTGTGATTTCCCACCTACTGGCAAGTTTTTCAGCGCAATCTTCTGCCAGGCTACTCAGAAGTAAATCCTATTATGGTCAATGGGTACTTATTCCCAGATAGGCATTCATAGGACTGCAGCCGTTCAGTGCAATCCTAAACAGTTACAACCTTCCAAGCCGATTGACTTCAGTGGATTTAGAAGGTGTAACTCTGCTAAGACCTGACCTGGATAGCCCAGGTTAGTTTGATCTCATCAGACCTTGGAAGCTAAACAGGGTTGGCCCTGGCTAGTATTTGAATGGGAGACCTCCAAGGAATACCAGGGTCATGATACCAAGGCAGGCAATGGCAAACCACCTGTAAATGTCTCTTGCCTTGAAAACTCTATGGAATTGCCATGAGTCAGCTGTGACTTGACTGCACTTTTCACCACCAACAACCCTGCTAAGGATTCCACTGTTTGTCTGTTTTGAGGGATGCTGTTGAAAAGAAGTTTTTGGGAAGTATTGGGGCTATATATATATATATATATTAAAATCTTCTGTATATATTACGATGCAGGCAGTATTAAATTACCTGATTGTGCATACCATGTTGTTTTTTGGAGGGGTGGGAATCACTTTTGGAATCTCTTAGAGCATTAATGTAGTTAAAGCATCAAACTAGGAACCGGGAGACGCCACGCAGAATCCCTACTCCAGAGGGGCAGCTCTGCTAGGCCTGTGGCAGCAAAATTAATGAGGAGTCTTGTTAAAGACTAACAAAATTTATTCCAGCCTAAAACTTTTGAGAGTCATCAGATGGAGTGAGCAGGGGTCCTTTCGTAGAAAAAGAGGTGCAGGAGCTTATTAGCATACCTATTAGCATAACTCATTAGCATACGCCATGCCCCCTGCCATCACCGGAAGTGTGTCAGAAAGGGAAGCAAAAGGGGGGGGCATCTTCCAAGAGCCTCCCCTTCCCTTCCCTTCCCTGGCTGCCATGCCAAGGCAGGCAGGGGGGGTGAGCAAAGCGAGAAGGGCCCCATAGAATACAATGGAAAGATTGTGCCGCTGCTGCGTGACCTCTAAACAGAAGGGGTTTAAACTTTAAACCCCTTCTCCCTTTGCTTCCTCCACAGGCCTGCTGGGAGCTGGGGGAGGGGCTTGACACCACTGCCATTTGTGCCCACTAGGGGTGTGCAAATAAAATTTTTTTGGTCCGATCCAGATTGGGCCAAATCAGGCTGCATCTGTTCTGGCTGCGGAATGACCCCTGCATGTCAGTTTCGGCAATGCAAGTGGTTTCCGAAGTTATTCCATCAGCCGAATGTCAGTTTCAGCCCCATTATACCCTATGGGCCATTGAATTCAATGGCAAAAACTCATTGGGTATATGAGGGGATGGAGGAGAGGGGGTTTGAGGGAGAGGCTCCAAACTTGCAGGGTAGCTGCTAGGGCCTCTCCCCGAAATACCCACCAAGTTTCAAGAAGATTGGACCACAGGGTCCAATTCTACTGGCCCCTAAACAGGTTGCCCCATCCCCTCCATTGTTCTCTATGGTGGGAAAAAAACGTTACTTTTCCCCCCACCATAGAGAACCATGGAGGGAATGGGTGCAACCTGTTTGGGGGCCCATAGAATTGGATCCCCTGATCCAATCTTCTTGAAACTTGGTGGGTATTTGGAGGAGAGGCTCCAGCAGTTACCCTGTAAGTTTGGAGCCTCTCCCTCAAACCCCCTCCCCTCCAGCCGCTTTTTAAGCCGCCAACGAATTTCGGCGGCAATTCGGTGGCGGGCCAAATCAGATCAGAGAATCTGATTCGGCCCATGGCTGCCCTAGCGCCCACTCCTGGGCTGGCGGAGCACTGCTCCGCCTCGCTCTGGCCCCAAGTGACCCCTGGGAGTGAGAGTAATTGGATATCCTATCTTTCAGGGTTGTTGTAAGGACAAAACAGAGAAGGGGAGGATGTTGTAAGCCACTTTGGGTCCCCATTGGGGAGAAAAGCTGTGTATAAATAAATAAATAGAACAAAGGTTGAGTCCAGTGGCATCTTTAAGACCAACAAAGTTTAATTCTGGCCATTAGCTTTTGTGTGCAGGCACACAACCCTGACTGTTCCCTGGAAGGCCGGATCCTGAAGCTGATGCTCAAATACCTTGGCCACCAAATGAGAAGGGAGCACTCCCTGGAGAAGACCCTGATGCTGGGAAAGACTGAAGGTCAAAGAAGAAGGGGACGGCAAAGGATGAGATGGTTGGACAGTGTTATCAATGCAACAAACATGAAATTAAGCAAACTCCGGAGCACGATGGAAGACAGGAAGGCCTGGCGTGATGTCGTCCATGGGGTCGCGAAGAGTCAGACTCGACTGTGTGACTGAACAACAAGAAGTGCATACACATTCAATGTATCTGAAGACATGTGCATGCACACGACACCTTATGCCCAGAATAAAACTTGGTTGGTCTTAAAGGGACTCAAAGTCTGTTCTGTTCCTTCAGACCAGCACAGCTACCCACCTGAATTAGGGTTGCCAGGTCTGGGTTGGAAAATACCTGGAGACTTTGGGGGTGGATCCAGGAAAGGTTGGGGGGCGGGGCCTCAGCATGGTACAGTGCCATAGAGTCCACCCTTCCAAGCAGCCATTTTCTCCAGGGGAGCTGATCTCTGTCAGCTGGAGATCAGTTGTAAAAGCGGGAGATCCCCAGGCCCCACCTGGAGGCTGGCAACTCTAAACATCTAAATAAATTAGTGTAAACTCTGATGCAGGAAAGCTTACTCTGGAATAACACTTTATTTTAAACTCCTCGGGGATTGCTGATTCATAATGAATTCTCACTGGATTCGGACTGAACCCTTCAGAATTCTATTCCCCTCCCCACCCTGTACTTACCCTTGATCCTGCTTTTTGCCCCCCTCTCCGGCATTTATAAAATGCCAGCCGGGCATTGCATCTACAGGAGCCCACCCAAACTTTCTACTACGAGAAAAACCTTTGAGGGGGGCAAAGAGTCCTGCTCGAGTTCACACCCTTCCCCCCCCCCCCCTTTGCTTTCCTGCTACCAGGATGCCCAGCGTGGGGGGCGGGACTTCGCGGCGTCCAATTCTTTTAATTGGGCGAGGGGCGGGGGGGGGGGGCTAGGACTCTGGTCGCGTCCCCGCCCCGAGAGCAGCCGGAGCCACGTGGTTGTGGGAAGGGGCGAGGTGGGAAGGGAGGGGGCGTGCGGGCTCGCATTCTTCGCCCGGGTCGGATTGGCTGCGCTGGCGCGGCTCTCCTCTCTTTTGTGCGAGCCCTTCCTTCTCTTAGCGGGTGGCGGAGCGATCCTTCCCCACCTCCGCTCCGGGGCAGGGCTCGTGGGTGTGTCCGGGGTGGGGGGAACAATGGAGCGGAGCCGCTGAGCGCACCCGGGGGTGGGGGGGGGGGACCCTCTTTGGGGAAGCCAGTCGGCGAGCGGGGAGCGGCGCCAGAGAGAGAGAGAGAGAGCCATGGAGTGCGGCGGGTCCGGCCGGCGAGCGGCGTCCGGGGCTGGGGCGGCGTCGGAGGCGGAGGAGGTGAAGCGACGGCTGCCGCCCTGCGCTTTCTCCGGTCCGCGGCGGGCGTGCTGAAAGCGGCGAAGGAGGCGAGGGCCGGCCGCAGACAAAGGACGCCGAGCCCCGCGCCTGGCCGGCCGAGGATGGCTGGCTGCTGCTGCTGCCGCCGCCGGCGCGGGCCTGGGGAGTGAGGAGGAGGTTGTCCCTGGCAACCGGGAGAGCCGCTCGCAGAAGCTGGAGCTGGGCGGCCGAGCCGGGGCAGAGCGCCGGGCGCGCCAGCCATGGGGAAATGCAGCGGGCGCTGCACGCTGGTCGCTTTCTGCTGCCTGCAACTGGTAAGGAGACGCTGGCGCGCCCCCCGCCCCTCCAGTGGATAAATTTTCAACTTCAGGGAGACTGGGGAGCTAGAGCCCCCCCTGAACTTTTCCTGGACATGATGAGCCTCCCCCGGAGACAATGGCCTGTAACGTCTCTGGCCCAGCCCCCGCCTCCCGGGGAAATGGGAAAGTCTACGCCCTGCCGGTGCCTGCGCGCCCCCTTGGCTGTGACCTGGCAGCCCGGGGCCGAACGGGAGCTCCCCCCCCCCCCCCCCCCCGCTTTGCCCGGCTTGGAGAGCGCGCCGCGGCCTTGGGGGTGGATGGACTACAGCGACCGCGGAGTGGGGGGTAGTTTAGAGCGCAAACTTTAAATAGCTGCGGGGGTAGGGGGGGAAGGGGAGGCAGAACAACCCCAAAAAGACCCCAAACCCCGTGGGTGGGTTGGGCAGATGGGCGACCGTGGTCAAGTGAGAGACGCTCGCCTGCTGCTGGATGGGGGACGGAGCTCTCTCCTTTGGGGAGGTGGGCGGCCGGGAGCAGGTGGCGGCCACGGAGATCGGGGGGGGGGGGGATGTTTCGGAGGCCGTCCGAGGGTGGCTTCGAGAGGGGAATCGGAGGATTGTCTCCGAGCAAGGATGATAATCCGGGGTTGGATGCTTTGTTTCCCAGTGCCTTGACTGTTCAAGACATTTGAACGAAATAATTTCCATTGTAAGGCTTTGACTTAGAGAATTCATGCCAAGTTATGGTGGAAGCCCAGGGCACAAATGGCTCTAGCAAGCTGAAATAAAGAAAAGTCTTATGGCACTTTAAAGATGAACAAGTTTTGATTCTGGTAGAAAGAGCGGAAGAAAGCTGAGCTTGAGATTTTAGAAAGCTGTTCTGCGGGGACATGAGAGTGAAGTGCATGTCTGTCTCAAACATGTTGTTGCAAAGCTCCAGAACATTCAGGCACACTTTTTCAAGGAAATCCATGCAGAAGTTCTGTATTTGTTTTCTGTGCACGAGTCATCCCTTCTTGATGCGTCCTGTTTTGCTCCAGGTTAATTGGAGAGGACTTCCAAGATTGGTGCAAGATGCAGCATTTAATATTTCTTTTGACCAGTTTGCAACTTGGCAGTAACTTTTTAATAAAGTCGCCTGACATTGTGTGTGTGTGTGTGTGTGTGTGAAGTGCTGTCAAGTCACAGCTGACTTGTGGCAACCCCATAGGGTTTCCAAGGCAAATGGCTAAGAAGAGGTGGTTTGCCTTTGCCTTCTTCTTTCAAATCCTTCCTTGGTGGTCTCCTGACCAAGTACAGACCTAACTTAGTTTCTGAGATCTGAAAAGGTTGGACTATCCTATACTGTTCCCGGTCTGAAGACAAACCGTGTGTTTGTAAAGTGCCTTCAAGTCGCAGCTGATTTATGGTGACCCCATAGGCCTCGGGTCTTCGAGGCAAGTGTTTTAAGCAGAGATGGTTTATCCTTGCCTTCCTTGGTGGTCCCCCATCCAAGCATTGACCCAGCTTCGCTTCTGAGATTTCACAAGATCAGGCTTTGCTATACTATTCCGCATCTCTACGCATGACGTGGTACACATTTTATAAATGGAAAAACCTTAAAAGGGCTGTTCAGATTCGGGGCGAAATCTAAATCTCGAAGGGCGAAGCTCTGCTTGCAGGCCCAAGGCAAGTTTTTGAACTGGAATCGGAACAGGCGGATGGAGGCATTTTTTTTAAAGCATGTGCAAGCTGATGCTGTTGTGTGGGAGGATGGAAGAGGCGGCCGAGCTCTGTCGGTCAGTCGCTGCTACGAAAATGGAAGAGGGACTGCAAAAAAATGAAACTTCCATGGATTACATTCTGCTTCCACAGGAGACCAGCCCTTTTCGTAGGGGGTGCTTGGGAAGTAATGCTAACTCTGAGAGGCTGCAGCTCGAGACACAAAACACACTTGCTTGGAAGTCAGTCCTGTTGAAATGGGCGGATTGATAAACGGGCTCAGAATTGAGCTGAGGCGTCTGAATTCCCTGCACTTGAAATTGCATCTGTTGCTCGCGGCCTTGACTTAGCATGGAGACATTATCTAGTGGTTTGCTTCTCAGCAGTGGAGTGGTATCCGTTGACCGTAGCTTTCATTGTTCTTGGGAAACTCGGCATCTCAAGGCATGAGACGGGTGATCAAGGGGGGAGAGGAGGGCCAAATTCCAGGGGGTCTGGTCACCCAGAGGAACTGGGGCAAGGCATTTCTGGGGCACAGCAAAAAATTCTGCGGCTTCTTTGCTGAGGGGGTGAAAACATGTGCCCTCGCACTGGTCTTTTTCTTTCTGCTTACCCTACCTCACAGGGTTGTTGTGGGAGCGATATGGGGGGGCTGCCAGTGAGTTTCTTTGAGAACTGGTGAGGAGAGATATATGTGAAGTATGAGTTAGGGAAGAAACATGTGATGCGTCTGGGACAACCCAATGATTTTTTCATGTAACCAGCAGGTGTGTGATTTGTTTTCGGGGAGTGCTTGGGGTTGACCTAGGGAGGGGTAGATGGATCCTTTGCACACAGGTTCAAGGTGGTTCTCAACAACCCTGGCTGTACACTTTTCTTAGAGCATGTGTTTGCTGCTCTTCTGGAACCAGTCTCAAAATCTTGACAAAAAGTTGGGCAGATCTAGATTTCCCCCAGTTGGTTTTCCCCCCCTCTTTAATGTTCCCCTTCCAGAGGAGGACTGGGTGAGAATGCACCCTGTTTATCACATGGGTGTCAAAGAGCATTCCGTTCCACTCACGAACGCTTGGTGTGGTGGTTAGAGTGTTGGATTAGGGTCTGTGAGGTCCCAGTTTGAATCCCCACTCTGCCATGGAGGAGAGGAGATTGGATTTATACCCCGCCCTTCACTACCCAAGGGAGTCTCAGAGCGGCTTACAAACTCCTTTCCCTTCCCCTCCCCACAACTGACACCCTGTGAGGTAGGCGGGGCTGAGAGAGCTCTGACAGAAACTGCCCTTCTTCAAGAACAGCTGTGCCAGAACTATGGCTTGCCCAAGGTCATCCAGCAGGTGGAAGTGGAGGAATGGGGGATCAAACCCGGTTCTCCCAGATTAGAGTCCGTGCCCTTAACCACTACACCAAACTGGCACCAATGGCAGCTTACTGAGCTGGTCAATGTCTGTCAACTCAGTCTGTCTAGCATGGTGGCCGTTGTGAGGCTAAAATGGAAGACGACAGAGTTGAGGATGAAAGCTGCTTTTGTTTTATTCATTGACACCCCGACCTTCTCAGTGGGAACCCAAAGCAGCTTATGGTGTTCTTCTCTCCTCTGTTTTATCCTCACAACAACCCTGTGAGGTAGGTGGGGCTGAGAGTGTGTGACTGGCCCAAGGTCACCCAGCAAAGCTTCTGTGGCAGGGGGAGGACTCGAACCTGGGTCTCCCAGGTCTTAATCCAGCACACTAACCACTACAGTGTTGGGGGAGAAAACCAGGGTATATAAATATCTGAATAAATTTTTCGCTCCATTAGACGCACCTGATCATAAGACGCACCTTGTTTTTAGAGGAGGAAAACAGGAAAAAATGAAACAGAAAGAAAGAGAGAGAGAGAGATAAAGGAAGGAAGGAGGAGGAGAGAGAGAGAGAGAAAAAAAGAAAGGAAGAAAGAAAGGTGGGGACAGAGAGAGAGACAGAAAGACAGACAGACAGAAAAAAGGAAAGGAAGGAAGGAAGGAAGAAAGATAGAGAAAGGAAAGAAGAGAGACGTCGCATGCCATGCAAAGCCAGGCCTTTCTGTGCAAAGTAGCCACGGAGCTTAATCTGTGGGCGGGGCTTTCTGCTGCTGGCTGTCTTAAAGGGGAAAAGCACTTAAAGGGAAAGAGTACTTAGCCTGGCGGGGTTTTTCCTGCCGTTTCCCTTTTAAGTCTTAACAGCTCAAGCCCAGCAGGAAGGGGCGGGGAAGGCTGGGATGCCAGCCTGAATGGCGTTCCCCTGCGTTCCCCTGAAGAATTGCGTTCCCCTGAAGAAAGAGCCCTGTTACAGGTAAGAAAAGCTCCATATTCGCTCCATAAGACGCACACACTTCCCCCCCCCCTTTTTTGGGGAGGAAAAGTGCGTCTTATGGAGCGAAAAATACGGTAAATGTCAGAGAGGCACTGTTTCCAGGGTGATAACTTCACCAGCAACACCTCTTGCTTCGCTTATATCGTGCAGAACTTTTACTTGTGCAGAGCTTTTATTTGCGGTCTGGTCCCAGAATGTGGTTGCATGCTGCATGATATAACTGTCTTGCCGAAGCTAACCAAGTGCATGCTGGCACCGTACCCAGCTCGAACGTCCTCCTGAGAATCCTCCCTATGGTATAGTTTCTGCGCAACAGCAGAAAAGCCAGTGTGGGTATGAGCCTGGGGGATCTTGGGCTCAGGTGCTGCCAATTAAAGAGTTCTCTGGCAAGCCGCGTAGTGGAACATGACCACTTCCACCCACCTGCTGCAAAACTCCCCCCCCCCCCCCCACTTAGCCTGTCCGATGTTTTGCTCCTGGGGGAATCATTGCCCCCCCCCCACCTGGAGAAGAATGTCTGTAAAAGGGTGGGGAACTGGCAGCACAGCACACGAGAGCCAGTTTGGTGTAGTGGTTAAGTGCGCGGACTCTTAATCTGGGAGAACCCGGTTTGATTCCCCACTCCTCCACTTGCGCCTGCTGGATGACCTTGGGCAAGCCATAGCTCTGGCACAGCTGTTCTCTCAAGGACAGTTGTCTCAGAGCTCTCTCAGCCCCACCTACCTCACAGGGTGTCTGTTGTGGGGAGGGGAAAGGAGTTTGTAAGCCGCTCTGAGACTCCAAGTGAGAGAAGGGTGGGATATAAATCCAATCCCTTCTTCTTCTCTTCTACTTCTTTGGATCTAACCCCTGGTTGCTAGTTTTGTAGGGAAAAGTGCAAACCAGAGATTTTGGGCCGTGCGCGAAGCTGCCTTCTGCCGAATCAGACAATTGATCCATCAGGGTCAGTATTGTCTACTCACAGGAACACGTGAAGCTGTTTTACACTGTCCAAAGTCCCAAGCTACGCCCTCAGTGGTTTCGTTGGGGTGTTTTCTAAAGGTGCCTGCCCCATTACGATGCTGTGTGTGCAGTCTAGGAGAAATAGATGATTTGATCTGTTATATTTTGAAATGCCCCATCCATCATGAACCTCAAAACAAATTTGTTGCTAATATTCTATCCGTCACAGTCAGTATTGTCTACTCAGATTGGCAGCGGCTCGCTCGGGTTTCATGTAGGGGTTTTTCACATCGCTGACTGTCTGGGGGATGCCGGGGATTGAACTTGGGACCTTCTGCACACAAAGCAGCAGCCCTCCCGCTGAGCCACAGGTCCTCGGATACAACTGAGAAACTGTGCACATAGAGGTCACTCTCCAGTAGGGCTGCCAACCTCCAGGTGTAGCCTAGAGATCTCGCGGAATTACTCTGATCTCCAGCTGACGGAGATCCATTCGCCAGGAGAAAAATGGCTACTTTGTAGGGTGGACTCCATGGGCTTATACTCTGCTAAGGTCCCTCCCCTTACCAATCCCCATCCTTGCCAGGCTCCACCCCCCAATATCCAGGAATTTCCCTACCTGGAGTTGGCATCCTGAACAAGCATCATGGCTGAGTAAGGCTGTTAAGCAAATAGAAAAGGTGCGTCCAGTTCCTTTAACAGGTTTTCTTGGATGAGGCTAAGGTCCTGGATCCCTTTTAGTCCAGCTTTCGCTCTGCCCGCGGGACGAAGATGGTGCTGGTTGCCCTGGTGGATGACCTCTGGAGACATCTGGATCGAGGCGGATTGGCACTGCTGATCCTTGTTGATCTTTTGGCAGCGTTCAGAATGGTTGACCATTAGGTGGTCACCCACCGCCTCGCTGATGCTGGGATACAGGGGCTTGCCTTGCAGTGGCTGACCTCCCTCCTTCAGGGTCGGGGACAGAGGGTGGCGCTTGGGGGGGGAGTTATCCCAGCGGCACTCACTTTGCTGTGGTGTGCCCCAGGGAGCAATTCTCTCCCCCATGTTGTTCAACACCTATATGCGTCCCCTCGCCCAGATCAACTGGCGGTATGGGCTGGGTTGTCACCAGTATGAGGATGACACCCAGCTCTGTCTACTGATGGACGGCCACCCAGATGCGGCCCTGGAAAATCTGGAGAAGGCATTACAAGCAGGGCTATTTTGGGGCAGAAACACACAGGAATGGAGTTCCGGCTGGCTTCTGAGTTGGCCATACCTACAGCCTCCCTCCCCCAGGTTCCCCAGGCGCCTCGCAAGCCATGGGGCGCCTGGGGAAGCCAATCCGATCCAGGGAAGGAAGGCAGTTTAAACTGCCTCCCCTCCTCGGGTTCCCCAGGTACCCCGCATCTTGGAAGGAGCTGTGCTGTCAGGGGTGTGGCCTAATATGCTAAATGAGTTTCTGCTGTTGGGTGTGACCTCTTATGCTAATGAATTCCTGCTGGGCTTTTTCTACAAAAAAAGAGCCCTGATTACAAGTCGTGGCTGGTTGGTTACAGCAGAGCATACTGAAACTGAATCCATCAAAGACGGAGGTCCTGTACCTGGGTCACTTGGGGTTGGGGATCGGGCTTCCAACCTTCGGCGGGGCCCTCTTGGTGCCAGTGCCGAAGGTGAAGAGCCTGGGGGTGTTCCTGGAGGCCTCGCTAACTGTGGAGGCCCAGGTTGCCACCATTGCCAAGCGTGCCTTTTCCCATCTGAGGCAGATCAGGCAGTTGGCCCCATATTTCGACCCCCCGCCGGGACCTAGCCACAGTGACATTGAGTAGTGTAGGACATTGAGGTCCACAAATCAACGTCTTCTGGTAGTCCCTGGCCCCAGGGATGTCCGTCTTGCCTTCCCCTGCCTGGTGGAATGAGCGCCCATATGAGATCAGGGCTTTGTGGGATCTATTACAGTTCCTCCAGGCCTGCAAGACGGAGCTCTTCCACCGGGCTTTTGGTTGAGGCAGTGGGCGTTCCTCCCTTTTCCTGGCCAACCCCCCACGAGTGGCTAGGGTTGCCAAGTACCGGCGACTTACCGGCGGGGGGGAGTTGTTCTCCCCCAGCACACGTGCCACGGCAACGTAATGACGTCACCCGGAGGTGACGTCATCAAGTTGGGGGCATTGCCCTGGCAACGCCCCAACGTGATGATGTCACCTCCGGGTGATGTCATTACACGGGGGAAGTCATCTTCACCGGACGACTTCTGGGGCGGGGTTCCCCCCGGCCAGCGGATCGGAAACCCCTATAGCGGGGGATCCCCCGCCTCCAGGCTGACTTGGCAGCCCTACGAGTGGCCTAGTTCTAATTTGACATTGGGGCGCCACTGCAGCGTTTAGATATGGCTGGCACCTGAACGGGTTATCTTGCATGCAATGTTCCCTCTAAGCTGAGTTAGTGTGAGCTAGCACAACAGTTTTTCAGCCACCGGCTCACAAATGTTTGTCCTCGCTCGGGAAGGACGGCTCCAGAGCAAACTTAATTTATGCAGGAGCCAAATTGGTCGCTCACAACTGGAATACCAGTAGCTCACAAAGTAGAATTTTTGCGCACAAGACTCCGCAGCTTAGGGGGAGCATTGCTTTCATGATAGTTGTGATTTCATGATCTGTGATTTTATGTTGTTTTAATCTGTTAGTGGACGATTGTTTATGATATTGATGTAAACCGCCTTGCAGGGAGGGTGATGTATCAATCAATCAATCAGTCAAACAAACAAAAAAATAAGAAGTTCACACGTGAAATTGCCTTATGCTAAACCAGACTATCAGCCCATCACTGTCAGTGGGCTCTTCCGCATTCTGATTTTCATCACTTGTGTGTTCCTGTTGCTTCAGGATTTCCTCCCCCCCAAAATGTGTTTTGCGCTCTCTAGTAGTCCCAGGGGGAGCAAAACCCATGTGGGAAGTGTGGGGGACAACACCCAAAGCAATAGGGACACAGGAATAACAAAAATAAAAATGTGGAAGAGCTAAGTATTGTCTACTCTGACTGGCAGCAGCTCTGCAGGGTTTCACATAGAGGTCTTTCACATCACCTACTGCCCAGGAGATGCCGGGGATTGAACCTGGGACCTTCTGCACACAAAAGCAGCCGCTCTTCCACTGAGCCACAGGCCCTCAGATCTGACTGAGAAATTGTGCCAAAGATGGTTTCCATTTAGGCCACTGCAATGGGGGAGAAAGAGGGAGGGTGCGAGGTGCATGGTTCCCCCAGGCTTATTCACGCAGCTCGTGTTATAATGATTGCTGCTATTGATCCGTCTGGCCTGCTGCTGCACGATCTAACTGGCAGCTTCTGCCGTCGCAGGCGGAGTCTCTGCTTTGCTATCTTGAGTTCCTGTTTCATGGTGTTGGTGGGGACGGAACCTGGGACCTCCTTCCAGCAAAGTGCACGCTCGACCCGGTGAGCTACAGATCCCCCCCCCCTTCCACCTGCTTATATTTTGCACGCATTTCACGGTCGCTTGAAAGGTTTTCCGAATTAATACACCAGCTTTGTACCCTCTGGTGCACCTGTGGTGAGATTGCCACGCTCCCTTCTTTCCCCTTGATCTGACAAAGTTTTGGGCGCGTGCTGAGTCATTTTGATGTTTCTCCGTCAGACCAAAACAGTTTTAATAACTGCTAGCAATCTAATCTATCAATGGATCCCCTCTCCCTTCACCAGGTATGCTTAGAGGGAGTGCTGGAAGGGCTGAATTTTAACGCTGCTGCATGCTTTACAGTTTCTCCTACAAAAAGGCCATTTTCACTTGTTGGCTTGTGCGAGGATGCAACGTCGGAGGAAGGCCTTGGCTTCTATGCCCTCTTGTTGGACCTCCGGAGGAACTGATTGACCGCTCTGTGAGACAGGATGCTGAACTAGATGGACTTCAGGTCTGATCCAGCGGGGGGGGGGGGGTGTCTTAATGTTCAAGCACTGCAGATTCCAAATTGCTGTTACCGTTCTTTTTGGAGCATACTTGATGAAAATAACAAGACACAACTGGGTGTATCCCTGAGGCTATGACAGCTTTTGAAATAAGATTCTTCGGCTAGGGAGAGAACGGATTCTGTGCCGAGAAGAGCTGCAGCGTTTTCAGCTTTACTTTGGAATCGCGAGACGCTGCTGAGGAAAAGAGAGCTCCGGTTCTTGAAGATGTGACGGAAAGCATCCTACTGGACCGAGCCCGTAAGCGTACTGGAGTAGTCTGTTGGATCTGCCACTCTAACACAAAATGTTTAGTGCGCCTGAGAAAGACTGCAGGAACTGACTAGAAAACCTAGCTGCAAACCTGGTCGATTCCTGCAGCCTGTCTCGGGCGATCTAAGCGGTGAGCCAGTTTGGTGTAGTGGTTAAGTGTGAGGACTCTAATCTGGGAGAACTGGGTTTGACTCCCCGCTCCTCCACTTGCAACTGCTGGATGACCTCGGGCAAGCCATAGTTCTGTCAGAGCTGTTCCCTCAAGGGCAGTTCTTGAAAGAGCTCTCTCAGCCCCACCTACCTCTCAGGGTGTCTGTTGTGGGGAGGGGAAGGGAAAGGAGACTGTAAGCCGCTCTGAGACTACTTCAGGCAGTGAAGGGTGGGGTGTAAATCCAATCTCTTCTTTCCTGTCCTTCAGTGGCTATTGGTCATAATGAGGAGGGCCTTTGTGGCCCCAATTGGGCATAAAGGTGGTCTGTACATCTTCTAAGTAAATAACTAAGGCCTTGACATCCTGTGCTTTGTTGGTTGCCAGGGCAACTGGTTGCTGCTGTGTGAAATAGGATGCTGGACTAGATGCACCACATGGTCTGATGATCCTAGGGTTACCAGCTCTGGGTTGGGGAATCCGTGGAGATTTTGGGAGTGGAGTCTGGGGCGGGTGGGGTTTGGGGAGGTGAGAGATTTCAGCTGGGTATAATGACATAGAGACCAATTTCCAAAGCAGCAGTTTTCTCCAGGTGAACCACTCTTCTTATTGACTGGAGACCAGTTGTAATTCTGAGAGGTCTGTAGTCCCCACACGGAGGCTGGCTGCCAGTGTTCCCTCTAAGCTGAGTTAGTGTGAGCTAGCTCACAGTTTTTTGGCCTCCGGCTCACACATTTTTGTCTTAGCTCAGGACGGATGGCTCCAGAGCAAACTAATTTATGCAGGAGCCAAATCGCTCGCTCACTACTTCAATGCCAGTAGCTTACGAAGTAGAATTTTTCCTCACAAGAATCCACAGCTTAGAGGGAGCATTGTTTGAACAAGAACTCTTACGTACGATGTATGATGTTTTGTGTCATGTGAGTTGGCCTTAGATAATGTGTGTCATGTGAGTTGGCGGCCTTGGATTTTGCTTTAGCGTGAAGAAAAAATTGGATTGTTTTGAGGGTGGGGTTAAAGACGAACACATGAGACAGCCTTCTAGCAAGTCAGCCCATTGGTCTGTTATGCTTGGTTTTGACTGGCCAGATTTTGTGGTGTAGAAAGGCTTTCCTATTACCTTTAACTTGATATCCTTGGGATTGAACCTGCAATGTTCTGGTGCAGGTTGCTTACTCTGCTACTGAGCCTACACCCCGTTACCAAAAAAAGGTAGTTTCAAACATATTAGTGGTGGAAAATGTATTTATTTAATTTGTGCTTTAGATTTATAGTTCGCCCAGTCCTTGTGTTCACAGGGCTCGGGGCGATGAACAACGATAAGATAAAATACATCATAACAATATTAAAATAATAATATCAATTAACCTTAAAATACTCAGTACATTTAAAACAACCCCTGATGGTGCATAAGCAGGGCTATTTTGGGGCAGGAACGCACAGGAACGAAGTTCCGGCTGGCTCCTGAGTTGGCCACACCCAGCAGGAACTCATTAGCATAATAGGCCACACCCAACAGCAGAAACTCATTAGGATTGGCTACATTAGGGGTATGTGGCCTAACATGCAAATTAATTCCTGCTACAAAAAAAAGCCCAGGGGTTTCACAACAAACAAGGTAAACAGAATAAGAAGCAAAAGGTGGGTGTGGCTAGATGACCACTCTTCTAGTAACATGGGGGTGAGGCCTAATATGGTAATAAACTGTGCTGTCAGTGGTGTGGCCTAATATGCTAATGAGTTTCTGCTGTTGGGTATGGCCTATTATGCTAATGAGCTCCTGCTGGGCTTTTTCTACCAAAAAAAGCCCTGTGCATAAGATTGTCTTCAGCTAGTTCTAGACTGTGTTGCCTCGCGGGTAGGGGAAGGAGGAGACAACGGAAAAGAGATGGAGGAGAGAAAAAAAGGGAGGGGTACCAGCCAGACAAACCCCATTGCTGTCCTCAACCAAAAGCTTGGCGGAACATCTCTGCCTTACAGGCCCTGCGGAACTGCATTAAGTCCCGCAGGGCCCTGATGTCATGTGGCAGAGAGTTACACCAGGTCGGAGGACAGCCGGACATCTTTGGGGCCAGGAATCACCAATAGATGGTTTCCAGTGGAGCATAATGCTCTTGGGGGGGGTGGAGTATACCAGAGGAGGTGGTCCTGAAGATATGCAGGTCCCAGGCTGCTCAAGTCCTTGAAGGTCATTACCCAAACTTTGAACCTGAGTTGGTACTCCACTGGGAGCCAGTGTAGCCAGTGCAGCGCAGGTTGAAAGTGTGCTGTCTGTGGCGATCCCGCCAAGACTTGCGCCATCACATTCTGGATCAGTTGGAGCTTCCGGGTCAGCCTCAAGGGCAGCCCAGCGTAGGGTGAATTACAGTAGTCTAGCCTGGAGGTGACCGTTGCATGGATAACTGTGGCTAAGTCAGGGCACAACAGGTTAGGGGGCTAGTTGCCATGATTGGCGTAGATTCGTGACCCGGGCCTCTGTGGATAAGGAGGTGTCCAGGACCACACCCAAACTCTTGACGGTTTGTGCCGGTGTCAGTGGTACCCCATCCAGAGCAGGGAGTTTGTGCCCCAGTCCCGAAGGTTCCTCCCCCCCCCCCCCCCCGCCGCAGAACCTCTGTCTTTGTTGGATTCAGTCTCAGTTGGCTCTTTCGTAACCATCCCACCATGGCCTCCAAACTCACAGCCAGGTTTTTCAGGACAGTATCTGGATGGCTGTCAATTAACAGAAAAAGTTGGGTGTCATCAGTGTCCTGATGGCATCCCAGCCTGAAGCTCTGCATCAGTTGGGCGAGGGGGGCACATAAAGATGTTAAATAACATCTTGGAGCGGGATGCTCCCTGAGGAACCCCGCATGTTAAGGGGTACCTGGTTCACACCCTCTCCCCAGTGCTATCTTCTGTCCCCGACCAAGGAGAAATGAGGCCAGCCATTCCAGGTCTACCCCACGGACTCCCACATTGGGCCAGAAGATCATAATCAACTGTGTCAAATGCGGCTGTGAGATCAAGTGGCAGCAGCTGCGCTGACCCACCTCGATCCAGCTGTCTGTGAAGATAATCTGTCAGGGCGACCAACACCGTCTCCATCCCATGGCTGGGGCAGGTCCTGGACTGTAATGGAACCGATCGGGGCTTTTTTTTCCTGGGGGAGCACACTGGAAAGGAGTTCCGGAACCTCTTTAACAAAGTTCTTATAAAAATGTCTTAAAGTTTGTGAGTTCAGTATACAGATTGAAAGCTTCACTTCCCTCTTGAGAGTTCTGGAACCTCTTTTTCCAGAAAAAAAAGCCCGGGATCCAATGCCAATGTGTCATCCAGAAAACTGCTGTCAAAGGGCAGCTGTGACCTCATAGGGTTTTCAAGGCGGGATGAACAGAGGTGGTTTGCCATTGCCTGCCTCTGCGTAGCAACCCTGGACTTCCTTTGTGGTCTCCCATCTAAGTATTAACCAGGGCCGACCCTGCTTAACTTCCAAGATCTGATGAGATCAGGCTAGCCTTTAGACAAGAATTACTGTTCCAGTCAGTGCAGTCACCAAAGTATTCACAGCACAATTGTGAAAGCTTGCAAAGATAATGAAAAACTGCCAGCTTTTCTCAGGGTCTCTATGGTGCACCAAATTGGTCCCATCGTATCTTTTCCCCCTCAGCTTTTGAGCTACGCCAGCAAATCTGGCCAGTCTGTGACTTCCTTTCTATGCTTGGGTAGGAGAGGCATGATTTTAGCTAAGTGTTCTGCATTGATCATAACCTCCTTCCAAATAATTTTTATCTGTGGTTCAGCATAAATGTTACAGTGAAATAAATTATGAGGTAATTCTTCCACCGTATCTGCTCCACAGAGGTTGATGTGTTATGATAACACCCTTGTGGGCTCTGAGTAAGAGTCATTTGGAATCTAAATACCCCCCACATGTCTTGGGTAATAGGGAAGCTGTCCAGTTGTGGAGAATCATTATCTGATAACAGGAGTTACTTTTAGATAAAAGCGGTGAACTCCTGAATCGGTTTCTTCCCGTGTGTATGTTCTCCGTAGTTCAGGTTAAAAACAAGAAAATCTTGTCCAGTTTCCAGTCCTTTAAAGCTTGAAATTAAATACAGTCTCAGGTAAAAATATTCATTGCCTGTACAAATTTGATATTTTTCATTGGTCTTTAACTGCTCTGGAGTGCCTTACTTTTGAAAATGGGTTCAAAGCTCATGGACATCCTCAGGTTTATTTGCCAAAAACCTCCCCTCTAAACTCTTAAGTGTTTTGGTGTCTAACACTTAAAAAAAGCCCTTATTTTTGTTTAATGATGTTAGTCATGAGTTACATTTACAAAAGGCCCAAAATGTTACAAATTGAAGGGGCTAAAGAAGAAGCGATTGGATTTATACCCCAGCCTTCATTTGGACTCTCAGAGCGGCTTACAAACTCCTTTCCCTTCCCCTCCCCACAACAGACACCCTGTGAGGTTGGTGGGGCTGAGAGAGCTCTTTCAAGAACTGCCCTTTCAATGACAGTTCTTGTCAGAACTATGGCTTGCCCAAGGTCATCCAGCAGCTGCAGGTGGAGGACTGGGGAATCAAACCCGGTTCTCCCAGATTAGAGTTCATGCACTTCTCTGCGCAATTTACATAAGGCAGAAAGAAGCAAGAGAAAGAAGCGCCTACAGCAACTGTCACTGTTATAATAATTAAAAACTCTGTTTTAACCAATAGATTATATTCAGAAGAAAAAGAATATGTCTAATAACACTTTTGTGTGTGTGCAGGTGAGACTTGAACCTTTGATCTCCCTGATCACAGCTCACTGCCTGCACCACCGTTACTCCAGTGCTGTTTGCTGTCAGTCTGCATCCAGAAGTTTCTTATGATTCCTCACTCAGAAGGCCTTTGAGCCACAAATTAAGCAGATTTACAGTTGTGGCCTGGAAAGCACCGTTGTCTTACTTGGGAGAATGTGGGTGTCTCATATCCTGTTCCCATGAATCAGAGCAGCACATGTTAACGTTTCCCTATTACAAACCCAAACCAAGCCACTCTTCCCTTCCCTTTTCTGCATATTCGGGAAGAAAGGGGATTATCTGATCTGTGTTAAACAAAGGGGCTACAAAAGCAAGATAGGAAATAATAAAAACCGAGCCCAATAGAGTTTTGTTAGAATATGTTCTTTATCACAATCGACAATACCATCTGTCACTCTGGGAAGGGTTCGTCTTGTTGAAAGTAGTCTGCCGAGACACTTGGTGACGCCTCATTTATTCCTGACCCGATGGAGTTGCTGGGGGTGGTGGGTATATTCACCAAAGTAAAGTCTTATTTGGGGACTGCAGGGCTTTTCCCGAACCCTTTCTAGGAAGGGATTTTCTGTCAATCTGTATGCATCATCATTCAGCAGTAGGAAAGTGCAAGAGTCCTGTAGCACCTTAAAGACTAACAAAATTTTGAAGAAGAAGAAGAGGAGATTGGATTTATATCCCGCCCTTCACTCACTTAAGAGTCTTACAGCGGCTTATAAACTCCCTTCCCTTCCCCTCCCCTCCCCACAACAGACACCCTGGGAGGTAGGTGGGGCTGAGAGAGCTCTTTCCCAAGCTGTCCTTGAGGGAACAGCTGGGACAGAGCTATGGCTTGCCCAAGGTCATCCAGCCAGGTGCAAGTGGAGGAGTGGGGAATCAAACCCGGTTCTCCCAGATTAGAGTCCGCGCACTTAACCGCTACACCAAACTGGCTGGGTACGAGCTTTCGTGAGCCACTGCGCATACATGGCCACAGATTTTGTTAGTCTTTAAGGTGTCACTGGACTCTCGCCCTTTTCTACTGCTGCTAACGGACTAACACGGCTACCCATCTTGGCCTATCATCATCTAGAACCACTGTGTTCATTTGCCAGTGCTTGTTCCATCTCGGTGAGCTGATACACCAGACCGTTATGGGAAAAGAAGCTTCAGTCTGCCCTTTAGAGAAGGTTCATGGCTCAGTAGTAGAACACAGGCCTTGCATTCAGAGGATCGTCCATTCAGTCGCTGGTATACCCAGTTTAAAGCATCTCAGAATGTGCAGGAGGGCTAACTGGAGACAGAGGCCTTGACAGCTGATGGTATGTTGCTGCCTTACCAGACCCTCAACGGAGCTTCACCTCAGCTGCCCTCATCCTCTCCTCAAAGCCCGTTCCTTTTACAAATAATGGAGGCCAACTGTGTCACGGGCTGGGTGCCAGTAGGTCAGGAGCCCAGTCAAAGTCCGAGACAGTCCAAGGTCAAGCCAAACCAGGAATGAATTGCCAAGTCCAAAACACAAGCCGAAAGCAGAGTCAGCCCAAGCCGAGGTCAGAGAGGGAAACTCACGAGCAAACCAGTCCAAGGAGTCAACCAAAAGACGAAGTCAGACAGAGCCGGAGTCACAAGCCAGAAGGTCCAGAATCAGGTTTAGCAGATGCGAGCCGAGCGGGTGCAGAGCTTAGCCAGAATGACTTGTTGCTAGCACAAGTTGTTGGTCTTTGTGCTGTGCCTAATATACCCAGCCACTTCCTGTGCTTGTTAGCAGCTGGCAGTGAGGTTCCGGCTCCCTCTAAAACTCAGGACTGAGTGATCTGTGACTATGCACGCGTGCCTCTTTTCTCCTAGCAGCTAAGTCTTGCCTGGATCGTGACCTTAGCCGTTCCACCCGAGGAGGTGAATCAGGTGGGCTTGAGCTTGGCTGTGGCTCCGCTGCTGCTGGTGCTGGGGTGATGCCCTGAGAGGTGCTTGCTTGAGCCTCCTCTGGTTCAGGGGGAGGCTCCTCTGGAGCTGGGGACTGATCCTCCACCGCACTTAGGTCCGCAGGAGGCAGGTCTTCAGAGACACTCCTGACAAACTGCATGTGCCCTGTAGGGCTTCCCGAATTCTTGCAACGCTACTTTCTCTTGTGAGATTTTGGCCGCCATTTTGGAGAACCAGTGCGGTCCAGTGGTTAGAGTGCTGGATATGGGAGAACCAGGTCCCTGCTCTGCCATGGAGGCTTGGGCCAGTCACACACGCTCAAGTTACCCTTATTTATTAAAGCACTGATTAGCTGGCTTTCTTCCTTATGGAGATCGAGGTGGCTTACAACAGAGATAAAACACAGAGTAAAATGCATTAAAAATTTAAAATCCAAAATTTAAAATCACAACTTAGGACTGTGAGTAGATTTAATCAAACATAGTCCTAAATGAAACCATCTTCATACTCTTAACTTCATGGGTTCATTATAACCGTTTGCCTCTACAGGACTTGTCGCACTGTTCTTTATTTAACTCACTGGTTTACTGTCGTGTCCATACTAGCTTGTTGAATTCACAACTTGGTTTGTATGTTATTGTTGGCTGTTTAATAAAAATATTTTTAAACCCATCTTCAGTGGCCTTGTAGAGATTGGAAGTGAGGGGGCAAGGTGGGGCTGCCGCTGAAGAGACCCTCTCTCATGCACCCACCTCTTCGATTGATGGGGCAGCCGTGGGGCCTCTCTGTGATCTTAATTTCCGGGCAGGAACGTATGGGAGAAGGCAGTCCATCAGATACCTGGGTCCCAAGCCATGTAGGTAGGGCTTTAGAGGTCGAAACCGACACCTGAATTGGGCTCAGCAGCAGATCAATAGCCAGCATATTAATTGCTGTATTAGTTGTGAGCTTTTGTAAGCTGCTTTGGGTCCCCACTAGGGAAGGAAAGCATGGGATAAGTTATCTAATGATGTAACCTTAATTCGAGTCGCAGTTAGCAACAGGCAAACACCTGTCCCCTAGAGCTGTCAACCTTTAGCAGATGGCTGGATATCTCCCACTATTACAACGGATCTCCAGGTGACAGATCAGTTCACGTGGAGAAAATGGCCTCTCTGGAAGGCGGACTCTATGGTATTCTACACCACTGAAGTCCCTCCCCCTCCCCAAACCCTGCCCTTCTTAGGCTCCACCCCCAGAATCTTCAGGTATTTCCCACTCTGGAGCTTGGAGCCCTACCTCTCCCTATGTGTTTTGGTAGTCCCAAGCTACCCACAGCATCCGGATGTTTATGGAGCCCTTGGTGGGCCCTACTGAGAGCCAGTTTGTTGTAGTGGTTAAGTGTGCGGACTCTAATCTGGGAGAACGGGGTTTGATTCCCCAGTCCTCCACTTGCACCTGGCTGGATGACCTTGGGCAAGCCATAGCTCTGTACCAGCTGTTCTCTCAAGGACAGCTTGGGAAAGAGCTCTCTCAGCCCCACCTACCTCACAGGGTGTCTGTTGTGGGGAGGGGAAGGGAAGGGAGTTTATAAGCCGCTGTAAGACTCCCTTGGGGAGTGGAGGGCGGGGTATAAATCCAATCTCTTCTCCTCTTCTTCTTCTTCTACTGTCTGTGGCCTGTGTGTTCTGTTTAGTTTGGGCTGGAAGTTGGTCTGTCCGTTTGGCTCTTGTTTTTCCTACTTTGACAGGCTTTTAAGTTTGGATTGACGATAAGCGGATGATGCTCTGATGTTTTCTGGCTTTTATCGGAATGTTAAATCTGAGTTATAAGTGCTGAATAGGGTAGTTTGGTTTCTGTGTTGGGTTTTTTTTTTTTAATTTGCAACTGCCTTCTATTTATTGCTGTTTTATTAGTTCCTTTAGAGGGTTCTGTTTGTATCTCTCTCTCTCTCTCTCTTTTTAAATCCACTTCCCAGCTTACCGTTTTTTGCTGAGTTTGTTATAAACCTCTTGTTTTAAGATTTTACTGCGAACCATCTTAGAAGCTGTTTGAAAAGGTGAGGATATGAATGTCTTAAACCCAGCGTAAATGCTGCAAGATGGTAAGATTTAGCACTGTGGCTGCACAAAGTCTTCTGTCCAGCAACACTTGAAGCACACTCCTGTGCAGACTGGAGTTCAATGGGGGTTGGCCTTGCAGGATTAGTTAACACGGTCATTGTGCTTTAACTCCTATACTGTTCGCACTGAGGCACTTCTCTCGCAGTTGCTGTGCGATTAAATGCAAATAAATAAATAAAACCTGGATCTAGGATTAGCAATTCTCCTGGCGTGGGTAATCATTGGAGGTCCATTATTTGTGGATAAGTACAAGATGAAATGTATCTCCCCCCCCCTCTACCATATTCCTCCTCCTCCTCTACCACATTCTAGTACTGCTATAGCCATCCATCCATCACCTTTTATGAGCCAGAGTGTAGTGGCTAAGAGGGATGGACTCTAATATGGAGAAGAAGAAGAGATTGGATTTATATCCCGCCCTTCACTCAGTGTCTCAGAGTGGCTTACAAACTCCTTGCCCTTCCCCTCCCCACAACAGACACCCTGTGAGGTAGGTGGGGCTGAGAGAGCTCTTTCCAGAACTGTCCTTGAGAGAACAGCTCTGAGAGAACTTGTGACTGACCCAAGGGCACACCAGCAGCTTCATGTGGAGGAGTGGGGAATCAAACCTGGTTCTCCCTGAATAGCGTCCACGCACTTAACCACTACCCCAAATTGGCTCTCTGGATTTGATTCCCCACTCTTCTGCATGAAGCCTTGCTGGGTGACCTTGGGTCAGTCACAGTTCTTGCAGAACTCTCATAGCTCCAACTACCTGTTGTGGGGAGAGGAAGGCCTTGAGACTCCTTAGGGTAGAGAAAGGTAAAGGTAAAGGTTTCCCTTGCTCAAAAGCCAGTCAAATACGAATCTAGGGATGTGGTGCTCATCTCTATTTTCAAGCCGAAGAGCCAGCGCTGTCCAAAGACGTTTCCATGGTCATGTGGCTGGCATGACTAGATGCTGTTACATTCCCAGCGAAGCGGTACCTATTTATCTACTTGCAGTTTCTTGCTTTCGACCTGCTAGGTTGGCAGGAGCTGGGGCCAGAGATGGGAGCTCACTCCGTCATGCAGCATTCGGGTCTCCAACTGCTAAGCAACCGACCTTCCAGTCTGCAGCTCAGCTACTCTTCTTCTTCATCAACTCCTCTTCATCATCAGCGGGTATCCAGATCGGCTGACATTTTCTTCCTGTCCTCAAAGCAACTCCCAGGATCTGGGAGACCCAGGTTTCAAATCCCCACTCTGCCATGGAAGCTTGCTGGGGCCAATCACATGCTCTTAACCTAGCCTACCTCATGGGGTTGTTATGAGGATAAAATGGAGGAGAGGAGAATGATATAAGCGGTTGTGGGTCCCCACGGGGTGGGTGGGAAAGAGAAGGAATAAATGAAGCAGAGAAACAAATGAGCTATTGCATGTACTTCTTCCTGTTCTTCCTGGCCAGATGTTACAGATGCTTGGGGAAGGAGTGCTGAATTCCTTCAACCTAGCCACAAAGGTTTAGGTCAGGGAGTCATCACTTGCCCATAAGGGAGGTTCCTGTCCTATTCCCCCCAGGCCAAGCAAGGTCTTCCTCTTCTCGGATGCCTCTGGGCAAACCCTGTTGCCAGTTTTTGCAGAGGTTGCCATGCCATTCTGTGGAATGAGCCCGGTTCGGTTGGTCTTGCAACAGCGTCCCATGTTTCAGTTGCTTTGGCTTGGATTCTCCAGTTGACCATTGGTTCTGGGGGGCTTCCATACTGGCCCCTAGTTATGCTTGGATTCTCTGGTTTGGCATTGGCGCTGCTGTGGTTGAAACACTGTTCCTCGCTTCAGTTGGATTCTCTGGTTTGACATCGGTTGCGTTGGGCCTGTTTGTGTTTGGAGGATTTTACCCAGTAATTGCTTTTGCGTGTTTGCCCTAGTGGCTTCATAAAGCATGGGTTTTTCTTTGTAGGAAAAATGATGACAAGACGGATGCCCAGGGAGTCTTTTCCAGGGGCCTATAGAAACTGGACCCCTTGATCCATCTGTGTACAGGTGCAATTTCAGGTGCTTAACACCCAGATCAGGAATGCATAAACCTTTCCCCCTGGAATGAAGCCTACCTCAGGCCCCCCGTTCAGTGTTCTCCAGGCCCTACTGAAATGCTTTGGATGGTCTGCGCAGTTCCAAATGCTGTGTTGGATCACTACAGCCCAAGGGAGCAGCCCTCCAGGGAAACGAACCCTGAGCAATTGCAATTGCCAAGTCTCCGTGCACCTGCAAATTAAGCCCCTGGCCTTTTCTTTTTGCAGTGAAATCAGGATGACGTGATGTTGGGGGGGGGGGGGGCGGCATGCCTTCAGGTGATGGGAAAGAGCTGGCAGCAGCTGATCCTAGAACACAGCCGCCCTCCTTCCCCAGCTGGTCGATTCTGGCTCAGGCCCTCAGGTCCAGCTGCGGCAACAGCATCCTTTTTCTTGCCCAGAAAACAGCAGCCTGGGCAGCCCATGTCTGCTTCCACCTGCAAAAAAATACACTAGTTAAAGAGGCGTGCACACAGTTTCCTAGTGCAGAAGTCGAGGGCTGAACGGTACGTCTGAAACCCAGCATCCTGGTGGCACCAGCACTGCTAGATCAACTGTGGGAACAAGGAATAGCATTCTTTTTTTTTTTTGGTGCCCCCTTGTTGACTATCCAACATGGGGCTTAGCGTTGTCTGAGGACCCTGTGTATGCATGGAGGTAGAAAGAGAACTTCCCCCTACCCGGCTCTCTCTCTTTCTCTTCCCCCCCCTCCCAAAAAAAGACTAGGGTTTCCAGTAAAGACTCAGGATGGATAAAAGGAAAATATTTCTTGGCATAACAGGTGATTTAAAGGTGGAATTTGCTGCCAGAGGATGTCGTGATGGCCATAGAACAGGGGTGGGCAATTGTTTTGGCTTGGGGGCCACTTTGTGGGAGCGGAGGTTAGCAGAGGGCCGCACTTTTAAATAAAATTAAATAAAATAGTGGTAGTTTTAATCAATTTATTTATTGTGCTAATTTCATATCACCTATAGGTGCAAGCACATTTAATTTTAGAATCAGTTTAATGAGACAAATGTACCCTATCACACTTTTCTACAATTTTTTTGAAATCAGGAGTGAGATTGCTTGTTGAGATTCTCATCACAGCCTGCAAGTTAATGTCTGTCAAAGAGCATCTATATTTACTCTTGTTGATCTTCATGCCAGAAAAACTTTGCTCACAAATGTATGTAGACCCAAATATAGAAAGCATTTTCCCAGAAAATTTCTTCATACATGGAAATTTTTTCAGCAGACAAAGATTTGTAAAAGTCAACTAATGTCACAGCATTAAACATTTCTTTCACAGTGTGATCTGACTGCGTGTCAGTAAGTTCAAGCTGCAGCTCCTCAGGTGCTGCATCAATGGGATAAGAGTGATGGGATAAGAGAGCAAATTGTGATGGGATAAGAGAGCAAATTGAATTTAGGCTCAATTTTCTTGAAGTCCTGAAATCTTCTTGGCGGGCCACAAAAAACTCTGTGGCGGGCCGCATGTGGCCCCCGGGCTGCAATTTGCCCACCCCTGCCATAGAAGGCTTTAGCAGGGGATTAGTTGAATGGAGGAGAGGTCTGTCTGGCTGCTAGCCATGGTGACTAAAGGGAACTTCAGCATTCAGAGGCAGTCAGCCTCTGAATCCCAGTGCCAGGAGGCAACCTTAGAGAAAGGCCTTGGCCTCTATGCCCTGTCATTGGCCTTCTGGAACAGCTGGTTGCCCACTGTGTGGATGCTGGGCTAGATGGATTGCTGGTCTGATCCAGCAGGACTCTTCTTCTGTTCTTAAAACTGCCTCCATTCCAACCCCCATATTGGGGAGGGGCAGAAGCTGGATTGGGGGCGGTGCAGTGTAGAGCGTCCTTGTCTATGTTGCCAGGAGGGAAGGGAAGATGATCCAGTGTTCCCTCTAAGCTGAGTTAGTGTGAGCTAGCTCACAGGTTTTTAGTCTCCAGCTCACACGTTTTTGTCTTAGCTCAGGAAGGATGGCTCCAAAGCAAACTTAATTTATGCAGTAGCAAAATGACTCGCTCACAACTTTAATGCCAGTAGCTCACAAACTAGAATTTTTGCTCACAGGACTCCACAGCTTGGAGGGAGCCCTGCCCGATCTTTGAGACTTTTGTGCCCGGCTGTTGCTTGTACGTCTCAGCTATGATAGCCAACCTCCAGGTGTTGTGTGGAGTTTTCCTAAGATTACAACTGCTGTCTAGGCAACAAGAGTTCAATTCACCTGGAGAAAATGGCTGCTTTGGAAGGCAGACCTATGGCATTGTACCCTATCATGGTCCCTGCCCTCCTCAAAACCCAGCCTCCTCAAGCTCCACCCCCAAAATCTCCAGGGATATCCCAGCCCTGAGCTGGCAACCCTGTCCTAAGCATGGGGCCTTGAGGGGTCATCCCAGGGCATTCTGGCCCGGCCTAGGATATTTACAGGGCAATCCTATGAACACGTACCTGGGAGTAAGTCCCATGTAAGAATCCTCAATAAGACTCTGAGTAGACCTGTTTAGGATTGCTGTCTCAATATATCTTATCATTTTTTCCCTGTTTGCTTATTTTATGTGGTATTTTGTTCGCTTTTAAACGGTGTTGATGTTTTTTGTAAACTGCTTGGGGTCCTCACTGGAGACCAAAGCGAGCTAAGAAATGCCCTAATTAAATGTTATGTAAAAGAGACACCTGTGTGCATCCTTTTGAAGACCTCCTAAGATGGTTGACTTTGTTCATACAGATATGAGCTTTTTTTTTTGTCTTGCTGGTTGGGCTGGTGCTTTCAGTTTTCCCAGCATCCAAATTAGCAAGGTCTTTTTTTTCTTTTCTTTCCCCAAAAAAGGTTTCTTTCCCTTGGCTAAAATACCTCTCCTGCCCGGCAACATGCTTCAGTGGTACTTGGCTTTAATCCCGGTGACCAGCCAGAAGTGAATGGCCCCCGCACGGATGATCTTGAAGGAGGGCGGCATCCTTTTCTCTCAAGGACTGCAGTCTGAGAATCCCTTCTCCGCGGAGAAAGGGGATTAACTGGGTGGCTAATGGAGAGCTTTCTCTTGCTTGGGTGAAATCGTTCTCACTCTCTCGGCAGGCGCGTGGGCAGCAAGCCGGTCGGTCGGTCGGTCACCATTTCTCAGGCCCTGGACCGTGAACGGAGCTGAAGTCTATAGTCTGAGGTTATGAACAAACTCTGAGAGAGCATTTGGGCTTGCGCATTCCCCCTCCCTGTGACCCGTGTTTGACCATGCTCAGAGGATGGGCGTTCAGATGACGGTGGTTGACCTTTGTGCTCAGCCTTGTGAAAGGTACGATTGTTGTTGCTGGCTTCACAGAAGAAGACACAGCTCTGGCGTGCATCCCCCCCACCCCCCCACCCCGTAAGGCTTTTGCTCAGATCTTTTACTGTGGGGGAACAGCTTCACCCCAGGGCATCAGAGTATTGCTGAGGGACCATCTGTGATTGTCAGACCAGCTGTGCACCTTTCTTGGAACGCTGCTTTCAACCTGGGGCGTGAGATACCTGACAAGGAGGGCGCCCCAGGGGATCTTGAGTCAAACTCAAGGGACGTAGATGCACCCCTGAGATTTGGGCAAGGCTTGCTTTGACTTGCCTTGCTTGTTTTTTTAAAATATTTATATTTGCAGAAAAGTATTCCTTTTTTTTAAAAAAATCTCCCAGATCTATCACTGAAGAGAGGTTTATAAAGCACCTGCTTTGTAAGCCAAAAGTCTCATTTTCAGCCCCCTGTTTAAAGGATCTCATTTGCAGGTTTGGGGCAGGATCTTGTCCGATGTGAGACCACAGAGAGCTGGTAGAAGAAGAAGAGGAGGAGATTGGATTTATACCCCACCCTTCACTACCCGAAGGAGTCTCAGAGCGGCTTACAATCTCCTTTCCCTTCCCCTCCCCACAACAGACACCCTGTGAGGTAGGTTGGGCTGAGAGAGCTCTTTCCAGAACTGTCCTTGAGAGAACAGCTCTGACCGAACTCTGACTTGCCCAAGGTCATCCAGCAGGTGCAAGTGGAGGAGTGGGGAATCAAACTCGGTTCTCCCAGAGGCTGAGGACAGACTGGCAATCTGAAGCGGAGGCAAAGCGGAGGGAACTGGAGCGGGGGGAAAAACCCACGGAGCTGGCCGTTCACACTGGCCAGAGCAATGCGGATCAGCGGCGATACGGAGCGTTCAGACTGCCACGGAGCGTTCAGACTGCCGCATAGCGCGCGCGGCTTGCGCGCGCCGCTGCACTTTTTTTTGTTTTCCTTTGATGTTTTTCGCATATGCGCACATGCGCACATGCGCAAAACTTCTTGCTGGTGCATTCACACTTCCTCCGGATGCCTCCCGCTTCTTCCAGTTCACACTGTTTGGAAGGGGGAGGCATGCGGAGGAAGGCCCCTGAACACCGGGAAAAACCGGTGTCCGGGTAAAGCGGAAGGAAAGCGACTGGGAGACGGGTAAGTACGCAACGGAGCCGACGGACAGATGCGCATGTCTGAACGTGCTCCTTTCCTCCGTTTGCGAAGCGTGCCTGCCCCGCTTTAGATTGCCGGTCTGTCCTCAGCCAGAGTCTGCGCAATTAACCACTACACCAAACTGGTTCCAATCAGAGAGGACAATACTGAGTTGAATGGACCCATTGGCTTTTGCCATCACAGTCAGTAAGTATCGTCTAGTCAGATGGGCAGCAGTTCTTTGAGGTTTCACGTAAAGGTCTTCTACATCACCTACTGCCCGGGGATTGAACCTGAGACCTTCTGCATGCCCCTCCCCCTCCCCCACAGTTGCCTTCATTACCTTTACGTAGGGTTACCAATTTCCAGATGGTAGCTAGAGGTTACCTGCTTTGAACAGACCCACCCCCAAGTCGCCAGGAATTTTATAACATGGAGTTAGCAACTCTGCCTGTACACCTTTTCCCGGACAACCCTGGCCAGTGTATGCAAGTTCGAGTACTCCTTCCATTGCTACCAAGAATGCCCCTGCTCTGTACCATCTGCATGCCCTTCCTCAGTAATGGTGGGCAATTTGGAGCACAGGTACAGACCAGTGGCAGGGAAGGACCGTGGGTCAGTGGCAGTCAGGGGCATAGAGTTTTTTAAATTGGGGGGGGGGGCGGGGGCTCTTTAGCGCGTGTGCTTTGCACGCTCGCTCGCTGGGGCGATGTTCTCTGCCCCCTCCCGGGAAACCACCGCACCTCCCTGGGCCCTTCTGAGGCCCACCAGCTGCCGGTGCCTCTCTCTCCCCCCGCCCCGGCGATTCCTTCCATCTTTTCCGGACAAAACGCCCGGCGTGGTGGCGTCACCCGGAAGTGACGCCATCATGCTGGGCACGTTGCCAGGGCGGCACTCTGGCAACGTCCCTAGTGTGATGGCGTCACTTCCGGGTGACGCCACCACGCTGGGCATTTGCCCGGAAGAGAGGGAGGGAGAGGAAAGGATGTAGGAGTGGCCAGGCTGGGGGGAGAGGCATCAGCAGCAGTGGCTGGTGGGCCTTGGAAGGGCCCGGGGAGGTATGGTGGCAGGCGTTCCATTTTGCTGGGGGTGGCTGAGCCCCCCCCGGGAAATGTCGGGGGTTGGCTCAAGCCCCCCCGTAGTCTACGCCTATGGTGGCAGTAGGCCCCACGAGAAGCCCCGGGCCGTGGCAGGGCGCCTCACCTCAAGGTAGGCATAGGTGTAGAGTACGGGGGGGCTTGAGGGCTCGAGCACCCCCGGCAAAATGGAGCACCTGCCGCCGCACCGCCCCAGGTCCTTCTGAGGCCCGGCCGCCGCTGCTGGAGAGAGAGGGAAGGGGTGGCCGGGGGCGGGGGGAGAGAGGCACCGGCAGCAGCGGCTGGCGGGCCTCGGAAGGGCCCGGGGAGGCGTGGCGGTTTCCCGGGGGGGGAGAATATCACCCCAGCGAGCGCGTGCGCTTTGCGCACACACTAAGGAGCCCCCCCCCCCCGGAATTTCCAAAAGTCTATGCCCCTGAAGGTAGGTCAACACTGGGTCTGAGATGCAGCAGCGGCTTGAGTTGGTTTGCCGGCATCCCAGTCTTTCCTAGCCCTTCAGAGAAAGATGCACTCGCTTTGGCAGCCAGTAGGATTTTGCTGGCGTGCTTAACAGGCGCTGAATCGCCGAGCAGAAGAAAAGCCTGCCTGCCTGCAACGTTTTTGAAATCTGCGGAGCCTGCCGGGGCTCAGCGGTGGGGCTCTAGGCCAGTAGGTTAGAAGGCTGGTTCCCGTCCCCTATATGTGTACGTGGCGGGGGGGGGGGTGGGGGTGTGCATGCGAAGGAAAGGCTTGCCGAATTCTATATGTGAGTTTTCAATTACACAATTAAATGCACAATTAGGTATAATTACCAGCGCTCAAAGAGCCGCGACTGCTCATAATAGGCATGTAATCTACTGCAGTCCCTGTTTATACTGCTCCAACCCTGTTCCCTAATGATTATGGAATGCTTCCACATTTGCATTGTTGCCATGGAAATCGTGTTTTGGAGCTGACAAAAACTGGATGGCGGGCCCAGAGATTTTCTTTGCTGGGGTGGGGAGAAGCTATGGGGAAGGGAAGGCGCAAGGTCTGCAGCAAACCTGGGGGGGATGACAGGGTGAACGTGGACCTGGGGCGAGTTGTGGACAGGGTGGCGGGGGGTGACAGGGTCACAGGAGCTCGGATTGGATGCTAGCAAGCGCGAGCCAAAAGACACACCAAAAAAGCAAGGATTCAGCCTTGCAGTTGAGACAGGGGGCTGTCACGGCTTGCTCTTTGTTCCTACAGATGTGTCAGAAGTGGTTTCAGGTGTTGCGACGTTGGGCACCATGGCAGCGCTTGACATTGGCGAGGCCAGAAAAGTCCCACCTGCTTTGCTACCGGGACATTTAGTTTCCCTCCTGTTCACAGAGCTGTTCATAATTTTATTTTTGTCTCAAAATGGATTATGGTTCCTCAGAAACTATAATCCCCACCCCACCCCCAGTAGCAGTTCAGAGAGAGCTGAGGTTGCCGACTCCGGGTTTGGAAATCCCTAGAGATTTGGTGGGTGGAGCCTTGGAGGGTGGGGTTTTGGCAGGAGGAGGCCCTTGGGAGGGTATAATGCCTTATGGTCCACCTTCCAAAGCAGCCCTTTTCTCCAGGAGAAGTGGAAGAAATGTTTTAAATAAATAATAAATAAGCAATCTGTGGAGATCAGCTGTAATGCTGGGAGTTCTCCAGCCCCCACCGGGAAGTTGGCAACCCTAGAAATAATATCTTTTCCATTGCCTCTTCACTTTAAGCCAGTGTTTTTCAACCTTTTTCAAGCTAAGGCACATTGAAAAAATCCCGCGGCACACCTGACAATATCTCACGGCACAGTGGTTGAAAAACACTGAAATACAAGATAAATGGGTCATTAGTTGCCTCAGCTCAAGTATTAACTATGACAGTATTACAAATAAACCTAATAGCCACTCAACTTGAAATCGTCAGTTACAGATCCAAAGTGTAATGGCTCCTTCCCATAACATTGACCTGAGTTTCAGAAGAAATATAATCTGGATGTATTTTAATACTGCGATTCTGCTAAAGTTTTTCAAATAGAGAGTTTAAACTCTTACTCTTATGTGAACGGCATTCCGCTGACCAGAAGTGATTTGAAGAGAAGCACAGTACACCCATTCTTCGCTGAGGGACAGTTACTGATTTGAACCCCACCCTGACAGAAACAGCTAGCTGTTACCATCAAACATATTCATGTTTACTGGAATGTCTTGGTGCAAATCACCCTACCTCAGGCCGGCCACAGAGCGTGCGAGCGGAATCAGCGAGACCGCGCCACTATTCTTTCTCGCAGGCACAAACGCATCCTGGAAGGTCAGCCCGGAAGGCACATTTCTTTCATTGAAAAAATCCAGCGGCACACCTGACAATATCTCGCGGCACACCTGTGTGCCACGGCACAGTGGTTGAAAAACACTGCTTTAAGCTATGCATCGTGGACCAGACTGGTTGGTCTAGTCTCACGTTTCTATCCTTGCATTTTGTAAAACTTTGTGTGTCCCCCCCAAAAAAATATTTGCATTCAGAAAACCCTAAGCCATCAGACGCTAGGTTGGAAAATTTTGAAACGGAATAACAAAAGTTGAAGCGTGCATCAATCAATCAAATATTAATTTCTCCAGTCACTAACTCAAGGATTTTTTTTGTCAGTGTTCATCATTCCGGGTTGTCATGTTCTATTATTGGACAAATAGATTCTGTTTTTATTTCAGCCCCTTATCCGCTCCAGCATTTTACCTCCGCGACTGCTTATGTTCTGTCTCAGTTTTACAGAGCAATCTTTTGTGCGTTTCCTCAAAGCCAGTGTTCCACAGTGGTTAGATTCTGGAAGCCCGGGTTCAAATCTCCCCTCTGCCGCGTGAGCTCATTGGGGTCACAGTTGCTCTCTCCCAGCCTAACTGAGCTACCCAACAAGGTGGTGGCTGTGAAAATAAAACGGAGGGAGGAAGGATGCCCTAAGTCGGTTTTGAGTCCGCACTGAGAAGAACAATAAAACATCAATATCCAAATAAACAGATCCCAGCTAAGTGTACATAGGACTGCAGCCGTGATCCCAAAAAGCATTTCTAAAAAAATATACAGATGGAAGTGATAAACTTTGAGTATTTCAGATTATGGGCAAGGGCTTGAAAGCACTCCTCTAGTGCAATTTTATCTCACCTTTCCTTCAAGGCACTCCAGGTAACATGCATATCTGTCCCTTCCCTGTTTTATCGCAGCAACCTTGTAAGGTAGGTGAGGGTGAGAGAGAGAGAGAGAGAGAGAGAGAATGGTTGGCCAGCGTTCGTGTGGCAAGCTGCAGAACAGCGTGGAGACTTGAATCTTGGGCCCCTCAGAGGTTTTGTACAGCACTCTAACTGCCAGGGCTATTTTTGGGCAGGAACGCACAGGAACGGAGTTCGGCTGGCTCCTGAGTTGGCCACACCCAGCAGGAACTCGTTGGCATAATAGGCCACACCCAACAGCAGAAACTCATTAGGATTGGCTACATTAGGGGTATGTAGCCTAACATGCAAATTAATTCCTGCTACAAAAAAAAGCCCTGGGTTTTGACAACAAACAAGGTAAACAGAATAAGAAGCAAAAGGTGGGTGTGGCAGGATGACCAGTCTTCTGGTAACATGGGGGTGTGGCCTAATATGCTAATAAGCTGTGCTGTCAGGGGTGTGGCCTAATATGCTAATGAGTTTCTGCTGTTGAGTGTGGCCTATTATGCTAATGAGTTCCTGCTGAGCTTTTTCTACAAAAAAAAAGCCATGGTAACTACCATACACCACTGCCTTTCTCATCTGCGAAGCCCTGCGTCAGAGTGAAAGATTCTGTCTGACCTTGGTGTTAAGGTAAAGGCAATAGGGAAATATCCCCTTATTCGATCCCTGTCCAACAGTGTGAAGTGGTATAAGGCATATATAGACTTTGCAGACATTTAGGGCTGCTGACTTCCAGGTGGGGGCTGGAGATCTCCTGGCATTACAGCTCATCTCCAGGTGACAGAGACCAGTTCCCCTGGAGAAAATGGCCACTTCGGAAGGTGGGCTCTCTGGCATTATACCCCACTGAAGGCCCCCCCTCCCCAAACCATGCTTTCCTCAGGTTCCACTTCCAAAATATCCAGGTATTTCCAAGGCTGGAGCTGGCAACCATACAGACATTACACAAGCATACCAGGAGCCCACCAACTGTGTGGTCTGGGAATGCTCACAACCCAGTATCTTCCCCATATGTGTGGTTGCTGTCTCGTGTGACCGGAGGCAATTTCAGATATTTACCATGCATGGACAGCCTTGGTCCACCTAAACCCCGAAAAATCCAACGGCCCGTTTGCGTGTATTGAGGCTGTACGTGCATGGTAAACACATGCATTGCCTCTTTTCACACAAAGTGGCTATCATGCGTGTGGAGAGGACTATGGGTAGTTCTCAGTACACATTACTGTAGCATCTCAAAGCCCTAACGGGTCAGATCCAGCCCACTTTTTCAGTTCCTGTCCTTCCTGTAGCCCCTGTCCAGGGAAGTCCCAATGTCCCTAAGACAACCCTTTTGGATGATCAGTAAGGACCCCTCTTCTCTTTCTGACCAGCACCACTGGCTGGATGAACTCTGATGTCATCTTCTGTTTGTGAGAAATCGGTAAATTTGCCAGGTCCAGATTGGGAAGTTCCTGGAGATTTGGGGGTGGGGGGGGGGTGGGGGGGTGGGGGGGGGTGGGGGGGGTGAGAGAGTCTGGAGAGAGCGGGGTTTGGGGTGGGATGGGACTTCAGTGTGGCATGCTGCCGTAGAGTCCGCCTTACAGAACAGCCATTTTCTCCAGGGGGAGGGCTCTGTCATCTGGAGATCAGTTCTAATCCCAGGAAATCACCAGCGACCAACTGGAGGCTGGCGACCCTAGGGGCCAAGTTTCATATCAAATTGGATGAGACTTCAGGATTCACGAATGGGTCTCCAGCTCATGTATTAAGTTGTTTAACAGCAGCCAGAGTCACTGCCCCCCTTCCTGGTCTTATGAGGGCTAGGAAGAGTGTGTTGGATATTAACTTTCTTCACACTCCCGGCACCATTTTGCTATCCTTCACCTCTCCCTGCAACTCCTGTTTGCCCCATTGGGGCGGGGGGGGGGGGAGGGGAATGCACTAATAGTGAGGGTAAATATCAGCTCTGGGGTGGCCTTCCAGATTGGGAAGATGGGGTAGGAGGAAAAAATTAAAGTCATGGCCTTCAGTTCCAATCCAGATGGGGTCCTTCTTCCCCCAGCTGCAATAGAAACACTCTGGATTCATGGATCTTTTTCTAGGGTCTCATCTGCATTGACCCTCCATGTTCAGGGGACATTTTCCCATGACTGAGTGTTTTGTGTTTTTCTTGCTGGTGACAGAGCGTAAGTGCACAGGGAACTGTGTCCTCTAAATGTCAGGACTGTAAGCGCAGCCGTTTTTCATGTCTATCCGTGTGTGCGCTTCTTGGTATATAATTTAAGGTACCTGGGGAAGAAAGTGGAGGTGAAGAAGGCCTATAAAAGGCAATTTTGTCTCACGAGGGAGAGGATTAAAGCAGGCTGAAGTCAGGGGGAAAAAGGGGACGCTGTGACACTTCCCTGCTTTGGAATTGTGTTTTGTTGCGTCCTTGGTGAACTTGGGACAGAGGCCTTTTGTTCATGTTCTTTCAGGCAAAGTTAAAAAGCCGTGTGACTCAAGGTGATTTTAAAGTGGCCCAAATTCTACCTTTGCTATCTCGTGTTTCCTCGTATCCTGTGTCTCCCCTCCCCCTCTCCAATATGGTATCAAACAGGTATTCACACCTGAAATTTAGAATTAAGTTCTCAATAGATGTGGCAGGCAGGTTTTCTTTCCAGAAAGAAAGGTGGGGGTGTCTTTGAGGGAGGTCTTTCCGAGACCCAGAACCTGCGATTCTTCCCTGCCCAGCTAGAGACTTCAGGAATTGGAACTTTGGATCTTCTGCCTAATCAGAGTATCCTCCACCACAAAGCCAAGAATCTTTCTGTCACCTCATGTACATAAGCAGGAGAATAAAGTGGGGATGAAGTGGTGGGATGTTGCGGTTGGTAGAAAATGGACCGCACCATTTCGGAGTGCAGGTGGACTATCACATTTTGGCATGTCTCCGTATGTGAAAAGCTGTCTGCAAATACAAAACTAGCACAGTAGCAAAAAAAAAGAGAGGGCAAGACATTTCTCTGTGCTCTGCTGGTTTTCTTTTTAACAGAGAGGAATATTCAGAGTTGGAACTCAATCCAAAGTGGTGCGTTCTGCTTTCTCAACCTTCTCCCACCTTAACCTTCTCCCATGTCATTCTTCAGCACACACATATATACCAGCCCACATCCAAACTTTCTCAACAGGCGTGACGGAGTGAGCTCCCGTCTCTGGCCCCAGCTCCTGCCAATACCTAGCAGGTCGAAAGCAAGCAATTCCAGGTAGATAAATAGGTACCACTTTGGTGGGAAGGTAACAGCGTTCCGTGCGCCTTGGCATCTAGTCAGGCTGGCCACATGACCATGGAGATGTCTTCAGATGGCGCTGGCTCTTCAGCTTGTGGATATGAGCACCGCCCCCTGGAGTCAGATTCGACTGGCTTTTCAAGCAATGGAAACCTTTACCTTTATTGCCTTCCTCTAGGGAATGGGCTGCAGTTCAGTGGTAAATAATCTGCTTGGCATGCATAAGGTTGCATGTTTGATCTATGGTATCTCCAGTTAAAAGATCAGGTAGTAGGCGATATGGAAGACCTCTGCCTGAGACCCTGGAGAGCTGCTGCCAATCAAAGTACTTTGTTTGCCATAAAATCAGAGCTGGGAATTTGTGTCAGCCAGGGGCTTGTGTGAACACTGGGTGGTGTGCCCAGAATCAGAGATGCTCAAACACCCACTAGTTTGGAGCAGTCCCTCCTCTCTTGTTGGGAACAGAGAGCTGGGGTTTTTTTTTTGATGAACTGTTCGTCCGTTCATTGACTTGCTCAAGCCTGTTTGGCAGGTTGCTTCGCCGCCCGCATTCCTAACAGTGTAGTGAGCGCAATCAGCTTTCAGTGGTGTGTCTTCTCACACAGCCTGATTAATGTTGTGTTCTGCATCCCTCCCCCCCCCCCCGCCCCCTGCTAGGCCACTGCTCCTGTTGGCAGGAAATTGTTTAAATAGTTCAATCAATTGCAAATCAAACGAATCAGGTACAAAAAAATGCTGTGGTTTGTTTGTTTTTCTTAAAGAAAAATAACCTGGCGACCTAAGTAGTCGTTAGCCATGTCAGGGCTGCGTTTTGGTGTGCGTCCAGTTTTGGAATAAAAAAGTGCGTCTAGCAGGCATTTGAGTGGTTTGGTGCCAGACCAAACAAACCAGGGGATTGGCCCAAGTCTGAATGTCACGGTCAGATAGGAATTTCGAATATCAAACAGCTCTGTGGTGAAACTTGCAGCATCCCTGCTGAGACTTCGAGAAAGCAAAATCTGTCCAATTTGGCCCTATAGCAACGCAGTTTGATTGTCAGAATTGTGATGGCTGTACTTATTTGACACCCACACACAGTGGCTCCTTTTAGGACCGCTCATGGATGACTGTTTTCTTGTCAGTGCTAGTGGCTTAGTCAGAGGCTGTTTGAACAATTGAATTTTCCTTCATGGTCCCTTTGTTCCTTGTACTGAACAGGGGCGAGAGCTGTCATCGCAAAGATTTACCGTGTTGACTTGCGGATCTCGGGTGCAGAGGAAAAACGGTCCACGGTGGGCCACGCAAGGATGAGCACTGTGGAAACGCTTGTGTCTCTGTCAAACCTCTGTCAGCCCAAACCATTTATCTTTCTGTGAGGGCTCTAGGTTGTTTGGGAAAGAGTTGGGACTGCTCTGTCTGGACAGGTAGCCTAGCAAGGATGACATCTCTTTTGCAATCGGGAGCTGACCCTGAGATTCTGTTTTGGCTTTTGCTACCTGTCTGGCATTTCCTTTTGCAGAATGCTCCGCTTTATTGATTCCGTTTTAGAGAGCATTTCCTGTGACTTCCTCCTAGCTGCTGTTTCTGTCCTAGGAACAATATGAGATTTTCTCTCCCCCCTCCCCCCCCCGGTGTATCTTAGATTAGATGTCTTTGATCTGTGTGTCAGGATCTTTGTGTGAGACGCTGAGACTAAGCTTACCCTCTCCCTTCTCCAGCTCTGCCCCCCCAGTGGGAGCAAAAATGGGGGGGTGGGTAGAAAGCAGTATCACACAATGTCCTCTCCGGCTACACCCACAAACGAAATCATGACGCTCTAGGAATTTGCTAGATCTATATGGGTTTTACCATAGAGACTGGGGGATTCCTGGAGCATTGTGATGTCACTTCCGGGTACAACCTAAAGTGATGGCATTTGGCATTGCTCCGCTTCCCTTTTTCCTCCTGCTGGAGTGAAGAGCCCAGCTGATAATCCTAGCTGAATCCCACTTGCTGAGTTGCCAACCTTTCTAGAGCCGTTATTTTGTTTTGCAGCCTTTTGGAAGGCCCTGCTTCTAGTGCATGCAAGCATAGACATGGCTTTTTTTCTGGGGGGACGCGCCGGAATGGAGTTACAGAACATCTTTGACTAAATTACTATTTTTTTTCCTTTTTTTTTTTTGAAATTTTATTAGATTTTTCAAACCAAAAAGAACTAAAAACAAATAGAATATTCTTGTACATAATCATTTTGAGCCTCTATACATCTTCAACCATTTATAAAATTTGGACCAAATATAATCTGGATCTTTACATTTTCCTGTATGTATGTATGTATGTATGTATTTAATTAATTAATTAATTAATTAATTAATTCCATTTATATCCCGCCTTGCCAGTAAACCGGCATGTAGCTCAATTTCTCTAGCTCTGCCAATGTCAATAGTTTGTCTATCATTTCTTCTTTGTCGGGTAGAGTAGCCATTTTCCAATATTTGGCTGGTTCTATGCTGGTTATGTAAATCGAAAATTGGATCCTTTTATCATATGTGGTGGCAATGTAAACAGATGCGTCAGTATTGGTTAAGTATTAAAGTCTTAATTAAAGAGATATTAGGGATGGAAACTGCTATGACCCCGGAGATCTTCCTACTAAATATAACACCGGATGGAATGCCATTAGCAGATGAGAGATTTTTAATCTCAATCTTGACTAAATTATTTTAAAAATGTTTAAACTTTCATGAGTTTTCAGTATACAGATTGAGAACTTCATTGCTCTCTTGAGAGTTCCGGCCCTACTACCACTACCTCCCCCCCTCCCCCGAGTATAGGATAAGGGCATGACAGATCCTTCTTCATTTTGCATGCAGAACAGCGAGATGAGGTCATTTTGTGGGGGAAAAGATTCCTCCACAGCTCTGACACTTGGCTTGTTTCTTGCGATGTGTTTCTTGCCCCCGTCTTGTGCTGCCAGTGACCTTGTAAAGACACTAGTGAGATCATAACTCCGACTCTCCTCCTTTTAGTCATGAAAATCTAATGTTACATGCTTGAGGCTCAGTGACTTCTAGGTTTGGAAAGGCTGAACGCAGCTGCTTTAGATATTGTAAAAGGGCAGTCGCTTATAATTCATATAAAACACATTCCTTACACAATCTACATCGGGGCCTCCAACCTTTTTGAGCCTGTGGGCACATTTGGAATTCTGACACGGCGCAGTGGGGGCCGCAACAAAATGGCTGCCACAAAAGGGCTGCCACAGGAGGCGGAGCCAGCCACAAAATGTTTTCTGCAGCTTCCCTTCAGTAATACAATGTAGATCCTCATGCTGTGGAGGCAGCTGCTGCCAAAGCTACATTTTTAAAAAATCTGAACAGCCAACCAAAACTCCCAACAGTTATTCAGAAGCCTTGCTGCGCAAAAGCCCTACCTGGCCTCACCTGCTTCCTAAAAACATTTGGTGGTCACCAGAAAAAGAGCTATGGCATGCTCAATCAACAGTCCCTCTAAGCTGTGGAGTCTCGTGAGCAAAAATTCTACTTTGTGTGCTACTGGCATTAAAGTTGTGAGCGAACCATTTGGCTACTGCATAAATTAGTTTGCTCTGGAGCCCTCCTTCCTGAGCTAAGGCAAAAATGTGTGAGCTGGAGGATAAAAAACTGATCTAGCTCACACTAACTCAGCTTAGAGGGAACACTGCCCCCATCTACATTATTGTTTTGACTACCTTTCCTCCCCCCAAATATCCACCAGTGGTGAAAATAATCTGCAACTAATAATGGACATTCCCAGTACCTGGTATTAGTTGTACTGATAGAACCTACTTTCAGGAGTTGTTTGTAAAAAATAATCCAACTTTCAGATGATTATATACAAAGGCCCTTATGTAATAAGTTAATATCTATAAATTCTCTGATAACCTATTACCAGTTGCTTATTTCTGACTTCTTCTAAGGTTGATTAAAGGTCCATTTTGATGTTTCCCTTCCAGTTAAAGGAAATACAGGATTCTTACAAGACGTGTTGGTTGATTATAAATCTTTCCTATTTAAAATGTAGTCCTCGTAATATCTAAATTTCTACCCAGCTACAATAAAAATGTCTGATCTGCAAAACTTTGAAAGAATTAAGTGTCCTGATTCATTTTGTCTCGTATTTCTCTTGAGAAAGCATAATCACATCTTTATATTAAAAAAAAATCACGTTCTAATTAGATTGTCTCTTTCCCATAACCCAAAGCCTTCGAAACCATTATCTCAATTAAAATGAGACATAAACGTTCATTTTAATTGAGATTGTGGTTTTAGAAGGCTTTGGGTTACGGGAAAAGATACAATCTAATTAGAACTGGTGATTTTTATAAGGATGCGTTTACGCTTTCTTGGAGAGAAATATGCGGTGAAACAAATGGTGAAATGGGCAAACCAAGCCATAAACGATACTTCTCCCATAGATGCCCCCAGCATCTCACACAGTTGTCTGCCTTTAAAGAAAAAAAAAAGCCATTATTTTTAGCTGCAATCAATAAAATTCTCCAAAATGGTGTGATTATTTTCCTTTAAAGTAGTTCTGCCTTGGCTTTACCAAAAATACCTTTCAAAGCAAGCAGCATCACTTCATAATAACTTATATATGCTTCCCCCCGTGGGTGGGTGTGGGGGTTCTAGCCATTTTGGGACATGACAAGGCATGGGTTGGGGAAGAGTGCCTTAGCCCTCTGTATTGTGGGCCCAGTCAGGATCAGGCCCTTGCAGCATTTTAAAATGACTTTAAAATGGCAGCAGCCACAAGAACACCATCATGTCTAGTTAGGCCTTAATCTAGGGGTCCTCAAACTACGGCCCGCGGGCCACATGCGGCTCGCCAAGGGCATTTTTCTGGCCCACCGGGTGTGCCGCTGCCTGTCCTCCAATTCCCAGCAGCACACAAAGCAGCGGAAAAATTGCAGCCGACTCGTCCCGGGCCACATGACAAAGCCCTGCCCCCCTGCTTCCAGTCAGCCAGGAGGAGGCGAAAGGAAGACTGGAAGAGGGTAAGTGTGGGGTGGCAGGCGCTCCAGCTGGCCCCAAGTCTCCTAGCCGGCTGAGAGGCCTCTCGGCCGGCTAGGAGACCTGCGCCAGTCCCAAGAGCCGGGCGGGGGTCTTTTTCGAGGCTTTTTGTGCTGCTGGGAATCGGAGGGGGAGAGAGAGAGAGAGAGGTTTCTCTTTCCCATCATGATGCCTGCAGTAGTGGAGTTTCAGGGAGAAGCAGCTGGGGGCTTGCTGCCTTAAAAAGTTTGTGAGGATGCCGAGTTCTTTGTTTCTTCGGAGAGGGAAAGAAAACAGCCCCGTCAAGGGTGCCTTGCTTGCGCGCGCACCCCCCCCCCCCCCGGTGCGCCTTCCCTACCCGCAAAATAACATCTGAAATCTCCAACCAGATCTAGACTTGCATCACTTGTTACACTTGCATCACTTGTTACGACTAGCAGTGACAAATATGGAACCGGACATTGACCATCTCATTATCCAAAAGCAGGCCCATAGTTCCCATTGAAATACTGGTAAGTTTGTTGATTTAACTTTACTTGTTCTTCATTTTAAATATTGTATTTGTTCCCATTTTGTTTTTTTTAACTTCAAAATAAGATATGTGCAGTGTGCATAGGAATTGGTTCACAGTTTTTTTTAAAAAACTATAGTCCGGCCCTCCAACAGTCTGAGGGACAGTGAACTGTCCCCCTGTTTAAAAAGTTTGAGGTCCCCTGCTTAATCTATCTAACTTATTTTCCAGGTTCAAAGATTCTTTGTTTTGTGGTGGACTTTTTTTGCTCTGTGTAGTTTGAGACCATCCAGTTTCTTTCTCACTGGCTTCAAGTCTGTGTATTTCCTTTTACAGCGTGTCTGTTTATGTTCTCTTTCCAAAGCACAGAAAACTCAGATTATTGTTTTTGTTGTTGTTGTTGTTTTGCTTTCACAGTTTTCACATCTTTAATTAGGAATCAAAGTTCCTTGTCTTGATCCTTAATAGAATCTGTTGATTCCTCATTCTAAATTTTGATGTGGTTTGTTTGTTTAACTATAGGAAGTTGTTGACTCCTGTACATTGGAGTAAACATCATCGAACTGTATAGAACTCCTCAGCATTCATGTTTGGGAACGGCACGGGAACTTTTGTAGCCTTAAGACAGCTGGCACTTTGTGATTGCAGAGAAAACAAGAAAAACCCTCGGCCACCCCAAGCCTTTAACTGAAGTGAGCAACTGACGATTTTGAAGGATTGGCAGTGCAAACAAAACCGGAGGAAATTCAAACAGACAGATGGATTTTTCTGTGGAAATCCCTCTGCTTGGGGCTGAGAAAATGGAACCAAATATTGGGAATTCCTCCTGCAGGGTTTTTCCACATCACTAATCCTAATAACCTAGTCTGGGTAGCGGTGACCCCTGCAGAAACTGTTACCAGCATGTGCCTATGTTCAGACAAGGATGAATAATGCACAGACTTAACCGAGGGCAACCGTTTTCTCTTTCCTGAGCCTCCAAAACTGATATTGAGGTAGGTGCGAATGGAGATGAACACATCCCTTTCATTAATGCCGGCCTCCACAGTAGCCCAATGAGCCGTGGAAAAAAAGGGTCTCTAATTGAAAGGCACACAGCAACCGTCCCTTCACGACAAAGGTGGGGGACAAATACTATTACTCTGCTTACTCAGAGATTCTTTGAGCTATACTACTGGTGTAGTATTTAAAAAAACACACAGCAAAACCTCATTTTTGTGGTGGCGGTGATTGTGGAGAAGCTGGATTGGTAAGAGTTTTCTTGTACGTACACAAACTGAATAACCCCTGCAGGCTTCAGTCACTAATTATTTTTAATGCAAAGGCTTTCAACAAAAGACCGTGGAAGCGCAAGAGGTCAGGGGGTGCTCTAGCAGTGAGTGCTTGGCAGACAAAGCGGAAGGAGACACTAATTATAGATGGGGGGAGAGAAACAAAACCCCCAGAGTCCTCAATGAATTATACATGGAACGAGGTAGGCCGTGTCCCACTTCTTCTGTGACATAAAGGCTTTTGTTTGCCCGCCATAACCAGGGTGATGTGTTTTGCTGGTAACCCCTCCTCATCCTGTGAGGGCTCAGAGTAGATAAGTGTAATATCCAGTTGTAGAACATCCACTTCCTGTTCTTGAAGCACAAGAGTAGTGTCTGGGGGGCCTGGGTCAGGTTGCCGACCACCTAGAGTTGCCAGACCCCTCAGTGCAGGTGGGGGGTCTCTCAGTTTTGGGCACTCCCCCCATTCACCCTCTCTTACCAGCAGGAATCCGGAAATCATCACAATGTGCCTACAAAAACCGGATGTGATGTAGGCATGTCGGGGGGCAGTGCTCTGGGTTTTGGGCAAAACTCTCATGATTTGAAGTGAAATCTACCATAGAGTTTTGCCTCAAAACCAGAACGTCACCCCCCCCCATGTCCCTGATGTGCCTATGTCACTTCCAGTTTACATAGGCACATTGCAGTGCTCCTCCCCACTCCTAGAAAGTCCCTCCACCGCAGCGATCAGACCTGGCAACCCTACAATCACCAGGTGGTGCCTAGAGGTCTCCTGGAATTACAGTGGCTCTCCAGACTACAGGGATTCAGTTCCCCTGGAGAAAATGGCTGCTTTGGAGGATGGACTCTATGGCATTATACCCCGAGGTCTCTGCCCTCTCCAAACCCACCACCCCAAGTCTTCAGGAATTTCCTGTCCTGGAATTGGCAAGTTACTAGTGGAGGTCATGGGTTTTTTTGGGGGGTGTGTGTGTGTAAAAACGGAACCTAGCTTTCCTGTTTGAAAAGGCTGGTCTTTTAAACATAAATTTGTGGAGTTTTCGTGTTAGAAAATAATTACCTCATCAAGCTGGGGGGCGGGGGGGGGGCTAGGCTAATTTGCCAACAGGAGGTGATCCTGGCTTTGCTAACTAGTTCAGGAAGGCTGTCTGACGATCCTCTTGGAAGGTTCTGCGTTCCTCGGAGGTGTGCTAAATGATTGGGAATACCTGTCAATGCCTCCCAAACCTTCCTGATTTCTTATGGAATCGCAAGGCTAGACTTTAGGCAGAGGGGTTTCGGGGCTTCCTGGTTATGCTGTTTTTGTTTGCTCGTTTTGTTCTGTCAAGTTGCAGCAAATTTATGGTAGGAGATCTCCCAGAACTATAGCTGATCTCTGGATTATACAGATTGCTTATTTATCATTTATTTAAGACATTTATCTCATTTCTCCTGCTTTGGAAGGTGGGCTGTATGGCATTATACCCTACCAAGGTCCCTGCCCTCCCTAAACCCCACTACCTTAGGTTCCACCATCAAATCTCCATGTATATTTCCAAAGCCAGGGTTGACAACCCTAATTTATGGTGACCCTGTAGAGTTTTCAAAGCAACAGATGTTCAGAGGTGGTTTGCCATTCACTGCCTTTGTGTAGCAACCCTGGACTCCCTTGGTGGTCTCCCATCCAATTACTGACCAGGGTTGACCCTCCTTAGCTTCTGAGAGCTGACCAGGGTTATCCAGTCAGGGCAGATAAACTCATTTGCCAACCAAGTCATATGACAGGAAGAGGGTGTTACCCTGAACCCCTATAATCCAGAGTCAATTTGATTTTATTTGGTTTTCTTGAAAGGTTGATCCAAGTTGCTTGGTTTGACTAAGGTTGTCACCCTCCAAGTAGGGCCTGGAGATCTCCTGGGATTATAACTGATCTCCAGGAAACAGAGCTCACTTCTTCTAGAGCAAATGGATGATGTGGAGGGTGGCTTCTGTGGCCTTATACCCTGCTAAGGTTTCTCCCCTTTCCAAACTCCACCCTCCCTAGGGTCCACCCCCAAAATCTCAAGGAATTTCCCAACCCAGAGTTCGCAACCTAAAATGGAGGCCTCCTGTTACACCAGCACCTTCCCTTGACTCTGGATTATAGGGGTTCAGGGTAACACCCTCTTCCTGTCACATGACTTGGTTGGCAAATGACTTGAAGTCACATGCTTGCAAGTTCAGGGGACCCCAGGTCTAGAAGGACTGAAGACCAGTAATCTAGAGGGCCGTTAAAGGGGGCTATACTGTATGCTTTATTGCTTTAATCCAGCTGCCCAAGTGACTTCACTGTTGCTTCGTATTTTGTCATTGCCAGCTTCTAATTGTGTGGATCTCTGTGTGGTTTTTGTGGCTTGGATCTTTAGTGCACTTGTGTATGTTTTAATTGGGGTTCTTATAATGTTATTTTTTAATGCTGCCATGCTGGTTCTGGTGGTGATTGCTTTGATGTTCCGCATTGTCCTTTTTCTTTGTTTTTCTAAGCAGTGTCATAATTCTTACGTAGCAATTATTTAGGGTTGCCAGCCTCCAGGTGGGGCCTGGGGATCCCCTGCTTTTACAACTTGAGCCGGTCTAAAAAACTGGCAAGGCGGGATATAAATAGAACAAATAAATAAATAAATAAACTGATCTCCAGCTGACAGAGATCAGCTCCCCTGGAGAAAATGGCTGCTTTGAAGGGTGGACTCTATGGCATTGTACCATGCTGAGGCTTCTCTCCTCCCCAAACCCCGCCCTCTCTTGGCTCCACCCCCAAAGTCTCCAGGTGTTTTCCAACCCAGACTTGGCAACCCTACAATTATTGCTGTTCCTTTTGCTTCTCCTGATCTTGCATAAGTTTTGTAGAATTAGGGTTGCCAGGTCTGGGTTGGAAAATACCTGGAGACTTTGGGGGCGGATCCAGGAGAGGGCGGGGTTTGGGGAGGGGAGGGACCTCAGCATTGTAGCAGCCTTCAAAGCAGCCATTTTCTCCAGGGAAGCTGATTTTTCTCAGCTGGAGATCAGTTGTAAAAGCGGGAGATCCCCAGTGCCCACCTGGAGGCTGGCAACTCTATGTAGAATGCTGATTAGCCCTTTGTGGGCTGGATCCAATGCAGCATTTCTGCAGGTGCAAGGACTTCCTTGGCAAACCCGCCCCCCCCCCGGCAATACTGCTCCTGGGGGAGAGGGGGGGTCTCCAGTAATAGGATTTATGGGGGTATTTGGTGCTGCTGAGTGTATGTGGGGGGGGGGGTGACCTGAGAAATTCATGCTTTGCCTTGGTGCCTGCAGGAATATGGCACTGAATTCAACCCTCTTTTTGTAAAGATTTGGGCCCTTTGTTGACTGTAACTTGTGACAAACGTGCATGCAAAACTCCAAAATCAGTTTTTAAAAAGATGTAAACCACCTGCATACTTATGTAGAAGGACAGGATGTATAACAGACTTGCTGTTCTATGGCGCATTATAGGTTGACTTCCAGCAGCAGAACTGGGGGGGTGGGAGTGTGATTTCACTAATATTACTGTTCCACTAAGATCCTCACTTTGCCTTGTGTGCTGTCCAGGAGGGTATCCTGACTTCCAGCAGCAGAATTTTTTGGGGGGTAGGGGTGAGCGCTCTGCGGGGTTCAGAGGCAGGAAAGCTACATTCCACAGGCTGTGCTCTGAGATCTTCTCGGGTACAAGCCATTGGCTTGGATCCAGCAAAGCACAAGCAGAGACATAAATGGACTTACCTCAGTTCCTTTTGCACAAGGTTTTGTACAACACCTAGCTGTCAGTTCCTTGTACTACTATATTGCCCAGAAACTGGTTGCACAGGTGGAGATAAAGCAAGATTCACCTGGTGCAAATGGCTACTGTTCTCTTGTTCTTGAATTTCTGCTTGCATAAGAGCTGTAGCACAGGTGGGAATGGTGCATTGGATCCAGCCCATTGTAAGTAAATAACTGTGGACCTCCTAGGAAGGGGGATTCTACAGCTGTAGGGGAGTCACTGAAAATGCCCCCCTGCTAGGGCTGGCTGCCGTGCCTCTGCAGCTATTAGGGTTACCAAGTCCCCCCAGGGGGCGGGAAAACCCCAGTTCAATCAGCCCGTTCCCTGCTGGCCCGGTTTGGGCTGCTGGGGGGAACCCCACCCCCAAATTGCCGGGCTGCAGAGACGTGCCTGGCATGATGATGTCATCACGTTGGGCACGTTTCGGGAGGGGGGGACGCTCTATAATTCGAGGGAAAACTCTATGGTTTTCCCTTGAATTACAGGGGTCCCGCCCCAACGTGCCCGACGTGATGATGTCACTTCCAGGTGACGTCATTGCGGTGCCTGCAGTCCGCATGCGCACCAAAAGACTCCCGGACCAGCAAGGACTCCCCCCCCCCCCCCCCAAAAAAAAAGACCGGTAAGACTTGGCAACCCTAGCAGCCATGGCTGGTGGGACAAAAATAATTCAAAAAAATAGTTGTTGGGCAACAATGTGACATCACTTCAGGAGAAAAAAATCTAGAAGTGTTGGAAGTCCAGTCTAGGGATTACTGCAAACGTTATGTTCTTACCACAGAGGTTGTGGATGATTCCTAGAGAGATGTGAGGTCACTTCTGGGTTCCCACCCTCATGTCCCTGTCTCCATGGTCTCCCTACTCTCTGCACACCTTTACAGTCTCGGCTTGGTCCACGGGCTGCAAAACAAAGCGGGTGTGCTTCAGCTTTAGGCCTAGCTGCGGTGTGTTTTTCATAGCTGGCACAGCATCCGGCGCATGAGTTCCTGAGCGCATTAATATTCACACCAGAAAGATTTGCCTGCGATTTAAGTGAAGCCTAATTGTCAGCAGTTTAAATGCAGTTGCTAAAGAAAGCGATAATCAGGAAATATAGACATCTTAATTTAAATCAAATTAAGCAATCAGCTTGTCTTCCTAGCGTGCCTTGCCGTGGCAATGCCGACGTGTGAGTAGGAGGCGCTCAGAAGAAGAATTTCCCGTGTTAAAACAAAAACAGAAACCTTGTTTGTGCACTACCTTTTAATTTAAAATTACACACACAGGTCCCTGGCGTGAAAATGTACGCACTGTCATTTTTCTTGCCAAATGTTGCCCATTTGGCTTCAACGAAACTGTTTACACGTGCCAAATTTTTCAATTGCTAGGCAGGAGTGTATTTTAGAAATACGGTAATAAAAACGTCCGGCTGTACGACCTCTGACTGCAAAAATAATAGAGCAAATAATAAAACAATTAGCTTGCAGTCACCCTGGAGGAACGGAATGATTATTGTAGCCTGCCTAACGTGCATTTATTAAGAATAAATCATGCTAGACAATCCTAATGTCCTCCCGCTTTGATAAACTTGTTTATGGCCTGCACCAGCGCACTGGGAAGGGTGAAGTGCATGCATGTTGCTTATGCTCCCCTTTGTTTATGTGCAGAAGCAGCTCTTGGGTTTTCAGAAGCACCACATAACACTTGTCGTAGTCAAAGAACTGCCATTAGCATGGTATTTACTTACTTCATTCGTACCCCGCCTTTCTCCCCAAGACAGCTTTCATAGTTCTCCTCATCCTCCCATTTTATCCTCCCAATAACCCTCTGAGGTAGACTACACTGAAAGAGTGTGACTGACCTAAGGTCTCCCATCAAGCTTCAATGGCGCAAGTGGTGATTTGAACCTGGGTCTCCGAGATACCAGTGGGACACTCTTAACCACTATACCACACTGGCTTTCTAGTTAGCCAGGGCAATAGAGTGGAGTGATGGAGAGTCTAGAAACATTCTTCCACATTCTCTTGACCAGTTCTGCAGAGCGTTACAGGGAGATTTGAATGGAGCCAGAGACATTGGTGCAGAAACATAGAGCTGGAAGGGTTCCCAAGGGTCATCTAGTCCAACCGCCTGTACAAAGCAAGAAATTTACAGTTCTCATAAACGGGCTCTCATAAATCACCCCCTCTCTTTTCTCTGAATGATTCGGTGCCCCTTGTTATCACCTGCAGTAGCTACTACGGGCAGAATTAAGCTAGCCAGACTGGAGGATCAGGCAGTGAATGGGTGCAATTCAGTTGACCAGAGTTCACCTTCAAGGGAGCTGATCTCTGTAGTCTGGAGACCAGTTGTAATTCCAGGAGATCTCCAGGCCCCACCTGGAGATTGGCAAATCCACCTGGCAGCTGTTTGGAGAGATAAGTCAAACTGCTGAGTCGCCATCGTTTATTTTAAATTATTTACATTTTTAATCCTGTTGGTATTAATTCTTAATGTGATTATCTTTTATAGAATTGTTCTGCTGTTTTTATGTTCGATTGTAAGCTGCTCTGAGCTCACTTGAGGGACAGGGGCATCATCATTATCATCCATTAATTGTGTGGTCTTAGGCACCCATCACCCCAAAAACAACACCTTTGCCACGGCCTCGAGACCAGAACTTCAAATTGTACCCAGTGGAGATTTTTCAATGCGGCTGAAACCTGGTTAGCAGGGAGGGCCCTGGAATTTAACCTGCCCATCATGATCTCAGTTTGGATGCCCTTCAGGATGCGAGCACACGGCCCTTTAATGCGGGAGGAAGGGCTGTTTCCTCCCGCATTTAAAGGGGCCGACTACACCGGCCGCGGCAAGTCCCGCGCTGAAGCGGGCTCAAATGCGGGTTCCTCCCTCATTTTCCGACCCCAGGAAAATCAAATTTTCCCGGGGGTCGTGGGAGGAACCCGCATTTGAGCCATCTGGCCAGCCCTCTCTCGCAATCATTGTGAGAGCAGGGCTGTCCAGATGGCCCCCCCCCCCGCCATCTTTTCCCCCTTTTACACTTGGGCGCTTGGCCACTCAAGCGCCCAAGTGTAAAAGGGGGGGGGGGAAACCCCCAAACTTACCAGGCGGCTGGCGGGGCTCGGGGAAGGGTGCCTCCCCCGGCCGCCGCCGAACTCCTTGGAATGCCACCACCACCACCGCCAAATTACAGGGAACGCCGCTGCTGCTGCTTCTGCCTCGTCCGCCACCGCCGCCTTCTTCGCTGCTGCCTCCTTCGCCTGCTACTTCCTCCTTCTCCGACCACCACCGACTGCTGCCGTGTAAACATCCCAACCCGAGGTAAAAAAACGCGGCCCCTTTAATCCGGGAGGGCTCCTGGATTTAAAGGGGCCGTGTGACCACAGCCACAGAGGCAGCCCAGGTACAGTTGCTTTGCATGAATGCAGTCTGCTAGAGAATGCTCAAAAACTGTGCCAGTTTGGCTCACTTCTGTTCGCTGGTTGCAAACAGGGAGCTGATTTTTCACTGAACTGTTAAGCCTGTTCATTGACTTGTTTGTGACTGAATGCGTGGACTAACAAAACTGCCCGGTACTGAACCAGACCCTTGGTCCATCAAGGTCACTATTGTCTACTCAGACTGGCAGCGGCTTTCTGAAATTTCAGGAAGAGGTCTTCCACATCACCTACTACCCGATCCTTTAAACTGGAGACGCCGGGGATTGAACCTGGGACCTTCTGCACGCTAAGCAGACATTCCACCAATGAGCCACAGCCCTTCTTCTGCTTGACAACTTGTTTCACCCCATTCCTTCCCAGCTAGTGCAATACACTGCATCGGCTTTTTATGCATACAGATACACAGCCAGATTGAGTTCTTCTCCCTGCCTCCTCCATGCTTATCACGCTTCTGCTAGGCTCATCTGTCAGCTGTTTCAATAGATAGTTAAATTCAGTCATAAATCATATAAAGTGATAATAAACAAACACCTTTTTAAAAAATCTTGCCCCTCTTAACATTAATAGCACGTGAATCAGCATTCAGCAGCATTTTTGCACTTGTGCAGGTCTGAAAAAAAACCACGCAAACCTATTTGACAGGCTTTTGAGTTGTCTGGTGCCAAACCAAACATAACTAATGAACCGCTTTTGTCCACCTATCGCCGTCGAATCCAGTAAATTGTACTGTTGAGCATGTTCGGTACAAACTTTTGATGCATCTCTACGATCTAATCCTACCTACGTAAATGCAGTGGATTGGCATGGAGTGCTGTTTAGATCATCCAAAGATGTCCTCCGCTCAGGTCAGTTGGAGTCAATTAGGAATTTCCCCCCACATGAGTTGAACTTTGGTCTGGAGAGAGTCTCCCTGAGTCCCTGGTGGCTGATCTGAGACCAGGTGCCCAACGGCACTCATGATTTTCTCCGTGGTGGTTCCAGAAGGTTCGTTACTTTAGAAATGTCAATTCCGGTGGAGCTTAATTAAATGAAATCCCCACTGAGCTCAAGGCATATGGCAAATGAAATAGCACAGCTCAAGGATAATAGTCCTTCGGGGTGCAATTAATCTCAAGGTTGCTCTGGAGTTGAGCAGAATAACGAAGGCGTGGACATAGAATATAGATGGGCTTCTCTGTGGGGCCTAGATCCTTAGGTGGAAGTGTCCGGACATTCATAATGCAGGCAATGAAGCGGCACCATGGGTAATGCCAGTGGGAAATTCCCGTCTGTGAGACTATTTTCTGTTTTCCTTTGAAAGACAGAATGGATTGGTGCACCCATGACTACTGCCACCACCCCCCGTCATTCCATATGTGACCCTCTTGCAGCTCTTGCCTGTATTACCTCGTTCCTCGGTTGTCATTCCTTGTTCTTAATTTCCTTATTGGGCCTTGAGGTTTCAGGTTCTGGTATGTGTACAGTACTGTCTACCGCACTGCCAGTACTGTGACCAGTGGTTGTTTTCCTGGTTCCCATGCAGCCCTTTTCTGTCAGACAGATTCAAGGGGGTAGCCGTGTTGGTCTGAAGCAGCAGGAAACAAGTTCAAGTTGAGTGGCGCCTTTATAAACAACAAAGTTTTGTTCAAGTGCTGTTGAATAAATCTTTGTTGATCTTCAAGTGGCCACTTGACCCTTCTCTGACTTGGAAGTCTTACTCGTAGTCAGTGGAGACATAATCCTCAAAATGGCGTCTGCTATACTCATCTATAAGGTAGTCTGGGCTGTCATTCTTTGCTCTTGGCAAAGCCAAGAAGCTGCCAAATTCTTGTTTCTGTAATTCAGGCATATGGTTGGGGCCCAAGACTAGGAGTAGACATATAGAAGCAGACATATGTGAGCATTACATGGTTCTGGTGTCTGCTCCACCAAGTAAGAAACTATATCCCACCTGGCTTCACCAGTTAGCCCCCACCCACTAGATCAGGTGTCCCCAACCCTTTCGAGCCTGTGGGCACCTTTGTGAGGAAAACATAAAGACACATACAAATTAGCTATATTTAAAACAACCCGGTAAGGGTAAGGTTTCCCTTGCTCGAAAGCTAGTCAAATCTGACTCTAGGGGGCGGTGTCCATCTCCATTTACAAGCCGAAGAACCAGCGCTGTCCGAATACTTTTCTGTGGTCATGTGGCCGGCATGACTAAACACCAAGGAGCACGAAACGCTGTTACCTTCCCACCGAAGTGGTACCTATTTACCTACTTTGCAATTTCTTGCTTTCGAACTGCTAGGTTGGCAGGAGCTGGGACCAGAGATGGGAGCTAACTACATCTTGCGGCACTCGGGTCTCGAACTGCTGATCTACAGACCTTCCAGTCTGTAGTTCAGCATCTTAACCACTGAGCCACCACGGCCACAACACAAGCGAGTACTAAAACAGCAATTTGTCTCGGAGTCCTTGTGGAATGGGCAGGTATTCATATGGTGCAGAAGGGAGTGGCTGCTGAGAAGGCCTTTGCATGAGCCAAATGAACCTGTGAAAAGGACTGTTCCCATAACTGGGCTTCCTGGAACATACGGCATATGGCTATTTTTTTATTACATGTGTAACTATGGCCAAGTGAGCGCCACACCACTAGCAAAGCAATATAAGTTCGTAAAGGAGGATTTCTGGCTGCCTCCTGAACTGCGGATTTGTGCAACCCTGTCTGGAACTGGTTGTGCACCTCATCCATGCTCAGCTTTCACTAGGGTTGCCAAGTGTATTTAACTTACCGGGGGGGGGGGAAGCTCCACTGGCTGGGAGCTTCCCCAATGCGCGCGCAAAGCGTGTGCGCCAGGCGGCGTCACCGGAAGTGACGCCATCATGTTGGGGGCGTTGCCAGAGCTTTGCCCTGGCAACGCACCCCACGTGATGGCGTCACTTCCGGGTGACGTCATTACGTGAGGGAGGTCGTCCAGGCTGGATGACCTCGGGGGTGGGGTTTCCCCCGCCGGCCGAATGCTGGCCGGCGGATTGGGAACCCTTGTAGCGGGGGATCCCCCGCCCCCCGGGCTGACTTCGCAGCCCTCGCTTTTACCCTGACCCGCAGTGGTTCCACATTGTCTGGATTAACATGCGGTATGGTAAATTGCCCGCCTCCAGGCTCAAGACATCATTTACTGGTTTCCTCCATGTCAGATGGAAAGGAGAGATCGAGTTGAGCATCCCTGGCTGATTGAGGAGTCTGTGCGAGGAATCTCCAGACATCCTCTCCCGACAGCCTTGTGTTGGCGTTCAGCAACATGGCGGACAAAATGGAACCTGGTGGCACCTCAGTGGGGTGGAGCAGTAGAAATTCAGGCATATGGCTGGCCCAAGCTTGGGAGCAGAGTCTGATCGAAGCAGACATATTTGAGCATTGCATGATCCTCGTGTCTGTCTGCTCCACCTAGGACTTCGTTCAGAAACCTACCTTCCAGCAATTGCTGGAGCTACTGAAATAACAGTACCGCCCCATCTCCTGCTTGTCAGACATTCCAAAATAAAACACAGTTCCGTGTGGCTGTGTTGTCCAAGAACACTGACAGGCAGGGCTTTTTTTCTAGGGGAACACGCTGGAATGGCGTTCCGGAACCCCTTGGACAACATTACTTTTAAAAGTTTAAACGTTCGTGAGTTTTCAGTATACAGATTGAAAACTTCACTCCCCTCTTAAGAGTCCCGATACCTCTCCCCCCCCCCCCAAAAAAGCCTGACAAGGCTGCTTTCCCACTGTCAGATGCCCCCCAAAGGGTCTTCTGCTGACAAAGTCAGTTTTCGCCCTGAAACTTGATCCAAAGTCAGATTCGAAAAAGCTCAGAAATGCCCGGAGTTTTACAACAGAGGATTCCTAAGCACAAATCACCACCAAACCTTAGTTTCCCCTCTGTCACCTATATCGATCTCGCTTCTCTTCCAAAGCGTTATTAGCTCCCCTTCCCAGGTTTAATGAGCCAGGGCAAAGCTCAGGAATTTCTTTCAGTAGCAGGATTCAGCACTAGAGATTTGACCCCCCCCCCCCAATCCTGTCTCAGTTCAGAGGGACACCTCAGTGGGAGGGCTGCTTCCCAAATTAGCGTTGTCACCCAGTTCAAGGGAACTTTAGTGGGTGGGCCCGTCACCTGTTAGGCTGAAATGGGTGGCAGCCATTTCACCGGCCCATTTCGCTTCTCCCCGCTTCCAAGTGCGGGGAAGCAAAACTGACCAATGAAATGGCTCGTAGCCATTTAAACCTAACCGGTCAGCTGCAGACCCACGCCACTCAGCTGTTACGTTCAAATGACCTGAACAGTCGAACCGAACCGGACAAAAGTTCAGTAACATCAGTCAGGGGCTCCAAACCGGCCCAAGTTCATTCCGAATTTTGGTTCATGAGCCAGTGTGTGCCACCCCTATTTATTGCTCTGTTTTCCTGCTGATGGTGTCAAAGCATGTTGCAACACACATAACACGCTGCCAATGAAATCGACAGTACTGTCACGGTTTAAAATCAACTTAGTCATTCCACGTGCCACAGTGGGAGACCGTAGTCAGTGGACATCACAAATCGTAGCCAGCCCAATCTGTCTAAATTATGAGCTGTGCTTTATTGTCTGTAGAGTGGCAGATGTAGATTAAGATGGGACATAATGGAGCGAGGCGGAGGGAGAGAGGAGAGGGCCGAGGAAAAGCAGAACGGTCATCTTCAACTTGGTTTTGTTCAGGGAATCAGTGGAAGGAACAGCTGTGGTAGACCTTCATGGTCAATGAGACCCTAAACTCACCTGCAGCTCCTGTCTTTATATATAGCACTTTTTTTTTAACCTCGCTCCTCTTCCTTCAAAGAGCTCAGAACAGCATATATGGTTTGCGCTTCCCCAAGTTATTCTCACAGCAAGCCTGTAGAGTAGGCTAGGCTTGAGAGAAGTCCGAGATCAGCCAGCGAGCTTCTTTGCTGAGTGGGGGTTCAAACCCAGGTATCCCGGATCATAGTGCAACCCCCCAACCACTACATCACTCTGGCCTAAAAGAAAGAGACTGGAATCTTGATGAATTCTCAGCTTCCAAGAGCCAGAACTCATACAGATGTCCACGTATTCCTAATACTTTATTTTTGTGTCTTTGTGATGGATTGCAGTTGTTGTTTCGGCCGAATTGTGGTGAAATATCATTGCTGGCTGAAAAATAGGATCAATAAGGGACGCAGTCTGCGTGAGGAGCAAATCCTTTTTTTTTCTTTCTTTCCAGGACAGGTATCGCAAGCAGCCCACGGTTGTTTGGGCCAGAAGGCAGGTTGGACCCCTCGCAAGAAAATGGTCATTGGCTGACATTTCTAGTTATAGCCTTAACTTGCAAAATAGGGTATTTTCCTTATGGGGTGGAAAGAGAGAAAACCAGTGCCATGTAGCCAGCTTGCTCATTTTTCTCCTCTGCTAAAGTGGAAATGCTAAATATCCAGGTAAACATAGAGTGAACTTTTAGTGATGGCAGTGGTGGACTTGGCATGGGACAATAGGGACCTCCCTTGATCTGGATATCCCAAGCTAGCCTGATCTTGTCAGATCTCAGAAGCTAAGCAGGGTCGCTGGTTAGGATTTGGATGGGAGACCACCAAGGAAGTCCAGGGTCACTATGCAGAGGCAAGCAATGGCAACCCACGTCTGAACGTCTCTTGCCTTGAAAACCCTGTGGGGTTGTCATGAATCATCTGTGACCTGAGGGCACTTTCCATCACCACAGGTAGGAACCTTTCTCCCAAATGCAGTCTGGGAAGTGACACTCAACTAGGGGCCTAAAAAGTCAACTGGCATATTTCCCGATTTGTTACAACAAAGAAAAGTTTTCCTTCCAGGATGGAATAGTTAGCAGTGTGTTCATAGTGGTAGATTAAATACCTGAGATAAACTCTTGCTGGGTGGGGAGACAGAATGGTACTCAGTCATGAGGAGACTTATATCCAGGGGTCTGTTGGAGCAGGAGCGCACAGGAGCGCAGCTCCGGGAGTGAGGAGCCCAGGGGGCGGGCACATGACCAAGCCCCGCCCCCTCCTCGGCTTCCCCGAGCAGTGCAGAGGCGCAGCGCCCCGGGGAAAGCCCTGCTAGGGTCTTTATTGATTTTAATGTTTTGTTTTAATATTGATAATTTTTTCATTGTTCCTTTTATGACTGTGTGCTGCTTTTCCAGAGACTTGCTCAAGGTGGCATATAATTTTTTTAAGTATACAATTTTTTATCTGGGCACATGGCACATAAGTACTGGAGAAATTTCACCAACGCTTCAGCAGCTTCCACCCCATCAGTTTGGTGTAGTGGTCAGGAGCTGGACTCTAATCTGGGAGAACCGGGTTTGATTCCCCACTCCTCCACATGCAGCTGCTGGTGTGACCTTGGGCCAGTCACACGTTCTCTCAGAGCTGTTCTCTCATGAGCAGTTCTCCAAAGACCTCTCTCAGCCCCACCTACGTCACAGGGTGTCTTGTTGTGGGAAGGGGAAGGGAAGGGGATGGGTGGTTCACATGTCCTGGGTATCTCAAGTCTACTTGAAACCTGGTGGTTTCAAGGGAGCAGGAAGAGAATGAGGGTGTGTTCTTTACGCTTATTTTTATTGCACAAAGTATTGGATGGGGAAGGGAATGGAGGAAGAGCAGGTCAGTTTCACTCACCTGTGGAGTGGAGCCTGAGGGGTGGGTGTTGCCTTCTGACACACTTCCGGCATGTTAGGGGGTGTGGCATATGCAAATGAGTTATGCTAATGAGTTATGCTAATGAGCTCCTGCAACTCTTTTTCTACGAAATGACCCCTGCTTATGTCCTCCGATCACAGGAATGTCATCCTTCTCTAAGGGCTGGGGAATTGTGAGGGTTTCATGGGTGGAACTTGTTCAGTCAAGGGACTCCCTAGAAAAAGACTGAGCGGTGGGCTTGTGACTTCCTCCTGATGGTCTTAACACGCCCCAGGCACAGACTATGGGGGAATTCTCCTTCGCTGGGGCGATTGCATTCCACTCTAATGCTCCACCCAAGATTGGTCAAGAGCATTTGGACCCAACCCACTGTACACTGGTTTGACTCACAGTTTTTAGGATTTTATATTTTCACCAAATTGTGATTTTTGGATGTGTTTTTATCGGCAGGCTGCTGTGGAATCCTACCAGTGTTAGGCGGGGGTGTAAATCTTTTTTTTAAATAAATAAATTGGCAGGGGTCTGCGTGTCAAGAAAGCGGGAGGCTCTCGGGGGGGAAGGGAAGGGGGAAATAAATCGACCTCGAGGTAAGCGACAGCTGGTGCATGATAATAATTTTTAAAAAGAACTTGAAAAGATGCCACCCCCTAGGTGACAGCCTGGATTTCCGAAAGGGCCGGGGACGTGGCTTGCCTCTTGATAGCGTGGCTTTTACTAGTGCTCCCGAAACCTTTTATTATGGCTTGTAAATGGAAAGGGGCAGGATCGGTTGGTCTCTGTCATCTATTCATCACAGCCCCCTGAAATAAACCACCTCGATGACAAGAAACCCATGCGCCCATTTCTCTTCCCTCCTTCCTCTGATCTGAGCCAATCTTCCTCACCAGAGAGTGGCCTGACAGGAGGCTATAAATCACCGGCGCAGGCGGCTTCACCTTCTAGATTAGGCTAATTAGGTTCTTAATGGCCCTGTTGAACACAGACCTCCACTCCATATGCCCCCCAAATCATTTTGAGCTTCAGAATAAGCTCCTGTGTGTTTTCACTGCCGGGTTCCCCCCATCTTTGGAAGGCAGGAGTCGATACCTCACTCACAAGCTCTTGTAGGGTTTCTGCCTTGAAACTTGGGAATATATATCCACCATATCATTATTATTGGTGGGGGAAAGTGCAGTCAGGTGCAGGAGACACCCCGTAGGGTTTTCAACACAAGAGATGTTCAGAGGCGGTTTGCCATTGCCTGCCTCTGCGTAGCGACCCTGGACTTCCTTGGTGGTCTCCCATCCAAGTATTACCTAGGGCCGACCCTGCTTAGCAGCCAAGAGCTGATGAGATCAGGCTAGCCTGGGCCATCCAGGACAGGAGTCCATATTGTTAGTTTTCCAGGGGTCCGTTGGAGCGGGAGCGCACAGGAGCGCAGCTCCGGGAGTGAGGAGCCCAGGGGGCGGGCACATGACCAAGCCCCGCCCTCTCCTCGGCTTCCCCGAGCAGTGCAGAGGCGCAGCGCCCCGGGGAAAGCCCTGCTAGGGTCTTTATTGTTTTTAATGTTTTGTTTTTAATATTGATAATTTTATCATTGTTCCTTTTATGACTGTGTGCTGCTTTTCCAGAGACTTGCTCAAGGTGGCATAGAAATTTTCTAAGTATAGCATTTTTTATCTGGGCACATGGCACATAAGTACTGGAGAAATTTCACCAACGCTTCAGCAGCTTCCACCCCGTCAGTTTGGTGTAGTGGTCAGGAGTTGGACTCTAATCTGGGAGAACCGGGTTTGATTCCCCACTCCTCCCCATGCAGCTGCTGGTGTGACCTTGGGCCAGTCACAAGTTCTCTCAGAGCTGTTCTCTCATGAGCAGTTCTCAAAAGACCTCTCTCAGCCCCACCTACCTCACAGGGTGTCTTGTGGGGAGGGGAAGGGGAAGGGATGGGTGGTGCACATGTCCTGGGTATCTCAAGTCTTCTTGAAACCTGGTGGTTTCAAGGGAGCAGGAAGAGAATGAGGGTGTGTTCTTTACGCTTATTTTTATTGCACAAAGTATTGGATGGGGAAGGGAAGGGAGGAATAGCAAGTCAGTTTCACTCACCTGTGGAGTGGAGCCTGAGGGGTGGGTGTTGCCTTCTGACACACTTCCGGTATGTTAGGGGATGTGGCATATGCAAATGAGTTATGCAAATGAGTTATGCTAATGAGCTCCTGCACCTCTTTTTCTACTAAATGTCCCCTAGTTTTACCTATGTATACCACCCTTCCTCCAGGTAGCTCAAGATGGCAGACACACTCTCTCTCTTACCTGGGGCATGAGGGACATCAACGTAGTTTATAAAATTACCCATGGGGTGGAGACAGTGGATCGAGAGAGCATTTCCTTTCCCCCCCTGTGATCTTGGGGGGCACCCAATGGAGTTGATGGGCAGTAGGTTCCAGAAAGACAAAAGGAGATCTTTCTTTACACAACCAATAATTAAATAATGGGATTCCCTGCCAGTGGATGTAGTGACGGCTTTAAAAGGGCATGGGACAGATTCATGGAGAATAGATCCATCAGTGACTACTAGCCATGTTAGTCATTGGAACCTCCATATTCAAGGGCAGTATACCTCTGAATACCATTGCTGTGAGATAACACCGGTGGAAAGGAAGGCCAACAACAATTATTATTTTGTTAGTGTCATCCATCCAGGATCAAAAACCATGATCTGAAGCTAGTTAATTAACTGTGGTTTCAATTGATGTATAAATGCAGACATCTTGGCTTAATCCTGGCTTGTTCCACGGTGCTGCTTTGCATACTACAGTGACACCAGGCTCGTTTTAAAGTGGTTTAAAACAGGCCCGTAGCTACAGTAAGGCTTTTGGGGGTTCCGCCCCCTTTCTTAAGGGCACAGTCCCACAAGAATTTCTCCTGCAAATGCTTTTTCAACCATTTAAAAAGATTTTTTAAAAGGTGTGTGCTCCATTAAGCAGAGTGGGGTGCTACAGTTGACTAATTCCCACACTAAGTAAGGGGGTTGGAGTAGGTGACCTCTAGGATCCCTACTAACTCTGTGTCAAGAAACTAGTCTCCTTTAATAGAGTTTTTCTCTCTGAGTGTTAAGCTTTCTTGACTATAGGAGTCATCACCCCCTATCTGCTAGCTTGTTATCAGAATTGTTGCTGAGGCTGGCAGAAGTGATTAACTTGGCAGCAGCTGAGAACTGTCATCTAAAGTGGTTGACAGCTTGCAGTTTAGGGATCTGTCCTGGAAACAGCTCTATTGGCTAAGTGGGTTTTCTTTCTGCACCGAGAAGTTCAGCCCCACCAGAAAAAAATCTGCCCCACAAGCCACAAAATCTTGGCTACGGGCCTGGTTTAAAATTGAAAACTCTCTTGCCTTTCGCAGCCTCTTACTAGCAATCTCCCTGACCAACGGAACCAGCATTGGTCAAGGTATAACAAGCTCGAGTGATTTTCGACAAGCCACATCCTGGTTTTATAAAACATAGTTAAAATAAACAATAATTTTGTGTTGTATCTCAGCCTGCCTGGTGACTGGGCCAACGTTGTCCAGGGAGCTAAATGGCGCCCCTTGAACACAGGTCTTTCTGGTCCTAGTCTGATGTTCTGACTGTTACATTACAGTAGCCAGATTCCAGGTTTTCCACCCAGGATATGATCTAGGCAGGATTCCCAGCTCCATTTCTTTATTGTCCCTAAGTACATTTTTAGATTTCATCATTGCGGAGTTATGAAAGAAATCCCAGGGAAAAATAAGGCCTTGTTTTGCTTTTTGATACTGTCCAGTATTCCATTTTCTTATGCAGTTTGTTGCCATTTGGGGTTTTTAGAAGTCTTATTTCTTGGTCTCATTCCTGTCTCAGTGGCTGTGCTTTTTAATGTTCCTCGTTTTAGCTGCTTCATCCTCTGTACTCTTTGTTGGTGCCCCCAGGGCACAGGTCTTGCCCCACTTTTCTATACTGTTTCTTTTCTTGGGATTCTTCGATCCCTTTGAAGTACTTTTTTCCGAGTTATTTTTATGCCAGTGGTTGTCCAATTCCTTCCAGAAGGTACCTCTGCTGTACTTTCACACACCTCCCATGCTCTTTCTTCTGTTTCCACATGGTTGTCCAATCAGTTTGATGCTTAATATGTCTATAATAGAATCTCTGGTTATTCCACCCAAATCCGACCTGTTTCATCCTTGAGTATTGGTGATGTTTCCTCTCTTTTTTTACATATACCCTTTCCCAGGGGTCCGTTGGAGCAGGAGCGCACAGGAGCGCAGCTCTGGGAGTGAGGAGCCCAGGGGGCGGGCACATGACCAAGCCCCACCCCCTCCTCGGCTTCCCCGAGCAGTGTAGAGGCGCAGTGCCCCGGGGAAAGCCCTGCTAGGGTCTTTATTGATTTTAATGTTTTGTTTTAATATTGATAATTTTATCATTGTTCCTTTTATGACTGTGTGCTGCTTTTCCAGAGACTTGCTCAAGGTGGCATATAAATTTTCTAAGTATACCATTTTTTATCTGGGCATATGGCACATAAGTACTGGAGAAATTTCACCAACCCTTCAGCAGCTTCCACCTTATCAGTTTGGTGTGGTGGTCAGGAGTTGGACTCTAATCTGGGAGAACCGGGTTTGATTCCCCACTCCTCCCCATGCAGCTGTTGGTGTGACCTTGGGCCAGTCACAAGTTCTCTCAGAGCTGTTCTCTCATGAGCAGTTCTCAAAAGACCTCTCTCAGCCCCACCTACCTCACAGGGTGTCTTGTTGTGGGAAGGGGAAGGGATGGGTGGTGCACATGTCACCTGTGGAGTGGAGCCTGAGGGGTGGGTGTTGCCTTCTGACACACTTCCGGTATGTTAGGTGTGTGTGGCATATGCAAATGAGTTATGCTAATGAGCTCCTGAACCTTTTTTTCTACGAAATGACCCCTGCCCTTTCCCCCCTTTACATTTTCATGTAGTATTTACAGTCTACTGTAATCTTTCATAATATTTCTAAATCCAGATCCACGTTTTGACTCTTTCACACACTGTTTATGCTGCCATTCTTTCTACCCACGTTCCCATTTCACAGCTTCCTTAACTGAATTTCTGTTGCTAATTCTGCTGCACCTCTCATTTTTCCTGCCCCTCATTTTGCTTCTGCCTCATTTTTCTTTCTACTTCACATCTGCTATCCTTCTTGTTTTGACAGATTGTGGAGGGTAATGAAAAGCACTACAACAAACACAAGTTTATTTTATTTATTGGGTCTCAGTTGCCATGGTGAAATGCGATAAATTAATAATCTGTTGGCTCGATTTCCCCCTTCGGGCTTTCGGCTCTGTCATAGGCTGAGGACAGACTGGCAGTTTGGCCTGATATAGGTCCACTTTTCAAGCGGATTAAGAGAGTCCATTCACACAGCCACAGCTGCCCGGTGTTGCTGTGCCGCACTCACCCCGTCCTGAAGCGCTTTCATCCCGCGTTAAAAAGGTACCTGGGGAAACCGGTGTCAAGCCGTCTGGGTGCGCGTTCATCCCGCTTCCTGGCAGTGTGGACACAAATAAGCCGTGCATCAAGGGGCACCGGTAATGTGAACCCGCTGATCTGGCTGCTGCGCCTATGCACCTATGCGCCAGTTGGCAAAATGGACCAAAGCCCGCGCACTGCCGTGGCAGTGCCGCCAGGGGCCGCCCCACAGTGTGAACGCTCCGTTCCGCCTCCTCCCCAGTATGGTCCTGCATCAGTCTATGCAGTGCAAATGGAAAGCCCTGCAACAACTCAGCCCGGGGCCTTTTTGCCCCGCTTCCCTTGCGCTTCATTTTGCCAGTCTGTCCTCAGCCACAATGAAGCGTGCAAAACAGATGCTTCATCACTGAGCCATAAGAACATACGAGAAGCCATGTTGGAGCAGGCCCGTGTCACACAGTGGCCAAAAATCAGGTGCCATCAGCAGGGTCCACCAGCAGGGCTCCTCCACATAAAAAGCACTTCAGAAACTGAACATGTGAAGCTGCCATCTGACCCTTGTTCATGAAGTATGGTGAATATGCATACAATCTGTGTCTGGTGTATTCTTTATTTTTCTTTCTGTGTGTGTTGAGTAATTATCGCGTTACATACAGTCTCTGCACAAGGGAATGTGTGATTTAAACCCCACACATCCAGGCACTAGTCTCTGGTTTCATTTGTAAAGTGAATGTGTTTTGACTTTTCTTGGAAACAGATTTACACAAACACAGGCAGGGATGTATGTGTGTTCACTGTAACATACGAACGAGGCTCCTGAGCCAACTATCAAGGTTAGTACTGCCTGTGCAGGCTGGTAGTGGCTCTCCAGGGTCTCTGGCTGAGGTCTTTCACATCACCTCCTACATGATCCTTTTAACTGGAGATGTCAGGGACCGAACCTGGGACCTTCTGCGTGCAAAGCAGATGCTCTACCACTGAGCCACGGCCCTGTCTCTATAACACTACGAGTTTGCATGCTTAGAATCTGCCAGTGTTTGAGCCTGTTGCATTCACACTAACAGTTCTTCATCGCAGGAGTTGCTTCCTTCCATAAATAGCTCCAGATGCTAAGTCATTTCTGTAGCTGCTTGTGACTTCACCGGGGGATTAAGCTACTGCTGTTCCTGTTAGCGTTGCCTGCAGGCTAAGGGGGGGAAAACTGCAATGGATCTTGTATTCTTAATCAGTGACTGTGGAAGATCAGAGCGAGCTCTGGGTTTAAGGGGTGGGCTGGGCAAAATAACCTCCTGTGGGGCTCCCGTTGCACACACATGCGGGTCTTGGAGGTGGTGCGGTCAGACAAGATTCTGGATTGGGCAACTTATTTTTGTTGCCATTCCAAAGAGGCTGCACCCTGCTCTCCACAGCCTTAACGATTAGCTCTTTGATTAGCTCTCTTGCAGCAATTATTTGGGAGTACAGCATGGGGGTTTGAAGGAAGGAGAAACAGCCAGTTCTTTCAATGGGGACCCCCAGTGGGAAATAGAAGACAGGGCCATCACAGATGATCTCTTCCTTTTCTGCTTGGGAGGGACACTGACAAAACAGCAGGACATGTGCCTTTTTAGGCTCCTCCCACCTTGTGTGTATTTCTTTAAACCCCTCCCCCCGGGGACCAGTGGTGGACCTTCCCGGTAACTCCAGGGCCCCAGCTAGGGTTGCCAACTTACAGGTGGGGCTTGGAGATCTCCTAGAATTACAGTGGATCTCCAGACTACAGAAATCAGTTCTCCGGGAGAAAAGGGCTGCTTTGGAGGGTGGGCGGTACGGCATTATAGCCCGTTGAGGCCCCTTCTAGGGATGGGCATGAACCAGCCTGCAAACTAAAGTTTGTGACGAATTTTGGCTGGTTCATGAGGTGAAGTTCATGGCAGGTCAGTCGGCTTGAAGTTTTCACAAACTTTCCAGCTGTTCATGGCGGTTTGTGAATGGATGCATTTACAGACTCTGCTCAATTTAAATATTTATGAAACTTTGAAGAAACGGGGGCGGAACGTGGAGGGCATGTAGAGGAGCGTCTGGGGGAGGTCTCTCGTGACTTTGATGTCTCTAGCTTGTGCAGGATCCATTCTATCCACTCCGGAACCACCTGAACCCTGTGCTTGTCAAAATGGTGGCCTGTCAATGCCAGGCCATCATTTCCACAGAAAGCCCATTCCTGGGGGCACCTTCTTTGGGGGGCCATAACTTGGACCCCTTAAATCCAATCATCACCAAAACTGGAGGACTAGGGCTGCTAGGTCGTACTCACGTACTGGCGGGGGGGAGTCCTTCTTTGCCCGGGAGGCTCCTTCGTGTGCGCGCCTGATGACGTCACCCGGAAGTGACGTCACCACGTTGGGGGCGTTGCCAGGGCGATGCTCTGGCAACGCCCCCAACGTGGTGACGTCACTTCTGGGTGACGTCATTACGCTGGGGAAGTCATCCAGGCTGGACGACTTCGGGGGTGGGGTTCCCCCCGCCGGCCGAATGCTGGCCGGCGGATCGGGAACCCCTGTAGCGGGGGATCCCCTGCCCCCCAGGCTGACTTGGCAGCCCGGTGGAGGACAGCTAGAGATACACTGTGAGTTTAGTGTCTCTAGCATGCCAGGTGGAACTGTCCTACCAGGTCACACACCTCATAAACAGATCCCGTTGGTGAGGCGGCCAAAAATTTGCAACGGTTCATGGTTTGCAAAGCAGGCATGCCCCGACCCATGAACCAAACTGCGTTTTCACAGTCTGTGCCCATCTCTAGTTCTTTCCCCCCTCAAACCTTGCCCTCCTCAGGCTCTACCCCCAAATCTCCAGGAGTTTCCCAAACCAGAGTTGGCCCCCAGAGCTAGTTACCTGACCGAGGTAACCTGTGATGCCCGCTGTGTTTGTGGAGGATGCTGACATTGAACAGGATGCTCTGCTGCCCAGGAGGAATGTTCAAATTGCCAAAACTCTTTACGGTTGAGTGCTTGAAGGGGCCCTCCCTTCTCCAATAGTTACTTCCTTATTTAAGGTATTTACATCCCACCTTTTTGTTCCAGCAGGTTCTTTGAGGCAACTTGCTGTAATAAAATCGCAGTCGCCTAAAACCAAAAAACAATTCAGCAGAAACCAGTCAAAGAAAACACAGTGAGTTAGCCAGCAAAACGAGAGACTGAACTGACCCCCAAAGCCCATTCATTCTTACTGTTTTTCTAAACAAAACTATTCACTTCCTGTGTGACTGATAGGAACCAGTTTTGTGAAGAGACTCCGCCCCCCCCAAATGGTTTTAAGCAGGGGTCCTTTCGTAGAAAAAGAGGTGCAGGAGCTCATTAGCATAACTCATTAGCATAACTCATTAGCATATGCCACGTCCCCTGACATCTCCAGAAGTGTGTCAGAAAGGGAATGCCAGTTTCAGCCCCATTATATCCTATGGGCCATTGAAATCAATGGCAAAAACTCATAAGGTATATGAGGGGCTGGAGGAAAGGGGGTTTGAGGGAGAGGCTCCAAACTTGCAGGGTAGCTGTTGGGGCCTCTCCTCGAAACACCCACTAAGTTTCAAGAAGATTGGACCACGGGGTCCAATTCTATGAGCCCCCAAACAGATTGTCCCATCCCCTCCATTGTTCTCTATGGAGGGAAAAAATGTTAACTTTTTTCCTACCATAGAGAACAATGGAGGGAATGGGGGCAACCTGTTTGGGGGCCTGTAGAATTGGACCCCCTGGTCCAATCTTCTTGAAACTTGGTGGGTACTTCAAGGAGAGGCCCCGGCAGCTACCCTGCAAGTTTGGAGCCTCTCCCACAAACCGCCTCCCCTCCAGTGGCTTTTAAAGTTGCCACCGAATTTCGGCAGCAATTCGGCGGCGAGCTGAATCAGATCAGAGAATCTGATTCAGCCCGTGGCTGCCCTAGTGGCCACTCCTGAGCTGGCAGAGCTTTGCTCCACCTCGCTCCGGCCCCAACGGACCCCTGGTTTTAAGGAAGATTTGCAATCAGGAATCTAGTCAAGACACCTCTTTTTTATGGGTGATGTTGCCCAGATAGGTTCTTCCACAACTTTTCTTGGTTCACACTGGAATACATGGGTCTATATTTTCCCTTTCTTAGAAGTGAAATTCAGACTGGAGACTTCCTGATTTGTGGTTCGGCCACCCCATGACACAACCTGAATGGGCGCATCCATCCATAAATCCCCCATGTGAAAACATTTCCTTAGGGGGTGGCAGGTCTTCACTCCCATTTATTTGTACCCAGCTTTTCTCCCCAGTGGTGACCCAAACTGGGTTACAACATAACTCCCCACTCCTTCCGTTTTATCCTTACGACAACATCCCAGTGAAGTCATTTAAGCTGACAACAGAGTCACAGTTTATTATTCTTAGAAGGATACTTTTACACATCTGTCTCCTATTTTGACACATTTATTTCTTCAGTTTCCCCCTAATTAAATCCAAACAGATGGTGACTGTGTGAACCTAGCTTGTTATTGCTGTTTTTTCGCCTTTGCATATGTCAAAACATCTTCATTAAGTTGTATGCTAATTTGCTGTTCACCGATGTCGAGGCATCTGCCTATATATATGAACTGTTAACTTCCGTTTCCGTGTATCTGAGGAAGTGTGCATACAAACGAAAGCTCGTGCCTTGAATAATTGTGTTGGTCTTAAAGGTGCCACTGGACTCTAAATTTGACCCAAGGTCAGTCAGCGAGTTGCCATGGCAGCGTGGGGATTTGAACCACCGTCTCCCACATCACACTCCGACAATGTAACCACCACACTACACTGCCTTTCTCTTTAGATGTCTCTTGAACAGCGTTGCAGCATCTGCTTCGCTTAATCTTTTCAGTTGCTCTCCTCTCTTGCCCTGGAAATAGGCGTCTGGGGAAGGGACTTCAAAGAAGAGGACTATATAGGACCACAGACACTCCCAGGGCTGGAAAACTTTTGAAGCAACAAACACCCCTTTCTGGATAAAGAAGCATTGCAATCTCCTGCCTGTTGCCAGCATGACATTTTTAGAAAATTGCACATGTTACCAAGCAGAATTCATTAAAAATATAGACGACAGGGCCAAAGCCATAATTTGTTAATCTCAAGGTTTGCCGTGTTTAGCAACAGGACAGCCACATCTGAGATAGATCCCTGTCTAACTGCTTTTTCTATCTCCCTCTTTTAGTGGGATGCCCATCTGGGTGCGCTGGTATACTGACACACATTGCTGCCCTCTGCTGGATAAAGGGAAGTGGAGACTGGCATTTTGAAAAGAAAAAAAAATCTTCCCATGGCATTTGTCAGTGCCCGGGTAGCCCAGGCTATCCCCATCTTGTCAGATCTCGGAAACTAAGCAGGGTTGGCCCTGGTCAGTATTTGGATGGGAGACCACCAGGGAATGTGAGAGTTGTTATGCAGAGCCAACGTCTCTCACCTTGAAACCCCTATGAGTGGTCGGTCGCCATAAGCTGGCTGAGACTGGACTGCAAAAAAGACATGTCCAGATCTGGATTGTCCAGGATAGCCTGATCCCGTTAGAAGCTAAGCAGGGTTGGTTCTGATGAGCATTTGGATGGGAGACCACCAAGGAAGTCCAGAGTTGTGACAGAAGTAGGCAATGGCAAATGACCTCTGAATGTCTCTTGCCTTGAAAACCCTATGGGGTCGCTGTAAGTGGGCTGTGACTTGAGAGTGCTTTCCGCCACCATGTAGATGCCTACAGATGTGTCTTAAAAAGAGAACTCAACACAGAGTTTTCCCCACCTCCTGTTGAGCTAGTCTACCTTTCTCCATCCTTTGTGATACTTTTGGGCAAATGTTCTTGTCAGCGAATCACATTTGACTTACATGTCTTCCCATGCTTCAGACAAGTTTGCCTGCCTTGTTTTTTTAAGTGCCTTCTCTAAATGACTTCATATTTGTTCATTGCCTTTAAATAAACACAGATGATTTTTTTTAAAGATTTGGAAACTGGTTGCAGAAAAGCGGTTTGTGATGATACAGGCACCAGCCAATCAGGGCCGTGCACAGCCAGCTTTCAGTTTTGATGCAAATCCTTTTTCCAAACAAACAAAACTTCGGTTTCCCTTTTTATCTGTGCATTTTGGTTTATTTTATGGTATACTGCCATCATCAACCATATAATTAACTACACTCAAGCAGTTGAGTTTCGCTTTGTTCGTTTTTGGTTCAGCATGGTCCTTTGGAACAGGTAGGACCCGGACTAACAGGGAGCTGCTTGCTGGAGTTCTCTTTTAACAAAATTTGAGGAGGTTTGATAGGTTCAACTCCCCCACCAACAATCTCTGTGCCTTTAACAATGACTCAACAGCCAGAAATTTGGCAGGTGGAGGTCTTTGTAGAACAGGGGGAAACTTTGCCTTTTGATTCCTGCCCGCTCTAATCCTGCAGGGGTCTTGAGCCTCACCTGCCTCCCCAATTCCCCCTTCCCCTGCTTCCGATAGTAGCTAATGAATCCTCTTGCACCATGATGTATTTGTTCGACACCGGCTAATGAATCATGCCAACGTCTCTGTCTATTGTAACTAATAGTCCGTGGGGTTTCCCATTAATTATGTGATATACTTTGGGCTTCCTTCTTTTCTTTCCCTTTAAAAAAATGTTCCTTGGGGTACTGCAGAATGAGTAATTCCCTCTTCTGTCCCACTTTTGTTCTCTTGCAGATGGCAGCCCTGGAGAGGCAGATATTTGACTTCCTGGGATATCAGTGGGTGCCCATCCTGGCTAATTTTTTACACATAATGGCAGTCATCTTAGGGATCTTTGGCACCGTCCAGTACCGATCCAAATACCTCATACTGGTAGGTACCGACTAAGCAGGGCAGCTTGATCTTACGGCTGCTCTGTTTATTTGTGGAGTGGGTAAATCGAACACTTTAAAAACGGGGCTTAGTAGATGCCTTGTTACAAGCGGTGGCGAGAAGAGATGGCGGCTTAGACTGTCCCAGCATGAATGCACGCTTGCATGAAAAGGATGAGGGAGAACAGAGCGTTCATTGCCTGCACATTTGTGCTGGCTAATACACATGCTATCTCAGGGGTCACCAACCTTTTTGAGCCCGCTGGCACCTTCAGAATGCTGACACAGGGCGGTGGGCACGACCACGAAATGGCTGGCACAGGAGGAGGAGGTACCTGCAGAATGTCGGAGGGTGAAATGAGGCACAGCTCTGACGTTGACTCTTCCAACATGCTCTGTTTAATGAGATGCCTTTTAACATGAACATATCGCTTTAAAACATTTTATTTCGTACTCACGGCTTCCCTTCAGTCGTGCAGCGAAGATCCTTGTGCTGGAGGCAGCTGCTGCCAAAATCTAAAAAGAAAACCTCTGTGGCCAGTGAGAACCCCAGCGACCAATCAGAATCCCTGCTGAGCAAAACCCCGGTCTGGCCCCGCCCACGCTTAAAAACAATTTCCCGGGCACTGCCTTGGAGACCCCTGTCCTAGCTGATCCAAACAGTAATGCTGTTAAAGGATCGTTGATACTTTTGGTCCATTCCTGAATGTTAAATTAGGCGGCACTTCAAAGATGCATTCAGATATCACAAAGTGGCTGGTTCATGATGGGAATGAGCCTGGAAGTCCTCCAGCTTGCGTGTTCCCTTCTCCTTGGTGCCTGGAGTCAAGATTGAGAATTGGTTGGTTGTAAGAGAGCACCGTTTGTTGTAGGAAAGCTCCACGCGAGGTAGGTTTGCTCTCTGGCCTGTTAACCAGGGCTCTCAATCTGGAATGCACTGGGGTTTAGAATCATGGTCATGTAGCGAGAGAACTGATTACCGTTGGTTGTTTTGCTTAATGGGACGTCACAACACAATACAGTTTCTTACGAACCAGGAAGGCGTTGATTTTGCATCTAACCATTTTTTAACGTTAAAAAACAAGTTTCTAAATAATCAGATACAGTGACGTATACAATATATATATCTCATTTTTATTTGTGTTTATTTTATTCGCTCTGAAACACAGAAAAGTAGAGCTGGAAGGGATCCCAAGGGTCATCTAGTCCAACCCCCCCCCTGCGCAATGCAGGAAATTCACAGCTTGCTTCCCCTCACAGTCCCCCAGTGACCCCCGCTCTATGCCCAGAGGAAGGCAAAAAACCTCCAAGATCCCTGAGCCAATCTGGCCTGGAAGAAAATTCCCTTCCTGACCCCAAAGTGGCAATCCACATTATCCATGGCGTATAAGAAAAGCCCACATGAGCTAAGCACTGGCTCATGCCTTCCTGCCCTCCGTCTCACAATTTGCCTAAATTCATAGTGAGTCACAGAACCTGCACATGAGTGGAGTAGAGGAGGGAGCAGGCAACCCTGAGGACTTCCCAGCTCATTCCCATCACAAGATCAGAGGGGTTTTTGGGGTTTTTTGGTGACACGTGGATGCAGCTGGCCACTGCATTGTGCAGCTGAACTGGTCCTCTTGTATGCCAGGGGTTGGATCAGTATTCCCCCTAAGCTGAGTTAGTGTGAGCTAGCTCACAGTTTTTTTAGCCTCTGGCTCACACGTTTTCGTCTCAGGTCTGGAAGGATGGCTCCAGAGCAAACGAATCTAGGCAGCAGCCAAATCACTCACTCACCACTTCAATGCCTGCAGCTCACAAAGTAGAATTTTTCCTCAAGGCTCCACAGCTTAAAGGGAGCATTGGGTTGGATGCAGATTAAATTTTTTCAGATGGGCAGAATGACACTTTCCTTCTCCCACTGCAACCCCCAAGATCCCCACCAAATGCTGCTCCGGGGGGGACCCAGAAGAATAACACGAAGGGGTTTGCGATGGGAAGAAGGAACTGGTGGAACTTGTCAACTAAGTGTGGGTCCAACCCTATCCTTGCATTTAGTGGTCACACATAGAGCAAGAACTGGCACATGTGTTGGCCCTGTTCACCACCTCCATGGGATTGCTGGCTTAAAGGCACACCATCTGCACCCAGAGAAAGTATCTGGGCATAGACTCCCGCCCTGCACTAGAGGACTTCAGAAAAGCAGCGTTCCTAATCGCTTGCACATACCTCTTCCATGTGTTCACAAACAGTAATAGTGCATGGGCAGTGTGCAGGGCCAGTTCACTTTTGTCTGCTGTATGTACATCAATTAAGTGGGCAAAACAGGTCATGGAGAGAGCTTTTGTATGCTTCCTGTGCGCTTTCAGAGAGCCAGTTTGGTGCAGTGGTGAAGTGCGCGAACTCTAATCTGGGAGAACCGGGTTTGATTCCCCACTCCTCCACTTGCACCTGCTGGATGACCTTGGGCAAGCCATAGCTCTGTACCAGCTGTTCTCTCAAGGGCAATTGTCTCGGAGCTCTCTCAGCCCCACCTACCTCACAGGGTGTCTGTTGTGGGGAGGGGAAGGGAAAGGAGTTTGTAAGCCGCTCTGAGACTCCCTTGGGGAGTGAAGGGCGGGGTATAAATCCAATCTCTTCTTCTTCTTCTTCTTTCACAAGAATTTGACTTCAGTGGAAGCTTTTTATATGGGCTGGGCTTGCTGTGTCCCATTCTGGGCACTTCAGCTGAAAGGAAACTTTTTTCACGCTTCTTCTAATCTCGTGAATCTTATATTGCTGATGTTTGGAGGTAAACTGGTTATATTTTCTAAATATTTGACGGCTGCCCCACAAACATTAGTAAGGGACAATTTGGAGGTCTCATTGGGGATTGCTGTGTGTGGGGTAGGGCTGCCAAGTCCCCCTGGGGGCGGGGATTCCCCCGCTAAAGGGGTCCCCAATCTGGCGGTCCAGATCCGGCCGGCAGGGGGAACCTCACCCCCGAAGTGGCCCGATCAGGCCGACGGCCCAGCATGATGATGTCACCCGGAAGTGAGGTCATCACGCTGGGCACGTTGCCGGGGCAACACTCTGGCAATCGCCCTGAAAACTCTATGGTACTGTGATGACATCATTTCTGGGTGACATCATTGCGGCGCGCGCACACTTTGTGTGCACGCAGGACTCCCAAGGACGGACTGGGACTCCCCCGCTTTCTTTAAGGTGAGACTTGGCAACCCTAGTGTGTGGGGGAAACCAGATATCACCTATGCCTTTTTATAATCAGTTGTAAAGCTGCCCCTCAAGGGACTTCCGGTTGCCACCTCACAAATATTTGCTCAGCATTCTTCAGTGTCTCAACTGTGTCAGGAATTAGCAGAGGCCTCTGTAATGGACATCTGTCCCGCAGATAGCTCCAGGATGGTCTGGTCCTGTGGCCTCCATTGTCTCCAGCCATATAGTTGGGGTGAGGGAGGTGTGTTTGGATATGGCACAGTTGTTTACTGTGTGTCAGAGCAGACCAGTGATCTCCAGGAAAGCGCCCATGGCCAGTCTGTTTTCTGGAGCCCACCGATTCTTTCCCCAAAGCAAAGAGCCATTCCTGGTTTTCATCCACTTCAGTGGAGTAGGAGGTACTTCAGAAGATGGTATCATCTTTGAGGCTGCAGGGAGCACCCACTTGCCCCCTTCACTGGAGGATACTTGGCTTGGAACTTCCTAGTATTTTGTACTTACCCGCAGGGGAGACATTTTGTGATTGGTCCCATCTCCCAGGGTGGCCATTTTGTAGTGGCACTCACTACCCTTTCTCAACATTCCCAAAGCGACCACAAGGCTCAGCAAGGTTGGGGACTCCTGAAGCAGTCAGCATAGAGTCAGATACACTGCGAGGCAGACCCGTAATCCTGGGGAATCTACCAGCTCCTTCTGTTGCCTTTTAGACATGGAGCGATTGAGGTCAAGGCAATGCCTTGAGGCGTTCTGTCTCATCTGCTGCTAGCAGCCTCCTGTGTACACCATTCTTGACCATCACCCTGCCTTCTTTCTCTCTCTTTCTCCCCCCACCTCCAGTATGCAGTATGGCTCGTGCTGTGGGTTGGATGGAATGCATTCATCATCTGTTTTTACCTGGAAGTAGGACACCTTTCACAGGTAATTACCTCAGTAATAATGCCGAGTGCATGCCCTTCTCGAACCACTGATCCACCTGACAATCCCAAGGCTTTCCATCCATCATCTTTGCGCTGCGACAGCACCCGTCAAATAGAGATTAGAGTTCAGGAGGGGACTCTGTGTCATAAAGATGCCACGGCTGTTTGAAGATGTCTTTCTTCCTTCCTGTGCACCGATGGTGCCAGGCAGAATTGGCGTATCGGGGCTGATGGAAAAGGATGCTGGGAGAGATCTGAAATGGTGTGCCGCTCTGCAAATTGAAGGGGTGACGGCTTTGTTATCTTTTCGAAAAACGTGTGCCTTCCAATCGAAAGTGACACGCCTCTTTAATGGGAAATGTCCTTTTTGAGAGGAATTGGGGAGGGGGGGGAAATCTTCATCTGAAATTGCTATGCCTGTGTACTAAGAAAACACAAATGGATCATCCTGCTGACTTCCCATTTGGTTCTGTAAACTAGGGATATATTGGTGAGCGGGAAGAAAGAAAACAAGGCTGTATCTTGTCTGTGGATCAGTAGTATGCTTAGGATGGCAGTGTTAGAGAGACTGGAGCAGGGGGCCCGTGGGTGCCATGGTGCCCACTTTTCCTGGTGCCCATCAAATGTTTTTAGAAAATTGGGTGGGGCCAGGTTGGCCTTTTGCCTAGCAAAGGTTTTGATCCACTATTGGAGATTTGATTGGCTGCACAAGTTGGTTTTTTTTAGAGATAACTGGTTTGGCAGCAGCTGTCACCGCAGCACAGGGTCACCTGAGGGGGCAGCAGCCATTTTGTGGCTACCTCCGCATCCTACAGCAGCAGCCATTTTGTGGCTGCGGCCAACACACTGTGTCAGAGTTCCAATGGCGTCCGCCGGCTCAAAAAGATTGGGGACCTTTGGGCTACCTTATAGGGGGGTGTTACATGTTCAGTGCCATATTCCAAAAAGTCACACCAGGATATCAAAAAGTGTGTGTATGTGTCCGCAAAGTAGGCTCAGGACACGCTTCAGCCTATGATAATCTGCTGAGTGCAGATTTCCAACATAAAAACAAAATAACAAAACAACATACAATAAATACAATAAAGTAACTACAACACTAGATACTTTAAAATAAATTATACCTCAACAGACACCTAAGAGCGACTCATTGGGAGGGGGGAGGCCAGACTGTTGGGTACCCACTGCTTCAACTGGAAAAAAAATATATATATATAGTAAATAACATATTAGAGTAATATATCAGACTAATGAATCAGAGGCTGAACCGCGGTTGATCAAATGATGGCAAGATGTACTGAATTTGAAATTGTCATCATTTTTGTAATCATCCTGCAGAGGACGGGGGTGGGTGGGATAAAAGTCAAAATAAGTGGAATGCGTAATATTGCTCTGTATCACAACTAGATGCAGGAGAACTGGAATTAATTTGCATTAATATTAAAATGTGAACAACAACATTGAAGGAGATGTCTGCTTAATCCCTCTTTTGTTCAGCTGGATCCTGTGCATGTTTTCTTGGATTAGTTGCAGTGGTTTTTACTCCCAGATAAAGAGGCAGAGGATTGTAGCCTTTAGACGCATCATGTTACAGTATGCTGCTTTCAGTTGCACCTACCTTTAGGCAGCATATTTAGGACATTTCTGTCTTGGTTGATGTGTGCCGGATCAGACTGCATGTTTTGCACAGACGTTTTCATGAAGGTAGACCTTTTGCAGCAACGTCAAATGACTGATCCACAAGCTTGCTTGTGGAAACAAGTAGAATGTGGTTGGTTTCTGATGGTCATCTAGCTCAAGAGGTTCCTGCCAGAGATTCCCAGGAGTCTCTTCTCCAGCTAGCGCTTCATGTGGAGGAGTTGGGAATCAAACCCGGTTGTCCAGATTAAAATCTGCCTCTCTTAGCCAATACACCAGACTATGTTCAGGAGTGACCCTGGTTCAAATCCCCACTCTACAACAGAAAAAACAAGAAGGAACACCCCGAAGGAATACAAAAGTAAGGTGCACAAGTGTGGAGGAAAATCCCATCAAATCACAGTCAACTTCTGCAAACCTTGTAGTGATTTTAAGGCCATTGCCTGCCTCTGCGTCGCAACCTTGGTATTCCTTGGGGGGGGGGGGTCTTGCATCCGACTACTAACTTGGGCCAACCCTGCTTGACTTCCAAGATCTGATGAGGTCAGACTTGCCTGGGCTGTCCAGATCAGCACAAATACGCAGGGGCAGGTACAGGAAGGTATATCAAAAATTGGGGTGTGTTGTAACACCACCTGAACCTACAATATGAAAAAACTGTGACAAGCATACGCTTGTAAAGAACATCCAATACACTGTTAACAAGTGTGGGGAAATAAACAGTATAATTAATAGATCAAGAGGGGTAGCTGTGTTCGTTTGTCTGTGGAAGTAGAAAAGAGCAAGAGTCCAGTAGCTCCTTAAAGAATAACATAAGAACATAAGAGAAGCCAATGTTGGATCAGGCCAGTGGTCCATCCAGTCCAACACTCTGTTACACAGTGGCCAAAAACGCCAGGTGCCCTCAGGAGGTCCAGCAGTGGGGCCAGGACACTAGAAGCCCTCCTACTGTCCGTCCCCCTGCTCAAGCACCAGGAATACAGAGCACCACTTGGCCCCAGAACAAGAGCTCCTATCTATACTTTGTGGCTAATAGCCACTGATGGACCCCTGCTCTATATGTTTATCTAATTCCCTCTTGAAGCCATCCATGCTTGTAGCCGCCGCAACCTCCTGTGGCAGTGAATTCCACATTAATCACTCTTTGGGTGAAGAAGTCCTTCCTTTTATCTGTTCTAACCCGACTGCTCAGCAGTTACATGGAGTGCCCACGAGTTCTTGTACTGTGAGAAAGGGAGAAAAGGACTTCTTTCTCTGCCTGCTCTATCCCATGCATAATCTTATAAACCTCGATCATGTAACAAAATATGTGCCAGGGTAGGAGCTTTTGTGAGTCACTGCTCACTTCTTCAGATATAATTAATTCTTCAGTATAATTAATGAAAATTTAAGAACCATGAAAAAGAAGTTAACAGACATGTCAAATATGGACTATCAGCGACACTCCAATTTCCAGTAGATCTTTATCCCAGACCATTTCTGCATATTTAATTTTAAAAGAGCCAAAGATCTGGAAATAAGAGCCAAAAAGGGCGGGTCACTCCTGTGTGTGTTCTAATAGCCGCCTGTATTGCATGCAACCAAGAGGCATCTGTTCTAACATCAGCTGTTGCAGAATCCCCCTGGGTGAAGAGACTTCAGATCTGTCATTCACTGCATCTGAAGCGAGAGACGCTGTTTCAAGCGGGGCTTAAATCCCTTCATCGAATCTCTTTTCAGTTTGGCCAGACATATTGATTAGAGCTGGTCAGTCCTGGAAGGAAGTCCAACACCAGCCACCTGTTTCTGTCATTTAGTGCCGTGTGCATCTAGTGGCAGGAGGATGTGGGCTGTGGGCTAGGAAGATGAGGGGAGCCAGAGACCCCGCGAGCCATACTGGAGGGAAGAAAAAGACATATTGCCTAGGCAGGTTATATATGCAAGCTGGGAGGGGCTGTGGCTCAGGAGCAGAGCATCTTGTTGGGATTATACCGCAGATAGTTTAGGCTTAGACCATCTTTGTCCTTAATCTCCTCACACTCTTTTCCCAATTGGAATTGGTCCCCATGGACTGGTTGAAGTTCCAGTGGGGACAAAGACAGGCACAGTAAGGGTCTTTTCCCCTAAACTGGGCTTAAAGGAATCACCTACCGTATTTTTCGCTCCATAAGATGCACCTGATCATAAGACGCACCTTGTTTTTAGAGGAGGAAAACAGGAAAAAATGAAACAGAAAGAAAGAGAGAGAGAGAGAGAGATAAAGGAAGGAAGGAGGAGGAGAGAGAGAGAGAAAGAGAAAGGAAGAAAGAAAGGTGGGGACAGAGAGAGAGACAGAAAGACAGACAGACAGACAGAAAAAAGGAAAGGAAGGAAGGAAGGAAGAAAGAGAAAGGAAAAAAGAGACGTCGCATGCCATGCAAAGCCAGGCCTTTCTGTGCAAAGTAGCCAGGGAGCTTAATCTGTGGGCGGGGCTTTCTGCTGCTGGCTGTCTTAAAGGGGAAAAGCACTTAAAGAGAAAGAGTACTTAGCCTGGTGGGGTTTTTCCTGCCGTTTCCCTTTTAAGTCTTAACAGCTCAGGCCCAGCAGGGAGGGGCGGGGAAGGCTGGGATGCCAGCCTGAATGGCGTTCCCCTGCGTTCCTGCTGAAGAAAGAGCCCTGTTACAGGTAAGAAAAGCTCCATATTCGCTCTATAAGATGCACACACTTTCCCCCCCACTTTTTTGGGGAGGAAAAGTGCGTCTTATGGAGCAAAAAATACGGTAGGTCATTTTGACACAGTAAAAGGTATCAAGGAGAGGGGCGACTTAAACCCTGCTTTCTCCAATGTCGTGACCTCCATCCACAATATAGCCCTGCTGTAGCTGTTTTTTTTAGGGCTACTTATTTAGCTAGTTAAAAGGGCCGCGGTGGCTCAGTGGTTAGGATACTGAGTTGCAGACCGGAAGATCAGTAGTTTGGCAGTTCAAGACCTGAGTGCCACGTGACGGAGTGAGCTCCCGTCTCTGGCCCCAGCTCTTGCCAACCTAGCAGTTCAAAAGCAAGAAACTGCAAGTAGATAAATAGGTACCGCTTCAGTGGGAAGGTAACAGCATTCTGTGCACCTCGGTGTTAAGTCATGCCGGCCACACGATCATGGAAAAAGTCTTTGGGCAGCGCTGGCTCTTTGGCTTGGAAATGGAGATGAGCACCGCCCCCTTGAGTCAGATTCGACTGGCTTTCGAGCAAGGGGAACCTTTACCTTTACCTATTTTTTTAATTAGATGGGAAGGAAAATGATGCAGTTTAGCCTGATCTTGAGAGACCTCTGAAGCTAAACAGAGTCAGCACTTAGATGAGAGACCACCAAGGAAGACTCTTCAGAGGAAGGCCATGGCAAACCACTTGCCTTGAAAGCCCCTTGCTGGAGTCACCATAAGTCAGTTGCGACTCGACAGCGCTTTACACTCACAAATGTATTTAGGGATTTACTGCCCGCTTTTCTTCTCAATAGGGACCCAGGTATCTTACAGCATCGTCCCTTCCCCCTTCCTTTTATCCCCACAAACACCATCCTGCAAGGTAGGCTAGGCTTAGCGTGTGACACCTCAGGTGACCCAGTGCGTTTCTATGGCTGGGTCGGGATTTGAACCTGGGTCTCCCAGCTTTCAGCCTGACACTCTAACCACTAACAAAGCCGGCTCTGACACATCAAGGAATTCTAGCAAACGTTGAGAGACAAACTGAATTAGATATGTAAGAATCTGTAATATGATCTCTGGAGGTGTTTTATTTATTTATATTTTTACACCAGCTGCCAGGAGTACATGGAAGTATCAGTTTCAGGAGCTACTGGTTTGGGAGACAGTGGGGTTTCCTCTCCCTATTGCTCCAAACCCCCGTAGCATCAGGAGAGCTGGGCGGAATGACCATCAGAATACATACATGAGCAACTACTTTTGTTTGGCATGATGTTTTCTAGGCCTCCCGAAGGAGGGGAATTACCAGCCTCCAGGAACAATCTCCCTCCTCCAAGGACTTGAAGAATGGGAGAAAAAATGGTCTCCATGTAGTGACTCTCTAGGAATTTCCTTCTCTGTGCTGCAGACCGCAGAGACTAAGGGGCACCCTAGAGGGTTGCCCAAAAGTAACGTCACGTCCTCCTCAAACTCTACACTTTGTAAGCCGAGCAAGGCAGTCTTGCTGTGGTGTTTCTAGATATGATGTTCCTGAGAACATGAAGCTATTTTAGACTGAGCCGAAGTATTGATATACCAAGGCCATTATTGTCTCCTCTGACTGGTCTCAGTCCGTCTGCATGTCAAGCAGCTATTCTATTGCTGACTGTTCTAGTAAGTTGCTCTTTTCCTCAGTGCTGCTCTTGGAACCCACTGGGTAGCTGGAGAAGAAGGAAAGAGATTGGATTTATACCCTGCCCTTCACTATCCAAGGGAGTCTCAGAGCGGCTCACAAACTCCTTTTCCCTCCCCCTCCCCACAACAGACACCCTGTGAGGTAGGTGGGGCTGAGAGAGCTCTTTCCCAAGCTGTCCTTGAGAGAACAGCTGGTACAGAGCTATGGCTTGCCCATGGTCATCCAGCAGGTGCAAGTGAAGGCGTGGGGAATCAAACCCGGTTCTCCCTGATTAGAGTCCGCGCACTTAACCACTACACCAAACTGGCACACAGAGAGCGGCTGTGGTGTGATTTTCGCCGGTCCTAGCCAACCTTTCAGCTTAGCTTCGTGATGCCATCCGTTGTGTGTGAGAGAGCTGTTGACGACCAGTCCTCAAGCTTACCTCGCTGCCGCTTTTGTTTTTTCCTCCCTCCTTCAGGACCGAGACTTCATCATGACCTTTAACACATCGCTGCATCGTTCGTGGTGGATGGAGAATGGGCCCGGTTGCCTGGTGACCCCCATCATAAACTCCGACCTGGCCATCGAGGACCATCACGTCATCACAGTCACCGGGTGCTTGCTGGATTACCAGTACATCGAGGTGGTGAGCAGTGCGATGCAGATATTCCTTGCGGTAGGTGGCGCCCACATCGCTCTCCCACTGGGTCTACTTCTGCCTTATAAGAACAACAGAGATGCCGGACACGCTTCTGGTCTCCCGGTACCAAGCCCACACCAATGCATGCTAGGTTTACAGAATAGGTTTTGTTTTTGATTCTGAAACAGGACTGACTGGAATAATTTCAGTCTTTTTTTTTTTTTAACTACATATAATCATAGAATCACACAGAGTTGGAAGGAGCCATCCAGGCCATCTAGTCCAACCCCCTGCTCAATGCAGGATCGGTCTAGAGCAGGGGTGGCCAAACTGTGGCTCGGGAGCCGCATGCGGCTCTTTCACATATATTATGTGGCTCCCGGCAGGGCAGCTGGGGAAGCTAAATATCATTAGCAAACAAATATCATTGGACAAATTAATATCATTATCAATATCTGTGTTTACCCCTTTTGTTGTTATTTTTGGCAGTCTCATTTAATGTTAATAAAAAGCAAAATTTTTCCAATAGAAGCAGGTAATATTTGTTCATGTCTTGTGGCTCTCAAACATCTGATGTTTATTCTATGCGGCTCTTACGTTAAGCAAGTTTGGCCACCCCTGTTCTAGGTGGCTCTTACGTTGAGCAAGTTTGCCCACCCCTGGTCTAGAGCATCCTTGACTAGGGTTTGTCCAACTGCTGCTTAAAGACTGCCAGGGAAGGGGAGCTCACCACCTCCTTAGGCAGCTGATTCCACTGTTGCACAACTCTTGCTGTCAAGAAGTTTTTCCTAAGATCCAGCCGGTACCTTCCCGCCCTTAATTTAAACCCATTATTGCAAGTCCTCTCCTCTGCTGCCAACAGGAACAACTCCCTGCCCTCCTCTAATAAGTGACAGCCCTTCACATACTTCAAGAGAGCAGTCATGACCCCCCTCAACCTCCTCTTCTCCAGACTGAACATTCCCAAGTCCCTCAACCTTTCCTCATATGGCTTGACCTCCAGGCCCCCGATCATCCCTGTTGCTCTCCAGTTTGGTGTAGTGGTTAAGTGCGCGGACTCTAATCTGGGAGAACCGGGTTTGATTCCCCACTCCTCCACTTGCACCTGGCTGGATGACCTTGGGCGAGCCATAGCTCTGTACCAGCTGTTCCCTCAAGGACAGCTTGGGAAAGAGCTCTCTCAGCCCCACCTACCTCACAGGGTGTCTGTTGTGGGGAGGGGAAGGGAAAAGGAGTTTGTAAGCCGCTCTGAGACTCCCTTGGGGAGTGGAGGAGGGCGGGGTATAAATCCAATCTCTTCTTCTTCTTCTTCTTCTTCTTCTTCTTCCTCTGCTAATGCTCCATTCTGTCCCCATCCTTTTTGAAGAGAGGCCTCCAGAACTGCACACAATACTCCAGGTGCGGCCTGACCAATGCAGTGTACAGCGGGTCTATCACGTCTTGTGTGAAGTTGTCTCGTATTGAGTCAGACTGTCATTCCATCAAGATCGGTATTGGCAGCAGTTCTCCAGGGGCCCAGACAGAGGTCTTCTGCATGGCCTCCTACCTGATCCTTTTAACTTGAGATGTTGGGGATTAAACCTGGGAACTCCTGCGTGTGAGGCTGACGCGCTATCACTGAGCCAAGGCCCTTCCCCTTAACAAGAACACGGGAAGCTCTACTGAGTCAGATTCTCGGTCCATCAAGGTCAGTATTGTCCACTCAGACTGGAAGCGGCTTTCCAGGGACTCACGCAGAGATTTTTCACATCACCTACACCCTGATCCTTTTTAACCGGAGATGTCAGGGACTGAACTTGGGACCTTCTGCGTGATCTGCCACTAAGCTACAGCCTCTCCTAAACAAACACACCTAAAGCTGCCTTATGCTGAGCCAGATCTTTGGTCTATGAAGGTCAGTTCTGACGGGCAACAGCTCTCCACAGTCTCAGGTCAAGGTCTTGCACATCACCTGTCACCTGATTCTTTTAGCTGGAGATGCTGGGGATTTAACCTGGGATCTTCTCCATGCAAAGCAGATGCTCTTTCCACTGAACCACAGCGTCTCCCTGAATACTTTACATCAAGTATCTGCACAGGAGACCTGTATACAACTCTCTGGCGCTTCCTGTTAGTATCTCTGTGTTCACTGTGTTTTGATTCTTGTCTTCCCTTCAAAAGAGCTCCGGATAGCACACTCAGCTTTCTCTTTCCCAGCCTTTCTCCTCAAAACAAGTTCCTGAGGCGAAACGGCTGGCCCAGTTTGTTTGTTGGTTTGTTGGATTTCTCTCACATTGACAGTCTAACCACTGTTTCCCACAAACTGTTTCATGCACAGTGAGTGTTGACTAAGTCATCGTAGCAGTTTATTGTTGGGAAGATGAATCTGTAGGCAGTCTGTCAGTGTGGCGCAATGGTTAAGAGGGGCGGACTCTAATCTGGAGAACCGGGTTTGATTCCTCGCTCCACCTCCACATGAAGCCCGGCTGGGTGACCTTGGGCTAGTCCCAGTCCTCTCAGAACTCTCTCAGCCCCATCTACCTCACAGGGTGTCTGCTGTGGGGAGAGGAAGGGAAGGCGATTGTAAGACTGAGACTTGCTCCGTTATGCAGCACTCGGGTCTCAAACTGCTGAACTACCGACCTTCCGGCCTGCAGTTCAGCATCTTAACCGCTTGAGTAGTGGTTTATTGTGCTTGGTTGTTGTGCCCCTGCTGTTCCAGGAGACCTCAGCTCTCAAGGGTCATAAGTATTAGCATGAGGAAGGGCCTATGTCACGAGGCCAAAGGAAGGCCATACCGTGTCTGAAATAAAGTCTGTACGTGACCATCCAAGAACATATCACTGTACTCTCAGTTAAGGCTGAAATGGCACACCAGGCACTGTTGAATAGTTGAGTATAAAACCCACTTTTAATTATTCACCATGAACAGCCTCAAGAAGCTACAGCCTTGCCAGGAGTAGGCCCGACTCGTCTTTCCTTGCCAGCCAGTTCCCCTTCCCTCTCCCTACCCCAATGGATTTGGGAACTTCCATAACTGAACATGATACTTTTTAGCAAGGGGCACCATCTGATTAGAAAAGGAGAACTGATCCCCCCCACACAAAAAAAACCTCCTCAGTTCCTGAGACAGACCAGAAATCCTGACTAGAGTTAAAGAAATGGATGGCAGAGGACAATATCTCTTAGAAACTGGAGAAATGACAGCATTTCAGAGTTTGAAGGGCTGCTGCTCGCTCGGTAGGAGAGCGGCTCCCTTTCAAGCCAGAGGTCTCCGATTCCATCCCCGTTAAAGGGGTTTGACATAACAGAGGCTGGGACAGAGGTCTGCCTGAGATCACAGAAACACCACCAAAGCAGTATTGGGCTTGGCAGATCAATGGACTGACTCAGTATAACACACAGTCTGATTTATGCTTCCGGAGAATGAGGTGGGAATAGGGTGGGTAGAACTCTGAGGTGGCCAAATGGGCAGCACTTCTTCAGACTGTGGACTTGGGGTGGGGGGGGAGAGCACATTTTGGAGTGATGAAAGCCCCCTGCAATTGGGGGGGGGGGGGACGACGACCTGGAAGCCAAGACAAAGCAGAGCTGCTTGTGTGCCGTTCTCAGGAGGGCAGCAAATTCTCTGGCCATAAAGGAGAACAGCATCACGTTTCTCATGGGGAAGAAGGTAAACAAACATATGCCTCTTGTTTCCTGACAGATGTTTTGAACGTGACTTTGAAAGTCGTCATGCAGCGCTTGCTGAATTTTCAGGAGCCCAAGAAGGGGCATGCGTCTGTGATTGCCAGTTTCTGGCTCAGAATGAATAATGCAGAAATAAATAAAAAGCGCACACATTTGCATAATTTATACAACTCGTAACGTTTTGATTTTGTCTTTTGGCCGGCGAAAAGGCGCAGAGGCCTGGATTTAAGTGCATTCCGTTTAATTGCTAATAACGACCATTTGTGTTACTCTGTCAAGTGTTTTAAGCGTGTGGCAGGCCTTCAGTTTCCAGTTTCCTGTGTACATGTTGGGGTGCTTATGAGTGTTCACGCCCGGACCAGTTTTTGGTTAGATGTTTTTAATGGTATCACATCAGCTGCTTTACAGTGCCATTCGAGCCATGATGACTAAAGGGGACCCCCGTGTTCAGAGGCAGTTAGCCTGTACTCATGTGAGAATGGGCCAAAAGATATAGTCCACAACAGGTCTCCTTAAGTAGGAAGTCCTTTATTTGCAGAAAACATCATGTTGGTCAAACACTTTTCCTGTTAGTAATGCCCAAGCCTAGAAATGCCATTACAATTATACTCGATATGAAATATGGCCTGCCTACTACCTACCAATCAATAGAGAGAATTATTGGCGCCCAAATACACTGGCCCAATGTCCCCAAGGAAAGCGCGGTAAAATAGGTTCTCAGGGAAAATGCTGTTGAGGATTTTTGGAGAGAATGTTCCCAGAGGAAACGAAGCAAAAAGAAACACACAACACCGTGATTCATGTAACACATAACAGGAGGCCCTTCTGTTCAAGGTCGTTAACCAAGGAATAGCCAGCTAGAGATAACGGAAGAAAAGCAAATGAGTAATGAGCATGCGCAAAGCGAAGCAAGCAAGCAAGACTCACATTCCAAAGGTGGGAGTCGGGATGCCGATGCTATCTCCCGGGCGGGACCTAAAGGGGTTGAAAGAAACCTTGGAACACAAAGCAATGTTATGAAATCATAACCTGAGGGCAAAACAGCCAGTATTGATACACGTAACTCAGCAATACATTGATCATACCCACGCCTATGGCAGCGCTAACTGACACTCAGTGGGCTTAAACTGAAGCAACTTTGCATAGGATGTCATTATAACAGGTGTGTGTATGTGTGTGTGTATTATCTGGTAGTACTTCTTACTGACCTGGATAGCCCAGGCTTGCCCGATTTCATCAGATTTCAGAAGTTAAGCAGGGTCAATCTGGCCTAGTATTTGGATGGGAGATCACCAGGGTCTCAATGCATAGGCAGAAAATGGCAAACCAACTCTGAATGTCTCTTGCCTTGAAAACCCTGTGGGGTCGCCATAAATCTGCTGTGACTTGACGGCAAAAAAAAACACACCTGCTTACAGCAGCCCTGAAAGGTAGGACAGTATTATCATTCCAGTATTGCCAGTGGAACTGAGGGGACCACTGGAATGCGGCTTGCTCCAAGGTGACGCAAATGATTCAAGGTACAGGCAAAATCTGACTTCCTGATTCCCAGTCCGTCTCTTACATACAGTTTCATCATAACATTTTTGGATGCTCCTCAAATTGCACTTGCTTCCATGCATTCAAATAATTAGCTTTCTCTGTCTGTCTCTCTCTGTTTTAAAGCTCTTTGGATTTGTCTACGCCTGCTACGTCAGCAAAGTATTTATGGAAGAAGAAGACAGCTGTAAGTATTCCAGCTGTGAGTCACACTTGTGGCAGTGCCCAGTGAGCTGGGGTGCTTGGGGCGCGAGGGGTTGGCATGGGCATGAACTCAAGCAGCAACGGCAAAGCTGAGGCGAATGAAGGGGCATACGGCTCCAGTTCCTCCCACACGAACTGTTCTGTGAGGAGAAGCTTCTGGAAGGAAGTTTTCTCTCTCCATTCCTTGCCAATCCCATAAGCTCACGAATACCACCCTGTCTGTCTCTCTTTCTATCTACCAAGCTAGTGGCCATCACATCTTGTGGCAGTGAGTTCCATCTGTTAAGTATATGTTGCTGGAAGGAGGGGTTTTTTTTGGGGGGGGGGCTCTTTGTGAATCCACATTGGTTTAGTGACCTTGGCATAGGCCTGGATCTTTCCACTGTTTGGATGGCGCCCTGATGGGGAATCCCGCCACCTGTCTCCAAACTTCCTTGGAGGAAAGATGAACACTGGTGCTGGGAGGAAATTATTCAGAGCCATTCCTCTGAATAAAATCCAGCTGCTGCCCTAGAGCCTGCATCTTGACAAGGTTACGGAATGGATATATTGGAAAATTAAAAGCCTTTTTGCGTGAAATGGAGCACAGCCTATTGTAATAAGTTGCTTATGTACATTGGGATCTGGCAAGCGCTTATTTCCTCCCGGCAGCCTGCGGTTTGTATTGTATTTGACAAAAAAAAAAATTAATAAACTTTCCGCATGAAAAGAACCCATTTACAGAGCAGCAAATTACAAGAATTATCATATCCGGCGTCCTAGAGCCCGGAGTGCCGTCCGAAACCGGTCCCCTCCCATTCCCCATGCCTGCCTCTCTTTGTCTTTTTTAACTTAACGTTCCGGGAGCTCCAGTTTTTGACAACATTCATTCATTTCCAAACCTAATAAGATACTCCATTAAAAAGATGAGATTGAAGCAGGGCACCACTGAAAACTAATATTAAAAGTGTATTAAAAGCGTCTTTGACTCAACAGTGGGGGGTGGGAGGGAGAGAGCACCAGAAAGGACATATCCACTTGCGGGGGACGGGCTTTTGCCTGCGTATCAAGCAGGGAAGCTGCTGGATACGATCATTCGGGTCATTTTCTGCTGCCTGATTTTGTTTTCCAAAGTACAGCCTATTGATATAATTAATAACATTGACCAAATGGTACCTGTCACTATCCAGCCGAAAAAATACCCAGTAAAAATGAAAATGGAGAAACTCATTGAAGCTGCCCTACACTGAATTTATTAGACCTTGGGTCTGTCAAAGTCAGTACTGTCTATTCATACTCGCAGCGGTTCTCCAGGGTCTCTGGTCTTTCCCATCATTTGCTGCCTGGTCCTTTGAACTTTCCCTATGCCAGGGATAGAACCTGGGACCTTCTGCTTGGGAAGCAGAGGTGCGTCCACTGAGCCACAGCCCCTCACCTCTTTCATGCAAACAGCTTCATATTTTACATGCCTGTTCCTCTTCTTAAGGAGAAAGATTGGTACTGTGTGTTCTTTTCTAGGTAGTTCAGAACACCTCCTGTTCCAATCATATATAGACTGTTTGTTTCCCTCTCAGAGAGAAATCATGTAAACAGATATTTTAAGAAGTATTGCCTCATAGCCAGTTTCTAAGTGTTTCCTTGGAAGTAAGCCCTGTGAATATTATTTCTAGGTAGGTGTAGCATGCAGGGCTTTTTTTGTAGAAAAAGTCCAGCAGGAACTCGTTAGCATAATAGGCCACACCCAATAGCAGAAACTCATTAGCATATTAGGCCACACCACTGAAAGCACAGCTTATTAGCATATTAGGCCACACCCCCATGTTACCAGAAGAGTGGTCATCCAGCCACACCCACCTTTTGCTTCTTATTCTGTTTACTTTGTTTGTTGTCAAAACCCAGGGCTTTTTTGAAGCAGCAATTAATTTGCATGTTAGGCCACATACCCCTCATGTAGCCAATCCTAATGAGTTCCTGCTGTTGGGTGTGGCCTGTTATGCTAATGAGTTCCTGCTGGGTGTGGCCAACTCAGGAGCCAGCCGGAACTCCGTTCCTGTGCGTTCCTGCCCGAAAATAGCCCTGGTAGCATGTTATTCCTTGGTGAGTGCCCTGAACTGGATGGCCCAGGCTAGCCTGACCTCGTCAGATTTTGGAAGCTGAGCAGAGGTTGGCCCTGGATGGGAGTTCGCCAAGGAAGCCCAGGGTCACTGCGTGGAGCCAGGCAATGGCAAACGACCTCTAAACATATCTCGCCTTGAAATCCCTGTGGGGTTGCCATAAGTCGGCTGCGACTGGACGGCACTTTCCACCACCGCTACAGCCATAGTACAGTTGGACTTGCCGTTTGTGAAATTTGCTTTCCAAGCGGACAAGGAACGTCAGTCTACTGAGCTTCCATAGGCGGAGGCCTAAGTTTGTTTTCCACCACTGAGAAGTAACTTTTCTCCTGCAGCAGAAGGGAAGGGGTTCCTGGAATCTTTAGAGGATTCCCTTCCGCAGTTACTGGTGACTTCACATTTCTCCCTTGATGACGGCACCATTGTCATCTCAAGTCCCCATCAGTTGCTGTGTGATCTTGAGCCAATCTCTTGGCCTGATTTGCCTCCCTGGGTTATAATGGAGGAGGAGAAAACCATCTCTGTCTCCTCAAGCTCCTTGAAAGAAGGGCAGGAGGCAAGAAGATGCTCCTCCCGCCGAAGGACCCTCCTGTTGGGAAAAGAGGTACTTAAGTTGAAGGGCCAGAGGAGGGCTTAAAACTTTGCTTAGCGGAGTGGCAGGACATGGGCTGTTGTGTCTGAGATGACATGCAAGTCCTTTTGCATTGACACACAAAAGCTGTTCTTGAGTTGACTCTGATCTTGGGAGGGCACCCTGTTGATCAGAGAGCAGGATTAGGATGAAAGGGTTTGAAGCATCCCGAAACTTCTCGTAGCAGATGTGCAGCTTCTTGGTGTGGGGGACCTTGAGCTGCCCCTTATTCAACGTCTCTCCTCTCCTCTTGCTGCCCCACAGTTGATTTCATCGGAGGATTCGACTCGTACGGCTATCAGGCGCCACAAAAGATGTCACACTTACAGCTACAGCCTTTGTATACGTAAGCGACTTGTGCATGTGGGGGGGGTCAGGGATGCGTGTGGACAAGCTGAAGATGGGGGCGGGGAGGTGTTGAATAAATGACCAAGAAAGTAACTGGATCGCCATTGGGGGGGTTTTGGAGGAGGGCGGGTTAAGCTGAAATTGGCTATGGGGAGGCAGCAGTGTGCAGTTGAATTGGTGGTAACGGGAAAGGGGTACTCCGAATATCTACAACCTTATGGTACCTGTATGGCTTTCCTGATTTGGAAAACAGCAAGTTTGTGTGTGTGGTGGTGGTGGGGAGATTTATATTTAGACAAGAGGCGGGACCCACAATACTCGCGGTGGGGGGGGAGGGAGCTTCACAGAGGGGAGGCAGCAGCTGCAGATGAGTCTTCTCCCCCACCCCAGAAAGCAGGTAACCCCCGTCAAACTGGGGGGTCTGGCAACACTATTTGCCCTCATGTTCCAGGGGTTTTTTGGGGGGGAGGGAGTTTTCTCTGCCCCCTTTCTCTGCCCCATGCATAATTTTATAACCCTCTTTCATCTTTCACTTTGGTTGACTTTTATCTAAACAGAAAAAGCCTCAGGTACTTTAGACTTTCCCTCGTCAGAAAGTTGAAGGCAGTAGGAAAGGAAGGAGACCCAATGTAAAATGCATTGACTGAAGAAAGGCAGCCGTGGCCCTCAAATTGCAAGACTTGAAGAAGGCTGTTAATGATAAGGACATTTTGGAAGTCATTGATGTGTGTGTGTGTGTGTGTGCACGCGCATGCGCATGTGTTTGCTAAATGCCGTCAGTTTGCTTCCAATTTATGATGGGTCACCATAAATTAGAAGCAACGACAGCACTTAACACACGTAAGAAAAGTCCTTGAACAAGGTCCCCCTGTCAACTTTTTGGGTGCAATTCCACGCAGTAGGGTTGCCAGCCTCCAGGTCTGGGCGGGGATCCCCCTGCTTCCGGGGGCTTCAATCTGCAACCCTACTATGCAGTATCATTCCAGTCTAAGACCCTGGAAACCAATGGGTTTGGCCGAGAATCAATGGGTTTTGTCTGGAATACTTCTGCAAAAGATTATATCATCTGTTGAGATGTACGTGTGTGAGTGTTTATACACATACTCTTAAGGGGGCTGCTTTGGATTCCGCAGAGACGCTTTAGTATCATTGAAGCATTGCAGTGCTTCACTGCTTCCCTAAATGACACACCTTTGCTTTTCTTTTGTCCTTTCAGCTCTGGATAATATTTAAACATCGCTCGCCATGAACCGGCGTTCGGGATCTGTGAGACAGCAAAAGGCAAGCAGGATGCCGACTCGGACGTATTCATCTGAAGGCAAATGGTGGATATCCCCGCCAGAGATTTTCTGTGACCAGAGGACTGCTGGGAGACAGCGTGTGGACTCCATCTTGCTTTCTTGGTTGCTCGTTTTTTGAACTCTTCACAGAGTCACAAGAGCATCCGTGCATTATGCTGAGACTGTGGCGAGAGGAGTTTTCCCATTTGCACACTCGCAGATCAAGCCGTTCCACTCAGGAACCCAAAAGCAGCGCAACTCTCAACCTGCTGGCCAGTGTTTGCGTGTTCCTGATAATTCCATCTAGCAAAGAACCTCAAGCTTAGGGCAATATTATTTTTCAGGGAAGGGCAAGGAAAAATGCCATTTCTAAGGAGGATCTTTTTCAGTGAAAAAAAAAAGTAAAGAAGAACCACACGTTCCGGATCCGTTACTAATGTCTTTGCTGATGAGCAAATGGCTTTGCAAAGCGGTATAGCTGCAAGACACGTTACAATAGAGAGTGGAATTTGGGAATTCTGGAAAAAGAAGGTTTGAATAGGGCCTGGAATCGGTTTATTGCTTTCCTCTTCGCCCTAAGAGTTTTCTATCAGTTTGGCTATTTAAATAAGCATCTCTTTCATCTGTTTTCTTTTTTTTGAAATTTAGTATCACAAGAAGGCCAAGGGGTTTTTTTGTGACCGTCAAGACAGATCTAAATACAGGCATATTTGGGCAAGCATCTGAGTGTCCATGATGAAGCACCCATTTTGCATGCAGAAGTTCCCAGGTTCAATCCGTAGCATCTCCAGGAGCAGCAGGGGTTAAGGAATGACCTTTCTCTGCCTGCGAGCCATGGCCAATCAGAGTAGACCATACTGAGCTAGATGGACCAATTGTCTGACTCAGTGTAAGAGTGGCATAGTCTGAGTTGGCATGTTATTTTCCTAATGCCACGATTGCGTATTACTAGATGCTTCCCCCGAAAAACTTTAAAGCGGCCATCCCCTCTGCGTGAGCCTCAAGTCACATGACAAATATGTCCCAATCACGGCTGTCTTTTTGTAAATCTGTGGTGAAGATCCCTCTTATTCAGAACTGTAGGCCTGCATTATTAAGTTGCAGGAAGTTTACAAGACGCAAGCATTTCTGGGACCAGGTTACAAATCCATGCCTTTAAAAAAAAATATTTTTTTTAAATGTGTATTTTCCATGTATTTAAAAAGAAATAAATACAAGTCAACAAGGGCACATCAGCTTAGACCGGTAAAAGGAGAGTTTCATTAATTTGTTAGAACACATCTCATACCCTGTTGAATATTCCTGTGGCTGAGGGACGCACCCATTCCATCTGAAAATCAAAAACCTTTACCCTTTTCTAACAAAATGCAGAAAATATTTAATGGATCTGCATTTCCAAAACGTTAGATAGCCAAGCCTCTAACTCTGGTTATATCTTTCTAAAACCTGTTTTCTAGCTATTAGTAATTTTGCAGAGGCCAGTAAATAATAATAATAATAATAAAAAATTCAACATGCTGTAGATCTCAGAGCCTTTGGATAAGCAGTTAGCATGGTAGATGCATCCATGGGAAAAACAGGGCCCAGAATCTGAACTGGATAACTTTAGCCAAAAATTCTTCGGCTAGATCCATATGTCGTTGGGTATCGCATTTCTGCAACCATTCACTTCCTGAAATTTCTAGAGAGGAAATAATTTCACTTCCCAGAATTTCCAGACAGGAAAATTCAGGAAGTGTAGAATTTCGTTAGCCCGAACCTGAATGGCCAGGCTAGCCTGGTCTCATCAAATCTTGGCTGCTAAGCAGGGTCGGCCTTGGTTAGTACTTGGAAGGGAGACTACCAAGGAATCCATCGGGTTGCCATAAGTCGCCTGCATCTTGGTAGCACTTTCCACCACCAGGATTACAGTAGCATGATAGCCGTTAACAGATTGATTCTACTTTTTCTTTGGATATATCCATTCTCAGACCTTTCTTAACTATTGATGCCCCCACTTTGGGTTCTTGCCTCCACTGTGTGGCGTAGGTTTCTTATAAAAGTCAGCCCGGAATATGTTGCAGTTGTCTTATCCCGATATCAGGCGAGTCTCACTAAATCCCTGCGTTACCACTCTGCCTTGTGGCCCGCAGCTTCTGTGACTACCAAAGATCCTGTACAACCGTGCCATTTTCATTACAGATATCTGTTCCTCACCTCAGAACTTACCTGTGTCACAGCCTGGAATCCCTCTCGCCCTTACAAATGTCTCACCGTTACAGTACACATTTTGGGCATTCGTCTAGATTCGCTTGTCCTTGGGGGCGGCATACAAATGCATCTTTACAACTGCAGTCACTGAGGCGCCCCCCCCCCCTTCATTCATGGGATGATCCTAGTTTCCTCCCAATTTCATAAGCCAGTTGGGAAGGGTATATAGGGTTGGGCCCCAGCAATGAGAGAGCCAGTTTGGTGTAGTGGTTAAGTGCGCGGACTCTAATCTGGGAGAACCGGGTTTGATTCCCCACTCCTCCACATGCAGCTGCTGGTGTGACCTTGGGTCAGTTCTTCCAGAGCTGTTCTCTCACGAGCAGTTCTTGAAAGAGCTCTCTCAGCCCCACCTATCTCACAGGGTGTCCGTTGTGGGGTGGGGAAGGGAAAGGAGACTGTAAACCCCTCTAAGATGCCTTCAGGTAGTGAAGAGCTGGGTCTAAATCCAATCTCTTCTCTTTTCTCTCTGTTAAGATAAGGGAGGGAGCATAGAACAGGGCCCCCCAACCTTTGTGAGCCTGTGGGTACCTTTTGAATTCAGACACAGGATGGCAGGCTTAGCTTATGACAGTGGTTCTCAACCTTCTTAATGCCGTGACCCTTTAATACAGTTCCTCATGTTGTGGTGACCCCCAACCATAAAATTATTTGTTGTGTTGTCTTAACGGCTTTGACAAAACCAATAAAAACATTATTTTCTGTCCTATCTATACAAAATTTTACCTGAACCAATATCTTATGTCCAACCATTATTCCTACACTGGATTGGAATCCGTTCCTAACAGTTAGGTTCCAATGGCAATCAGCTTGCATGGGGCCCTTTCCTGCTGGCGGGGCGGCCTTGGACGCCAGCCGGCGACCCCTGTGAAAGGGTCGTTCGACCCCAAAAGGCGTCCCGACCCACAGGTTGAGAACCACTGGCTCATGAGATCAGATGGAATCGGGCGAGTTCAGGGTGGTACGGCCACAGGCCAGGATGGCAGGCACAATCACAAAATGGTCACTGTGGGAGTCAGAACCACACACGTACATGCACCATCAGAGGGAACCCAAGTGCAGGGGGGGACAACAGAATTCTTTAAAAATAAACTAGGAAAGAGAAAGAGAATAAAACCAACACTGGAGTGGCAGTTGCAACCAATAAAAAATGTAATTTTAGTCTGCGCAGCTCATGAGTGGCCAACTAGAAGCACAGCTGGGCACGAGCCCCGCCCCCTTTCTAGAAACACTTGGAAGGCACCAAAAAAGGTGTTGGTGGGTGGCATGGGGCTCACAGGCGCCGTTTTGGGGACCCCTGGCCAATGCTCCCTCTAAGCTGTGGAGTCCTGTGAGAAAAAATTCTACTTTGTGAGCTACTGGCATTAAAGTTGTGAGCAGGTGATTTGGCTGCTGCATAAATTAGTTTGCTCTGGAGTCATCCTTCCTGAGCTAAGACAAAAATGTGTGAGCCAGAGGCTAAAAAACTGTGAGCTAGCTCACACTAACTCAGCTTAGAGGGAACACTGCCCCTGGCATAGAACATAACATTCTTGGTTGGATTCAGTCACATTTAATCACTGAGTCTTATCCAGTTCTTTCCCTCCCGTAGCCTCCACCCCGCATGTTTTTTTCTGCGTGCAGGTTCCATGATTCTCATCATAACCCTTGCTGGTGGTCAAAGTGGGACCCCTCTTTTCTTTCTCCCCAGCAGAAAAGCTCGGCAGATCCAACCCCATTACTCACACAACAGGGTAAACCAAGCCGTTATAACAGATTCAAAAGATTTTTTTAAAATAAAATAATTAAAACCGGATCCAGTGCGTCCTTTTAAAAAACCCTTCCAACTGCTCAAGATGAAAGGAAGTGAATTCATGACTTTACAACAGCTAGCCGAATCAGTGCTGTGCAACAACCGGTTTTTGCTCCAGACTTCTACGACGGCTTTGCCCAGGTCTTGATCCATGGAGAGGAAATGGCTGGTGGGGCAATCTGAGCATTTCTGGAGATACACTCTTGGGTGCCCTGGAGTCTGTGCTTCCTAATCTCAAATGTGTGGTGGTTGGCTGGAAGTTATGAATTCAGTGGTGAGAGAAAGGCAGTCTGTGCATGTTCTGGGTGCTCTATCAGTGCTTCATGTGTTCTGTCATGGAGTCTTGACACTGAACCTTGGCACACAGTGGCTCAAGGGAAACCTTGAATAAGAACATCAGAAAAGCCCTGCTGGATCAGACGAGTGGTCCTTCTAGTCCAGCATCCTGTCTTACACAGTTCCTCTGGAGGTCCAACAAGAGGGCATAGAGGCTGAGGCCTTCCCCTATTGTTTCTTCTTGGCACTGGGCCTGTGTTCACACACACTAAATAATCCACTTACAATGCACTTTCCAACTGGATTTTGCCAGTTCACACAGTAAAATCCAGTTGGAAAGTGCACTGAAAGTGGATTGAAAGTGGATTGTTTAGTATGTGCGAACACAGCTTCTGATTCAGAGGATAACTGCCTCTGAATCTGAAGGTTCCGTGTAGTCACTATGGCTGTTAGCCACTGATAGACCTCTCCGCCATGAATCTATCTGATGAGTTTGCTGTGCGCAACCCGTCCTAGCCTAATGCCCCTCCTTTGGAGAAATTCTTTGTCCCCCTTCATTCTCTCCAGATCCCATCTTTTAAAAGCAAAACCACACCCAACGTTTTAAGACAGAGGTCACTACGCTCTTCTTTACAGAGAGCTACTTCTGAGTAATGAAAAATATCCCAAGCTATTTCCACCCTAGCCTGCCAGCATGGTACCTAAGTTCCCCTCCGAGAAACAGAAAACAGCCTCCTTACAGGGGTTCCTCCTATCAGCTAAGCAGCACAGAGCAAAACAAAAAAAACCCCAGAGGAATAACGGCTTTTTAAAAGCCCAGGGCAGATCTTTTCACAGTCTTTCAGCTGGGGCTTCTCAGGGATGCGGACGCTACTCTGCGGCAGCCGGCAAACCACCGCTCGCTCATATGCTACTTGTTGGAGACCTCTGCTTTAAACGGTTGAGACAGGGAAGGCTCTGAACAGAATAGCCCCTGACCTGTTAGATTCGAGTCTGGTAGCGCCTTGCCGTTGTTGTTCAGTCGCACAGTCGAGTCCGACTCTTCGCGACCCCGTGGACCACATCACACCAGGCCCTCCTGTCTTCCGTCGTGCTCCGGAGTTAGTTTAATTTCATGTCCGTTGCATCAGTAACACTGTCCAACCATCTCATCCTTTGCCGTCCCCTTCTTCTTTGACCGTCAATCTTTCCCAGCATCAGGGGCTTCTCCAGTGAGTGCTCCCTTCTCATTTGGTGGCCAAAGTATTTGAGCTTCAGCTTCAGTATCTGGCCTTCCAGGGAGCAGTCAGGGTTGATTTCCTTTAGGATTGACTGATTTGATCTCCTTGCAGTCCAAGGGACTCGCAAGAGTCTTCTCCAGCACCATAATTCAAATGCATCTATTCTTTTGGCGCTTGACCATCCTTATAGTCCAACTCTTGCAGCTATACGTCACTACTGAGAATACCATAGCTTTGACCATACGAACTTTTGTTGCAGTCCAAGGGACTCGCAAGAGTCTTCTCCAGCACCATAATTCAAACGCATCTATTCTTTGGCGCCTGACCATCCTTATAGTCCAACTCTTGCAGCTATACGTCACTACTGAGAATACCATGGCTTTGACCATACGAACTTTTGTTGGCAGGGTGATGTCTCTACTTTTTGTTATACTGTCTAGGTTAGTGCCTTAGAGACCAAGATTTTCAAGGTATAAGCTCTCGAGAGTCAAATCTCCATCGGATACTTTTGGTGCAAGGGGGCTTGGACTCTCGAAAGCATATGAGCCGAAAATGTTGTTCTCGAAGGTGCTACTGGACTCAGATCTCACTGTTCTATCGCAGACCAACTTGACTGCCTTCTGAAATTTGCCCCAGACCTGGCCAGCGTCTTTGACTACTTGATTAAAAATGCCCTGAGGGCCTTCATGCTTTTATTCCTTCGGGGCTGCAGACAAGGCTAAGCTAGTTATTCCCGAATAGCCCTGGAAAAGGAAATATTCTTTTTCCGGCTCACCATGAAGGAATTGATCGTCTGAGTCCAGGTCAACCACTCCCACCCCCCCCGCATAGCCTACTAGAGTCAGCAGAAAAAATTGCACAAATGAAAACAAGCATTCAGCAGTGTTTCAGAATATTTTCAGGTTTTACTTTTACTTTCTGACTGTGAGGGCTATTTAAAACAACAACAACCACCCCACGCTCTTAAACAGTGTTGGCGAATTCTAATGCAATAATGTTAAGTTTCACATTGATGAATGCAACTGATTCACCCCCTCTGGAGGTTCTTTTCTCTCTGGCCGTATCCATATTTGGGGATATTGCAAAAAAGGGAAAGGACTGGATTGGATCTCTTCGCAAGCAAATCTGAATGGGCTTGATGCCCTTTGCTCAACTACCCAAATTCATTTCAGCTCTGTGGGACACCTGGTGGATTCTGAAAAACAAAAATGGTCTTCGTCCCCTTCGTATTGATTCTTCAGGTTATTTCAGCAGATTTTTGTAATTTTATACAAACTTTCTGTGGATTATCCTTTGAGGCTCAGGCAGGTGCAGAGCTAGGGTTGCCAACTCCCACTTGGGAAACACCTGGAGACTTGGGGAAGGCTGGAGCTTGGGGAGGGCGGGGTTTGAAGAGGGGAGGGACCCCATCAGAGTATAATGCCATACAGTCCACCCTCCAAAGCAGCCATTTTCTCCAGGAGACCAGATCTCTGTCAACTGGAGATCAGGTGTAATCCCAGAGCTTCAGCCCCCACCTGCAAGTTGGCGACTGTAAGCAGAGCTCCTGTGTGAACCCTGATCAGGTGGTAGAGTTGCCAGCGCCGGGTTGGGAAACACCTGGAGATTTGGGGGGTGGAACCTGAGGAGGGCGGGGTTTGGGGAGGGGAGGGACTTCAGTGAGGTATAAGGCCATAGAGTCCACCTTCCAAAGCGGCCATCTTCTCCAGATGATCTCAGTTGCTTGGAGATCTCCAGCCACTGCCTAGAGGTTCACAATGATGAAAACAACCATCATGTTATATTATGAAAATATAGTTAGATCGCTGTCCTGAGCGCTGAAAGAATCTCTTTCATTGAAGTGGGAAGAATGTTGAGTTTTAACTCGCGGATTAGAATTGTTGGCATGTAAGCTAATGGTATTCACGCAGCACATGCAGAAAAAGCTGTTATGGGAAACGGTATTGTATGCAATTCCTGTTGTGTGTATGCGTACATTTTTATAACGTGTTGAAGAAATACTACTCACTGCAGAACAGTAGTCAAAAGATATTTTCATAACGTAACGTCATGGTTATTTTCATCATTGTTTGCATCCTTCCCATGATCTCTCGGTTGTTTCTGCACCGCCTGGAGGTTGGCAACCCTATTAGGCGGAGTCCTGCCTAGCTTTTACAGTGTGACATCAACAGCCCTTTCCAGTGTACTAAGGGGGTAGAATAAACTCCTGTCTGTAGGGGGGAAATGAGAAAATGAGCCCTATGCACCAAGTACGGTTGCCGACTCTGGGTTGGGAAATACCTGGAGATTTTGGGGGTGGCGCCTAGGGGTGACAGGGGGAGGGGAGGGGCCTCAGCATGGTTCAATGCCATAGAGTCCACCCTTCAAAGCAGCCATTTCCTCCAGGGGAACTGATTTTGGATCTCTGGAGATCAATTGTAATAGCAGGTCTCCAGATGCCAGCTGGAAGTTGGCACCCTAGCACCCAGACACTTGTACATGTGTAGGCACCATGCATACATTCCATGGAATGTGTTGAAGTCAAAATCCTGCTTGTGCGATCCTGTCTCCCCCCCCCCCCTCATTCCACCACCACCCCTTAGAACTTCTGGAAGGGATCTCCTATCGGAGACATAAAAACTGCCCTGGAACAAACCGAACCAAATCTAGCACCACGATAGCTGAGGATTCGACAATGTACAGATGTTGCCAGAGTCTTTTATCAGATAAGCCCCTCCCATAAGATGGGGAGGATCTGATGGGATCAGTGGGCAGTGGTGGGAGAGTGACCAGTGTGATCCTGAGTAAAGAATGAGAGGCTGCTGCAGGTAGCGAAGCCCATAAAGAGTTGTGTCAGCGCTGGGATCCCCAGCATTCCCCCATCCCCATCTTTTTGGTAATCCTGTATCTCAACTATGGAAAACAAGAGTTGTGGGCAGGCAGAGTTCTGGTGTAGCTCCCGGGGCCTTGTTCCTTTTCAAAAACTTGGGTGGCTGCCTGCAAATCCTAAAGCGGTCATGGAATTTACTTGGAAGTTTAGTTGTCAGATTGCCTCTTCTGGGTTAGCTCAGCCGTTAAATGAGGGAAGAGGAAACGGGCGAGTTTCTTGATTTTTGCGCAACCTTGTGTTGTAGAATGGTTATTTAGCCATCTCTAGGTCGCTCGGAAGCCTTTGGCGGCAGCATGGTTCAAAAGAATTCAGGCTTGTTTTGATTGCCTCTTTAGAGTGATAAGGGAGTGATAAGGGAAGGGAGGGGAAGGTTGCTTCATCCTTCCTGGGATTAAGATTTGTCCAGCTGCTGTTTACAGCCGCCCTGGGGGAAGTCATTGAGTTTATGTTTGCTTAGATTGCATACAGCACAAGATTTACCTCTGGGTTCTGAACTCCCCCTCCCAATAATCAATAAGAACCTTTCAGCCACTGAGACTCTTGTAAAGTCACAATCCTGAGCAGAGTTATTCGTTGGAGTTCAACCGTATGACTCGGTTAAGAATTGCACTGTTCAAGGCCTTCCCAGAGGAAGAGAATTAGTTTTTTCTCCCAGGGTTGTGAGCAAAGCTACACAGAATCTCTTCTGATCATTTTCTCTTCTGCAGAGTTCCCCAACATGATGCCCGTGGGCGCCACAACACCCGCCAAGCTTTTCAGAAAGCGTGGAGAGCCATTGTAAAGGCAAGCCTTGCTATAGGCTCCCCTCATTCAAATGAAAGGGCTTCCCAATAGCTGCAGAACAGGGAGGGAGGCGTTGCATTTGGCTCTGTCTCCCCTGGTAGCCATTTCAGTGTTTGGCTTCGACTTCTGTGGCAGCCATTTTGGCATGGTGCTCTCCCCTCCCTCTCACAATCCTGCTGTGCCCTGAAGCTCAAAAAAGGTTGGGAAACCCTGCTGCACTGAGATTTTTTTTTTTGAAATCCCACTCTCCGGGGCGCCTAGGACCATGTATGTGCCCATTCCTCCCTTTGATCCTCACAACGACCCTTTGAGGTAGGCTAGGCTGAATGCGGACCGGCTTTCAAGTCACACAACAAGCTTCATGACAGGGTGGGGATTTGAAACCAGATCTCTTGTGCTCTTAGTATGACATTCTCGGTGCTGCCCAAGAATGGGATCAAACCAGGAGCCCAGGAGCCTCTTAAAGACCAACAGTATTTATTCAAAATATGCTTTTGTGAGTTAGAGCTTGCTGCAATAATTGCATTAGAGAGATCGTACCAGAGTGGATCACTTTTAATACAAAATCCAAACTGAACTTGAGAAGGGTCAGCACTGGTGGGCTAATCTTTTACCAGCACCCTGGATTTCCCCTGACCCCCGCCACTTATGCTGGATGATACCTTCCTGTTGTGATTATTTCCCCCATCTTTTCTCGTTTTTCAGAGTAGTGGGAGACAAGCCAAGGGGAAACAGTGAAGTCGGAAACTCTCATGTTGAACTCATGCGAAAGTGCTTTTGTGAAAGATCCTGCAAATTCATGTCTGAAAGTCTTGCAGGTGGAGATATCAGATAGGGTTGCCAATCTCCAGGTAGAATGCAATCAAACAAACAAAAAACCAGCCATGATATTATTAATACAATCTATTCAGTAATTATTATCAAGCATTTATATTATGGTACAAATTACAAAATACATTCCAGTACAAAATATACAAATATTCAGGGATTTTTTTGTAGAAAAAGCCCAGCAGGAACTCATTAGCGTAATAGGCCACACCCAATGACAGAAACTCATTAGCATATTAGGCCACACCCCTGACAGCACAGCTCATTAGCATATTGGGTGGGGGCTGGGAAAGCACAGGGCAGGCATGGAAGCTTGCCTCTTCTCTCCCCCCCCCCCGAGCTTCTCTGCCCCACTTCAGCATCACCTTTGTAGTCTACTCCCCCCCCCCCCCCGAACCAGACAGCCGGGGAAAGGCGCTGCTGAAGTGCATGGAATCTGAAAGATCCCTTGGGGAGGGAAAGAAAGGCATTTTCAATCTGCCTGGGTTCCCTGCCTGCCCTTTTCCAGCTGCTACATGTCAGCCAGAGAAGGGAAGGCAGAGAGAGGCTTTTCCTTGTCAATTTCACTCTCAGCTGACTGGCAGGGAGTGAGAGTGACAAGGAAATCCCCAATGGGCTCCCCAGAGGGAAAGAGGGCATTTTAACATGCTGCTTTTCCCTCTAGTGCATAACGTGAGGAGGGCAGTGTGCTCTGTAGCCAGGCATGCCAGAGGTTTTAGCTGTAGGCATGGCCAACTCAGGAGCCAGCCAGAACTCCGTTCCTGTGCGTTCCTGCCCAAAGATAGCCCTGCAAATATTTAAAGTGTCCCTGTAAACCAAACTATCCCTGCATGTCCAAGGACACTTTAAATACCTGTATATTTTATACTGGAAAGTATGTTGTAATTTGTACCATAATATAAATGCTTGATAATAATTATTGAATAGATTGCATTAATAATATCATGGTGGTTTGGGATTTTTTTTTTTTACTTACAACCCATCCCATGATCTCACATATGTATAATCTCCAGATGGAGCCTTGAGATCTGGAATTACAACTGATCTCCAGGCTAAAGACATTGGTTCCCCTAGAGAAAATGGCTGCTTTGGGGCGTGGACTCTAGAGCATTAAGACCCTGCTGAGGTGCCCCCCCCTCCTCAAACCTCACACCCAAAGCTCCAGGCATTTCCCAACCTGCAGTTGGCAACCCTAATTCTAGAAGGTTCACTCATGGGCTTCTGATGTTACTGAAATGTGCTTTCAGTACTTACTTGAAAATAACCTGCAATTGGACTATTTGCTCCTCGTATTACATTACAGGAAGGGTCCCCAACTTTTTTTGGGCCTGCAGGTACCTTTGGAATTCTGACACACTGCGATGGGCGCAGCCACAAAATGGCTGCCGCAAGATGGCTGCTGTAGGAGGTGCAACCAGCCACAAGATGGCTACTGCACCTCGCTTTGTGCTGTGGTGGCAGCTGCTGCCAAAGCAACATTTTTTAAAATCTGCGCAGCCAATCAGAAGCCTCGCTGGAGAAAAGCCCCATCTGGCCTGCCCATCTTCTAAAAAGACTTGGTGGGTGCCAGCAAAGGTGTCGCCAAATGCTATGGCGCCCACGGGCACTTCGTTGGAGATTCCTGCAATAGGCAAATCTTACATTTTATAAGCATTTGAGGCAGGAAAGAGAGACACTTGGTATGCAAAAGGCTTCTACCCCAAAATGGATGCAAGCTGAAGCTTTTTTAAAAAGTCAGGCTTCCAGGGATGCACCATAAGACCTTCCGAGAACAATCTAGTCCTGTGCCCATTTCCACAAAAATTAAAGTCTTTGTTTCACTGGGGCTTGCTCCTGGAATAAGGGTGTTTCAGATTGCAACCTTAAATGGAACTTTCCTGGTTTATACACAAATCCAAGCACGAAGAACAGTTCGATCGATGGTATTTAAAACAATAAGAAAGTGCTCTGATCTTCCGTGGTTTTTTAAAGAAGTGTGTGTGTGCATGTATATTTATTGAAGGATGGCCTCAAAATTGCTGTGATTTGGTAGAGAATAAATCCATCACTCCCTTTGCACATGGACTTTCCTCCCCCCCTTTTTAAAAAAATCAGATTTACAGTGCAATCCTAAACAGTTACAGTCTTCTAAGTCTGTTAGAAGTGCGTAACTCTGCTTAGGATGGGACTGACCAGAACTGGTGCTCAGAAATCTTTTTTTTTTGCTTTCTTTTTTAAAAAATGAATAAAATTGTATTTGTAATGTTGAAATCTTTTCTGTTCTGTAACTCTAAGTCAGACATGTTTCATCTAATATTGGCTGTTTGGATTTGGTGTACTTTCAAATTTTGTGCAGTAGAATTTATTAAAATGGGTGGATTTTTAAAAAAATTATCTACACTTCTTTCCCATGAGACCCTTCTCTCTTGGCTGAGCTAAAGATATCAAGATGGATCTGTAACTTCTTTTCATGAAATGTATAGAGAGCTCAGGCTAATATAGGGCTCGAGACGGTGGTAGAACATTTGTTTTGCCAATAGAAGTTCTCCGATTCTGTCCCATTGTCTCCCGTTAAAAAAATCTCAGGTTGTAGGAGATGGGATGCCTCTACCTGAGGTCCTTCAGAGTTCCTACCAGTCAGAACGTTTGTGGAAAGTGCCATCAAGACATAGCTGACTTGTGGTGACCCCATAGAGTTTTCAAGAGCCAGTTTGGTGTAGTGGTTAAGTGCGCAGACTCTAATCTGGGAGAACCGGGTTTGATTCCCCACTCCTCCACTTGCACCTGGCTGGATGACCTTGGGCAAGCCATAGCTCTGTACCAGCTGTTCCCTCAAGGACAACTTGGGAAAGAGCTCTCTCAGCCCCACCTACCTCACAGGGTGTCTTGTTGTGGGGAGGGGAAGGGAAAAGGAGTTTGTAAGCCGCTCTGAGACTCCCTTGGGGAGTGGAGGGTGGGGTATAAATCCAATCTCTTCTTCTTCTTCAAGGCACGAGAAATTCAGAGGTGGTTTGCCATCGCAGCAACCTGGGATCCCTTTGGCGGCCTCCCATCCAAGTACTAACCAGGGCTGACCCTGCTTAGTTTCCAAGACCTGAAGAGGTCAGGCTAGCCTGGGCCATAGGGTTGCCAACTCTAAGTTGGGAAATTCCTGGATATTTAGAGGTGGAGCGTTGGGGGAGAGCTGGGTTTGGGGAGGAGAGCACCATCAGAAAGGTATAATGCCAGTGTCCACCTTCCAAAGCAGCCACTTTCTCTAGGGGAACAAAACTGTGTCATCTGTAGATCAGCTGTAAGTCTGGGAGATCTCCAGTCCCCATTTGGAGGCTGGCAACCCAAATTCAAGTCAGGGCCCAGCCACACCAGGTGCTGCTAAACTGGACGGATCAATCAAGATGGGAAGCTGTGTTTGTCTGTAGCAGCCGAAAAGAGCAAGAGTCCCGTAGCACCTTAAAGACTAACACAATTTGAGGCAGGGGACAAGCTTTCGTGAGTCACTGCCTGCTGTCATTCGGCATCTGAAGTCACTCCATTCCCCGAGACGTAAGGAGGACAGAAGATGGACTCCCATTCTAGCTGCATCTGAAGAAGTGAGCAGTGACTCACGAAAGCTCATCCCCCTGCCACAGATTTTGTTATTCTTTAAGGTGCTACTGGGCGCTTACACTTTTCTACTAGATGGATCGATGGCCTCCCTTAGCGTGAGGCTGCTTCATACATTAGACATTAAAACGTTTCTTATATTTTTAAAGAGAAGTGCACCCTGATCCAAATAAAATATGCATGTAAGCGGTCTTCCACGTGCAAACTGCTTGCCAGATAGGGAACTGTTGGCATAAACATTAGGGTTGCCAGGTCTGGGGTTAGGAAATACCTGGATATTGGGGGGGTGGAGCCTGAGGAGGGTGGGGTTTGGGGAGGGGAGGGGCTTAAATAGGGTATAATGCCATCGAGTCCACCATTGTGGTTAAGGGTTAGGGTTAAAGGTTAGGGTTAGGGTTTGAGTTAGAGTCAGGGTTAAAGGGTAAGGGTTGGGGTTGGGTTAGGGTTAGGGTTCGGGGTTCCGGGTCGGGGGTAGGGGTAGGGTTAGGGTTCCAAAGCAGCCATTTTCTTCAGAGGGACTGATCTCTGTCACCTGGAGAACATTTGTAATCTCAGGAGTTCTCCAGGCACCACCTTGAGGGCGGTAACCCGACATATATTTTATGACGATCTCAGTGTCAGGTAGGATGCACATATGAGCGTGAATGTATTTGCAGCTGGGAAAAAATACTGCATGGAGCCTGCTGTGTCCACTGAGAGAGCGAAAGTCTCCCACACAGACCGGCAGAAAAATCACAGAAGTAGGTTTTTCTCTCGTGAGTGGCCAGCTTTCCCGAGAAGATAGGTCACCATGGCAGCGAGGCATAATTTCCAACAGACTACCACCGAGGCCCACAAGCATTTGTCATCAAAGAGCCAAACAGTGTCAAAATTCAGAGCAAGAGATCGACAGAAAGCCGGTATAATGTTACAGAAATGATACCATTTCAGCATTACTGATAACTGACATTTGGATTAACGATCCATGAAGTTTCCACACCTTAAACACTGCTTGTTGCGCGTCCGTTATTCAGAAGTGGCACACATAAGGTTTCACAGTACATCAGGAATAGATGCTAAAGCACCCCATGCGATCCTTGTCGTGCAGTGGCATAAAGCTGCACACAGTTCATGCTCGGATTACTGGCAACTGTTCAGTTTGGTGCAGTGGTTAGGACCGGCAGACTCTAATCTGGAGAACTGGGTTTGACTCCCCATTCCACATGAAGCCAGTTGGGTGACCTTGGGTCAGTCACAGTTCTCTCAGAGCTGTTCTCTCAAGAGCCCTTCTCTCAGAGCTGTCTCAGCCCTCACAAGGTGCCTGATGTGGGGAAGGAAAGGGAAGGGGATTGTAAGCCACTCGGAGACTCCGGGTAGTGAAAGGCGGGTTATAAAAACTGCCTCCTCCTCCTCATTTTTTGCAAAACATCTCTCTGAAGCCATTTAGTCCCATAATACTCGTTGCCTCTAGTTCCTTCATGAACAGGTCATTCTAGCATCCCGTGTACCTTTCTAGTGTACCTTAGCTCAGGGGTCCCCAGGGTGGTGCCCCTGAGTGCCATGGTGCCCGCTGGCACCTGTCCTGGCACCCACCAGATGCATTTAGAAAGTGGGCAGGGCCAAGTGGGTTTTTTGCTGAGCAAAGCTCCTCTTGGACCACTGGCAATTTGTTTGGCAGCGTAGGTTTTTTTAAACCATCTCTTTGGCAGCAGTAGCTGCCCCCAAACACGTATCTTGCCACTGTGCGGCTGAAGATAAGCTGTGGCAGCCATTTTATGGTTGGCTCTGTCACCGGCGACAGCCATTTTGTGGCTCTGCCCACCACACAGAATCAGAATATCCAAGGTGCCTGCAGCCTCAGAAAAACTGGGGGGCCCTGCCTTAGGCCCGATTTACACCTCCCCTTTGAAGTAGTTTGACTGCTGTCTTTTCCCAAGCTCATTTCACGCTGGTTTCAAATTTCACTCCCTGGGTCTGAAGAGTACTAAGGCCCAATTTACACCTCCCCTCTGAAGTAGGTTGACTGCTGTCTTTTCCCAAGCTCATTTCACGCTGGTTTCAAATTTCACTCCAGGGGGTCTGAAGAGTACTAAGCAACAGCATTTGTTTAAAGCAGTATAATGCTAGCTTGACCACAGGAGGGCAATTAACAAATGTAAATATTAATTTATAAACTAGAACAAGTATGGTTTGAAACTAGAAACTGGTATAGACAGTTTTTTAAAAAAACTAGAATGATTCTAGCGGGAAAGTCAGATGTAAATTTGACCTAAGCAACAGGATCTGTTTAAAGCAGTATAATGCTAGCTCGACCACAGGAGGACAATTAACGAATGTAAACAGTAATTTTTAAACTAGAACAAGTATGGTTTGAAACTAGAAACAGGTATAGATGGGTTTTTTTTAAACTAGAATGACTCCAGCAGGAAAGTCAGATGTAGACTTGACCTTAGTGTAATGAGTTTGTTTTCTTTTTGAAGAGCCACATAGGAGGCTGAAATTGGCTCCCGATTCCCAGTTCCTTATTCATTCCTTATTCACATCTTATTCATGAATTCATCCAAAAACACTGAGGATAGTTTGAAAGCTCTGAACTCCAAAATAAGGTCTGGACCACAACATATCATATACTCCCAGGTTTATGAGACTCTCCCCTTCAACAGGACATATCCTGTTGTAGGGATTCAACCTGATGAGCACCTAAGGGGCCTCGGGGTAGTTTCCCCCCCCTTCCTACTTGGAGGAGCTCAATCGAGGGAGCAGATGACAACCAGCAGTCTGGTTAGAGTGGAAGAATAAATTGCAAATAGCAAACCAGCCTCCTCTACGCCACCTTTTCCAACAGCATCCAGATCTGTAAGAACCCCCATGGACTCAGGTCCGGGGGGAGAGAGAGCATATTGGGAGCTAAAGAGACCTGTGATTTCTTGACCTCAGCAGGGATTGGTGAACGAGGGGGAGAGGAGAGATCAATTAACATTGGAACTTCAGAGGGTCCAACGGGTCTCACTCTGCTATATTCAGTTCTAGCCTTACCTAATGTTGAATCCAAGGGCCAGGGTTTCAAAGTACTTCATTGCTGAACTAAAGAATTCCGGAAATATCTTTGGAATTTAATCCCACACTTTGCAAAAACCAGAGCAGTGTGCAAAGACCTACGATGGGATCGGATTGGCACGAAATAGGAAATGCAAAGGCTCATGATGATTCGTTCAGTCCGCACAAGATGACTAGGAGATGGACTAGTTGGAAGGGGAAATGTTAGAGGTCTGCTGGCCCATTCTTTGGTGGACCAGCTAGTACACCTCCCTTGGTGAGGGAAAACAGTTAGAGCTCTATCATGAATCTTGTTCCTTTCTCCTCTTTCTCTTTGTCTATCCAGTCCAGCTTGCCAGACTGCCCCTGAGGTGGCCATCCTCTCCAGGTGGCAGCTCACGCAGCCTCCTGGGCTAAGCAGCAGGCTGGGGTTCAGGAGGGAAATGAGGGAAGGGAATTGGGGGGGGGGGGAGGAACTTGGCTCACCTGCCTTCAACTTCAAGGCTCTCTGGATGGCTTGCAGGCACTCCTCATCAATGCTCCCTCTACGCTGTGGAGTCCTGTGAGCAAAAATTCTACTTTGTGAGCTACTGGCATGAAAGCTGTGAGCGAGCGATTTGGCTGCTGCGTAAATGAGTTTGCTCTGGAGCCCTCCTTCCTGAGCTGAGACAAAAATGTGTGAGCCGGAGGCTAAGAAACTGGGAGCTAGCGCACACTAACTCAGCGGGAACACTGCTCCTCACCCAAACTCCATCCTGGGACAGCCCTGCAAGGCAAACACCGTGTAAGCAGGGCTGGTTCCTGCATGCCCCTCCACCGGCATCCTCCAGGGCCTCCCACGGCCAACATCAACTGGGGCTGTCGGCCCGCATCCATTGGCTTCAATCCATGAACCTCCACTAGCTCCTGATCCAGCCCATCGCATTCACACACTCACTCACACCAACAACCAGCCCACCCACCTAGGGATGGGCACGAATCAGAGGAGAAGAAGGCAGAGTTTAATAGGGAGGTGAGGAGGAGTGGGAGAAGGAGGAGGAGGAGAAAGATTTGAGTCCGTGAGCGAGTTCATGCCCATCCCAAACCCATCCCATTCTCTCTGCATGCACTCGGCCCATTGGTCGGAACAGGCCCCTCGGCTCCGTCCATCTCAAGGGACGGGCACCCCGGCCCTGTCCCTCTGAAGGGATGGGCATCCAAGCTCCATTGACCTAATGGGCCAGCACCTGTGCTCCGTCCAGCTGAAGGGATGAGCATTCAGGATTCCATTCGCTCATCCTTCCACTCTCCCTCCAGACACAACCCCCTCCCCCAGCTGCCCGCTACATCACCCCCTCCTGCTCTCGCTAGCCGACTGCTGCCAGCTTCTGTCAGACAACGTCATCAGGAGCTTCAGGCCGTCGCAGTCCATTAGGCCTCAAGGTGCCAGGTACCCCCTGCTTACACTGCAAGCCCTACTGCTTTCGCAGAAGAACTTGCCTCCTCAGTACTCTGGCATCCGCCCAAATGTCACCCTCTTCTTTGCATCCACTCTCCTCTTGTCTTGTTGGTCTTGCTCTGCCAGCTTGCCTCACTCTGGGGGAGGAAGAAGGAGTGGGATTTAAAGGCCAGTCTGAGGACGCAGGGTCGTTCTCGCCTCAGCCCACTAGGCGGTAATCGGAAACACATTCATTCCTCTTAGCTGGGTTAACAAGGTCATCCCTCCCGTCCCATCGAAAAAGCAGAGGGCAAGAAGACAGCCTTTGGGAACACCTTTGGATAGGGGGAAAGAACCAGTCAGCTGGCCCTCTGGTCCACAGCGCATTGGTGTCATACCATTGACACATTAACCCAAGGAGCCTTTTTCTCTGCCGTTGTTTTGGTTCGGTCAGCCCAAAGATGCCATCTTGAGACTGAATGAAAGGCAGCTCAGAGATCCATAGATGCTTCATAGAAATGGCCTCCAGGGATGGAGGATATTTGTCTGCTAAAGGAGACAGTGTGAGACAACGATCAAGGACTGAAGCACTCCTCCTCAATCCTGCCAGTTCCGGATACCATATAGATGCCACTCTACCCAGTTCAGCAGCTTGTGATACAGAAAGGCTCCATATACCTTGCTTATTGCTGATAGGAAGCTAAGGGCTGATCCTTTGCAGGATCGTTGACCCCTTTTTTATGTATAGAGGAACTATTCTTGCGTGTTTCCAAGGGGCAGGGAGAATTCCACATTTGGGTCAAAAGAGCGGCCATCCATTGGCTTTCAAAAGATCCACTGCTATGAAATCAGGCCCAGGGGCCTGGCCATTTGCTTCCCATTTGCTTCATTGGAGAGCCTACGGTCTTGGGCGGAACCGGCTGCCATGAGTCACGGGGGGGGGGGGGGGGGGGCTCAACCAGAACCCATTCATGGTCAAATCCAGGGGCCTTTGCAAAGATAGAGGTCAAATGATCTTCCCAGGTCCCCGGAGCAATCCGTGATGCAATCCTGGACTCTACAGAAAGGCGATTATTATTAACCACCTTCCAGGTGGTCCATGACTGAGAGGATGAGCTTTTGTGAGTCACTGCTCCCTTCTTCAGCTACAGCTAGCTAGTCTTCGTCAGTCGCAGCAAAAGACAGCAGGAGTCCGGGGGCACTTTAAAGACTAACACGATTTATTCCAGCATAAGCTTTTTTTGAGTCAGAGCTCAGATTCATCATGTACAGAAAGCATCTGGCCACAGCAGCTAGACTTTTCACTGAAAGCGACATCCTTTCATTTGCAAAAGAAACCAAGCATTGTTATTTTAAAATGGGGATGATGAAGAAGAATGACTCTTTCCTGCTGTGCAAGGCTTTTCTTTTGGTTTTCCTCCGAGTGCTAGGAAACAACAAAAGCGGGGTGGGGTGGGGGGACCCAACCTGAAGATCATGTCAGGAATCTTAAAGGTTGAGCAGCTAAAACATGAGATAAAATATAACCATTTATTACACCGTGCACAATAAATTTGATTAAAACCAGTATACATAGAATGCAAATAAAAGCTGAACACTAGGGTTGCCAAGTCTGGGTTGGAAAATACCTGGGGACTTTGGGGGTGGAGCCAGGAGAAGGTGGGGTTTGGGGAGGGGAGGGGCCTCAGCATAGTACAATGCCATAGAGCCTACCCTTCAAAGCAGCCATTTTCTCCAGGGGAGCTGATCTCTGTCAGCTGGGGATCAGTTATAAAAGCGGGAGATCCCCAGGCCCCACCTGGAGGATGGGAACCCTACTGAAAACATAGTATACAGCAACAAGTGAAAGTTGCATGTACAGTAAATACTAGATCTCAATCATGGTTACGTTACTCATACATAATAACCACGGGGCCAAATGTGTTTCGGCCCAGAGAGCCTTCTTCAGTGGTCTAAATTGTACTAACATACATAAAAATGTAAATATAAAATATATTTTTTCCGGCCAAGTAGGTTGCATATGCAGTACTGAAAAGGTGTGGCGCCAAATAATAGTAACAAATCAGGTCCGCGTCTACTGAGGAGCCCACACTCATCAGAGATGGTAACTAACTAGAACCACCATTCTGTCCTTGGCCGTTGCTCTGTTCCCAGTGTGTGTTGATGTGTAAACCAGAAATGAAGGGATGTTCTGGGCTGAAATGCGTTGGGTCCTGTGGTTATTTATATATGTGTAACCATTACTGAGATCCAGTATTTATTAAGGTTCTCATCCTCCAGGTGGGCCCTGGAGATCTCTGCTTTTACAACTGAGAAAATGGCTGCTTTGGAGGGTGGACTCTGTGGCATTGTACCATGCTGAGGACCCTCCCCAAACCCCACCCTCTCCTGGATCCACCCCCAAAGTACCCAGGTATTTTCTCTCTCTCTCTCTCTCTCTCTCTCAGGGTTGCCAGCCTCCAGGTGGGGCCTGGGGATCTCCCGCTTTTACAACTGATCTCCAGCTGACAGAGATCAGCTCCCCTGGAGAAAATAGCTGCTTTGGAGGGTGGACTCTATGGCACTGTACCCTGCTGAGGCCCCTCCCCTTCCCAAACCCCACCTTCTCCTGGCTCCACCCCCAAAGTCCCCAGGTATTTTCCAACCCGGATTTGGCAACCCTAATCTAATCTAATCTAATCTAATCTAATCTAATCTAATCTAATCTCTCTCCCTCCCCCTCTGCTTCCCTGTAAACCGAAAACCAGCAAAGGTCAAGGCTACAGCCTTTCTTCCTGATGTACTGTACCAAGTTATTTGCAAGCAGATTATATATATATATTTTGCCGCAATGGGGGAATAGTAAAACTCTCTCCACCGGCGACTTGAAGGTGGTTTACAGTCCATTCTCCGGCAGTGCCCTCTGCTGGAGAAGGGGAAAATGGCCGGCCGGAGTTTGTGATTGGGGTGCGTATGAACATAGGCCGGCCTCTGCCTTCTCCCTTCCCTCTTCCTCCCTGGAGCAACTGAGCCCTCTCTCAGCTCCGCCTTCGTTGTCCGAGGGACCGTTTGCTGCTTTTTGCTCCAGGTGTGCCTGGCTCAGTTCCCTCCCTGCTTGCTTCTCAGCCTGGGGAAATGCTGGCCTTGCTTCTGCCAAGTGAGTAAAATATCTCGCCCTGGTTTAAACGTTTGCAGAAATCCAGGCACGGTAAGCGAATCCTTGTCGGTTAAAGGGCTTTAGCTCCTCAGGAGGCAATGGTGATGTCTTCCCCCTATGTCCAGGGGACCCCCAAACTTTTGGGGCCTGCTAGCATCTTTAGCATTCCTTTAACACAGTGAGGTGGGTATATAGCCACAAAATGGCCGCCTCCCAGGTTACCTTCACTCCCACAGGGAAGATCCTTGGGCGGTGGCGGCGGCAGTTGCTGCCAAGCCATTGTTTTTCTAAAAGAAATCTGCCCAGCCCCTCAAATCTCAAAATGTCCCACCAGAAGCCCTGCTGGGCAAAAGCCCCACCTGGCCCATCCTGCTTTCAAAAAATACTTGACATGTTGGTGGGTGCCACGGTACTTATGTTGGGGACCCCTGCTTTAGTCTTTTCTTCCAAGTAAAACATACCCAGCTATTCTTCAAAAGGCCTCTACCCCATCCTGGTGGATTTGCCTGGATTAGCTTTGAATTCCACACAATTATATTTCACCCTATGCTTCTTGCATTTCATAGCTCCTTGACCCTGCCGTTCTGCCCCACCATACCTCCTATGGATCAGTGTGATATAGTAGTTAAGAGTGCCAGACTGGAAGACCCAGGTTCAAATCCCCACTCTGCCATGGAAGCTTGCTGGGTCGCCTTGGGTCAGTCACCTCACAAGCAATACACCCTCTAAGCTGTGGAGTCTTGTGAGCAGACATTCTACTTTGTGAGCTACTGGCATTAAAGTTGTGAGCGAGCGATTTGGCTACTGCATAAATTAGTTTGCTCTGGAGCCACCCTTCCTGAGCTAAGACAAAAATGTGTGAGCCAGAGGCTAAAAAAACTGTGAGCTAGCTCACACTAACTCAGCTTAGAGGGAACACTGCTCTGGAGCCATCCTTCTTGAGCTAAGACAAAAACGTGTGAGCCGGAGGCTGAGAAACTGTGAGCTCAGCTTAGCTCACGCTAGCTCAACTTAAAGGGAACACCGCTCACACGTAAGCTGCCTCACAGGGCTGTGGGGATTTGAACCCAAGTATCCCAGAACCTAGTCCAGCACTAACCACTGCACCACACTGTCTGTGAAGTCCCCGGGTCAGAGTGGTGAAGTCCACACTGCACCAAGGGTATTTTCGGCCTGGTGTATTAATCCACTTTGATTTGTGAGGGTTGGACCTGCAAAACCCGGCATCCTCTGGCAAACCTGAACAATTCAGAGTTTGCTTGGCCTCATAGCCTATGTTGTTACACATACATTCTGTGGGAAGTTGTTTCTGTTATAAGTTTGTAGTTATACTTCATGCAAAGAAGCTGTAAAATCAAACCATTAAAGATGGCCGCATGAGATTTAGGGGACTTACAACAGAGAGAGGGAATTTGGCTAAATTTCATGTGCAGGTGAAGAATATATCAAGCTTTGATGTTTGACGTCCAGAGGAGTTCTTCTCTTTCATTGTCTTTTGAAAGCAATATCTGTTTCCAAGAAGAACAGGGATGGTTTTTATCCTGGGATTTGTCCGGTCACATAAACACCTTGGAATCGCTCGAAACATTTCGCAGAAACCAATTATTGAAAAGAGACGGGGAGTTTACTGAGTGTTAAAATTTACTACCATGCTTGGACGGCTGTGGCCATTAGCCTGATGGGTTTTTGGAGGCGCGTGAATCCCGATGGAAAGATTTGGAACCGTTCAACTGCCCTGACAATTAAAATAGCTCTAGAGAGAAATATCACGCATGATGAGAGGAATTTAATTTCTTTTTAAAAAGCATTCAAAAACAAAACTCACTTCTTCGAGGCAGGGACTCCCCCATGGAAAAACAGCAATGGAACACAATTTAAAATAGCAATGTCAAATCAATAGTGAATTAAAAATGGATAATGGTAGAGCATCAGAAATACCTGGTCTTGGATCTGCTCAGCAACGGGCAGAGGCTGTTTGGAAGAGAATTCTAGATAGGTAGCTTTGTTTTTGGCAACAAAATAAAACAAAGCTCCAGTGACACCTTGTGTGTGTTTTAAGTGCCGTCAAGTTGCTTCTGACTTATGGCGACCATATAAATTAGTGTCCTCCAAAATGTCGTATCATTAACAGTCTTGCTCAGATCTTGTAAATGGGAGTTCCGTGGCTTCCTTTATAGAGTCAGTCCCAAAAAGTGCTTGTTAGTGGTTCCTCATCCTCTTGGAGAGGCGTGACAAGTGGAGTGCCGCAGGGATCTGTCTGGGGACCTGTTTTGTTCAATAGCTTTATAAATTATTTGGATAAAGCAGGGGTGGGCGATTGTTTTGGCTCGGGGGCCACTTTGTGGGAGCGGAGGTTAGCGGAGGGCCGCACCTTTTAAAATGATTGCATTCATTAGTTAACTTTGCATTTCAGAAGAGGTATAAATTGTATCATAAAAATCAATAAATATAAATTAAATAAAATAGTGGTAGTTTTATTCAATTTATTTATTGTGCTAATTTCATATCGTCTATAGCTGCAAGCACATTTAATTTTAGAATCAGTTTAATGAGAGAAATGTATCCTATCACACTTTTCTACAATTTTTTTTTGAAATCAGGAGATTGCTTGTTGAGGAACCACGTGGCCGACTGTCTTGGCGGGCTGCAAAAAACTCTGTGGCAATTTGCCCACAATTTGCCCACCCCTGGGATAAAGGAAGAGAGGGAATGCTTATGAAATTGGGAGGGGTAGTAGAGGGAATGCTTACTAAACTGGCAGGGGTAGCAGATATGGTAGAAGACAGTCAGGATAAAGGATGGTCTTGACAGGCTGAAAAACTGGGCTAAAACAAATGAATTTCAATGAGGATAAATGTCAAGTTCTGCATTTAGGTAGGAAAAATCAACCACATAATTATAGGACGGGGGAGACTTGTCTTGGCAGTAGTAGGAACTCTAGGGATCTTAGTTGAACACACACTGAGCATGAGTCAGCCGTGTGATATGGTAGTTAAGAAGGCAAATACAGTTTTGAGCTGTATCAACAAAAGTGTAGTGCCCAGAACTCCAGATCACACAAAGTGATGGTATGACTTTGCTCTGCTTAGACCTAACTTAGAATATTGTGTTCGGTTTTGGGCACCACAATTTAGAAGGATATAGACAAGCTGGAATGTGTCCGGAGGAGGGCAGTGCAGATGGTGAGGGGTCTGGAGACCAAGTCCTGTGAGGAAAGGTTGAAGGAGCTGGGTATGTTTAGCCTGGAGAGGAGACGGCTGAGAGCTGATATGATCACCATCTTCAAGTACCTGAAGGGCTGTCATATAGAGGATGGTGTGGAGTTGTTTTCTGCTGCCCCAGAAGGTCGGAGCAGAACCAACGGGTTGAAATTAAATCAGAAGAGTTTTCAGCTAAACGTAGGAATGACTTCCTGACAGTTAGAGCGGTTCCTCCATGGAATAGGCTTCCTTGGAAGGTGGCGGGCTCTCCTTCTTTGGAGGTTTTTAAGCAGAGGCTCGATGGCCATCTGTCAGCAGCGCTGATTCTGTGAACTTAGGCAGCTCATGAGAGGGAGGGTAGGAAGGGTTGCAGTGGTACTTAGTTCTTGTGGCCTGTTCATCCATGCCCAGGGAAATGCCAATTGCTACTTTGGGGTCAGGAAGCAATTTTTCTCCAGGCCAATTTGGCCAGGAATCCTGGAGGTTGTTTTTTTTTTTTGCCATTTTCTGGGCATAGAGCAGGAGTCACTGGGTGTGTGTGTGGGGAGGTATTTGCGAACTTCCTGCATTGTGCAGGGGGTTAGACTAGATGACCCTGGAGGTCCCTTCCAATTCTATGGTTCGACGATCTTATGTTGGGTCTTCCTCTTTTCTTGCTGATTTCAACTTTTTCTAGCATTACCGTCTTTTCCAGTGATTCTTGTCACCTTAAAGACTAAAAAAGATTTATTGCAGCATCAGTTTTCATTAGTCAGAGTTCAGTTCTTCAAATGCATCTGCTAATTACGCAACTGAACATGGGTAAGGGGTTGGGACTCCCAGGTTTTGCTTAAAATAGTTAATGCCTTGAATGAGTAAAAAAAATGACAACCCAACTCCGGGTGACTGATTTGTTTATTTTTATTAATTTAAAATATTTATCCTGCCTTATCTCTTCAGACGCAAGGCGGCTAACAGTGGAACACCAGTTTATGGGAGTACGAAAGCCAGTGGTCCATTTAACAAGATGTGAAAAATGCACACAGGAGAGATTAAAATGTACACAAAATTTAGAAGCTCACAGATTTTCTTTTAAAATGAAGTATGTAGGGCTGCATGGGTAAACACTGTGGCTATATAGTTCTGTGGAATTTTGAGGGTGATCTGTTTGGACTTCCATTCAAGAAGAAAAAAATAATTATTAAAAATAGTTTTTAAAAAGATTGTTGGAGAAAACTAGACCAATATCCTTACTAACAATTGCTTAATTTCGGGGAGAGAGGGGAGTGGCCCTATATAACAGATGTCCGTTCACGTTTCAAATTGACTGTCCCTTTAACACTGACGGGTTAAACGCAAGAACTACAAAACCCAGAATACACAGAGCGATGTCCCTCATGGTGGATCTGGGGAAAAGCTATGCATGCTGGGAGTTGCAGTCGTGTAGATTTGTCTGTACCGGAACGAAGATGATGGGGGGGGGGGGGGGGGCGCGCTGAAGCAATTGAGGATCTGAATTAAATAAATGCAAAGCGTATTTTGCAGTGTTTGACGCTGGCTTTGTAAAAGTTGCTTTCAAGGCCCGTGTGATTTCCTTTGCGCAGGGGCAGATCACTATTCTGTAAACCGATTCAATTTCGCCTTTATTGCTTGCCAGAAATCTTTAGGGTGTGGTCGTAGGGGGGGGAATGGGGTTGCCAACAGGCCTGAAGGGAAAAAAGCCCGGTTCCTTTAATTGAGGTTTAGTACCTGCTAATGAATCCTTGACGCTTTTCGTGCTTGGAAGTAAATAACATCCTATTAAGCTTCTTTTAAAGGGGCAGGACACTTTTCTCCAGGCTATGGGTAAACCCCAATCGGGGAACGCTTAAGTCAGAAATAATTTAGATATGGTAATTATTAACACCCCCCCACCCCCACCCCCACACCTTCGGATGTCTCCCGTGCTCAACCGGGGTGGTGGGAGGAAACCAGGTAGCTCTTGTAGTGATCCAGTTAAGAAGGAAAACATCCGGTCCGATGGTCATCCGACTCCTACCCAGATTTAGGTGGAGGGAAACACCACTGAGTTCCTTGGGGCTTACTCGCAAGCAAGTGTCCCACCGCGTCGCGATCTTTAAAAAGCGAGAGGAGGGCGTGGAATGTAATTAGACGTGAGTTTAGCATCTGCTCCAGAAAGGGGTGGGTGGATGGATGCAAGCAACCCACTTGTGGCTGTTGATCTCGTGGGTTGCCGAGCCGTCTAAGCATGGAAACCGGCCAAACGTCTCCGAGGAATGCAGGGGGGGAAACAGGTCGGGCCGGTTTGGGAGGCAGCGGCGGCGGCTCTCCGGCCCGTTTAGGCGAAGCAACGTGTGCACTTGGCTTCCTGAGTCGCGAGACACGTGTCGTGAGAAAGTGCCGATGGGGCACGCTGGAGGCAAGGCGCTTGCACAAGGCTTAGGAGCGGCAATGGCGTTGGTGGCAGGTCAGATAGCCCACCCAGGTGCAATGGAGCTTCTGCTCTAGGGAGGGAGAAGTGGACCGGGGGGGGGCAGCCATGGGGGGGGCGGCGTGTGGGGGGGGTGTTGTTGGTACCAGGGGGTGAGTTCAGTTATGGGGAAGGAAAAAGAGCAATCCAGCCAGCTGCCTCTGCAGTGGGTTACCGATCGCATGATGAATTCGATTCAGTAGCCCCAAAGGGGGTGCCAGCTTTTTCTTCTGGCTAGGATCCTCTGCCTCCAAATTTAAGGATTGTTGGAGGAGAGTTGTATCCCCAGCAATGCCCCCTCTAAGCTGTGGACTCGTGTGAGCAAAAATTCTATTTTGTGAGCTACTGGCCTTAAAGCTGTGCGCGAGCGATTTGGCTACTGCATAATCTAGAAGGAGAAGAGAAGAGAAGAGATTGGATTTATACCCCGCCCTCCACTCCCCAAGGGAGTCTCAGAGCGGTTTACAAACTCCTTTCCCTTCCCCTCCCCACAACAGACACCCTGTGAGGTAGGTGGGGCTGAGAGAGCTCTTTCCCAAGCTGTCCTTGAGGGAACAGCTGGTACAGAGCTATGGCTTGCCCAAGGTCATCCAGCCAGGTGCAAGTGGAGGAGTGGGGAATCAAACCCGGTTCTCCCAGATTAGAGTCTGCACACTTAACCGCTACACCAAACTGGCTCTCCTTATCTCTAGAGCCCTCCTTCCTGAGCTAAGACAAAAATGTGTGAGCCGGAGGTTAAAAAACTGTGAGCTAGCTCACACTAACTCAGCTTAGAGGGAACACTGATCCCCAGTCCTTTGCCTTGTACCCATGGCATTCCAGACTTCTGGCTGCGGGGGAGTGGTGTTGCCAGCTTTATTCCTCAGTTCTGTAGCAGTGCCTCCGCTGAATGCTTCAGTGCTTTTTGGAGAGGCAGAGCAGTGTTGCCAACTTTATTCTTCAGCAGGGGCTCCTGTGTCTTGAGCAGCTACTGAGCTTGTGTTGTCAGTTCTTCCCTGAAGACTTCAGGGCTCTTTGGCAAGGCAGGGCGGTGTTGCCAGCTGTTTCTTTGGAGGGGCCAACTTGGCTTTAATGTTGCCAACTCCTATGTCTGGCGGTGTTCCTGACAGCTTCCTCTGGAACACAAAGATGAACCTTTTTCTCTCCAAGCTACCCCCTGCTCGAACCATTACACAGGCAGGAATGTTGAAACAAACAAAAAAAATGGCCAAGCTTTGATCTGTAGGGAGGGTTGGATACTCGGGCAATGGTTGCTTATAAGTTGGCCTTATTCTCCCAGGCAAATATCTGAATTCGCAATGAGCAAACGTGCCTTTATTTGGTGTGTGTGTAAAACTGTGCTTTTTGTGCCTTGCAAATACGAACAAAACTCCATGTAATACTTAATTCGGGTTGTTATTTATTCCCCTCCTTTTACCCAGTGGGGGACCCAAAGCACCTTTACATCATTCTCCTCTCCTTCATTTTATCCTCACAACAACCCTGCACATGAAAGCTCACACCCTGAATAAAACTTCCTTGGTCTTAAAGGTGCCACTGGACTCGGAACTTTGTTCTGTGGCTTCACACCACCATGGCTGCCCACCCTGAGCAACCCTGTAGCTTAGGCACAGTGTGTGTTCGGCCGAGGTCACTCAGTGACCTTCCGTGGCAGAATGGGGGTTCGAATCCAGGTCTCCTAGATCTGACACTATAACCACTATAGCAGGGGTGGGCAGACTTGCTCAGCGTAAGAGCCACCTAGAACAGGGGTGGCCAAACTTGCTTAACATAAGAGCCGCATAGAATAAACATCAGATGTTTGAGAGCCACAAGACATGAACAAATATTACCTGCTTTTATTGGAAAATAAGCAAATTTGCTTTTTATTAACGTTAAATGAGACTGCCAAAAATAATAACAAAAGGGGTAAAAGCAGATCTTGATAATGATATTAATTTGTCCAATGATATTTGTTTGCTAATGATATTTAGCTTCCCCAGCCGCCCTGTGCCCACCCCTGCACTGTACTGCAGCGGCTAAGTGGAGCCGTCCCTGTCAGAGTCAGGATTTGAATCTGGGTCTCCTGGAGCTTGGTCCCCACAATACACTGTTTTAAGCTTGTTGCGGGAGAGTTCTGGAGAGCCGGGAAGCGTGCACAAAACGTGTTTTGTGCCCGTTGGGACGGGCAAAAAGCTGTTAGGTGGACTTTGCTCCTTGGGTTTTGCCACGAGGTCTTGTTGTGTGTACGTTTCGCCCCCTCCCGAAGGCGAGGGAGAGCCCGCCGAGTTCAGCTCCCAGCCAGCGGCGGCAGCAGAAGCAGCCGCCGGTCGCCTGTGCGGGGCCGAGCCTACCCTTCCCAGGATGCACCGCGCCGCTTCAGTCCCCAGTGGGCCGCCATGTTGTCGGAGTGAAAGGCAGGGGGAGCGGCAGCCAGAGCGAGAGGCCGGGGGGGAGGGGGGGCGCGGAGATCCATCTTCATCCTACCGTTCCGCCCGTGAGTATCCGGACCGGAGTGGGCTCAAACGGCACCTGGCACCCCAGGAGACCCGATGGTCAAGCCGTATTGGGGCGAGGGCCGAAGCGGGAGCGGCGAGGCCCCTCCGAAAGCGGCCCTTGGGCGGGCTCTATTGCCGAGGCGTCTTCCTCGCGCTTGGGTTCCTGGTCCAATGTTTGCGAAGAGGCCTCTATTGTTGTTCCAGGAAGGAGGTTTGGGGGGGGGGGCGCGATGGACGGACTCTTTTCTCCCCACCCCTTGGAAACTCTTGATCAGCTTTCCCAAGAAAGCCTCCCCCCGCCCCCCCGGGAAAAGGATCCTGTGGATCCTCTCGGGGAGCAGGAAGGGGCGGCGGGGGGTGGCTGGGGAGAGGGGATTCACTTGGGGTTGGAAATGGGCCCTTTAGCCGGAATGAGAAATAGGGTTCGTTGAGGGGGGGTGGTGGGGGTGGCAGGCGATGGGACCGAATTCATGGTGCCGAATTGAACTTGAGCAGCCTGAATGGATTTGAGGAAATGGGGGCGGGTGGGAGTGTGGAAGAAAAGTCATGGAAACGGGGATGGGGGGGAGGAGGGGAGGGTTTTTTTTTGGGGGGGGGGGAGAAACCCTATAGGGGATCGTGTATGTGCCTGAAACTTTGCAAGGAGGAGGCGGACGTAGGGGGGTGTAAATTGCAGGTCGCTGGGATGTGTTGTGTGTTGGATTCTCTTGTCTGTTTGGCAACGAGTTAGTCTCCCCCCTCCCTCCCCCGTCGCTCTTTGTAGTGTAGTGTAGTTGATGTGTTGTGTTTTTGTTTTGTTGGGTGTTTTTCTCTCTCCCCCCCCCCCCAATTTTTGGGAGCCACATTGTGTCTTCAAAGGGACTGGGGGTGAGGGGGATTTTTAAGACGAAGGGGAGTCGGGAGTATTGGCCTTCCTCGGTTCCGCACATTATAGATTTGAAAAATCTATGTTTTGATCGGGAAGAGAGGGATGTTGTCTTCACAGGGCCTCCCCTGCCGTTCTGGCTTCTGAGAGGGGATGAATTGGTCCCGAAACGAAGGTTGCTGGGCCTTTTGTTGTTGTGTGAATTCTTTGAAATACACATTTTGGGGGAAGTTTGGTGAGAACTCTTTTTCTGCCCGTGGCAGGTGATGTCTTAAACAAAAACACAAACATATGATTGAAGCTTCTTTGCTTGTTTACAGCGGGACTTCTCTGAGTGTTCAAGGACACAATCCAAGCCAGTCCTGTGCTCCTTAAAGCCAGCAAACTTCAGCCTCTTTGATTCTGTTTCAGATTGGGGCTTTAGCGTTTGTAGGCCACAGGCTTGGCAAACAATGGGAAAGACCATTTCTTAGTGGCTTAAGACATTAAGATGGGGGAAGGGGGTGTCCATTCCCCCCATAGTAGTAAAACATGAAATTGTTTCCTCATGTTTGAGCCTTGTGAAAACAGTTTTCTTACTTTGCATTATTATCCAGGTTGTTAAGTTGATCTAGCTGGTGGGAAGCCGTTTCTCGATGTACATAAACAAAGAGAAAGTTAGGCATCACATATGCAGGACTGCCTTTTACAAGTCAGTAGCAACGATAACACCAGTCTAACGCTTATCTCTCCCTCTTTTTTTTCTCTAAGGTGGACGTAAGTTTATTTATGAGTTCTTTCACAATGACCAATGGGAGGCGGGCTGTTTTTGTAACTTGCCTTGGAAAATTAAAGTACTGATGTCTTAGCAGGCCCAAGGTAGGGAAATCGAGCTGTGGTCATGACCCAGACATGCAAAGATTCTCTGACGTTCTTGGTTGTCCAAGAGGTGTTCTGTAGATGGACCTCTACCTTGAGTCGCACCTTGTTTTCTGTTGTCTTCCACTTGTTGGGCATCTTAATATACCCTTGTGGGGCACTGTGTGCGTATGTGCGAATATAGTTTTAACAGCAGGGATGTAGTAAGGTTGTTCTAGATGATTTTCTGTGGCACTGCGTGGTCTCTTTTAGCCAGGCTTCAGTTACGACAAAGTACTCAGGGCACTGTGGAAGTGTTACTCAGGGGAAGGAGTAGGCCTGAGTCTTCCAGTGTCTTCCCTCAGGTATAGACAAGAAGGTGGTGTAAAAAATATTGTTTAGGAATCCCTGACACAGAAGTCAACTGTTCGCATGAGGGGTTATAAAAGTAGTCGAGTTTTAAGCTTCCTGTAGTGGTCAGTCCCTCTTCCGCCTTCCAGATTATCGCGATGAAATCACCCGTGTGCTAGGCCGTGGTTTACAGATGGCTCAGCTGGCTTCGTTTGTACTGTTTCCGGAAAGGTGGCCGTGTGAAATCACCTTACCCTTTCTGGTATTCCGAAGAGGACGTGGCTGTTATCCCAAGGGAGCGTAATAAGTATAGCTGACGATTACCTGCTTTAGAAGCGACAGTTGGCGGAGCCTCCGTGAAACTCTACTCTTGAAGGCCTTGTCCGTACGTCAACAGAACGGGTGCTGTAAACTTCCGCTTCAAAGTGAGTAAATGGGGGAGCTGCTGGGGCACGCGCCAGATCCTTTTCCAGTCTCTGATCTGGACACAACATGTTACATGCCTTGTTTTAAGCAGTACTGCTAAAATACACCTGGATACCAACTTCACAATTTTTGGGAGGTGCATGATGAGGCGGCTTGGAATTTTCCGGCGTCACTTCAGTCATTTGCCCCTGCTATAATTTTCTATTTTAATTATTGACTTTAGAGAGTGACTGGGAAGTTCCTTCTCTCCACTGGTGCACAAGCGTTCCGCGCCAGTCAGTTGCTGGCTGGTAAATCAGGTATGCTGTTTTCATTCCATATAATTGAAACCCTTAAGAATTTAAGCAGCCCTGTGGGATCGGCGTGTCTCGCCTTTGCTTGGTTGCAAGTGGCTGAGCCCTTTATTCACGTTATTTATAGTCCGCCATTCTCCCTTGGACTCAGGGCGGATTATGTAGAGCAAGTCATACGGTCATTCAGTAACGCTGCAATAAGGTTAGGGTTACAGGGCCAACCTGAAGTCTAAAAGCAGAACTGAAGCAAAGCAGAAGTAGTAACGTGACACATTACATGATGCAAAAATTCCATAATAGGATCCTGGTTTCCACAAACTATGCACAGTAGTATAGACCACAGTTCTGGATAAATTTTCCGAGTGACTTTGTGAGTTGTTTAGTACAGGGCAGCGCTGTTGCCTGCCTAGAAAAGCCCTCTAGAATAATTCAGTTTTGCATAGTTTGCGGAAAGCCAGGAGAGCAGGAGCCTTCCCAAGCCTCCTCAGTCAAGCTGTTCCACAAGGTGGGGGCCACAACAGAGAAGGCATGCATACAGGCAGCAGTTGATTATCTATGCTATCCCACCCTTCTCCCAAGGAGAGAAAGTGGCCTACGTTGCACACGTAACACACCCCTTTTAGCTTCACAGCAGCCCTGTGAGGCTGAGTGAGTGTGACTGGCTCGAGGTCGCCCAGTAGGGTTCATGACAGGTGGGGATTTGAACCTGGGTCCCTGGTCCTAGTCTGACCCTATATCATCTTGACGATGCATTCGGTTGCTGGACGCTCCCTCTCAATCCATTGAGCTGGGAATATGTTTGTAACGTTACAAATCAACCTCTGCAAAATCCGGCAAACTTGAAGCTTTTAAAAATGGGCCTTGCGTATACACCCGTAACAATTTTTGCTAGCCTCTATAGCCAGTACAAGTCTTTTATGCTGTGTGTGTGGGGGGGGGGGGTATTCTCATCGTTTTCGTGAGGATAACTCTCACTGCATCTGATAGGCCACTGATTATTGACATGGTTCCTGAGTTCTGGGGAAAGGATGGCAGAGATATTTTGCAGATGCATTCAGCAGTTTGACTTCATCCTTAACAGTAACTGGTTTAGTCCATGGAAGGCAGCTATGGAGGGGATGCCGTTGGTAACTATTTGTAGGGCTTGTGTTCTCAACTGTGTGAGGACCGAAGGGCTAACAGTGTTGGATGTGCCCTTTGATTTGTTCCATGCAAGCAGAATCGTAGGCAAAGGCCACTGTAACCCTCTCCTCTCCAGTACGGTGGGTCCCAGAGCCTTCCCTTTACGTTCTTACTCGCATTTGCCTTGCTATTTGGCCCTCGTGAGCTAGAAGAAAAGATCGGATTTATATCCTGCCCTTCACTCAGAGTCTCAGAGCAGCTTACAGTCTCCTTCCCCTTCTCCTCCCCAAAACAGACACCGTATGTTGTAGATGGGGCTGAGAGAGCTCTTTCAAGGACTGCTCTTGAGAGAACAGCTCCAAGAGAACTTGTGAATGATCCAAGGTCACACCAGCAGCTGCATGTAGAGGAGTGGGGAATCAAACCTGGTTCTCCCAGATCAGAGTCCGCACCCTTAACCACAACACCAAACTGGCTCTTAAACACTACACCAAACTAGCTAAAGGTCTCTGGCCAAAGCCTTTATTGGCGTGAAGGGGTTGGGGCTTAAAAAGCCTTTTGCCTGTGTCTTGGCTTGGAAGACGTGGTTGGGATCAATGCTCCCTCTAAGCGGTGAAGTCTTGTGAGCAAAAATTCTACTTTGTGAGCTGCTGGCATTAAAGTTGTGAGCAAGCAATTTGGCTACTGCACAAATCAGTTTGCTCTGGAGCCATCCTTCCTGAGCTAAGACAAAAATGTATGAACCAGAGGCTAAAAAAACAGTGAGCTAGCTCACACTAACTCAGCTTAGAGGGAACACCGGTTGGGATGCATAAGAAAGAGGGGAAAGGCTTCTTGAGATGAACTGATTTGGGTACCATCATGTCCTTCTGAGGAGACTTGAGGCATAAGGAATGGAAAGAGCTGCACTGGTGCCGGACACACAACCGGCTGCAAAAGCACACCCAGAGCGCCAATTAGTAGAGCGACATCAATCCGAGACGTGGTGTTGAGCAGGCTTTCTTCAGGGGCTCCAGTTCTAAGGCTGCGGTGTCCTTCGGTGTTGCCGTTAATGTCTTGTGTGAAAGTGTAGGCCAGTGGTGGTGAGAACTTGCAAACGTTTCTCTGAAAAGAAGCCAAGCTCAAAAGTCACTGTAATGAGCCAGAGACCTTTGGTAGGGATATAGTTGAACATGGAGACTGAATGTGTCACACACGGGCAACAGCTACTGAGTTTGGAAGGGTGTGTGTGGCGGGGGCCCACCTGGCTTAAGCCGTCATATTATTGAAAAGGATTTCGAGGAATTAGAGCAGGAGCCACTGCAACCTTTTACAATTAAAGAGCCGAAGGACGTCAAAATTCAGAGCACGCGATCAACAAAGAGTCAGTATAAGGAAGCCTATTTGCATAACTGAAACCAAGTAGCTTAAAATGTTTCTAAAAACCGACATTGCAGGTTAATAATCCATTCAAGTTTGTGCAGCCCAGACGCTGGCTGTTGCAAGTCCTTTCTTAGGAAGCGTTGCGCATGAGGCCTTAGAGTAAGGAACAAGTGCACAAGAGAGCACTCTGTGCGATTGTTCTAGCGCACTGGCATAAATCTGTGCACTATTCTCACTTGGATTAAGTCAATCGTTCACCTCTATAATTTCCCTTTTTTGTTACGGATCTCTAAAAAGCCCTGTAAAGTCCCATAAAAATCTTTGTTTGCCATTCACTTTGTATACCAGTTACTCTAGCATCCCAGCTACTGCTCTAGTAGACCTTGATTTAAAGATTCCATTATCCTTTTCAAAGAGCTGTATTTGGTTTGATACCGAGCCAGGTTTGTCTTGAGGGCTGTAGGTTGCCACCCCCTGTCTGCGAGGATGAACGGTTGGCCCCTGTATACCCAAGAAGCCACTATATACACTTCCTTTGTGAGTCTAGGCCTGTGCTAGTGCATACTTGGGGGTGAGTGTTCTCGCAGGCGTCCTGCAGGTATGTTTGCAGGGAGGTGTGGTAACTTGACGACGCGCGCACATTTTGGTGCCGAATCATACTAGTTGAGGAGGATGCTCTGGTGGAGTGGTTAAAGAGTGGCGGCCTCTGATCTGGAGAACTGGGTTTGATTCCCCACTCCTCCCCATAAAGCCAGCTGGGTGACCTTGGGCCAGTCACAGTTCTCGAAAGAGCTCTCTCAGCCCCACCTATCTCATAGGGTGTCTGTTGTGGGGAGAGCAAGAGACGGTGATTGTGATTGTAAGCCACAAGGAAGTTTAAGGGCCAGGAAGCTTAAAAGGGGCTGGGGGAAGGGTGTGTGCTGAGGTTGGGCGGGACTACGACAAAGGCGATCCAGATTAAAATCCTGACTCAAGTGTGAGACTGGGTGACTTTAAGCTAGTTTTGGTCCTGCCCCCCCCCCCAACTGACGTAACAACTTGCGGATAAAAAAGGGATGGAGAGATGGCCTGGGGCCTGCCTACCTAAGGGACCGCCTTTCCCCATATACACCCCAAAGAGCACTGCGGTCAGGCAGTCAACACCGCCTGACCCTTCCGGGCCTGAAGGAGGCAAGGCTAGCAGCCACCAGAAATAGGGCCTTCTCTGTGGCGGCCCCTCACTGGTGGAACGAGCTCCCAGAGAACATCAGGGCCCTGCGGGATCTTTTGCAGTTCCGCAGGGCCTGCAAAAGGGAGCTCTTCCGCCAGGCTTTTGGGGCCGCCACCGGGGGGGAATGGCCCTTAGTAGATGGCACAATGACTATCTTCAAAATTATTAACGGCCATTTCTAAAACATCTCTGGTGGCAGCCTCCTGGTGGGTGTAATGCTAGCGGTGGTTAATTGTAATGCTGCTATGACGCTGCTATTATGCTGAATGTTGTTGTAATTTTAAATTGTTTTTATGCTATGTTTTAACTCTGTAACTGAATGATTTTATGTTGTGAGCCGCCGAGAGCCGGCTCGCTGGCTAGGCGGGGTATAAATGGAAACAAACAAATAAATAAATAATAAATAAATCCATGTGACCACAGGGACCTCCTTGTAAGGGAGGGCAAGATAAAACATAGTGACTGCCCAGCTTTGAATCCCCACCCTCTGCTGTGGAGGCTTGCTGTGTGACCTTGGGCTAGGCAAGCGCTCTCAGTGTAGCCTACCTCATGGGGTTATTGTGAGGGTCAAAGGGAGGCGAGGTGAATGATGTAAGTTGCTTTCAGACCCTATGGAGGAGAAAGGCAGGGCGGAACGCCTACACTAGACATCTGTTATCTGGATGGTCATTACAGGGATTTTAAAAAATTGATGCAATAACCAACTAACTGATTAATCAGTTAATCAGCTAAAGGGGTGGCTGATTGGTCTCTGTGTACTAATTTTAATCTGAAAGGGTACACATTTGTTAATGGAGTAGAAATCAGTGTGTATTCCTCATATGATAGTGTGTTCTTTTAATCGCCTTTAGCCCCCCCCCCCCTTTCAAGTCTTGAATGCTGGGCTTCCAAAGCTTTCTTAACTTATTATAAAATAGCCCTCTGCTTTAGGATTTTGAAAAACAGAAACTTTTCAAGGTTTTTAAACGTATGCAGTTCAGTCGTATGGAATGACTGGAGGCCTTTTGTCCCGCAGGTATTAAAATAAGGCAGAGTGCCAGAGAGGTTCATGACCCCCCCGGTGCAGTCATGTTTCCTTCTTCGTTTTCTTTTCTTGAAAGCAGTCGTTTCCGGATGTACTTTTGTATATTAGCCATGGTTTAGGGTGTTTTTTTTCTTTTCAAAAGTATGATAAAACTTCTTGTTTTGCCCTGCTAATAGGAAGGGGTCAGGCAAAGCCGGGCAACGTCGCTGGTGTGTGTTTTTTCCCCTTCCAATTTTCTGCGACTGTTTTCTTATTTAGAGACCGAGAAGAAAAAGCCTATTGATGGTGCTTCTTGCTCTTGCAAACGTAACAAAAGAGAGAACAGCTTTCCGTCGTGCTTAATTATGGCCCTTGGAAGAAAGCAGAAGTAATTTTCTTTAGATAAAGTCACCCGTTTGTTCCCCTTTTTTATTATAAAATTATGCACGGTGAAGTATTTTTGCGGCACCCGGCTAACCAATTTGCAACCAGCGTAAATTCAGTCGTAGGATACAACGTTGATTTAGGCTGCACTCCAGAGCACACTTACTGGACTTTGGCTAGAGAGAGGGAGAGATCAAGCATTTCTTTCAGGCAAAGATGCTTGGAAGCGGGGTTGCAGCTCTTGGTGAGTTTTTGTTAGAAAACTGGATTGCATGCAAATTCTTTTTATCAGATGCAGTACGAGCAGCGACTTGCATGTGTGAACAAAGTCATCCCAGGTTGGGGGGGGGTGATTCAGTGGCAGCTATTTGCATATTCAATTGCAAGTCATCAAATGCTGAGTAATCAGCTGTGAAGGAGAATGAAGTATATACACTCAAGTCAGCGGGCCCCAGGGGTGTAGCTCCACATAGGAAACTGCTGAGTTGGGTCAGTTGGTCCCTCCAGCCCTGTACAGTCTACTCTGACTGGCAGCTGTTCTCCGGGGTGGTCGGGGTGGAGATTTTTTCCCAGCCCCGTAAGATCGCCTTTGAGTGGTGTGTGCAATACTTAAGTGCACTTAATTACTTATTGCATCTCATTGAAAGCCAGAGGGATCCCTGTGTTGAGGTATACTGTATTCAGGCTGGCAATTTCTGATATTTTTCTCGTGCTGCGTGTGGCTTGTCGTCGGATGAGTGAGCCTTGGGTCTGATGTGCCTCCTCTCTGTACACTGCAGTCCCTTCCTGTTCTGTAGCAAGGCTCATAGTTTGCTGTAGCACCTGAAGCAGCAATCTGATTTGCATTCACCCTCCAAACCAGGTAGAGGGCCATTTCCAGTTCCGGCTTAAAGGACAGACATGAGATATGGCTTGCTTGTTTGGATGTAGTGGTAACCCATGGTTTTGCCGTGTGGGGAGGGCATCTACGGCTTGCTCATGTAAGAACATAAGAGAAGCCGTGTCGGATCAAGCCAGTGGTCCGTCCAGTCCAATGCTCTGGGCTTTCCCACAGTACAGCAGGGCAAAGGGACTCCCATCCAGATACATCGTCTAGTTTTTTCAGGCTTCTACATCAGTAGAGTAGAGGCTTCTTCTTGCTTGAGCTTGCCACCGTTAATAATCTTCAGGTTACAGGATGCAGGGAAGTTCTTGGAAGCGTCTTCAGTTCAGACGGTGTGCTGGAGCCGGCTCAAAACGCCCCATCGTGATCACACTCACCCCAGCTCAAAGCGCACTCGAGCGGCTCCCTGGCATCTACACGGGAGCGCGTGTCTGGCCCCTTTTTTAATTTTTCACCGCATGCGCATAAACAAACATCTGAAAATACAGTTTAGCGCATGCGCAAAAGCAGGAGAGCAAAGCCTCTCGGTCACACCAGCTCCGTGACTTCCTTGCCTTGAAATAACACGTCCCTTTACACTTGTACCCCGAAACTGGTCTCCTTCACATCCCGGACAGAGAAGTAATGGCCATTAAAAAAAAATAATTAAAAGGAAAGGCAGAGAAGCGGCTACGCGCATATCGCCAACGCACAAAAAACCATGGCGGTCAAAAAGTGGAAGCCAGCGGCTTCCGGGGGGTGGTGGTGGTTAAAGATTTGGAAGTGGCTCAATGACGGCTCTGCGATTAGACGGGGAAAAGGCAGCTTGAGCCAAAACTGCGACGCTTTAGACGGTATTTGGTCCGGTAGGTGACGGCAGGCAGCTGTGGCTGTCTGAACATGCAGATTTGAGCCGGCTCTGAGCGTTTTGAAAAGGCTCAAATCTGCGCGTCTGAACACACTCGGTGTGTGAACAAAAGAGGAACCATGTTGTTATCAGGCCAATGGCCCACCCAGTCCAACACTCTGTGTCACACAGTGGCCAAAACCCAGGTGCCCTCAGGAGGTCCACCAGCGGGGCCAGAACTCCAGAAGCCCTCCCACTGTTGCCTCCCAAGGAATGCAATTTTGAACCGTCATTTGGATATGTGAACTGAATGCTTCTCTGGCCTATGAGTTGAAAGACTGGGACCATGTTATGGGCTCCCCACCTCCTTTCTTGGTTGCACTGAATGTAGGCCACGTTATATTTATTTATTAATTTTGGCTTATATTCTGCCCTCCCTGTGAACAGGCTCAGAGCGGATGACAACAGAAGTTAAAACATTTCGCAGCAAGAACTGAAGCACTTCATAAAAACAATCCATAATAAATAACTGAAACAGATTTAAGCTGAGCTATATTTTTTGTGTACTTTGAGTTAGCACTACCCACCAAACGGTGGTTTGAGGTGACTTTGCAAATGGCGGTTGTCCAGTTTGGATGTTTTAGCTAACTGTGACTACAGCTGCTCTGGAACAGGGAGTGTGCAACCCGCTAGCGAATTGCTGATCCTCCAAATCATGTCTTAAAGGATAGATTCAGTCAGGGCGATCTAGCAATAAATCCAAGATCGTCCCCCCGTGTGCATTTGGCAAGCAGATGTGGCCAGTCCAGGTTCTCAACAGAGATGTAAATTTTCCGGGTAAAATTCTGATTTAAATTTAAATAAATTGAAATATGTAGATAAAGTCGCCAAAAGAAGGCAAAGGCACCATGTACAAGCACTGGAGTTTGTCCGTGCTTCACCTGCAACCTTGAGCCCATCTGATACGATTGATTTGCAGCCCAACAGCCTTAACAACTATTGATAAACAGACCATATTTACATACGCAGGGTGGAAAATTTTCCACAAGAGGAACGTAACATTGGAAATCACCCCACATTACTGGCTCAGTACAGAGGGGGTGCCTACCTCTATATTTGTAGATCGGTTCGCTGCATTAACATTCCTGTTCTTTACTGTAGCTTTTTGCATGTATATATACAAATGCAATGGGTGAAATGCCCCTGAACTTTGCATCGCACGATCATGACACTTGTTAAAAAAAAAAAAGAAGTACATTTCATCAAGAAGTTACACCTGGTTGTGTGTGTGTGTGTGTGTGTGTGTGTGTGTAGGGCAGGGGTGGGCAAATGGCGGCCCGTGGGCCACATGCGGCCCGCCACAGAGTTTTTTGCGGCCCGCCAAGACATGAAGATTAACAAGAGTAAATACAGATGCTCTTTGACAGACATTAACTTGCAGGCTGTGATGAGAATCTCAACAAGCAATCTCACTCCTGATTTCAAAAAAAATTGTAGAAAAGTGTGATAGGGTACATTTGTCTCATTAAACTGATTCTAAAATTAAATGTGCTTGCAGCTATAGATGATATGAAATTAGCACAATAAATAAATTGAATAAACTACCACTATTTTATTTAATTTATATTTATTGATTTTTATGATACAATTTATACCTTTTCTGAAATGCAAAGTTAAGTAATAAATGCAATCATTTTAAAAGGTGCGGCCCTCCGCTAACCTCCGCTCCCACAAAGTGGCCCCTGAGCCAAAACAATTGCCCACCCCTGGTGTAGGGGGATGTTCTGCACATTTTTCAGAATGTAAGCAGGGGGTGGGAGGTCACATGGGTGGCCTGTAGAATCAAAGAGCCGGACTCTGTCGTTGGCTCAAGACTGAGTCTCCCAGTCTAATGAGAGCCGATAGAGCAGAGGCCTCGACCTCATTTGTTACAAGGGCCGGATCTGACATAAAAGTCACTTTGTTCGGTGGGGCCATGTGTGCCATTAAACACAATGCCAGGTACCGGGGATATAAACTGTCTAAAGGACAGCAGCTGGTAAGCTCTGAGTTGGTGTGTCCTCACTGCAAGGCCCCATGGGCTTTGGCGGGGGTGTGCAGAGGAAAACCCACATGGGTGGACTGGAGAGCCAGCAGTGCAGCTCTGGGCAGACTCTCCCATGCTGCTTGACTGCTGCAGATGAGGTTGTTCCGCCCTGCTGAAGCCACAATCAGTGGCTCTGCCCACTCCCCCCAAACAGTCTCCTGTTCCCTCCCTTGCACTGGTTGCTCGCGGGCTGCATAAGAGCCCTGGACAGGCCAGTTCCGGCCCTCAGGCCTTGCGTTTGACACCCCTGCAGTAGAGGATGGGCGTGATGGAGGGGGCTGACAGACATGTTGTGTGGGCTCCGATTTCAAGCCCTGACTTGGAGGCTGCAGGCTGCCTCGATCCCATCAGATCTTGGAAGAAGCGAAGCAGGGTCAGCTCCGGCTAGTATCTGGACGGGGGCACCAAGGAATTCTAGAGTCACTACGACAAATCACCTCTGAACGTCTCTTGCCTCGAAAACCTGATGGGGTCACCGTAAGTCGGCTGTGACTTCGTGGCACTTGACACATGGACACAGCAGTGCTATAGGTGTGTCCCCCCCCCCAAGTGCTTTTTTACCGGTCAGAATTGTCTTCCCTAAGGTGCCTTAACCGTGCTGTCGATTTGGAAAGGAGGCGAAATGCAGATCGATAAGGTGATGTACATCAGGGGTCAGCAGCCTTTTATAATTAAGGGGTCAAACTACAGCCGGGCACGAGACCAACAAAGCTCTGGTATAAGAAAGCCCATTTGTAGTATAACTGAAAACATACAGTTCAGAACATCACTGATGTTTGCCATATGTATTAATAATCTGTAAAGGTTCTGAAGCCCCAACATTGGTGGCGGCGAGTCCTTTATTGGGAAGTGGCACACACAGTCTCTCTCCGTAAGTCATAAATACACACAAAGCCACCCCTCCCTATGCAGCCATTCTAGCACACTGTATGGTTTACACTTGGATTCCTGGCAACGGTTTGCTTCTTTGATTCCCCTTCTTGGAAAGCAGTCTCTAAGAAGGCTTTTAGTCCCATCAGAGTCTTTGCCTGCCCATTCCCTTCACCTCCTGGTTATTTTAGTATCTCCACCTGGCTGTCCGGAGTATCTTAACTTAAAAGATTTCATTTGTTTTTTAAGGAGTCACCTTTGGTTCTGTACTGAAACCATAGTCAGCTCTAGGGCTGTAGCTCAGAAACCCTGGTGCAGAGGGGAAGGGTTGAACCCCTCTCCCAGCACTGCTGCTTCAGCCAGTTTTGGAGCCACTTGAGAGCGACTCTTAAGTAAAGCAAAAGCACTGAGAGATTTTTGTCTTGGATCTTCTGCCTAACGTGCAGTTTGGCCCCGAAGAGCCTCATGTGCTGAAGGTGAGCCAAGTGTTGGACTTAACCACTTCCTTAGTCATTGACAACAGAATTGTGGATTGCGATACAGTTGGGTGGATGGAGTTGCCATGAGTTGGTGGCGACTCAGCTGGCCTTCTCTTCTAAGTTTAGGAGGCTGTGCTGCCAAAGAAGCATAGTCTTTGAAGAAGAGGAGATTGGATTTATACCCCACCCGTCACTACCGGATGGAGTCTTAGAGCGGCTTACAATCCCTTCCCTTCCCCACAACAGACATCCTGTGCGGTAGGTGGGGCTGAGAGAGCTCTCTTGAGAACAGCTCTGAAAGAACTTATGACTGACCCAGGGTCACACCAGCAGCTACATGTGGAGGAGTCAAGCTTTGTAACAGTGCTCTTTCCTCACGTTTAGGAAATGCTCGGGCTGGCTTGGGCCAGCTGTAGTTAATTCCTGTAAAGATCATTTGCTTTTGCAAGCGTTACAGCTTGTGTTTTGCACTCCTTCACCCCTCCATCAGTAGCTCTGAATAAGGCTGGATTAAGCAAGGATGTAGAAAATAATTATTGGTTAATGACATAGGTTTAAATGCCTTTCAAACTCACAAGGTGATTTTTTTGCAGTTGTATAAGAACAGGAAGAGCATTCTTCTTCCATCATTATCCGTCAGAATCTTCCTGTCTGTCAGCCTCTTTAAGGAGCAGCGGGTTCTTTTGAGTCTGGGCTTTGTGTGCAAATTGAGCAGGGCGCAAGGGCTGTCTTCTAGGTGGCTAGGTGGCCCTCATTAGTAGGGTTGGTGATGTGACTGCTTATTTTTATCATTTAAAGATATTAGAATTCAGTCTATCTGTCCTTCAGAACCATCAAAGAAGCTTTATGTCACTTTTCAGCCTTTTGGTTGCGATCAAGAGTAGTCAATAATATTCTTAATAGACTAGTAATGACACTCATAAAATCAGTTGCAGTGAGGAAGTGAAATAGGCCGAAAACAGGGCAGCGGGAAGGCTAATAACCGTCATCCTAAGCGCCATGTGAAACCACATAGTCATAACCTGCAATGTACAAATAATTGGTAGGTGGAGTTCAGGCGCCCTTAGAAGAGTTTTGCAAGTTGGGAGCCGTTCTCAAAAAGGCCCTGTCTTGTGATGCTACCCAGCGCATGTCTGATGGCAGGCAAGTATCCTTCACGGCCTTGGAAGATGCTTTCCCAGTGAATAAAATCTATTTTCAACTTATAAAAATTCTAAATTTAGGGAAAAAACACAATTAAGGGATCCGATAGAAGTTTTTAAAAGGGGGGGGCTGTTACCTCATGTATTCAGTGGGCGATAGATTGAGGGGATTTGAAATAGAATTCCTCTGCCCCCAGTGCATAGTTCTGTTGGTATTTCTGTTGCTAGCTTACATGGCTTCAGAATGGGACTAGACAAATTTGTGGTGGACAGGCCCGTCCATGGGCACTGGCCGTAATAGTTGAAGGGAATCCGTATTCAAAAGTAGTTTTTTCGGACTACTCGTTGCTGGGTGGGAGCTCGGGGAGGGGGGGAGGGATGTTGCCTTCACACTGATGATTTTACAGAGGGATATTTATTTATTTGCATCATTTGTACCCTGGCTTTCTCCCCAGCAGGGATCCAGAGTGGCTTATGGCATTCTCCTGTCCATTATAACAACCTGTGCGGCAGGTTAGGCCCTGTGTGTGTGCGTGTGTGTGTGTGTGTGTGTGTGTGACTGGCCCAGGGTCGCCCAGTGAGCTTCCATGGCAGAGTGGAAATCTGGACCTGGGTTTCCTAGTCTGATACTCCAACCGTTACACCACACTGGCTGTTCTTGCATACACGTGAAGAGGGTGTGGGCCTTGATGAATCTTTGGTCCGATTCAGCGAGATCGCTCTCGTCCATACGGGTGTGTTTGCTCATCCCCCTCTTTGGTTGGCTTGAACGCAGGCTCAGTGTGAGTCCACATCACCTAACACACCTTGATTTAAACACGAGTGAGTATCTAGACACTGGGGAGGTGGGCAAGGTTTGGATTTCAGGAAGCTTGCTGCAGTTGTTTGAGATTGTAGATTTGCCCGGTGACCAGATTGAGGACTGACTCCAGGAAGCCTCAGCCTGATTCTCAAGCATGTGTTGTGCGGTGCGGGGTGGAGCAGAGAAGAGAGCTCCATTAAGCCTTTTGAACCTGTGTCTCCTCAGGTGTTGGTGGAATGAGCGTTGCGTGTGTGTTGAAGAGAAAAGCAGTGCTCTGGCAGGACTCCTTCAGCCCCCACCTGAAACAGCACGGTCAAGAGACAGCTAATCCCAACATGCCTGTTGTTTTGACATCTGGAACAGGGTCCCAGGCTCCGCAACAGCCAGCTGCAAACCCAGCCCTTGCAGCAGGGACGCACTCCAGTCCTGTTCCCGGATCTATAGGGGTTGCAGGCCGCTCCCAGGACGACGCGATGGTGGATTACTTCTTCCAGAGGCAGCACGGCGAGCAGCTGGGGGGAGGCGGCGGCGGCGGCAGCAGCTATAACAACAGCAAGCACCGATGGCCTACCGGAGACAACATTCACGCCGAGCATCAGGTGAGTGGCTGAACCCTTCAGAACTGGGCAGTTGGGAGTGAGGTGGGTCCACATAAGGTCTGCTCAGCGGCAGCCGGTCGTACAAAGCCTCGCTTGTGGGGGGTTTTCTTGACTGTCCACCCTCAAGCTGAAAATGCTTTCCCGTAGTCAAGCAGGGCAAAGGGGCTCCCATCCAGATACACAGTCCAGTTTTTTTTAGGCTTCTACCTGAGTAGAGTAGGGGCTCCTTTCTACTTGAGATTGCCACCACTGATGCAGGGACGTTCTTGAAGGGTCTTCAGTGTGTCTTAATGTGTGTGAGCATAACAGGAGCCCTGTTGGATCAGGCCAGTGGCCTATCCAGTCCAACACTCTGTGTGACACAGTAGCCAAAACTGCGGTGCCATCAGGAGGTCCAGCAGCGGGGCCAGAACTCCAGAAGCCCTCCCACTGTTGCCCCCGAAGCACCAAGAACACAGAGCATCACCGCCCCAGACAGAGTGTTCCATCAGTACATTGTGGCTAATAGCCACTGATGGACCTCTGCGCTATGTGTTTATCCAGTCCCCTCTTGAAGCTGTCTAGGCTTCCTGTGGCAGTAAATTCCATGGGTTAATTACTCCTTTGGTGAAGAAGCAGTTCTTATGATCTGTTCAAAGCAGTTCTTATTATCTGCTCGAAGCCTACTGCTTATTAATTTCATTGAGTGCCCGTGAGTTCTTGTAGAGTGCCTGTGAGTTCTTGTATTCTTTCTCAACCTTCTCTATCCCATGCATACTTTTGTAAACCTCTATAAGAAGTGGAAGTCTACGGCCTTCTTGACTCCCCCCCCACACACAAAATTCTCATTCATGTCCAGGAGAAGTTCCTTAAAGCATCTTTCCTCAAGGTAAAGGTTTCCCTTGCTCAAATGCCAGTCGAATCCGACTCTAGAGATGTGTTCCTCATCTCCGTTTCCAAGCCGAAGAGCCAGCGCTGTCCAAAGATGTCTCCGTGGTCATGTGGCCGGCGTGACAACGCCAAGGCACACAGAATGCTCTTACCTTCCCACCGAAGCGGTACCTATTTATCTACTTGCAATTTCTTGCGTTCGAACTGCTAGGTTGGCAGGAGCCGGGACCAGAGACGGGAGCTCATCACATCACGCAGCACTCGGGTCTCGAATTGCCAAACTGCTGCCCTTACAGGCTGCCGTTCCGCGTCTTAACCACTTGAGCCACCACAGCCCATATCTTTCCTCTAGCCGCTGCGAAACAGAGCTTCTCTTGAACCAAATCCAAACCACAGTCTGTGTGATACCTTTATTGGGACAAGCTATAGTGCCACAGATGTGTGCGCAAGCTTTCAAGTTTGCCAGAGCTCTTCCTCAGGCCAGATGTTAGCAAAATAAAAAATGGAAGTGGGGAAGAAAAAGATATCCCCCCCCCCCCCATGATTTTAAAGGCCTTCCTCTCATGGCATCTTTGTGCCGAATGCCGGGTCGAAGAGATACTGATAGATGCTTTTGATGCAGCTTGCACTCTGGTCCTTCTGGACAAGAGAGAGAAAAAATGTTGCTGCTCCACTGGAATCGCAAAAGCTCGCTATCTTCCTTTAATATGTGAGAGCCCTTAAAAGGCAGAAAGTAAAGGCATTCTCGTCCACTCATCTCATTGAGAATTTTGGAGATAAATTTAGAAGAAGAAGAAGAAGAGGAGATTGGATTTATATCCCGCCCTTCACTCACTTAAGAGTCTCAGAGCGGCTTACAAACTCCTTTCCCCTCCCCTCCCCACAACAGGCACCCTGTGAGGTAGGTGGGGCTGAGAGAGCTCTTTCCCAAGCTGTCCTTGAGGGAACAGCTGGTATAGAGCTATGGCTTGCCCACGGTCATCCAGCCAGGTGCAAGTGGAGGAGTGGGGAATCAAACCCGGTTCTCCCAGATTAGAGTCTGCGCACTTAACCACTACACCAGACTGGCTCTCTGGTGATCCACGATTTAAGGTGATCCACGAAGTGAAATAAAGCTAAGTATGTCATTTTACGCTGTGCTTGGGGGTAGATTCCCCGATGTGCAGTCCTCTGTTAATAGATCCTCCAATGTGCAATCCTCTGTTAGTAGATTCTCCTTAATCTAACGCATCCTTCTTGGCTTCCAAAGTAGACCAAAGCTGAAGTGGTTCAGGATTTGGATTTTTTGGAGCAGTGTGACTGCCAGAAACTTTTCTGTCAAACCAATTGCTGAGCGAATTTTTCTGCTCAGCAGGCAGGAAACTTTACAGAGAGGCCGTGGGGTGTAAAAAGGACAACCAGACACCTCAACAGCCAAAGGAAAGGCCTTAGTCTGCGTGCATTCTTTGAGAGTTCCCAGGGCGTGTGCGTCTGGGTGGAGTTTCAGAGGAAGGAAAAAACGGGGAAATAGAATATTTCTGGGTTACCAATTTACAGTGTCGAAGGGGAACAGAACAGAGAGGACCTTCTGGTATCAGTTCCCGTGTGAATGGGGAAGTCTGGGAGCTTGCCACATAGGTGGCTTCTTTTGCATTTCTGTTTTGGAGCTATATATTTTCTGTACCCGGTTATGCATGGAGGGGATGAAAGGCCAGTGCAAAGGTAAGTTATTCCCCTCCGCCCAGTCCCTTTGTTACCTTTAACACTTCGAAGCGTCTGTCATCCTGGCAGTACAAACGGTTGGAGTCGGCGTGTTGATTGTTCATTTACTTGCGTCGTGATACCCTCCTTGTCTGCCCAGTGGGGACGCGAAGCAGCTTACGTAGTTCTCTCCTCCGTTTTATCCTCACCAACACCCCCGTGAGGTTGGCTAAGCTGAGAGTGTGTGATTGAACCTGGGTCTCCTGGATCTAGTCTGATGCTCTGACCACTACATTGTATTGTCAAGTTCTCTTAAGCTTGGTGAATGGTGATAAATGGCTCCGGGGATCTCAAGCTTCTTTTCTTTCTTGGCAGGGTGTGTGTGTGTGTGTGTGTGGGGGGGGTCATTCATTCCACCCGGAATGCCTTACCCATTGCATAAAACTGTGCTCGGAGAGAGCTCTCATCCTCCCCCTTGTGGAGTGCCGACTGCCGCCGCAAAGCCCCACAACGGCAGCTTGTAAAGCGCACAGCATTCCCGAAACAAGCGAGACCCCGCTTCTGAAAGAGATAGTCATACTGAGTGTCAGCAGCAGCTTTGCTTCACAGCCCTTTGCTTCACAGCGTGCGGCTCTCCCAAGAAAGCATAATTGACCTCCCGTCTCGAGGGGAGGAGGATTCTCTGGTACTCCTGGGTTCATCTTCCCACAATCCCTGGAGGCAGGAAATTGACTGCACTTTCCATCTTGGGGGGGGGGGGGGGAGGACCCCACCCTCAGTCTGTAGGCTTCTGCAGCTGATTGCAACGTGTGCCAAACACAGAAAACAAGTCTTACAGAACCCTGTGAAACAAACCATACAGGTAAAGATAAGCCGTTAGAACAGGGAGAGAACAGTGAACATGGAGTCTGGCTGTCAGTTGGCCTTTAGAGGGCACAACAGGCTGCACAGGGACCCTCCAACCAGGGTGGGCCCAGAATGTCCTCCTCGCCCTCAAAAAGAACAGACCCCCACGGGAAGTCCAATGTTCCGTTCTCTCTCAAGGGGAGGAGGACGCTCCGATGCACTTGGGATATTACAAAGCCCATCCGATCCAGAGAGGGGAAAGTGACTGCCAAGCACAGAGGTAACAGTAGGACTAGACCCCTTGCTGTAGGACTCCTGCCCCAGTGCCCCTTCAGCTGTGGCGATAAGAGTCCGTCTTGTAGTGCCTGATAAACGTTGGCACTGAGGCCCAGGTAGCGGCTTTGTAGGTTCCTGCAACGGATGCATTTGTGTCAAACGCTGCTGGCGCAGAAGCACTTCTTGTTGAATGAGCCGCGATCCTCTCTTGGACTTGAAGGCCCTGAGATTCCTATGCCAAGGAGATGCAGTCCTTCAGCCACCTGCTTAGTTTAGGCTTAGAAACCGTTTCCTCCTTGACTGCTGGATGAAACGCCACGAGAGGGGACTCTGCCTTCCTAAATGGCTTGGCCCTTCTGATACAAATGCAAAGTGCTCTGCAAAGGTCAAGCGAGTGCCAGTCCTTCTCCCTAGGATGAGACCGCTTCGGGCAGAAGGGCAGCAAATATATCTCCGGTGAGCTGTGAAAAGGTGTGTTGACCTTGGGAATGAAGTTGGGATCTGTTCGCAGGACCGCCATGTCCTTATGGAAGACGCATAAGCCCTTGCTGCGAACTTGACTGTGTCCTTTCCAGCATCAGATGTGAAAGCTGCCCTCTCCTCTCCCTCAGAGGAGGTCCCATGGTCGGAGACCTCAGCTGCAGACATCGCTGCAGCAAGAAAAAGGCTAACAGCCTTGGGGAAATCGAGGCCAGAACAAGAAGCAAAAATTTGTTTTTTGGACAAGGAGAAAGGATCACACCTGGAACGAGAAAAACAAAGTGTGCAACCAAAGGAGCTTCTTACAGGAAAATCTCAGGAGCTCTCTCAATCCACCGGTCTCTCAGGTGGAGGCTGAGAAGAAGGAACCTTCACAGTTAGTCCAATCTCTTGCTTTTGTTGCTTGCGAGGTTCCTTTCAGGCAAGGGCAAAGTACAACAGAAGATGGAGAACCGTTTTTCTTTCTAAAAAGATGACATGTTTGGGCCGCCCAAAGTAATCGCTTCATTTGCCTAAGCTGTTGGCGATGTAAGATGTTTGTGCGGCACTCTTCACCGTAGCAGCGTGCAAAGATTTGCATTAATGAACCCCCCCCCCAGTTGCTACAGTGTATAACTGCACCATGTTGTTGTTTTCAAAATATGAACCTTCATAAGTAGCTACTTCAGAGAGGAGGAGAAAGCTCCCTGGCCTACGTATGCAGTTGTCCTATAACGGAACATTGAAGTTTCTGTGAAGGTTCCTTTTGTTTCAGACTAGGGGGACAGTGTCCCTGGCATGTTTGGGCCACTCCATTGAGGTGGAACGCACAATCTGATCCCTGCCTCCTAGGATGGTGGGATGTACTCAGTGGTGCCAAGGTATCCTCCTTGTCTCAAACAAAAAGGACAGCGTTTCACATCGTTGGTTGTTTGCTTCGATTGAAGGGCTTTAGTTCGGTATTACAGATCAGGCTATCACACACTTAACAGTGTGTGGTATGAACAACATCCCATCCCATTTGGGGGAAGCTGGTTATTGTTGGCACAGTCTCGAGGGTTGGTTGCTATCTCTTTAAACCTTGGAGGAGCTGCCATTTCGGAATATTCAGGCATCGTTCTGGTAAATGATGCTAACATAATAATTTCTTTGAAAAGAAAGGTGTCTTGTTAGCCGATTGTCCCAAAGGGGCCTCCGTGAAGAGTGCCTTGCATTGGAGTCTCTGGAGTTCTGTGTTACGGGAAATGTAACTTGCGCCTTGTTGAATGACACTGGTAGCTGTGCTGCTTAAGAGATTTCCTGTCGATCCTTGGACAGCTGCAGTGCCCATCACAGTTAATTGGGAGGAAGTGGCCATGGCTAGGTCTGCTTGCGAACATCTCATGTACAGCAATGGTGCCCCAAAGTGGTGCTGATCCAGAAGAAGAAGAGTTGGTTTTTATACCCCACATTTCTCTACCCTAAGGAGTCTCAAAGCAGCTTACAATCTCCTTTCCCTTCCTCAGCCCCTCACTGTGTGGCAGGCGGGGCTGAGAGAGTTCTGAGAGCACTGTGACTGGCACAGGGCCACCCAGCAGGCTTCATGTGGAGAAGGGGGGAGTCAAGCCCGGTTCTCCATATTAGAGTCTTCTGCTCTTAACCACTATACCATGCCGCTTGGGGCCTGCAGCCGCCTTCAGTTTTGGAGATGTAATCCAAGAGGTCTTGAACCAGGGAACGTTGGGTTGCTCTCTACTAGCTGAGGGGTGGAGCCCGGAGCTTGTTCTGGGCAGGCGCAGCATAGCATGTCTGTGGCCTTGCTGCAGAAGCTCTGATGACTCTAGGCTTGGTAACTTCTGTCTGGGAGCAAATGCCACCCTTCCTTTGGAAACTGAAAGTGACCAACTCTAAACCAAAGAAACTGGTCCTGGCTTGGCTCTCTTGTGCCGCATCGGAGTAAGAGTCATTTGGAAGGCCTCAGGAGGCATCGCGTCCGCGTCCACAGGGAGAACTCATTGAGCGGCAACAGGCCTCCTTCGTAGGAAGAGGAGTGGCTTGGACCCTGCCATTGTCTTACGGACCCGCCCAGTCACATTTAGCGACTGGCTCCTTCTGTCCCTCCAGCAGACATGCTGTGGTGGCCCCTGCAGCCCTTCCTTAGTAGCGCACTGAGGCTGGGACCCCTGCTGGCCACGGCTAAAGCTGGGCCGACATGTGGCACCATTTTGTAAGGAATCTCTCAGCTGGTTCCTTCTCAGCGAGAGCCCGTTTCAAGAGCTGTTTTGAAAAATCAGACGCATAACCATCAGGATGAACACCCCCCCCCCCCAATTCTCTGATTAATGTAATAATATATTCCACCACCCCCTTCCTTCCACCCAAATAGTATAATGGCTGTCGCTGTCCTTAAAGCCTGTGCGTGGCTCACCACGGAAACAGAACTTTCCGTAGCCTATGTCAGCTGCAGAGAGCACCTTCTCTCCCCAGGACAGTCACTCAGTTCCCCTACCTCACATTCCTCCTTTTGCTTTGGGTCATCTCTCTCCTCCCTTCTGCCCCTGCCTCTGGCACACACTGTGTACTTGCAACGCCACCTTCTGTTAGGTCCTTGTTTCCCCAGTGGGGGGGGGGGCACGTTGCCTCTTTCGGCAAGAACTAGAGCACAGTGGCGCTCGTTCAGTGGCTCTTAGATATGCCACCGTGGCACTTCCAAGCACATGTGGCTACCGTCCCATGCATCAGGAAAGTGGGCAAGACCCTTACCTGGTGGGGCTTCTGGTTGGGAGATGGTCCCCACCTTGAAACAGCCACCTCTGGAGGAACAGGTAAGCTGCAGGGTTCATTGCTATTGCTGGAACTGAATATGGGTCTTTTGGTGGATGGCCGTTATGAGTGTGGCTCTCTGGGAGCCACTGCGTGGACAGCCACTGAGCTAGCATGTATCCGCTTATATGCCTTCCAGTTCCTTTCTGGTGTTCTTAATGGTGTAAACTGAAGTGATTTTCAGAATGTTCGTTAGTTTGTCTTCTGACATGTGGTTGCACGTGTGAATGACCAAAATGCAGCTTGCTGTGCACAAATGATTTCTTCGGTTAGGCAGGAAGATTTTACAATTGCATTTAACCAAACGACACACAGTTTCTGTCCCTTATTGAACTGTACTACTTGAAAGCAAACCATCTGGATGTTCACCTAGGGGGTGTGGCTGGTTCTCACTTAAAAGAAATAATGTTGGGAAGGTGTGTGTTAGAAACAGGAAATTGCAGCAAGTTGACAGTCCATAAAATGCAGGTGTGTTTGTTGTTGTGGGAAGATATTAAAGTAGCGTAACTTCTGTGTCACCTCTGAAAATACTGTGCTGGAACTATAATTGTGAACCTGCTGTACACATGAAGCTCCCTTGTACAGAGTCAGACCATTGGTCCATCGAAGTCAGTATTGACCACTCAGATTGTCAACCGCTCTCCATGGTCTCAGAGAGCTGTTACCTGGTCCTTTTAACTGGAGATGCTGGGGATTGAATCTGGGACCTGCTTACAAAAGTGGATTCTCTACCACTGAACTACAGCCCCTCCCAAGCCATTTGCCGTAGTTCCAGCTATCTAGCCATGTAACTGAATGGTTCACATGGACGAACTTCACATCAGCCACGGAGCCTTCCTGCCTTCCCCCAGCAACCCCTGAGATCTTCCAAAAGCTGATGATGGAGGTTTTGGGGCCTGCGTTGACGAAAAGCCCCACCGCAAGTGAAGAGGGGCATCCCAGCCTTCTCATGCTGGGAGAAACGCTGGTGGAGGAAGATGTCCTGTTCCACCTCTTCACTTCAGCACTCTTGCCTGTGGCTTGCGGGTCTTGGTGGGAGGTGGCTGGAGCCAACCTCCAAATATCCCAAGACAAAGAGCCAGCTAGGGTTCTGGGCAAGAATTTGTTATCTGGCTGCTCAGCTGGAGTTTAAAGAAAATACAGATACCATGGGTTCCGTTGGAATATTGTATATGATTCTGGTTGATATATCTCAAAAAGGATATTGCAGAGCTGGAATGAAGTACAGGCAACCAAGGTGATCTAGGAGTTGGAACACTTTTCCTGTGACGAAGGGGTGAAGAGTGTGGGACTCCTTAGTTTAGGAAGAAAGAAGGCTGTGGGGGGGGCATGACAGAGGGTTATGAAATTGCGCACATGGTGGAGAAAATGGACAGAGGGAGCCATGTTCCCCCTCTCCCGTAATACTAGAATTCAAGGGGAACCCAGTGAAGTTGGTGAGCAGTACATACGGAACTGACAAAGGGAAATAACTTCTTTATTCAACAAGTAGTTAAATTGTGGAATTCATGGCCAGTGGAGGCAGTGATGGCCGTTAGCATAGATGGCTTGAAAAGGGAGATAGACAGATTCATGAAGGAGGGGTCCATCAATGGCTACTAGTCCTGGTGTGCAAAAGGGGGTACCTCCATATTCAGCGGCAGCACTGTTGTGAGGATAAAATGGAGGAGATGAGAATTATGTCAACTGCTTTGGGTCCATATTGGGCAGAAAGGTGGGTATAAAGGAAGTAGATAAGGACTCGGGGACCAATAAAAGGAAGGGTGGTCGGTGAGTGGGAAGGAGAGAGGAGGCAGGGAAAGGGGAGACAATACGGGGGTTGCCAGGAGGAGAAAGAGGAAATGGGTGGGAAGGGGATACAGGGTGAAATGAAGTGACCCCACACAGCCCCTCGCGTGTTCCCTGCTAGTAAACGTATTGTTACAATTTCTTCCGGAGAATCCTTTCTGTCTGAAGAATGTGACCCATGGGCTCCAGCACAATGGAATGCTAGAATCAAGCACATTATACTGTTTGTTTAATGTCACTCCCCCACGCAAAAATCACACTAACGGTGTTTCCTAAACAGAGTGACAACTTTTTAAGTTAAATTATTTGTGGTAGGTCGCCCTCTGCTACAGCCCTGTCCTCTTACTGTGATGTTCCATATACAAATCTGTATAGAAATTGTTCGCTTCACGCATCTGGAGAAGCGAGGGCAGGCTCACGACAGCTTACGTTGGAATAAACTTGGTTAAGATTCCACCGACCTTCCATTTTGTTTTGCTGTGACAGACTGACGCAGCGACCTCCTCTGATATTAAAAGCATAGATTACCTACCTGTGTGGACGTCAATGGTATTGTATTCTGGCAGGTTTTAAGAGTACGAATTTATCTTTTTATACAGTTCCGAAGCGGCCTTTCTCCGAAACATAAGTTCTGCATTTGTAGAAAGCTAATTAATTTAGAGGCAGGCAATGGCCAACCACCTCTTTCCTTGAAAACCCTTCAGGGTCGCCATCAGTCGGCTGCGACTTGACAGGAGAAAAAACAAAACAAAATAAATATTGGAAGTTTTCCACGTTCTGCACAAGCGTTGCATAAGCGCTGTGTTATTGAATACAGAAAGTGTTCTTTTCCCAATTAGCGTTGTTAAAGGTATTTTATCTATCCTTCCCCTAATTCCCCTGAAAAGCAAAGTGAATTCCTTCAGTGTATCTTTGTCAGCTTGTCAATTTCTGCTGTCTCCCGGAGCTGTTCTGTTCAAGGTTCCGGCACAGATTTCCCCACTGCCCAGCAAATTTTGTTTGGCTGTTCTGCCGCTTAGGATTGCCAACAGTCCTGGAGGGGGAAAAATGCCTGATTTCTTTAGCACCAGTTTAATGAGATGTTATTTATCAGGTGAGGTCGTTGTTTTGCCGTGGAAAGCTTTGGCTGCCCATTTCCATACAGGACAGGACATTTTTTCCCCTCCTCCAGGCCTAGTTGCAGTTCCGTTGCGACGGCGAACAAATTCTGCAAAATTAGTTTGATCTAGATGCTCTGTACGTCTTCTGTACAGTTGAATGCAGGAGGGAGGACCTTCCCTGGGTGCATGTGGGAGGAGAAATTCCGTTCAACATCCCCCCCCCCCTTTTGTTGGCTGTGTCTTTGGCTTCCTCTTTGACATTGGCTCTGGCCCTCATCTGGATGGCCCAGTCAAACATGATCTCAACAGATCTCGGTGGCGAAGCAGAGGCAGCCCTGGTTAGTACACGGTATGGGAGACCACCAAAGAAGTCCAGAGTTGTCGTGCATAGTTAGGCAATGGCAATCCGCTCCTGAATATCTCTTGGCTTGCTGACCCTGTGGGGTCACTGTAAATTCTGCTGTGAACTGAAATCACTTTCTAGACGAAGAAGAAGAGGAGATTGGATTTATACCCCGCCCTCCACTCCCCAAGGGAGTCTCAGAACGGCTTACAAACTCCTTTTCCCTCCCCCTCCCCACAACAGACACCCTGTGAGGTAGGTGGGGCTGAGAGAGCTTTTTCCCAAGCTGTCCTTGAGGGAACAGCTGGTACAGAGCTATGGCTTGCCCAAGGTCATCCAGCCAGGTTCAAGTGGAGGAGTGGGGAATCAAACCCGGTTCTCCCAGATTAGAGTCCGCGCACTTAACCACCACACCAAACTGGCTCTCTTTCTAGCTCCCCCCCCCGCCATCTTTCTCCAGCTTGACCATCCTGCCTATTCTGGTTCCTCTTACTGGTCTTAACCACTGCAGTATCCCATGCACTGCTTTAGGTTGCTGCAAGCAGTCTAAAATGTTTTCTGAACTCTGGCAGTTTGTTCTGCAGCATCAGCATTTGTGCAGGCCGTTAATTTTTTTGGGGGGGAGGGGGAAGCCTCTCAAATTCGTTCTAATTTGTTTGGGCAAATCCTGTGGCTTCTCCAGTTTGCAGGACCTCAGCATTAGCTGTGGCCTCTATTGCGCTGGTTTTGCCATGTACAAAGGACCCATCCCTTGGCTATTAAATACAGTGATCATAGCTGATGGGTCATACTTGTATCTGGTTTAACTGAGTTACAGATTTTACAGCTGATCAAACCTAGAGCCTTTAGCCTAGAAGTGCGCTGACTTCTGTCTTTGTGTGGTGGTCTTTAGTTTATTGATTTACTTACATTATGTACACAGAGTGTGTGTATAAACTAGGGGTGTGGAATTTTTTCCCTTGGGATTTTTTTTTGGTTTGGGTCTGTTGAACACACAAAAAATTGGGCTTCCTGAAAAACCAGGGTCCCAATCAGTGTTCCCTCTAAGCTCAGTTGGTGTGAACTAGCTCACAGTTTTTTAGCCTCCGGCTCATGCATTTTTGTCTTAGCTCGGGAAGGATGGCTCCAGAGCAAACTAATTTATTCAGTAGCCAAATTGCTCACAAGACTCCACAGCTTAGTGGGAGCATTGGTCCTTATACCGGTAAAGTATTCAAATCCAAGAGTATTTGGGAAGCCCAAATTTTTTTGGATCCAATAGATCTGAACTGAAAATACTAAGGAAAAATAGCAGTGGCAAAGCCGCTAAAAATAGCTGAGAGGCAGCTCAGCTGGGGCTCTTTTGGGCGATCCCTTTAAACTGGACTGCCCAAAAGAGCTTGTCAAGCAGCCGATCCTGAGGGGGGAACTGTCCCCGCAAGCTCTACTGGGCAGCGCGGTTTAAACCAGACTGCCCAACAGAGCCTGCCCAGGAAACAGTCCTGTGGGGAGAGCTCTCTCTGCAAGCTCTGCTGGGCAGCCCAGTTTTGTCGGTAATTCTCAAAAGAAGTCCAGGTGGTTTTATTTTTTTTGTGTGGGGGGTGTTCTGAAAAATTCTGGATACATTTGGGAAGCAGAAATATACCTGAAAAAAAAAGGTCAGATTTTTTGGGGGTATATTTTCAGTCCGGGTGGACCCAAATGCACAACCCTGTTATAAATCCTACATACCTAATATGTGGTATGTGATACTGAGGGTTCCTTCTTTTTTGTGGAGTGTAAGAGTACAGTGTCCTTTGCAAGAGTCCCAGTAGGCGTTAAATTGGCTGCTGGGGGCTTGGCAGTGGGTCACAGCCTTCCTTCTTCCTACCCCCCTGCTCTATCCCATTGGTCTTTCTCCTTGCTTTTGTGTCCCACTCTTCCAAAGAGCCCAGGGACAGTATGCATGATCTCCTTCACCCCAGATACTTTAGTGTGGTAAAAGCCCAGTGAGGCAGGTCAGGATGAGAATTAGTGAGTTTCCTGTTTACTCAGGAAGTTTATGGCCAAGTGTGAACTTGAGCCCAGGTCTTCAAGTCCAGCAGTGGAAATGCAACACCCATGTCAGTTCTGTCTTGGAAACGCCTTCGAAACAAAGGCATATCTTTCCTTTCTATTTTTTTTTTTTTGCAAATGGAGTTGCTGTAATTGCTGTCCTAGTCCAATTTCTTGCCTGACAGAATGTGTTACCTGGAAGTAAAGAAAGCCCGGTGTGGTCCGTAATTTCCAGTTGAACTCATTCCACCTAACAAATGTTCTCTTTGTTGCCAGATGCTTTCAATTTACTAACATTAGGCTTTCAGCATTAGACTGGGAGATTCTCCCCTGTCTTCCAGGCTAAAATTTATGGTCTCTTTGTCGAAGCTAAAGGAGAGACTCCAGAGCTTAATTTACTCCTGAACTCATCCCAAGATACCAGAACCTTTTGATGGTATTGACTTTTACTTAATCAGCGACTCTCTTGTATTTTTGGTCTACAAGGAGCATTTTAAACCGATGGGAGCTATTTTTTTTTTCTGATTTGTAGTATGTATTTGGTTTGTCCTGAATTACCCAGCCTGTTAACTAAAGATTCTCAGTTGCTTTCATAACACACTATGGTGTTTATGACTGCTAACTGCCCTCCCCCCCCCCAAGTGATGAAAACAACTCCAATATAGAAACCTAAGAAGTTTTTGAACCTAACTTTTCGCCACCTCGGTAACCCTGTTAAAGAGCCAGGCATAATTTTAAAGTAATGGTCTGAATTGGGGTGTTCGGGCAAGGCAAGTGCAACTTGTTCCATGTTTAAAGATCTCCTTCGACCTCCTGAGTTGCAAAACCGGCTAGTTCTCAATAACTGAGATATCTTGAGTAAGTCGTGAAGAAATATCTGATTGGGGTTTTGCAAAGCCCGGTTAAGGCCAAATTGTGCACTGATTTGAACATTTTATCCCTGCAGGAATATGGATTGCTGTTAATATAGATTTGTTTTTGCTTGATTCATGCCTTTGAGATGGAATATATAATTCTCAGCAGTGAGTTGGGGCAACAAAGAGAAGCCGTGATAAGGGTAACTTGTTGTCTGTGCAACTGCAAGAAGATCCCGTAGCTAGAGGTATAATAAGAGCACAGAGGACACGCTTGCATTGTAGGTATGCACACAGAAGCTTGTACCCAGAACAAAACTTTGTTGGTCTTAAAGGTGCTTCTGGACTCAAGCTTTATCCTTGCTTCGTTGTGTGAATTAACACAAAAGATTCTGGCAGCTCAGCATTAAGACAGAGCTCTGATACCACGTTTGCAAGCGCCATCAAGATGCAGCCGGATTATGGCAAGACCACCGTAGGATTTTAAGGCAAGCGGCAAACAGAGGTGGTTTGCCACTGTCTCCGTTTGCACAGTGGTGGTTTTCCCCATCTAAGCCCCAATCCTACTTAGCTTCCAAAATATGTCATGCTGCTTTCCCTCCCCTGACCCTCTGATATTGGGGGGATATCGCAAATGGACAACAAAATTAAGTATTCCTGTAAGACCGTAGGACCGGTCCTCCCTATCAGTTGCCTTCTCAGCATCTAAAACCGGTGAAGGAATCTTAATCGTCATGGTGTTACTTAATAATGCTAGTAACGAGTGCTTCTGATATTATCCTTGTTTATAATCCCTGTGCGATAAAAGTTACATTGTATCTCATTTGGGGAGACTCTCTATTCCACTTCTCAGTAAGGAACAGACAAGTTTACAATGTGAAAAACTTCTGAAGGATACATATTGAACTAGAATAAATTAGCAAGGCAACTTCATTAAAAAAAAAAAAACCCGCTGGGAGAGTGCAACCAGTAGCAAAAGGACACATCAATTTCAAGGCAAGACCACTTTATTAGAGGACATAACGATGCAAGGATAAAGCTTGAGTCCAGAAGCACCTTTAAGACCAACAAAGTTTTATTCTGGGTACAAGCTTCTGTGTGCATACCTACAATGCAAGCGTGTCCTCTGTCTCTCTGGGCAGGGAACTCTGCAGTTTGGGCAGGGAATTCTGCAGAATTCTACACTTGGCCCCCCCGTCTGCTGTGTCTCGGATAGCAGGGGCACCCTCTTCTGAACATCCTAAGGCATGGTGTGGTGGATACATTAATTTGAATTAGCAGGTCTGTTCAGTGTGACTGAGCTGAACTTGAACTGTCTGGAAACCGGGACAGGTCCTGAAGGACTGGCATAAGATGGTTGCTTTGGCTCTTGTCTGTCAACAGCCCGCTTGGCTGTTTTGAGCCAGATGCGGTTTCCCGGACAATCTTTAATGGAGTGGCCTTTACGGAGCACTGCAAGCATCTAAGGAGTTCAGGGCAGCAGCAGTGCATGTGATTTCCCCTTCCCTCACTGCATCCTCACAGTTGCCCATGCAATTCAGTTAGTCTGAGAATCAGTGGCTGCCCAAGCTTCCCCAGTGATCCTTGTCCCTATTGGGTGTTTGGATAGGATTTGTCCCTGCTCCACATCTGGGAAAGTTATAACTTTACTTGCAGAAATGGAGCCAGAGTGTTCATACAAGGTCGTACTTTTTGCCCTAGCGGCAAAGAAAATTCGAATCAAGTTGACTGAATCTTTGCCTGCTAAATAGCCGGGGCTATGTTTAAGGTATATAAGGCCCTTACTCCAAACCCTATATTCATTTGGTAGTTCTTGGGTTTTTTTAAATCTCATATTATTTTAAGAATGGAGCCAGTTTAACGCTTGACACACATCTTATATTTTTAATCCCTGTGTTTTAATGCAGATTTTATTCTGTATTTTATAGCTTCTATTGTATTGTACTGCATTTGTAACGGCCATTGGCCATATGCAATGAGTTGGAATTGGGTAGGATTTATTCAGTCTGCTGACTCCTATACCATGCTGGCCGATGGCTTTAGAGATTACCAGGGCGTGTTTCATACATTATCTCATATAGTTGCTGGATCTGAACAGAGGCATTCTGGGACAAAGGTGTCACCTGGAAAAAAAGCAGGTAGCCCTTTGCCCAGGTTGAGAGCCTGCTTCCTCAGAGGGAGAGCAACCCCACTCGCAGCAGACCCTCAGCCTACTACGTGGATACTTGGGCCCTCTACCAGCAACATTGCTGCCCTGTTTGGGTTGAGTGCCCTATTGCTCATTTCAAGGCTGAGGACAGACTGGCAATCTGCCCTGGGACAGTTCCGCTTGGGAAACGGGGGAAGGGAGCCCGTTCAGACATGCGCAGCTGTCCCTCGGCTCCCTTCCGCACTTACTCGCTTTAAAGCCGGGTTTCTTGCGCTTTAGAAGGACACCGGGAGAAACCGGTGTCCGGAGGCCGTCTTGCGCTTGCCTCCTGCTTCCAGGCAGTGTGAACCGGAAGAAGGCGGGAGGCAAGTGGAGGCGGCAGTGCGAACACGGCGTTTTGCCAATTTGCGCATGCGCGCATGCACAAATTGCCAAAACAGCCCTATCACGAGCTGCAGAGGCCGGCCCACCTGGGGCCACTCCACAGCAGTCTGAGTGCTCTGTAGACCCGAATTTTTTTGGATTCCTGAAAAAAGCCAAATGTCTATACCAGTCTAGGGTAGATATCTGAAAATTTTGGGGATTCCCAAAAAATTCGGGTTTATTATACCCTATGGGGCCATTGTAATCAATGGCAAAAAAGTCTGAAACATTTCCAGGCGGCTGGGGGGAGGGGGTTTGAGGTAGAGGGTCCAAATTTGGCATGTAGCTGCTGAAGCCTCTCCCCAAAGGACCCCCAAAGTTTTGAAAAGTTTGGACCAGGGGGTCCAATTCTAGGGGCATCTAAAGAGGTTGCCCCCATTCGCCATTGTTTCCTATGGGAAAAAAGGCAGGCAGGCAGCAGACAGTGTCTCCCGAAGAATCTTTCCAAGAAAGTAAGTGAGGTGGTGAGAGGGGCAGGTCTGCCCTGCCAGCAGCATAACCTGTGCAATCTGCCCCCACAAACAGTGCCACTGTGCCAGTCAGTGCCAAACCCCACAGGACTCACTCAGGTCAAACCAGAGAATCCCTGCAGCATAACCAGACTGAGGGAGCATATTTGCCAGCCGGGCCAGCAGAGAACCCATGCAACCTGCCCCCCACAAACAGTGCCACCATGCCAGTCAGTGCCCAAACCCTGAGGGAGCATGTTTGCCAGCCGGGCCAGCAGCAGAACCTGTGCAACTTGCTCCCCACAAATAATGCCACCGTGCCAGTCAGTGCCCAAACCCAGCAGGACTCAGATGATCTCTGCAGCATAAACTGAGGAAGCTGGAACTAAGATGTAGGACTAGCCTCTCCTACAATGATTTGCCGAAATCATGGCTTGCTGTGAAGGGAATGTAGCCCACTCAAGGTCATCTAGTCTGTATGAACGCAGCCCACTTCGTCGGAGGCACGAATGCCCAGTTTCTTGTTATATCAGAAGGTGGGTCTTCCTGCCTCCGGCCAAGCAAGCCCCTCTGTCTCTCCAGGCATGCGTCAGCTTACCTCGACATACATCCATTTGTGTCTCATGTGGCCCAAGCAGACTCTGTGCAGTTAGACTTATTCAGAGCCTTCCCCAAAAGCCGGAAAAACCCGTAATGGTTTTTTTTGGTTTTTCGGAAAGTCGAATGCACACCCCTAGTCCCGAGCTGTTTTCTCCTTGGGACAAACTTCACTTTCAGGTCAGCACTAATGAAGGTTTGCCATGACTTTGGTCTTGGCAGATGGAAAGTGCAGCCAAAAGGTGTGTGTGTGGGGGGGGGGGGGAAGTAGAGGGTCTACTGAGACCACAGCTCGTTTCTGATCCTTCAAACCATGGTTTGCCTGATCCAAGACTTTTGTATCTGCTGGTAACACTTCTGTTTGCCAACGCAGCCTCACGTATTAAGTTTCTCACCAAGACCTAATTTTAATATTTTGTTGTGGAAGAAATGCAAATGTAAAAGACCTTGTTCTTTGAACCACGTATCTTCCCCGTGGATCCAGCGATATAATAAAACTGTCTATTTTCCCCACTTGTTAAAAAAGTTTTATTTATTTGCTTTGTTCAACCCCCGCCTTTCTTCCTAGTGGTGATCTAGAGTGGCTTACATTACTGTCCTTTCCTCTATTTTTTTATCCTCACAATAAACCTGTATAGTAGGTTAGGCTGAGTGTGTGTGTCACTGGCCAAAGGTCACCCAGAAGATTTCATGTCAGAGTGGAGATTCGGAGGTGGGTCTCCCACGTCCTACTCTAATGCTCTAACCACTACACCACACTGGCTGCAGTATTTTTACTAGTGTACTACTTTGGATTTCTGGAGGTGGTTTTCTAAAGGCAGGAAGGAGGGGTCTTCCATCAGAATAGTTATTCCCTAGGGAATTGGGGGACTCAGTGTTATTGTTGAAGAATCCAGCCGTGGCGGCTGATACTTGTGCGTACAATCACAGGAGGCTAGTCTTTAAACTTACTTCGTAACGACGCTAGTTTTTTCTGTCAAAGTTGCCTTGAGACTAGGGTCCACTTTGACCATGCAGTGGAACGTGTGACAGTGTTGCAAGAGCGCAACCTGGGTTGTATCCCACCAGCTTTTCTATTTATAAAAAAGAAAGGATGAGTCCTCTTTGACCATGAAAGAAGGTTATGCTGGGTGTCAGGTGACCTGAATTCACAAAGAGCCACGTGGGGGTGAGGCTGTGGTAGTGGAGGGGAATTGGACGAGATTGAATGAAGAAGCTGTCTAGATCCAACGGCTTGTAAGTTATTGTGGCGCTCTCTGGGAGGGCTGTGGATCAGCAGTGAGGCGTGTTATTTGCATGCAGAAGGGCCAAGCAGGATTCCTAGCAGCAGGGCTCAGAAAGAGCTCTGCCTTAAGAGGGAGGTTGGTAGTCAATGCTCAGCTGGGTGAACCATTGCTCTAACTTCAGCTCCGTGTGTGTGTGTGTGTGTGTACACACGGTTTGTTGTTTTCACTCTTCTTTGTCAGGGGCTTAATGCAGGGGGTCCCCAACATTTTTGACCTTGAAAGGCACCAAAGGAATTTTGAGAGGGAGTAGATAGCACCACCCCAAAATGACTGTCGTAGGAGATGGAACCAAATGCAGTACCTCCCTCCCCACCTGGGAAACCCTTTAATTTAAATGAGGAGGAGCCAATAACTCGCCCTGCCTTACAATGACTCCGCCCACTTTCGGAAAAGCTTGGCAGGTGCCAGTGTTGGTGGGCGCCATCATGCCCATGGGCACCACATTGGGGAGCTCTGGCTTAATGTAATCTACTGTCTCCCAAAGCGTAATTGGAGAGTTCCGTTTCTCATTCTCTTCCAAGGAAGCCTTTTGAGATCTGTAAATTATCCTGAAAGAGATACGTACTCTCCAAGCAAGGTTTGGAATAGCTGACTGTAAAAGTTCCAAGATGCCAATTTAATTTCCTCTGGGTCTTGCTTAAACCATTTCCCATCTTCCTAACTTGGAGGAATAGTGTCCCTCCTTGCTTTTCTTCTTATTAATTGATAAGAGAGGAGTTCATTTGTCTTTGCTCCCTTTTCCAAAGCACTTCTCCTCCGCCCTTTATAGCCCTCATTAGGTTCTTTTAAGTTTAATTCTCCGAGTTCCAACTGTAATTGCTAACAGCGTTGCCTCCAGTGGGATCTGTTGCTTGGTTGTATTTTAACAAAGCGTCTCTTGCTTTTTTAAACATTTTAATAGGTTCGATCTATGGATGAATTAAATCACGATTTTCAAGCGCTTGCTCTGGAAGGAAGGGCTATGGGCGAGGTAAGTGAACGACTGATTTATGAGCTACGCTTGTAGTATGAAACCAGCAGTGTTGCTAGGCAACCTCTCATGCAGGGCATTGGGACAGCCTGGGCCTTCGTTTGGACCTGGGGCTGCTCTGGGGACCGTTCAGTTGATTGGGAAACAGAACCCTTTTATGATGGTCTTGGTCCAGCTGTGACAGGTTTTGCTGCTAAAACCACGTTTTTTGATGTGACTTTGATATATCAAAAATGATAACAGCCTTGTAGTGGTGTCAGAGCCAACTCAGGGCCTGCAAAAATTTGGGGGCAACTCACAGATGAATGACGGTATGTCATCAGGAGCCCAGTGTCTATACCGGTGCATTACTTCTTTTTCACTGTTAATAATGGCGAAAGGGGTCGTGAAATGTGCATCTTCCTTGTGTAGCAGATGATAGTGTTTTGGGGGACCCTGGCATCCCTTGGAAGTTTATCGGGTTCCTCAGTGAGCACGGACAGAGAGACCACAGTAGTCCACTGGGCTTGATTTTCAAAGGTGATGTAATCGTGTGGGTGTGTATAGCTATGCAGAATGCACCTTCCATCTGGCTTCCTTTTCACCCAGGGAAGAAATACTCTGATTGCTAGAGGTGCAGACACTAGCATAGCAAAAAACCAAGAGGGGGGTCACAGGTATCCATAAGAAAATACAACAACAAACCGCTGTGACATAAATATTTATATAATTTTTATCAATATTTATGTATTATTTTTTTATCAATATTATTTTTTATCAAACTTGCAAGATTACAAGAATATACTCTCAGTAAAAGTTTACTACAAGGAAAGTCCATACTCAGTGAGCACCCGGATATAAGCTCATTTCATCCACATCTTCCTCAGGAGTAGTCCTGTTGTGTGGAAAGGTATCAGCCTCTTGATGCGGTTCAGTGTTTGTTAAAAGCAAGCCAATGCTTAAACTTCTTTACTTTCTGCATTTTAACTTCTGGTTCCATTGCAGTGTTTATATGAGGAGCAAGCCAGGCTTTTCTCTCAGGTGCTAAAAGCCTCCTACATCGTGCTGGCTGAAATGCTCTCCATGAAACACAAATTTTATGTAATAGCAAAACCCATACTTTTGCTACTACATAAAATTTGTGTTTCGCGGAGAGCGTTTCAGCCAGCACGATACAGGAGGCTTTTAGCACCTGAGAGAAAATTTTCATTTTATTTATTTATTTATTTCTTGGAATTTATATCCCGCCCTCCCCGCCAAATGGCAGGCTCAGAGCGGCTCACAACAAAGTTAAAAATTACAGTCAATTTAAAATAGACCTTCCACATTAAGCATTAAAAGTACATTCCACACATTCGACGCAAGACTGGCAGCATTCCAGTTTTACCCACAGGTGGGTCCGAGCAGCATTCATATGTAATCCCTGTGTGAACCCACACAGGCTGGCAGATTGAATTGCCGGCAAATAGAACTGGCAGATGGGGCTGGGCCCCAGGGCTAAGGTGTTTGTCCTGGGCGGCCCCTACCTAAAGGCCTGGTGGAAGAGCTCCGTTTTACAGGCCCTGCGGAACTGCATCGAATCCCACAGGGCCCAGATGTTCTCCGGGAGCTCATTCCACCAGTGCGGGGCCGCCACTGAGAAAGCCCTGGCCCGTGTTGATGCCAGCCGCGCCTCCTTCAGTCCAGGCAGGACCAGTTGGTTTTGGGATCCAGACCGTAGTGCTCGCTGGGGAACATATGGAGAGAGACGGTCCCTCAGGTAGGCAGGTCCCAGGCCATATAGGGCTTTATAGGTAAGCACCAGCACCTTGAACCTTATCTGGTACGCTATAGGCAGCCAGTGCAGTCCCTTTAAGGCGGGCTGTATGTGTTCCCGCACAGGGAGACCCAACAACAGCCGCGCCGCAGCATTCTGCACAGAAAAGACTGGCTTGCTCCTCATATAAACACTGCAATGGAACCAGAAGTTGAAATGCAGAAAGTAAAGAAGTTTAAACATTGCCTTGCTTTTAACAAACACTGAACCGCATCAAGAGGCTGATACCTTTCCACACAATAGGCAGACTCTAGCATACCATAATCAGGGGTCTACAAATAGTATTCTCTTGTTGAACTACACAATAAAAAAAAGGAAGCTGCTAAGTGAACCATTTTCAGTGTATTCGTTGATCAATACCAGTTGGATTTCTCTTATCCCAGTAGTTTCATAAAAGGTTTCAGTTGCTGAATCAATACTTCCTCGGTGTATTTTTTCTCGCCCAGAGGTTATTTATGTACAGTGAGTTTGTTAACATAAAACCACCCTTTCCAAAAGCAAGCACCTGTCTTCAGTCAACCTTTCTGCTTGCAGAATTGTGTCAATAATCTGCTTGCTGCAGGCAGTGAATTCTTTATCAGATCGTTTGTTTGTTTGTTTGTTTGCTTTTATCAGATTTTTTTTTGCCTTTTACTGAAGTGGTGTAGAACCTATGAAGACCATAATAGGGTTATTGGTATCTTAAGTTCCAATATCCTGTAATACAACTTTACTGTATTAGACCAATATTTTTTTCACCACTGGGCATTCCTACTAAAGATGCTGGCTGGGTATCTCCAGCAAAGATTCAAGTTTCTGGGGTATAATATTTGTATAACAACTTCAGTCTGTTTTTCTCTTACACTGAAATTGGGGGGGGGGGGAGACACAATTATTACACTTTAACCTTCTTGATCCCTGATCCTTGGGATTTATCCTGCTTTTTCAAATTGTCCAGGGTGGCTTACAACATGTAAACATACACAACTCTAAAACATAGGTAAAGCACATAAATTAAAATGCATCAAGTTAAAACATTGTCACTACTAGCTGCCGGTAGCTGGGTATGCGCTAGGATTTCAGTACACACAATTCACTGAACAAACAGTTGGTGGGTGCTGGGTTAGGCTCCAAAAAGTACAATAATTTTAGGCCAAAAAGTACAATAATCTCCCCCTGCACAGTTTTTTTAAAAAACAAAAACCCTTCATGTAATTTAATCCACATTGCCTGGAGCATATCAATTAAATCTATTTATTTACTTCATTTCCCCTCTGAGTGGGACATCATTCTCCTCTCCTCTGTTTCCACACGAGAACCCTATGAGGTAGGTCGGGTTGAGACAACGTGACTGGCGCATTGGTCACCCAGCAGACTTCCATGGCAGAATGGGGTTTTGAACCTGGGTCTCCTGGATTTTAGTCTTGACACTTCAGCCACTATACAACACTGACTCTAAAATAACTGATCAACCAACCAACCCTGACTCTCGTTCCCAACCCCCCCTTTTTTGTTCCCATAAACAAACTTTTCTGTCTCTCTGATATTTTTCTCTCTTTGATCCTAATGAACGTTGTGTCTTCGATAAATGCAGTGCTGAGAGCTGGGTGTGGACTGTTGTCCGGGGCTGTGCTTCTAGAATGGAAATGTTTGGGCTTTACCATCCTTAACGTCAGCAAGGCAGCTCCCACCGAGAAAATAGAAGCTGGGGGAGGGGGGGGGGCAGGAAAGTTGCTTCTCTCAGACAACACCCACACTTTCCCTGCCCAGACTCTAGCCTTCAGCTAAGTGAGACCTAACCTGCTAAAAGAGAGTTTCTTCAAACTTGGAGACAAGCTCCACAGCTCATTCCAGCAGGTTTGAGGCTTTAGCAAGTGGTGATCAGCTGCCATTCATAAATCATGAGCTTATCCTGGAGAATTATGGGAAAATATTGACAAAGGGTGCTTTGGATATTACACAGAGGAAGAAGGCAGCTGCGATTTTTCTCTTTTTCCAAGAGGAAAAAGTCCAGGGCATCTACAGCTGCTGATGGGATCCCAGAAACATCATGCATTAGGGTGAAGGAACCCTCTGCTACCTACTGTCTTACTATCTGCTTGTTCCCAAGAACCTCATCCTGCAGGGCTGATGATCTCCTCCCTTTTGGAGGGGGAGATACCAGGCCACAACTTTCCTCTACCAAGTGGTGGGGGCTTTTAGTAAAAGCTTTTGTTGGGAGGAATATTTCTTTTGCAGCCGGAGCGCGTCTTTGATGCCTGTCAAGTCACATCTAAATTAAAACAGTGTAGAAATAGAACAGGAGAATAGCTCAAGTAGGCCATGAACTGTGCTAAGGATATCTACAGAACGAAACATCAGCAGAAGGCAGCGTATTTTTTAAAACAGCTTTCATTCCTGCTCCACAATTGGGGTTTTTTTGGCCATATATAACCTCGCCAGGTCGGTCCCATCGCACTATTGGACCACGTGGATGTTACAAGTGAAATACGAGTTGAAGCTCACGTGCAGCTCACTAAATTTCAAGTCACCTTTTTTTCTTCTTTTTTTTAACAAAATGTATTCTTTTCGCAACTTAAAAAGAACTTTGAGGTCTTAACCCCCTACTGGAGAGGTCATCAAATCTGGCGTTAATAGCTACCTTGTTAGGACAAGTATTCCTGTATAAATTGAGCAGAAGGAAAAGCTAAGGGGGTGAAGAATGGAACCACTGAAAAGAAACCTTTAAAATAACGCAGCTGAAGGCAGAGATGGTTTCCTTGCAGAGTAGTTCTGAAGAACAGGCTCGAAAGTTTTCTAAGGGACACAGGGGAGGTAGGAGGAGGTCAGAGTGCTCTCTCACACAGGGTTGGCGGTCTTCTTGCTGGTCTCTGGTTTCAAGAACACATTTTTACAAGTCAGGAATCCAAGAGAGGGAGTGGATCCCAAGATTTGTTTTCAGGGCATGGTGAACAAAGCAGTGGAGAAGTACTGATGTGAAGTGCTGGCCACATCCCTAAAACGCTTAAGCATTCTTATCCTCCCAAACGTAAATCATGTGGTGGGCCCTGGCTGTATTTTTCTTCAAAAACTAATAAAGGAGGGCATGTAAAGCTAGGATAAACTGGGCCTGGCTGAGTCGAGGTCCTAAAATAAGAATAAAGGGCAACCCCTTTGAATACTGATGCATGGGACTTAAAAGTTTTGCAGATAGTACTGAATCATTCATTCTGGATCATTCTTTGTGGAATCCGAAAGAGCCCAGGTCATCACGGGGACCTGTCTGCTTTCTGGTTCTCCTTCTGCGGCCTCTGTCTGGATGCCTGCTTGGGACCTATAGCTCCTAGAGCTACAGCCCTCATCTGGGTGGCCCTGGCTAGCCTAATCGCTTCAGAGCTTGGAAGCTAAAAAGTGTCAGCCCTGGTTAGTATTTGGATGGGAGCCCACCAAGGAATTCCAGGGTAGCGGTGGCAAACCACCTCTATTAGTCTCTTGCCTTGAAAACCCTATGGGGTTGCCATAACTTGGCTGTGACTTGATGGTACTTAACACACACAGAGA